>JABWPP010000049.1:13140465-14512965 GCA_016920855.1 Puya raimondii | reverse complement strand
TTAAAATATTAATTTTAAAATATTAATTTTAAGGTTACAAATTATAAATTTTAAAAATTTAATAATTAAAATTAAAATTTTAAATTTATAATAAAAATTAAATTGGGGTGGGATTAACTTTAATCCCACCCTAATTCTAGAGGGGGGGGGTGGGGTTTGTTAACCCCACCCCTAATGGGGTTGGGATAATCCCATTAGGGGTGGGGTTAACAAACCCCACCCCCACTTTTTCTTGTTTGGGGTTAAAGGGGGGGTTAACCCCCTTAACCCCCCCCCTTAATCCCGAACCAAACATAGGCCTAAGGTTTAGTGGGTAGTTGGTGGAATAGTATAATCTAAGGGATGAAATTGTATGAACTCTATATATAGTGGAATAGTATAATCGAAGGGATGGAATAGTATGAACTCTATATACATACATATATATAGAGAGAGCTTGACTGGGCTACTATCGGTAGTAAATGGCTCAGTTTACTACTGATTTGTTTTTGATGATAGAGCTTCCAAATTGACGATCGGCATCATTAAAGATGATCTAGACCATTTTAAGCTATCTAAAAATTAAATTTTATTTTTTGTGACATTACTAACCGAACGATCAAAGGGTCACAAAATATATAATTTTAAAAGCCGATATGATACGTTTGCTCATTTAATGGTATAGAAGAGTCCAAATCAACTAAATTTTTATTAAAAAATTCTTTAAACTATTTAAAACAAGATCTAGACAATAGATCTTAAATACAAAAATTGTATCATCACTTTTTGAAGGATATTCATTTTCAGTAATTCATTTTTTTTTTTTGCTTAATGGACAAGAGAACAATATCGAAAAAGTATAAAATTTGATTTTCAGATAGTTTAAATGGTTTAGATCATGTTTAACAGTATCGATCGTCGATTTGGAAGCTCTATCATCGAAAACAAATTGGTAGTAAACCGAGCCGTTTACTACCGATAGTATTCTAGTAAAACTCTTTCTCTATACATATATAGAGAGAGTTCGGCTACAATGCTATCAATAGCATAAAACACTTGGTGCTACCAAGTTTTCCGCCATTAGATCTACCTCTTTGATCATTTTCACTTGTTAAGTCATACTATTCAACCAACCACCCACTCAATCCTAAGGGACCACTATCATCCTAACCGCACATCCCTTCATCCAAGGGCCGCAATATTTTATCCTAATTATATATATATATATATATATATATATAGAGCTAGGCTGGTATACTATTGGTAGCACGGAGGCCTCCGTGCTACCAAGTTGTTTTCAATGATGCGGCTTCCAAATCGACGATCGGCTCCGCTAGACTTGATCTACACTATTGAAAGTATTTGGAAACTAAATTTCATAATTTTTCGATATTATTTGGCTAGTGATCAAAAGGTCTCAAAATTGACAATTTTAATGGTAGATGAGATGCGTTTGTGAATTTAACGGTGTAAAACAATCCAAATCTGATGAAATTTTTATAGAAAATTCTTTGAACTATTTAGAGTAAGATCAGTACCTCTGATCTTAAATTTAAGTCTTTTATCATCATTTTTTATGAGATTTTTATTTTCAGCCGTTCATTTTTCGACTACTCGTTTGATAGGTAAATAATATTGAAAAATTATGAAATTTAGTTTCCAAATACTTTCAATAGTGTAGATCAAGTCTAACGGAGCCGATCGTCGATTTGGAAGCCGCATCATTGAAAACAACTCGGTAGCACGGAGGCCTCCGTGCTACCGATAGTATACCAGCCGGACTCTATAGAGCTATATATATATATATATATATATATATATATATATATATATATATATATATATATATATATATATATCGTAGAGCTACTATACTCTCGGAAGCATAAAGTAGTGCTTCTGTCTCAATTTCTCCTCTTTGAATTTCTTTCCAATTTCTCTTTTCTCTCTCACCCTAACCACCATCAAAATTGATGGATGGTTAGAAAGTTAGAAGAGCACAAGGACTGCTGTGCTCCTAACAGCACAGTAGCTCTACTCATATATATATATATATATACATGTATATACATATATATAAACTTGTTAGGAGGTTTAGTTTTAAAAGTAAAACAGCTGTTTAGTTTTAAAAGTATTCTAGCTATTATCATGTTCGGAGGTTGAAGGTCTTTGTATTATTAAATCGTTTTCGATAACCATAATTTTTGAACTATTCTGTTTGATGAGTTGGCCTAAACGGTTTGGCTTATGGGATTTTCAGTCTGACCTGTTTGATTAGCTAATTCAAATTGATTTTTTTAAAAAAAATCAATTTTGAGAGATTTTTCTTTAGTATTATTTATTTCTTCTGTATCTATATTTTGAGAAGTGGCAATAACGTATACTGTAGTAATGAAGTTCTGGAAAAAAAAAAAAAATTTTGAAAAGCCCTGACAGTAAAATATATAATTCTTTTGTGTATTCTATTTGTGTCTAGGATGAAGCTCAACTTAAACGCAAGTGAAAACACCATCCAAGTCTAATAGGCTAAAATTTTATTTTTTTAAAAGAAAATGTTACTTTCCAATCTCTCGTAGGTTCATGTATATTATTTATAATTGAAATTCTCTCAACAGCCTCCATAAATAAAAATATTTAATGCCTTACAAACCAACTATATGAGACCAAGAAGTGGACTTTATGATTTTTTTTTTTTTTTTTTTTAAGTGATAGACCTGTCAAAAATGGACCAAGCGAAACCACTCCTAGATCTCGAGCCACAATTCAACGTAGGTTAGCAATACATAAGATAACACTACAAAACGATCAAACTACTATTTCTCGTCCCCTTATTCACGTGCATACACAATGTACCATCTATTTATACTAGAGACTAACATGTGCAATGTCGCGAACACTTAATAAAAGCATACTAGCATATGCAATGTCGCAAACACTTACATAAAAGCGTACATAAGGAAATATCCGTGAAGGATAGTGACCTTATCAAGAGATGGAGATGATGCTATATATATACTCAACAGATGTATTAGCTATCCAAACCATGAGAGCCTCTAGGTCCAACAGCTCAAAAACCATATCTCAGCTTCACAGTACGTAGCTTACAGTCAAGATACGTACGTTGCAGTGGTGATCGAGTTGCAATATTTTATACTATGATCAACATACAATTTCTCATACGTGTCTTAAGGACAGAAATGCACCACTGATATGGAAATTGGAGAATTCTAACGAAGGTGAAGATTTTACTTGGTTGGTATCAAAGAAGAGGATTCTTATGGTCCGAAATTTGATGAAGAGAAGATGGGCAGGTGAACAATAGTGTGTCTTATGCGAAGAAGATGACATGACTCCAATAATCTATCCTCAATTTGCAACTTTAGCATGGCCATATGTTGAGATAAAAAAAAATTAAAATTAAAATAAAAAATATAGAAGTCAATAAAATAAATGAGGAAGGATTAGCATTTGGCTTAGATGACCAACCGTCAAAAAAGGAAAAGAAATAAAATTAACTTATTGCCTTATTTTCAAAAAAATTTAAATTATTTTTCAAAATGAAGAGGTCCTAGAATTACTATATATTGGACCATGAAATTCAAAAAAAAAAAAATAGAGAAAAAGGGAGAAAGCAAAAAAAAAGAGGAAAGAAAGAAAGAAAGAGAGAGGGCCTCAGGAGGAGGGAGCCCACACCTCTCTCTTTGTGGATCGGACACAGAGAGAGAAGGCGTGGGTCCCCCTTCTCAGACCAACACAAAAAAAAAAACGCAAAGAAAAGAAAGAAGAAGAAGAGAAAAAAAAAGGGCGGTGTGAAGGTACGGCAGCGGCGATGGCAACGACGACGACGGTGCACGAGGAGGTCTCATGGCCTCTTGTTTCTTCTTCAACAATGGCAACAGTCACGACAACGGCCACGACAACTTCCGCGACAATGAAGGGTGACGCATGCATACAAAGGTGTAAATGCGATTCTTTTGTCGGTTTGATCAACACGACCATCTTCGCGATAGGCTCGACCGATCAAATCCGACATTAAATCGCTATTTTCACCGTGCGTATGTATCGCTAATCCCTATACCGAGCTGCCATCTTCACGATATGCTCGACACGGTCAAAAGCCGGCATTTCAAATCGAACCTTTTACATTGGGTTGATCGAGCTGCCATCTTCGTGATAGGCTCGACACGATCAAACCCGCGTATTTGGACAAAACATAATAAAATAAATAATAATAAATAATAAAAAAGAGCATACTTTGATTTGCCATCTTCATGATAGGCATTGTTTGAACCATTCGCTATCTTCATGATAGGCACGGTTCGACTCGATCAATTCGACATCTTCGTGATAGACACTATTCGAACCATATGCCATCTTCGTGATAGGCACGGTTCGATTTGACCACATTGTCATCTTCGTGATAGGCATATGTTTAATCAAATTGCTATTTTCGTGATAGACGTAACTCGACTTAATCGAACCTCATATTTGGGACGGGTTGTCTAAGCGACGTCCTACGAGTGTAACATAAAGATTGACGATTCATGAATTTGGCATTGATTTTAAACCGGACCAAATCAATTCGAATCGAATCCGAAAAAAAAAGGAGGGAACGGTCTGGAGTTAATTAATTTAAAGGAACCCAATCTACAATTTACTTATGGCCTCAATGAACAAAATTTCATATGCAGTCCACCAATAAAACTAAATCCAATCCAGCCCAAAATCTGAATCCAACCTGTATGCAAGTGCAGGTCCAGTCTATATACGGGCCCTGAATCCATCCCGTATGCAAATACAGGCCCAGTTTACTCACGGGTCCTAAATCCAGCCCGTATAGAATGCAGACCCAGTTTGCTTATGGATTGAGAACCCAGTCCACATAAAATACATATGAGCTCCAAATTCAGCCCACATACTAATAAAGTACAGAATCAGATTCTGAATCCAGTCCACATATAAATAAATCTCCTCATCCAGTCTACATGCAAATTCCGGCCAAAAACCCATAAAACCCAAAGTCCATTTCAGACTATAAATAAAACCCAAAATTCACAACAAAATCCAACCCAATCTAGTCCAGCTTATGAAACCATCAAAGCCCAAGAGTATAAGGCCTAAAGCTACTAAACCTATATCATCCATATGCCTCCAACCCAAACCAAATTTATTCAAATAAAAAAAAGGGCTTCTCATGAACTAATTTCATGAAACAAAATGGGTTTATACAATGAAGTAATTTCATGAGATAAAATGGGCTTCTCATTAATTAATTTCATGAACCAAAATGGGCTTTCTAAATGAGTTTCTATCAGGAACGAATTTCATGAACCAAAGATAGACTTCAATCATGAACTAGTTTCATGGATCAAAAAGGGGCTGCTATCATGGACTACCTTCATGAATCAAAAATAGGCTTTCATCAAAGGCTCATATCATGAACTAACTTTATGAATCGAAAAAGAATTTTTATCATGAGCCAAAAATGGCTTTCCGCCATAATGAGCTTTCATCATAGACTCATATGGACCAAATACTGAGGACTTTGAACCAAGTTATAAGAGTCCATGTAAACCAAATCCCAATGGATCCTGAATCAAAGTGTGGTGGTTTGGCCCAAACCAAACTAAAAAGGGCCAAACAAGCCTAAGATGGCTCAACTCAAATCGAGTACAACATGTTCGAATTAATTCAATCCGAACCTAATCAGAATGATCCAAATTAAGTAAACTAGCTCCTCCCGAACAAAAAAATAGATCAACGGCTCAAACCGAGCTAAATTCAATTGAACCGGCTAAGTCAACTTAGTCGACTCATAAGCCGAAATCAAATGACCATCAAGTCGTTAAACTGAACAAATGACCGTCAAGTCATTAAACTGAACAAATGACCGTCAAGTCGTTAAACTGAACAAATGACCATCAAGTCGTTAAACTGAACAAATGACTGTTAAGTCGTTAAACTAAACAATTGACCACCAAATCGTTAAACTGAGAAAATCAAGTTCAAACCAATTGACCGCCAAGTCGCTAAATTGAGCAAATTTGATCGTCAAGTCGTTAAACTGAGCAAATCAAACCAGTTTCATTCTTGACCGTCAAGTCATTAAACTGAACAAATCAATTCAAATGACCGCAAAGTCGTTAAACTAAAACTAAATCCAAATTCAATCTGACCGCCATGTCGTTAAACTGAGTACCCACATTCAAACGACTGCCATGTCAGTAAACTGAGCATCTTAACTTCAAGAAAGACCGCTGTGTCATTAAACTGAGCATCTTAATTTCAAGCCGACCGCCATGTCATTAAACTGAGCACCTCAATTTCAATTCGACCGCTATGTCATTAAACTGAGCATCTCAACTTCAATCGACCGCCATGTCGCTAAACTGAGTATATCAAATTCAGACCGCCAGGTCACTAAACTGAGCAAATCAAGTTTAAATCAATCGATCGCCAAGTCATTAAACTGAGCAAATCAAGTTTAAATCAAGCCGACCGTCATGTTATTAAACTGAACACCTCAACTTTAATCGACCACCAAGTCGCTAAACTGAGCAAATCAAGTCCAAATCAATCGACCGCCAAATTGCTAAACTGAGCAGATCAAGTCCAAATCAATCGACCACCAAGTCGCTAAACTGAGCAGATCAAGTCCAAATCAATCGACCGCCAAATCGCTAAACTGGGCAAATCAAGTTCAAATCAAACGATCGTCAAGTCGCTAAACTGGGCAAATTAAGTTCAAGTCAATCGACTGTCAAGTCACAAACTGAGCAAACCAAGTTCAAATTAATCGACCGCCAAGTTGCTAAACTAAATTAAGTTCCAATCAAGTTTGACCACCAAGTCATTAAACTGAGAAAATTCAGTTCAAATCATTTGACTGCCAAGTCGCTTAACTGAGCAAATCTGACTGCCAAGTCGTTAAACTGAGCAACCCAATTTTGAACAACTGCCAGGTCCATAAATTGAGTATTTCACTAATGCACGGTGGGGGTATGCCCCCGCTTAAGCCATATACTTGAAAATTATATCAATACAAGTCCATCTTTATACTGTGGTCTCTTTCTATTGCCGGTATTAAATTTGGTCTCTTAATCAAGGGTTCCTTAACACTGCAAGTGTGTGATAATTAACAGCAGATTCTTGAGTCTGCTGGATGCTATGAACATACAAACCTGATTCCAAATCAAAATTTAAATAAATCTAATATGTATCATGAATGACCACTCGCCGGAGATAGACCTGCGGCGGGGTCAGTTCATTCGCGGCAGACACCATATTATCTAGATAATGTCAAATTAGAATTTTAACCAGTTGTTGGAATCAATAGAGGACCTTTGGGCAGTAATTAGAGAGATAACGAACTTGTAGAGGAGAAATGAAAAGCTGACCATACTAATAGGCTTGTAGTGGATCATTTTTCCCGGAGACGAATAGGATTATTTTTAAACAAAAGAGGTGTCTTTCATGGTTGTAAACTTATTTAAGCTTTTGAGTTGCTTGTTGCAAAGGCAAGGAGCTCTCTATCCTTTCCTTTTCAATTCTTTTAGTCCTGTCCTCATCTTTCTTAGCTTTTTCTTTTTCTTTTTCTTTTTTTGCTTTTTTTTTTTTTTTGCAAGTCTTTCTTATATCTAAATTTATTTGTTTTAATGAATAAAGTATGTAGCAAGCTACCTTTCTCTCAAAATAAGAAAAGAAAAGGAATAAGAAAAACTTGCTTAAGCCCCTCTCCAGGGCTTTTTCTATACCACTTTTCTTCTCCCTTTATATAAATCCTAATAATTGCTAGTAATTAGTATAGTAATATTATTAGTCAAACTGTAAGATTTTCAGTAGTCTATCTTAAAGTTTGGAGTTCGAGCTTCCATGAACATAAGTTTGGGACTCAGGACGTTGGATTTCAGACTTTATACATCTTTAGAAGGAATTTCAGGAGATAGTACAGACTAGGGGTGGCAATCCAGCTCGCTGTTCGCGAGCCAGCTCGTGTTCGGCTCGAAATGAGCTCGAGATCGACTCGCTCGTTTAGTAAACGAGCCGAACACGAGCTGAATTTTTCAGCTCGTTTAATAAACGAGCCGAACACGAGCTGGGGTCAGCTCGCTCGTGTTCGGCTCGATAACAGCTCGAATATATATATTTAATATTTATATTATTTATATAATTTATATATATATATATATAAATAAATAATTATATATAAATATATATTTTTTTTGATTTTTAGCCCAACCTAAATTAAAACCCAACTCAATTATTAAAAGCCAATTTATACGTAAAATTTCAACCATTAGATCAAAGTCTAATGAATAAGATCTCATAAATTTATTTTCTATATATATATTTTTTCTAATTATTTTAACTTATTGTTTCTGAGTCAGCTCGTGTTCGGCTCGTTAATAAACGAGCTGAACACGAGCCGAATTTTTTGGCTCGATACTTAAACGAGCCGGCTCGTGTTCCGCTCGTTGACACCCCTAGTACAGACAAGCATAGCAAATTTTTATTCCTTTTCATGTTCAATTGGGCCTCATCCCATTTGATATTGGGTTGTGTTGCGTGGGCTTAATTTCGCCCGAGACTCGGCCTCGTTTAGGAAATTATCAATTTTCTCTTTATCTCTCTCTATTGACTTCAGAGCAAGAACCATTCCTAGGATCTTATCCTTAAACCTTTTCATTGATAACCTTTTGATCAAGGTTTATGATTCACTCATTGAATCAGTAAATTAACTAGTGGGTTTAAGCGGTCGCATGCATGGTAATAATAAAATTTTATATGAAATTAGTATAGTAGGGAATTAATGTTGGATTACTTGTAATATTCTTATATTCAAAAGATTTGTTTGGTAACAAAAGATAAAATATTTGAAGCACTTTTTTTTTTTTTTTTTGCTTTCAAAATTTTATGAAGAAATTGTCGTCCATTACTTAGCCAGGTGTGTTGCTAGCTAGCCAACCATGATAATAAAAGAATAATTCTTCCATCGGCATATCAAATCAAATAATAAAGAATTAGTATTTACAAAATATAAATGACAACACTGCCAAATGACAACTAAATATTGCATTTTTAACTGCATGCATATTTTATTTGCATTATAATTGAATTTTCTGAAATGGGGATCGTTGGCATTCCCCCAAAAAAAAAAAAATGAAACGAAGATAGGTGGCTAATTGAAGCAAAATTTGGAGATTAGTCAATAATAATGTAACGACCCGACCCGCTAGCAACAATAACTCGTCGGGCCCAAACCACTGGCCCAAAATACTTAAGCCCGGTTATTATTACTAGCGTGCGAGTCTCATATAAACCGATCGAAATCAGTATCCCATCCGATGTGGGACTATTTGGGGCATTACAAACTTTCCATGTTTAGACCCTGACGTCCTCGTCGGGTCAAAACCATATCACAGACAGACATGCTCCTACGGGTTCAAGAGGTGGTGTAGTACTTTGCCCCGCATAGCACTTAGCTCTCACATTTCCGGCCGGTATTCGTCTCTGATACCAATTGTAACGACCCGACCCGTTAGCAACAATAACTCGTCGGGCCCAAACCACTGGCCCAAAATGCTTAAGCCCAGTTATTATTACTAGCGTGCGAGTTTCATATAAACCGATCGAAATCAGTATCCCATCCGATGTGGGACTATTTGAGGCGTTACAAATAATTAATGATATCACTTACTATTTGTATTCTAATGACAATGATAACACGAAGTAATAATGCTTCATGCATCTTACCTGTACACAGGAGGATGGAAAGGGGGGAATGTGCACCTGCTTAATCACCAAAATTTATTTATTATATTCATGCCCAGGTCTGAAAGTATATTCATGATTATTCTGTGCAATCTTTTATTTTATGAATAAACTGAGCTAGGATACATCAATAAACTGGGCTAGAAGAGTTACTTCGAGTTATTCATATCACTTTGAATTTTTTTTAAAAAAATTTATTAGCTTGTCTCAACTTTTAAATTAATTGTAGAAGAGGAGATTAAAACATGAGATATATAAGATTCTGGATTGGTTTTTTGGCGAGCCTTTCATTTAATTCAAGTCCTATTGAATTTGTGCCCCCTATAGGAATGTTCTGGGTCCAGGGCCCTGCGTCTACATTTCAACCTAATACCATTATTATTTAACGATAAGTTACATGGTCTAAGACTCTAAGGTAGGGACAGCAATCCAGCTCGCTGTTCGCGAGTCAGCTCGTGTTCGACTCGTAATGAGCTCGATCTCGAATCGTTCGTTTAGTAAACGAGCCGAACACGAACTGAAATTTTTAGCTTGTTTAATAAATGAGCCGAACACAAGCCAGGATCAGCTAGCTCGTGTTTGGCACGATAACAGCTCGAATACATATATTTTATATTTATATAATTTATATATTTTTTATTTATATATATGAATAAATAATTATATATATAATACAGATTTTTATTATTTAATTTTTAGCTCAATCTAAATATAAAGTCCAGCTCAATTATAAAAAGATCCATTTATATATAAAGTTTCAACTATTAGATCAAAGTCTAATAGATAAGATCTTATAAATTTATTTCCTATATATATGTCCTTTCTAATTATTTTAACTTGTTACCGACCGTTCCTAGCGCAAGTGGCAAAGTGCTTGGTGGTTGGTACCCGAGGTCCCGAGTTCGAATTCTAGTTGATTCACATTTCTAGCTAAGTTCATTTCTAAAAAAAATAAACGAAGCGGGTAGCGTGCTACCTTTCTCTCAAAAAAAAAATTATTTTAACTTGTTGTTCGTGGGTCAGCTCGCGTTTCGCTCATTTATTAACGAGCCGAACACGAGCAAAATTTTTCGACTCCTCGATACTTTAACGAGTCAGCTCGTGTTCGACTTGTTTATGAAATGAGCCGAATACGAGCCTGTCCAGCTCGCTCGTGTTCGGCTCATTGACAACCCTAGCTAGTCTAAAGAATATTCTAGCACAGCCACATCATGTACCGTGTCACTTCACTTGCAGGTCAAAACAAGTAAGGAAATAACAATAATCAATGTAGATCATCATGTGCTATTTGGCTTCTATGTCTTATAAGATAACACTTAGAGCTTGCTACATCATTAATCAGAATACTACATTTTCCTTTTTGTTTTTCTTTTGTGACTAGCAAATTTGGACTCTTCCTTAGCCGTTTCTATTCATTTTTTATTTACTAAAATAATCGAGAATGGTGACCAAACTTTGCTATATATGAATTAAGATATATCTTTTCATGCGTGAGCATTTTTGTTTGTTAATAATAATAGGCCTTTTTGCATAAAAAATTCACTAGTTTTGGGCTTTTGCAAAATTGGATCGCTATTTTCAATTTTAAAGATTCAGTCCGGATTTTCAGTAAACTGACCAAAAGATCCTTCTTATTTTTTCTCTCTCCTCTTTTTTTTTTTCTCTCGCTCTTTTTTTTTTCTCTACGAAGAAGGTGGCGGCGGCGGCGGCGGAGGCGGAACGCCTCGCCTCTGCCCCTCACGCTCTCGCCCTCGCCCGCGCACCCCTACCCTCCTCGCCTCCGACCCCGCTGAGGCCGCACCGCGACTCTTTTTTTTTTCCCCCTCTCCGACCCTCCTCCACCCGCCGCCATCGCCGGCGACGAAGAAGAAGTGCTTCTTGGGGCCGAGAAGCACGCCGGCGAGGGAGGGGAAAAAATATAGTTACACTCCGGCGAGGGCGGTGAGTCGTGACAAAAAAAATTATAGAAAAAAAAAAAATTGTTTCCCTACTGAAAAAAATAAAAAATAAAGAAAAAGGAAGAAGATGATGAAATTGCACTGTTAAAAAAAATTACACTATTTTAAAAAAAAATTGCACTGTTTTAATGAATGTTGCACTATTTAAGAGAGAAATTACACTCTTTTGAGATGAAATTACACTCTTTAAGCAAAATTGTACTATTTAGGATAATGTTGCACAATTTCTTACTCTTCCTCTTATTCTTCCTTCTTCCTCCACTTTCCATCCTCATCCCCCTCTTTCTCTCTTTCCTCACACTCCCAAAATAATTTTGGACCGGTGCGATCGAAGCCGGAGGAGGAGGAGCGGCCGTAGTCGCGGGGGTCGAAGAGGTAAACGGGGAGGAGGGAGAGGGAGGCGTCGGCGGTGGCGCGCGGGGCAGTGGTGGGCGGGCGCAGGGGGCGCGGCGAGTGGAGGGGGCGGGGGCGTGGGCGCGGGCGCAGGGGGCGCGGGCGCACGGGGCGCAGGGCGCGTCCCCTGCGCCCCGCGCCCGCGCCCCTAGCGGGCGAAAGGGGCGCAGGGGACGCGCCCCCCGCGCGCCCCGCCTGGGCTGGCGCAGGGGGCGCCCCCTGCGCCCCCGTCCTTGCGCAGGCGCGTCCCTTGCGCCCCCCGCCCGGGGCCCCGCCCACGCCCCCCCCCCCCTGCGCTCGCCGAGCCCCCTGCGCCCGCCCACCACTGCCCCGCGCGCCACCGCCGACGCCTCCCTCTCCCTCCTCCCCGTTTACCTCTTCGACCCCTACGACTACGGCCGCTCCTCCTCCTCCGGCTTCGACCGCACCGGTCCAAAATTATTTTGGGAGTGTGAGGAAAGAGAGAAAGAGGGGGATGAGGATGGAAAGTGAAGGAAGAAGGAAGAAGAAGAGGAAGAGAAAGAAATGGTGCAACATTATCCTAAATAGTGCAATTTTACCTAAAGAGTATAAATTTCATCTCAAAAGAGTGTAATTTCTCTCTTAAATAGTGCAATATTTATTAAAACAGTGCATTTTTTTAAAACAGTGTAATTATTTTTAACAGTGCAATTTCATCATCTTCTTCCTTTTTCTCTATTTTTTGTTCTTTTCAGTAGGGAAACAATATTTTTATTTTTATTTTTTTCTCTACAATTTTTTTTTGTCACGACCCACCGCCCTCGCCGGAGTGTAACTATATTTTTTCCCCTCCCTCGCCGGCGTGCTTCTCGGCCCCAAGAAGCACTTCTTCTTCGTCGCCGGCGGTGGCGGCGGGGACGGCGGGTGGAGGAGGGTCGGAAAGGGAAAAAAAAAAAGAGTCGCGGCGCGGGCGCGGGCGAGGGTGAGAGCGTGAGGGGCAGAGGCGAGGCGTTCCGCCTCCGCCTCCGCCGCCTTCTTCGGAGAGAAAAAAAAAGAGCGAGAGAAAAAAAAAGAGAAGAGAGAAAAAAAAAGAGGAGAGAGAAAAAGTAAGAAGGGTATTTTGGTCAGTTTACTGAAAATTCGGACCGAATCTGCAAAATCGAAAATAACGATCTAATTTTATAAAAGCTCAAAACTAATGGATTTTTTATGCAAAAAGGCCATAATAATATTGTACTACAACTAGCAGAGGTAAGTGAGGCTATTGATTTGTACTAACAAGGCATCCTATGAGTCCACAAAAATAGCATTGAAATTTTGGAAAGTGATTTGGATCTGAATCATCGAATAATAACTCCATTATAAGTTAGTGCATTTGATTTGATTTGATTTGATTTTGCCGCACTCGATCATCTTGTCTCCCGGGGGCTTGTATGGATATGTAGTCTCAAAGAAAGTAACAAATTATGATATCAATTTGAAAAACACTATATGTTTATCTATAGATAGGTGTAAATCTTATAATCCTGCAATTTTACAGCTTTCAAAAATTTTTAAAAAAAATATTAAAAAAACTGATTTTATGATAATGATTTGAAAAGTGTTATCTGTGCATGTAAGTATAAATCTTACACTCCAATACTAGAGTTCATAAAACACCAAAAATTTTTAGTAAAAAGATAAGTTGATAAAATAAGTAGAGAAATAGCGGCCTCAGGAAGAGTAGGGTGTAAGATTTATCTCTAACCAGAGGGTGTATAGCTAACACTGTCCAATTGATTTAATAAATAATTTTATATCTATCCTTTTCTAAGCGCTATTTACACAGAAGCCACTCTAACACTTTCAATATAAAAAATATCCCTCTAATTAAAAAAATAATTAAAAAAAATACTCACATTGATGACAATTCTACTAGAATTCCAACTTTGCCTTTTATCTATCATCAATGTCTTTTTAATTAAGACAAATATTTTTACCTTGTGAATTTTATAAATGCAGTGTAATACAAATTAAATTGAAATTAATTATTTGGAATAATTAAGCTATACAAATATAAAATAAAAAAAATCATACTAATTTAAACAAACTAAGCTAAAAAATTACTCACAAACTATATATTTTGTAAATTTTAACTCACCATTTTTTGTTAGGAATTACATGAAAATCAAACAATAATGAATTAAAAAATTAAACTGGAGTAGACAAAAAAGGCATTCATAAACTAAATAATAAATATTATAAACTGAGCAAATTTAAATAATAAAATTACATGCAGTACATTTTTTTATGAGAACTTACTTTATCAATGCTTCATAATACCATATTATTATTTTTATGGGTTAATTGTATACAGGTCCCTGCAAATTTGGTGAATATCAGATATATTTCTGTAAAGTTTAACTTTGCAAAAATATCCCTGCAAAAGTACTAAGTTATGCAGATATATCCCTCTGGTTTGTTTCTGTTAGAACTCTGTTAAAATTTTAACAGCAGATGAGTGAAATGACATTTTTGCCCTTACAGATATGTCCCTCCAAGAAGAAGAAGAAGAAGAAGAAGGTGCCGGCAGCGACGGCCGGCGGTGGCGGCGGTGTCCCCGCTTCCCCCCTCCCCCCGTGGTAGCGTCCCTCGACGTATGGATCGCCGCGCCCGCACGACGAGGACGAACACGACGAGGGTTTTTTCGAGGGCTTCGGCTTGGGATCGGGAGAGGAGAGGAGGAGGTGGGATTGGCCGGCGGAGAGGAAGTGGCGGCGGCGGCGGAGGCGGAGGAGGAGGAGGGAGGCGGAGGAGGAGGCGGAGGAGGAGGGAGGGGGCGGCGTCGTTCCGATCAAGGAAGAGGAAGAGGAGGAAGATGAGGAGGAAGAGAAGGAAGAGGATGAGGATGAGGATAAAATCGTTATTTCACATTATTAGCTAATCATGGTTAAGTATATTAACTGTGGTTAATTCAGTTTTTTTAACAGAGTATAACAGCAGGGACATTTTTGCAGACGGTAAGACTTTTGCAGGAATATTTTTGTAAAGTTAAACTTTGCAGGGATATATCTGATATTCACCAAGTTTGCAGGGACCTGTATGCAATTAACCCTATTTTTAATTATAGCGGGGGTAAATTGTTCGATAATCTTAATCAAAATGACAAAGGATATTTTTGACATAATTTATGAATGCAGAGCGGCAAAAATGATATTGACAATTTTGAAGGAGCATCTATAATATTTTGCACCTGTTGAGGGGCACATCTGAAATTGCCCCTAGATTTTAAAAGTCAGATTAATAACATTATAATAATTTTAAGGCTATATTATAAATTTCTTTCAGCAATTAAGCAAATATCTCAATTTTTCTTCTGCATATTTGAATAAGCGTTACTTTTCATATTGCATTATATCACTGTGTTCAATAGACTAAAAAATATCAAATAATAATTAAAGTTGATTGCTAAACTTTACTGAAATCAGTTATTACAGGAAAATTTACTAAAATGGGTTAACTAATACCATCTACAAAGTTATTTCAATAAAATTATACAACTAAATTCAATAATTATGTCAAATTTTTAACCAATTTATGATAGAGAAAAAAAATTCAGCTTGAAAATTGGCGCAATTTTCAATATAAGAAGGTAATTGAAATATGATCAAGCTAGATGAGAATACTAGTGAAGATACCCGCGCGTTACAGCGGGTCGATTCCGTAGAAATAAATAAAGCTAAAAAAATAAGAAAATAAAAAAAGTCAAAGAACAAACAAGAATACAATAAAAAAAACTGAAGAAGAATCAGCAGCGGCGGTAGTAAAAGCATAAGAATAAAAATATGTGAAGGATAAAAAAAGAATAAGAAAAAATTATAAGAATAATAAATTATATTTATAACAGCAATAAAGTTGAGAATTAAAATATCATATGCCTCATAGTTCGAGCTAGAAATTGCAACTAATTAAAATATAAGCTTTAAAGCGTCAAGTGCCTCATAGTTTGAGCAAAAAAATATAACTCATTAAAATTCGAGAACTAAAGTGTCACGTATCTTATAGTTTGAGGACCAAAAGCATAATTTATCATTTTTTATATTTTTATTTTATTTCAGATGAAGACAGAGTTGAGTATCAATCAATTTTGTTCAATCAGTAATTTTATTCGAGGAAAGAATATGATAAACTATCTAATAAATTTAAAAATGCCTAATTGTTAAAATTAAAAGTCGACCAACCATATTTTGGATATTTCAAAATATTTTAAATATGAAATTGATCGCTCATCAGACTATAAATATAGTATTGAAGTTTAATATCAAAATAAAATTAAAAACATATAGAATTTTTCTTAAATACGAACCATTTTGAATCTGCTATTCAATCTTTCAAAATTTTGTTTTTATTATCCAACCTTTTTATATGTTAGATTTGAGTCAGTCAATGATACTTTGACTTCAAAATTTGAATGCGTTATTTAGCTTTACAGATTTAATTAAATACTTTATTTAATTTTTGTAATTAAATTTATTAAAATAACTAATTAACTTAAACTCTATCGATCTCTCTTTTATTTTTTATTATATAATCTATATCTAATGATTAATATTACAAAACTAAAATTTATATTTAATACATACAATCTAAACTATTTAAAAGTCATGTATAAATAATTATATATTTTAAATTTTTATAATAACAGAGAGAAAATGAGTCCGATTTCTCGGTCCAAATCACTGGAGAGAATGAAAAATTAAAATGAAAAATAATCCCCCCCTATTAAATACTTTATTTAATTTTTGTAATCAAATTTATTAAAATAACTAATTAACTTAAACTCCATCGATCTCTCTTTTATTTTTTATTATATAATCTATATCTAATGATTAATATTACAAAACTAAAATTTATATTTAATACATACAATCTAAACTATTTAAAAGTCATGTATAAATAATTATATATTTTAAATTTTTATAATAAGAGAGAGAAAAATGAGTCCGATTTCTCGGTCCAAATCACTGGAGAGAATGAAAAATTAAAATGAAAAATAACCCCCCCTATTAAATACTATATTTACTATTTGTAATCAAATTTATTAAAATAACTAATTAACTTAAACTCCATCGATCTCTCTTTTTTTTTTTTATTATATAATATATATCTAATGATTAATATTACAAAACTAAAATATATATTTAATACATACAATCTAAACTATTTAAAAGTCATGTATAAATAATTATATATTTTAAATTTTTATAATAAGAGAGAGAAAATGTGTCACGCCCCGCCGCGCCTTAGCACCAAGTAGGTGGAAGGACAAACCGTACGGGCGCATGACCCAGATCTGCCGAACGGACAGAGTTTCTCCTGTACGTCCAAGGCGTCACAACCAGTACAATTCAAGAGGTTCCAAACAGGAACAGAATTCATACATAGATTGCATAAGGAAAGCATCATAAATTACTATGCTATTACAAGCATTCGCAATACATCCTCATATTATATTTTTCGTCTTTGTTCTTTCTTTCCAAATACAATCGAATTGTAATTACATTCCAATACCCCTAAGCTACGCAGTAGAGGGTACTTCTATCAGGCTACGTCCTTCCCTCGCGCCGCCGCGCCGCTCACGTGCGGACCTAAAAAATAGTGGGATGAGAACTATCTAAAATAGTTCCCAGTGGGTAAGGCCACCCAAGGGAGAAGCTCGACCCACCAGGTCCAAAGGAAGCATAAAAGCATGGTTAGTACATATACATAACTTGCAAGTATATAACTCTACTATATGCAAAACAGTAAACATGCTTATACTTCAACAAATGCGATAATGAAATCCATGCAATACATTTTTCACTGCTATTCCACTATCCATTTCACAATCAACCTGCTCTTAAGGTTCATTCACCTTAGCTAAGCCACATACGACTCACTCTCGAGTCACTCATCAACGAGTTATTACCTCTCTAAGGTTTACTAATTTGTAGTACACTGAACTTCAGCAAATCGCAAGGTTCTAGTGTGAGATTAGTATTTTGTACTAATCTGGAGGTTTTGGCTGTGATTCGAGAGCCTGGAAGTGTTTTCGAGACTTAAAAGTGCGAAAATGGACTCCGGAGGTCAAAATCTGTAAAAACTGCAGTTTTGACATTGTATACCGGTACTGGTATTCAGAGTACCGGAATCCAGTGGGAAACAGGGATTTGCGCAGCTCTCGGGTTTTGCGGAATCCGGCATTGAGTACCGGAAAAGATGTATAGTATACCGGTACTGATGTTCAGTATACCGGAATACTGTTTCGTGGCCTTTTGGCCGAGGCTCGGGTTTGCGGGATTTTTGTCCTGATTCCGGTATACCTATACGCATACCGGAATGCAGTACAGAAACTGCAATTTTGGGCAGTTTGCAAATGTTGAGTTTTGGAGGGGTGTTAAGGCAAATGTTACAACTTGTAACTTAACCCTCACCCCCCCCTCACAGCCCTCATTGTGCTGAGCTTGGTGAAGAGGAGAGGTAAGGTTTTCCCTCTCTCTCTCTCTCTAGATTTCCTCTCCCAAATCCTTGGGATCTTGGGTTTTGATCTCTTTTCTCTTCTCCTTTTGCTTGTTGCTTGCTAGAGGAGCATTGGGGAAGGCTTGGATGTGTTGAGGAGAGCTTGTTTGTGGATCAACTCCAATCCTAGCTTGTTCTAGTTTGAATTGGAGCTCATAAGAGGTGAGTAACTCTCTTGTAAACCCTCTTTTGTGGTTTATTTGGATTATTATTGATGAAACCTTAAAATGGTGAACCTAGGGTTTATTTTGGGATTTCTTAATTTTGAGCATTGGAGATGGAATTGATGGGTGTAGAATGTTATGTTAGGTTGGATTTGAAGCTTCCTAACTTCGATTTGGGATTTGGACAAGTACTTCTTGGTCTAAGGTATTTTTCACCCTTTTTCCTCTTGTATGTTGACGATTTTCGAAAGTGTTCGTTCGACACTTGTGACCCCCTAGGAATTTTTTTAGGGTGCTTGAAATCGAGGGGACAACTCCGCTTCGACGTACTGCGAGGTCTCGAAGGAGTTCCGGTGGGTTTGACCTCGCCGAAATGGGTGAAATCGGAAATCCCCCTATGTCTTCGGTTTAGTTTAAAAGCTCGAATTGGTGCATTTACATGCTAAATGTAGCATTATGACATTGTTGGAATCATGACATATAGGTGTCATTCATAAAAGAATTGCATGTGCCTTGTAGGGGTTGATAACATGCATGGTATAAATTGTGTGATGGTTTAGTGGCATTTCATCTTATAATATGTAGAAATGCATGTTGGAATAAGTGGGACCTCATGTGGGATACTAGATGTATAGTGGACTATGAGGTTCAGTCATGATGCTTACATATTGGCTTTTAGTAGCATTAGTCATGGTATACGACAAACTCTTGAGAATGTTAAACTAAGTATGTTAAATATTACTTAGGTGGATAACAAGTCGACATTATGACATAGTGTTGGACTCTTGGTCACTACTTGGCATTTCATGTTATAGACATGATGAACGTGACACTTATGCAGTTGATTATGCTTGTTGGCCATTTGTGCTCATTCGCACATGCTTGTGAGGGTCGCTCCCTACAAGCCGGCACTCCGGAGTTAGCCTTGCGACGTTTGATCGCCCGTGCAGGATTGGGCGCCGAAGTGGATCGCCGTTGGGGGAGAGTCTCATTCTAGCGAGAGAATGCTGACTACCACGGGACCATTAGGTACGGCACAAGCGGGACAACACCGTCCCCTATGGATTGGGTATCTATATTACATGTGGTAGTAGACAGGACATGAGATATAGTGAGATTATGACATTAGAACATGTGTAACTAAAACATTACATAATTACACATGTACATGAGTAGAAGGCTTACATGCATTGTAATTTGAACATGAATAGAATGTTTACATATTTTATACCTTTATGTGTAGAGGCATAGTAGTGTTGAACTTTCTAATGCATTTATGTTTTATTATACTAATCCTACTTTTGCCTCAGTTGACCTAGTGGTGTATCCCGCTCCTCTCGGCGGCTTACCCACTAGGAACTATTGAATAATAGTTCTCATCCCCCTGGGGTTTGTTGTTTTATTTCAGAGCCTTCCACTGCGGGAGAGGCAAGGGACCGAGGCAAGGACGTTGCGACTAGTTAGCTTCCGAGGGAGATAGTCGCATAGGTGGATACCTTTCTTTTGTGTTGTTGAAAGGTGTATGTGCTTTTGAGTTATAGTTGTAGAGTTCACCCTATGTCGTGGATGTATTATTGGTGGAACTTTGTATCACTTTATTTGTGTACTTTCCTTTGTGCACTTTATGTATACTCTACCTTGTTATGAATATTGTTCTTCTATCTAGTATGTTTATGCTCTGATAACCATGTTAGGATTGTTATCATTATTCCTTTCATTGTATACTTGTTGTAGACGCCTTGTGTGCACTGGGGTGCCTTGTGTACACGGCGGTCTGTGCACGCGCCCGAGCATACTTCCGCTATGGCCCCGGGGCGTGACAGATTATAGTGGTATCAGAGCCTAGGGTTAAGTCATTGTGGACCTAATAAACCTTAGGCCGGTTGGACTATAGGAATTAGGCTCGTGAGAGACGGGATTGTCTATGACTTGGGCAAACGTAACACAATTGGGTTGTGTTTTAACTCCAAATGATTGGAGCTCGATCGAAGTGTGTGATACCTAATTCTTAGAGAGTCACGTTGGCGGCCGACAACGTGACATCGGGGGTTAGTTAGGAACTCACTTCATTTACTTTCGCGTGATTGGGATTTTAATTGCTTGTGTGGGGTTTCGTTAGCGTGAGTTTCTAACTTGCGCATTTTATGTTGTTGTAGCTTGTAATGCCGATTACTCGTTCTCAATCGACCGAGGCAGCCGCGGCAGCCGATGCAGAGAAGGTGGAGACCTCTGCTATCTCCGGATCTAGTGAGGTCCGTGAGCTTCGTGATCAGCTCACTTTGTTGACGGACTTGGTGGCGCAGCAATCAACTGCGGCTCAGCGGCAAGTGGATGCCTCACGCCGACAGGAAGCGAGGATGAAGCGATTAGAAGATTTGTTACTGCAACAAGCTTCTACCAGGGCGGCACAGTGTCCTTCACCACCAGCGCCAACAAGAGGTGTGACTGCAGGAGCACAACCACCGTCACCGGGTGCGGGTCATGCGGCCCCGGGTACGGAGTCAAGGGAGGAAGTCGGGGTGACACCGCCAGTTCAGGCATTACCTTCGAGGACGGTCCTACCGACGATGGTGACTGGAGCAGAGCGGGGTCGACTTATGGACCGCTTGAATGAGTTTAGGAGGTGCAACCCTCAGATCTTTGATGTTGAGAAGGCTGATCATTGGGTTGTGGAGAAGTGGGTTCTTCACATGGAGAAGCTGTTCCACGACACCTTTGTGGAGGAGCGAGACAAAGTGTGGCTAGCAACCTATCATCTGGACAGCGTTGCATATCAGTGGTGGGCGGACATTCGGGATGATCCTAACACCGACCTTGCGGCCATCACTTGGAAAAGGTTCAAGGAGTTGCTGTTGGAGACATATTTCCCTCAAAGCGTCAAGAGACAGATGGAGAGGGATTTGCGCAATTTGTGCCAGAGGGACAGGACGGTGGCGGAGTATGAACGGGAGTTTTTTCGTCTACTGCATTGTGTTTCGTTTGTTGTGAGAGATGATGAAGATAAGGCTCGTATCTTTAAGACGGGCCTTCGACCGTCGATCTACAGGATGGTTCAGTCGGCGGGTCTACAGACATACCGGGAGGTGGTAAATCGCGCCTTGATTGTAGAGAAAGGCGCGGAGATTGCTAGAGAAGAAAGTGAAGCTTGGGATAGAGCGAATGGTAAGCGGTCAACGGATGAAAGAGGCAGCAAGACTAGCTCGAAGAGGCCGCCAAAGCATCCTAGGAGCCAATCCCGGGGGCGTGGCTCTACTTCATCGCGCGGAGCGCTGGATCGTCGCCGGCCACCGCGTTGCGTGATCTGTGGTGGTCCTCATATTCCACCACAGTGCCCGCAGCGGGTGGGCAAGTGCTATCTGTGTGGCCAGGAGGGCCACTTTCGCTCGGAGTGTCCGAGAGGTTCTTCCCCAGCCTCGTCATCGGGGTCGGCACCAGCATCACCGGGTCAGAGTCGTGGGATTCCACCTACCCACCATCAGGCCGGGCGATCGCCCGTTCAGCGACAGACCGAGAGGTCGCGGCAGGCACCTAGTGGGCGTTTGTATGCGGCCCAGACTGAGGAGGCAGCGGCAGCGGGGGAGGTCGTTGCAGGTATCATTTTAATTAATGGCATAAGAGTTAGAGCATTATTTGATACCGGTGCATCGCATTCATTCATCGATCGGCTGTTTGCCGAGCTGCATGGCATTGAGCTTTTACCGACCATGCATCCTGGTCAAGTTGTTGTTCTCGATCATGTTTTAGACATTCGGCAGTTTTGCCCTAGTTACCCCGTTAGGATAGGGGATTGGTTTATGCCGATTGATTTATTAGCTCTACGGAAGCTTGGAGAATTCGATGTAGTGTTGGGCATGAATTGGCTTAGCAGATACTATGCCACGATCGACTGCATGAACCGGGTTGTGATCTTTCGAGAACCTGGACAAGATGAGGTTGTATTTCAAGGGTGCAAGAGTTTATTGTTTGCAATGATTATCTCTTCGACGCGAGCTAAACAGCTGATTCAGAGGGGTTGTGTAGCCTATTTGGCTAGTGTTACTGTGAGGGATGGAGATACCCCTCAAGTTGAGGATACACCGGTTGTGCGAGAATTTGGATATGTGTTCCCGACTGAATTACCGGGAATGCCACCTGATAGGGAGATTGAGTTTGTGGTAGATCTTATTCCTGGGACTATCCCGATCTCAAAGACACCCTATAGGATGGCACCTGCGGAGCTTAAAGAGTTGAAGGCGCAGTTACAGGACTTGCTGGACAAAGGTTTTGTTAGACCAAGTGTCTCACCTTGGGGAGCGCCGGTTTTATTTGTGAAGAAGAAGGATGGATCCCTTCGACTTTGTGTGGATTACCGTGAGCTCAATAAGGTCACGATAAAGAATAGGTATCCATTGCCGAGGATTGACGATCTATTTGATCAATTGTAAGGATCGATGGTGTACTCCAAGATAGATTTACAATCAGGGTACCATCAACTTAAGATCAAGGCAGAGGACGTGCCTGTGACGACTTTTCGAACACGGTATGGACATTATGAGTTTACAGTTATGCCGTTTGGGCTTACTAATGCCCCGACAACTTTTATGGATTTAATGAACCGTGTCTTTAAGCCTTACTTAGACAGGTTTTTTGTGGTGTTCATCGATGACATCTTGGTGTATTCCCGAAGCGACGAGGAACACGAGCGTCATTTTAGGCAAGTGTTGCAAGTACTTCGGGAGAAGAAGCTTTTTGCTAAACTGAAGAAGTGTGAATTTTGGCTCCGCGAAGTGTCATTTTTGGGACATGTAATATCAGGAGCCGGTATAGCAGTGGATCCTAAGAAGATTGAGGCGATCAAGGATTGGCCCAGACCAACCAATGTGACTGAGGTTCGAAGTTTCCTCAGTTTGGCTGGGTACTACCGGAGGTTCGTTGAGGGATTTGCTAAGTTATCTATGCCCATCACTCGGCTCACACATAAGGGGACCAAGTTCATTTGGAATGATATGTGTGATAGGAGCTTTATGGAGCTTAAGGAGCGTTTGACCACCGCCCCGATTTTGGCTTTGCTTATCGCAGGAGCAGGGTATGTAGTTTATAGTGATGCTTCACTTAACGGTTTGGGTTGGGTTTTGATGCAGGACGGAAATGTGATAGCTTATGCTTCCCGTCAACTTAAGGATTATGAAAAGAATTACCCAACCCATGATTTGGAGCTGGCAGCCGTAGTGTTTGCCTTGAAACTGTGGCGCCATTACCTTTATGGCGAGCGGTGCGAAGTCTACACCGATCACAAGAGCCTAAAGTATCTTTTCACTCAGAAAGATTTGAACTTAAGGCAGGGAAGATGGTTGGAGCTACTAAAGGATTATGATTTGACTATTCTCTACCACCGGGGAAAGGCAAACGTGGTGGCGGATGCTTTGAGTCGCAAATCGATGGAGAATTTAGCTATGCTACTTGTTACTCAACCACCATTGTTGGCGGAGTTGAGACGGATGAATTTGGAAGTGGTGGCCCCCGACACACCTTTGAGGTTGATGTCTTTGGTAGTGCAGCCTACCTTGTTAAATTGGATCAAAGAAAAGCAAGCCCAAGACTTGGAGTTGCAAAAGATCCGATCTAGAATCGAAGGAGGAAACACTGGTAGTTTTCTATTGGACGATCAAGGAATGCTCCGATTTCAGAGTCGGATTTGTGTACCGGCAGAGGCGGAGATTAAAGAAAAAATCCTGTTGGAAGCTCATCGAGCGCCCTATGCTATACATCCGGGTGGCACGAAAATGTACAAGGATTTGAAGTTACATTATTGGTGGCCCGGAATGAGGAAAGATATTGGCGAGTTTGTGGCTCGATGTTTAACTTGTCAGCAAGTGAAGGCTGAGCATAAACTCTCTGCAGGAAAGCTTCAAAGTCTACCTGTACCCGTTTGGAAATGCGAGCGGATCACTATGGATTTTGTCACGGGTTTACCACGCTCACAAGCCGGGCACGACGCCGTGTGGGTAATTGTGGATAGGTTGACTAAATCAGCACATTTTATTCCTATTCACACTACTTGGACCGGAGAGAGGCTCGCACAAGTTTATCTTGATCAAATAGTGCGGCTTCACGGGGTGCCCACATCGATTGTATCGGACCGAGATACTAGATTTGTATCGCACTTTTGGAAAAGCTTACATGAAGCGTTGGGCACTCGTTTGGATTTCAGTACAGCATTTCACCCTCAGAGCGACGGGCAGTCTGAGCGTACCATCCAGATCTTGGAGGACATGCTTAGAGCTTGTGTGATGGATTATCAAGGTGGGTGGCATCAACACCTACCTATGGCGGAGTTTGCTTATAATAATAGTTATCAAGCAAGCATTAAGATGGCACCATTCGAAGCACTTTATGAAAGAAAGTGCCGATCACCCCTTCATTGGAGTGAAGTTGGTGAGAAACTGGTTTTGGGCCCTGATGTACTGCAAGAGGCTGAAGACAAGGTTCGCATTGCACGACAAAGGTTGATTTCAGCTCAAGGTGGCCAAAAGAGTTATGCAGATAAGCGTCGGCGAGATTTGGAATTTCAATTAGGAGACCATGTCTTCCTAAAAGTATCACCGACGAAAGGGATTAAAAGATTTGGCATTCGAGGGAAGCTAAGTCCTCGATTCATTGGACCCTTTGAGGTTTTAGAGCGTGTAGGCCCGGTAGCTTATCGGCTTGCGTTGCCACCAAACCTATCGGGAGTACACAATGTGTTCCATGTATCTATGCTCCGGAAGTATGTTTTTGATCCAACTCATGTTTTGGACTCCTCTCCATTAGAGCTTCATGAAGATTTGAGCTTTGAAGAGCATCCGGTGAAGATTTTGGCTCGTGAAGTAAAGAAACTAAGAATCGAGATATCCCTTATGTGAAGGTGCTTTGGAAAAACCACGACGAGCGCGAGGCCACGTGGGAGTTGAAGAGCTCACTGCTGGAGCGTTATCCCCATATTTTTCAGATGGAATCTTGAGGTATTTGACTTCTAGTTTCGCGGACGAAACTCCTTTTTAGGATGGGTGAATGTAGTACACTGAACTTTAGCAAATCGCAAGGTTCTAGTGTGAGATTAGTATTTTGTACTAATCTGGAGGTTTTGGCTGTGATTCGAGAGCCTGGGAGTGTTTTCGGGACTTAAAAGTGCGAAAACGGACTCCGGAGGTCAAAATCTGTAAAAACTGCAGTTTTGACATTGTATACTGGTACTGGTATTCAGAGTACCGGAATCCAGTGGGAAACTGGGATTTGCGCAGCTCTCGGGTTTTGCGGAATTCGGCATTGAGTACCGAAAAAGATGTATAGTATACCGGTACTGATGTTAAGTATATCGAAATACTGTTTCGTGGCCTTTTGGCCGAGGCTCGGGTTTGCGGAATTTTTGGCCTGATTCCGGTATACCTATACGCATACCGGAATGCAGTACAGAAACTGCAATTTTGTGCAGTTTGCAAATGTTGGGTTTTGGAGGGGTGTTAAAGCAAATGTTACAACATGTAACTTAACCCTCACACCCCCCGTCACAGCCCTCATTGTGCTAAGCTTGGTGAAGAGGAGAGGTAAGGTTTTCCCTCGCTCTCTCTCTCTAGATTCCCTCTCCCAAATCCTTGGGATCTTGGGTTTTGATCTCTTTTCTCTTCTCCTTTTGCTTGTTGCTTGCTAGAGGAGCATTGGGAAAGGCTTGGATGTGTTGAGGAGAGCTTGTTTGTGGATCAACTCCAACCCTAGCTTGTTCTAGCTTGAATTGGAGCTCATAAGAGGTGAGTAACTCTCTTGTAAACCCTCTTTTGTGGTTTATTTGGATTATTGTTGATGAAACCTTAAAATGGTGAACCTAGGGTTTATTTTGGGGTTTCTTGATTTTGAGCAATGGAGGTGGAATTGATGGGTGTAGAATGTTATGTTATGTTGGATTTGAAGCTTCCTAACTTCGATTTGGGATTTGGACAAGTACTTCTTGGTCTAAGGTATTTTCCACCCTTTTTCCTCTTGTATGTTGACGATTTTCGAAAGTGTTCGTTCGACACTTGTGACCCCCTAGGAATTTTCTTTAGGGTGCTTGAAATCGAGGGGACAACTCCGCTTCGACGTACTGCGAGGTCTCGAAGGAGTTTCGGTGGGTTTGACCTCACCGAAATGGGTGAAATCTCCCTATGTCTTCGGTTTAGTTTAAAAGCTCGAATTGGTGCATTTACATGCTAAATGTAGCATTATGACATTGTTGGAATCGTGACATATAGGTGTCATTCATAAAAGAATTGCATGTGCCTTGTAGGGGTTGATAACATGCATGGTATAAATTGTGTGATGGTTTAGTGGCATTTCATCTTATAATATGTAGAAATGCATGTTGGAATAAGTGGGACCTCATGTGGGATACTAGATGTATAGTGGACTATGAGGTTCAGTCATGATGCTTACATATTGGCTTTTAGTAGCATTAGTCATGGTATACGACAAACTCTTGAGAATGTTAAACTAAGTATGTTGCATATTACTAAGGTGGATAACAAGTGGACATTATGACATAGTGTTGGACTCTTGGTCACTACTTGGCATTCCATGTTATAGACATAATGAACATGACACTTATGCAGTTGATTATGCTTGTTGGCCATTTGTGCTCATTCGCACATGCTTGTGAGGGTCGCTCCCTACAAGCCGGCACTCTGGAGTTAGCCTTGCGACGTTTGATCGCCCGTGCAGGATTGGGCGCCGAAGTGGATCGCCGTTGGGGGAGAGTCTCATTCTAGCGAGAGAATGCTGACTACCACGGGACCATTAGGCACGGCACAAGCGGGACAACACCGTCCCCTATGGATTGGGTATCTATATTACATGTGGTAGTAGACATGACATGACATATAGTGAGATTATGACATTAGAACATGTGTAACTAAAACATTGCATAATTACACATGTACATGAGTAGAAGGCTTACATGCATTGTAATTTGAACATGAATAGAATGTTTACATATTTTATACCTTTATGTGTAGAAGCATAGTAGTGTAGAACTTTCTAATGCATTCATGTTTTATTATACTAATCCTACTTTTGCCTCAGTTGACCTAGTGGTGTATCCTGCTCCTCTCGGCGGCTTACCCACTGGGAACTATTGAATAAAAGTTCTCATTCCCCTGGGGTTTGTTGTTTTATTTCAGAGCCTTCCACTGCGGGAGAGGCAAGGGACCGAGGCAAGGACGTTGCGACTAGTTAGCTTCCGAGGGAGATAGTCGCATAGGTGGATACTTTCTTTTGTGTTGTTGAAAGGTGTATGTGCTTTTGAGTTATAGTTGTAGAGTTCACCCTATGTCGTGGATGTATTATTGGTGGAACTTTGTATCACTTTATTTGTGTACTTTCCTTTGTGCACTTTATGTATACTCTACCTTGTTATGAATATTGTTCTTCTATCTAGTATGTTTATGCTCTGATAACCATGTTAGGATTGTTATCATTATTCCTTTCATTGTATACTTGTTGTAGACGCCTTGTGTGCACTGGGGTGCCTTGTGTACACGGCGGTCTGTGCACGCGCCCGAGCATACTTCCGCTATGGCCCCGGGGCGTGACAGATTATAGTGGTATCAGAGCCTAGGGTTAAGTCATTGTGGACCTAATAAACCTTAGGCCGGTTGGACTATAGGAATTAGGCTCGTGAGAGACGGGATTGTCTATGACTTGGGCAAACGTAACACAATTGGGTTGTGTTTTAACTCCAAATAATTGGAGCTCGATCGAAGTGTGTGATACCTAATTCTTAGAGAGTCACGTTGGCGGCCGACAACGTGACATCGGGGGTTAGTTAGGAACTCACTTCATTTACTTTCGCGTGATTGGGATTTTAATTGCTTGTGTGGGGTTTCGTTAGCGTGAGTTTCTAACTTGCGCATTTTATGTTGTTGTAGCTTGTAATGCCGATTACTCGTTCTCAATCGACCGAGGCAGCCGCGGCAGCCGATGCAGAGGAGGTGGAGACCTCTGCTATCTCCGGATCTAGTGAGGTCCGTGAGCTTCGTGATCAGCTCACTTTGTTGACGGACTTGGTGGCGCAGCAATCAACTGCGGCTCAGAGGCAAGTGGATGCCTCACGCCGACAGGAAGCGAGGATGAAGCGATTAGAAGATTTGTTACTGCAACAAGCTTCTACCAGGGCGGCACAGTGTCCTTCACCACCAGCGCCAACAGGAGGTGTGACTGCAGGAGCACAACCACCGTCACCGGGTGCGACTAGTTAGCTTCCGAGGGAGATAGTCGCATAGGTGGATACTTTTCTTTTGTGTTGTTGAAAGGTGTATGTGCTTTTGAGTTATAGTTGTAGAGTTCACCCTATGTCGTGGATGTATTATTGGTGGAACTTTGTATCACTTTATTTGTGTACTTTCCTTTGTGCACCTTATGTATACTTGTTATGATTATTGTTCTTCTATCTAGTATGTTTATACTCTGATAACCTTGTTAGGATTGTTATCATTATTCCTTTCATTGTATACTTGTTGTAGACGCCTTGTGTGCACTGGGGCGCCCTGTGTACACGGCGGGTCTGTGCACGCGCCCGGGCATACTTCCGCTATGGCCCCGGGGCGTGACATAATTCTAGTCAAACCTTTTCCGACTCACCCTTGAGTCAAATATCATTGGGCCACCGCCCCTCTAAGGTTTACTTACTCTAGTCAAACCTTCCCCGACTCACCCTTGAATCAAACATCATTGGGCCACCGCCCCTCTAAGGTTTACTTACATTAGCCAAACCTTACCCGACTCACTCTTGAGTCAAACATCATTGGGCCACCGCCCCTCTAAAGTTTACTTACATTAGCCAAACCTTACCCGACTCACTCTTGAGTCAAACATCATTGGGCCACTGCCCCTCTAAGGTTTACTTACTTTAGTCAAACTTTACCCGACTCACTCTTGAGTCAAACATCAGCGGATTACCGCCTATGTCCAGGCCTGAGGAGATGAACATGCCACATACATCTCAGCCTACAATCTATTCGACAGGTGAGGGATATACCACAAACACCTCCGCTACTCAAATCACTGCCGAGCGAGGAGAACCACACAAACCCGCAGTTATGAGTCACTTGCCGGGCGAGGAGGACCACACATACCCGCAAGTATAATCTGTTGTCGGGCGAGGACAACCACACATACCCGCAGCCACAATCACTTGCCAGGCGAGGAGAACCACACATACCTGCAAGTATCAGTCTAGGAATTTCGGAATCCATTCCAAAGTCTCAAGGGTTCATCTTTTACCCTATATTATCAACCTCTCTAGGTTTACATTCTCATGTCCAAGTGGTCATCCTACCATTTATTTTCCAACCTATGTCCAATGACATTAGGTTCAATGTCCTGTTTAAGTGATCTTCCTATCACTATGTTTCTCAACCTAGGTTCAACGACTCTAGGTTCACACACATTACAAACCAAGTGGTCTTTCTACCACTACGTTATACAACCTAGGTTTACCCACTCTAGGTTCATCACCTGATCCAACTTATGTTTAATAACACTAGGTTTAATACCATCACATTCCAACCTATGTTCAATGACACTAGGTTTAATATGCATGCATCACCTTTCAAGTATATATATATATATTATGAAATACTCGAATTCTCTTACATGCAAGGTGAGCCCATGGCTCAAATCACTTGGATATACACCCAATGCCAACATGCACATTACAGTTCTTTCTTATCCTAGTTGTCCATACCTAGAATTTCTAACTTTACATGGCCTCTAGCCCTTGTTTTACCACATGTCAAGTTCTCTAGCATTTAGAGAAAACTAGCTCACCGCTATGTCCACACCTAGGCATACACATGTCCATTTGTATCTATGTGTTCTACATGCCTCTAGTTTCAATCCATGGTAGTTAATGGTATTAACATCATATGATCTACACATTCATATTTACCACTTACCAATTAATCTATCATTACATGCATCAAGTAAAATAAATTATACTTTACTCTTTCAACATGGAAGTGACCTAATCACTTCGGTAAACACAAACCCACCTCACACTCTTCCGATTGCTTGTAGACACTTACAATCGGGCTCTTTTTCCTTGGCCTCAAGCTTGGTCTTCAAGCTCCTTACCCTAACACACATGAAGGATTCGTTAATCCGAGTCGAACTCATAATGATCTCATCTCTTGGAATCACTCAAAATCGAGTTGTCCCACATGTTCTACTAACCCCCAACTAGGGTTCTAAAGGGTTATAACATTCTTAAAACCCTCCACAAGAAAATCCCTCTTTCAACCTAGGGTTTCCCAAAACTCATGGCAAAACCCAAAATTTTTTGCTAATCTCTACAATTTGTAGTTTAGATTAGCCAAGGGTCTTCAAAATCTTATTTCTTAGCCCAAATCCGAAACCCTAACTACCAAATCCAAGGACTCACCTCGGATCCGCGAGCTCACCAAGCCACCATGCATGCACGAGCTCGATTCTCCACTCCTCCAAGCTTTCCAAGCTTGATCTCCACCAAGATCTCCAACTTTGGAGGAGAAGAAGAAGAAGAAGTAGTGAGAGAGAGGAGCTTCTCTCTCTCCCTCTCTCCCTGCGTGTGTGTGTGTGTTTTCAGAGGAGAAAGGGGAAGGGTTCCCCTTTATACAAGCCCCCCACTGAAATTACCAATTTACCCCTCGAAATCAGCATTCTGCATAACTGCGTTTCGGTACTCGGATTGGCGTACCGGTATACGGGTGTTAGTTCCGGTATGCCACGAGGAATTCCGCAAAACTCGAGAGCTGGATTTCCAAATTCTTCCATCGCATTCCGGTATGTCACACCCTATACCGGAACTAATCGCATCAGTACCGGTATGGACACATCCATACCGGAATCCACTGCAGACTTCACAAGTTTGGCAGTTTTGACTTTTCGAAGTCCGTTTTCGCGCCTCATTTGCGCCGAAAATACTCGTATAAGTCCCAAACCTTGCTAAAACTATTTAGATAGTCCTATTTGGCTACATTCCACAAGAACTCTCCAATTTGTAGAAGTTCGGTGTACTACATTCCTCCCTCCTTAAAAGAAGTTTCGTCCGCGAAACTAAGATTACACCTCAAATCTATTTATCAACTAGATGAGGGTATCATTCTTTCATCGCGTCCTCAGGTTCCTGCTCACTCAGGAGTACACTCCATAATTCACGGGGTCTTATCTTCCCGACATTCCATAAGGAGTATGTCCCATTGCTTTTCCTTACCGGGTCAACATCACATCATCTTCGCGATGTTTCCGCTCGAACACTTTGTTCGTAAACCCGATTTCACTTCACCGACAATGCCAGACTTGGCAATTGGTGACTTCACCAATCAGGCGAAAGGCATGACCGAGCCTCTGCTTCTCAGGTCACTATCATAATTCTCTTGCACACGACCAATGCTCTCACACTTCCAGAGCCGTCGGTCAAACCGCTTATCTCGGTTATAACAGATGGTCCACGACCAAAGCTCTCATGTAGGCCTACTGCCTAAACCTGTCTCAACGTCGCGTAACGTCTCTTGCTCGCAAACGTAAATCCAGTCATTACCTGGCAGAGTCCTCACTCAGGACTTTGCGCACATACTCCAACCAGGAGTAACCAAGACCCTAAACCTCTACTGAGTCCTAGAGTTGGCTCACATCCACACCCTTGGTGTACTATCGTTCACACTGTCTCCAATGTGGCATTCCACGTTCTCGGGTCATCGCTTGGACTACCGCCCCGACCATAAGTCTCTGCCCTACCCTCAGGTCTCGGGCTGCTGTCACACACAGCTGACTGCGCCTGTCCATACGGCCCAGGCTCCACAGTCCACACATGGTCCGGGCACGGATCGTCCCCAGCAATACCCGATACTGTCACTACACGTGTCCCACACGCTCTACCAAGAGACAACAGTCTCTATCGGCTCCTATGCACCCAGTGCGAGCCACTAGCTCTCAAGCGGTTCTTGGCCTCCTTCACACTTAGCAATGCCCAAGTGCTACTGCCAACAAACTCTCTCGGCTAACCAAAACCAATACTCCACGAGCACCTACACCCGAGCGTCCCACGCTACTCTGCTCATTCGTGCTAACCACAAGCACTAAGCTACCACGCTTATGCTCGCTCGCATTGCGAGTACCACAACCTACCTCAATTCAAGGTACAACAAGGCCCACTCGCCTAATCTTGGCGATTACCTTATCAATTTCACAACCGTGGTTCCACTACCGTCATCGATCCATCGGAATAATATCCGAAGTTTGCGAACCACTCGCATATACTCAAGCGTCGTAACTCGACTCCCGCAATCAGCTACACACATTGCCTCAATTTTGAGGGTCAGTCCACCATTTTCATCCCTACCTGCTCCAGCAGGCGGATACACGCTTCCATGACATTCGCATGCCCGTATAGCGGCAATCGACCACATGATAATGCATGCAATGCTTTAGCGTCAAATATGCCTCGCGCATGATTTTCACAATTAAATCATACCTGCTGCGATGCCGTCGGCAGCAGTAGGCTCCATCACCTGAGTTGCGTACCCATGGCCACTTGCCGCTCGACGCGAACCCTCAGGTTGTCCCGACATCGGCGCACGCTCTCTAGACCTTGCCGCAGGTGGCATACCCGTGGGCTGTCTCGGAGTGGAGAATGCTGTCGTAGCCGGTGGGGCTCGACTATCTCCCAAGGGACAGTCATACTTTGTGTGACCCGATTGTCCACATCGTATGCACCTTCCTTCTCGCTGCACGCACCGGCGCGCCCAATGGGGTCCGCTGCAAATAACGCATCCAGACGAGGATCGGGTGGTAGATGATTTCTGGGCTTGGGATTGTGATTGCGGTCGTTTCGGGCGTCGCTCAGAACTCGACTGTCCTCCCGAACCACCCGTTGATCGATGTCTTCCCTCCTCGCCATAGGCCTCGCACCCTTCACGCAAAGTGACCAGGACTTGTTCCACCCACAAGGCTCGATCCAGCACCTCCGCAAAGGTTTGCAGTTTGAAGGGATGCACAACCTTAAAAATCTCTGGCCGAAGTCCGCGCACAAAGCAATCGGCCTTATCCTTATCATCTCGCACCACGTAAGGGATGCAGTTGACAATGTGCGAGAATTCCTTTTCATATTCTCTCACTGTGTGGTCTCTTTGCCTCAGCTTCCTGAATTTTTCCTGAAGCTTTCCCTTTTCGCTATCAGGAAAATAGGCGGAGAATACTAGTCCCCGAAATTCCTCCCAAGTCACTGGAGGGAGACTAGAAGGTCGGTCTCGCCGGATTTCCTTCCACCACGCCTTTGCCGACCCTTGCAAACAGTGTGCGGCAAAATGCACCTTGTCCCGCTCCAAGGTGTACAAGTCCTCAAACAGGGACTCCACATAATCAATCCACGTTTCTACGGTCCACGGGTCCATTTCTTCCCCGTTGAAGGTAGGCGGATTGAATCCCTTGAACGTTATGAGGGCAGCCAAAGCCCGCTCCCTCTCCGCTTCCAATTCTGCAGAATCAGGGGCCCAGGCACCAGCATCTACTTGCGAGGTACCCGCTGCGGCTCCTGATGGTACACGATGTGCTATTTGCTCCACGGTTTCATGGAGTCTCCTGATCCGCTCCTCCTGGCGCACAGCAGTCTCCTACTGTCGTTGCGTCGACTTAGCTTGCTGTTGCACTACTCCAACGAGTGTGGCCAGCTGTTCACGAAGCTCCAGGTCTCCACTTGCCCCGGATGGCTCGGGGGCCTCACTAGGCCCACCCCGTGTCGATCTCATTGAAGATCACCTACGTGACGTCATCGTATCCTGAAACACGACAATTCGATCAATCCCTCGACCTTCTAGGCCAAGTACAACCATGATTCAAATTACGAACATAAATTAGGCGAAAGTTACATAAGGGCGCCTATTCTCATCCCTTGGGTTCATATTGTCGCGCGCCAACATGAACACACTTAGCTGAGAATAAACTACGCCTTAAATCTACCTCTAACATCCTATTAGAGGCATAACCAATACACGACCCTATTGATTACACTTTCGCCGCACATCACAAGTCCTCGTCTCTCACGAGCTTACACTCCCTAGGGTCTTTTCCATCCTAGGATTTCTTAGGTCCACCTAGACCGTTTCTACGCTCTGATACCACCTTAATCTGTCACGCCCCGCCGCGCCTTAGCACCAAGTAGGTGGAAGGACAAACCGCACGGGCGCATGACCCAGATCCGCCGAACGGACAGAGTTTCCCCTGTACGTCCAAGGCGTCACAACCAGTACAATTCAAGAGGTTCCAAATAGGAACATAATTCATACATAGATTGCATAAGGAAAGCATCATAAATTACTATGCTATTACAAGCATTCGCAATACATCCTCATATTACATTTTTCGTCTTTATTTTTTCTTTCCAAATACAATCGAATTGTTATTACATTCCAATACCCCTAAGCTACACAGTAGAGGGTACTTCTATCCTGGTCACAGTGGTAGGACGCTAACTATCATGCTACGTCCTTCCCTCGCGCCGCCGCGCCGCTCACGTGCGGACCTGAAAAACAGTGGGATGAGAACTATCTAAAATAGTTCCCAGTGGGTAAGACCACCCAAGGGAGAAGCTCGACCCACCAGGTCCAAAGGAAGCATAAAAGCATGGTTAGTACATATACATAACTTGCAAGTATATAACTCTACTATATGCAAAACAGTAAACATACTTATGCTTCAACAAATGCGATAATGAAATCCATGCAATACATTTTTCACTGCTATTCCACTATCCATTTCACAATCAACCTGCTCCTAAGGTTCATTCACCTTAGCTAAGCCACATACGACTCACTCTCGAGTCACTCATCAACGGGTTATTACCCCTCTAAGGTTTACTAATTCTAGTCAAACCTTCCCCGACTCACCCTTGAGTCAAATATCATTGGGCCACCGCCCCTCTAAGGTTTACTTACTCTAGTCAAACCTTCCCCGACTCACCCTTGAGTCAAACATCATTGGGCCACCGCCCCTCTAAGGTTTACTTACATTAGCCAAACCTTACCCGACTCACACTTGAGTCAAACATCATTGGGCCACCGCCCCTCTAAGGTTTACTTACATTAGCCAAACCTTACCCGACTCACTCTTGAGTCAAACATCATTGGGCCACCGCCCTTCTAAGGTTTACTTACATTAGCCAAACCTTACCCGACTCACTCTTGAGTCAAACATCATTGGGCCACCGCCCCTCTAAGGTTTACTTACATTAGCCAAACCTTACCCGACTCACTTTTGAGTCAAACATCATTGGGCCACCGCCCCTCTAAGGTTTACTTACATTAGCAAAACCTTACCCGACTCACACTTGAGTCAAACATCATTGGGCCACCGCCCCTCTAAGGTTTACTTACTTTAGTCAAACCTTACCCGACTCACTCTTGAGTCAAACATCAGCGGATTACCGCCTATGTCCAGGCCTGAGGAGATGAACATGCCACATACACCTCAGCCTACAATCCATTCGGCAGGTGAGGGATATACCACAAACACCTCCGCTACTCAAATCACTGCCGAGCGAGGAGAACCACACATACCCGCAGTTATGAGTCACTTGCCGGGCGAGGAGGACCACACATACCCGCAAGTATAATATGCTGCCGGGCGAGGAGAACCACACATACCCGCAGCCACAATCACTTGCCAGGCGAGGAGAACTACACATACCTGCAAGTATCAATCTAGGAATTCCGGAATCCATTCCAAAGTCTCAAGGGTTCATCTTTACTCTATATTATCAACCTCTCTAGGTTTACATTCTCATGTCCAAGTGGTCATCCTACCATTTATTTTCCAACCTATGTCCAATGACATTAGGTTCAATGTCCTGTTTAAGTGATCTTCCTATCACTATGTTTCTCAACCTAGGTTCAACGACTCTAGGTTCACACACATTACAAACCAAGTGGTCTTTCTACCACTATGTTATACAACCTAGGTTTACCCACTCTAGGTTCATCACTTGATCCAACCTATGTTTAATAACACTAGGTTTAATACCATCACATTCCAACCTATGTTCAATGACACTAGGTTTAACATGCATGCTTCACCTTTCAAGTATATATATATATATACATACATATATACATACATATATATATATATATATATATATATATATGTATACATATATACATGTATATATGTATGTACATACATATATACATGTATATATGTATGTACATACATATATACATGTATATATGTATGTACATACATATATACATGTATATATATATATTATGAAATACTCGAATTCTCTTACATGCAAGGTGAGCTCATCGCTCAAATCACTTGGATATACACCCAATGCCAACATGCACATTACAGTTCTTTCTTATCCTAGTTGTCCATACCTAGGATTTCTAACTTTACATGGCCTCTAGCCCTTGTTTTACCACATGTCAAGTTCTCTAGCATTTAGAGAAAACTTGCTCATCACTATGTCCACACCTAGGCATACACATGTCCATTTGTATCTATGTATTCTACATGCCTCTAGTTCCAATCCATGGTTGTTAATGGTATTAACATCATATGATCTACACATTCATATTTACCACTTACCAATTAATCTACCATTACATGCATCAAGTAAAATAAATTATACTTTACTCTTTCGACATGGAAGTGACCTAATCACTTCGGTAAACACAAACCCACCTCACACTCTTCCGATTGCTTGTAGACACATACAATCGGGCTCTTTTTCCTTGGCCTCAAGCTTGGTCTTTAAGCTCCTTGCCCTAATACACATGAAGGATTCGTTAATCCGAGTCGAACTCATAACGATCTCATCTCTTGGAATCACTCAAAATCGAGTTGTCCCACATGTTCTACTAACCCCCAACTAGGGTTCTAAAGGGTTAAAACATTCTTAAAACCCTCCACAAGAAAATCCCTCTTTCAACCTAGGGTTTCCCAAAACTCATGGCAAAACCCAAAATCTCTTGCTAATCTATACAATTTATAGTTTAGATTAGCCAAGGGTCTCCAAAATCTCATTTCTTAGCCCAAATTTGAAACCCTAACTACCAAATCCAAGGACTCACCTCGGATCCGCGAGCTCACCAAGCCACCATGCATGCACGAGCTCGATTCTCCACTCCTCCAAGCTTCCCAAGCTTGATCTCCACCAAGATCTCCAACTTTGGAGGAGAAGAAGAAGAAGAAGTAGTGAGAGAGAGGAGCTTCTCTCTCTCCCTCTCTCCCTGCGTGTGTGTGTGTGTGTGTTTTCGGAGGAGAAAGGGGAAGGGTTCCCCTTTATACAAGCCCCCCACTGAAATTACCAATTTACCCCTCGAAATCAGCATTCTGCATAACTGCGTTCCGGTACTCGGGTTGGCGTACCGGTATACGGGTGTTAGTTCCGGTATGCCACGAGAAATTTCGCAAAACCCGAGAGCTGGATTTCCAGATTCTGCCATCGCATTCCGGTATGTCACACCCCTTACCGGAACTAATCGCTTCAATACCGGTATGGACACATCCATACCGGAATCCACTGCAGACTTCACAAGTTTGACAGCTTTGACTTTTCGAAGTCCGTTTTCGCGCCTAATTTGCGCCGAAAACACTCGTATAAATCCCAAATCTTGCTAAAACCATTTAGATAGTCCTATTTGGCTACATTCCACAAGAACTCCTCAATTTGTAGAAGTTCGGTGTATTACAAAATGAGTCCGATTTCTCTGTCCAAATCACTGGAGAGAATGAAAAATTAAAATGAAAAATATTCTCCCCCCCCCGGCAAAAAACCCCTCCCGCTCCCGCTTCCCCTCCCCGCCACGTGGATCCCAACTCTTGATTCATTATATGTATAGATTTGTAATTGATATAAAGTTCATTTTACCGACCATACCAATTGTAATTGATATAAGGTTTGTATTACTGACCGCATCTAGTGCAATTGGCTAAAAGCTTGAAAGTTGGTACTTAAGTCTAAAGTGGATACTTTCTCAGAAAATAGGATATAAAGTTTGCTTTATGCTGGGTTTTGATTTTTTGTTAGATTTTTATTTTCCTATAAGAAAATTAAGCATGAGTAGACAAAAGACTTTTTTCTATATATCCTATATTTTATCCTATTCTAAACTTAAGTTCTCCAGCAAGAATATCTCTAGTGGAGATGTTTAAAACACTGATTTTTGGCGATCCCTTGAACATTTTATTTCCTCTATTCTAAGTTTGCCGCTCCTAATTAGTGTGACAATCTAATTCATATGTATCACATTTCTTTAGTTCAGATTATAAATGCCAGCTTCGTTATCTTACTAGCAGTTTTGTTTGATCACTGGATTTGAGTTGGGTTTTTAAGTTTCGGATTCAATTCAACTTATTAATTTGAAGTTCAATTATATATATATATATATATATATATATATCAGAATTTTGAATTTAGATAACAACAAATTACTAATAAAGCTACTATCTTCATTTTGCAACATGAGAACAAATGGTTTGAATTTAGACAACAAATTTCAGTGTGTCGAATCAAACCAAGCTTGCCAACCTATCATCACAGGGTAGATCTATCATTGATATCAAAAAAATTATAGATCTTCTGTAGGCTATGAAATTGAATGTTGCTATTAGCTAGTATTATTCATGTTTATTTTATATATGAAAATGAATGTTGCTATCAGCTAGTTTATTTTATATATATATAGAGCTAGGCTCCTATGCTTTCGAAAGTACGGAGGCCTCCGTGCTTGTAAGTTGTTTTCGATGATGGGACATCCGATTCGGCGATCGGTTTCGTCAAACATGATCTATACTATGTTAAATAAGGCTGAAATTATATGTGATTACACTTTCCTAAATTAGATCCTGTAATTAGGGTATTGATTGATATAATGGCTTGATTCTAGGTATGCCTTAGAATCAAACTATATATATATATCCTTGTAAGAAGTTAAAAGATGAAATAAGAGAAAAAGTTATTTCATACAATTCAATATGGTATCAGAGACACATTGAAACGATTCAAATCTCAAAAAAAAAAAAAAAGGAAAAAAAAAGGGCGAAAAAAAAGAGAGGGGAAGACCAAGGTCAGCAGCTCCACCAACACCATCGTCCACAATCGACGTCGCCTGCTCGCTGCTCAGATCTACTCGTCGGCTGATCCAACCGCTTCCGTCGTCGTGAACGAGACCAACCTCATATCTAGATCTGAAACCAAACTTAGATCTATCCGCTGCTCAAAAAAAAAAAATTCATTCTTTGGCTATAAAGAAATGGCGAGTAAAAAAATTTCTGAATCTGCTGGGATTAAATCTGTTCTAGTTGTAATTCAGTCCGAATGCGTGTTTAATGCCGGAATCATCCTTACTGAATCAAACTATGATATACGGTCTCAACTAATGGAAATGCAAATTGCTGAAAGGGACAAGATCTCATATATTCGTGGCAAGACTAAGCCGCCTGCAGAATCTGATGAAGGCTACGAAAAATGGTATGCTGAGAACCAAAAGGTCAAACAGTGGCTATTAATGTCTATGTCTTCAGATATTATAAGGCGTTATTTACGCTTACCGACGGCTCACAGCATCTGGAGACAGTCCACAACATTCTATTATGGAAGTGATGAGTTGCAGGTATTTACTCTAAATCAAAAAGCTTTTTCTGCAAGACAAAATTGGCGAATCCTCTCTATGTATTATGGAGAATTAACATAAATCTTTCAAGAGTTGGACCATCATGATAAGGTGGTTATGAAAGATCCAGATGATGTCAAAACTCATCGCCAATCTATTGAACGATTAAGAGTTCATATCTTTCTTGCTGGATTGGATGAGGCCCTTGATTCAATCCGACGTGAGATTTTGCGAAAAGACTTAGTACCAAATCTGGAGGAATGTTACTCATTAGTCCGACGGGAAGCAGTACGGAGTATCACCTTGAAAGGAGATTCTAGAGCATATGAATCTAGTGCCATGGTGGCTCGGAATCGATCTAATCAGGGTCAACAATCTCGAGCACAACCTAACACTGGTAGATGGACCAAGGATATTGACAAGTCTTCATACAAGTGCACTCATTGTCATAAGACTGGCCACACCAAAAGTGGCTGTTTTGAACTGGTGGGCTATCCAGAATGGTGGGATCCTAGTCGCATGAAGAAAAAGCCTTCCACTGCAGCAGTTGCTCAACAAAAAACGGAAGATGAAATCACTGGCAACGTCTCGGCATTGGTAATAGCTGCAGACAATGGTGGTAAGGTTTTAAATATTTCAACACCTGTTTTGAATAAAGCGTGGATAATTGATTCTGGTGCAACAGATCACATGACATATGATTCTAGACAAGTCTCACCATTCAATCACTCTAACCAAAAAGTTGTCTCTACTGCAAATGGAACTTCGACCCAAGTTATTAGGGAAGGATCTTTGACTCTCACCAATACATTAAATTTAGATTCAGTCTTAGTTGTTCCATCTTTAGATTATAATCTTTTGTCAGTTTCTCAAATAACCACTTCTTTATCTTGTGTTGTAATTTTTTGGCCTGATTTTTGTGTGTTTAAGGACATCAAAACCAGGACGACGATTGGTTGTGGTATTAGACGGGGGAAGCTATATTACTTGGACTTGAAATCAAAGAGTATTGAGAGCCTACGACAAGCTCTGGCAGTGGGAGGTTCTGAAGACAGAAAAAGAAAAGAAATATGGCTCAGACATCGACGGTTTGGGCATGCTTCTTTTGGATATCTCAAAAGATTATTTCCCAGTTTATTTATAGATGTTGATGTTTCTAGTTTTCATTGTAATACTTGTGAACTTGCAAAAAGCCACCGTGCTTCGTTTCCATTACAATTAAATAAAAGTCCGCTTCCATTTATGATTATTCATTCTGATGTCTGGGGTCCATCGAAAGTCACTACTTTGGATGGGTCACGTTGGTTTGTAACGTTTATAGATGATTGTACCAGAATGATATGGCTTTGCTTGATGAAATCCAAAAGTAAAGTAAACTCGATATTTCAAAAGTTTCATAAAAGGATTGAAACTCAGTACGACAGGAAAATTCAAATTCTTCACAGTGACAATGGTGGAGAATATCAGAGTGCTGAATTTCAGCATTATTTGGAAACACAAGGAATGATCCATCACACTACTTGTTCCAGCACACCTCAACAAAACGGGGTGGCCGAGCGAAAAAATCGGCACTTGTTAGCAGTTGTTCGAGCTTTACTAATCGAAGCTTATATGCCTTTATCTTATTGGGGAGAAGCTTTAACGTCTGCAGCTTATTTAATCAATCGAGTACCTTCAAGCACTCTCAATTTCAAAACACCGTTCCAAACTCTTAATGATCTGATTTGTTGCTCCAACTGTCTCAAGTTTAACTCCTCATGTCTTTGGATGTGTGGTGTTTGTACATTTACACAAGCATCAATGCACCAAGTTAACTCCTCAAGCATTGAGATGTGTTTTTGTTGGATATGCGACGCATCAAAAGGGATATCGGTGTTATCATCCTCCAACATGTCGACTATTTATCACGATGGATGCTGTTTTCCATGAAGATACAATGTATTTCTCCAAACCTGAATTTCAGGGGGAGTACCAAAAGGAAATTCAAAGTTTGGCATTTGATAACCAAGATGTGGAAAATTTGGAGATAACTGATATGACATTTGATTCCTGGAGCAATAGCTCAAAGATTGGTATGGTATTAGATCAAAATTGTGATGAGAACCAAATAACTAAAGAGGTGGATCATCCTCCAACTCAGCCTGAAACTGAGATTCATAAAAATATAGCTCCATCCCCGGTCGACATATCACACCAATCGTTTACTGAAGATGTCCCTGAGACACACAGAAGGCAGTTACCACAACGCCACACGAGAGGTATCCCTAAACCCACATATGAACCTGAACTTTCTAGTAAAGTAAATTATCCCATGAGTCATTATGTGTCCAACCATCGTCTGTCATAATCAAATATGTCATTTGTGAATCAATTATCTGCTATATCTATTCCTAACAGTGTGCAGGAAGCCTTATCTGATCCTAGGTAGAAAGCAGCTACGAACGAGGAGATGAAATCTCTGGAAAAAAATGAAACATGGGAACTAGTTGATCCTCCACCAGGAAAGAAATCAGTTGGATGTCGATGGATTTACAATGTGAAGTACAAGGCTGATGGCACAATTGAACGCTTTAAAGCGAGACTGGTAGCAAAGGGATACACTCAAACCTACGGAATTGATTACACAGAAACATTTGCACATGTAGCCAAAATCAACACAGTTCGTGTTCTGTTGTCTTTAGCTGCGAACTTGGATTGGCCCTTACAACAATTTGATGTAAAAAATGCCTTTTTACATGGTGAATTATCTGAAGAAGTCTACATGGATCTCCCGCCGGGATGCATGATACCCAAAAGACACAGCCATAAGATTTGTAGACTAAAAAAAATATTGTATAGACTAAAGCAATCCCCTAGAGCGTGGTTTGGAAGGTTCACAAAATCTATGATAGCCTTTGGCTACCATCAAAGCAACTCAGATCATACTCTCTTCCTCAAAAGGGAGCAAGGTAAGATAATTGCGCTTATTGTATATGTGGATGATATGGTGATTACAAGTAATGATCCTAATGAAAGGAAGGCCTTACAAAATTACTTATCCAAAGAATTTGAAATGAAAGATCTAGGCTCTCTGAACTATTTTCTTGGGATTGAAGTATCACGATCTAGCAAAGGGATAGTTCTTTCTCAAAGAAAATATACTCTAGATCTATTACGAGAGACTGGTATGTCAGCATGTCAACCAGTAGATACACCAGTAGAAGAAGGTCTAAAGTTATATGTTGAGCCCAACCAGGTACCAGTTGACAAAGAAAGATATCAAAGACTTGTAGGGAGATTGTTGTACTTATCCCACACCAGACCAGATCTGACGTATGCCTTGAGTATTGTCAGCCAATTTATGCATAATCCTGGAGAACAACATATGAATGCAGTGATTCGCATTTTGAGATACCTAAAGTCTGCTCCAGGAAAAGGAGTATTATTTACTAAAAACACCAACCATCAAAACATCGAAGCCTATACTGATGCTGATTGGGCTGGTGATCTGGGTGACAGGCGCTCTACTTCTGGATACTTTACTTTTCTAGGAGGTAACCTTGTGACGTGGAAAAGCAAGAAACAAAATATTGTAGCTCGCTCAAGTGCAGAAGCTGAATTCAGAGGTTTGGCAAATGTACTTTGTGAGACATTATGGTTGAGACTCCTTTTACAGGATCTAGGTTATCTATCTGAGCAACCTATCCGACTGTTTTGTGATAATAAAGCAGCATGTGACATCGCGCATAATCCAGTCCAACATGACCGCACAAAGCACGTCGAGGTGGACAGATTTTTCATTAAGGAAAAGTTGGATGGAAGGATCGTGGAATTGCCTAAGATTCGATCAGAGGATCAGCTAGCTGACATTCTCACCAAAGCAGTTTCAAGTCGGGTATTCTTAAAATTTTTAGACAAGTTGGGCATGTGGGACATCCATGCACCAACTTGAGGGGGAGTGTTAAATAAGGCTGAAATTATATGTGATTACACTTTCCTAAATTAGATCCTGTAATTAGGTTATTGATTGATATAATGGCTTGATTCTAGGTATGCCTTAGAATCAAACTATATATATATATCCTTGTAAGAAGTTAAAAGATGAAATAAGAGAAAAAGTTATTTCATACAATTCAATATACTATTGGAACTATCTAGAAACCAAATTTCATAATTTTTTCACTTCATTTGCCTAGTAAACGAGTAGCCTCAAAATGAACGGTTAAAAATAAAAATCTCATAAAAAATAGTGATACAAGACTCAAATTTTAAATCAGAAGTATTGATCTTGCTATTGATATTAAGTACAATTTTTAATTAAAATTTCACGTAATTTGTTCTACACCGGTGAACTTAAAAATGTGCCACATCGACCGTTAAAATAGTCATTTTTGAGACCTTTTGATCACTTGGTAAATAATGGCGAAAAATTATGAAATTTGGTTTCTAGATAATTCCAATAGCGTAGATTATGTCTAATGGAGCCGATCATCGAATCGGGTGTCCTATCATCGAAAATAATTTATAAACACAGAGGCCTCCGTACTTTCGAAAGTACAGGAGACATACTATATATATATATATATATATATATATATATATATATATATATATATATATATAGTGTTGAGCTAGAATACTATCGATAGCAAACGGGCACTTTTGCCACCCATTTGTTTTCGATGATGGAGCTTCCAATCGACGATCGGTACAGTTGAACATGATCTAGAGCATTTTAAAGTATCTAGAAATTAAATTTCATGCTTTTTCGATATTATTTTCTTGTCCATCAAGTGGACACAAAGATGAATGGTTGAAAATAAATATCCTCTAAAAAGTGATGATAGGAGTTTTGTAATCAAGATCAAGAGTATAGATCTTGTTTTAAATAGTTTAAAGAATTTTCTAACAAAAATTCAATTGATTTGGATATCTTTACACCGTTAAACAAGAAAATGTCTCATATCGACCATTAAAATTACAAAATTTGAAACCCTTTGATCATTAGGCCAATGATGTCGAAAAAGCATGAAATTTAGTTTCTAGATACTTTAAATGCTCTAGATCATGTTCAACGGTGCCGATCGTCGATTTGGAAGCTCCATCATCGAAAACAAATGGGCGGCAAAAGTGCCCGTTTGCTATCGATAGTATTCTAGCTCAACTCTATATATATATATATATATAGTAGGAATTGTGTGCAATTAGAAGCACGGAGGCCTCCGTGCTCCTAAGCCGTTTTCGATGATGGGACTTTCGAATCGATGATTGGCTCCGTTAGACTTGATCCAGCGTATTTGAAGTATCTAGAAAATATTTTTTGCAGATTTTCGATATCATTTACCTATTGATTGAAAGGGTTCAAAATCAACAATTTTTAATGGTTGATGTATGCCATTTGCAAGTTTAACGGTGTATAAGTATTCAAATCAAATAAAATTTTGATAGAAATTTTTTTATACTATCTACAACAAGATTAGTATCTCTGATCAAAAATTTTAGTGCTACATCATAACTTTTTGTAAGATTTTTATCTTTAGCCGTCCATTTTTAGTCATTTCGATCACTAGGTAAATGATATCGAAAAATCATAAAAAAAATTTCTAGATACTTGAAATACGCTAGATCAAGTCTAACAGAGTCGATCATCAATTCAAAAGTTGTATTATCAAAAATGGCTTAGGAGCACAGAGGCCTCCGTGCTCCTAATAGCATATAAGTCCTACTCTATATATATTTATTGTATCAAGTCATTTTCTGCAACTGATTAATTAATGACAAGATTTTGAAGAGTTTCTTTATCAATAATATAAATAAATGGATCGAATAGTACTTTTTTCTTCTTTCTTTTTTTTTGGGTGCGGGTGGGGGGGGGGGGGGGGGGGGGGGGGGGGGGGGGGGGGGGGGGGGTCAATCAGTGAATGACAATCAAATTCAATATTAAATCTAGTATGAGAATTGTAGTGTACTGAATTTCTATACACTTTTCCAAACTTTGGGCAAATTGGGTAAAACTGTGGATTAAGTGAAAAATGATATTTTCATGGGGGTTAAGTTGTAATTGTGTTGGGATTTATGGATAAGTTTTAATCCAAATTTCCATCCATTTTCTCTTCCTCTCACATAAGAGACAAAAGCCACCTAAGTGAATAAAACCAATTTCTCTTCTTCTCACATAAGAGACAAAAGCCACCTACGAGAACAAAATTCATTTTTCTTCCTCTCTCATAAGAGACAAAAGTCACCTAAGAGAATAAAACATATTTTCTCTTCCACTCACACAAAGAAAATGCTCATCTTTCTCGCAAACCCTCTCCCTCACTCTCTAACTTTTCTCTCTCTCCTTAGTGATCTTTCTAATAAGTGAGGATTGGAGGAGAAGTGCTTGCTTAGTAGTGAAGCAAGCTCTTGTGCAAAGGAGCTTGAGGAGAGCAAGGTGGTCAAGGTGAGATTTCATGATTTGAGTTTAGGGTTTGGATAAATCCTTTGAAAATAATGTTCTTGGTGAGCCCTAGATGATTCTAAACTAGATTGGGTAGAGATTTACCATGGATTTTGGGTGTTCTTGAGGTTCATGAAACCTAGGGCTTGAATTTGGGGCTTTTGTCCATAAGGGATTTGAAACTAAATTGATCTCATAAATCTCTAATTGAAGGGTAGTTCGACGCGAGGGACAACTTCGTTTTGAATTACGACGAGGTTACGGCGTCCAATTGGGAGACTTTGCCGAATTTCATCCGATAGGCTTGGGTCGAGCCGAATCGGTGTCGGAAATCGAATTGCTTGGAAATCCTAGCAATTGGTACTTAAACGAGGTGGGTGGTGCTACCCGAAATGGTCGAATTTTTTTTCTATGACTATATTGCCATTTTGTTCATATGTGTATATATGTGAAAATTCTATGCATATAGGGTTATTATTGTGTTTGAGCTTTCATTTCCTTGTATGCTTCCTAAAGTAGAGTTGGTCAAATTGGATTGAGAACTCGGTACTTGGGCGCATGAGGATTGGGTCATTGGACATCGGAAACCCTATGATGCAATGAGCTAGAATGTGAACTTAGAAAATATTGTGGAACATTGGTGGCATCTTGACTAGTTGTTTGGACATAAAAAATATAGTGAAATACTAGGTGTCATTGTGAGTAAACATGAACATAGTGATGGAAATATGGATTGGGTATCCTATTGTGTAAGTAGAAAATATGAACATTGTGTGTCATAAGTGTACATGTGGGTTTGTTGTCGTACTTGCACAGGATTTGAGATGAGCATGTGAGGGATTGAAATAGATCCTCTTAACCATGCTAGGGATTGGTAGATTTCCGTATATTACTACTCTGGTCAGTAGGGTGTCCTCGGGATGAGAGGACTGGATCGTACTCGCATTGTCTGTTTGGCTTGTTGGTGTTCGCGCCACCACAAGCAGTGAGCTTCGGAGTTGTCACGTATTGGGTTAACGTATCTACCCAGCAGACGGCCCTAGATGGTTGAGCGGCTATATCCCTGCGGGCCCTGGTATTGCGAGTTTGGCTTGACTTCGCGTGAGCCGGTAAGATTGGGTCATGATGTAAAAGATGAAGTCAGTTGAGCATAGTAGATTATGTCTTTGGTTATCTTGTGAAGTCTTGTGGTAGTATGATGACAGGTGACGAGTCAATTATGCCTCCTCGGTAGACAGTCTGTGTTGGGTTGAGCGGTTATCTCCCCAGTAGACGATTTAGAGGAGGGAGTTGGGCTTGACTTCGCGTGAGCCGGTATGATTGGGCTAAAAGGTAAAAGTGGTAAGCATCTTGAGCATAATAGCATTTATTGTTTACCTAGCTTCATTTCGCAAAGGTATAGTAGTGTTTATTCCAGTTTATGTATAGTGTAGTTGTTGTACTACCTTTCTGTTCGTTTATCTACTTATGCCTTGATAGACCTAGTGGAAAAATCGGCGAGGTCGGCTGCCGAACCCACTGGGAACTTCTTTTAGTTCTCACCCCCTGTTTTTACAGAGCCAACCATTAGCGGAGCAGCACCGGACCGAGGCGTGGGCGTTGCGCCCTAGATAGCGGGATCACCCAGTGTAGGTCACCCGTGTACGAGTAAAAGAATGCAAATGTATTGGAAAAAATGCATGTAAATGTGAATGTTCCAATGTTGTAATAGTTAGGTTTACATTCTCGCTCTTGTGATATGCCCTTGTGCAATTCATGTATGTTGATTATTTTCTCTGCGCAAAACTCTATGTACATGATGTTGTTGTGCCTTGGGCGGACAGGGGAGGCTCTGTCCTTTCGGCGATCTGTGCGCGCGCCCGGACCGACCAAAGTGGTGGTCGCGGGGCGTGACAGATAAGAGTGGTATCAGAGCGTAGAAACGGTCTAGGAGGACCTAGGAAAACTTAGGCTTGGAAACCCGTAAGGACCTACGCTTGTGAGTGGACCGAACTTGTGGCAAAAGTGAAATGATTGGGTCAAGTTGTGTCTCCAATAGCCTTTTGGGGGCGCGGATTGGAGATGTTGCAACTACTCTATTTAGATGATCATGTTGGCTGCAGAGAACATGATGTCGAAAGTGGAGTAGGGGTGCCCTTCTATGACTTTCACTTGATTGGGTCGGCTAGTGTGTGCGACGGAATTAAGTTCGAATGTTGGATCGCCTAGGTAAGCGTGTTAGTCCTCGAGTAACGATAGTAAGTTACTTGGTGGGACGGATGTTGCGGAGGACTAGATAGCCCTCCGATGTTGCGAGCTAGGAATCACTAAGGGCATAAGACCTCTCGTTGTGACCAAGATGCGTGGTGTTGAGGGGCCGATGCGTACCCTAACTTGGTGTCAAGACTCGTAGTTGTGGAGATTTGATAGTTCTTGTCTTGGACCCGGACGCGTTTGCCCTAGCTAAGATAGGTGATGGATGCAATGCGCGACCTTGAGTGATGGTTGTGGTGCACGATCCTTGATGATGGGTGCGAAGGCACGACCTATGGGGAAACGGCGTAGGTAAAATCGGACTATAATCGGATGACGAGAATGAAGTAGCCAAGTAACGACTATTGAAAACGGAGCCGAGTTGACCAGATCGATAAGTGGAATGTTTGAGAGATGGCGGCCTTGTTCTTCCAAAGCAGAGGAACATGATGTGACTCGTAGGAGCATGTCAGTTCAGGCTGGTGATCAAGCATGGCGTGTTTGCACACTATGTTGATTGTGTTGGCGATTAAATCTTCTATGGGATTGTAAGTTTAGTGGGCTTGCAGGATGATTAGCCCAATTGTAGTGCCAATGAGATGTATAAGGCACTATTGGAGTGACCTGTTAGTACGGAACGAAGCTTAGGTCAATCTTGAGGAAGATACAAGAAGAGGGGAGGGAATGCTTTTGAAGTGGTTTGATCTTCCCTTATCCTTAGTTTCTTGAGATATTAGTATATGTATTATGGTTGACAATTAAACTAAGTATGATTCAGTTATATGCCAGGAAGAATTAGGGTTGTAACCCTCTTATGTGGAAAATGGATAAATGATTAAGTGCATGTGGTGACATGTGGGCTTTGTAAGCGGGCTAGAATACTCATGGTATTTAGCCTAGGATGGAATCTAACATGTGGAAGTAGTGGCATTGTACCCAAGTTGGATCCTAGGGTGGAACTTGGTGATGTGAGAGCTCAAGGCTGAACATGAGCTTAGAAGCACTTGGACGTGTGATGGATGTATGCAATAGCCTTGGAGCCATGGTAATGTGAATAATTTCGCTGTTGTAGAATTAGTGCGATGATTGCTAAATCTAGATGAGTTAGCCTTGAGGTGCAGCGGCTCAAAATGAGGGAGCGCTCATGACTGGTAAAGGATGATGAAGCAGCATTGCTTGGCGATTATGGCTAACACGGGATGAACTAGAGGCATAGTGCGCTCGACTGTAGAGTTGCTGTGGGGGCACGGACTGAAGGTTCGGCCGAAGAGGGTTCGTTGGTAGTAGCACTCGGGCGTTGGCCAAGTGTGAAGGATGCAGAGGACCGCTCGAGAGGTTGGTAGTTCCTTCTGGGTGCCAAGTGACCGGCAGACATGTGCTCGGTAGAGCAGAGCCTCAGTTAAGGGAACATGAGCTCGGTATGCGAGTGTTCGGACCATGTTGAGAATCCTCCTTGTGAGGTGAAGTTTTAGGTGAATACCTAAGGGTTGGATGGCCAAAGTATATTGCGCTTAGAGCGCCTTGGTCACGTGGCCACGGCTAAAGGGCATTGCTTGGGGATTACTTGTGCTTGGACCGTGATTGGACTGTGGGCCTGGGGCCTTATGGACAAGCACAGTCGATACCGTGCGATGGCAGCTCTGAACCTGAGGGTAGGGCTTGGCTAGGATTCATGGTCGGGGCGGTAGTCCGAGCGATGACCCGGAGACATGAAGTGCCATGTGTAGAACTGTGATTTTGTTAGTACACCTAGAGTGTAGATGCGAACTGGTCGTAGGATTACGATGACTTGGGATATAACTACTCCTGGTTGGGGTTTCGATGCGAGGTCCTAATGAGGACTCCCCAATGTGATAATTGGGTCCGCGCATGAGAGCGAGAGACGTTGCATGATGTCGCGTTAGACTTTAGCTGTAGGCCTATGATGGATCATCGGTCGTTGGACACTCTGTGGCAATTCGGATTAGACGAGTTAGCCGAGGACTCTTTGTAAGGAGAGCGTTAGTGGCGTGCGAGAAGGTTGAGGGCATTGACCAAAAAGGGCAAAGGCTCAGTCATGCCGCTAACCTGATTGGTCGAGTCACCAAATCACAGAGTTTAACGTTATCGCAGAAGCAGAATCAAAATTATGAACATAGGATTTCTATGGGCTAGTTCGTAAGAATGACGTGATGCCAACCTGTGGTATGTGGAGGCAAAGCAACATGCTCCGTGTGAGACGTTGGGACATTAGAAGCCATACCCGAAATGAAGACCATGTCCCGGGATGAGTGAGTGCTCGAGGATGTGCCATCTCATTGTGGAGCAGGAAACACCAAATAGAATTTGCTTGTGAGCAATACCGGAGGACGGACCTGATGGGCTCCGGATTAGATTGGTGGATGTGAGGAAAGAGTCATACTGTATGACGTAGACTCTTTAACGGGCCAAATTGATGGACTTCTTAAGTAGAAGGGTTTGGAGTTATGAATCCGATAGCATCAATGCTAGCTGCGGGCGAAGTTCACCTATGATGAGGATGCACGGAGTGAGGCATGAAGTGACACCCTTGAGGCCCTATGGAGTGGGGGAGGATCTGCCCTATTATGATGCGGGTGGTGGTGGATCATTCGGCTAATCGGCTCATTCCTGGTCGATCCACACCACGAGGTAGAAAGGCAGTTCCGACCTAGAATCTTGCACTATGAGTGTGCGTGTGATTTTAAGAACACAGGGAACGTAGTACCCAGTCGAGTTGAAGAGGTTGTGCGTCAACAGGTATTGACGGCACAAGCACGACAAGAAAAACTTGTGCAGACGGCGAGTGGCAAAAGTGAAAATTTACGGTAGACGGTCGCATCTTTTGAATGTGCCACCCGTGAGAAGGGTGAAGTAGTTTGGAGTGCGGAAGTTCCCGATGTGTATTCTAGCTCCCGAGGAAACGGAATTGTGGAATTGTGTGATTCCATATGTTAAAGTTCAGTGGAGCAATCCTGATGAATGAGAAACTACATGGGAACTCGAGGACGTGATGCGAGAATGCTACCCTCATCTCTTTGATCAATCGAGTCGAGATATGGATTTAAGTTTCGCGGACGAAACTATTTTTATGGGGGAGAGAATGTAGTGTACTGAATTTCTATACACTTTTCCAAACTTTGGGCAAATTGGGCAAAGTTGTGGATTAAGTGAATAATGGTATTTTCATGGGGGTTAAGTTGTAATTGTGTTGGGATTTTTGGATAAGTTTTCATCCAAATTCCCACCCATTTTTTCTTCCTCTCACATAAGAGACAAAAGCCACCTAAGTGAACAAAATCAATTTCTCTTCTTCTCACATAAGAGACAAAAGCCACCTAAGAGAACAAAATCTATTTCTCTTCCTCTCCCATAAGAGACAAAAGTCACCTAAGAGAATAAAACATATTTTCTCTTCCACTCACACAAAGAGAAAGCTCCTCTTTCTCTCAAACCCTCTCCCTCACTCTCTAACTTCTCTCTCTCTCCTTAGTGATCTTTCTAATAAGTGAGGATTGGAGGAGATGAGCTTGCTTAGTAGTGAAGCAAGCTCTTGTGCAAAGGAGCTTGAGGACAGCAAGGTGGTCAAGGTGAGATTCCATGATTTGAGTTTAGGATTTGGATAAATTCTTTGAAAATAATGTTCTTGGTGAGCCCAAGATGAATCTAAACTAGATTGGGTAGAGATTTACCATGGATTTTGGGTGTTATTGAGGTTCATGAAACCTAGGGCTTGGATTTGGAGCTTTTGTCCCTAAGGGATTTGGAACTAAATTGATCTCATAAATCTCTAATTGAAGGGTAGTTCGACGCGGGGGACAACTTCATTTTGGATTACGACGAGGTTACGGCGTCCAATTGGGAGACTTTGCCGAATTTCATCCGATAGGCTTGGGTCGAGCCGAATCGGTATCGGAAATCGAATTGCTTGAAAATCCTAGCAATTGGTACTTAAACGAGGTGGGTGGTGCTACCCGAAATGGTCGGATTTCTTTCTATATCTATATTGCCATTTTGTTCATATGTGTATATATGTAAAAATTCTGTGCATATAGGGTTATTATTATGTTTGAGCTTTCATTTCCTTGTATGATTCTTAAAGTAGAGTTGGTCAAATTGGATTGAGAACTCGGTACTTGGGCGCATGAGGATTGGGTCATTGGACATCGGAAATCCTATGATGCAATGAGCTAGAATGTGAACTTAGAAAATATTGTAGAACATTGGTGGCATCTTGACTAATTGTTTGGACATAGAAAATATAGTGAAATACTAGGTGTCATTGTGAGTGTAAACATGAACCTAGTGATGGAAATATGGATTGGGTATCCTATCGTGCAAGTAGAAAACATGAACATTGTGTGTCATGAGTGTACATGTGGGTTTGTTGCCGTAGTTGTACATAATTTGAGATGAGCATGTGAGGGATTGAAATAGATCCTCTGAACCATACTAGGGATTGGTAGATCCCCGTATATTACTATCCTGGTCAGTAGGGTGTCCTCGGGATGAGAAGACTGGATCGTACTCGTATTTTCTGTTTGGCTTGTTGGTGTTCGCGCCACCACAAGCAGTGAGCTCCGGAGTTGTCACGTATTGGGTTAACGTATCTACCCAGCAGACGGCCCTAGATGGTTGAGCGGCTATCTCCCTGCGGGCCCTGGTATTGCGAGTTTGGCTTGACTTCGCGTGAGCCGGTAAGATTAGGTCATGAGGTAAAAGATGAAGTCAGTTGAGCATAGTAGATTATGTCTTTGGTTACCTTGTGAAGTCTTGTAGTAGCATCATATGACAGGTGACGAGTCGGTTATACCTCATCGGTAGACAGTCTGTATTGGGTTGAGTGGTCATCTCCCCAATAGACGATTTAGAGGAGGGAGTTGGGCTTGACTTCGCGTGAGCCAGTATGATTTGGCTAAAAGGTAAAAGTGGTAAGCATCTTGAGCATAATAGCATTTATTGTTTACCTAGCTTCATTTCACAAAGGCATAGTAGTGTTTATTCCAATTTATGCATAGTGTAGTTGTTGTACTACCTTCCTGTTCGTTTATCTACTTATGCCTTGATAGACCTAGTGGAAAAATCGGCGAGGTCGGCTGTCGAACCCACTGGGAACTTCTTTTAGTTCTCACCCCCTGTTTTTACAGAGCCAACCATTAGCGGAGCAGCACCGGACCGAGGCGTGGGCGTTGCGCCCTAGATAGCGGGATCACCAAGTGTAGGTCACCCGTGTACGAGTAAAAGAATGCAAATGTATATTTGAAACGGAGAGTGTAATTGTATCTTGTGGAATCATTCATGTATTAATGTAAAGTGAAAAAAATGCATGTAAATGTGAATGTTCCAATGTTGTAATAGTTAGGTTTACATTCTCGCTCTTGTGATATGCCCTCATGCAATTCTTGTATGTTGATTGTTTTCTCTACGCAAAACTCTATGTACATAATGTTGTTGAGCATTGGGCGGACAGGGGAGGCTCTGTCCGTTCGGCGATCTGTGCGCGCGCCCGGACCGACCAAAGTGGCAGTCGCGGGACGTGACAAGAATAGTATTTGTTCCAAGTTTGTACCATTGGATGCCTAAGAGAGATAAGAGAGAGAGAGAGAGAGAGAGAGAGAGAGAGAGAGAGAGAGAGAGAGAGAGAGAGAATCCGACTATGGTGCTTTAAAAGCACCAAGCTCTTGGTGCTTGAAAGTTTTCCACCGTAAGATCTATCCTTTGACTAATTTCACCTCTTAGATCATGCTATTCCACCAACCACACATTCAACCCTAGAAAATCACTATTATCTTAACCCAACAATCTTCATCCAAAGGCCGAAAACCCACAAGCACCAATGACCTTGTACTTTTAAAAGCATAGGAGCTCAATTTTAATCACGTAGATACTTGAGAGAGTCGTACTCGTGAATAGGGGTTCTCAATAGAGGAGAGCAAGATGATAGATGGAAGGAGCTACCATTGGATAACCACATTGGAATGGAACGAGCAAACGGAGGGATAAAAGCAAGAATCAGCATTCAGAGCAAAAGGCGCTCAAGCCCTTGTTATTAGCGCAACCCTTTTGAAGCTGGCCAGACCAGTACCAATTCCAGTAGTGGTGGTCAATATGACGGGCTACCCCTCTTTCTTCCACGAAACCCTCCTTTGGATGTTGACACTATATATATATATATATATATATATATATATATATATATATATATATATATATATATATATATATATATATATATATATATATATATATATATATATATATAGAGAGAGAGAGAGAGAGAGAGAGAGAGAGAGTTGAGCTGGAATGCTATCGGTAGCAAACGGGCTCCATTGCCACCCATTTATTTTCGATGATGGAGCCTCCAAATCGACGATCAGCACCGTTGAACATGATCTAGACCAGTTGAAGTAGCTAGAAACCAAATTTTATGCTATTCCGATATTGTTCTCTTGTCCATCAAATAGACACAAAAATGAACGGCTGAAAATGAATATCTTTTAAAAAGTGATGATAGGAGTTTTGTAATCAAGATCAAGAGTATAGATCTTGTTTTAAATGGTTTAAAGAATTTTTCTACAAAAATTTAATTGATTTGGATATCTTTACACTTTTAAACGGGAAAACGTCTCATATCGACCATTAAAATTACAAAATTTGAAACCCTTTGATCATTGGGCAAATGATGTCGAAACGATCTGAAATTTTGTTTCTAGATGCTTTAAGTAGTCTACATCATGTTCAACGGTACCGATCGTCGATTTGGAAGCTCCATTATCGAAAACAAATGGGTGGCAACGGAGCCTGTTTGCTACCGAGATCATTCCAGCCCAACTATATATATATATATAAAGAGAGAGAGGGAGAGAGAGAGAGAGAGAGAGAGAGAAAGAGAGAGAGAAAGAGAGAGAGAGAGAGAGAGAGCGAGAGAGGGAGAGAGAGAGAGAGAGAATTGAGCTCCTATGCTTTTAAGAGCACCAGATCATTGGTGCTTGTGGGTTTTCGTCCTTTGGATGAAGATTTGTAGGTAGTGGTTCCCTAAGGTTGAGTGGGTGGTTGATTGAATAGCATGAATTAAGGAGTAGAATTGGTTAAAGAGCTAAATCTAACGTGGAAAACTTTCAAGCACCAAGTGCTTGGTGCTTTTAAAAACACCATAGCCGTTTTAGCTATCAGATCGCCTCAAGATTCGTGTAGCACTAGTAAATGAGACACATTATTAATAGTGCTGTACGGATCTTGAAGCGATGCAACGACTAAACACAAGCACAAATGCTCATGTACTTTTTAAAGCATAGGAGCTCAATTAATTCTATATGAGTCCGGCTATGGTGCTTTTAAAAGCACCAAGCACTTGATGCTTGTAAGTTTTTCACTGTTAGATTTATCACTTTGACCAATTCCTCCCCTTAGATTGTGCTACTTCACCAACCACCCATTCAACCTTAGGGGACTATTTTTATCCTAATAATACAAATCTTCATCGAAAGACCGAAAAACTATAAGCACCAATGACTTGGTGTTTTTAAAAGCACGGGAGCTCAATTACACACACACACACACACACAGATAACATCTAATATGCCCTTCAAAACTTCAAATCTATCTTATTTATTTCCGGATGATTGAATATTGTTATTGATTTTAATAAATTCCTTCAAATATCCTTTTTTTCTTTAGCATTAACTAATAGGATTAGATTTTAGAGAGGTATGTTGATATTAATGAATAAATTTGAAAATTTTCAATAATATAGATACATTAGGTGTGGGCAATATTTTACCATCAATAGGAAATATGCGCAAAAAGTGAGCCACAAAGTAAAATTGAAGTTTTCTTGTTAGAATAATATCTTACAAAATGAGTGGAACAGATCCGCAATTATTAGGTAAAGGGTCATTAGTTCAACAAGAGGGTCGACCACTGGTTGAACCAGTGATATCAGCAAGACGTCATAAATATTTAATTATTATTTATATAAAATATATTATTATTCTAATATCATACTTAATTATAAAATTATAAAATACTGATTTTTACATCAAATTAAAGAGATATAACTTTTCAAATTTCACTTTTTATAAGACTAATTTGTGCCAATAAAAAATAAAATCAACTAAGTTAATTTAAAATCACTAGATTTTAATATGACCTGCTAAAAAAACAAACTCCACCAGCTTAATTGAAACCAGACCGGCTTACACTAACCAGTTCAAGGTGTTGAATCAAATTGCTTTATAGAGTGATTTACGGTACTGATTAAATGGGCAAGTTCGACTCGATTTATAAATTATTTATTGAAATGCGACATGCTGACATCACCATTTTTTTTTTCTCGGTAGGACAGATTACTCGTACGAATGCAACAAGTCCAAAAAAAAAGAAAAAGAAAAGAAAAGGAAATCTTGCATCCGTACCTGGGCATGCCAACACATTGATTACAACATTCCAAATATCCTTTTTCTACTGTAGAAAAATTGAACGACGGCAGTGTCTTTTTCTTTCCACTATGAACGGTCGGGAAACCATTGTCTCATCTTACGAAAGATTGCTGCAACAGAAAATTTATAACGCTATTCTTATAAACTATTAATGTGCTGACAAGTTTATATAATATAAAATTAAGTTTACAAAGTTTTCTGTAAATATATCGGATAATAATTATATTATTATAAAGTTTAATTTTTTATTTTTATTTATGTAAAAGTTCAGTAATATTCATATTTGTCTTTATGGTTTGTTACCGTTATATCACTGTTTATGTTTTAATGAAAGATAAGTGAAATAATATTTTTGTCATCACAAATATATCTCTTCAAAAGTCTCAACTGTTAGAATTATATAGAAATGTTATCTCAAAAATCTCTAACGGTCATCTTTTTTCTTTCTATCATCACAAATAATATAAGAGATGTAAGAAGGTCAATTTATCTTATTCATTAACCAGGGTTAAGTATTTTACCTATGATTAATTATATTTTTCTAACGGATCCTAACAGTAGGAGTATATTTGAAAACGTTAGAACTTTTGTAGGAATAAATATAAAAAGTTGAACTTTATAGAAATATATTTGCTATTCGATATGTTTACAGGAAGCTGTATGCAATTAACCCTATATTATATTTAGATTAACTTATATAATATAGTCTACAGATAATTTCACGCATACTTTTTCAATTCTTAATATAAGAAAATACTTTTCTAATTTAAGGAAACTATCATAAATATCTATATTGATAAAAATTCATCTAAAATTAAATAAAGTTTTTTATTTTGTCCATTATTTATTATCTTTATATTTTTAACGAAGTCAAATACTTGTTGCTTAAAAATATCATAAATACAATTGAATGCATATTAAATTAAAATTAATTAATTGGGACACTAAATTATACAAAAAATAAATTTAAAAAATCAAACTAATTAGACAAACTAGAAAATAAATTCACAAAAAATATAACATATCCATAGTAATTAATTATTAATTAAGATCAATATGAAACCGATTGAATTTTTTTTTACAAAAAAAAATAGATAAACAGGCATTCATAAAATAAAACATAAACAAAACTCGAGTCATTTTTGAATGCAAAATAAATTTATTAACCCCATATAATACTACATAATAATTAATAATTATGTCTAATTAGGGGTAAATTAGTTCAAACCCTTAATCAATGTAATAGAGGGCTTTTTTTATTTGGTTCATTAATTTATAGCTAGAAAAATAATATTGACAATTTTGAAAAAAAATATCTATAATATTTTATAATTTTTGAGGGCTTGTTCGGAACATACTTTAAGAAAAAAGTTAAAAAAAAGTATTTACATAAGAGTGCACCAAACATCCGCCCGTGCACTATAAACGATCCATCCTCCGTCGTATTTCATACTTCATTTTCAATTGCATAGTGGCTCATAGCTTCTATGAGCTATAACTAAACCGTAATATAAAAATCATTTTTTTTTGTATGAATGGATTGAAAGTATGCGATGAGCTTATGAATAAATTTTATAATTTTTCATTATCATCTATGTTATGATCGAGTTCCAAATAAACAGTTAAAATAAAAATTCTTAATAATTCGATGATTCATTTCTTGAATTTTTATGTCATGACTAGCGATCTTGGTCTAGATAGTGAAGAAAAACATTTTTAAAAAGTTTTAGCTTTTAGATTATTCTGCAATGTTTAAATTATAAACACCTCATATCAGTCATTTATTGATTCTGAAATCTTTTGATCACTAAAGAAATGATGTCCAAAAATAATAAAATTTACTTTTTTGATACTTCTAATAGTATAGACTATGTCTAGAAACTGTACACCGTTTAATGTCTCACCACTGAAACAAAATAGAAGATCGGAGGTTTATGTACTTACAGAAGCACTCTAACTCAATTTTTATTTTCTTCTCAACTAGCTTCAATGAGGACGACAAATTCTCTTGTGTAATTTCTCACTTTTCTCCGGGTTCTAGAGATGGAAATTATAGTCGTTATGTTGGTATGTCGAAAAGGAATATTCAGATGTTTGACAAACAAAATGATTGAAGCGTTAACTCTTTCGTCTAAAATCTAAAACTTTAATTTAAAACATCTGTTTCCGGTACATCAGAAGTTTACTGTAAATATTTAAATGAAAAAATTAGTTAATATTATCTTCACTTTAATAGCCCAATTTAAACCAAGATCGGAACACTCTAGTATGAAAGGTAAAAAATGTATAGAAGCCCCCTCAACTATACTCTGTTCAGAAGGAGCCCCCTCAACTATTTTCTATGGAGATTTTCTCAATTTCCAAGTTTTTAGAATTAACTGATTTTAGTCAAAAAAAATTAGAAATTTTATCAAATTCAACATTGGTTACTTCACCAAATTTATTGATTTTAGTTATTACTTATCAAATAAAACTAAACGAATTAACAATTAATAACTCTTTTTAACTTTACTAAATATAAAAATTCAAATAAAAAAATTAATAGTTGAGAAAGTTCGAATCAAAATAAAAATTATTGAGGGGTCTTTTTGAAAAATGTCTTATAGATTAGTGGATCTCTCTATACTTTTGCCAAAAATTTATGGGGCAATTTCAGACGTGCCCCTTAAAACTTTAAAACTATCACAAATGCTCTTTCAAAAGTATCAATATCAGCATTACTCCTCAAAATCCATAAATTATATTATAAACACTCTCTCTGTCAAATCCTAAAAGCCCGAAAATTTTAAAACCTTAAAACCCTAAAACTCGAAACCCTAAACTCGAAACCCTAATAAAACGCTCCATTGGCGAAATGGGCAGGCGGCCAAATTTTCAACATAGTTAATTAATAAGGATAATATTAATATAAAATCAAAATATATTTTGATATTGATACTTTTTTAAGAATATCTATAAACCTATATGAAGCCTCAATATTTTTTGCCACGTGGCAAGTTACCTTTCATTCTCTAATCCAATGTTTTCTCTCATCTTCCCCGCCCCCTTCTCCTCTTCTCAACGCCCAACCCTTCACCTCCGAACATTTAATTACATGCATCATATTCTACTAATGAGTGGGCTTTATAACTTCAATCCACTCCCCTCCATTAATCACCCTTCATTCTCTAATCCAATGTTTTCTCTCATCTTCCCCGCCCCTTCTCCTCTTCTCAACGCACAACCCTTCACCTCCCAACATTTAATTACATACACCATATTCCACCAATGAGTGGGCTTTGTAACTCCAATCCACTCATCTCTCTCTCTCTCTCTCTCTCTCTCTCTCATTGCGTTAACGAAGATGATGGGGACGATGAAGAAGAAGAAGAAGAAGAAGAAGAAGAAGAGCATGCGAAGAACGTTGTCTCTACCATTTCTAATATTCACCGTTCTCTTTTGAAAACCACCCCCTCCCTCTCCTCTCCCTCCCCGCACCCCCAACCCCCACTCTCCTCTCCCACTCTTCTCCACTCTCTCCATTAGGGGACGCCGCGCGGGAGCTCGCTTCTCGAGGATCGCAGGAACTTCTTGGTAAACCCAAATTGTTTGAGAATTATGGTTTCTGTGGTTGATGTGATGGCAAGACTGTGTCGATTTAGATATCGCAGTTTGGTGATGCAAATGAGGTGTTTGTTCATAGGTCGCAATGAAAATTCAGAAGCAGCTCGGCGAGGGGAGCAACTACCAACTGAAGATTAAGAAGATGTATGAGGTTTGGATGAGCAAGCTCGCGTGGATGAAGAAGTGCTCCAAAAAAGTATTAGTTTTTTTTTAATTTATGTTTTTTTTTATTTTCATCCTATGACCGTTTTTTGAGCGGGCACTGTTGTGGGCAAAGTCCCTTTCGTAGATTAAGAAGTATGATGTGGAGACTGGAGCCTGAGATCTCACCCCAAATTTTCTTAAGCCAGATACGTTAGCTTATTATTTATGTGTTTCATATATTTAATCTGTTTTAATGCTTGGACAGAGATGTTTGATTTAGCTGGAACTACCTCTTTTTTATCTTTCACAACGGAATGTTCAAGAGGCACATAATACGACAAAATTGTATGTCTCTTACTGTATTTCGATGATTTTAAAAAAAAAATTATATAAGCTTCTAGCTATAATTTTATTTTTTTTAACAGTTGAGTTTAGTCATGCATATTGGTTTGTGCTTAACATGGTATAGTTTCCTATACATCAATAAACTGTAAATATAAATTTTATTAAAATTTTTAAATTTTATTTGTATTATCTACCCGCTGCATCGCGCGGGTCTCTACACTAGTTTATATAATTAGGGAAAGACAGAAAGTTATTTAATAAATTAACCCAAAATTTATTATTAATATTTTTTGGATATTCTCACTTGAGACTCCCACTCAAACCAAAATCCAAAAACCCTACAATAAATCTCCAATTCCTAGTCTAGTCTAGATTAATGTATGATGAGCTGGGTTCATCTCCATCGCTACCTGTCCCTGGCAATAAGACAAAGGGATGGGGGTTATTGAAACTTCGTATGCTTGTGAAAATAGACAGATATGTTCTTCTCCCACGTCAATTTTAAAAGATATACAAAGCATGCTAAACTGGAACTGCAGGTGACAGCAAATAATATATTTTTCAATTAAGGATGCAAATTAAGCTTCCCGTCACCACTCCACTCCGCTCCAATTTTTCTAGTACAAGGTAGGACCAACTTGCGCCATTTTGATACAAAAGTTGTGAGATAATATAAGGACGCGTGCAGCTCTGTAAGCAGAAAAATTATGTACATTCGATGATTTCCAACATATCGATCCATAATAGAATACTTTCAAGCCGCCTGGATTCTTGCGACAGATGGATATAAGGATATATTGTTCGCTGTGCAGGACGATTTTTTTACTGTAATTTCACATAAGAGAAATAGCATTCAAGATTTGTCTTCTTGTATACAAATGAAAAATCATAGATGAGGTTTTTTTTCTTCTTTTTTTTTTTGTAAAAATGTATAGAATTTATATGAACTTTTGATCATTTTGAGTTGGCTACTCAACCTTTCAAAATTTTGATTTTATTATCTAACTTTTCAATTGTTTGATTTGAGATCGTCAGCAGCACGTTGATTTTAAAATTTGAATGTGTTGTTTATTTTTATAGATTTAATTAGCATCTTTATGTAATTCTCGCAACTATAAATTTATTAAAATAAGTAATTAGCTTAAATTTTGAAGTCAAAATAATATTAACTGATTCAAATCAAACAAATTGAAAGGTCAGATTGTAAAATCAAATTTTTAAAAGAATGGTAGCCGACTTGACCGGCAGTAATAATATAAATTTCTTTCCACGGAGAAAGCCAAAATATAATAATAATCCTAATATTAAAAGAGCTGCAATGAAAAAATTATAATTAATTTCATTAATAATTGGCCCTACTCAAGTACATTTCTAGATCTACATTCTCATCAAGGTCCAGCATCAATATTTTGAGTTTGGAAGTTCAAAAGAATAGTACATAAACATTGTGCATGATCGCACTTAAAAACAAATCAGTTGTTAGCATGTTAATATCATGTGGACATAATTAAAGTGTTCATTGTTGTCCTCTATCATTTTGATGTCCACATAAGTAATGAGCATTTTAATTATTTGCTTTTCTTCCTGACTACCTCAAGCGCAGATGGCAAATGGGTTGATAGTTGGTACTTGAGATCTCAAAAGTGAAGCACCAAAACTGATACTTTTGGAAAGTAACATCTTATCAATTATTTGATTTGCAAAAGTCACCGAAAGTGGAGAGTTTAGCTAACTAATCATATTTGGTGTTAATTTAAATCGTTGAATTTATTTTTAAAGTTGAATTTGATTTTGATTTGAATTAAAATATAAATTTAAATTCACATTCTAAATTTTATTTGTAAACTCAAATTCAACATAAAATTTTCAAATTCAAAAATTTGAATTTACAATGAAATTTAAATTTTTAAATTTATATTTGTATTTATATTTGAACTATAGTATTAAAATTAAAATTTGAATTTTACTGCTAAGATTTAAATTTGAATTTTAACATTTAAGTTTAAATTAAAATTTTTATCAAACTATAAATTCAAATTATTGATTGAAATTTGAATTTAAAATTTAAAGTTTTAAGTTGAAATTAAAATTGAAATTTAAGTTTGCTATTTAAATTTAGTTTCAGTAATGAGTTTTAGTTTGAACTTTGAATTCGAATTATGAATTCAAATGTTCAGTTGGAATTGTGATTTAAACTGAAATTTTAATTTAATTTCAATGTTAATTTAAATTGTGAATTCATATTCTAAATTAGAATTTAAGATCAAAGAGTAAATTAAAATATGATTCAAATTATATATTCAAATTATGAAAATATGATTCGAATTATAAATTCAAATTATAAATTCAAATTTTGAATTCAAATTTGAATTAATGTTTTAATTTTTATGTTGAACTTTTATTTTAGAATTATGAGTTATAGTTTAAACATTAAATTCAAATTGTAAATCTAATTGTATGTCTAAAATTTTAATCATAAATTCAACTCAGATTAAGTTTAAATTTAAAATTTAACATTTATTTTTTGAATTCTAAATATAAATATAAATATAAATATAAATTTTTAATTTAAATTGCGAGTATAAATTGTTTGTTTATATTTTTCACTTCTTTATATATAATTAAAAAATCAAAATTAGAAAGCTATAATTTTTCATATTTTACTTTATAGCCAACCAAACAATTAAACTGAAAAATTATTTTTGTGAAACTAATTTTTTTCAATTCAGCCATTTTTGGGTAACTAAATATGCCCCTTAGACCAGAGGCAACAATTGAGCCCCTAATAGGGGTTTTAGCTTCCAACAAAATATAGCAACTAAAATTTAAAATTTAAAATTTAAAATTTTAATATTTCAAAATTTAAATTTTATCTTAAACTTTAAATTTCAAATTTTAAAGTTGGAAATTTAAAATTTTACATTTGATATTTGAAATTTGAGATTTAATATCTAAATTTTAAATTTTAAATTTTAAAATTTGAAATTTGAAATTTAAAAGGTAAAATTTAAATTTTAAAATTTAAACATAAATTTTGAAATTTAAAGTATAAAATTACAATTTGAAATTAAAATTAAAATTAAAATTTAAAATTTGAATCTAAACGAGAATCAGATTTCAAGATGCAGGTTTTAGCTACTTCTAATTTTGGGCCTCAAAAATTAAAAAATTGATTCTAAAAATCAAAATCAGAATTTAGAAAAGAGGTTGTCAAACACTCTATTGAAGGAAAAATTATTTTTGATCCTAAAATCATTTCTCCAAATTTAGGCCAAACACCCTCTTTAAAAAGTCAAGATTTACTTAGGTATCTCATCCAATTTTTATTTAATACTAAAAATTTTAAAAAGTTGTTTTAACTCTGAAATTATGAGTTATAAGATGTATAAGATGTATGCTTTATAATAAAAGGGAAAACTTTCAATACGCTCCTTATTTTTTAGCAACTTTTCACTTTAGTATCTTGTAGTTTGACTTTATGACTAATTTAAGGCTAAATTATACAAAACCCTCATGTCAAAACCCGATTTTTCACTTTCCCCTTCTGTCGTTCAAAAACCTACACTTTGCCCCCTCGAAAAATGAAAAATGTTCACAGGGGAGTACGGTGTGACAAAATGACCAAATTACCCTTTTCTTCTTCGTCTTCTCCCCCAACCTACTGATCCCGCACCTTCGCCGACGCCTTTCTCGACCCCAGCTGCAGCACCATTTCCTCGCATTGCTCCCCTGCTCCTCCAGCATGCTCGTGGCCCTTTTATTTCAGCGACTCTAGGGAGGAGATCGTGGTGGGTATGGGCGGAGAGGTGGGCGAGAGCGAGGGTGAGGCGGCAGAGGAGGCCAAGGACGTGCATCTGGGCACGGATAGCGCGAAGGCGAGGGCAAGAGCGAGGCGGCGGAGTCGGGCGAGGCGGCGCGGCCGAGGATGTCGGTGAGGAAGGAGGAGGAAGATGAGAATTTTCAGGGGTATTTTGGGTATAAAAAATATGATATAAACGGAATCCTAGCGGAACGCTGACGGCGGGGGCCGAAGTGAACATTTTTCATTTTTTGAGGGGGCAAAGTGTAGGTTTTTGAATGACAGGGGGGGAAAGTGAAAAAACGGGTATTGATAGGGAGGTTTTCTGTAATTTAGCCCTAATTTAATACAAAAGTTAATAGAGGAGGTAACAGAAAGAGTAGTATCCTGTGGTTTAAAGTGTATCACTTTTTGTACTCCATGATTTTGTTATTCTTTTTCCGTTATCCCCCCCCGCTCCTCTCCCCATAATTTTTTTGGTAAATCAGTGATATAGTTAAACCACGGGGTACTAAAATAAAAAATCAGTAAACCACAAGGCGGATATCTAAATTTTTTTTGTATGTTTTCACAGAGAAGTTAACGGAGGGACTGACGGAAAAAGAAAAAGAAAAATCGGATATTAAAATGATACACTTTAAATTATAGAGTACTAAAGTAAGAAAGAACTAAATTACTGTAATTTACTGGATCTTTGCAAATGGGTAAGGTTGTCTTTGGGATGATGTTGCCACTTATGTAGAGTGCAGGATGACTTAGAGCCGTTTTGGCACGAAATGGATGCCAAAATGGATTCAAAAAATGAAAATTAGCTCAACTAGTATTTTTGGATATTTTTGGATGCCCGGAAGTTGTTAGAGTGCCCAGAAACACGACACCCCTAGGATTTGGAATAGTCCTATATATGAGATAAAATAGGCTAAGCTTCTTAATCCGGCTATAGCAATTTGGGCAGCAGTTAGGCCCAAGAGGTTTAGAAAGTTAAACATGTTAGGGCTAGAGCAGTCCTAGGATTGGTGACTCCCTGGGAAGTCACGCGTCGCAGGAAGTGGCTTGCTGAGGTGATGTTAATCTGGAGTGTAGCTTCGGATGCCCGGTTGTACTGTTTGTGGAGCCTAAATAGTTCAAGTGGAGTTCTGAGCGCTCCATTGTATCATACTTGGGCCCAGAAGTGGAAGTCACTGTTCATGTAAGAATTCATATGCTCGAAAATACTGTGGACGCCCAAAAACTAGATGAGGATAGCTGAGTTACAGCAGTGAGCGGTGAACAGACGACTCAGCACAAGAGATTCAGGCGTAGGATCTGAGCGCCCGAAAGTTTTTGGGCGGAGTTACGACAACTTCGGGTGGTCAAGTGCAATTGGGGGGATGCCTGAATGTCCACGGCTATAAGGAACTGGATGCCCGAAAGTTGATTTCGGTAGCCCAAAAAGTGGATTTGACTGAGGGCTAATTTTTATGAAATCTGAGGGCTCCCTTGCTATTTTCCCAACCTATATATAGGCTAGGGTTGTCGACCAGTTAACCTTTTTCCACCCCGTGAACTAACTTGTCGCTTCTTTTCTTCTTTTCATTCCTTCTCCTCCCTGATTACTATGTAAATCCTAGCTTGAGTTGCACTTGGAGTGAGCCAGGAGGTGGGCTTTCTTCTCAGTTGGCGTCCTGTTGGTGCAGGACTCGTCTTCGTGGGGATGATGTGATGATATAATGGGTTCCTGAGGATCTTGGTGGCACACGCAGCTGCGAAGGAGGGATGAGTGAGTGAGCTGGTTTCTTCTCTACTTGTACTAGAGGTACGTTATGATGGTGTTTTATGGGATTTTTATTCGAATGGTTATGGATGTTGATTTAGCAGTGTGTCTTATTGATGGTTTTTAGGAACTGAATTTTGGAGTTGTGTTGGATTTCTTTGGGCTATGAGGAGTTGCTGATTATGCATTTTTCCACCTTTCTTGGAGTAGCTTTTCTAGATAGGTTCTATGTCAGCGAAATCAGCAGACTAACTCTTATGTCTATTGTTGAATTATTCAACATGTGGAGATGCTCTGTAAATACAGCTGAGATGATAATAGCTTTTCTAATATCCTTAGCTATTATACTGTTAGCAGATTAAACTAGAGTTGAGCTAGAATGCTATCAGTAGCAAACGGGCTTCGTTGCCACCCATTTGTTTTCGATGATGGAGCCTCCAAATCGACGATCGGCACCGTTGAACATGATCTATACCACTTAAAGCATCTAGAAACCAATTTCATGTTTTTTATATTATTTAATTGTCCATCAAGTGGACACAAAAATAAACGGTTGAAAATGAATATCCTTTAAAAAGTGATGATAGAAGTCTTATAATCAAGATCAAGAGTATAGATCTTGTTCTAAATAGTTTAAAGAATTTTCTAACCAAAATTAAATTGATTTGGATATCTTTACGCCGTTAAACGAGAAAATGTCTTATATCGACCATTAAAATTACAAATTTTAAAATCCTTTGATCATTAGGCCAATAATGTCGAAAAGATTTGAAATTCGGTTTCTAAATACTTCAAGTGGTATAGATCATATTCAATAATGTCGATCGTCGGTTTAGAGGCTCCATCATCGAAAACAAATGGGTGGCAACGGAGCCCGTTTGCTACCGATAGCATTGCAGCTCAACTCTATTAAACTATACATGATTATTGTATATTTTTTTTTATCTGATATTTGGCCTAGATTTAATATGCTATCAGTATGTAGAATTGTGTATAGGTAAACTGGAAAAATTGCTCCAGGATAATGCGCGCTGACATATAGTGAGATATATTGTGACACCCCAGGTAGTCCTATATAAAAGATATAATAGGTCTAACCTCTCAACCCGGCTTAAGCATTTTGGATGGTGGCTAGGCCCAAGAGGTTGAGAGAGTTGAGCGTGCTAGGACGGGAGTTGTCCTAGGATGGGTGACCCCCTGGGAAGTCCGAGGCATCACAGTTGGTATCAGAGCCAATTACCAGCCGGAAGTGTGAGATGAGTCTCGGCTGAGCCAGGTGTGCAGCGGGGAGAGCGAGGCTCTCGAGCTGTTGAATGTTGTGGTTGGAGCGCGGCTCACCACAAAGTCGGTTTAGGCTAGCGAGATGAGTCTCACACCTCCTGGTACTTGTGAGTCTGAGCCTGACGTGGACGTCAGGGCTTAAAGGGGGGGAGATTGTGACACCCCAGGTAGTCCTATATAAAAGATATAATAGGGCTAACCTCTCAACCCGGCTTAAGCATTTTGGGTGGTGGCTAGGCCCAAGAGGTTGAGAGAGTTGAGCGTACTAGGACGGGAGTAGTCCTAGGATGGGTGACCCCCTGGGAAGTCCGAGGCATCACATATATTGTGATCGTGCCAGAGGGCATCTAAACAGCACTATTGTGATCTTTTTTATCGTTGCATTGATTATAGCCTGCGTGAGCCATATTAAGCTCGAAAGATATATGTATTTTATACTCGTTGGGGTCGCGCACCTCAAGTGCCGCTCTTGAGCTGTGGCGATTGATATAGATGAGCTATATAGTTGCATACTGGCAGATCAGACTTATGAGTTAGTCGGTGAGATTAGGTTACACAGCTTCGCTTATACTATACTTAGTTGATGCATGTGAACGTGATCATGATTTATAGCTTTCAGTAACAGTATAGAAGTATAATAGTACTAGTTTATTTCAGTAGTTATATTTTGTTATTCATATTGTTTAGTTTACTATTTTTGCCTCTAGTAGACCTAGTGGTGTAGGTCGTCACTGTAGTCAATTATACACACTAGGGATTGCTCTTTAGTAGATTTCACGTTAACCTTTGTTATTTTTCTATTTCAAAGCCCTCAGCACCATCAGCTGATCGAAAGGGATAGCGGGTTAGATAGAATCTCCTACCCAGAAGGTGTGTTTAGATGAGGACCACCAGTGTATTTTTTTGTACAAACTGAACATGTTTTGAAAGAAAGAATAGTCTTTAAAATACCTCAATCGCGATTAGTAGATCATGATAAAGTAGGATCAAACCAAACCACTCGCTCCAACAGATCAAATGCAAGATCACGAGATAGAAATTGCACTAATTTTCACAACCCAAAATGTCAAATCTACCAAGAATAGAGAATAATCTTTTAGAAATATTTCTTTCACAAAGAAAGTGATGGGGAGATAGCTTTTTGTGTGAGAGTTAAAAGTGTTTTCCTATTCCTCTCTTTTTCTCTCGGTTGTGGTATGTAACTGCACGTAGTGCAGGTTGTTTTCTCAACCAACTAAGGAAACTACCACTTAATGGGTTGGGTTGGGTCGGATTTGCCCATCATGGGCGACCCGAAACCCGATTAAAAAGCCAACATCTCCCGCTCGCATGTGATGTGTCACGCCCCGCCGGCCCTTTAACACCAACTAGGTGGAAAGGATAACCGCACGGGCGCATGCCCCAGAACCGCGCAAACGGATAGAGTCCTTTCTACCCGCCCAAGGCGTCACAACACAAGCTTATCCGCAATGTTCCAACTAGGAACGGAGTACAAGAGTTGCACAAGGAAAGCATCAATCATAAAGAAGTCTACTTCTATTACATCACAAGGCACAATATACATGTCCAAAATTTTCTTTTCTTTCACTTTCATTCCATACATCATGTTCCAAAACTATGGAATATACAACATTCATACAAGAATGAAAATCCCCTATGCTATCATAGTCCAAAATAGGGGTACAACTCTATGCATCACCAAAATGGAAGGGCCGCTATCTAAAGAGCCAAACCCTTGCCTCGCTCCGCCGCCTCACTCGCGGAAGGACCTGGAAAATGTGGGGTGAGAACTATAAACATAGTTCCCAGTGGGTAAGGCCACCCAAGAGAGAAGCTCGACCCACCAGGTCCAAAGAAACACCATATGCATAAGTTAGATCATATATAACTATGCAACAATTATTTATATGCTTAGTAAATAAACATAAAGGATGCAACCAAATGAAATATAATTTGTCATTCTCTCCTAGGTTCATCCTATGTTCCACATTGACTAAGTTCTTTTACTTGTCATTTACTTATGGTTTCGGAATCGCCGTCTCACCATATTTGTTCCAACATTCAAGGAGTGAGCTTGTCACCTCCTAGTTCGAGTAGCGAAATCGTCGCATACTCGGGATAGCGAAATCGTCGCATACCCCGTCTCAACACCGCCATCACATGGCATGGTAGCGAAATCGTCGCATACCCGGGATGGCGACCTTGTCACACAACTCCCCCTCGACACCGCCAATACGTGGCGCGGTAGAAATCGTCGCATACCCGGGATCGCGAAATCGTCGCCTATCCCATGTCGGCACCGCCAACTCGTGGCATGGTAGCGAAATCGTCGCATACCCGGGATAGCAAAATCGTCACACATCCCATTCTTCACATTACTTGCCAACCTAAATCTCATGATCTTAGGTTCAAGTCACTAAGTCTCGCCTATGTTTGATAACACTAGGCTTACTTTCTCATTGCCAACCTAGGTTCCATGACTCTAGGTTCCAATCACATGTCCAACCTATGTTCAATGACACTAGGTTTAAATCTCACATGTCCCAACCTATGTTCAACAACACTAGGTTCCAATCTCACATGTTCAACCTATGTTCAACAACACTAGGTTTAAATCTCACATGTTCCAACCTATGTTCAACAACACTAGGTTTAAATCTCACATGTTCAACCTATGTTCAACAACACTAGGTTTAAATCTCACATGTTCCAACCTATGTTCAACAACACTAGGTTTAAATCTCACATGCAACCATGCAACAAGTATCAATAATTGAATTGTACTTGAAATATCCATCATGCAATAGGAGTTCATTGTTCCACCTATCATGATTTTACCTTTGCCAACATGCAAAATGCTAGGGTTCTCAACACATACCATTTTATTTTTAAATGGATAATTACCCTAGACATGGAAGTGACCTAATCACTTCGGTAAACACAAACCCACCTCAAGAGCTTTCAAATCCTTGTATTCTTCAAGCTCCTAAGTGTCCAAGCTTTGAGTTCTTGCTTCAACCCAAGCTTCTACAAAAAAACGGTTCGTTACTCGTTACGAACCCTAAATTCAACTCAATATGTGAAATCAAGTGTTCCAACATGATTTCCTATGCCTCAATTGCAATTATCGAAGGTCCAAATATTTTTAGAACCTCACATTGCAAAAGCCCTCATTCTACCTAGGGTTTGCATGCATGCAAGCCAAACCCTAGATTTCATGGCCAAACACCCACCATTTGTGGTTTAGGTTGCCAAGGGTTCCCAAAAACCTCATTTCAAAGGATAAAATCTAAGGTTTGAACCCAAAACGTGAGGTACTAACCTTAATCACGAAATCCCCAAGCTCCTTCTTGCACCAAGAAGCTTCTTTTCTCTTTTGGAAGCTTTTTCCAAGATCAATCCACATTTTCTCCAAGTTTTGGAGAGATCTCTAGAGAGAGAAAGTGGGAGAGATGGAGATGAGAAGTGGAGAAGATGATCTCTGTGAAAGGGGAGTGTTCCCAGCCTTTCTAATACCCCCACGCATGTGAAAAGACCAAAATGCCCCTCTCCACAAACAACACAACAACCAGCCAAAATCTGGACATTGTATACCGGTATGTGCATTTGCATACCGGTATACGGGTGCTGATTCCGGTATACCTCAGGGATTCCGCAGAACCCGAGAGCTAGGTTCACTGTTTCGACCAACGTATACCGGTATACCATTTCACATACCGGTATACCCCGAAGAATTCCGCAAACCCGAGAGCTGGGTTTCTCGGTTTAACACAGCATTCCGGTATACTATTTCACATACCGGTATACCAAGCTCCAATTCCGGTATTGGAGTTCACATACCGGAATCCAGTGCAGACTTCCCAAGTTCGCAGTTTTTAACTTCTCGAAGTCCATTTTCGCGCCTCAATTGCGCCGAAAATACTTCGCACAGTCCCGAACTTGGCCAAAGCCTCACATATAGCCTCTTATGCCATTTTCTCACTAGAACTCTACAATTTGTAGAAGTTCAGTACGATGCACTGAAATTCAGTGTACTACATTCCACCCCCCTTAAAGAGAGTTTCGGCCGCGAAACTAAAATCATACCTCAGCTGGACTCAGCGAAGAGGTAAGGAAACCGCTCTTTCATCGAGCTTTCCAATTCCCATGTAGTCTCGCGCTCACCGTGATTCGTCCATTGTATCTTTACATAAGGAATTTCACGGTTCCTCAAACTTTTCACCTCGCGATCCATGATACACAAGGGAAACTCCTCATAAGTCATATCCTCATGAAGCTCCATAGGCACATACTCGAGGACGTGCGCCGGATCATACACATACTTGCGAAGGGTCGATACATGAAACACATTGTGTATCCCCGCAAGTTTCGGCGGCAAGGCTAGCCGATATGCCACGAATCCCACACGTTCCAAAACCTCATAAGGTCCAATGTAACGGGGACTCAACTTACCCCGAACACCAAATCGCTTCACCCCTCTCATGGGTGATACTTTCAAGAAGACGCGGTCTCCTACCGCGAACTCCAAATCTCGTCGACGCCGATCCGCATAACTCTTTTATCTAGATTGCGCCGTCGATAAGCGTTCGCGTGCCAAGCGGACCTTTTCCTCCGCTTCACGCAACACGTCCGGTCCTAAGACCCTTCTCTCGCCGACTTCACTCCAATGAATAGGAGAGCGGCATTTTCTTCCATACAAAACCTCAAAAGGTGCCATACCGATGCTAGCTTGATAGCTATTATTGTAAGCAAATTCAGCCATCGGCAAATGAGTAGGCCACGCACCTTTGAAGTCCAACACACACGCTCGTAGCATATCCTCCAAAATCTGAATTGTCCTTTCCGATTGACCGTCAGTCTGAGGATGAAATGCTGAACTAAAATCGAACCGTGTACCCAAAGCTTCTTGCAAGCTTTTCCAAAAATGCGATGTGAAACGGGGGTCTCGATCTGAAACTATCGAGGTCGGAACCTCGTGCAATCGCACAATCTCGTCCAGGTAGACTTGTGCTAATTTGTCTCCCGACCAAGTGGTGTGGATTGGCAAAAAGTGTACCGACTTTGAGAAACGATCCACCACCACCCATATCGCATCGTGGCCACCTAGCGATCGAGGTAAGCCCACAACAAAATCCATCGCGATATTTTCCCACTTCCAAACTGGAATGGGCAATCCTTGCAATTTTCCCTCCGGAAAGCGACGCTCGGCCTTTACTTGTTGGCATACTAAGCATTGTGCCACAAAGCGTCCCACATCAAGTTTCATCCCCGGCCACCAATAATGCACCTTGAGGTCCTTATACATTTTGGTGCCGCCTGGGTGAATCGCATAGGGAGAAGCGTGAGCTTCTTTCAAGATCTCCCTACGAATGTCCTCAACTTTCGGCACGCACAATCGATTTCGAAATCGAATTGCGCCCATCGAATCTACATGATAATCACCGGCGCGCCCGCTCTCGATAGTACCCCGCACCTTTTGGAGTTCCGGATCACCGAATTGCTTTTCCTTTATTTGCTCCAACAAGGTCGGCCAAATCTCGAGATTCATAAGTCTAGCGGGGACGCCCGGGGCCACGACCTCCAAGTCAAACCGGCCCATTTCTTTGATTAACGGCATTTGTCCCGTCATCTCAATCGCGAAGTTCTCCACGGATTTCCTACTGAGCGCATCGGCCACCACATTGGCTCTACCAGGGTGGTACAAGATGGTCAAGTCGTAATCTTTTATCAACTCCAACCATCTCCGCTGCCTCAAGTTCAACTCCTTTTGAGTGAATAAATACTTTAAGCTTTTGTGATCCGTGTAAACCTCACAATGTTCCCCGTACAAATAGTGTCTCCACAACTTAAGTGCGAAGACCACCGCCGCAAGTTCTAAGTCGTGGGTGGGGTAATTTTGTTCATAGCTCTTTAGCTGTCGAGAGGCATATGCTATTACTTGTCCTCTTTGCATAAGCACACACCCAAGACCATGACGTGATGCATCACTATACACCACATAACCCTCCCCCGCAATCGGCAAGGCGAGTACCGGAGCCGAAGTCAACCTTTCCTTTAGCTCCTTAAAGCTTTGGTCGCATTCCTCGCTCCAAATATATTTGTCTCCCTTGCGGGTAAGACGCGTTAGTGGACCGGAGATTTTTGAAAATCCCTCAACGAACCGCCGATAGTACCCCGCAAGACCCAAAAAGCTTCGTACTTCCGTGACATTGGTCAGGCGAGGCCAATCCTTGACTGCCTCTACTTTCATAGGGTCCACAGATACTCCTCCTGCGGAAATTACGTGACCCAAGAAAGCAACCTCACGGATCCAAAATTCGCACTTTTTCAATTTGGCGAACAACTTGTTCTCTCGAAGAACTTGAAGCACAATCCTTAGGTGCTCCCTATGTTCCTCTTCACTCCGAGAGTAGACAAGAATATCATCTATGAACACAACCACAAATTGATCCAATAGTAGTTTGAACACACGGTTCATTAAATCCATGAACGCTGCCGGGGCATTGGTAAGCCCAAAAGGAATAACCGTGAATTCATAATGTCCATACCGCGTCCTAAACGCGGTCTTATGCACATCCTCCGGTTTGATCTTCAATTGGTGATAACCGGATTGCAAATCAATCTTTGAATACACCCGAGACCCTTGCAACTGATCGAACAAGTCATCAATTCGGGGTAACGGGTACTTATTCTTGACGGTCACTTTGTTCAACTCGCGGTAATCCACACACAACCGCAGCGAACCGTCTTTTTTCCTCACAAATAGAACAGGGGCTCCCCAAGGTGACACACTTGGCTTTACGAAACCCTTGTCCATTAAATCTTGCAATTGTGCTTTCAACTCCTTCAGTTCCGCGGGTGCCATCCTGTACGGGGCCTTAGAGATCGGCGCCGTACCCGGGAGCAAATCTACCACAAATTCTATTTCCCGATCCGGTGGCATTCCGGGCAACTCCGTCGGAAACACATCCGGAAACTCTTGGACTATAGGAATGTCCTCGAGCCCCAACACTTCCTTACGGTCATCCACTACCGTCGCCAAGTAGGCAATGCAACCACTAGCAATGAGCTTTCTTGCTTGCGACGTGGACACCATTGAAGCAAAGAGCGAACTCTTACACCCACGGTACACAAACTCTTTGTGCCCGGGTTCTTTAAACTTCACTATCCGGCTCTCACAATCGATAGTAGCATGATACTTAGAGAGCCAATCCATTCCTAGGATCAAATCATATTCACTCATTCGATTTAATACCAGCAAATCAGCTGGCATGATCCAATTTTCAACCCTCACGGGGCAATCTACACACGCGTGATGTACGCAAAAAGTGTGTTCAGGTACTTGCACCGTTCTTGCATGTGTGGCATCTATGATTTTTATTCCATGTGCAATAGCAAATGATCGAGCAATGAATGAAGGCGATGCACCAGTATCAAACAAAGCTCTACATCGAATGCCTTTAATTAACACAATACCTGCCACGATGTCCTCCTGGGTAGCAGGCTCCTCCACCTGAGAGGCGAATACTCGTCCACTGGGTGCTGGTCGCTGGCCCTCCAATGGTCTCGGCGGCTGTGTACGGCCTGCTGACATCGCCGCGGGTGGAATGCCCGCAAGCTGCCTCGGTGGCGCAAACGCCGACGCCGACGACGGTGCTCGGCTATCGTCCGTCGGGCAATTGTACCGCATATGCCCTTGCTGTCCGCATTTGTAGCACCGGCCCTCACGATAGTCACATTGCTGAGGGCCGTGGGGGCCGCTACAAATCGGGCATTGGGTCGCGGATCGATTCCGTCGGGACCCTCGGGACTGATTCTGCGGCTGCGAGTGCTTCGGGGGCCGCTTAGAGCTAGATTGCCCCCCCGAGCTACCCGCCGGTCGCTTCTTTCCTTTCTCTTTGTCTTTTTCTTTCTCCCAAGACTCGCACTCCTCGCGCGCACATGCATTCCCGTGCTCCACCCAAAGAGCACGGTCCAAGACCTCCGCAAAGGTCCTAAGTTTGAGGGCGTGCACCGCCCGAAAGATATCCGGTCGAAGTCCGCGCACGAAACAATCGACCTTGTCCAACTCTCCGCGGACAACGTGCGGTACGCAATTAATGATGTTCTCGTACTCGCGCACCGAGCGGTTCCCCTGCTTCAACTTGCGGAACCTTTCTTGAAGCTTCCTTTTCTCGCTATCGGGAAAATAGGTGGCGAACACCATACCCCGAAACTCTTCTCACGATGGTGGCGGAAGGCTAGAGAGTCGATCACGTCGGACCCCCTTCCACCACACATTCGCCGACCGCTCTAGACAATGCACGGCGAGGTGCACCTTGTCCTTCTCCAAGGTATAAAGGTCCTCGAAGAGCGTCTCGATAGCGTCGATCCATGTTTCTACATCCCACGGATTCACATTCTCCCCGCTAAAGATAGGCGGGTTGAACTTTTTAAACCTCATTAGAGCCGCAAGCGCGCGCTCTCGCTCCGTATCCTCCATCTCGGAGTCGGGCATAGGGGCACCCGACCCCTCGGCCACAACCGGTGCCGCAGGTGGCACCACGGCCGGTGCCGGTGTCGCCTCCTCGGACGGTGCCGAAGCAGAGGCCGGAGGTACTCCCGATCTCTCCTCCCTAGTTGCAGCCGTCTGCCGCGCCATCTCGTCTTGGAGCCTTTTAATTTGCTCCTCCTGTCGCTGCATGGCTTCGGCCTGTTGCCGAACCACGCCCATTAGCTCGGTCAACTCATTGCGAAGAGCCGAGTTCTCGCCCTCCCCGAGTTGTTCGGGAGCCGCGCCCGATCCTCCGGGCCCGGTCTTCGCAGGAGGCCGACCACGTACCATTTTCTCCTGAAAACACAATGACTTTGGTCATTTCATGACATTCAAAGTCATTTGCGACATAACATTTCACGAAAATAAACGTGAACCCAATCTAGGCGAAAGTCACACAAGGGTCCTTATTCCCCTCACTTGGTTTTCATGTTGTCGGCCGCCAACATGAACACACTTGGTGAAGAATAAGACACACCTCGAATCTACCTCTATTTCCAACTAGAGGCATAAGGACATAACCCAATCACTTATCTTTCGCCACAACAAAGATCTCGTCACTCACGAGCCTACACTCCTAGGGTCTTTTCCATCCTAGGGTTTCTTAGGTCAACCTAGACCGTTTCTACTCTCTGATACCACCTCAGTCTGTCACGCCCCGCCGGCCCTTTAACACCAACTAGGTGGAAAGGATAACCGCACGGGCGCATGCCCCAGACCCGCCGAACGGATAGAGTCCTTTCTACCCGCCCAAGGTGTAGTACCCCTGGGGCCTAACTGACGGAATGACTGTAGTATTTTAGACTGTCCGACACTTCTGGAGAAGGTCGAGACAAGTCGGAGTCGTTTCGGCGTCAAATAGACGCGAAAACGGACTCGGAGCACCGAAGCGAGCCAAAACTGAGTTTTGGGCTTTTGAAGTTTCGGGCGCCCAGATGCTCTGTTTTGGGCGCCCAGTTGTCCAGTGCCCCTTTTCAGAAAATTACTAAGTCATTTCGGATCCATGTTTCGGGCGCCCGGAAAGTGAGTCCGGAAATCCTGCCTCGTGAGTATCGAACGGCTCGACACGTGTTGATCGGTTGGTGTGATCCGCCGGACCAGGTTTGGGCGCACCGGACCGCGGCGGAGAGTCCGATGGTCGAGTTGGTGCAGGCTGAAGAACCGGGCGCCCACTTCATGAGTTTCGGGCGCCCGGAAGTGTGGTTTTCTGCTGAGGACAGGTTAGTGTAATTCTGTTCTTGAGGCTCATTGCACCGAATCTAGTGGTCTTTAAAAGCATTGGACGACCTCCCCTGAGGCTCTTTTCTCCCCTCTTCAAGGTGAACTCGGAGCTTGCAAAGGGAAACCCTCTCTTCTCCCCCAATTTCATCTTCCTCCATTGATGAACTTGGTTTCCTGCTGAAACTGCAACGTCGACCTGGAGTGTTCGTGCTCGTGTGCAGTGTAGGAGTATCTAAATCCAACGAAACTTGGTTTGTTGGATAGAGGACTCGCAGAGGAAGAAGTGGAATCTTTCCAATCGCGATTTGGACAGGTATGTAAGCTACAGTTGATGTTTTACTGGACCCCTGGTGTTCTTGAGCTGAAACTTGGGTTTTTTCCTTTGTTCTTGGGATCCAATCTCTTGGGAGCTGGAATTACAAAGTGAAGATTGATCCTTCCACTTTCCTTGCTGGTTTGGAGGTCCTTCCCACTGGAATTGAGGATTCAAAGGTGAGTTCTAGCTCAGATTTTGAGTAATTGCTTAAGTGCTGAATTTTTGGGTCATTGATGGAAATTCTTGGATTTTTAGATCCAGATCTTTGTGAGGATCTTTGGAGAGGTTTTGGATTGTTCCATCACTGTTTTTGTGAGGTTTGTGACCCCTTTCTATGAGCTAGAATCGTTGGAATCCTTGAATTCTTGCTGTTTTTGAGTTTTGCTTAAGTGCTGGAACTTCTGGATCCATGTGCAGGAGGGTCCAGATGTTGACCTGATTCAGTGTTTAGACTTTTTGGACATCGAGTCGAACTCCGATTTGGCTGAATTTTGGAGGGTTTGTTCTTGAACCTCTGCTGGTGAGTTGAGCCAAATTTCACTGCATTTGGACTTAGGATTTGGATTTTATCGCATGTTGATCACATGTGGGTTGTGCTGCCAGGCTGCAGTTCTGGGCTGATGTTCTGGGCGCCCAGAACAGTGCGCAGGTGGGTCCGAATCTCGAGGTTGCAGATTTGAGCTCGATTTCGTCCGGCGTTGTTTGGAGGCCTTCCACTCGACTCCTAGCCGCTGTTGGATAGCTTTCGAGGTGGGTTGATGTTACCGAAATCGCCGGATTTCCTCCTAAGTATAGAGAGTGCAGCATGCTGTTTTATTATCTGTTAAATCATGTTAGTAGCTCGAATTCGTGAATTTGCATGTGTTTCTATGAAATCTGAATTTGGAGCATAAATTGATAATTTATCGACATGACTTTACATGCTGAACTGGGAATTGACTTAGAAGAAAACTTGCGAACATACAACCGTCACTTTTCGAACTGTTATCAGATTTAGCTCTAGGAGCCGTTTCTGTTCCTGTATCACCGCTGTTAGTGCGAGGTGGATACTTAGTTCGTTATAGGACGAGTTTACGCTCGTGCCGGGATGCCGAACTTGTATTTACAGCAGGGTTAGACTGTTCTGTATTACCGGGTGCCGTCGGGGTTGACGGTGGACCCAGACTCTTGTTTTAGCTTCTGGTTGTGCTGAGGGCACGTGAGCTGAGAGTCTTTGACCCTTTTGACCCTTTGTTCTTTGACTATAGCCTGCCGGAGCCTGTTTGTGCTCGACAGAGATACGTGTACTAACTCGGCTGGGTAGCTCCCCCGAGTGCCGCTCCGGAGTGAGGCCTCTTTTGCGTTGATGTCGCTACAGATTGTGGATCTGGTTTGGACCGGCTACCCTATTTGGTAGTGTGCGGTGTGGCTAGGCAGTTGGCTGGACGAGCCCGTTTGGGCGGTTCCGATAGATTGGGTCAGGGATGATTTCTCATTTTGGTGGTGCTTACTTGAGAGTTGACTTGGATAGTGGTAGGGTAGTGGCATGATAGCTGTAGAGTTTATTCCAGCTTACTTTGTTGTTCTTTACCTACCAGCTATACTGTTAGTCTCGTAGACTTAGTGGGTGGACCGTAGAGGTCGGTATCGGTACCCACTGAGGACTACTTCTTTTGATAGTAGTTCTCACACCCTTTGTTGCCACCTTTTTGCAGAGCCTTCTTCTGTTGCGGCTGCTGCGCCTGTTTCTGCGGATCGAGGTAAGGGAGTCGCGAGCTAGATCCCTACCTGTCCCTGTTGTCCCTAGAGGAGGACCCTACTGGAGATAGTTTCTTTTTGGAGTTGTGCCATGTACATATACTATGGTTTTGTACCTATTTTGGTTGTGGTGGACCTGTTGTATTTTGGACTCTATATGTACAGGTGGCTTTTGTTATTAGTCTGTTTTATTTCAGCTCTATATATCTCTTGTAGTGGCTTGTATGTTTGTTTACAGGTTAGCTATCGCTTCGTATACATAGAAAAATCTATGTATACGGCGGATCTGTTGGCGAGCCCGGGGAAACGAGTAATCCGGGGCATGACACAAGGCGTCACAACACAAGCTTATCCGCAATGTTCCAACTAGGAACGGAGTACAAGAGTTGCACAAGGAAAGCATCAATCATAAAGAAGTTCTACTTCTATTACATCACAAGGCACAATATACATGTCCAAATTTTTCTTTTCTTTCACTTTCATTCCATACATCATGTTCCAAAACTATGGAATATACAACATTCATACAAGAATGAAAATCCCCTATGCTATCATAGTCCAAAATAGGGGTACAACTCTATGCATCACCAAAATGGAAGGGCCGCTATCTAAAGAGCCAAACCCTTGCCTCGCTCCGCCGCCTCACTCGCGGAAGGACCTGGAAAATGTGGGGTGAGAACTATAAACATAGTTCCCAGTGGGTAAGGCCACCCAAGAGAGAAGCTCGACCCACCAGGTCCAAAGAAACACCATATGCATAAGTTAGATCATATATAACTATGCAACAATTATTTACATGCTTAGTAAATAAACATAAAGGATGCAACCAAATGAAATATAATTTGTCATTCTCTCCTAGGTTCATCCTATGTTCCACATTGACTAAGTTCTTTTACTTGTCATTTACTTATGGTTTCGGAATCGCCGTCTCACCATATTTGTTCCAACATTCAAGGAGTGAGCTTGTCACCTCCTAGTTCGAGTAGCGAAATCGTCGCATACTCGGGATAGCGAAATCGTCGCATACCCCGTCTCAACACCGCCATCACATGGCATGGTAGCGAAATTGTCGCATACCCGGGATGGCGACCTTGTCACACAACTCCCCCTCGACACCGCCAATACGTGGCGCGGTAGCGAAATCGTCGCATACCCGGGATCGCGAAATCGTCGCCTATCCCATGTCGGCACCGCCAACTCGTGGCATGGTAGCGAAATCGTCGCATACCCGGGATAGCAAAATCGTCACACATCCCATTCTTCACATTACTTGCCAACCTAAATCTCATGATCTTAGGTTCAAGTCACTAAGTCTCGCCTATGTTTGATAACACTAGGCTTACTTTCTCATTTTGTCAACCTAGGTTCCATGACTCTAGGTTCCAATCACATGTCCAACCTATGTTCAATGACACTAGGTTTAAATCTCACATGTCCCAACCTATGTTCAACAACACTAGGTTCCAATCTCACATGTTCAACCTATGTTCAACAACACTAGGTTTAAATCTCACATGTTCCAACCTATGTTCAACAACACTAGGTTTAAATCTCACATGTTCAACCTATGTTCAACAACACTATGTTTAAATCTCACATGTTCCAACCTATGTTCAACAACACTAGGTTTAAATCTCACATGCAACCATGCAACAAGTATCAATAATTGAATTGTACTTGAAATATCCATCATGCAATAGGAGTTCATTGTTCCACCTATCATGATTTTACCTTTGCCAACATGCAAAATGCTAGGGTTCTCAACACATACCATTTTATTTTTAAATGGATAATTACCCTAGACATGGAAGTGACCTAATCACTTCGGTAAACACAAACCCACCTCAAGAGCTTTCAAATCCTTGTATTCTTCAAGCTCCTAAGTGTCCAAGCTTTGAGTTCTTGCTTCAACCCAAGCTTCTACAAAAAAACGGTTCGTTACTCGTTACGAACCCTAAATTCAACTCAATATGTGAAATCAAGTGTTCCAACATGATTTCCTATGCCTCAATTGCAATTATCGAAGGTCCAAATATTTTTAGAACCTCACATTGTAAAAGCCCTCATTCTACCTAGGGTTTGCATGCATGCAAGCCAAACCCTAGATTTCATGGCCAAACACCCACCATTTGTGGTTTAGGTTGCCAAGGGTTCCCAAAAACCTCATTTCAAAGGATTAAATCCAAGGTTTGAACCCAAAACGTGAGGTACTAACCTTAATCACGAAATCCCCAAGCTCCTTCTTGCACCAAGAAGCTTCTTTTCTCCTTTGGAAGCTTTTTCCAAGATCAATCCACCTTTTCTCCAAGTTTTGGAGAGATCTCTAGAGAGAGAAAGTGGGAGAGATGGAGAGGAGAAGTGGAGAAGTGGAGAAGATGATCTCTGTGAAAGGGGAGTGTTCCCAGCCTTTCTAATACCCCCACGCATGTGAAAAGACCAAAATGCCCCTCTCCACAAACAACACAACAACCAGCCAAAATCTGGACATTGTATACCGGTATGTGCATTTGCATACCGGTATACGGGTGCTGATTCCGGTATACCTCAGGGATTCCGCAGAACCCGAGAGCTAGGTTCACTGTTTCGACCAACGTATACCGGTATACCATTTCACATACCGGTATACCCCGAAGAATTCCGCAAACCCGAGAGCTGGGTTTCTCGGTTTAACACAGCATTCCGGTATACTATTTCACATACCGGTATACCAAGCTCCAATTCCGGTATTGGAGTTCACATACCGGAATCCAGTGCAGACTTTCCAAGTTCGCAGTTTTTAACTTCTCGAAGTCCATTTTCGCGCCTCAATTGCGCCGAAAACACTTCGCACAATCCCGAACTTGGCCAAAGCCTCACATATAGCCTCTTATGCCATTTTCTCACTAGAACTCTACAATTTGTAGAAGTTCAGTACGAGCACTGAAATTCAGTGTACTACATGATGGGCAAAAAAATTTCATTATCTTGGCGATTTTCATACTGACAAATAGGTCGTGCAATCCACGAGCCTACTCATAAGCCTGTCTATGTACCTGTTAGGGATACATAGTAGCTGTGAAAACCAAAAACTATATATTATTCTTACCCATATCATGATGCCCTAGACAAATTTAATTATGTCATATTAAGTGTACCTAATCCCTCAAATGGCTATAATTATTTTTTCTTTTCTCACTAGGACTGTTCAATACATATGATTGACATAATGTAAATTGTCTTCCTTTTATTCTTATACTTATTAGTTTAAGACCAACCGCTTTCCTCGACATGCCCTATAAGGCGAATTTTTTCATCACCGCTGGAAACATGCTAAAGTAGCAAATATTTATATATCACATCAAAATATAGACATAAGTTACTAAGAGCATTTAAGAGACCATTTTATATTTGAGGTCTCGAGGAACTCACACCATGAGAATGCAAGGATTCTATTTATTTAATCTCATTTTTCTCATAGTCGGTTTTACACACGCGGTATGAAACACGTGTTACGGTGCAATTTCTCCTCTAAGGAGCGTATGTCAAATAAAATCATAAACACCATATAGATCTCGGTCAAATACCTCTTTGCATCTAACTCGAGTTCTCTATGCAACAATTTTATCACATTGTCATTAGAGATCTCATATCTGGTATCTCAGGCTAATATGATTGTGGGATTATCATGTTCGGTCAAAAAAATACAAACAATTTAAGTACAGACCTCATCTTGACTTTAGTCAAGGCGACATATATATGTACACATTTAAACTCTCTCATAACATGTCTCTGATTTCTTAAAAAATGAATGTACATTTGTCTCATCTCAGCACGCATTCTTAGCGTCTGAGGCAGTCGCTCGTGTGAGAGAGCCGACTTCAGCCTGGTGACATACTTTTTAAATATCACATATTTTATACTAGTATCAATGTATACTCTTCACATAGAAAATGGAGTAGAGTATAAATTTTATTAAATACACTGTACTAAAACAATATTGTATTGTCAGTCCTTTAAAAGTACAGTACATTATATTCTATGCATTCCTAGTGATTCGACATGTGATCTGAACACATCTCTTGTCAAAGGTTTCGTGAATGGATCAGCAACCATCAAATGCGTAGATATGTACTGTAGAATCACATCCTTTTGTGCCATAATGTCTCTTATAAAATTATTCTTTATATCTATGTGCTTTGTTCTTCCAGCATAGTTCGGATTCTTTACAAAGGCAATTGCAGCTTGATTGTCACACTGAATTTTTACAGAATTAAAGTTATATTTAGTTATTCCCAAACTTTGTAAAACTCTTCTCAACCAAACTGCCTCTTATACTGCCGCTGAACATGCTATAAATTCAGCTTTCATGATTGATAATGCAATACAATTTTGTTTCTTACTATTTTAAGAGATGGTGCCATTGTTAAGTAAGAACACATAACCATAAGTGGATTTGCGCTCATCCAGATCTCCTGCCCAATATGTACATGAATATCCCACCAAATACAAATCTTTTTCTTGATAACATAATGAATAATCTGCAGTTCCTTTGAGATATATGAGAATCCTTTTAACACATTTCCAGTGTTTCATCCCAGGGTTTGATTGATAGCGGCTCACTAATCCCACGACATAACATATATCTGGCCTCGTACACATAGTGGCATACATTAGACTTCCAACAACACTGGAGTAAGGAACTTTAGCCATTTCTTTTCTTTCTTCTAGAATTTTAGGACACATTTCAAGGTTCAGGCCTTCACCCTTTGCTATAGGAGTATCAATAGGATTATAGTTCTGCATACTAAATCGTTCCAAAATTTTCTTAATATAAGGCTCTTGTGAAAGGCCCAATAATGTCACGCCCCGCCGGCCCTTTAACACCAACTAGGTGGAAAGGATAACCGCACAGGCGCATGCACCAGACCCGCCGAACGGATAGAGTCCTTTCTATCCGCCCAAGGCGTCACAACACAAGCTTATCCACAATGTTCCAACTAGGAACGGAGCACAAGAGTTGCACAAGGAAAGCATCAACATAAAGAAGTTCTACTTCTATTACATCACATGGCACAATATACATGTCCAAAATTTTCTTTTCTTTCTTTTTCATTCCATACACTATGTTCCAAAACGATGGAATATACAATTTTCATACATAAAATGAAAATCCCCTATGTCATCGTAGTCCAAAACTAGGGGTACACTCTATGTGTCACCAAAATGGAAGGGCCGCTATCTAGAGAGCTAAACCCTTGCCTCGCTCTGCCGCCTCACTCGCGGAAGGACCTGGAAAATGTGGGGTGAGAACTATAAACATAGTTCCCAGTGGGTAAGGCCACCCAAGAGAGAAGCTCGACCCACCAGGTCCAAAGAAACACCATATGCATAAGTTAGATCACATATAACTATGCAATAATTATTTACATGCTTGTAAATAAACATAAAGGATGCAACCAAATGAAATATAATTTATCATTCTCTCCTAGGTTCATCCTATGTCTCACAATGACTAAGTTCATTTACTTGTCATTTACTTATGGTTTCGGAATCGCCGTCTCACCATAATTATTCCAACATTCGAGGAGTGAACTCGTCACCTCCTAGTTCGAGTAGCGAACTCGTCGCATACTCGGGATAGCAAAATCGTCGCATACCCCGTCTCAACACGGCCACCGCATGGCATGGGTAGCGAACTCGTCGCATACCCGGGATAGCAACCTCGTCGCACATCCCATCTTGACACCGCCAACTCATGGCGTGGTAGCGAAATCGTCGCCTACCCGGGATAGCAAAACCTTCGCACATCCCGTGTCAATACGGCCAACTCATGGCATGGTAGCGAAATCGTCGCCTACCCGGAATAGCAAAATCGTCGCACATCCCGTCTCAATACGGCCAACTCATGGCATGGTAGCGAAATCGTCGCCTACCCGGGATAGCAAAATCGTCGCACATCCCGTTGTTCACGTTTTTCACTTGCCAACCTAAGTCTCATGACCTTAGGTTCAAGTCACTAAGTCTCGCCTATTTTCAATAACACTAGGCTTACTTTCTCATTATCAACCTAGGTTCCATGACTCTAGATTCCAATCTCATGTCAAACCTATGTTCAATGACACTAGGTTTCAATCTCACATGTTCCAACCTATGTTCAATAACACTAGGTTTCAATCTCACATGTTCCAACCTATGTTCAATAACACTAGGTTTAATCCTCATGTCCAACCTATGTTCAATAACACTAGGTTTAATCATACATGCAACCATGCAACAAGTATTAATATTTGAATTATACTTGAAATATACATCATGCAATAGGATCTCATTGTTCAACCTATCATGATTTTTACCTTTGCCAACATGCAAATTTTAGGATTCACAACACATACCATTTTATCTTTAAATGGATATTTACCCTAGACATGGAAGTGACCTAATCACTTCGGTAAACACAAACCCACCTCAAGAGCTTCCAAATTCTTGTATTCTTCAAGCTCCTAAGTGTCCAAGCTTTGAGTTCTTGCTTTAACCCAAGCTTCTACAAGAAAACGGTTCGTTACTCGTTACGAACCCTAAATTCAACTCAATATGTGAAATCAAGTGTTCCAACATGATTTTCTATGCCTCAATTTCAATTATCGAAGGTCCAAATATTTTTAGAACCTCTCATTGCAAAAACCCTCATTCTACCTAGGGTTTGCATGCATGCAAGCCAAACCCTAGATTTCATGGCCAATCTCCCACATTTTGTGCTTTAGATTGCCAAGGGTTCCCAAAAACCTCATTTCAAAGGATTAAATCCAAGGTTTGAACCCAAAACGTGAGGTACTAACCTTAATCACGAAATCCCCAAGCTCCTTCTTGCACCAAGAAGCTTCTTTTCTCCTTTGGAAGCTTTTTCCAAGATCAATCCACCCTTTTCTCCAAGTTTTGGAGAGATCTCTAGAGAGAGAAAGTGGAGAAGATGAAGAGGAGAAGTGGAGAAGAAGATGACTGAGAAAGGGGAGTGTTCCCTGCCTTTCTAACACTCCTACGAGTGTGTAAAGACCAATTTGCCCTTCTCCACACTTAACACTCTCAACCAGCCAAAACTGGACATTGTATACCGGTATGTGCATATGCATACAGGTATACGAGTGTTGGTTCCGGTATACCTCGGAGATTCCGCAGAACCCGAGAGCTGGATTTACTGTTTCGACCATCACATACCGATATCCCTCTTTACATACCGGTATACTCCGGGAAGTTTCGCAAAACCCGAGAGCTGGGTTTTCGGTTTCAACATGGCATTCCGGTATACTCATCACATACCGGTACTAATCACTTCAGTACCGGTATGAGCTTTAACATACCGGAATCCAGTGCAGAGTTTACAACATCTGCAGCTTCAACTTATCGAAGTCCGTTTTCACGCCTCATTTGCGCCGAAAACACTTCGCACAAGTCCCAAACAGGGTCGAAGCCTCACACATAGCCTCACATGCTATTTTTCCACCGGAACTCCACAATTTGTAGAAGTTCGGTACGGTGCACTGAAATTCAGTGTACTACAAATAATTTTCTAGAACGATCTCTGTAAATTTTCACTCCAAGAATATATGCAGCTTCCCCAATATCCTTCATTTCGAAATTACAGTGCAACCACTCTTTAGTGGTATTCATAAACTCTTCACGTTTAACATACACGATGATCCTCATTGATCATATTAAAATCATAAGATGTTACAGCTCCATGGAATCTCAAATACCATTGTCTGGATGATTGTTTTAGACCATATAATGATTTTCTTAGTTTACAAACTTTATTTTCTTGGCCATCAACTTTAAAACCCGAAGGTTGATCCATATAAATTTTTTCATCCAACTCACCATTGAGAAAAACTGTTTTAATATCCATTTGATGTAACTCCAAATCTAAATGAGTTACTATGGCAAGAATTAGACGGATAGAGGTAAAACGTACTATTGGTGAAAAAATTTCCTCATAATCAATACGCTCTTGTTGAGTATAACCTTTCGCCACTAGGCAAGACTTATACTTTTCAATGGATCCATCTGCCTTGCGCTTAATTTGAGAACCCATTTATTTTCTATAGTCTTGCGCCCTGCTGGCAGATCAACCAAGTCCCAGACATAGTTGGATTTCATTGACTCCATTTTTTCTTCTATTGTAATTTTCCACTATTTCTTTTCTGGACAAGATAAAGCCTCTCTTACATCCTTAGGTTCAACTTCATCATGTAAAGCTACCATGAAGGCTTCACTCTCAATCTCAAATCGTCGTCGGGAAATGATTTGACGATTGCTTTTTCATAATTTTGAACCATGTGGATCACATTCACTCCCACTCGGTTCAAGTGTGTCGTCACCAATAAAGTCTTTAATTTCATATTATTGAAATTTCTTGTCAATTTCAACTTTATTGAAAAATTTGTCCTCTTTGAATGTGGCATCATATGATTCTATTTCAGTTAAACCCCCCCTCAGGAAGTTCACCCAAGAATACATAACCTTTTGATTATTTTGAGTATCTTATATAGATACATTTCTTTCCTCTGGGATCTAGTTTTTCATACTTATGGAAAGAAACATGAACATAGGCTGCTGACCACCATGGTCGCAAATAAGTTAAATCAGGTTTTCTACCTGTCCATAACTCATAGGGAGTAGATGCAACTGACTTAGAAGACACACAATTTAATATATAAGTTGTTGTTAATAAGGCATCTCCCCAAAATGAAATAGAAAGATTTGCTTATCCCATCATGAATCTAACCATTTCTAATAAGGTCCTATTTCTTCTCTCTGCAACACCATTTTGTTGCAGAGTTCCAGAAATAGTCAGTTGCTTTTCAATGCCCTTTACATTATATAATTCTTTGAACTGTTCAGATAGATACTCCCAACCCCTATCAGTTCTTAAGACTTTAATCCTTCTATCTAGCTGATTCTCTATAAGATTAACATAACGCTTGAAACAATTCAATACTTCTGACTTGTGAGCAATCAGATAGACATAACCAAAAACGGGTGAAGTCATCTATAAAGTGTAAAATAGGGGGGTGCCCAAGGATCTATCTAAAGTATATCAATCACCTAGAGGGGGGTGAATAGGTGTAACGGCCAAACCACAAATCTCGATGCAATAAAATAATGCGGAAATAAAAATAGCACACCGAGATTTACGTGGGAAAACTTCACCTTGGAGAAAAACCCACGGGACCAACACGCGATAACAATCCACTAAGAATAAAAGATTACAAGGTGATTACCGACTCCACGGACTTAACCTCTCCTTCGTCTTCAGCGGATCTCGCGCACTCCACGGGTTGTCCACGCCCCACGTTCGAATCCACGAACGCCACGTCCCGAATCCACGAGACGCCCAACTTCGAATCCACGAAGCCTTCAACACGTCGAATCCACGACGCCCACTCGAATCCACGAGCGCCAACGATTCGAATCCACGAACCGTCTTGATCACGCCGAATCCACGACGCCACTCCGTCCGGAGCAAAACAAATAACGTTGATGATGGTTTATTGCTTAGAATATCATTGAAGATCTGTGGGAATAATCTCTAAGCATTTCTCAAATTGATTCTAAAAGAATATTAGGAATTAGGGCACCATGAATCAATTTGAGAGAAGCTTGATGTAGAAGATGAGGAAAACGGTTACCTACAAGCTTCTAGGGTTTCTAAAAGATAATCTATGCTTAACCACGTTTTAGAGACACCCCCACATCTTATTTATAGGTTAGAAGCAATCCGAAATAGATTAGGATTAAAAAAGTAGTTTTTAGAAAGGTTTGGAAGCAAACCGATTTCGACTAGGATTGAAAAACTGATTTTAGAAAGGTTTGGAACCAAATTAGGATTGCAAAGATATTCTAAGGAATCTCTTATCTTATTTACAGGTTTGGGGGACATTAGAATCAGAGTAGGATAGAAAAAATAACTTTCCAAAACTTCGCGACGGGTCGGGGTCCGGACCGCGGATTGCAGGGTCCGGACCCGGAAACAATTCCGCGTTTCATTGTCCGGACCGTAGCCATCAGGGTCCGGACCCGGTCTGCGAAACTGCCTGTCATGCTCACGGGTTCCGGACCTCAGCTTCCAGGGTCCGGACCCGGACTGCGAAACAGCAAGTATGCGTACGGGTTCCGGACCTCAGCTTCCAGGGTCCGGACCGGGTCTGCGAACCAGCATAACCTACCCACGGGTTCCGGACCTCATGTTCCAGGGTCCGGACCTCGTAGTATGAATTTTTCCGATTCGTTTATAAATCATTAAAAACCTATTCTAATGTCTTCCAAACACTTGTAAATATTTATAAATCATCATTAAGATTATTTAAAACTTACCAAGCATCGTGAATTCATACGTTGAGTCTTCGAGTCTTCAAACTTCGTCTCTTCTTCTTTGAACCTTCAAGACTCCGACTCACTTCACGAAATATGCCAATATAAAATCCGTAACAATCTCCCCCTTAGGCAATTTCGTGACAAAACCCAAAATTACATAAAACACTCACGATGCTCATCTCTCCAAAAATTAAATTCATTGCCATCACCAAAACAATGAACTTCTCGCGTGAAAGATCCAAATAAAATTTAAAATTATAATTTTGTAACTCCTAAAAACAAACTCTATGACTTAGACAAAAATGGAGTCTTGAAGTCTTGAAAGACCTGCAAAAATTTGCATTCTCCACGAACAAAGTTATTAGAAAAAATATCAAAATTGCGACTTAGACAAAAATGGAGTCTTGAAGTCTTGAAAGACCTGCAAAAATTTGCATTCTCCACGAACAAAGTTATTAGAAAAAATATCAAAATCGCTCCCCCTTTGTTCATGCAATCTCTCCCCCTTTGTTTATGCGTCTAAGTCATCATTACCTCTCTCCCCCTTTTTGTCAAAAAAATTGCCAAAAGAAAACACCCAAAAATAGAGAGAGTTGAAAGAAATTAAATAAAACACAAGTTCAAAATATTTTTTAATTTTGAAACCACTTGTGATAAAAACGTCCAACATTGTTAGTGCATGAGGAGTATAAATTCACATTGACTTCTTTCAATCCCTATTAATTTCATAAGAATTAAGAACTTTACTACACAATCACCATAATGTAGATAAAATATTACACGATTTCTTAATTCATATAAACTTCAAAATCAAGTCATCAAAAATAATCTAAAGGCTCAAAAGCTATCAAGATGTAAACGGATTATGAAGATGACTTAAGGGATTCATCAAAGAGACAGAAAATTTGTTGTATAAACGTTCAAATTTGAGATAAAACAAATATCGCACAGGGGGTGGCTCTTTGAGCATCTTTCATGTATGTGGACCACCTTATAACACCGAAAAAATAAAATTTTGTGACATTTTCCTTTTGCATCCTTTTGCACTTGTATATTTTTTTCGGGTATGCAATTCAATTCTCATGTGGTAGCTGCACACACTAACCGGACGACCGGGGTGGTAGCTCTTTCCTCAATGTGGTGGTAGTTTTCACACTCCTTTAAGGATGTAACTCTTTCCACATCTTTCAAAGCATACGAGCATTTCATTTTATATAATAATAACTCCCCCTCGCTTATGTAATCTCTTAGTTGAAAGAACATGTGACAAATTTTAGTCCATAAGAGAATGACTATTCATCAAATTCAACACACACAACCGAGATAGGTTAAGCTCCTAGAGATTACACATGATTGCCTAAATTTGATGAATATAAGTATTAAGAATTCTCATAATAAATTATCTTCAAATATAATAAAAATAAAGTAAAACCGATAATTAATATGAAATTAATTACGAGTGAATAAAAGTGAACATATTGATATTCAATGCACTATTTAATGTTCTAATCATTCAAAGAATCTAAAAATCGTAACAATGAAAGCACCAAGATGTGTAATGCAATAAACAAGAGATATGCAATAGAAACCGATCAAAGCACTACACTAAGTCAAAGCAAATTAAGACTTTAGAGAAAAAAAGATATCACCTTTCCGAACCCAAACTTGTCGGATTGTTGGTTGTCTTGATTTGTTGACGTTGGGCACGGTTTGTTTTGACTTTTGATCAACCGTGGGTCTTACCACCGCATTCCGCTTTGGAGTATTTAATTGTTGTGGCTTTGACTTTCGGTTGACCTTTGGTACTCGACCTTTTTTATAGTACTTTTGAAACCGTGGGGGATGTCGAGTATTGGAAGATGCCGATAGATGCTTAGAAGATGCCACTTGAGTTTTCTTTTTATGGCATGTCTTCTTGATATGTCCTTTCTTTCCGCATCTATGGCATACTTTCTCTTTTACACTTGTTGAGACTTTGGGAAAAGAATTTTTTATCTTCTCAACAAATGTCCGCTCATATCTACGTCCAAGTTTGCTTGTTTGACCCAATCCGAGCATATCATCAAGTTTCTTTGATCCGGAGGAGAATTTTTGTATGTCGGACTTGAGTTGATGGACTTGTTTGGTCAAAACTTGGTTGGAAGCAAAACTTTCCTTGTATTGAAGTTCTAGAAAGCCAACCTTTTCTTGATTCGATTTCATCAATATCTCCGCTTGGTCTAGCTTCTCTTGGAGGATCTTATTGTTAGTCAACATATGTTCCCTTTCCTCCGCAGGAGCTTTAGATGACTCTTTCAATTTATTATTTTCTCCTTCAAGCTCAAGTAGACGTCTCCTTAGCTTCTTGTTAAACTTAGCCATCTTTTTGGATTCACCAAGTAATTGATTGTAGGCTTCGGCTAAACTTTCATCATCCGACTCCCCCTCACTTGTGCCATTTTCGCTCGATGTGTCTTGCACAGAAGAAGAGTCAAAAGGGTTAGAAATAATAGATGATAAACAAAAAGTAGAGGGAGAAGGAGAAACATGTGAAGAAAAAGCAATTGTATTATTGGTTTCTTCTTCACTAGAACTTGAATCATTTGAAGTAGAATCATCCCAAGTTCTAGCTTGTAGAGCCTTCTTGTTATAGGACTTCTTAGAGGGACAATCCGTGGCGATATGGCCATAGCCTCGGCATTTGTAACACCGGATTTCCCCTTCAAACTCATCATTTTCTTTAGAAGACTTTGACTTTGCATGCTTCTTCTCTTTAGAGGATTTAGAATGTGAAGATCCGTTAGAAGAAGGCTTTCGGTTGGAGGATGAAGCTTGAATGTTTTGGTTCTTCCTAAACTTCCGACGAAACTTCTTAGTAAGAAGTGCCATTTGACGTTCGAAATTTTCAAGAGAAACTTCATCGTCGGATTCGGTATCCTCGTCTTCCTCCTTTGTTGAATTAAGTGCAACACCTGTACTTTTAGAGAAAGATTTGGAAGAAGATTGATTAGTAGGAAAAGTCATTTCATAAGTTTGTAAAGCGCCTACTAATTCATCTACTTTCATATCATCCGGATGATTGATCGTTTCAATAGCCGCGACTTTAGCCCTAAAGCGCTCCGGAAGTGTTCGAAGGATTTTTCTAACGACTTTGGATTCCGGGATTTTCTCACCCAAGTTAGCACATGTATTAATGACATCTTGGAGTCTAGTAAAATAATCAATAAACGATTCATGCTCCTCCATGCGAATAGAATCAAATTGACTCGTAAGCATTTGAAGCTTTTGTATTTTAACTAGACTAGTACCCTCATGTGTAACTTGTAGAGTATCCCAAATCTCTTTAGCCGTTTCACACGCCGAGACACGTGTAAACTCGGTTTGTGATAAGGCATTAAATAACGCATTAATACCCTTACCATTAAAAGAAGATAAATCAATTTCATCCTTCGACCACATAGTCCGAGATTTAGGGACGGTCAAATCATCAACCACTTCGGTTGGATGTTTCCATCCAAGTTCAATGGCTTGCCATACTCGCTCATCAATTGCGATGAGAAAGGCTCTCATCCGGACTTTCCAATAGGCGTAGTTGGTTCCATCAAAAAATGGTGGCCTAAATATATTACCTCCTTCACCCATTATGAAAGATAAAACCTAGATCCCGCTCTGATACCAATTGTAAAATAGGGGGGTGCCCAAGGATCTATCTAGAGTATATCAATCACCTAGAGGGGGGTGAATAGGTGTAACGGCCAAACCACAAATCTCGATGCAATAAAATAATGCGGAAATAAAAATAGCACACCGAGATTTACGTGGGAAAACTCCACCTTGGAGAAAAACCCACGGGACCAACACGCGATAACAATCCACTAAGAATAAAAGATTACAAGGTGATTACCGACTCCACGGACTTAACCTCTCCTTCGTCTTCAGCGGATCTCGCGCACTCCACGGGTTGTCCACGCCCCACGTTCGAATCCACGAACGCCACGTCCCGAATCCACGAGACGCCCAACTTCGAATCCATGAAGCCTTCAACACGTCGAATCCACGACGCCCACTCGAATCCACGAGCGCCAACGATTCGAATCCACGAACCGTTTTGATCACGCCGAATCCACGACGCCACTCCGTCCGGAGCAAAACAAATAACGTTGATGATGGTTTATTGCTTAGAATATCATTGAAGATCTGTGGGAATAATCTCTAAGAAATTCTCAAATTGATTCTAAAAGAATATTAGGAATTAGGGCACCATGAATCAATTTGAGAGAAGCTTGATGTAGAAGATGAGGAAAACGGTTACCTACAAGCTTCTAGGGTTTCTAAAAGATAATCTATGCTTAACCACGTTTTAGAGACACCCCCACATCTTATTTATAGGTTAGAAGCAATCCGAAATAGATTAGGATTAAAAAAATAGTTTTTAGAAAGGTTTGGAAGCAAACCGATTTCGACTAGGATTGAAAAACTGATTTTAGAAAGGTTTGGAACCAAATTAGGATTGCAAAGATATTCTAAGGAATCTCTTATCTTATTTACAGGTTTGGGGGACATTAGAATCAGAGTAGGATAGAAAAAATAACTTTCCAAAACTTTGCGACGGGTCGGGGTCCGGACCGCGGATTGCAGGGTCCGGACCCGAAAACAATTCCGCGTTTCATTGTCCGGACCGTAGCCATCAGGGTCCGGACCCGGTCTGCGAAACTGCCTGTCATGCTCACGGGTTCCGGACCTCAGCTTCTAGGGTCCGGACCCGGACTGCGAAACAGCAAGTATGCGTACGGGTTCCGGACCTCAGCTTCCAGGGTCCGGACCGGGTCTGCGAACCAGCATAACCTGCCCACGGGTTCCGGACCTCATGTTCCAGGGCCCGGACCTCGTAGTATGAATTTTTCCGATTTGTTTATAAATCATTAAAAACCTATTCTAATGTCTTCCAAACACTTGTAAATATTTATAAATCATCATTAAGATTATTTAAAACTTACCAAGCATCGTGAATTCATACGTTGAGTCTTCGAGTCTTCAAACTTCGTCTCTTCTTCTTTGAACCTTCAAGACTCCGACTCACTTCACGAAATATGCCAATATAAAATCCGTAACATAAAGTAATAAAGTATGATGCCCTATGTCTTGCCTTAACATTCATTGGACCATATATATCAAAGTGAATTAATTGCAATGGATATTCAGCTCTTGTTCCTTTACCAAATAGTTTTATGATTATCTTTCCAACTAGACAGTGTTCACATCTAGGCAAATCAATTGTAGTGAGTTAACCTAATAGGCCATGTTTAGTAAGCCTATTCATCATTTCTTGACCAACATGTCCTAGTCTAGCATGCTAAACATTTGTATTCACATTTGTATTGCTACAAGAAGCAATTGAAGAAAAACAACTACCAACATAATTATACATATTATATTCACAATCTAACACAAAGAAACTATTTAATAAGTAGCCAGTACCATAATAAACAGAGTCATAAAATATGTCCACACGATTGTTATAGAAATTTAAACCATAACCTAAATCTAAAAGAATAGATACAGAGACCAAGTTTCGTCGAATCTCTGAAGCATATAAGACACCATATAGAAGTAAGGTTCGGCCACCACGCAACACCAACTTGCATATGCCTATCCCTTTTACGTCAACTTTCGTATTATTTCCTACATATATCCATTTAGTCCAACTTGGACTCGACGGTACTCTACAAATGCACCTCGGTCTCCTGCTACATGATCTGTGGCTCTTGAGTCTACAATCTACAAAGGATAAGAATCGATGAGCAATATTGTACTAGAAACACAAACAGTATTAAGAAAAGTAGAATAAAATGTTACCTTTTTCTGCTCGGTACACTTATGAGCAAAGTGACCTAACTTTATAGTACTTCATCTTACTATCTTTCTTTTTCTTCCAGAACCGTTTGCCTTTTTTTATTTTCTTTGAACTTGTTCTGTTTAGATCCCTGTCCAGTCTCCACTCCCTTCCTCTTTCTATTTTTAATTTTTTTGTGCCCGGAACCTGAAGCTCTTTGTGAACTGGATTCAGTCAAATAAGCATGTACCTCTTGCAGCCCCAAGGCGCTCATCTTCCGGTTCCACATGGCGAGCCACATCAGGAAAAGTTTTGATGCTGTCATTGTGAGTTAAATTAACTTTCATGTGCTCCCAACTGTCAGGAAGAAAGCGAATTACTGCTTGAACTTGCTGCTCATCAGTGAGGGTGTGTCCTGCTGACTTAAGCTCCCTTATTATATTAGACATCTCTCTTAGATGTTGTTTTTAATGGTATGATTAGGGCGCTTCTTATAAGTATCAAATTTGATGGTCAACTGTCTCAATTTGATTACAGTTGTACTCCCAAATCTCTCTTTTAGATGAATCTACATTGCATGAGCAGTAGGAAGTTGGTCTCACTCACCAATAAAATCGTTAACCATTGAACTTATCAGAATTTCACGAGCAGAGGAATCCTTTGCTTTCCAAGCACGATAAGCTTCTTGATCTCTTCTATGCTGAGCAGTATTTCCTTCACCAGGGTCAGTCATGGTATGGTGAATAGCCTCTTGTGCTTCTTGTTCCTCTAAAACATATTGAATCTTAGTTTGCCAGATATTATAATTATCACCATCCAATTTTTCACCCTTATTGAGATTTGTTATGATATTGATGCCATGATATTTCAAAGCTACATAGAAACATTGTAAAATTAAATACTAGCACTTACAAAAATTATCTAAAACATATATATCACTTTATGTGACGTAATGTACTAAGTTAATCATAATATAACATAAGAGATAGAATCGAAAATTCACTATATTCCCAATCATCTTCTAAATTTGAATGTTATATCATCATTAACTTGACATTTACCATATAAAGTGATAAGTTCTAAATAAGAAAGCTTAATATTTCTCCAAATATAAGAACTCCCACTCAACTAAGCATTTATCAAAAAAATGAAGTACAATCATCATCATGCATAAAAGAAAGTTGTCATACTATTTATAATGTTAAGTATTAGACGAAATGCATTCATATTCATTAACAAAAGAAAACTCTACACATGCTTCAACTATATAGTGTTGATTGAAACACATAACAACAACAACATAAAAACAAAAGAAAAATATCATTCATGGATACAAATACAATTCGAGCTAACTTAATTTTCACCGTTAAACACTCTACACCATAGTTCTGGAACAACATCATATAATATTCATTCCATAATATTAACTGTTGTCTTTTGTAAGAATAGACCTCCATCAGAGCAGTGCGTTTACCATTTCGAAGATTATTTAATATAGCCAAAATATTTGTCTTTCTTATAGCACTTGTAATGTAATGATGATTATATACATCACTGAATCTCGATACCAGATCACTATAGGATAATATGAAATCATACTTATTTCTAAATATATTCCACCAAATTTTAGCCCAATAATCTGATATTGAATTTCTCAATGCAAGTGCTCTTTGTAAATCTTGAATGACATAATTATCATTTTCAAGCACTTATGAACAAGTCGCATAAAAACGAGATATGTTGTTACATGGAGTGTGACAGATTCATTGTGAGAATTCGAATTTTGAAATTTGAATTCTGTGTTTTCTCTCTCTCTACCTTGCATTTGTATGTATTTGTATTTGTATATGAATATATGTATGTATAGGTGTATGTATATACGTATATATTTGTATTTTCTTGGTTTTTATGTTGTGTTGGAGGAGAGAGGATGGGTTGTGTCGCAATTCGGAGTCCGTTTCTGACAATCCAAAATAGTAGATTCGATGTCTCGGCAGTGCTGAACGCGATGGCGTGATTCGTTTGCACATGCGATGGTTGGATCGTGAGATATCGCGAGATCTTCGCTGTGAGGTCGTATTGCATGTTTGACCGTTTCGCGAATTGGACCCTGTTTCACGCACCGTTTTGCGTGAGATCGAGTGTGGAGGGGTGTCTGTGCATTTTATGCATGCTGTGAGGGACTCGAGACTAAATTCCCAAGTTGCGAGGGGCTTTTTGCAATTGTGCATTGTGTATTTGTGTGTGTGAGTGGAGAGATGTGTTATTTGTCGGCTTTATTATCGCATGTGGGTGCTGTTTTTATGGGTTGTTTGAGCCTGCGACTGTTCCTGTCGCAGTGGGGCTGTGAGCACGGCCTCCGTTACGTCGTTTTCTATCCGCTGGTGCTTGCGGAAGGTCTTGCGGACGAACAGAGTGCTCAAACGGCCTTCTTTAGGCTTATTATTGTGTGTATGTTGCTCGTTTTAGGGCTTTTGTGATTGTGGCAGCGCTGTGATGCTGCGGGCAGCAAGGGCATGACCCTTGAGGCCCTGTGGACTGGTTGTCCAACCCCTTCGCCCTTCGCGGAGATTCGGATTGAATTCCGGTGCGTTTTCCGATGAAATAGTCGGCGGAACGCGCGTTTTAGTCGTGCGACTCACTTGCTGGTTTCGCGAGTGACTTGGCTTCGTCTTTTAGCCTCGTTGGTTGTTCCTCATCACTGTCCCGAAGTTTCGAGGACAGCGGATGAGTGACGAAGGGTTTCGGTGCCAAATCGGCATTTTTCGGGAACCCGGAAAGTCGTTTCGGGTGCGTTTGTGTTCGTGGCACCCCGAGCTTGTCCTCGCTGTCCTGTCACCTTGTTTTGTGTGTTTGGGGACAGCGGAGGACTTGGTTTGGTTGTTGGTACCCCTCTGGGGCTTGGTGTGGTTTCGGGATCGTCCCGGTGGGTTTTCCGGACGATCCGTCAGTTTCGGGTTGTGAGCGCTTTGTGTTTAGTGTCGCCTTGGTGGACCTTGACCCTGTGAGTCTTTCGTAGGTCCTGTCGTTGTTCCCGAGTGCTGTCGGTGTTAGGCTCTATCGTTTCTACAGGTGGGTACTTCGATCCGGAGTCGGTTCAGTGGACTACGGTGATAACTTTCTATCCCTTCTCTTACATTTTGTTATTAGTTCATTTGACTCCTGTTGACTCTACTTATGTGTGCTTGCCTTAGTCGAGTAGTTGTTGTTTGCATGATTATTGAGACGACCTCGTTGGTCGGTGGTGATCGCCTGTTGTTCCGAGCAATCCTCGTATTTCGGTTTATCAGTTGTTTCACGGCTCATTGCCGTTCTGTGGATTGAGCATTCGCATCGATCGTCACAGCTCTTCTAGAACCTCACGTATGCCAACGGTCTGATCCACCGTTTGGTCGTCTTTTCCGGAAAAGGGTCGCGTGTGTTCGACCTGTGAGCCTCGACGCATGTGCGTCTGGAAGGTTTTGTGCCGAGGGTTGAGCAGGTTGTGACAGTGCCAGGGATCCGTCCCGGTGGCCTATGGATTGGGTATACATTTGTGGTTATCACTGTTGATGCATATACTATTTGCTTGCAGTAGCATAGTTGTTCAGTTGTATGTCAGCCTCATACTTATTTGTGCTACTATTTACCTTATTTATCTCTTTGTTGACCCTCGTGCCGGTGTGTACATCTCGCCTTCGTCGGCTTGCGGTACCCACTGGGAGGGGAGACATGTTTACATGTTCTCACCCCCCGCCATCGTTGTTGTTTTCAGGTGAGCAGAGTGGTGGGAGTCGGGACGCAGCGAGGCACGCCTAGATAGTGGTACTAGAGGTCCCGACTTGTGAGGTTCCTCCATTCAAATTGGTTATCACCTTTATCCCTTTATCAGTTAGTTGTGGATGTGGTTCAATTACACTTTGGTTGTTTTGTCTTGTATGTTTGGATCTCGTGGATTTGGTTCAGTTTTTATGTGTTGATTGCATGCTTAGACATTATGGATGACTTTGCTTACTAGATCTCTATTCTGGTTTAATTATGGCCTAATATTGTGTATCTTGGATTTCTACCCCTCGTGGTAGAGGTTTTCCAAAACTGAGGTTTCCGTGTGGGAAACGATTTTCGAATGGATTTCCGATCAATCGGCTTTTGGGATTTCAAAAGAGAGTTCTCGTGTGGAGAACGGTTTTCAAAGGATTTTTAAATGATTGAGATTAGAATTTCAAATAAAGCTTTTGGGTAAGGAGCAGTTTTATAGAATGATCTGTTGATTGTGCATCGCATCATCCTTCGCCTAAGGACTTGCTTAGATTCATACAGGTTTAAGGACTGGTAGCTGTATGAACCTTATTGTGTTGTTGTGGTTTGTGTGATAAATGAATGGTGGTTGTGATCCTGTTTGTATGTTGTGTAGGCCGTGCAAATACAGGGGAGGCTCTGTCCGTGTGGACAGTGGGCCCTGTATTTGTGGCGGGTCTGTACGTGGCGCGGGCTAGGCTTTCAAAAAAAAAAATGACATGTATTTTCGCTTCTAAAACTGGCCCGGGGCGTGACAGATTGAGATGGTATCAGAGCGTAAAGGGTACAAACACTCATTCATTCATAAATGTGTAACTGAACCATTGGTTAGGCTGACCCATAGGAAGACCTAAGATGTATAGGTGCGCGAGTTCGGGGGTTTATTTTCGGCTTGTGTTTGGTGGGTGTTGCCGACCCCTTTCTCTTGCGCGGTTTCTGTGTTTTACAGATGGCTCGTGGTCGTGGTAGACCTCCCTGTCCTGGTCGTGATTGGGGGCGGTGGCCACATCCGAGCGCGATTGGCGGATTTTCGGAGGTTCGATCCGCCCTTGTTCGCAGACTCGTGCTTCTACTAGAAGTGGTGGTGGAGTACCAGGCAGATACCAAGTGGCAGGGTGTTTCTCCTATGCGTAACCACTCGTTGGTAGGTGGTGGCCCTAACGGGCTAGGTGACGTCACTTGGTGGATCTGTGTTGTCGTTTGGACTGTTCTTGCCCTGGCCCCACTTTCTGTGTAGAGCACTAGAGCCACTGCGAGCGTCTCTACGGAGACGGTACTCTGAGCGGTTTCGATCGCGACTTTCGTGGGGGGGGGGGGGCTACTAGAGTGTAGTCCAAGGTTTTGGTAGCGGTTTTGGACGACCGCAACTTTGGTGTTACCTTTTCTGTTTTTGTTGGGTAGGGCGGTGTGTAAGTTAGGGGGTGCCCTAGGATCTATCTAGATACTATCAATCACCTAGAGGGGGGTGAATAGGTGTATAACAAAAATCACAAATCTCAATGCGATAAAGTAATGCGGAAAATAAAATCAGCACACCGAGATTTACGTGGGAAACTCCACCTTGGAGAAAAAACCCACGGGACCAACACGCGATAACAATCCACTAAGAATAAAAGATTACAAGGTGATTACCGACTCCACGGACTTAACCTCTCCTTTATCTTCTTTGGATCTCGCGCACACCACCGGGTTGTCCACGCCCCACGTTCGAATCCACGAACGCCACGCCTCGAATCCACGAGACGACCAACTTCGAATCCACGAAGCCCTCAACACGTCGAATCCACGACGCCCACTCGAATCCACGAGCGCACTCCGTCCGGAGCAAGATCAACAAAATTGATGATGGTTTATTGCTTAGAATATCATGAAAAATCTGTGGGAATTATCTCTAAGCAATCCTCAAATTGATTCTAAAAGAATATTGGGCATTAGGGCACCATGAATCAATTTGAGAGAAGCTTGATGTAGAAGATGAGGAAAACGGTCACCTACAAGCTTCTAGGGTTTCTCAAAGATAATATGTAATTTTCTACCTTTTTGAGACACCCCCACATCCTATTTATATGGTTTGGAGACAAAGAATTAGGTTAGGGTTGAAAAACTGGACAATCAGGAAATTTCGTCGGGTCGGGGTCCGGACCGCGGGTATGGGGTCCGGACCCGGACACTGCTTAGGCGTTTCATTGTCCGGACCCCAGCCATCAGGGTCCGGACCCGATCTGCCAGTCTGCTTTGCAGACCTACGGGTTCCGGACCTCAACTTCTGGGGTCCGGACCCGGACTGCGTGACTGCTTTGCAGACCTACGGGTTCCGGACCTCAACCTTAGGGTCCGGACCTCGGAAGTTGGAAAACTTAATTTTTTTATTTTAAAACACTTTTTATCCATTCTAATGTCTTCCAACACTTGTAAATGAATCTAAATCATCATCAAGATTATTTAAACTTACCAAGCATCGTGAATTCATACGTGGAGTCTTCGAGTCTTTGTTCTTCGTCTTTTCTTCTTCGAACCTTCAAGACTCCGACTCACTTCACGAAATATGCCAATATAAAATCCGTAACACGGTGAAGCCTACCCCTCTGACGTTTAGCTGGTGGAATCGTCAGTGTTGGTCTTTCGACCTTTAGCTAGTTCTTACGTCAAACTGACGTGTACTAGACTGAGTGGACATTGTTTGGTGTCAGGTTTTTGTTGGTGCATACATTGTATGCGGCTATCCTAACGCCTAAATTGGTGTGTCATGGGATTCCATGTGGTATTTGTAGGCTTTCGTGTTGTCGAGAGATCTTCCAGGTTATTGTTGGAGGTCTCACCGCGTTTGACGTTGGTTAGACGACGCTGGAAATTGTTTTTCCTTCGCTTTGGTTCGTGTGGTTGGCGACCCTACGTCGCGTGTAGTCGTCGGTTTGTTGTTGGAAGCCGAAGACTCCTAGGGAGTTGGCTCAGAGCAGACCTTGTTTTGTGGGTCAGTTTGCATTTTCGTTAATTCGGTGATTCTTCCGTGAAATTTGGTCCAGCTTATGAGTTTAGTTGGCCTGGTACTTTTGTGGTGTTGCCAACTTGTTGTTGGCATTTGATCTTCGGATATTTCATTTTTTTTTATAAGTGCGTTGGCTGCAGACAACGTAGTGTCAAAAGTTAGGACGGAATACCCTATCCCTTTTGGGACTGTCTGGTTGGGGTCGGTGCTTTCTCTTGCAAGACAATCTCTTTAGGTCGTCTTGTGGGGAAGCTATGTGGTGGTCATCCCTGATCACGTAATGAGCCTTGAGCTAATCTTTGGATAGTTTTGCGCAGTTGATTTGCCATCACTGCGGATGGTTTGACTCCGGGTTGAGTCTGGTTGCCTTTTAACTCTGTAGCTGTGCCTTACTCAGCTAAAAGGTTTGTTTTGTGTGGTGATCTCGATTTTTGCCAGGAGTTCTGGTGTCTTGGTGATCTAATGTCAGAAGCCTGGTTGTTGGCTCCGAGGTCTCTGTGTGTGTGTTTGCGTACAAGGTTTTCGTCACGGCTTTCGTGCAATCTTGGTTTGGATTGCGTGTCCGATCACTTGGAGACAGGTGTTTGGCATCACTGGTGATTTTATCGCTTGTTGCGATTGGCAACCCTGTGCACCAGAGTGATGGACTCGTAAGGATTTTTTTTTCGTTGGTTTGATTGTGAGTTCGAGCTCAACAAGGTGACGGTGATGAACGAGTACCCTCTACCGCGGATCGACGATCTCTTCGACCAGCTTCAGGGAGCCTCGGTATTCTCGAAGATTGATCTGCAGTCAGGTTATCATCAGCTGAAGATCAAGGCCGAGCACGTTGCGAAAACGGCCTTACGGACTCGTTACGGGCATTACGAGTTCACGGTTATGCCGTTCGGATTGACTATCGCCCCGCCAGCTTTCATGGATTTGATGAACAGGGTTTTCCGGCAGTTCTTGGATCAGTTTGTCGTGGTCTTCATTGACGACATACTGATCTATTCGAGGAGCGACGTGGAGCATGAGGATCACCTTCGGCGAGTCCTCCAGACGCTTCGAGAGCATAAGCTTTACGCTAAGCTCAAAAAGTGTGAGTTTTAGCTTCGGGAAGTTTCCTTCTTGGGTCACATCGTGACGCAGTCTGGTATTGCGGTGGACCCAAAGAAGGTGGGCTCAGTGGTGGATTGGCCTATTCCGACTTCGGTGACGGAGATCAGGAGTTTCCTCGGCTTGGCGGGTTATTACCGGCGATTTGTTGAGGGTTTCTCAAAGATCGCCGCCCATTTGAGCAAGCTGACGAGGAAAGGCGAGAGGTTTCTGTGGACTCCCGCTTGTCAGATGAGCTTCCAGGAGCTGAAGGACAGACTGACTTGTGCTCCTATCTTAGCATTGCCGCAGCCTGGTGAGGATTTTGTGATCTACTGCGATGTGTCTCGGATAGGATTGGGGTGCGTGCTCATGCAGCAGGAGAAGGTCATCGCGTATGCTTCGCGCCAGTTGAAGGACTACGAGAAGAACTATCCGACGCACGATCTCGAGCTAGCAGCAGTGGTGTTCGCTCTCAAGCTTTGGAGACACTACCTGTACGGAGCGCATTGTGAGATGTTCACGGATCATCAGAGTCTGAAGTACCACTTCACTCAGAAGGAGCTGAACCTCAGACAGAGACGGTGGCTTGAGCTTTTGAAGGATTACGACATCTCCATCCAGTATCCTCCGGGCAAGGCGAACGTTGTGGCGGACGCCTTGAGCCGGAGGCAGCCATCGGCGGAGCTGTCTCTCATGATCACCGACCAGGAGTGCTTGGTGGAGGAGTTTCGTCGACTAGAGTTGGAGATCCTACCTTCTGGAGCTACCGCACAGCTGTTGACTTTGGTGGTGCAACCCACCTTGTCAAATCGGATTACTAGTGGACAGCTGATGGACCCGCACTTGCAGAGAGTGCGAGCAGAGGCCCAGCAGGGCAGAGATGGTGACTTCACGATTCACGCTGATGGTTCCCTTCGCTTTCGAGGACGGAGGTGTGTGCCCAGTGATCGGGATTTGAGGCGAGAGATCTTGACTGAGGCACATCAGTCGCCGTACACCGTTCATCCTGGAGGGACGAAAATGTACCGCGACCTGAAGCGGAGTTTCTGGTGGCCTGGCATGAAGATGGACGTGACTCAGCACGTGGCTCAGTGTTTGGTTTGTCAGCAGGTGAAGGCTGAGCATCAGCGACCAGCAAGGAAGCTTCAACCGTTGCCTGTACTTGTATGGAAGTGGGAGCAGATCACCATAGATTTCGTCACCGGGTTGCCTCGTTCTCAGCGAGGTCACGATGCGATCTGGGTTATTGTGGACCGACTGAAGAAAGCAGCTCACTTCCTGCCGGTGCACACGACTTGGTCTCAGGATCGACTGGCGCAGCTCTACTTGGATAAGATCGTCAGGCTGCATGGAGTGCCAGTGTCGATCGTTTCGAATCGGGATACTCGCTTCGTTTCTCAGTTTTAGAGGAGCTTGCAGCAGGCACTGGGAACGAAGCTCAACTTCAGCACGGCTTACCACCCTTAGAGTGATGGGCAGTCGGAGCGAGTCATCCAGACTCTCGAGGTTATGCTCCGAGCTTGCGTTTTGGACTTTGGAGAGGGTTGGTTCAAGTACCTTTCCTTGGTGGAGTTCGCCTACAACAACAGCTTCCAGGCGAGCAATGGGATGGCACCGTACGAGGCTTTGTTTGGACGTCGTTGTCGTTCTCCGATCTGTTGGGATGACGTGGGTGAGCGTCGAGTGATTGGGCCTGATTTGTTGGAGGACGCAGAGGCCAGGATTCGCAGTGCGAGGCAGCGGTTGCTGACTGCGCAGAGCCGGCAGAAAAGATACGCGGACCAGCGACGACGTGACCATGTGTTTCAGGTCGGTGAGCATGTGCTGCTCAGGGTGTCGCCGTCTCGAGGGATCAAGCGGTTCGGATTGCGGAGCAAGCTTAGTCCGCGATTCGTGGGACCGTTCGAGATCCTTGAGCGTGTGGGTCCGGTGGCTTATCGGTTAGCTCTTCCTTCTAGTCTTGCTCGGGTGCATAATGTCTTCCACGTGTCTATGCTTCGGAAGTACATCCCCGACCTTCTCACGTGATCAGCCCGACGACGGTTTAGCTGAGGGAGGATCTCAGCTACGACGAGGTGCCTTTGAGGATTTTGGCTCGCGAGGTGAAGCAGTTTAGGAACCGGAGCTTTCAGTATGTGAAGGTTCAGTGGACGAATCACGAGGAGCGTGAGGCTACTTGGGAGCTGGAGTCTGCTATGCGAGAGAGGTTTTCGCAGTTGTTTGCGGATGGTGTGTGAGTAAGTTTCGGGGACGAAACTTCTTGTACGGTGGGAGTGATATGAGAATTCGAATTTTGAAATTTGAATTCTGTGTTTTCTCTCTCTCTACCTTGCATTTGTATGTATTTGTATTTGTATATGTATATATGTATGTATAGGTGTATGTATATACGTATATATTTGTATTTTCTTGGTTTTTATGTTGTGTTGGAGGAGAGAGGATGGGTTGTGTCGCAATTCGGAGTCCGTTTATGACAATCCAAAATAGTAGATTCGATGTCTCCGCAGTGTTGAACGCGATGGCGCAATCCGTTCGCACATGCGACGGTTGGATCGTGAGATATCACGAGATCTTCGCTGTGAGGTCGTATTGCATGTTTGACCGTTTTGCGAATTGGACCCTGTTTCACGCACCGTTTTGCGTGAGATCAAGTGTGGAGGGGTGTCTGTGCATTTTATGCATGCTGTGAGGGACTCGGGACTAAATTCCTAAGTTGCGAGGGGCTTTTTGCAATTGTGCATTGTGTATTTGTGTGTGTGAGTGGAGAGATGTGTTATTTGTTGCTTTTCTCTTATCCCCCAGCTCCCCAGCAGGTGCCACCCCCTCCTCAGCTCCCCTGCCCACCTCCGAGTGCGCCGCCGACCGTCGCCGACCTCCCCTGGCCGGCGGGGAGCTCCGGCCAGCACTCTCTCTTCCTTTATCTCTCTTTTTTTTCTTCTTCTCCTTCTTCTTCTTCTTCTCCCTGCAGTATGCACCCAGGGTGGACCCATGCCCTAGGTTCCCCTGAGGTGGCACAGCTGCCGGCGACCAGCCCCGCCGTCGGGAGCCGCCGCCGAGCGCCACCGCGCCGCAGCTAGCTGCTGCGGGCAGTGGGAGTTGGTCCCGAGCCGCCGCCGCCTCCCGCCGGCGCAGCGACCTCCGGCCAGCTCCGGGAGGACCTCCGCCGCCGTCGCCTTCCTCCCCGGCCGCCCCCGTGCCGCCGGTGCACCGCCGCAGCCGCCGCTGTTGCAGCTAGGGCTGCTAGGGCAGCCGCGACCGAGCGCCTTGCGCCGCCGCAGCCGCCGCCCTTTTCTGTCGCGGTCACCTCCCCCCCGACGTCCGGCGACCTCCTCTTGCTGGTGCTCGCGTCCCCGCCGGCCGCCGTCGCCGTTCGTTGCCGGCGCCGCCGTGCCCTAGCCACCCGAGAGCTAGCACTCTCCCCGCGCCGCCGCCGCCGCTTCCTGCCGCCGGTTGAGGTGAGCTCCCCCTTCCTCACCTCCCCCGCGTCCGACCTTGGCCGCCGCGCGCGCTGCATGTCGGCCGGCAGCCGGCCGGAGCAAGCTTGCTCCGGCCAGGGCTATTTTTGGCTTGGTTGGGCCGCATGCATGGTTTTAGGCTTCCTGTTGCCTCCCGAAGCTCGGGAAGGTGAGCACGATGATCGCGGCGATGCGCTGATCACCATGCTCACCTCATTTTGCTGTTTTGGCGCGCCGTTTCGCTGTTTAGCCTTTGTCGGCTTTATTATCGCATGTGGGTGCTGTTTTTATGGGTTGTTTGAGCCTGCGACTGTTCCTGTCGCAGTGGGGCTGTGAGCACGGCCTCCGTTACGTCGTTCCCTATCCGCTGGTGCTTGCGGAAGGTCTTGCGGACGAACGGAGTGCTCAAACGGCCTTCTTTAGGCTTATTATTGTGTGTATGTTGCTCGTTTTACGGCTTTTGTGATTGTGGCAGCATTGTGATGCTGCGGGCAGCAAGGGCATGACCCTTGAGGCCCTGTGGACTGGTTGTCCAACCCCTTCGCCCTTCGTGGATATCCGGATTGAATTCCGGTGCGTTTTCCGATAAAATAGTCGGCGGAACGCGCGTTTTAATCGTGCGACTCACTTGCTGGTTTCGCGAGTGACTTGGCTTCGTTGTTTAGCCTCGTTGGCTGTTCTTCATCGCTGTCCAGAAGTTTCGAGGACAGCGGATGAGTGACGAAGGGTTCCGGTGCCAAATCGGCATTTTTCGGGAACCCGGAAAGTCATTTCGGGTACGTTTGTGTTCGTGGCACCCCGAGCTTGTCCTTGCTGTCCTATCACCTCGTTTTGTGTGTTTGGGGACAGCGGATGACTTGGTTTGGTTGTGGTACCCCTCTGGGGCTTGGTGTGGTTTCGGGATCGTCCCGGTGGGTTTTCCGGACGATCCGTCAGTTTCAGATTGTGAGCGGTTTGTGTTTAGTGTCGCCTTGGTGGACCTTGACCCTGTGAGTCTTTCCTAGGTCCTGTCGTGGTTCCCGAGAGCCGTCGGTGTTAGGCTCTATCGTTTCTACAGGTGGGTACTTCGATCCGGAGTCGGTTCAGTGGACTACGGTGATATCTTTCTATCCCTTCTCTTGCATTTCGTTATTAGTTCACTTGACTCCTGTTGACTCTACTTATGTGTGCTTGCATTAGTCGAGTAGTTGTTGTTTGCATGATTATTGAGACGACCTCGTTGGTCGGTGGTGATCGCCTGTTGTTCCGAGCGATCCTCGTATTTCGGTTTATCAGTTGCTTCACGGCTCGTTGCCGTTCTGTGGATTGAGCATTCGCATCGATCGTCACAGCTCTTCTAGCACCTCACGTATGCCAACGGTCTGATCCACCGTTTTGTCGTCTTTTCCGGAAAAGGGTCGCGTGTGTTCGACCCGTGAGCATCGACGCATATGCGTCTGGAAGGTTTTGTGCCGAGGGTTGAGCAGGTTGTAACAGTGCCCAGGATCCGTCCCGGTGGCCTATGGATTGGGTATACATTTGTGGTTATCACTGTTGATGCATATACTATTTGCTTGCAGTAGCATAATTGTTCAGTTGTATGTCAGCCTCATACTTATTTGTGCTACTGTTTACCTTATCTATTTCTTTGTTGACCCTCGTGCCGGTGTGTACACCTCGCCTTCGTCGGCTTGCGGTACCCACTGGAAGGGGAGACATGTTTACATGTTCTCACCCCCCGCCATCGTTGTTGTTTTCAGGTGAGCAGGGTAGTGGGAGTCGGGACGCAGCGAGGCACGCCTAGATAGTGGTACTAGAGGTCCCGACTTGTGATGTTCCTCCCTTCAGATTGGTTATCGCCTTTATCCCTTTATCAGTTAGTTGTGGATGTTGTTCAGTTACACTTTGGTTGTTTTGTCTTGCATGTTTGGATCTCGTGGATTTGGTTCAGTTTTTATGTGTTGATTGCATGCTTAGGCATTATGGATGACTTTGCTTACTAGATCTCTATTCTGGTTTAATTATGGCCTAGTATTGTGTATCTTGGATTTCTACCCCTCGTGGTAGCGGTTTTCCAAAACTGAGGTTTCCGTGTAGGAAACGGTTTTCGAATGGATTTCCGATCGATCGGCTTTTGGGATTTCAAAAGAGAGTTCTCGTGTGGAGAACGGTTTTCAAAGAATTTTTAAATGATTGAGATTAGAGTTTCAAATAAAGCTTATGGGTAAGAAGCAGTTTTATAGAATGATCTGTTGTTTGTGCATCGCATCATCCTTCGCCTAAGGACTTCCTTAGATTCATACAGGTTTAAGGACTGGTAGCTGTATGAACCTTATTGTGTTGTTGTGATTTGTGTGATGAATGAATGGTGGTTGTGATCCTGTTTGTATGTTGTGTACGCCGTGCAAATACAGGGGAGGCTCTGTCCGTGTGGACAGTGGGCCCTGTATTTGTAGCGGGTCTGTACGTGGCGCGGGCTAGGCTTTCAAAAAAAAAAAAATGACACGTATTTTCGCTTCTAAAACTGGCCCGGGGCGTGACATTCATCTTATAAGTCATGATGGGGCGTAATAGTCTATCATTACATCTTCTTCTTAAGACTCTCTTAGTCCGAATAGTACGTGCCATATCTAACAAAAATTTAATATTTATTAGCATGTCATATCCAACAAAATTTAACATTCATTAGCGTGTCATATTTAGCAAAATTTAATATTCATTAGCATGTAAAATTTTAAATGTAAATATTTTATTTACAATATTATGACTTCATTTAATACATATTATGATGTTAATTAAATAAAATAAAATAATTCATAGTTTGTAAGAATCACAGGAGTTTAAAACATGTAAACCATTATAAAATGGTCCATAAAAGAATAAAATAGTAAATTTGCTCTATCCAAGAATTGAACCCCCAAATCAATAAATAAGATAAACTTAACCCTACTATAGTAAATTTGCTCTATCCAAGAATTGAACCCCCAAATCAATAAATAAGATAAACTTAACCCTACTATATCTAACCAACAAGTCAAGTGAATCAAGTTATTAAGTAGTGTTTGGCATAACTTTTGAAAAGTGATTTTGGGCTCAAAAGTAATTTTCGGCTCAATAGAGTGTTTGGCAACCCCATTTTTAAAATCTAATTCTGATTTTTAGAATCAGTTTTCTGATTTTTGATGCCCAAAATCAGAAGCAGTTAAAACCTGCTTCTTGAAATCTGATTCTGATTTTGGACTCAAACATAAAATTTTTATTTTAATTTTCAATTCAAATTCTAAATTTAAATTAAATTTTAAATTTTAATTTTAAAATTTATTTTTAAATTTTTAAATTTTTAAATTTAAAATTTTAAAATCTAAATTTTAAAATTTAGATATTAAATTTTAAATTTTAAATTCTAAATTTTAAATTTTAAATTCTAAATTTTAAATTTTAAATTCAAAATTTTAAATTTTTAATGTAAAATATAAGATAATTAAAATTAAAATTTTGAAATTTTGAAACGAAAATTTAATTAAAAATTTAAAAATTAAACAATTTTAAATTTTAAATTATATGTTTTATTTTTTCAATTTTCAAATTTCAAATTTTGAAAATTCAAATTTTAAATTTTAAAATTTTTTAAATTTTAATTTTTTTAAACATACATTTTGTTTTTAAAATTTTATATAATTAAATTTAAAATGTAAAATTTAAAATTTTTAAATTTTATTAATTTTAATTTTTAAATTTTGATATTTCTAATTTTATATTTATATTTTATACTTCAAATTTCAAATTTTAAATTTCAAATATTAAATTCTAAATTTTAAAATTTTAAAATTTAAATCTTAAATTTAAAATTATAAAATTTAATTTTTAAATTTTTAATTTTTTTTTTAAACTTAAATTTAAAATTTAAAATTTAAAATCTTAAATTTAAAATTAAAATTATAAATTTCAAATCTTAACTTTTAAATTTTAAATTTTAAATCATAAATTTTAAATCTTAAATTTTAAATTTTAAATCGTAAATCTTAAATTTTAAATTTTAAATCTTGAATCTTAAATTTTAAATTTTAAAACTTAGATTTTAAATTTTAAATTTTTAAATTTCAAGTGTCAAATTTTAAATTTTAGATTTCAATTTTTAAATTTATATTTTAAATTTCAAATTGAAAAATTATTTTTAGATGTAAAAAATTCAAATTGTAAATTGTAAATTTTAAATTTTCAAATTTATTTTTTAAATTAGAATACCAAATTTTAATTTTTTTAAAAATTTTAAAGTTTAGTTAAAATTTTAAATTATTTTAAATAAATTTTGTAAAAATATTATTATATGCAAACATCAAAAAAAAATTGCCGAACAACTTTGCAAAATCACTCAAAAAAATTGCTTTTATCTAAAATCAACCAAACACTCTCTAACCAAAATCAATTCTGCAAAAATCACTTTTTCAGAATCTAGGCCAAATGTTCCTATATACTAACTTTAGCATATATATTCAATTTCCTCTGTATCCGTACCGCATTATGATAATCTAATAACCCCTTTATATTGGATTAGATCTCGAAAAAAGAGATCTATCAACAGATTATGACGAATCCATTAGGTTCGTGTTCAATTCATCGTACTTTCTTTTTTCGAAACGAAAAGAAAAAAAATAGAGCAATCTTCATATTATCAATTTTCATTATAAGCTTGTCAATTCAAGTAAAGAAAATTTAAAACAAATTATCACTTTAGAGTTAAATCATGCATTTGTCTCAAGAGAAAGAATTGCATACAAATTTCTCATGCATATAAAAATTATTCATAACAATCTCCATCACGAAAGAATTCAGAGTCAAGGATTCGATTTTAAACCTAGCTCTGATACCAATGAAAGAAAGAATAGTTTTTAAAATATTTCAATTGCGATTCGTAGATCGTGATAAAGTAGGATCAAATCAAACCAAATGACTCACTCCAACGGATCAAATGCAAGATCACAAGATGAAAATTGCACTAATTTTCACAACCTAAAATATCAAATCTATCAAGAATAGAGAGTAATCTTTTAGGGATGTTTCTTTCACAAAGAGAGTGATGGGGAGATAGCTTTTTGTGTGATAGTTAAAAGTGTTTTCCTATTCCTCTCTTTTTCTCTCGGTTGTGATATGTAACTGCACGTAGTGCTGGTCGATTTCTCAACCAACTAAGGAAACTACCACTTAATGGGTCGGATCGGATTTGCCCATCATGGGCGACCCGAAACCCGATTAAAAAGCCAACATATATATATATGTATATGAGCCGGCAAGGTCAGCAGAGTTGTATATTTATTTTGAATTGTATAGGATATGTGGAGGATGTATTTACCGTATTTGCTATACTCTTACATATGTTTATAGACTTTGATACATAGTTTTATTTTACACACTCCTATTGTCTTTATTTGAGACTTGTTAACTGTGGACGCTTCGTATGGACGGAGTGCGTTCTCGTTCATACAGCGGGTCTTTCAACCTACCGAGAAATTTCTCTGTGACCCGGGGCATAACAGCCACAGGAAAATATTTGAAGTTTTTTCATAATAAAATATACAGACAACATACTTCACGGTCTTTACATGTACTATTGATAATTCAGTCTGGTTCAGATAAGGGTAGTGCCGTCTTCACATTAATTGATCAGCTGGGTTCTCAATCGCATGCATGATGATTAAATGATATTGAATGATATTCACTTGATCTGACCTGTTACCCCCCATCTATTCCAAAGTTAGTCTCATCTCATCTGTCTTACCTTACCAATCATTTTTCTATATACACCGAGGGGTGTTAATTAGACACCCAACTAAGATATTTTGTGAGAGTCGATCGAGTTGGCCACGGCCCCACTTACAGCTAACGCCCCCCACATGCTCCCTCTCACCCTCCTCCTGTTTTATATATAGAAATTAGACTATTGGAGTAAGAGCATATGGTGGATGGAGGATTGTACATTTAATTCATGGTGTTCATATTTATGAATGAACCAGATACAGACGATTATCATGTCCATGTGATAAGATTAATGTAAATTAATTTGGAAAGTTCAGAGTCTCAAATGTTCAACTTAAGAAATTGTGGATCAGAATAGAGCTTGACTAGAAAGTGAGGGACTGGCAGTGCAATTTATCCTTCACTCCCTTATATATATGGATGTTACTGGACAGGTGCTTCTCTAGCTAGCTAGAGAGAGGTCTTTAATTCCTTCTTCTTCTCTTTGATAAACCCCTCCTTAATTCCCCTCCCCACCCCACCCCCCTTCTCTCTCTCTCCCTTCTTTAGCCCATCCTCTCTCTAGCTATATATCTCCCCCTATTTTTCACACACACACACACACACAGAGAGAGAGAGAGAGAGAGAGAGAGAGAGAGAGAGAGAGAGAGAGAGAGAGAGAGAGAGAGAGAGAGAGAGAGAGAGAGAGAGAGATGGGTAGCATGGGAGATGTGGAGAGGGGGATTAAGGTTGAGACCACAAAGGAGAGAGAGGTGATCAGGGAGCCTCTGATTCAGCAATACAGCAAGGAGGTGGGCTCAAGTGATGCAGAGACCAACAGCAACAATAGTTGTAGGAGTACTACTCATCAGGATTCCATATGGATGGTCTTGCTTAGCACTGCTGTTGCTGTTTGTGGCTCCTTTGAGTTTGGATCATGTGTATGCTCTCTCTCTCTCTCTCTCTCACCCTCCATCAATTTCAGATTAATTTTACTTTCTTTTTTTTAACAAATGAGAAAAGGAAAAGTTAAACCGGCCATACCTAACGCAGTTGGCAAAAAATATAATGGGTAGTATCAGATGTCCTAAATTCACGGTCTATTTGCTTGACATTTCTTGCTGAATTTATTTATGAAAACAAAACAAAAATACTTCGAACTGAACGAAACTGGTAACTTGCTACCTTTCTCTCTCTCTCTCAAGAAAAAAGAAAAAAAAAAGTTAACTAGGGATTGTAGTGCACAGGGTATAAAAAGGATTAGGCAGACAGCTAGCTTTAGTACTTCCTAGTACTGTTTCTCCTAATTTGGTTATAGTGACAAACTAGTTGGTGAAATTACTTGGCTCATGAAGTTCCTAAATTTTGAGGATTATAATTCACAGATTAGTCAAATTAAAATAATTTGGTTTCAAGTGAATATCATCTACAACAATTAATCCATCTAATTAGTGCCTTCTGGAATAGCTCTACTGTAAAAAGATATAAAAAAAATTATACAAACTTTCAATTCGTTTCAATCAGCTGTCTAACTACATTTTTTGTTATTTCTCCTTAATAATTTGCGGTCATGTAAAAAATCAAGTAGTTGCGAAATTCATCTAAGCATTCGAAACAAAAAGGGTAAACATGAACTTTTAAGGATCACATGACTATCATGAGCTATAATAAGTTACTGAATTTCACAGAAAATTAGAGCTGGAAGGTTAATTGAAATAAATTAAAAGTCCATGTAAAAGTTTTTTTTTAAAAAAAACTTTTTATAGTTTAGGTGGTGGTATTTGGCATATCTTTTCATAAAAATAAATACTTGTTGGCTTATTTTTACGACCAAGGACGAAATTACAAGTATATGAAAGTTTAGTGACTATAATATTCAACTTAAAGGTGCAGAGACTAAGCTACAATATTGGGATTGTACAGGGACTATCCATGTGTTTTACCCAAATCTAAACTAAGCTTCTTAGCTGCAAAAATTAAAAACTTCCGAGTTGGAATTTTTGCTTCTACTGCTGTGGAAAGGTTGTTGAGAAGATCCTGCAATAAAAATATTGTTAATTTAGACAATTTTACTCCAATAATACTTTTGTGTAAGTTTCAGTAAGACTACCCGAAGTAGAGAAAGTAAAAAAAAAAAAAAAGACAAACAAGAATTAAGTAATGTCCAGATTGAGTTCACTTTTCCATGATCCGACCCAATATCTAAGGGACTGGTTTTGATATAGATTTACCAACTTTAAAATGAAGATCAAGCATCACAATTTAACAGATTAATCAGCAGCTCGGTTCAAACCAAATAATCCATGATCTTCTGTAGAAAACTTTCGGATGCGGAAAATATAAGGGAAGGGAAAAGATAAGAGATATTAGCCGAAATTAAGCTTTATTTTTAATTTCATTAATTTTTAATTAAAAAGATTATAAGGGTCCTATTTATATAAGCCCAAAGTTCTAATCTGACTGGGATGGAAATAGAACCTAAATTCTACCCCGTATCAGAGTGATACTCCTCGGAATCCGTACTTCTCGTTTATAAAAGTCCGATTCAATAACGCCATATTTGGAAAAAGTATATGGAGTACATCAAATTTGATTGCAAAAATGAAATTCTGATTTTTTATTGAGAAGAAAATGTTCATAATCAAACTTTCTTATGAATAGAAAGTCAAACTTTAACTGCTATTTCAGAACCCTAATAAATGATCTTGAAATATCTTGAAACTTGTACGGAGTAAGTTTGATTGTCAGCTATGTATCACAGACGTGGTCATAGGCCTCACATGTCCTCATTGGACCTGTGTCCGACGCGAATGCGCGATGCGCATCCATAATGCATCCTATTAAAAATATATTTTTTATTTTTTTATAATATATATGTAAGATGATAAATATTTTATTTTTTTGATGAATGCATATAACCACTTTTTGAACTATATAAATAAATTATATATGGTGGAAAAAAATTTTCCTTTAAAATATATGAATTATTAATGAAAATTTTATTAACTTTTATTCGTATGAAAAATATAGCAATATATTTACACAATTAATATTTTATATATAATAAATAGAGCTAGGTTTACGTGCTTTCAAGTTGTTTTTCAGTGATAGGACATCTGATTTGTTGATAGACTCCGTTAAACATGATTTATAGTATTGCAACTATGTGAAAATCAAATTTCATAATTTTTTAACTTCATTTGCCTATTGAACGAGTAGTATCAAAATGAACAGCTAAAAATAAAAATGTCATAAAAAATAGTAATAGAAGACTTAAATTTCAAATCGAAAGTATTAAACTTACTCTTGACGGTAATGAGAATTTTCTATTAAAAATTCACCTAATTTGGATTGATCTACACTGTTGAACTTACGAAGGTGCCATATCGGCCATCAAAATAATTATTTTTCAGACATTTTGATCACTAGCAAATGATGTTGAAAAATTATAAAATTTGGTTTCTAAACAGTTCGAATAACGTAGACTATACCTAACGGAGCCGATCGTCGAACCAAATGTTTCATCGAAAGCAACTTGAAAGCACGGAGGTATCCATACTTTCAAAAAAAAAAATACAAGCCTTACGCTAATAAATATACATTGTTATACTAATAATATTGTATTTTAATTATTAGCCTTGTCAGTGTCCTAATCCTTTTGAAGCTGCCGAGCAATCGTGCCCGAGTCTTGCCGTATCCTTGACTCGTGCCCGAGTCTTGCCGTATCCTATATTCGGTATTCGTGTCCGTGACACCTAGATTGTCAGAGCCCAACTAGTTCTTTTTAACTCGCATGCGTAGAATAAAAAATCATGGGAGTCCATATGTGAAAGATATGACTACAGCCGATGTAAACATTTCAACCTAAACCAAGATCCTCCTGGATCACCAAGACTAGTATGGTTTTATTTTCTTAAATTTATTTTACTCATAATTTGATTGTCTGCCTTTTTTTTTTATCTCTTTTTTTGGACTTCTAACAGGTGGGTTATTCTGCACCGACTCAATCGGGGATTATAAAAGATATTGGCCTGTCTCTATCAGAGGTTAGCTATTACTTCTCTTCTCTCTTTAATATTAGACTTTTTAATGCTCCCTTTATCTCAGAATAAATCGAAGACAACAAAAATTATTTCGTTATTCCGTCAAATAATATAAAAAAATAACAAAATTAGTTATTTCGGTCCAACCGTATTATTCTATACAATTCTAAAGTAATACGGGAATAACTATTCTACCTTTTTAGCTTATTAATTGTAATTAAAGTAATATAAAAGTATGGTTATACCATATATATTATTTTTAGATATATTAAAATATCTTATACTGTAATAATAATAATAAAATAATATAATATTAAAATATCTTATTGATATAATTATGATTAGTACTGCAACCGCTACTGGTGCTAGAATTATATTATATTATCTTTTTATTTTTATAAATTTAAATTATATGCTATACTATAATATACAATATAATATAAAATAACACATTATATAATGTAATAAATATATTAAATATATAATGTTTTAAAATATATTATTTCTAATTATTTATTTATATTATTTTTGAAGTATTTATATATATATTTTATTATTGAAGTATGTTATATAATTTTATTGAATTATTTACAAAATAATATGGTTATAATACTATTTTATATAATATTTTAATTGTTTTATATTTTATGAAATATATTATTTTTTATATGTGTTATTGTATATATGTTAAATATACTATATATGAGATATATAGACAAGGGCAATGTTGGCATTTTAAAAAAATTTAATCAACTTTTTCTACTGTTCTTCATTATTCTTAATAAAATTACCAAACAAAATTTTGAGAATAAGAAAATATCAAACCAAATACAAAATTTTTTTAATTTTTCTGTATCCTAGAGTAGTAGGTTATCCTAAAAATAAAAATATTTATTTTTTAAACATTGTTACATTACCAAACATAGCCTTAAGGCATTGTTTGGTTCCAAAACTAAGAAAGGAATAGGGGAATAGGAGCCTTATTCCTCTCCTAATTCCCAAAAAAAAAAAAATTCTAGTTCCTCTCTTAACGGATTATTGTTGGATAACCTATTAAGAGAGTGAAATTGTTGTTTCACCATTTTGGTGAAACTTCAATTACTCCCCTTATACCTCTACTAATTTAATAATAAAATGTTATTAATTAATATACTATATATTAATTTATTTACTAATTAACTAGATAAATAAATAACTACTTCATTTATTACTCTAATAAATATTTAATTAATTATTTGAGCAAATAATTTATTATTTATAATTAATTAGCTAATTAAAAAAATTAATTATTTAGTGTATTTATGCAATAACTAATATTTATATTGATTAACTAACAATATTTTGACTACACTAATTATTTTATTAACTAATTAATTATCTTAAATATTAAATAATTAGTTAATTAAATACTAATTAGTTAATTAACTAACTAATTAGTTAAATTAGTTAATTATCTAACTAACTAATTAATTATCTAACTATTAAATAATTAGTTAATTAATCAAATAATTAGTTAATTAACTAATTTAACTAAATTAGTTACTTAATTTATTAATCAGCATTTAGGGCGTGTTTGGTTCGTCCCTTTTTCATCCTGGAATCAGAATCGGAATGGACGAATCCGTTTATTGATGTTTGGTATGCGGGATTCTCATTCCGATTCCGATTCCCGGGTGAATGAGAATTCCTCCAATTATCTCTTTTTCCAATCCGGCCTAAGAGGCCGGATTCTAAATTGAATCCGGGCGGAATAGATTTGTTTGGATTAAATTTAACTTTTTTAAACTTATTTTTTAATTAAAATATAAGTTTAAGTTTAAAAATTATATTTATAAATTTTAATTTTAATTTTAATTTGAACTTAAATTAAAAATTAAAATTCAATCAAACATTTCGAATCTAATTTATAAATTTGAATTTAAATTTAAATTTAATTTAAAATCTAAAGTTTTATTCAAATTTATTTAAAATTTAAATTAAATTTATGGATTCAAATTAAAATTAAAATTTTAATTTTAAGTTTGAATTTGTCTAAATCGAAATTTAGTTTTATATTTTGAAATATCCGTTCAATTTCAAATTTTTTAATTCTTTTTAAAAATATATTTAAAATTTTGACATCATTTTAAAATTTTCACGCAAATTTTTAATATTTAATTTTCAGTTTGAATTTAAACTAATATATTATAAAGATAAAATTGTATATTATTTTGATTACGTTTCTGATATCTATCTAAACCAAACGACGACAATAGAAATGGTTCATTCCGATTCCGATTTAGGTGGCGAACCAAACAGAATAAGATAATGAATCATTTCGATCCCGTTTCCAGCTTATTCTCATTCCGATTCTGATACCGATTCCGACTTCGAACCAAACGCACCCTTATGGTTATCTAGCACTATTCATTCATGATTAATTAGTTAATTAAGTAAATTTAATTATTATTTAATTAATATTTTATGTTAATTAATAGATAAAAAATTATTATTTTAAAATTATAAGTACTCTTTTTCTCGTTATTCCAATCTAGCTATCCAAAAGCTATTTTTCTTATTCCGGAAATAATCAATTTTCATTCAAACATAAAATTGATCTTATTCCTACTTATTCCAAGAGCCGTATCTATACAAAAAATAATTAAGAACAGCTTATTTCTGAACCAAATGATACATTCTTAAGGCATGCAATATGAACAATCAAAGTACAAAGGGAATGATGAAATATTGGACTTGTTTAATGCTCTTTATTGAGTCACACCCATCATCAACTCCATATAACTTATTCTTTACCATATAAATCACCATTTCAAGTTCGTTCATTGATATTTCATACTTTTGGAGCTTTTCTACATTGCAACCATACAAAATTCATGATCTAAATTGCTTCTAGCATGTAAGCAGCACAAATAACTCCACATGCTTTATGTAATGCTCTACAAAAAATGTATAACCCGATTCTCATAAGAACCCGTCTTCTAATCCAATTCAATTTTTTTTTTTGAGGAGAAAGGTAGCACGCTACCCGCTTCATTCATTAGATTGATGAACTAGGCTACAGGAGTGAGGCAGTCAGAGCCTCTGTCGACGGACGAAAAAAAAAAAAAAAAAAAAAAAAAAAAAAAAAAAAAACCACTACATGCACTGCCTTGTTGGGGGGAGGTAATCCCAATCCTTCCTCAACTGATTAAGCTTGTGAACTACTTGCACCGGGTCCGCTTCGATCTTTCTAAAGATCGTATCGTTTCTGACCTTCCAAATGACCCACCAGCATCCTACTAATTCGGTTAGGCTGTTACTCGAAAAGTGCTTTCCTTTCCTACCCAATTCAATTTTGAACTCAAATTTAGTGTGACTACAAAATAAAGCCAAATCCGTACTATAGCAAAATATATGTTATATATGTAGAGGATACAGAAATACCTCTCACCTTATCGAACTAATTAAGATCTTGCTCATTGCATGTTGATAAAATAGTTATTAAACATTTCTACTGATTTCATGGTCAAATAATATGCACCACTAAACAGTAATTATCCATGATAATATTTCAGTACTCAATTTTCGGTTCGATACTGACAATTGGTGCGATGATTGGTGCGGTGACAAGCGGGCGCATTGCTGATTTTATCGGACGCAAGAAGGTATGAAGACCAATAAAACTATATATATCGATCCAACCAACAAAGTTTCTGTTTGTTCTTGATCTTACGTAATTCGCGTTAACAGGCAATGAGAATAGCTGCTTTAATCTGCTTTGTTGGATGGCTTGCCATTTATTTTGCAGAGGTTTGATACTTAAATGAGACTCAACCAATCATATATATCCTTGTTGTATAATAATATTTTGAGCAATGTGATGTTAATTTTTCTTCTTCTTCTTCTTTTTTTCAACATACAAAGGGTGCTTTAATGCTGTACTTCGGGAGACTTTCGTCAGGCTATGGAATTGGAGTTCTCTCTTATGTGGTATGTTTTCTTCATCAACACATGTTTCGATTGCCCTCCACAGTATATATATATATAGCTAAAAATCAAACTTACCTTGTACATAGGTACCTATATTCATTGCTGAAATAGCACCGAAAAATCTACGAGGAGGACTCGCGACTTTGAACCAGGTTTAGTAATTCTAGGCTAAATGTCTCTTCATTATAAACAAACAGTTCCTTTACTAACATACATAACAAGTTAATTGCTTATCTTACAGCTTCTGATATGCACCGGAGCTTCAGTTTCTTTCATAGTTGGCACACTTGTTACTTGGCGTACTCTAGTATTGATCGGTTAGTTGTAACTTACAAGGAGTGAATTATAATTTTTATGTTGAGGCTAATTGTTAGAATGATAAGTGAAGTACTGTAATCTGCAGGAGTGGTGCCATGCATTGTTCTACTTGCGGGTCTCTTTTTCATTCCAGAATCTCCAAGATGGCTGGTTTGGTTCATGTTTCATTACCCATTTGTCGACGCTGTGCTATGCACAGTATTGAGAGGATTCATTGTTAATACACATTAACTCTTCAGGCGAAAGTCGGCCAACAAAAAGAATTTCAAGTTGCCTTACGAAAACTTCGAGGAAAGAATGCTGATATAACCAAAGAGGCGACAGAAATTCAGGTAAAATAGTTAATGTTGCAGTTCTTTTATTTCGATTTTAAGATTTACGGCTCGAAATATTAAACGAAATTCGCACTCATTTGCTTTACAGGAATATATCGAATCTCTTCAAAACCTCCCTAAAGCCAATTTGCTTCACCTATTTCAGAGTCAGTATATTAGAGCTGTCATTGTAAGCAACCCCTTCAGAACTCGAACTTTCCTAATCCACAACTCTTTAGTACTCGGAAATTTTATAAAATTTAATTGTGATGTTTTAGGTAGGTGTTGGGCTAATGGTCTTTCAACAATTGGGAGGGGTCAATGGGGTTGGATTTTATGCAAGCCAGATTTTTGTATCTGCAGGTGCAGCATCTTATTGTGCTTCTTCTTGCTTTCATGATTTCATAAATAAGATCTGTAATTATCATTGAATTCTATTTGCAGGGTTTTCTTCGGGAAACCTCGGAACTATTTTGATGGGTTGCATTCAGGTATGGAATAGTTCAATTTCCCTTATTCTAATATATTCGTGTACGTTTGTAAAACTTTCTTAGAAATCACCTTATTTCAGGTTCCTGTCACAATGTTGGGAGCTATTCTTATGGACAGGAGCGGCCGGAGACCCCTCTTAATGGTAATAGAAATAGTAAAGCTAAATCATTTTCTTTGCGACATTATTTCATATATACAAGGAAGTAGTCTAATCGAAGTTGCTTCTGTGTTTCAGATTTCTGCAACAGGAACATTTGCTGGTACCTTTTTGACAGGTTTATCATTCTATTTGAAGGTAATCATCAAGCTGTGGATCTTCTAGTTAATTTCATTATATTCCTCTTAATTTTACGTGATCATATTTTCTTAACTAGGGACGAGGGGTGTGTGCAGAGTGGGTTCCTACACTAGCTCTTTCCAGTATATTGGTAAGACATGTTAACAGAACATTGTTTATGTTGTAAATTCTGTTGGAGATTAAAGAATTTAATGCTAAGTTCTGTGTTAATTAGTTAGCAAAAGAAATACTCGCTAAGAAATCCTCTTCATCAGATGATGAAGAAGATCCATAGCTAATTCATTAATTCACCATCGAAAGTGCTCGCTCCCTATCTATTGGAAAGATTTTTAACAATCAAAATCTCAAATTACAGGAATAATTTGAGACAAATTAATCAGTAGACTTGTCATGATTTCGCACTTTTATGCTAAACATCTTATGTTTGATCTAAAATTTCTTCTTTCTGCAAAAGTCTAGCTTATCTATCTTTCTGCAATGAGAAAAAAAATGATAAAAATAAGTTATGCAAATGCAATTTTAGCTTCTGAAGTCGATAAACCTATAGCTTTATAATTAGCTGCAACTTATCTGCCGAAATGCATGAAACAGGTCTACATGGGCGCATTCTCAATCGGAATGGGAGCTGTTCCTTGGGTTATCATGTCTGAGGTACGAGAACCGACTTTTCTATTTTCTCCCTAAACTAAATAAATTCGTACATATCGAACAAACATGTCTAGATTTTGAATTTTTCTGCTTGATTTTTTTTCCTTCTTGTTCCAGATATTCTCCATCAACATAAAAGCAATTGGTGGAAGCTTGGTGACTTTAGTGAACTGGTTTGGCTCGTTCGCGATCTCTTACGCATTCAACTTCCTTATGACCTGGAGCTCTGCAGGTAGAGACTCAATCATCTTAGCTATGCAGCTAACATATGCCATAAAATAATCATTATTCATTAGACAGCAGAAACTGTATTAACTTTAATGCATGATTTTTTTCTCAAATCATAATCTTCTCTATCGCTAACAAGAGAACCTAAATTGCTAGAAATCTTTTATATTTTATTTGTTTAACAAATATTTCGTTATTTGTATCTATTTCAGGTACTTTTTTCTTGTTCTCCGCGGTGAGTGCGGTAACTGTGTTATTTGTGGCGAGGGTTGTACCAGAAACTAAAGGAAAGACATTAGAAGAGATTCAAGCTTCACTAAATTCACACAGATAAAATTAGAAAAACTTCGTGTCATCTTTGCTCTTTCTTGGGGAGTGGTTTAGGGTAAATTTAGGTTGTCTTATGTATGATTGATGATGGTAAAGATGGAAGAGAGCAAAATGAGGGTTACTGTCTCAAAATCTCTGTAAGAGTTGTCGTATGTTTTTTAGTTTCTACCCTGTATTCATGATAGAGAAAAAAATAAAATAACCAAGAAGTGCATCCAGAGCTCTTTTTGGGCCTTGCTTCAGTACTAAATTTTTATTTGATAATAATAGCAAATAGTTGCATTTTCGACCGTTGGTATTTTTGGGGATACAACTGAAAGTTACAATTATTTCTAGCTCTAAGTACTTGTTTTTTTTTTTTTTTTTTTCCTTTTCTAATATTTTTTCTTATGAAAATTACTAACTAAGTGTAGGGTGTATAATATACACCTTGTTTGGAGTGTATAGGTAGCCTCACAAAGGTTAAGAACTGCAAATACTCCAAATTTTTAATTTCAAATAGAATCCTCAATCTTTTATTTTTTGGGGTAATTTATACTTTTGTCTCCAAACTATGAAGTGTGTGACATTTTGGTCCTTAAATTTTAATTTGTTGTAATTTCTGATTCGAGTTTTTTGAATTATTACAATCAAGTCGAAAAATCAAATTTAATTGGCTAAATATTGACAAATTGAAATTGTTAATATAGAAATAATGTAGAATCTTAATTATTGCCGCATCATCAATCACAGTACTTCCACATTAGTTCTACATTTACAACTATTTGACACTAATATCAAATAGTGTAATTTAGTCTCAAATAATGTAACTTCTATTTCTTATAGTACAACTTATTTTCAAATAGTTTTAAATGTTGCAGCTTAGCGTCAAATGATGTAACTTAGGATCAAAAGGTGCAATTTAGTCGTCTTCGTCTAAGAACAAGTCATCTCCTCTGCCATTGCGGTCGAGGTCGAGGCGGAGGCCGTCGAACGTGTCACACATATCCTTCCTCTCGCAGTGAAGGACGAGGGGTGACCCCCGGGAGGGGTCGCGCATGCCAGAGTCGAGGAAGAGGAAGGTCGGCGTCGTGCTTCTAGAGGTGGTCGGTGTTGTCGGATCGTTGACGCTAACCATTAATCGCAAAAGCTCGAGCTATTAGAATGATACAACCAATTCGCTTAAAATGTATAGATATAGCACCCACGGGTCTCGATTGTGACTCGACATAACCAGCCTCACGCCACTTTGATCATGACTTGGCCCAACCCGACCTCCTGCTAATTCGAACCTGACTCGGTCCAACTTGGCCTCCCGCTATATGCCAGGATGTTGACTCCTTTACACCAACAAATTTGCAGTAAACGAAAATCGAACCTCTGAATTTGGCTCTCATACTATTTGTTGGATCGTTTGCGCTAATCATTAATCGCAAAAATTCGAGTTGTTAGAAAGATGCAACCAATTCACTTAAAGCGTAAAGACACAGTGCTTACGCTACAGGATAGAATGCTGGCTCCTTTAAGCCAACAGATATTGGAGGGGGGACTCAGGAGAAGAAGGGAAGGAGGGTGCTTCGTCGTTCTGCTGCCTGTAGGTTTCGAGCCCTGCCGCCTCAAACTGCTCTCAACTTCGCGATCTGTGCTGTATCCGAGCCTGTGCTAATAGAGAAACCTTTCTATTACATAGAGCAAAAAAAGAGAAGAGCGACTGCATAAGGATAGAGAGGAGGAGAGAGAAGATGCGGGAGTAGATGGAGTGGACGGAGCAGGGGAGGCGAAAGGATAGAGGAGATCGACGGCGGGGATGAAAAGGAGATGGAGAAGAAAATTTATAGCAAAGTGGCATAGGCGTAATAAAGGAGAAGGGAGACTAATTAGGGAAAAAAAAACATTTAACAATAGAGAAAAAAGAAAAAATAAATAAAAATGATTTAATTAGTTTATTAAAAATTTAAATATAATCTGTTGGTACTAAAATTTTAGGTATCGTTTGGTTCGGGGATAAGCAAAAAGTGACTATTCCAGGGATAGTTATAAATTGAGGTATAAGCGGGGATTAAATCAATTTTGCGTTTGGATGAAAAGTAGATTTTTCTCGGGAATAAGGAAAATAATGTTTGGATGGTTTGATTGGAATTGCGAGGATAAGAATAATTATAATTTTAAACAATAATATTTTATCTAATTAATTAAGACGAAATATTAATTAAGTAATAATTTAACTTATTTAATCTACTAAATAATTATGAATATTGCTAAAAACCCTTAATATTATTAAATAAATTAATTGGTAATTAATAATTTAATTAATTACAAATAATTTAATAAAATAATAAATTAATAAATAAATTAGTTAATAATAGTCAGATGATTAATTAAGAAAATAATTAAATTACTCAAAATATTAATTAATTAAACAATATAATTAATTATTTAATTAGTAAATTAATTAAAATAATGAATTAATTACTCAAAAAATTAATTAAATATTTATTAAAGTAATAAATTAAATAGTTAATTAATTATCTAGTTAATTAGTAAATAAATTAATATATAAATTATTAATTAAATAATATTTATAATAAATCTAGCTTGGATATATTATTCTTTTATTATTAATTAAATATATTATGTTTATATAATTTATGTTTAAATAAATTTATAATCTTAATTAAATTTAGAATTAAGCTTGGAATAGCGCTATTCCGTCAAAACGATGGAATAGTTTATCCCAGCTATTCCGGAATAACCGAGAATAACGAAGTTTGACCGGGATAAAAAATCCCGGCCAAACTTCGTTTCGTTTGGCGGAATAGCGGGGATAACTTCGTTATCCCCGCTTTAACCTCCGAACCAAACGGGGCCTTAGAGTATGTTTTCTGCAGTTTGGCGCGACATGAACGCGCGCTGTCGGAGCGCGGATGACAGAAGAAAAGACAAGTGGAAAACAATCGCTGCAGAAATCGACGAGGTATAAAAAGAGTGTGCCCACTCTCTCTCTCTCCCCTTCACTCTCTATCTCTTCCCGTAATTAAAGGTTTCTCAAACTCCAATTTCTTCTCTTTCCGCAATTACCGCTCTATTGGAAAAATAATAATAATAATAATAATAATAGAGGGAAAAAACGTGTTGGGCGGGCATGGAGGGGGGAGGGGAAGCGGGAGAAGAGACGGCGAGGCCTCTCATGGAGGCAAAGGGCGGCAGGCGGCCTCCGTCGCAGCCGTCGATTCTGGTGGTGGTGTCGAGCACCGCCGTCGCCGTCGCCGGCTCCTTCGTTTTCGGGATGTCGGTAGGTGCGAGCTTTTCTCTCCTCGTAGATAATCATCTCAACTCTTGGCTGTTTGCCCTTGTTTTTTTTTTTCTTTTTTTCTTTTTTTTCACTAACCATCTAGATTCGTATTTTATTAGTTTAAAGTAATTACTGTGAACCAAATGGTCAAAAACTAGTTAACTACAATTATAAAATCTAATTTTAACAATCAAATGCCAGAAAATAAGTTTACTAAATAATTTTTGTCGTTCTGTATTGTTTAGCTTGCAATTTCTACTATTGCTTGACCATTTGGCTAATACTAGTCACTAAAATTGGTAAAGCATAAATTTTGATGGTTAATTAATTGTAAGTATGAAGTTTGGATGTCAAATTTACAGTTTTTAAATTTAAGTGGCTATGTCTAAATAGGCAAAAGCTCAGGTTGTTTAGTGTATTTAAACCTGCAAAGAATATGAGCAATGCACTATTTTCTTCTTTTCCTATTTTTTTCTTAAATTATGTATTAATCCGCTAACTTATGTTTTACATAATAGTACAAACCACCGCTGCACGTACCCTACTGCACTCTCCTTTAGTGTTATTTTCATTTGCTACGCTGTACTAATTTTTATTTCAAAGATACTATGGAACTATCATATTCCCATCAATCTTTACACTGTACTTTAAATGTATTTTTATCTGCTGTCTTATATTATTTTCTTTTCTTAAAGACATCACCCGGCTATCATTTCTCGACAAGTTCTATAATATTGTCAACAAATTTATTATTTTAGACAGAAGTTAACAACTCGATTAAGAGACACTGGTTAAATAGTGGGAAAAAATAAATTAAAATGAGGCTTCAAGATAGATCCAACCGTCTATCAAATTATTTCATCTAACTTTTTCTACTATTTCTATGTGTTTTTATATTTTTATTCTTGTCAAAATGTGTTGAATTTATATGCTTCTACTTTCAGCTAGTACTTTTTAACGAAGTTGTTAGCTTCCGTCTAAACTTATAGGTCTATTGCTTGTAGTGTAGAGTTTGACAGAAGAAGATAGTTTGGTGGTGCCTTTGAGAACGAAATATAGTACACTGTAGTAAATATAGAAAAAGAACCTGATAGTACAATGTAATTTAGTGTAATTAAGCTTTCTTTTGTTTAAAATCAGGTTATTTTACTTTGAAAGTTGTAGGAGCCATTTTAGAATGGCCTATAGGTGAAAGGGTTGTAAGGAAGAAGATTGTATGAAAAATTTAATGTGCTCGTGAGATGAGTGAATTAAAATATTATATGTTGGAAAACCAAGATTAAGCTTTCCTCCTTAGAAATCACAAAAACCTTTAATTAATCATGCCTATTTTTATTTAAGCAACTTTCGAGTAAGTTGGCCAAATAAGATAATTATTAGACAGAAATAAAGAAATACAATTTCATTTTCATTATCTTGTATATCGATTTACAAGAATAAGTAGAAGTGAAAATAAAAAGAGAAAATGATGATCATCGTTTCTCTCCCTCTCTCTTTTATGAAGGTAACCGCGAGCATAGTATACTTCGCTTCGAGTCCGAAAAAGTGTCTTGTTCTTGGCATGTGTATTTCACTGAGCATTTGGGACACACAAGCTGTCTTTAGCATTTCATTGAATACTTTGCATGTGCATGTAAGCTATACATCATGTACTTCTGTCGAACACTTGACATGCGCATATGAGCTGTTTATGCACAAGTTGAGTTTGACATTCCGTTGAATATTTAGCGTGCACATATGAGCTATGCATCAGGCACAAGTTATCTTAGGCATTCTGCCGAACGATTGGCATGTGAATATGAACCATACTTGTGCACAAGCTGAGTTCGACAAAAGGACAATCAGAAAGAGCGCGATCAATAATTCAATCGAAGTTTTCCACCTCTTAGAAATTATAGGACAAATAAGGTGGAAAAATATCTTCTTTGCCTTCTTTCTCGGTATAGGACAATCAAGGTAGAAAAATCCTATTCGTGCTTCCTTTCTTAGTATAGAACAATTCAGGAGGAAAAAAAAATCCCTTCCTTGCCTCCGTTTTGATTGAAGGTGTCAGGGCGATGCATTGGTGACAATTTAATGACGGTAATGGTGGCTCGGTGGCGCGGTGATCACCGCTTTTCCTTCTCAATCGAAGACGGTGTGGGTGGTCATCACTCTTCGATCGAAGATGGTGCGGAGGCGGCTGACTACCACCACTTCTCCTTCTCAGTCGACAGCGACATTGCGACAACAGGCAGCCACCACCTTCAATAAAAGACTTTGTGGTGGTGGCTGATGATCACCATTTCTCCATCTTAAATAGCGGCATGGCGGCGGTGAGTTGTTGCCACCTTCCTTCGACGTCGGTGGGCAATGACTGTTTTTCCATTATTGACAGCGGTGAGGTGGTGAGCAATTGCTGCTTCTTCTCAATCCAAGACGGGCAATCAGCGACATGGCGGCGGTGGCCGGCCACTACCTTTCTTCAATCAGTGGCTGCTCGGTGGTGGACGACGACTACTTCATTGTTGATGGCGGTGTGGCGCCGATAAAGATTGGCGAAGAAACACATGTATAGGTGGAGCGTCATTGTGCAAGGAAGTGATGATGGAGGGCTCATGTATAGTCAAGGCATAGTGATGTCGATGATGTGATCGTGCATGGTAACGATGTAGCAACATCGGTGATGGAAGTGTATGGCCACAACATTGTTGGCGATGTGGTCATGCATGACTACAGCAAAGTCCACATTACAAGCAGTGGAAGAGAGGCGTAAAATTTTATTTCTTCTTCATTTTCAGATCTGCCGGAGAGGGGGGGGGGAGAGAGAGAGAGAGAGAGAGAGAGAGAGAGAGAGAGAGAGAAATTCACCTTTTTTTTCCTTGTGAGTAATCTTTTATTCTGAGTAGTCTCTGAGTAGTCTCTACCAAGCTTTCTTCTTTTGCTCTTTTTTCCTTATAGAGAGAAGTAGAGGTGGTGGTGAATGGAGTCACGTAGTGAAGAGAAAAAGTTGGGCAGTAGGTAAGTGGTTTGGTTGGTTGGTAATTATAGACTAATTGGAGCAAAATAGGCTGAGTGGGGGAGATGGTAGAGAGATGGGTTGAGTGGAGAAGTGGGAGAGAAAAGTGGGGTGGTCTCCTGACTAGGGTCTTTATACAATTTTTTACTCTTTGAAATATATTTTGTAGGGCATTTGGAAATATACTCTTTAACTTTGTTTTTTTGTTTTGGAGATGGTAGAGAGATGGGTTTAGTGGAGAAGTGGGAGAGAAAAGTGGGGTGGTCTCCTAACTGGGGTCTTTATACAATCTTTTACTCTTTGAAATATATTTTGTAGGGCATTTGGAAATATATTCTTTAACTTTATTTTTTTGTTTTGGAGATGATAGAGAGATGGGTTTACTGGAGAAGTGGGAGAAAAATGGGGTGGTCTCCTAACTGGGGTCTTTATACATTTTTTTACTCTTTGAAATATATTTTGTAGGGCATTTGGAAATATGCTCTTTAACTTTCTTTTTTGGTTTACTACTTTCATCTATTTTGATTTGAGTTATTTTAGTCACTTTGAATTGGAAATTTTCTAGATTTGACCACTTATTAGCTATCCATCATTGTTTATTTTTTGAAAAACCAGATTGTACCTATTTTGTATCAAAGGAAGAAAGTATAACAATAAAAGTTAAAATTTACCCAAGAAAACACCCAAAAGAAGGTGAAACTAGCTAAAGAGCGCAGAATTTCTAAATATCGTTACACATACAACCTCGTTCTGTGCATCTTTAAGACGAGTATCCCAAAAAAAATCCTATCGATAAAAGGACTCCACAACAAGACCCAAAATCGGAAAGCTTTTCAAAATTCAAAACTCAAGATGCTACTTGGCCCGTCATCGCCTAACAAAACATCTTTGGCCGGGAGACATTGGAAACCAATAAAACATGCCAAAGTAGACCGTCTATAAGAGTTAACTAGGTTTAAAAAAGGGCCGGTGTGATGATGATTTCGTATTCCCTCGCAATCTTTTGAAGGTTGTCCTCTGTCAAGTAACTCAACGAGGTAGTTGAATCCAAAGTGCAACTCTGGGAGAGGATAGCCTAACAGTAGCTTGCTAGCGGAACGAGGGGGAGAGGAGGTTGACGTTGATGGTGTAGAAGAGGTTGCAAGAGTCTTCACTTTCTTCTGCTTAACTTCTTGAGCCCTATTTAGCATGCTTCCGAATGAGCCATAGCAACAAGAGAGTTTGTTGACATCCTTGATGGCCAGTGGCGGGTCTAGCTTAGGAGGAGTGGGGTCAATTGACCCCACTTATTTCTCCCACAAAAAGTCCCCACATCTCTAAAAGTGGGATACATTTTATAATTAACTTTATTTTGTTGACTAATTGACCTTATTTTATTTTAATAAGTAAAGATTGTCTTTTGCTCTCATGGTCAACCTTTTCCAATTTTATAAATTTGAATCCTAATTTTAAAAAGCACCTATAAAATATAAAAAAATTTATTTGACACTTCTTTCAAAATAATAGTGAAAAAATAATTCTATCTAATGATGCCATCATACATCATTTCCAAAATATAAAAGTATATCGAAAACAATTATAATTCAAAACTTGTGTAGTAGTCCGCGCGTTGCAGCGGGTAGATATTGCTGAAGTGAGAATTCGAAATAATGCCCTACAATATTATTTTAAAAAAGGGATTAGAGACATCCTTTTCAAATTTATTTAGTAGATATAGTGCAGTGACATGAACTTTATAGTGAGTAGATGTTATCGTAAAACTAAAGATACGTAATCTACTAAGCAAACAGGAAATAAAATGTAAGAAAAAAATTAATATTTTTTACTTGATGTATAAATTCAGTCCATATTCAAATCATGGGCAGCATTCATGGGTAGAAGAAACGGCGAAACGACAACACATCAGGCAACGGGCAACATTCATAACAACGACGGTAAAAAAGGGAAAAAACCCAGCCAATTTGAGAAAAAGTAATTAAAAAGATCGGTGGGGAATATTGCTTTCATATATTGTTGATGAAATGATATAGCTTTATTGTGAATAAAGTTGATTATATATTATAATCAATATAAGAGTTTTCAAAGCATTTCTCTTTTCTAAAAACTTAAGCTACTATAATGCATTTTTCAAACTATTTCTCTGTTCATCTTTTCTTAAAAAAAAACTCAAACCACTATGATAACTCATTTTACGTTTAATAATTAAATAAAAGGAGAAAAAGAGAAAATAAATGTACATGCACGTGGGCAGAGGATGGCAGGCGTTGCAGGTACGGAGAGCTTAAGACCCTGATCAAAGAGAGAAAATGGAAGCACGTGAGAACAAAATCCAAAAAACTAAAAAAAGAACGATAACATGAAAAGAAGAGAGAAATAAAGAGAGAGAGACATAGTAAAAAAAATAAAAATAAAGAGATAGAGATGACGGTCCATCTTCTCGGTGGGGCCTACACGCCCAAAGTAAAGAGATGACTGTCCATCTTCTCAAAAGAAAATGGAGAGAAAAAAGAAAAAAAAAAGAAATCTAGTTAATTTTGAAAAAAATAATTATAAAAATCACTGGGACCCACACCTCGAAATTAAGGGGGTTGGGCCACATCATCATAAGGCCATGGGAATTAATAGTTTTTTTATAGATTAAAGAGATTACGGTCATCTTCTCGGTGGGGCCCACACGCCCAAACGTAAAGAGATGACTGTCCATCTTCCCAAAAGAAAATGGAGAAAAAAAAAGAAAAAAAGAAATCTAGTCAATTTTTTTAAAAATAATTATAAAAATCAGTGGGACCCGCATCCCGAAATTAACGGGGTTGGGCCACATCAGCTTAAGGCCATGGGATAATAGTTTTTGTATAGATGTAAAGAGATGACTGTCCATCTTCCTAAAAGAAAATGGAGAAAAAAAAGAAAAAAAAGGAATCTAGTAATTTTTAAAAAATTATTATAAAAATCAGTGGGACCCACACCCCGAAATTAAGGGGGTTGGGCCACATCAGCTTAAGGCCATGGGAATTAATAGTTTTTTTATAGATGATACATGTTCTTTTCTTACGCAATATTTCTTAACAATTATATTTAATAATTTTTTATATTTTTTAAATTTATTTTTTATTTCATATTTGATCTCTCTAAAAAATATTTTTAGATCCGCCACTGTTGACGGTATGGCGAAGCTATAAGCAGCAGTAGTTAAGGAGGTAGAAAACGCTGGGTAAAGTATGGACCGACAATTCTATGATCGATCGTTGGCGGAAAAACGAAGGAGGAAACCATGGGATCAAGACTGAAGGAGGAAGGATAGAAAAGGGTCGAAGGTGGAGAGGTGTAACAAAAAAGAGAGACAAGGGTTTCTAGAATCCCATCCCATGCAATGCAGGATCCACAAAATTTGGAAGTGTGTCTAGAGCACAAGCATCAAAAGCAACACTATAGTACACGACAATTGGAAGCGCGGTAGCCAATCCGAAAATTATTGTAGAAACGATTTTTGGTCGAGATGACGAAAGAAGGTGCACGACGAGTTGTCAGAGAGGAGTTAGGAGGGTGGGCTTCTCGTCGAGGAGAGGAGCTCCGAGGAATCCCTCCCCCCAAAACAAAAGATTTTTGAATTGGATGATGCTTTCTAAAGGGACGCTGTTGTTGCCAATGAAAATGATCTCCTCATCATCCTCCGCCATCACCGCCACTACAGAGATGGGCCAAGGAGGAAGGGTGGGGACCATAAGGCTAAGAAGATGAGGCAGGCTTCTTCCTCTTATTTTTCTTCCTCAACTTCTAAAGTTCTTTCAAAATCGCCTCTACTTTCTTTCCTTGATCTCTCCGCCGGTCGTCATTAATTAGTGATGAAAACTAAATTTTCTTGAGCTAAAGGCAATTGAAACTGTAAAATGTTAGGATTTGGTTAGAATAAAGATTTAAATTTGTATTCGATAAATCAAGTCGGATATTAATTGAAAGTAGAGTACAAATCTAATGGTACTAGGATTGGGTATGTTTTGAGCGTGCATTATATAAGCACAATTATGCCTATGTTGTGGGTGCTCTTGATGAGCCGTACGTCTCAGTCGGAAGCCATGTCGTGTACGGCCCAAAGTGTCCAGGGTTTTAGGTGCATCAGGCGCATGGGTGTAAGAGGACTTGTGCGGCTTTTGTGGCTGTGGATCATCGGTATATCTTGTGCATGGATTTAGAAAAAGAGAGAGTAGTCTTCTGAATGTATAGAAATAAGATAGAGGCGAGGGAGATTCAGAAAGAGGGCTCGGGTTGAAGCTATTCTGTGTAAAAGAGGAGTCAGGTGTAATTCTTTTCTTGGTTAGTGAAATTTATTTCATCTATACTTTCTATTTGATTTTTCTCTCTTTTGTTTTTGTATCAATATTTGCTGAGAAGATGGGTTTATGGTGAAAGTTCGATTGGACGCTTTCTTTGCGTAATCCAAACAATCGGTACCGCAACGAGTGCCAGATTTACAGCAATCGGTATCAAAGTAGGTTGCGGATTCTCAACAACTGGTATCAGAGCAAGTACCAGAATTCTCAATATAAAATTCAATAGAATCAATAATTAATTTAATTAAGCCTTCAATTTAATTGATTGAAATAACTCAAGTACAACCTATAAATATTAATAGGTGTCACATTGACACAGAAGGTTTAGAACCTCTTAATTTACTTTTTCTCATCTATCATATTAATTTGAAGGGAAAAATACATGAGAAAAGGACAAAAAAGGGGAGAAAAATTAGGGGTAGCAGAAGGTGCAAGTTCGATATTAAAAATAAATTTCTGATGAAATCAATACGACAAGCTAATGAAAGAGGTTAAATATAAAGATTATTAAGTTTTAAGGAGGTTAAGGCGTTTTTTTTAAGGCACTGTTTGGTTGGGGGATTTTCCCGGAACAAAGGGAAATCCACCAATTTGTTCCCAAAAAAAAAATGATAGGTATGTGATATCCTGATTAAACGGAGTTATCCCAGAACAACTCTTACTGGGTTGTTCTCCTCAAATGCTAGAACAGCTTAGAAGCTCGAGTTGTTCTACATCAATAAGTGGGAAAAAAAATTCTTTTTCATCCCCAGTTTTTTACCTCTCTCCTCTTCCACTTTCCTTCTCCCTATCTCTCACAGTACTCCTCTTTTCTCTACAACTCCGCCGTCGCAGCTGTCGCTCTGCCTCTGCCCCTCTTCATTTTTCTCGTCCCACTTTCTCACCCATTCCCTCTTCCAACGCCAAGCCCACCAATGTTGCCTTCTCCCTGTTCCCGTCGCCATCTTTTCTCTTCGCCGTCGCCCTTACTGCTCCACCCATCTGGCCTCACTGCCCGCTTTAGGCCGGCAACAAGCGGGACCAAACTCGATCACTTTTTTTTTGATTAATTTGAGTGGTGCTAAGCAAGTAGTAAAATCACATTTCTCCTTCCTGCCCATAATTAAGTAGAAATTGGTTGGAAAATTAATACTTCAGAAAAAAGTAAATGTTTTTTTTAAAAAAATAGCATATTGTCTAAATTTTTAATTAATTGATGTTTAATTTGATAAAAGAGGTAGGTCTTAATATTTTTAGTTTTATAATTAATGAATATTTTGTCAATATTGTATGCCACTTAAATGCTTAACAAAAATTTGGTCACTTTTATTAGTTTCTTGATAAAAATTTGGCTTTAACTAAAAGGAAAAAGTTGGTATTTTAAAAATATAGACATTATTCCAGTATTTTTATTCAAACACTATTGGAAAATATCTTTTAGAAATAGACAGAATACATCCAAACACAAAATTACTCTTGTTTAGCTTGTTCTAGAATATCCCTTGTTCTCAAGAACAACAAAAGTTAACTCTCAGAATTTAGTTCTCAAACCAAACGCAACCTAATGGAATAAAGTGAAAAATGCGATATATTGAGGAGAGTTATCTGCATTTTAGTCAATAATAAAACACAATTTTTTAGCAGCTTAAGTTTTAATAGATAAACAGCTTTGAATGGATTGCACTAGATTCCTATTCGTTAGCATGTAGATATTCTCAAACTATATTGCACCTTACCAATTGTAGTGTTTTTTTTTTTTCTTTAATAACTTTTAGGTGGGATATTCTTCTCCATCACAATCTGGAATTATGTATGATCTTGACCTTTCTTTAGCGGAGGTATGCTTTCAATGCTTTCTTATCATTAAGATATTATACGAACTGTAAAGTCTTCGATACTATTAGACAAATTGAAGTGTGATTTGTTGATAATAAATTTGGTTACTAAATTCTTAGATTTTCTTTTAAGAGCCTAGATCGGATGTAAGTTTTGTTCTCTGATTTTATTTAAGAGCCTAGATCAGATGTAAGTTTTGTTCAGATGTTTTGTTAAAAAACTTGTTCGGAAAATGACTGGTAGACCTTTTAAAGTCACAATAGAATCTTGTTATCTGCTTTAAAGCACGGGGATCTATTCTTTTAATTTACAATTAAAAAACTTCACGGACAGATAGTGAAAGTATTTTGCTTTCAATACTTCAAGCGCTAAACAAGTATTTGTCCTCAGCATATCCGAGGACATGAGATGTGTGGACTCTTTTAATATACTTACTAATTAGCTCTGAGAATTTACAAGCTGTGGATAGGTCTGGGGAATACAGATTTTTAGTCTTCTCTACATGCCTAATTTATGTCAGAAGCATGTTTATTATCCTTTTCTATGGAATGGAAATCAAGAATAATCAATTCTAATGTCAACCATTATGGTATTCTCAGTAAACAGACAATAATCGCATACAACCATTGTGGCTTTTTTTTCCTGACACTGCATTTGTGACAAATGTAACGATCTACCTATTTTGCTATTTTGTTGTACAGTATTCTGTTTTTGGCTCAATCTTGACGATCGGAGCAATGATAGGTGCCATAATAAGTGGGCATATAGCAGATGGACATGGCCGAAGATGTGTAGGCATCATGAAAATTTATTTTCCTAATTTATCTAGAGAACTGTATCTCAGAAACATTCTGATCAGTCCTATGATGCAGGCAATGGCAATATCAGATCTTTTCTGCATTGCTGGATGGCTTTCTATAGTCTTCTCAAAGGTTTCGGCACCTTGTTTAACTCACTCTTGCAGTTGATTGAATGGGTTCATTGTTTAATTTAATTAGGCCACCTTTTTTTCTATTTTCTTGGAATCCCACACTACATAAATGTCACATATGCTGGTTCCAATACAAAACTCCTCACATCTTATTCTCTATGGAATTTGTTGTCTACTTGCAGAACTTTTGGTGGCTTGATGTTGGAAGGTTCTCTATTGGATGCGGTATTGGTGTTTTTTCTTTTGTAGTAAGTGAAGCAATATTAAGCAGCATGATGGTTTATTCTCATTTAATAAGCTGTTTTCTAGGAAATGTCGCATATTGTGAGAACTGCTTCTGTGATTACGTGTATATGATAGTTCTTCATATAACAACAAGTGATGGAAGTAGTGTATCACTATTATGTAAAAGACAAGAGGGTGTGATGAAGGACTAAGATGCATCTTTTGTTAGATTGTTTGATTACTAATATAAGGATACGAATAATTCTTACAAAATGTCTATACAGGTTCCTGTATACATATCTGAGATAACACCGAAGAATCTAAGAGGAGGATTTGCAACTGTGAACCAGGTATATAAAAAAACAATAATAATAAAATAAAAAATTGACTTCTCAAAGCTAGTTTTATGCAAATAATTTTTACCTGCTGTGCAGCTAATGATATGTTGTGGAGCATCACTTATGTATGTTTTAGGCACGGTTTTGACCTGGCGTGTCTTGGCAATAATAGGTAAGTGTCTTTCTTTAGCATTAGTGGGCATGACAAAGATGACTATTTTAGATGATGAAACTATACATCGTAGATAGTTTGATAGTGTAGTTGGAGTATCACTTTAAGAGAAATGGCTCAAACACTGTAGACACAAGTTTTCAGAAAAGAACATTGTAGGTACAAGTGTTTCGAAGATGATTAGATCAGTTGTTCCTTTTATAAAGTGTTGAAGATAGCCAATGAATTTTGGGTTTTCCTTCCAAGCACCGATGGAAGCCTTTAATGCAAAAAAGAGGAAATTCTTTTTGCTATTTGCAATAATACAAAAGGTGTTTTCGAGACCTATATAATTATTATCTCCCGAGTAGGTGCAACTCTATGTGTCACGGACACGGACGCGACACCGGACACGACACGACTCGGTAAAGTTCAAAATATAAGGACACGGACACGGCAAGGACACGGCTAATAAAATATAATATTTTTCAGTATAACAATACATATTCATTATATATAATTATAACACGAATGTAAAAAGAATTAAAATAAAGAGATTCTATAACCCTAATTAACAATAATCTTAATGTAAAAGTAAATTTTAATTCAAAAAAATTATAATACTAATGCAAAAAAGGGATAGAGAAAGAGAATACCTTTAGACGTTAGAGGCTTTGTTGAAAAAAAACTCAGCAGAGATCAAAGATGAGATAGATAATTTTTTTATTAGGAGTAGAACTATATAAGTTTTTTAATTATATTTTTTTCTAAAATTATACCATGCTTTTTTTTCAAACTATATATTTTTTATTAATTTATTTATGACGTGGCCACATCACATAATTTTTCCATCGTAACTAATTAACTTCCTAATGGGTTTCTTTCCGGAATTACTAATGGGTTTCTTTCCGGAATTACATGACACGGCATGGACGCGCGTCACAGGCGCGTCCATGCTGCGTACGCATCCGACGCGCGTTGGACGCGGACGCGCGGGGCTAAAGGCCGCGTCCGTGATTCGTAGGTGCAACTTCTTTTGTGTTCATTTACATTATGTTCTTTAGCCATATTCAAATCTGATTTTAACTTCGATCTGAATTTGCAATAACTGGAAAAAGGAGGAAAAGAATTACTAGCTAATCACATCAAAAGTACTAGTAAACAACGTATGCTTAGACAATGATAAGCAGTGGGTCCTCTCTTGTTATCTGAGGACTGAAGGACTTACTAATGTATTTTATGTCTGAGGAAAAAAAAAGAAAAAAAAAGGAAGCATTTTGATATTTCTATAGCATGACGAATTACCAAATTTGATAATTTCTTTCTACAGGACTTGCTCCATGTTTACTGCAACTACTAGGCCTTTTCTTGATTCCGGAGTCTCCTAGATGGCTGGTTAGTTATCTCTGCTCTTCTCAGGAGTATCATAAGGGAGTATATATTTAATTATCAAAAAATTGACTGTGAACACCAAACTGTGTGTTTCCATGAATGTGCAAATCCATATACATTGAAGTGCATCCCTACCTTGAACATAGTAAGATCTCAAATGTTCTGTGTATGACAGAAACACTTAGTGGTGATTACTAACAGTTTAAATCTTTGAATTGATATTCAAAGCCTAAGACATTGTCCGTCATGTAGGCTAAGGTTGGCCATGATGAGAAGTTCAAAGCAGCGCTGAGGAGGCTAAGGGGAAAGGACGCTGATATCTGTGAGGAAGCGGAAGAAATCAAAGTATTTTATTCAAGGGAATCAACTTTTTAAAATTTCAAATATCCGTTGTGTGATATAATTGGATATAAGCTATCTATACAGGAGTTCTCTGAAAATCTTCGGCAACTTCCACAGGCCTCTCTGTTTGAACTGTTTCAGAAGAAATACCTTCACTCAGTAACTGTAAGTATCTTACTGCTGTTATAGACTTATAGCTAAGAACTTCAGTAAGTTTTCTTCTTTTTTTTTTTTTTACCAATTCTCTAGCCGGGAATCAGGTTGGAGTTGGACTAATGGTACTTCAGCAATTTGGAGGAGTTAATGCAATTGGCTTTTATGCCAGTGAGATATTTGTTTCAGCAGGTAAAGTGATAAAAGTTTTTTGCATGCTTATCTAGTTCATTGATGGTGACATTAATATTGATGGTCGATATCAGGGTTCTCATCAGGCAACTCTGGAATGTTAGCGATGGTCGCAGTTCAGGTGATCATGATTTCTGCATATTATATATTGTAGGATTTATCTATGGTTTTAATAAAGCATATAAGTGTTTTGCAGATACCGATGACTACATTAGGAGTATTTCTAATGGACAAAGCAGGAAGGAGACCCCTTTTGATGGTAAGAAGTGTCAGCCGGTTGATCAAGGATTAAAAATGAACCTACTTAGTTATTCTAAGTAGTTGTTGATTTCCAGGTTTCTGCAGCAGGGACATGCTTGGGTTGTTTCCTAGTTGGAATGTCCTTTCTATCCAAGGTTTGTTATCCAAAACTTGGATCTCATATTCAAAGACTTGCACCTAATCTCGACGCCAAGTACTAAATTTCACTCCGAAACAGGATAAAGAATGGGTAAAAGAGCTGAATATGTTGCTCACGTTGGCAGGAATTTTGGTAACTACATACTGTAGCATTATCTATTTCTACTTCTCTTGTCTAAATCTCTAAAGCTTTGCTTGCTTTCATTATTTGTATAATCAGGTGTACACTGGATCTTTCTCACTGGGCATGGGTGGAATACCATGGGTTATAATGTCCGAGGTATAGTTTATAACAGAAATACCTGAAATCTCGAGTTGACTCACATGTACGACTACTGAAATGTTTTAGCAACTCGGATAAAAACTCTGTCAAGTTTTAGAATTAAAAAGTCATATATATATATATATATATATATATATAGAGAGAGAGAGAGAGAGAGAGAGAGAGAGAGAGAGAGAGAGAGAGTCCGGCTACTATACTCTTATGAGTACGATTGCCTTCGTACTCATAAGTCGTTTTCGATAATAGAACTTCCAAATCAGCGATCCATACCGTTAAACATGATTTAGAGCATTTGAAAATTTTAGAAATCAAATTTCATAATTTTTCGATATCATTTATCTTACGATCAAAAGATCTCAAAATTGATAACTTTTAACGGCCGGTATGGGATACTTGCTAGTTTAACGGTGTACAAGAATCGGAATTGGTTCAATTTTTGATAGAAAATTCTATTTACTATCTAGTAAAGATCAATAACTCGATCTTAAATTGAAGGATCCGATCATCCATTTTTAGGGTGTCGTTCAATTTCGACCGTTCATTTTATGCCCGCTTGATGGACATTACTATAATTTCAAAAAATTATGAAATTCATTCTCTTAAAGTTTTAAATGCTCTAAATCATATTTAATGGTGTGGATCGTCGATTCGGAAGCTCCATCATGGAAAACAACTTATGAGTACAAAGAGCTTTATACTCATAAAAGTATAGCAACCGGACTCTATATATATTATATATATATAGAGTCCAACTGCTATACTCTTATGAGTACGATCGCATTCGTACTCATATGTCATTTTCGATGATAGAGCTTACGAGTCGATGATCCATACCGTTAAACATGATCTAGAGTATTTGAAACTTCTATAAACCAAATTTCATAATTTTTCGACATCATTTACCTTACGATCAAAAGATCTCAACATTGATAATTTTTAATGGCCGGTATGGGATGCTTGCTAGTTTAACAGTGTAAAAGAATCCGATCGTTTGAATTTTTGATAGAAAATTCTATTCACTATTTAGATAAAAATCAATAACTTCGATCTTAAATTGAAGAATTTGATCCTCTATCTTTAGGAAGTCATTCGATTTTGGTCATTCATTTTATGCCCGTTTGATGGACTTTGTTATAATTTCGAAGAATTACGAAGTTTGTTTTCCTGAAGTTTCAAATGCTCTAGATTATGTTTAATGGTATGGATCGTCGTTTTCGAAGCTTTATCTTTGAAAACGATTTATGAGTACGAAGGCATCGACTCATAATAGTATAGTAGCCTTTCTCTCTCTCTCTCTATATATATATATATATAGAGAGAGAGAGAGAGTCCAGCTATGGTGCTTGTAAAAGCACCAAGCACTTGGTGCTTGTAAATTTTTTACCGTTAGGTCTACCCCTTGTGTCATTTCCACCCGTTAAATTATACTATTCAACCAACCACCCACTCAACCCTAGTGAGCCCACATCATCCTAACCGCACATCCCTTAATCCAATGGCCAAAAATCTACAAGCATCAATAACTTGGTACTTTTAAAAGCATAGAAGCTCAATTCTATATATATAAAATTGAGTTGGAATGCTTCTGAATGCACCAAGGCCTTGGTGCTTTTAATTTTTTAGCCCTTAGATCCACTCTTTCGTCCATTGGATCAAAAGTCAATAATGGTGGTTACTTGTAGGGGCCACCATTGTGCATGATCTAAGGTTCTTCTTTTGTTTCTTTTACTTAAGATATGCGTATCCTTTCATCCCTATAAGTGCTACTTATATAGGTTCAGTAGTCACATTAAGATGTAGTTTGCTAAAAAATAATAGGTGGTTAATTATTTCGCAACAAAACTCGTCAAGTTTCTTTGTCTTGATTTGAGTTCAAATGACATGACTGAGTAGATCGAAATTTTCCAAGTCTTTGTTTGAATCCGGTGTCGCTCAGTTTTATAGCTAAGTTGATTCAAAATCCTATCCTAATCGGGTCAAACTCGGCTGAGTTTCGAGTCCACTCGCCGGATTTTTGAACACCGTGCTAGACTAGCCAGAAAAATCAAATTTGCAAAATAAAATCATTGCTGATCAATGTAATGTCGGATTCAGATATTTCCCATAAATGTGAAAGGCGTCGCGGGGAGCCTCGTGACTTTAGTTAGCTGGCTTGGCTCCTGGGTTGTTTCATATGCTTTCAACTTTCTCATGATGTGGAGTTCTGCAGGTAAAGAAAGCATTTTGATTTATCATCTAATTTGCAGCAATCTCTTATACTAAGTTGTATTATATGCAAAATTCTTTCTTTTTTTTTTTTTTCCTTTTCCCTTGTGTACAGGTACCTTCTTCATGTTTGCATGTATTTGTGGTCTCACTGTTCTATTTGTGGAGAGGCTAGTGCCAGAGACCAAAGGGAGGACTCTAGAAGAGATACAAGCTTCAATGAACTTCTTTTAATATTAATAATAAAGAAAAGAAAAATGTAAGTTACCTAAGGGCTTGTTTGGATGTCGTAGCAAGTTATCCAATTAGAACTTATATGCTAAAATTTCTTTTTTTGTGATAGAAAGCTTTAAGTTTGCTTCTTAGCTCCTTACAGCAAACCTCTTAATATGTTCGGAAAATATATTTCACCTATAAGATAATTTATCTTATTCGGAGGAGAATGTAGTATGCCTTTGCAGTGTTAGTACTCATCTACCCATTGTTCTATGCTTCTTTTATGCCATGTTTGGATGTCAGAATATATTGTTTACTGAAATCATATTTGACGTGAAAATTTTCTATTATAATTGGACTCTAGGGCCCCGTTTGGTTCGGGGGTTAAAGCGGGGATAACGAAGTTATTCCCGCTATTCCGCCAAACGAAACGAAGTTTGGCCGGAATATTTTATCCCGGTCAAACTTCGTTATTCTCGGTTATTCCGGAATAGCTGGGATAAACTATTCCATCATTTTGACGGAATAGCGCTATTTCAAGCTTAATTCTAAATTTAATTAAGATTATAAATTTATTTAAACATAAATTATATAAACATAATATATTTAATTAATAATAAAAGAATAAAATATCCAAGCTAGATTTATAATAAATATTATTTAATTAATAATTTATATATTAATTTATTTACTAATTAACTAGATAATTAATTAACTATTTAATTTATTACTTTAATAAATATTTAATTAATTTTTTTTGAGTAATTAATTTATTATTTTAATTAATTTACTAATTAAATAATTAATTATATTGTTTAATTAATTAATATTTTGAGTAATTTAATTATTTTCTTAATTAATCATCTGACTATTATTAACTAATTTATTTATTAATTTATTATTTTATTAAATTATTTGTAATTAATTAAATTATTAATTACCAATTAATTTATTTATTAATATTAAGGGTTTTTAGCAATATTCATAATTATTTAGTAGATTAAATAAGTTAAATTATTACTTAATTAATATTTCGTCTTAATTAATTAGATAAAATATTATTGTTTAAAATTATAATTATTCTTATCCTCGCAATTCCAATCAAACCATCCAAACACTATTTTCCTTATTCCCGAGAAAAATCTACTTTTCATCCAAACGCAAAATTGATTTAATCCCCGCTTATACCTCAATTTATATCTATCCCTGGAATAGTCACTTTTTGCTTATCCCCGAACCAAACGATACCTAGGAGTATGGTAAAATATCTAAAATGAAAAACATATTTGGCCTTAAAGTCATTTTTTCAGAATATAATAAATTATCTTGTAGATAAAATTTACTATTGTATCAAATTATGGATGCTAAATACTTAAGGAGCAAAAATTAAAGTCATACGTTCCAAGTATATGAGAAAAATTTCATACTGAAGAAGTTATTATTGGAGAACTTATTCCGACATTCAAAGAAAGTTTAGGGGTTTCTTATTATGGCTGTAAGCTAGGAGTGTGTTCAAATATCTAGAATGGAATAGCATATTCAACTTCAAGTCATTTTATTGGAATAAGATAATTTATCTTGTAAGTGAAATATGTTATACTTTCAAAAATATATATGCAAAGACCTTTCAAAGAATACAAATCAAACTCTTACCTTTTATGGCATCTCAGGATTTGAAATAGTCCTATATATGAGATATAATAGAACTAAATTTTTTAACCAGGCTATAATATTTTGGACGGTGGCTAGGTCCAAGAGGTTAAGAGGGTTCAGTGTGGTAGGGCTAGAGTAGTTCTAGGATGGGTGATCCTCTGTGAAATCGGGGCGTCATAGTTGGAATCAGAGTCAATCACCAGTCGGAATTGAGCCAGGATTATACAACGAGTAGAACGCGACTCCCCACAAGGTCGGCTAAAGGCTAGCGAGACGAGTCTCACATCTCCTAGTGTTTGTGGGCGTCCTGAAGCCTGACAAGAACGTCAGGCTTAAAGTGGGAAAAATATGACATCTCAAGATTTAAAAGTCCTATATATGAGATATAATATGGCTAAACTTTTCAATCCGATTATAGCATTTTGGATGGTGGCTAAGCCCGAGAGGTTAAGAGAGTTAAGTATGTTTAGGACTAGAGTAATCCTAGGATGGTTGCCTCTTGGGAAGCTAGGGCGTCATACTTTTTAATTAGGCCTTTTTGCATAAAAAAATTTGTTGGTTTTATATTTTTGCGAAAAAAAAAGGGCCATATATTTTTATTTTGCATATTATGACCATATTTTCAAAAAAGATCAAAATATCACTCTTTCTCATTCTACTTTTCCTCTCTTTTGCATAGCTTCTCTTTTTTTTTGGAAATTACTACTAATTAATATAATTACATGTACTTTTTTTCTCAACAGACAAATTTTTGTTATACACAAAAAAAAAACAGTAACTAAAATAGTGCAATCTCTTCTCAACTAATACAATCCTAGCATAATCGTGCAATTTTACACAAATAGTGTGGTGCAAATAGTACAATATATTTTTTTCTATCTTTTTTAAATTCTTCATCATTTTCTTCCATTTCTCTTTTTTTTGCCTTCATTCTTTTTCTACCATTTTGCCACCCGGTCTGTCCCGATGAAGTGATTGTCATCATTGTCCTCTTTGCATGCTCCGACATTGGCATCCTCAACATCGTGTGGTGGCTCCACCGCTACATGGAGTGCTCCCGCATCCCAAAGTTGCTGCCGCTATGCAATGTGCTCATCGACACCCTCGCGAAGTGCAGCAATGTTAACGTAGCGCACGCTCCCTGCCACACCACCATCTCCTACGCCGTCATCAACAACCGTTTCATCTTTTTCTTGAGCTTGGCGGCGGTGGTGGAGGTAGAGAGGAAGAATGAAAGAAAAAAGAAGAAGATGATGTTGAAGATGAATAAAGCAAAAAAAAAGGGAGGGGGAGGGAATTATATTGCACAATTTAAAATAAAAGAAAAAAGAAAAAATATTGTACTGTTATGCTTATATTATACTATATATACACATATTGCACTATTTATACAAATATTGTACTATTTGTACTGCATTGTTTATATAAAGTTGCACAATTTATATTTGTGTTACACTATTTGAGAGCAGATTGCACTGTTTTATTTTTCTTTGAAAAAAAAAGAAGAGAGAAAGAAGAGAGAGAATAAAAAAGTATAACTTTATTGCAAAGTAAGATAGAGATTAATTGCTCTCTTTATTGGTAAGGGAAAGATTTTTTCGTCTTTCTCTTCTAGTAAAAAAAGCAATTATTGGCGGTTGTATTTTCCAATAAAGTTGTCTTTTCTTATTCTCTCTCATTACTATCTCTTTGCATTTTTCTTTCTCTCCTATATTAATTATTCTGTTTATGAAAGCAAAAATGACATGCATAATTATATTTATTTTTTACCGAAACAAAAATAAGAGTTTAATCTGCTCTCAACTATTAAACATAGATATAAATTGTACAACACAAGTACAATTTGCACAAATACAGCATAAATAGTATAATATTTTGTATAAATAGTATCACATATGTATAAATAGTATAATATAAATATAACAATCATTTTTTTTTTTTTTGCATCATCTTCTTTTTTTTTCTTTTGTTCTTCTTCTTTGCCTCCACTACCAGCACTGCCACCCAGTTTGAGAATAAGATGAGGCAATTGACAACGGCGGTGTAGGAAACGTTGATGCGGCGATGTAGAAGACGATGGTGCCACCGCATGATGTCAAGGCTATCAACGTCGGAGTATATAAAAAGGACAGTGATGACGGTTATGTCGTCGGGACGAACAGGGTGGCGAGGGGAAGAAGAAGAAAGAAAGCAAAAAAAGAAAAAAGGAAGAAGATGAAGAACAAATAAGAAAGAAAAAAAAGATAAACAAATGTGTTGTACAATTTGCACCACACTACTTTGTGTAAAGTTGCATGATTATGCTTGGGTTGTATCATTGGAAAAAAGATTACTCTTTAGTTTTGCTATTTATTATTATTATTATTATTTTCGTATGTGATGGATGACAAGTTTTATCTTTCCAAAAAAATACATGTAATTATGTTTGTTAGTTGTATTTCCCAAAAAAGAGAGAAATCAATACGGCAAGAGAAAAAGAGAAAGAGGAGAGAGAAAGGAGAGGGGTAATTTTGTCTAATTCTCGAAAATCCATCCTTAATATGCAAAATCAAAAAATATAGACCGTTTTTACAAAAACGCAAAATTAATAATTTTTTTAATACAAAAAGGCCTTTTAATTACAAATTTTTTTTCATATTGAATAAGTTATTATTAGATAACTTATTTCGACATTCATATTAAATCTTGAAAAGTAGATGTAATGAACCAACTATTCATGCATTTAAACAAGCCCAACACCGAGAAACACAGCTAAAGTTTCTCATTTTCTTGTAACAAATCTCAAAACTGCATTTACTATTTAAAATGATATCCGACAATAAGAGGGGTTAAAGATAACTTTAAAACTTTCTTGTGAAATGTCTCTTCTATTTCCTATGCCTCGTCATGTAATGAACATGTTTATCATGATAGTTCATTGACAAGTTTTATACTAATACTCCCTTAACATAAATTAGTTATGGCTAAAATTGCTGCCCTATAAGCTAAATTCAAGTCCTTACTATTTTTTTTGGATATATGAATATCTTGTTTGATTTCTTTTAGGGTTAATTGCATAGAGCTTTCTGTAAACATATCGAATAGTAGATATATTCCTACAAAGTTTAACTTTTTTATTTTTATCCTTGTAAAAGTCCTAACGTTTTCAAATATATCCCTGCTGTTAGAATCTGTTAGAAAAATAGAGTTAACCATGAGTAAAATACTTAATCCTGGTTAGTAGATGAGTTAAATTGATCTTTTTACCCCTCTTATATTATTGGATAAAATACTCCTTGCGAGGATATTTTTGCATAATTCTAACAATTGAGGCTTTTGGAGGGATATATTTGTAAGGGCAAAAATATCATTTCACTTATCTGCCGTTAAAAAATAAACAATGCTCTAGCGGTAATAAACCAGAGGGACAAATATAAATATTACTGGACTTTCGCAGGGATAAAAATAAAAAGTTGAACTTTGTAGGAATATATTTGATATTCTATATGTTTACAGGAAGTTGTATGTAATTAACCATTCTTTTTATAATTGAATACACTTTTGGTAATTGTGAGACATGTGACACTTTGGTACTTAAACTTTAATTTTTTATGATTTATAGCCTGAACTTTTTGACAATCAAATTCTTAAATTTAATTTTGTTGACTAAATATTGATGTGTCGCTAATGTGAAAGTGATGCAGCCGTATTGTAATTGAACTTTAATTTTTTATGATTTATAGCCTGAACTTTTTGACAATCAAATTCTAAAATTTAATTTTGTTGACTAAATATTAATGTGTCGCTAATGTGAAAGTGATGCAGCCGTATTGTAATTGATGATGTAACAAATTTAAAGGGCCATTTCAAAATATCATATACTCCAGGGATCTTCATAAACTTATTAACTTTATTCAGTTCAGATCCACTTTAAATTTATGTATTCATAATATAGGATATTTTTACTTTGTCATAAAGTGGTTTTAAAAATTACACATTTAGACCTCTTATGGCGTTGTTATCATTTCTTTATTCTTTTAAATATAAATTTTATGTAATATGATATATAGGCAGAAAGATTTTTTTATTATTATAATTGATTAAATTGCAATGATCAAGTAATGGATGACAATTTAGTTAAGAAAAAAATTATAATAAAAAATATTGCAAAAATATTAATTAACGACTAATAATAAATATGCTATTAAATTTGGTAATATTTATAACTAAATTAATATGAAAATTGAAGTAAAAACATTAAAAGATAACGGGTCTTTAAAAAAAAAAAAAAAAATTAGCCATGCGTTTCTTTATCTGGTCCGGAAATTCTTTATGAAGACCCCTCAAGTATATGACGTTTTGAAATTGGTCCCTAAACTTTTATTTTGATTGAAATACCTTGACTTTTGATTTTTTTTGAATTAAATTATTTTTTATTTCTTAGCTAATAAAATTAAATAATTAATAATTAATAACTAATATGACTATTAAATTTAATAAAAACATGTTTGCGTGTTTAGGGCTTGTTTGGTTCCTTGAAAAATAGTAGAAAACTATTTTCGGGGAAAAAAGTTTTCTGTGGAAAAGAAAATTTTTAGTTTCTGTTGTTTTGTTCGACAGAAAAGAAAATTAGTTTTTCATGTATGCTTGTTTAGATAGTAATGAAAAAAATATGAAAAACACTTTTTTATTTCTATTTTACTTGTTTGGTTAGTTTAAAATTTTGGTATATGTTTACCTTCTATAAAAAGAGGGTGAGATTACTAATCTCTTAAAATTTAACATAATACTCATAAATTATTTATAATAGAAATAATAAATAAGTAAATAAAAATAATTTTAAGAATATTTTAGTGTAGATAAAATAGTTACACAAAGAAGATGGAGATAGTTGACATGACGGGTAGGAGATGAAAATAATTATGCCATATGTGTATATATATATAGCTTGGGGAGATAGAGATGACGGTAGAAAATGATTAAGATGATGGTTGGGTGGTAAATATATTTCTCTTTTTTTTACTCTCAAAACGTAAGAAAAAAGTTTTCGTTTTCCGAAAAAAAAATTTGGAAAACGAAAAAGGAAGTTTTCTTCCGTGAAATATGAAAAATAATTTTTCAAAAAATTTACTTTTCCTGCGGACTAAACGCATGGAAAGAATTTTTCCAACCTAGAAGTATTTTCCGAGGAACCAAACATGCCCTTATGTGTAAATCTCGAAAAATGATTTTCAAATTGAGGATGTACTTGAAAACGAACGTTCGAACGAAAAGTTATAGTCGTCTAAAAAGTTTTCACGCCGAGTGTAAAAAAATTGTCAAAATCAACAGAATTTTCGATCCGGTTTGATTATGTCATGTTTCTCCATAAATTTTAACGCTTAATTGGCCGCATCACATGCTTAACTCTATTAAAACAAAAGGAGAAATGCTAAGTCAAACCTTTATTTCAGGATAAAGAGGGATGATGGTGGAGGGGCGGGGGCAACGATGGCGGTGGCCAACAGGGGAGGGAGATGATGGTGGATGGGATGGTGGGGAGGAGATGGTGGAGAGGGATAGCGGGGGTGTGAGCTAAGGGAGAGAGAGAAGAGAATGAGGGGAGAAATTCAGAGAGAGATAGAAAATATTATAAGTATAAAGGAATTGATGCTTTCAAATTTTTTTTTTTTTCTTTTGAGAGAAAGGTAGCACGCTACCTGCTTTGTTTATTTCTTATAGAAATAAACTTAGCTAGAAATGTGAATCAACTAGGATTCGAACTCGAAACCTCGGGTACCAACCACCAAGTCCTTTGCCACTTGCGCTAGGGACGATCGGTGCTTTCAAATTTTTAACTCTTGGATCAACTCCTTTAACCATTTCTAGCCCTTGGATTAATTTGTATTTTAAAATTTTAGATTTTAATATTATATATTTTGAAATACGACAAAGAGAAATGATTGTTTCGTATTCCGGTTTTCGAGTTCAGATTTCGAGTTTCGGATTTTTGGTAAGATCCATTTTTGAATATGGATTTTCAAAATTTGTCAAATTCCAATTCAGATTCGAATTGTGAGTTCAGTTGTTGAGTTTGGATTCAAATATTTAAAAACTCGTCCCAAATATGATCTGTTAACATATCTATTCTTTAGATGATCCTGAGTAGTATAGAGAGGAGCCATGTGTCACGGCCTTAGCGTTTTTGTTCGTAAAGCCCGTGCAGCGCCCGCCTTCCTGCTCGAAGATAGGCAAGCCTAGCTCCATGTTGCTAGCCTGGACCTCCGCGACCTACGACTAAATATGCAAAAAGGAGAGAAGAGAGAGAGGCAGAGGTTCTCAAAAAACTAAGTACTTTACTACTTAGAAAAATAGGATTACATTACACAACTCCTCTTGTGTTCTACTTTTTCTTACTTTGGCCTTAGCCAACCCTCCTACTTATAGGCTCATAGATATATTGAAATTGCCCACTAGGATACAAGAAAACTCCCAACATTAATGCAAAATGAACCCAAGGGTTGCCCATGTCCCTTGGGTTTGCACTGGCAGTTATGGAGTCATTGATTGCAGCAGTTACATAACATTTTATCTTCCATGAAAGGCTGCTGGTTTTGGGCCTCCTTGACAGTCCACTTAGCAAAGTTGGACCAGAGACTTGGCCGGACTGAAAAATCGCTAAGTCCCAGACACATGGCTAAGTAGATAGTAATATAGAAGTGTGATAACAAAACAGCAAGCATAAAAGAGAACAAAAAGAGATAGAGTTGAGAAGAAGCTAATGTAGGGCTGAGGAAGAGCGCTCATGAAGGAAGCAGTCATGGCGAACGGCGGTTGGAGCGCGGAGAATTAGATGGCATCGGCTTAGGTTCATCTGAAACAAAATCTAAGAACCCGACTGGATCCAAGTAAAGAAAGGGTTGAGTGGAAGTATTTAAACCCCTAACATTGCGGATCGGTTGGTCGGGAGAAGCAGACCCGCTTCGCTAGGCATCTAAGCAACCAGAAGATGCCTCAGAGCTCAGTCCATGAGCCCAAAAACTTAACAGATTAAGGCCTATATACTAATTTATTATTTTTTACACTTTAATCTACTATTTTCTGCAATTTGCATGTTAGTACAATATAAAGGAGAATAAAAGAAACAAGATGTAAGTAATGAGACAGTTTCTTTCTCTCCAATTATCCTTCTTCTTCCTCTCTAATCTTCTTCTTCCTCCCCACATCTTTCCCAAGTTTTCTCTCTTCTCTTCTAATCCCCTGCTCTCTTCTTCCCAATTCCCTTTCTCATTCCTTCTCCCTATCTCCCAATCTCCCTCTCTCAACATCTCCTTCTTCACCGACCGTGCCTAGCGCAAGTGGCAAAGGGCTTGATGGTTGGTACCCGAGGTGCCGAGTTCGAATCCTAGTTGATTCACATTTCAAGCTAAGTTTATTTCTAAAAAAAATAAACGAAGCGGGTAGCGTGCTACCTTTCTCTCAAAAAAAAAAAAACATCTCCTTCTTCTCTCCCAACTTACCCCAAATTGCCTCAGTTCTTTACAGAACCCCGATCCGAGTATTCTCATCAATCATCATCAACGGATTGCGGATCGTCTGGAATATTATAATAAACAAACTATTATAGAATTATTTTATAATTAAAAGATGATTGGAAAAAAAAAATAGCACTACTTAAATAGAAAAGACACTCCACGTAAACCTCGAGCCCTCAACAAAGTAGCAATGAAGTTTCGTGGAATAAAAAAATCAAATAAAAAACAAACGGCGTTGGAGATAAGAACGTGCCGTGCCGCGCCGATCGTCAATTTCTAGCAAAAGTTTATTCGTCGTGACGCCAGGGCCGACATGTCTGACGCGGAGCGGGGCCACGACGACCCGTTCAACGCCGTCCACGTGTCCCCATTCCCATCAAGTGGACCGTGCACCCCGCCGGTCTCCATTTCCCCTCTCCGCCTTCCATAAATGAAGGGTTGGTGGTGGCCTGGTGGGGGAACGCTTCACGGTAACCCCACACCACCCTCCATCATTATAATAATAATAATAATAGAACCCAAAAAAAATCGTTAAAACAACAAAGGGGGAAAAAAAAACATAGAACACGGAGGAGGAGAGCCTCCGAAGGGAGGTTGAAGAAGGAGAGAAGGGGAAGAGAAGGGGAATCGGAGAGGAGGAGATAAATTTAATTTTGCCCCTTCTCTCTTCTCGGCGATCTACGCGGCGGTGGTTGGTATGGGGACGGAGGTGTTGCGGCCGCAGGATTGCCTGGTGAGGCACTCCCCGGTGTTCCGAAGACCTAACCCTAACCCTAATTGTAGCCCTAGATCGAACCCTAACCCCAGCGCGAGGTCGTGGAGGAGGGCGGCGACTTACGGGGGTCGGAGGAGGTGGAGAGAGGGCTCGGCGAAGCGCGGGGGGGACGACGACGACGACGACGACGACGCGGCGGCGAAGAAGGCGGAGGAGGGGTGGGAGGCGGCGGTGTTCGGGGCGGGGCGGCGGCTGGGGCCGGACCACCCGGACGCGATCCCCAAGGGGCTGCTGCGGCTGAGGGCGGAGGAGGACGGGGGCGACGCGTACGCGGGGTCGGCGGTCGCGGCGTCGCCGTCGCCGAGGGCGTTGCCGCTGCCGCGGTTCCCGCGGCGGAGTGCGGCGGCGGCGGAGGAGGAGGCCACGCGGGCTCTCAGGCGATTGCTACGCCTCGAATGATCGAGGTCGGAGACGATGATGGTGAAGGGGATTAGATCGAACTCGACCTTTTTCTTTTTTTCTCTCTCTCTCTCTGCTGCTGCTGCTTCTTCTTCTTCTTCTTCTTCTTATTCGGATCTGAAGATGGGAGAACGAAAAGGAGAGAGAGAGATTAGAGGGGGAATTATAACGCCGTGTTAATCCATCCATTATGTGAATTTGTTGTAAATTGCACTCAGAATATCAAATTTCCTCTATCTTCTTCTTCTTCCTCCCCATAGAAATCAAGGAAGCAGAGCATCATCAGCAGCTAATAAGGGGCATGTTTATTTGGTTAATGTAGGAATAGATTGAAAGAAAATCGGAATAATCTATGGGGAAAGTTCTTCTAATATGTCTTTGTTCATACATATATAATAAAAATGGAATCAAATCAATCCATTATTTTTGGTAAGGAAAGTTCAGTTGCTAACTTAAAAATATTTCAATTAAAATTTTAGGCCTTTTTGCATAAAAAATCCACTAGTTTTAGGCTTTTGCAAAATTGGTCCGCATTTTTCGTTTTTGCAGATTCGATTCGAATTTTCAGCAAACTGACCAAAATATCCTTGTTACTTTTTCTCTTTCTCTCTCCTCTTTTTTTTCTCTCTCCTCTTTTTTTTCTCTCTTCTTTTTTTTTATCGCTCTTTTTTTTTTCTCTTCGAAGAAGGCGGCCGAGGCGGAGGCGGAAATGGCCCGCCTCGCCTCTGCCCCTCACGACCTCGCCCTCGCCCTCGCCCTCGCCCTCGCCCGCGCACCCCCGCCCTCCTCGCCTCAAACCCCGCCGAGGCCGCGCCTCACCGCGACTCTTTTTTTTTTTCCCTCTCCGACCCTCCTCCACCTGCCGCCACCGCCGGCGACGAAGAAGAAGTGCTTCTTGGGGCCGAGAAGCACGCCGGCGAGGGAGGGAAAAAATATAGTTACACTCCGGCGAGGGCGGTGGGTCGTGAAAAAAAAATTGTAAAGAAAAAAAATAAAATTAAAAAATATTATTTTCCTACTGAAAAGAACAAAAAAATAGAGAAAAATGAAGAAGATGATGAAATTACACTGTTAAAAAAAATTACACTGTTTAAAAAAATATTTGCACTGTTTTAATGAATGTTGCACTATTTAAGAGAGAAATTACACTCTTTTTAGATGAAATTTATACTCTTTAGGCCAAATTGCACTATTTAGAATAATGTTGCACCATTTGTTTCTCTTCCTCTTCTTCTTTCTTCTTCCTCCACTCTCCATCTTCATCCCCTTTCTCTCTCTCTTTCCTCACACTCCAAAATAATTTTGAACCGCGCTGCGGAAAGCCGGAGGGAGGAGGAACGGTCGTAGTCGCGGGGGTCGAAGAGGTAAACGGAGAGGAGGAAGAGGGAGGCGTCGGCGGCGGCGCGCGGGGGGTGGTGGGGGCGGGCGGGCGGGCGGGGTGGGTGGTGCGCGAGCGCAGGCGGCGCGGCGAGCGCGGGGGCGCGCGGGCGCGGGCGCGATCCCCCTGCGCCCCCTCTCCCCCCCCCGGGACGCGCCCCCTAGGGGCGCGTGCCCGTGCGCAGGGGGCGCAGGGGGCGCCCCCTGCGCCCCCTGGGGGCGTGCGCAGGGGGGGGGAGCGCCCCCCCCTGCGCCCCCTGGGGGCGCGTGCGCAGGGGGCGCACCATGCGCCCCCTACGCCCACCAGGTGGGGCGGGCGGGGGCCCAGGCCCGGGCTCGGGCGGGCGGGCGGCAGCCCGCCCGCTGCCTGCGCCTCCAGGGGCCGCAGGGGACGCGTCCCCTGCGGCCCCCGCGCCCCGCCGCCGCCGACGTGCTCCCCTTCTCCCCCCCGTTTATCTCTTCGCCCCGCCGCGCCCTCCCCTCGCCGCCGACGACGTGCTACTCCCCCGCTCGCCTCTCGCTCGCCTTCGAGATTCTTGACCGCGGGAAGATGGACGAAAAATAAAAATACAACGAATGTGTAAAATAGTGCAATAAATGTTAAAATAGTACAACAAATGTGTAAAATAGTGCAACGAAGGTCAAAATAGTGCAACGAGTGTAATTTCTGTAATTTCTTTGCACTATTTGAGAAAAGAGTTGCACTCTTTAGGCCAACGTTGCACTCTTAGAAAACTTTACACCATTTTTTTTTTCTCTTCTTCTATCTCGTTGCACTATTTCTTCTCGTTGCACTATTTCTTTGCACTCTTTCTTCCCAACCAAACTCGATCCGGTCACCTCCCTCTCCGGACCGCGCGGCGCGGGGCGGATTTCGAGGAAGCACTCGTCGAAGAGATAAACGGGGAGAAGGGAGAGGGGAGAAGGGGAGCACGTCGGCGGCGAGGGGCGGGGGGCGCAGGGGGGGCTCCCTGCGCGCCCTGCGCCGGGGGGCGCAGGGAGCGCCCACTGCGCCAGGGGGGCGCGGGGGCGGGGAGCAGGGGGCGCGCAGGGGGCGCGCCCCCTGCTCCCCGCGCCCCCCGGGCCCGCCCGGGCCCGGGCCCCCGCCGGCCCCCCCGGGTGGCCCGCGCCCCTGCCGGCTGCGCCCGCGCCCGGCGCCCCCCCCCCCGCCGGCTGCACCCGCGCCCACCCACGCCCGTCGTCGTCCTCGTCGTCCTCCTCCTCCTCCTTTGAGGCTTCCTCCTCGTCGTCGTCGTGCTCCTCCTCCCCGCCTCCCTCCGGATTCCGAGTGCTTCCTCGAAATCCGCCCCGCGCCGCGCGGTCCGGAGAGGGAGGTGACCGGATCGAGTTTGGTTGGAAAGAAAGAGTGCAAAGAAATAGTGCAACGAGAAGAAATAGTGCAACGAGGTAGAAGAAGAGAAAAAAAAATGGTGTAAAGTTTTCTAAGAGTGCAACGTTGGCCTAAAGAGTGCAACTCTTTTCTCAAATAGTGCAAAGAAATTACAGAAATTACACTCGTTGCACTATTTTGACCTTCGTTGCACTATTTTACACATTTGTTGTACTATTTTAACATTTATTGCACTATTTTACACATTCGTTGTATTTTTATTTTTCGTCCATCTTCCCGTGGTCAAGAATCTCGAAGGCGAGCGAGAGGCGAGCGGGGGAGTAGCACGTCGGCGGCGAGGGCGCGGCGGGGCGAAGAGATAAACGGGGAGAAGGGGAGCACGTCGGCGGCGGGGTGCGGGGGCCGCAGGGGACGCGTCCCCTGCGGCCCCTGGAGGCGCAGGCGCGGGCTGCGCCCGCCCGCCCGGGCCCGGGCCTGGGCCCCCGCCCGCCCCACCTGGTGGGCGTAGGGGGCGCATGGTGCGCCCCATGCGCACGCGCCCCCAAGGGGCGCAGGGGGCGCAGGGGGATCGCGCCCGCGCCCGCGCCCCCTGCGCTCGCCGCGCCGCCTGCGCTCGCACCACCCCGCCCCCGCCCGCCCGCCCCCCACCACCACCCCGCGCGCCGCCGCCGACGCCTCCCTCTTCCTCCTCTCCGTTTACCTCTTCGACCCCCGCGACTACGACTGCTCCTCCTCCTCCGGCTTCGACCGCATCGGTTCAAAATTATTTTGGAGTGTGAGGAAAGAGAGAGAGAAAGGGGATGAAGATGGAGAGTAGAAGAAGAAGAAAGAAGAAGAGGAAGAGAAAGAAATGGTGCAACATTATTCTGAATAGTGTAATTTGGCCTAAAGAGTGTAAATTTTATCTAAAAAGAGTGTAATTTCTCTCTTAAATAGTGCAACATTCATTAAAACAGTGCAAATATTTTTTTAAACAGTGTAATTTTTTCTAACAGTGTAATTTCATAATCTTCTTCATTTTTTTCTATTTTTTTGTTCTTTTCAGTAGGAAAATAATATTTTTTAATTTTTATTTTTTTTCTTTACAATTTTTTTTTCACGACCCACCGCCCTCGCCGGAGTGTAACTATATTTTTTCCCTCCCTCGCCGGCGTGCTTCTCGGCCCCAAGAAGCACTTCTTCTTCGTCGCCGGCGGTGGCGGCGGGGACGGCAGGTGGAGGAGGGTCGGAGAGGGAAAAAAAAAAAGAGTCGCGGTGAGGCGCGGCCTCGGCGGGGTCTGAGGCGAGGAGGGGGGGGGCGCGGGCGAGGGCGAGGGCGAGGGCGAGGTCGTGAGGGGCAGAGGCGAGGCGGGCCATTTCCGCCTCCGCCTCGGCCGCCTTCTTCGAAGAGAAAAAAAAAGAGCGATAAAAAAAAGGAGAGAGAAAAAAAGAGGAGAGAGAAAAAAAAGAGGAGAGAGAAAGAGAAAAAGTAACAAGGGTATTTTGGTCAGTTTGCTGAAAATCCGGATCGAATCTGCAAAAACGAAAAATGCGGCCCAATTTTGCAAAAGCCCAAAACTAGTGGATTTTTTATGCAAAAAGGCCAAATTTTTATAATTTAAATTATAAAATTAAATAAAATACTCAAAAATATAAAATCTAGATATAAACTTTAAAATTAGAATTTGAATACATGGTTTGCATTTGAAATTCCTACACAAATTTTGATTCACAATTTGAATACAAAATTTTGATTTAAATGTTAGCTAAAATTTGAATTCAAAATGAGATATTAAGTTTACAATTCAAATTACATATATTAAATTTTAAATTTTAAATTTACTATCTAAATTCATAACTAAATTTTGAATTCAAATTTCGAACTCACGATTTATATATATATATATATATATATAAATTTATAATTCAAATTCAAGTATAATGTCAAATTTTAGTACAATAAATTTAGAGCAATGCTACCCGACACCCCATTTGGGGTGTACATCCCACACCCCACCCATCCAATGAGTGAGGTGAAAATACTAGTCACTTGATGTGACTAGTGGACAACACCCCACCTATTGTTTGGCTGAGGTGTACAAGTAACAGTTTCTATAAATTTAATGGTTTTTTTTTCATTTAGCCCCTTAACAAAAAAAAAATTTGCAAATAGTTTCATAAAATTTATATTTACAAAATAGGCCACGTGAACGCTACGTAAGCGCCATGTTGGAAGGAAAGTTTAAGTTGAATACGGTGAATCATTCACCGTGTTCCCTTTCTATCCCTTCTACCCACATGTCGCCGTGAATGTGTGGTGATCGTGGATCCCCTATGAGACCTCCAAGGTCATGTAAGAAACCACCGTGGAGGGCGGCGAAGGAGGAGGAGGCGGAGGAGGAGAGGGGACGCAGCGAGCAACGGGCGGCGGCGGCAGAGAGCTCGAGGAGGGGGTACAGAGAGAGATGGGGAAAGCTCGGGGAGAGAAAGGAAGAGAGAGATCGTGCGTATGGGGGTTATAAATAACGCTCGAACACGGTGAATGATTCACCGTGTTCAACTTAAACTCCCAACATGGCGCTTATGTGACGCTCACATAGTAGAGATAAGGCTAATTTTGCAAATATAAATTTCATAGGGTTATTTACAAAAAAAAAATTGTTAAGGGGCTAAATGCAAAAAAAAGCCCTAAATTTAAATATCAAACTACTTACATTTCGAATATGTTTCGAATTTTGTGATTTTATATATTAGTTGTCTAGTGATCTAGTAATTTCAAATTCAATTTATTTTAGCCATTACTATAATTAATTCTGTTAGACTATTTGAATTTTAGGCAAATAATATTGTAAAATTGGGAGTTTCAAAACGTAAAATTTTATATAGTGTAGATCAAGTATAATGGTATACCAACTGTAGATTTAGATGTCTTACGCCAAAGCAGCATGGAGGTAATCCACCTAATTTACTTATCCTATATGTTATGTCAAAAGCGAAAAAGATCTAATTCGTCGGTCGCGAAAATACCAAAAGAGAATCGAGAAATAGAGAAGAAAAATAAAGCACATAATATTTACGTGGTTCGGTCAACGGCCTACATCCACGGGCAAAGACGGAGCCAAAACTTTCATTATAATAAAATGGTGTACAAAATATGCCTCTCTCATAAAATTCTAGTGCCAAAAATACACCAATAATTCTCCTCATCTGCCGCACTAAATCAATGGAATAAAGGATATATTTATAATAGTGGCCAAATCCTAATATGACTAGGAATACAAATCCACTAAGACTTGAAATATCTTAATTAGATTAGGCATAATCTAAACTTAACTTAATGGGATCATCAAAACAGAATAGGGTTAGGAAATCTTGTGGTTCCAGAATTCGAGACATATCTAATAATCTCCACCTTGGCTTGAATTCTCTGTCTTCTCCACCAAAACCCTCAAAAGCTCCTGAAGTGCTGCTGCACATGCGAAGCAAGTTTACGGAATACTTGAACTTGATCGCCGAAAAACTTAATGAGCAAATCCACGGGGTTCTCTGAAGTACCAATCTTCTCATCTCCAATAGCGTGTTTTGCAACCTCTGTTGTATCAGAACGACAACTTGCCGTAGAGCGTAACTGTTGGAGCGATCAAACTTCTCGATCTCAAACTTCGTCGACGTCTTAAATGCCCAAACAAACAATCCGGCTCTGATACCAGTTTGTTAGAATAAAAGTGAAAAAGATCTAGTTCGTCGGGCGCGAAAATACCAAAAAGAATCGAGAAATAGAGAAGAAAAATAAAGCACACAATATTTACGTGGTTCGGCCAACGCCCTACATCCACGAGCGAAGACGGAGCCGAAACTTCCATTATAATCAAAATGATGTACAAAATATGTCTCTCTCACAAAACCCTAGTCCCAAAAATACACCCATAATTTTCCTCATCTGCCGCACAAAATTAATGGAATAAATGATATATTTATAATAGTGGTCAAATCCTAATATGACTAGGAATACAAATCCACTAAGACTAGAAATATCTTAATTAGATTAGGCATAAATTATTTAATGTACCTTTATAAATCTTATTCAATGTTATCATCCAATAATGTTTAACTGATCACCTAACCGATTTATTTAATGGATAAACCAAATTTAATAAAAAAGTAAAGCTACTTTTGTAACGACCCGACCCGCTAGCAACAATAACTCGTTGGACCCAAACCACCAGCCCAAAATGTTGAAGCCCAGTTATTATTACTATCATGTGAGGCCTCATATATTCTAATCAGAATTATATTCCCATCCGATGTGGGACTATTTGGGCGTTACAAACTCCTCATGTTTAGACCCTGACGTTCTCGTCAAGTCCAAACCCAGATCACAGACAGACAGATCATGACCAGAATTACCAGGCGATGTGAGATTCTAGAGGTGGCTCCTACGGGTTCCCTCATAACACTTAGCTCTCACACTTCCGGCTGGTATTCGGCTCTGATACCAATTGTAACGACCCGACTCGCTAGCAACAATAACTCGTTGGACCCAAACAACCGGCCCAAAATACTTAAGCTCGCTTATTATTATTAGCGTGTGAAGCCTCATATATTCTAATCAGAATCAGTTTCCTACACGATGTGGGACTATTGGGGCGTTACAACTTTACACCTCTAGACTATTTGTAATGTATATAAACTCGCCCATCGATTAAGTTCTTCTTTTTCCTCTAGTCTTATTATTATTATGTTTTTATTTTTACTGTTAGAGAGGAAGTTCGCGTGGATGACACATAACACCCTCGTATCTTTATGCTCCTTTTGTGTCCCTCTAATTGAAGGCTGGACTAACTGTGCTTCAGGCGCTGATCGGAAAGGGAATAATCCGATCAAGCCTTCTAACCTGAAACAGACTGATCCTCCAAAAGCGATCCGGGGGCTACATAGATGGGCAAAACCCTAACATGATCGGCCTTTAAATCTCCGTAACTGGTTTAGGCTGAGATTGTGTAGCAAAAACCGTCACAAAATTCGTGGTCCTCAAGATAAAGAAATTGCATGTGGTGGTGGCGCACAGCGGGCAAGCGGGTTCACTGACTGGGGCGAGGTGGCTCAATGAGTGACGAATGACGTTAAGGAGGTGATCGATATTCTGTAAGATGACGCGTGGCAGTGACCCATTGGCACCTATATTTCTTCGAACCTCGGTGTGCTTCTGCTCTTTTATGCCGAAGTCAAGTTCTTTTCGCCGAAACCGTGCCTCAGCAACTCCATGTGGCGTGCTTTGGCCCAATCATTTCTGGTATCTAAAAGTGAGTGTCAATATTTAAAACCTATTTATATTTTTGTCAACCCTGGGATTGAAAGGGAATAAGATTTATAACTATAAATATGTGTATATGTAGTATTTGCTGCAATAAAAACTACTATGATTTTTCTATTTTTTATTCTAATTTTGATAATTTACAATTAAACTTTATCAAAATTTATAATAGAACTACTTTTAAATTTTAAATATTTTTTTTTATTTTAACTTTTTTATGCAAAGTGTGCGTTGCATGCGCACTTGTACTATTCATATATTTTGAGAAAGCTTGATATATAGTTTTGATTATATGGTTGTGAGATAGATAAAATTGTAGTGGAATCTCAGTGACCAGATGTTAACACCTTGCTGGATAAAGAAGAAAGGGAAAAAAGAGAGAGAGAGAGAAGAAAATAAAATTAGTAGATTTTTTTTTTTTTTTGCTGAAATTGAAATATGAGATGGAAAAAGATAAAATACACATAGAAAAACAGAGAAACAATAAGCTTCATTACTGGCAAAATTATAATTTTCCTACTTTCTCTTTTGTTCCATCCAAATAGGCAAAAAAAAAAGTTTTCTTTTATTTTTCTCAAGTCCGGCTACTATGCTATCAATAGCACTAAGCACTTGGTGCTACCAAGTTTTCCTCCGTTAGATCTACCCCTTTGACTATTTCCATCCGTTAGATCATACTATTCAACCAACCACCCACTCAACTCTAGGGGGCCCTCTTCATCCTAACCGCACATCCATTAATCCAAGGGACAAAAATTTAATAGCACCAATGACTTGTGCTATTAATAGTATAGTAACCTAATTCGTTTTTCTCTTACTTTTTTCCCTATCCTTTTATCTATTCTCTTCATCCAAATATAAAGTTACATAACTTTGTTATTTCTAGCATGGGAACTCGGTATGAATTGTGTCAATTGTGGCACCTGCATGCCAATTCCACCTCCAAAGGGGCGCATGATCCAAAATGTTACTTCTTATACAATTATTTTTTTAAAAATAATATAACTTTATTTTAAAGCCTCTTTGCATAAAAAATTCACTAGTTTTGGGCTTTTGCAAAATTGGGTCGCTATTTTCGATTTTGCAGATTCAGTCCGAATTTTCAGTAAACTGACCAAAATACCCTTCTTACTTTTTCTCTCTCCTCTTTTTTTTCTCTCTTCTCTTTTTTTCTCGCTTTTTTTTTTCCTCTCCGAAGAAGGCAGCGGAGGAGGAGGCGAAACGCCTCACCTCTGCCCCTCACGCCCTCGCCCTCGCCCGCGCATCCCCGCCCTCCTCACCTCCGACCCCGCCGAGGCCGCGCCGCGACTTTTTTTTTTTTTTTTCCCCCTCTCCGATCCTGCTCCACCCGCCGTCCCCACCGCCGCCGCCGGCGACGAAAAAGAAGTGCTTCTTTGGGCCGAGAAGCACGCCGGCGAGAGAGGGGAAAAAAACATAGTTTCACTCCGCCGAGGGATGGATCGTGAAAAAAAAATTATAGAGAGAAAAAAAATAAAAATAAATAAAAATAAAAAAAATATTTTTTTTCTACAGGAAAGATTAAAAATCATACAAGAAGGAAGAAGAAGAAGAAGAAGAAATTATACTGTTAAAATAAATTTACACTGTTTTTTAAAAAATTATACTGTTTTAAATAAAAGTTATACTATTTGAAAAGAAAGTTGCACTTTTTAGGCCAACGTTACACTATTTAAGAAAATTTTGCATTATTTCTTTCTCTCTCTTCTTCTTTCTTCTTCCTCCACTCTCCATCTTCATCCTCCTCTCTCTCTCTTCTTTCCTCACATCGAAAATTTTTTTGGACCGGTGCGGTCGAAGCCGGAGGAGGAGGAGCGGCCGGGCGGAGGCGCAGGGGCAGGGGGCACAGCCCCCTGCGACCGCCCTCTGCGCCCCCTGCGCGGCGAGCGCAGGGGGAAGGGGACAGGGAGCAGGGCGCAGGGGGGGCGGGCCCTGCCCCCTGCGCCCGCGCGCCCCCCCTCGCCCAGGGGGCAGGGGACAGGGGGCAGGGCGCAGGGGGCGGACCCGGCCCCCTGCGCCCGCGCGCCCCCCCTCGCCCAGGGGGCAGGGGACAGGGGGCAGGGCGCAGGGGGCGGACCCTGCCCCCTGCGCCGCCCGCCCCGCCCCCGTCCGCCCCGCCCTCGTCCGCCCCGCGCGCCCTCCCGCGCGCCCCCGTCCGCCCCCTGCGCCCTGTCCCTGCCCCCTGCCCTCGAGGGGGCGGTCGCAGGGGGCTGCGCCCCCTGCCCCTGCGCCCTTGCGCCCCCGCCCGCGCCCACTGAGCCCGCCCACCACCGCCGCCGCTCCAAGCGCCCGCGCAGCCGAGCGCCGCCGCAGCCGTAAAATGGTGCGTTCACTTAGTTGCACCATTTTGACCTTCGTTGCAATTTTTTTTACCATTTTGCACCTTCATTGCACCATTTTGCACCTTCGTTGCATTCTTTTTCTCCGTCCACCTTCCCGCGGGCAAGGATCTCGAAGGCGAGCGGGAGCAGCGCGTCGGCGGCGGCGGGGAGGCTCGCGGCGGCGGCGGGTCGGAGAGGGACATATCGCGGGAGAGGCGGAGGAGGGAGCGGAGCACCTCGATGTCGGAGGGAGAGGGGAGAGGGGACGGAGGAGGAGCAAGCACGGAGGAGGAGGAGGAGGAGGAAGAAGGAGGAAGATGAGGGAAAGGAAAAATAGTATGAAAAAATAGTGTAAATTTTAGCCAAATAGTACAATGTTGGTTTAAAAAGTGTAATTTTTTTTTAAAACAGTGTAATTTCTCTCTTAAATAGTGTAATATTTATTAAAACAGTGCAATTTTTTTCTAAAATAGTGTAATTTTATTTTAACAGTGTAATTTATTTTTCTTCTTCCTTCTTATATAATTTTTAATTTTTTCTATAGAAAAAAATATTATTTTTATTTTTATTTTTTATTATTTTTATTTTTTTCTCTCTATAATTTTTTTTTTCACGATCTATCCCTCGCCGGAGTGAAACTATATTTTTTTCCTCTCTCTCGCCGGCGTGCTTCTCGGCCCCAAGAAGCACTTCTTTTTCGTCGCCGGCGGCGGCGGTGGGGACGGCGGGTGGAGCAGGATCCGAGAGGGAAAAAAAAAAAAGTCTTGGTGAGGATTACCAATTTTTTTATTAAATTTGGTAAAATTACTAATTAATTTGACAAAATTTTAATCATCTTACGTAAAATTATCTAATTCTAAAAAATAAAAATTAAAAAGAAATCTCAATCTGAAAAATTAAAATTGAGGGCCCATTTCAGAATTGTCTATAGGTGAGGGAGGGGTCTGCATACATTTTTGCCAAGAGTGTCCGAGTCCTACACTCGTCGGCGGCCAATAAATTTCAGCAGTAAATGGCAAAAGGCTTGGTGATTGATACCCGAGGTTCCAAGTTCGAATCCTAGTTGATTCATAATTTCAGCTAAATTTATTTTTTAAAAAATAAACGAAGCGGATAGCATGCTACCTTTCTTTCAAAAAAAATAATAATTTTCAGCAGCAATACTCGACATTGCGGATTTTGTTTTTTTTGTTTTTTGTTTTTATTTTTTTATTGTTCACCGTGACAAGACAAATTTATGTATTTTTTTTATTATTGGCATTCGGAAGCATTTAAAATAATAATAATAATAATAATAATAATATATTCTTGTCAATTCATTCCGCCGAAAAGTAACAAGTAATCAGTAGAGAAAATTAAACAAGCAAACCCAACGCACTCGCATCATCCCCCAATCTCCGCCGCCGATGGGTCCTCTGCTCCCCACCGCCATCCTCGTCGTCGTTCTGCTCCTCGTCCTCCTCCTGTTCTTCCGCGTCGTCCGCGCCGTCATCTGGCTGCCCCGCCGCGCCCGGCTCCGGCTCCTGCGGCAGGGCGTCGGCGGCCCCCCGCGGCGCGGGCTCGTCGACGGCAACGCGGGCGAGGTGCGCGCCCTGATCGCGCGCGCGCAGTCGGCGCCGCTGGCGTCGCCGGGCGACCCGGGCGTGGCCGGCCGCGTCGTCCCCCACTACCGCGAGTGGTCCGCCCGCTTCGGCCGGCCCTTCGTCTTCTGGTTCGGGACGCGGCCGCGGCTGGCGCTCGACGCGCCCGAGCTCGTGAAGGCGGTGCTCGCCGACCCCGCCGGCGCCTTCCAGAAGGGGGCGCGCAACCCCATGGCGCGGCAGCTCTTCGGCGAGGGCCTCGTCGGCCTCGAAGGCCCCAAGTGGGCCCACCACCGCAGAATCATCGCCCCGGCCTTCAGCATGGAGCGGGTCAAGGTCAGCAACCAACCCCATCCATGCTTGCTTCTTTTTTTTCTTTTTTCTTTTTTTTTAAATAAAAAAAAGTTAATTTAATTTTAAATTTGTTTTACGAAAATTAGTGACGCTGGATTCGGTAGTGAGGAATCAGGCTGATGTTGATGTTTGCAAAGTCTTCCATGTGATGTGGAAAGCTCCATAATTTTAGTAGGCCCTACTCGTTGAGTTTAATTTGCTTCTTCCTATTGAAGCTGTTGACAGGTCCGGTCAAACAAGGTTTGAACCAAGTACTCTTTTTCAGTCCTGGAGGTGTGAGTCTGGTTGGCTCGGTCGGTTCGAGTCATGTCGGTCTTGGTTCGTTTCGAGTTTCCTCATGTTTTTAGGCTCAGGTTGTCCTCCGATTTCAGATCTTCGAATTTAGTGTGACACCCCAATAGTCTCACATCGGATGAAAATGAGGGTTGTGATTGGATATATAAGAGACCATAGACACTAGTAATAATAACTGGACTTAAGTATTTTGGGCCGATGGTTTGGGCCTAACGAATTATTATTGCTAGCAGGTTGGGTCGTCACATTTGGATTTGCCTTGGGTTTTGGATTAGCCCAAATGGGTGTTAAGGACTTTTTGAGTTGGCTTAGATCAAGCTGGGTTGTCCGGTTTGGCCGGCTTTTTCCTATCTAGTTTTGACCCACCAAGAAACCAAAATGACAAAACTTAGCTGAACCAATGCCTGATGGTTGGTTTTGGCTGACTGGGTTGATAAGTTGGGGCCATAGTGGTGATCTCAGAATGATTGCAGCACTTAGGCAATTGAGGTTTGTGCCCTCCTTGATGTAGTTCTCTGAGTAGCACGTTTAAATGGTTAGATTGGACTTGGGTTCATCGAGTCTTAGGGCTGAACTATTTGTCCAAATTGATCAAAATACTTATACTTATTCAATAATGTTGGGAGTCCGGTATTCGCCCCGGTATCGGATCTTTTGAATCCGCAACCCGCTCCGATACCGACTGCCGTGGATCCGGTACCGATTGTTGGGATTCCGCAACGGAAGCGTCAAATTGGGTTTTTTTACCATAAACCAGTCTCCTCAGCAAAAGCTAATATAATCACAAAAGAGAGAAACCAAATAGAAAATATGCAGGTAAAATAAGATTCACTAAATAAGAGAAGATTACACCTGACTCCTCTTCTACACAGAGTAGCTTCAACCCGAGCCCTCTTTCTGAATCTCTCCCACCCTTCTCTCGTCTTTTATAAACCTAAAAGACTTCTCTTTCTCTCTCTCACATGCACCCGTGCGCAAGGTGCATGCAATGCCTAAGCTCCCTCTCTCGTACGGCGCACCACTCAATAAAGGCTCTCTCTGCCGTACTCTCTCTCAGCCTAAGGCTTTCACAATTGCATACATTGGGCTCTATATATAGAGCTCACCCAAGAACGTACCCTAATCCTAGTATAATTAGGATTTCTACTTCAATTAATATTTAAATCTATATTTAATTATCTCCAATAGATTTAAATATTTATCCTAATCTAGTTAGATTTATACTCTAATTAATATTTAAATCTTAATTTATCTCCAATAGATTTAAATATTAATTCTTATCCAACTAGGAAATCAACTACAAATCTAACCAAATCCTAACAAATAATATATTGAACTATGTACATGGAAGTACCATGGGTACCGGAATTCGTTTAGTGGACTTCGAACTCTAAATTGGAATTTGTGATCCAAATCATGGATCACTACTTCACTACATAGAATTGGAACGATGAAATGAGCGATCCCATACTACCCTCGTTATTCATTATTGAAATCATATTGAGCCCGTTATATCCGCATGTATTAATGCCGATTAGTATACATAAAATGTTTATGGATGTATTTATATGCCTATGTATGCTTATGTATGTATATGAATGCCTACATCTGATATCTTTATTTATTTACGTTTCGTGTCCCTAGTAAATATTTGTCGTTTTTAAACGTATCAAAGTAGAATAACTCCATCATGCTATGCTCCAGGGCAAGTGGCATTCTGCAATCCAGCTCCGATTTTGTGAAACCATATCGATCCATATATCAAGTAATCATGGGAAATACTTTAAATATCTATTTTTTTTACAGCTTGTATATTACAGATTGACTTAAAAAGAATGAATATGCTGTTCCAACTTTAGTTTGATGTGTACTCTTCTATCTTTGTGACAATTCATCATTCATGTTAAGGCCTTTAACTCAAGTTATGAATTGTCTGATGCCAATGTATCTTATGGCCTCAATCTCCCTTAGCCAACCTTTTTTCTTTAAAAAAAAAGAAAGAAAAAAAGAAATCTTCCACAGACAAGTTGCCTTCACCTTGGCGAATTGTGTTTGTAGAGTAAAGCAACAGAGTTATATCAGGTGGTTGTAACAAGCTTTTGTCAACACATAAGTTAAAGTTTCTTAGGAGGACATCAAATCAAAAATTAAGCCATATGACTATTCACTACTCAGATGATGTTTGTATAGTCCTTGTAGTCCTAGATTTTAAAGTTATGACAAACTTCGACTGACTGAATAGGAGCTTGAAAACCATAATCTTAGGCCTTGTTTGGTATCATTTCCTTTTTTTTTTCATTTTCTAAAACAACAATTCTATATTATTTGATATATTAGCGGAAGGACTTTCCTCTCGTTATCGTTGTTGGTAGCATGCAATCAGTGTTTAAAAAAGCCCAAGGCGCACCCAGGCGCAAAGGGCTGTTAGAGCCTAGGCGCAGGCGCAAGGTGCAGGCGCGCGCTTAAGAGAGGTGAGGCGCACACTTTCATAGAACTTTGAAACCAAGAAGTTTCTTACTATACTTTCTAATAATTATTAAGTAGCACTAAATATACTCTTTAAAATCATATTATCACAATAAATATTCTATAATTACCCAAATAATCACGTTTTCGAAAGGAAAAAAATGAAGAAAAGAAAAGAAGCCAAGCTACATATATGATGATAATTTTAAAAAACAAAATAACATATAAAAAAGTAAAGAACAAATTACCTTTTTATCTCCAAATAAAGGCCAGCATAAAGGTAACTATTAATTCACAAACATATAGGAAACTTTGATGTGAAAAACATATAATTATAAGCACAAGATCATTAAAAAGTAACATGCATGATGCATAAAAGTTTAAAGTTTCAAGCCAAAGATCATTAAAAAAGTATCATGATCATATGAAAGCTAAGTGTTCAAGGCTCCAAGCATCATGATCATCATGATCATATGACGACGGACGAGCGGGAGAGAGGGACGAGCGGGAGAGAGGGACGAGCGGAAGAGGGAGAGGGTACGAAGAGATATTTAGGATTATTTAGGGTTTAGTTATGTTAGGGTTTAGGGTTTATTTTAGATGTTTCAACCTGTTAGATCAATAAAAATATGGATCCAAATCCATTAGTGCCTATGGATTTAAATCCAAACCTGTTAGTCACTAAACATTAAGAAGGCGCGCCTAGGCAGCGCCTTGCGCCTAGGCCTAGGCGCGCGCCTAGGGCATAGCGCCCGCCTAGGGGCTCCCTAGGCGCGCGCCTAAGGCGCGCTTTTTTAAACTATGCATGCAATGCATCCCGGCCCAGTGAGGATGATAGTTTCTCTTAAAAGAAAACTTTGGAAGCAAAAAAGAAGTTGCTTCCAATTTTTTTTATCCTTTTTTTTTGTCCAAACAAACACAAGGATTTTAAGCAATCGACCATCCCCTCCTGCATTGTTTCACGTGGAAATTCTGTTTTAAAAAACAAAGAAGCTGTAACAATGCCAAACAAGCTAGGCCTTAACCTCTTGTTCCACTATCTTAGTGTTGAAATAGCGCATCAAGGGGATGTTGTATGTAAATAGAGACGCTTTTTCTTACTTTTGCATCACAAATTGATGAACTACTGAAAGGTTAAGAGTGACTTAGGAAGCATTTATTGTAAGGACTTTTCCCTTGAAGAGGAATTGTGAATTGTGAACAGAAGAAAATAAAGAGAGAAGGAATTGGAGGCATCTTCTCTTGTTAAAAGGAGAAAAATTGTTCTAGGATAAGCCAACCCTAGCACAATGCTTTTCTATTAGTTCAATAGGTGTGGTAGACAAATGGGATATCTAGCTTAGCCCCTAGCTCATCTATGCTTTTAATTTTTATGGGCAACTTATGCTTGATATTTTGGGCTAGTTCGAACCTAAAATTTGATTGGATAGGTTTAAGAGAGGAGAATGTTTGGGAAACGAGGGGAGTTCGCTACTCAGAGGCCTCATGATTTGCGGGTTAAATGCGGTGGCAGATAATCTTTGCCAAAATGATATTTATCGAGTTCCACGTGAGTGGTTGGGATTGAACATGATTGGATTTAGGAAATCCCTTCCTTTCCCACCGGCTCCATCCATTATGATCCCTAACACGTCGTAGCTAAACTATCTTTTTCCTTCAACATCACTCTGTCGTCTTATCCTAATTAATTCAATCCTAGGTGCCAAACGGGGCCTTAATGGCTTACTGAAGATCATATCATAGGTCTTAAATTGGTTTGGGAACTTTTAAATAGTGTCATTCCTATATACTGCTAGAGAATGTTCACGTATGATACCATTGATCTGTTGCAGATCTCAAACTCGAGAACATTTCATGACTGACCATCTAGTTGCATGCCTATCTTTCAGCTTTAATGAGCTTAAGATCTCAAACTCAGGAAATATTTCATGACAGAGCATCTCGTTCCTTTACATGCCCATTTTTTCAGCTTAAGGGCTTTTTTGGTCAGGCTGTTGAACATAGTGCTGTTGAAAACGTGCGGTGGAAAGTATTGTTGTGCTGTGGAGAAAAGTTGTATAGAGTTTGACCGATTCTGTTATAAAGTGCCATTTCTCGTAGAAAGCTATTTGTTTAAATTTTTATTGAAGTGTTGTTTACTGTTATAAATTGTATTAAAAAAAATAAAATTTGAATAGAAAACCCCTTAACTTCTTTTTAGAATTAAGTGATTTTAGTTATAAAAAAAGAAAATTTTCTCAAACTGATTGATAAATTTTATCTAATTTAATAACTTTAATTATTTTTAAGTTATAAAACAATAATTTTTTAACATAACTAAGCATAAAACTCAGATTAAAAAACAAATTAACAGTTGAGGGGTCTGAATCAGAAAAATAAAATTTGAGGGTCTATTTAAGAATGGCCTATAGTTGAGGGGGTCTCCATACATGTTTACGTGAAAAAATAAATTTTATTAAATTCAATAATTTTATTTGTTACTAACATTAATTGATCTACTTCTATTGACTAGAAAATAAATACAGTTATTAAGTTTGATAAAATTATTAATATATTTAATAACAAATTTAATTTATTTAACTAAAAATTATTCAATTTCAAAAATTTAAAGTAGAGAAAGAGAATGGAAAGAAAAAAAAAAGTAGTTTGGACATAACAAAATATTATAATTTGTGTACGAAAAAACTTGTCATTTTAGAAAAATAACTTAAAAGAGGAATAGCGTTTCACACTAGGCAATTGCAGAGGCTCCATCTATGGACCTTCCTCTGTTGGGTTGGAAAATGCTGTTAATTGATGTCTGGAACTATGAAGGAATTTACGCAGACAGCGTTTGGCGGCCGAACACACTATTTGGCACAGCAAAAGCCGGGCCAAGCAGGGGCTAAATAAGATTGATTTTCTGTTTCTCGCTGGAAATCTTTATTTCTTATATATATGTCTATTGCTAGATTCTCAGTTTTCAGGAGTACTTAGTCTCAACAGATCGAAAACATGGTCATTCCATCATTGTCACAACACTAGGGTATGCGTACTAATTTTTTTGTCTCAAAAAGGCCCAAATTTGGGTTGCAACTATATTTGATTTTCATAGAGAACCTATATATTATTTATTGTATAGTTTCATTGTTTTCTAGTGAAAGGTGAAGAACTTACAAGATTGCAAACTAACATAGCCATTCACAAAATCATCTTTAGATTCTTTAGAACAAAGTCATGGCTAGACTTATGTATATTTCAGTACATGTGGGTTTCTACATGTGCTGCATAGCATTTTTGAGAAAGAAGTTTAACATGTCTTGCTTGATGTAACAATGTAGTTTCTTTTCGGGAGAAAATTTTAGATAGTTGCAGTGTTCTAGTTTGTTTCTCTTCTTCTTCCTTTTTTTTTATTTATAATTTTAGCATAGCAAATTTGTAACTTTGATTGTACTTGCAAAGTAAGTTATTATTTAATTATATTAGATTACCATTTGTCATCAGTATGTTAATGTTGAGGCAAGGAAAATCTTGAAGATTGACTACTACTTGTAGGGTTGGGTACCTGCAATTGCCAAAAGCACATTAACAATGTTGGAGAGATGGGAAGAGCTGGGCCTGAAGAATAACTCTGAGTTTGAGATAGATGTATTTAAGGAGTTCCAAATCTTCAGTGCAGATGTCATTTCTCGCGTGGCCTTTGGCAGTAGCTTTGAGGAAGGAAAACGTATTTTTCAGTTGCAAGAAGAGCAAGCGGTTCTTGTTTCTCTAGCATTTAGAAATGTGTACATTCCAGGGTTCAGGTGAGATTTCCTTGTTCGTAGAATACATGCTTATTTTATTTGCCACAAAATATTTGTATCCCTTATATGTGAAAAGATAGATTAGAAGGTTTAAGAGTGAGGAGATGGATGGAGAATAAAAAAACCACCTATTTAAACAAAAAGTGAATTGTCCATTAGTGTCTAAAATAATTTAAAGAACACAGTTAGGAGCTTCAGCAGAAAATTTTCAATGGGAAATTTGGAGTTTATAAATTTTAGCTAATTAACTATGAAACAAGCATGAGTTCTCACTAAAGGGCTGTCACTTCATCCATGACTATTGGTTATAATCAATTGACACCACTGTTTATTATAGATGTTTCCAATAATTAATTAACATGCCGATAGGATAATATAAAACAAACAGTTGACTGATTTACTTACCTTGATTCTGACCCTATGTATCACGGACACTTCTATAAGTCTTGCGTGTCCGTGTCGGACACGCGCGTGTCCGTATCGAACTCGTATCCAATGTGGACACTTCTTGGACGCGCGTTTAATGCCGATCCATAGCGCATACAATTTAAAAAATATATACATATTTTTATTTTACTTTTCTTTATGAATATATAATGTAAAATAATAAATGATTTAACTTTTTAATGACTGCATACAATTTTTTTGGATAAATAAATTATGTATGGTGGAAATTTTTTTTCTTAAAATATATGACCTATCAATGAAAATTTTACAACTTCCATTCGTATGAAAAATATTACAATATTTTACAAAATTAATATTTTATATATAATAAATATATATTATTATATTAATAATATTTTATTTTATTAGCGGTGCTCATGCCGTGTCCGTGTCCTAATTTTTTGAAAGCTGCCGAGTCGCCGTCCAAGTAGTGTCGTATTCCGTGTCCCGTGTCAGTGTTTGTAACGTCTAGTAATCTGACCCAAATCCAAGGGTAAATCTTATAGGTAGATCTAAGTAAAAACTTCTGACCTGCAGGCCCTAGAATTTTCTTAATTGACTCCAATTAGCCTAGTATGGCCAAGTCATTTTAGACCGGGCCTGCGCTTAAAGTAAGTAAATAAGTTCTGTGTAGGGTTGGGTCCAGGCTGGTCATTTTTAACCTAGCCCGAAACCTGGCCCACTCAGACTATATTCAGGTCTATATTTTCGGTTAATGTATTCTTGACAGTTGCTTCATAGATCATTGAAGTTCTTATGGATTTACATTTGAAACTCTAGCTCATTTATGCTGTTTGAGCAGTCACTCATCTCTTTCCAACTTCAGTCGCATGTGTAGCTTAGATTTTCACCCTTCAGTTTCCTTCTGGTATAAGTGTGCATGTGTTTGGTGGGGCTGGATGATCAAGGATTTTTTTCTTTTCTATTTTCCTGGTCAATAGCTTGGTGTTTTAAGGTAAACTTGGTACTAGAGATATTTTGTACAACTTTGGCGTCCTCAAAAACTTGTATCCAAATGTCTCCAGCCTTTCTCAATAGGGTAATCATTCTTCTCAGCTTTAAACTCTCTCTTCTTCAATTCTTTAGGATATGCTCCTTGTAGTTCTTTTTGCATTTTAACACTCTTGATTTTCGATAGGCATTTGGAAGGTGGTTTTAACCACATCTTAGGGCTCATCCTGGATTTTAGTTGATTAACATTTTTGGTTGACACCATATGTCATCTCTCATACAAGGAAAAAGAATAGGAATCTCTCTTCATGTTGCAGCATTAATTGCCTGTTTAGACACCAAAATAAGATCATATATTATTGGGCAATATGTGGTGGAAAAAATATGGAAAGTTAGAATGGTTATCAGTTAATTCTTGGGTGATAACTTTGTTTCCAAATGGTAGAGCAAGTTATACGGGGATCGTGTATGTTGCCTGGGCGTTTTTTTTTTTTTTTAAAGTGATTTTCACATAAGGTTTTGGCTTTAGCCCATTATGAAGTCCTAAATATACAGAGCCTTTCAGATATCATATCCTTGAACATTATGGTTACTCATTTAAACACTTTTAGACATTTTCAAACCTCTCAACAACCAACTAACAAATAGCCCTCGAGTAAATGTGAGGTGATATGCCAGAAAATTGTTCTAGCATCCATACAGGCTATAGTAGTCAGATCCCTAAACTAGAATCTGTAAGCAAGTATGAGTTATTTCTGTATATGGTATAACTTGTTATGACTTACTGAACAGGGATGAGGTTTATTGATTTGTTAGCTTTATGTTCCGTAGAACTTGCAGTTTGGCAATACTTTTATTTGAACCAAACCCTAAGAGGTCCTTGAAGTTGGAAAGGGAAGATACATAAATAGTGATTTTTTAAATGTAAATGAGAAACATAATTAATCTTTCAAAAAAAAATTGAGAAACATAATTACAATGTGTTGATTATGGCCTATTTTTAATATTTGTGCAGGAAAGGTGTAGCTTAATCATCAATTCTTCATAAGAATTAGCACATATTCATAAAAGATAAACCTTCTAGTGAGTGCCAAAGCAATCATCCACATCCTGTTAAATTAATAAACAATTGCCCAATAATTTAACTATTTTTAGGTCTTTTGCCGATTTGTGGGCCTTTTTTTTTGTGTACTATTGAGAAATCATTAATTTGTTGATCGTTTGAGTACAGGTGCGTATCATCTATTTGGATATCCCATATTGTTATGGGATTTCCTCGTAATGCCAACAATCCCTCCACAATATATACCAAGTATTTGCATTTGGTGCTTGTAGAAGTTTGGTGTGAAGTGTTCTCTGGAAGATTCTTAGTTTGCTGTTTTAGTAATAAAAGCACAATGAAAGAAATTTATCATGCGAGTGTTATTCCTTTTGAACACTAATATCACAGAGAGAAGAGGTCTAGCATACTTGATTATTTATTGGGAGTCTATTGGATATAAATATTAAAAACACCGTTCTCTAGTAGTTTTAAGTTTTTGGAGAAAAATGATTGTTTCATACAATTTAACAGTCTTCTTTGAGATTTTTGAATTAGTTTACCTGTTGACATCCATTAGCAACATCTTAAAAAGCCTTTCTTTTTTTTCATTCTTTTTTAGAGTTAAAGTTACATTATTATGAGATTGCATTACCAAACATAGGAAATTCTTGCAAATTGAAGGGATTATGTGGGCCACCCTGTGAGGGGAGCAAAAGTTCAAAAAACGAAGGTCAAAGTACCCTGCCAATCTGATAGTAAAGTTGATGATGATTTTTTTTTTTTTTTAAATCTTTTATCACAGGTTTATACCAACAAAGAACAACAAAAAACGATGGAGACTAAACAAGGAAATTCGGGACTCGTTACGAAAGTTGATTGAGATTAACGGAGAAGAGTGCGAGAACTCTAAGAATTTGCTTGGTCTAATGATATCAGCAAATAAAGCTGAAGGTGAAGAAAAAATGGGGATTGAGGAAATCATTGATGAGTGCAAAACGTTCTACTTTGCCGGCAAGGAAACAACCGCAGACCTTCTAACATGGTCAGTGCTGCTTCTAGCATTCCATGAAGATTGGCAAAACAAAGCACGTGAGGAAGTCAACAAAGTTTGTTCCAACCGTGAATTCCCCAGTGCGGACGACCTCGGCAATCTCAAAATTGTAAGTTTAATATCTCCGTATTCAAAATGAGACTGAATTCTTGGTGTTCAAATATGTTAACTCCTAATGCGTAGGTTTTGTGGGCCTATTTCAATCTAGATTTTAGAGCTAATATACCGTTTTATCCTGATCCAACACATCTTAGTCCTAGAGTATTCTCATGTTCATGTTACATAATATGAACTCAAGGTATATTTGTAAAACAATATTCTTCGGACAATACTGTGTTAGCAATTGTTCAATCGGAGTAAGCGTAAATTTTGTAGCGATATGAGAACTTTTCATTTGGAGTAGCATTTGTTGATGGAAAAGTAATTTGACAAATAATTCAATTTCATAACTTAGAAATGCCAATGGCTCTAAGTAGGTCGGACACGTCTACATTTAGAAACAGCAGCTATTTTGGCTTTGAGTAGGATTGATTATTGAAAGATATTTCTACCCAATACCGGAAAGTTGTGCAATAACGAGTGCTATTTAGATTACCATCCTATCCGTGTTTGAAGTTTCTTATCACCCAATTGAAAATTCTCTTACTATGGAAATAATGGTATCAACTGAATCATAAGAATCTAAACCTTGCTATCCTACATGCAGTCGAGTCTAAGTTGTCAAAGTACCTTTAACTTCCGCTTTGAACCGAGTAACATGGTAAAAAAATTAATCGAATCCTCCATGTCTGCCATTGTCTACCCTAACTTAATCTCATGCATAGTTGACAAACACAACAATGGCCGAGTCTTGCTAACATCTAGGTTTGTCTATAAGATTAATGCGACTACTTATATATCTATTCTAGTGTAGCACGACTTTTTTTCAAAGTTATCTTTGAGCTTTCATCCATTTCGACGACGCCCAAGAACAAGAATATTCTGTGCTTGACTTGGTTATTGTATTCATGTCATTGCTAATATTTCTGATACAAATTGGAAAAGGTAAACATGGTATTGAAGGAAACTCTCAGACTGTATCCCCCAGCTGTAGCGCTCAACAGAGTAGCCACAAGGGATGCCAGAATAGGCACACTCGATATCCCGGGCGGCACGCAAATCTACATGCCTATCGTAGCTATTCACCGTGATGTTGAATTGTGGGGCGCCGACGCCAACGAGTTTAATCCATTGCGGTTCGGAGAGGACAAGGGGCATTACGATCTTGGCACGTACTTTCCTTTCGGCATCGGACCCACCATCTGTGTCGGACAAAATCTGGCTCTTGTCGAGGCCAAAGTAGCTCTCGCCATGATTTTGCGACGATTTGAGTTTAGGATTTCACCTTCTTATGTTCATGCTCCAATGCTATTTCTATCCCTTCAGCCTCAGTATGGTGCCCAAGTTCTCTTGCACCGGATATGAGCTCATTCCGGTTCTGAGTCGGCGTGTAAAACTAAACTGTCTCTGCTACAAAGAACTCAATGATTTGTGCAATTTAAGTATGTGATTGTTGTATCTCGTGCGATGGACTAAGTGCATACATTTTTGAAGGAAAAAATTTAATGTACAGTTGCTTGCTAAAGGCCTTCAGAATGAGAACTCTCTGTAACTTTAGAAATCTTCTTGTGCAAAGTGGAAACTAGCCAAAATATGTATAGACACAATATTTTGTTGTTTTGTTTGTAAAGCCATTGTGCATTAATGCTTATGTGATCTCCATTGCGTGTAAAATATTCTCGTGTTTTCGTTCTTAGGCTGTCTTTGTTTTGATTTATTCTATCAAGGTCGTGTTTAGATATCGGAACAAGTTATTCAGTAGCATCTTATTTGGCATGAGAAATTTTTATTGTGATTAGTTATTGTGAATGTGATCAAATTTGACCTTTTAAGTTATTTTCTTTTGGTGTAAATCACTCGTAGATGAAATATATTATCCTACTACTAAATCATAAATGTAAAAGCTTTTTAAGAGAAAAACTCAAAACTCTCTCAAACTCTTCTTACCTTTCAAGATTACAGAAAAAGTCTTAATACCGAATAAGTTAGCGATAAATAATTTATTCTGACATCCAAAAAGGATCTAGTTCTATAATTCAAATTTGCTCCGAAACTAAATTCTAATATCCAAATTTATGTGATTTTCTGTTATAGTTTGATTTAATTTAGCCTGAGCATTCCACAGGCTACATGCCTACTTAATTAATATATTAACTAATATACTAGTATATGATTAGGCAATCAAACCATTACTATATATGTTATCTTAACACTTATTAGGTGATATGAGCCCCAGCCCCAGGCTTCTTGGGCATTAGAATAACTTTTAAAAAAAATATTATTTAGTTATTTATAATTTAATTTTATTAAATATTTAGATAATATAAACTTATCATATTAGTTAAATATAATAATATAATTTAGTTAAACATTTGAATAAAATTTTAAAATAAGGTCCTCAAAAGTTTTTTCAAATCCAACTTTTTAACGGTAAAGATAAATTTCATCCAACGAAATTAAATACATGAATTATATCATTTACGGGAGAAAACTTTACCAGTTTTTTTAAAAAAAAACTTAACAACTTCAAATAATTACGAAAAGTGTGAATAATAAATATATTTTTTTTAAAAAGCCAAAGAAATTATCAGTAAATAATAATAATTATTATCCTGAGCGGTATCCTAGTAGTTTTCCTAGTCCGAGTGGAATTAGGATAAAATACGAATATATACGTTAAATAATAAATAAATATATCCTACAGTGGTATCCTCATTATAGTTGTCCTAGTTAGAGTCGAATTAGGATAAAATACATATACATATACATATATATACGTGCGTAGAGATACATCGAGCCCTTGTAATTACACTCTGCTCTAATTCCACCGTGGAGCGCGACATTAACGACCAGTGGAGCTCGTCTCATAGGTACGTTTTAATTAATATTATTGTTGATTATAGTTTAATTGCGTAGTTTCGTAGCTTTACGTAAATTATCGTTCTTGTTAATTCTCCCTTACGTAGTTTCGTTCTTAATTTGGGATTCCAAATTTATGCAAACCAGTTCTTGAATTCTTCCGGGCTTTAACGGCATTCCCCTGCGCGCGCGGAAGCATGACGAAGACGGAGACGTCGAGTTCGAGACCGATCAAGAAATCAGAGCTGAAGAAGAAGAAGATGAAGGCGGCTGCCGCGACAACGCCGATAGTGTTTAGTTGGGCTGCAGGCGACGTCGTGGAGGCCGGTCGAGGCGGCGGCAGCAAGAACTGGTCCTTGTGGCAGCTCGCCACAGTGTGGGGCCCTGCAGCGCGCAGTGGCCACTACTGGCTCCGGTTCTTGAAGTCCTCCGAGGTGGTCTGCATCCCAGCGTCCAGAATCCGCATGCCGAAGCTCGACTGCGCGTGCCGGATTCGCGACGCCGATTTAGAGGCAATCTTAATGCATGTCGGTTGCGAACACAACTATGCTGCGAGGAGAGAAGAAGAAGAAGAAGAAGAAGATGATGCTCAGAGTGTTTCGTCGTCCGTGGGGAGCAACGAGGGCTGGTCGTCGGAGTCGGAGAATGATTGCTCGATACACTCATCCGACGAGAGTGAGCAGCGTGCAGAGACGGCCTACCGTTTCCGGCGAGCGGCGTACATGTCGGGTATGATCGAGATCATCGATTGATCGAGCGAGCGACAACGTCGATTCGATCGACCGATCGGCTGCGACATCGATCTTGATAGGGGGGAGTTCATCACGGTTTTGTATATGTATGTTTGGGTTTCTTTTATGTATTTCTTGGTTCTCGACCTCTGTTATGTACGTAGCTGGTTCAAACCTTCTTTGTACGTTGATTAAGATGTGTACGTAATAGGTTAATTGTTTAATTCTTTCGGAGTAAAATTACGTTGGTTGGTTTATTGTGCAATGAAATATACTGGGCTTTTCATTTTGCATGGTATTTGGTTGGGTTCCCGTTCTTTAGCTCTGTAAAAAAATGCTGGTGTAATAACTCTGTTGTAAATTAGGATTTAATTAATGTACATCTCTTGTTTATCTATTTTTGCCTATTTAATATTTTATTACGGGTGAATGCACAAATTTACTCGTCAGGTTAGGTAATCCTTTTCCTGATGCTTCTGTTTTCCGAAGAATTGGGTTTCATTAATTTTTACCGGGATAATTCTTCAGCTATAACTCTGTACTCAATTCACAGATTTTTTGAGTTTCTAATTGCAATTTTTACTAATTGAAACAGAGTCTTTCTACTGATGATTCCATTCATAGAAGAAAAAAAAATCCTATATTGATTCCGCAACATTTCATGATAATGCAATGCGATTTACTTCTAATCTTCAGAAATGATCTCATCATGTTATATTTCAAAATTCAGCGAACATGCACGTTGTTGCGCGCTATTTGGGCTATCAATGTTAATAGCACGTAGTTCCGGTAAGCCTTTGTATGTTTAATGTTTTGCAAATTTGAACCCTCAATATGTAAATGTTCAAACCGCATTTGAGTCGATTAAGAATAAGCAACCAAAGTATGCTCAACACTAGAAATTCTAAGACTCTTGTTTTAATCAGTATAAATTGCATCAAAAAACTCGAAGCCCGCAAATCAACTAAATCAAGAATTATCCAAGTAACTGAAGCCCAATTTGCACAAGACAATATCAGATAGAAACAGTGTGAACTTTTTAAATGAATCAATCTTGCTTTAATTAGTATAAATTGCTTGGATAAAACTATGAGCCTGTGAATAAATTGTAGAGTCGCAGCTAAATTTTTTACATTAACTGGTTAGAAAACATTAAAATATTAAACGGCTTAAAAAAAAAGTTTACTAAAATGATGTAAATGTGACTCGAGGGAGCAAGTAATATACAATACATCCTAATTTACAAGAGAATGAGTGAGCCAGTATTTTGTACATAGATAAATTAAGACTTGTGACCAATTAAGTAATATATCTGCGAACGTAAGCTTCAATTCGTCGCACAATGAACCAATGTAATTTTACCGGGAAAGAAATAAACAATGATTCGTCGCACAATGATTTACGACACTCAGGAGAACCTGTGATCTATGACATATCTTACTGCAGGATTGTTCTTCGTAGAGAAAGCCGCATTTTGTTTTCGTGTATAATTTTGGTATGCTTGTTATGTGTTTCGTTGTTTTTTGAGAGAAAGGTAGCACGCTACCCGCTTCATTCATTAGAAAGATAAACTAGGCTACAGGAGTGAGGCAGACTGGGCCTCGAGAGAAAAAAAAAAAAAAAAAAAAAAAAAAAAAAAAAAAAAAAAAAAAAAAAAAAAAAAAAAAAAAAAAAATCTATCTATCCCGTAAAACGGTTAAGGTTCAGCTTTGCTGGGGTAAGGAGGTCCCACTCCGATAGCAGTTGCTGGAGCTTGAGGACTACTCGCACCGGGTTGGGCTGGGTCTTCCCAAAGATCGTATCATTTCTGACTTTCCAAATGGTCCACCAGCTGCCTGCTAATTCAGTTAAGCCAGATCTTGTCATGTGCTTCCCTGTCCTGCCCGTCCACCTGTCCCAGACTAAGTTTACGTCGTCCCCCAGATCCCGAGGCTGCACTCCGTCCACGCCCATCACTATAATGTATCTACTGAAGACGGGTGAACAGATGGTCCACAGTCTCCACTGCCGATCCGCAAAACACACAGGTTGTGTCTCCTGGCCACCCTCTCTTAGCAAGGTTATCAGTTGTAAGAGGTCTTTCTTAAGGACCAGCCAACAGAACACTTTCACTTTTAGGGGAATTCGGAGGTTCCAGATCTTACGAGCCCTAGCGTCCCTCGTACCCCCGTCAGTCAATGCTAAGTAGGTCGATCTTACCGAGAAACATCCGTCAGGGCTCCATCGCCAACGTATCTCGTCCGGTCTCTGAACGACTGTGTGAGAAGTTAGCATTTCCTTGAACTCCGGGAGGCTGGCACTCACCCCTTGTATAGAATCGGGGGAGGCTCCTAGTATCTTGAGCCAGTTCCAACTGTCGCTCTCAAAACAATCACTAACTTTTATTTTTTTCTGGCCTGCGAAATAATAGAGCTCTGGGAACGACGTATGTAGAGCGGTCTCCCCACACCAACGATCGGACCAGAAGTCGATATTACTCCCGTTGCCTAGTTTGTAAGCGGTTCCCCATTTGAAGATGACATTGAGACTAAGGACTCCCTTCCACCAGAATGAAAAGGGTCTAAAAGATTTTCCTTCCATCAATGGTTTTCTTCTTTTGTAGTATAAAGCTCTGATAATCATGTTCCATTGCAGTTGTGGCGCCGTGTGAAGTTTCCACCACCATTTAGACAGCAGGGCTCGGTTCATAGTTGTAATGTCCAAAATACCCAGCCCGCCTTCGTTCTTGCTCTTGCATACGTTCTTCCATGCCACCAAACAGCCCTTGCCTGTGGGGTTGCGTCCACCATTCCAGAAGAAGTCTCTGCGTAGAGCTTCAATGCGCTTGATCACCCATTTGGGTGCCTTGAAAACTGTTAGGAAATATAGGGGGAGATTAGATAGAACCGCGTTTACCAGAATAAGTCTGCCCCCCCTAGATAGGAGTTTAGCTTGCCATCCATCTATTTTACGTTGGACTTTTTGGATGAGCCCCCTCCATACCTCCTTAGAGGGGGGTCTAGGGGAGAGAGGTAGTCCCAGGTAAGTAGTCGGAAATGTGCCTACTCTGCACCCGAGTAAGTCCGCTAATCTCGTAGCTTTTCCGTCCGCCTGGCCCAGATAGAATAATTCCGACTTCTCTCTGTTGATTTTTAGGCCGGACGCCCATTCAAATAGCTGCCACACAAATCGAAGATTCCTTAGGTATCTTCTTCTAGCCTCGCAGAAGAAAAATGTATCGTCCGCAAATTGGATGAGGGAAACGGTACTCGTATCAGACGGGCCAATCCCTTTGAAAAGATTATTGCATTCGGCCTTATTAGTCATACGGGTCAAGCATTCCGCCACTAACAGGAAGAGAAAAGGGGACAACGGATCCCCCTGCCTTACTCCTCTCTTTGTCTTGATCCACTTTGTCGCCTCTCCATTTATTAAAATAGCCACTTTCGCATAGCACACGCATGATTCGATCCAGCCACACCACTTCTCGTCGAAGCCCCACCATTAAAGGATGCGGAAAAGGAATGGCCAATAGATTCTATCGTAGGCCTTTTCAAAATCTACTTTTACCGCGACCCCCTCAATACCCTTTTTGCTACCCCATCCAACGAGTTCGGATACAGTAACAAACGCGTCGGTGATGTTCCGACCCTTCAAAAAAGCTGATTGCGTCGGTGAGATTAGGTCAGTCATGACCAGTTCTAGACGGTTGGCCAAAACCTTAGATAAGATTTTTTAAATCCCATTTATTAAACTTATTGGGCGATAGTCGTTCGCCCGTTCTGCCCCCTCCTTCTTGGGGATTAGACAAATAAAAGTGTTGTCTATGGGGGCAGTGGAGAGTCTACCCTCATACATCTCCTGGAAAAGATTAAGGATGTCCTCCTTTACCGTGTCCCAGAAAGTTTGATAGAATCTAAGCGGGAATCCGTATGGTCCCGGCGCCTTATCGCTCCCCAGTTGGAAGACCGCTTGCTTAATTTCTTCGACAGTGAAAGGTTCAGTTATCCTTGATAAATGAGGGATTGAAGTGCGATCAGCCTGAAATAGATTGCTCCAGTCCCCGAAGGAGGTTGGGGCCGATGAGTCCGGGGTGAAGAGATTCTTGAACGATCGATAGAAGTAGTTCAATTTGTCTTCTTCGGATTGGTATTCGACGCCGTTGTCGACCACCGTGCCGATCCTGTTGGCTCTTCGTCTCTCGTTAGCAAAGGAATGTAAGAACTTAGTGTTGCCATCTCCTTCACGCAACCAATGTTGTTTGGCCCTGGATCTCCATACCGAATTTTCATCATTTAAAACTCCTCGTAGATTAGCCTTAAGTCCCTCTCTTTTCGATAGTAGTTCCGGTGTGAGGGCACCTTGTTCTTCAGCTTTGTCGATATTCTGTAATTCTTCCATAAGATGGTTTTTTAAGCCTTTAATGCTATAGAACTCATTGGCGCACCACTCTTTGATCCTTTTGCGACAGTGTCTCAGCTTTGCTGTGAACACTATCACAGCCGGAGTATCCTGGATGACCTGATTGCCTTCCTTCCACCATTCCGGCACCTTGGAAATAAAACCCTCGTGGTTGAGCCATGCTTCCTCGAAACGAAAGGTTTTATGTTTCCTCTTTGAGATTCTCTCCGTCGATAGAAGGATAGGGCAGTGGTCAGAAATTACTCTAGGGAGGGCTACAACGTTTGAAAGGGGGAATGCCTGGTCCCACTCCGTCGAGACTAAGAAACGATCGAGCTTGCCAGAGTTGGGTTTTTTTGCAAGTTAGACCACGTGAATGATTGGTTAGTCATGGGAGGGTCAATCATAGCTAGCTCTTTAATTAGATTGTTAAATAAAGCAGTAGCCTTGGAGCTCCAGGTCTTCCCCCTCCTCTCCGCTTGTCCTCTGGTACAGTTAAAGTCACCACAGATAATCCACTTACCCTCGCAGTGATCTTTTAGTTGTGTCAGTTCCGAGAAGAACTCCTCCTTACCATCCCAAGAAGCTGGCCCGTATACATTCGTGACGAAGAAGTGTGTCCCACACACGGTGGAGGAGAGAAGTACAGTAATAGAGTACTTTCTCACAAGCACTTCTTGGCAGGAAAAGAAACGGGAACTCCATCTCGTGATAACACCTCCGGATGCACCATTTGATTCAAGGAAGACGCATTTGTTGAGGAATGAACCACCAAAACTACGCAAAAAGGATCCTGATACATGATTGACTTTGGACTCTTGGATACAGACCACCACATTTCTGAGTTTCGAGATAACGGCCCTAACGGCACAACGCTTAGAAGGATCATTGATCCCTCTAACGTTCCAACTACAAACACTGATCATAACAAAACAAGTAGACACCTACCACAAAAACACCCCAAAATCATGTCTACAATCCCGCAAACACACCCGGCCTACGCACAGTTGTTTGAGAACCCGGCAAAGTTCTTCGCCTCGTCCTCACCCAGTAGCACCCCACAAAGTCGGCTCTTGTTGATAACCTTCATCGCCGATGCACCACACACTCCTAATTCGCCTTCGCGTAAACCCGCCTTCCTTGACATAGCCTTGAACATGATAGAAGACTTAACAGAATTGGCAAGGCGTTTGCTACTGCGCGGCATCAAAGGGTTCGCGACGGCATCTCGTTGTTCCGTTTGCACCAAAACCATGGGCAAAGAATCCCGACTACCGATTTGACCCCTTTGGTCGCTGTCCGAATCCAAGAGGGGCTCGGGGGATAGCTGCCAGGGAGATACGACGTCATACCCCGCGTCATCCACCTCGGCTGCAACGGCTGGGATGGTCAGGTCGATGTCATGGGAGCCCATGCCCTCCCTTCTGGTGGGCAGGGGCGTGCTAGCCGGCCCACCGGAGGAAATGAGAGAAGAAAGTTGGGCCATCGGTCCACAGCCCATTGGGTCAAAGATTATTCTCTTAAGTCTAATACAAAAGGAGGGGGGACAGGTGCCGGCCCAGAAAAAAGAGGATGGCCCGACCAGAATCGCAATGGGCCGACTGCATCCCTCCACAGCAAGCTGCCCCTGGCCCACTAAGCTCTTCAGAATAGTCCAAGCGGGCTTGGCTTCCGGTTTCGGGTCTGGTGCCGTGATTTGACTTTGGGCATTTAAAGCCTCGGGTTCCATACCCTCCTTAGCAGGCTTTTCCATCCACCTCAGCCTACCCCCTGACACATAATTAGTGTGCTGCCTTTTAGACTAAGTGTAGAAAAAAGTGCTCCCCTGGATCCCTCTCCCACTAGTTTCCATCTTCGTGCAACTCGCAGCCTTCCCCATTCGCTCCACCGACTTCGAGCCTTGTGCCCGCACGATCTCGTACTCCGTGCCGCTTCGAAGCGTTGCACCGCCGGCCCGTGTGTTGAACGCCGCTCCGTCCGCCGTCGCCGGTGCAGCTCGCTGGGTCACCGTGGGGGGTCGCCGAGCCGTCGCGGGCACCCGGTGCGTCGATGCAGCTCTCGGGTTCAGGTGGATCGCCTGATCGGATCCGGTTTCATCCAGTTCCCCGGCCTCGTCGTCCATCGGTACCATCGCATTTTCCGGGCCACCAATGGGATGCATCCTTTGATCTCGATCGTCTGCTCGCGCCACGCCATCCGGTCCATTAGGCGGCGGCGCAGGGGGTCCACCTCCCTCGGCTTCCTCTATTCTCTCCCAGCTCTCCAAATGAACCATGACGGAGAAGCTCTCCTCGCCAAGCACAATCGACAGATTTTGTGGAATGCCGATAAGCGAGTCAAGAGCGATCTGGCAGCGGAAGGCTCGAAGATCCGTCATCGCCTTAGTCAAGTCGTCCGCCTTGATGAAACGCCCGAAGCCGCTCACCATTGCCGCCACTCGTGCCACCGTCCAACACTCAAAAGGTAAATTGATTAGGCGAACCCAAGCTTTGAACTGTAATCTGTGGGGCTGGGCATTTCTGTAGCGGCCCCATGGGTAGCACCTGATCCAGAAATCGTTGAGGGTGAGGACTTCCCTTCTAACCAAGGTCTCAGCCGATACCCATTCGGGCAGGAATATTGCGTAGTCTCGGTCCCTGTAGCGCGCGACGGCGAAATCTTCGGTGTATCCCCCGAAGCGATTGGCCAGTGCATTAGCAATGGTGAAGATAGGATCTGGTCCGAGATTGGCGGGTTGGATCACATCCGCGAGGACAGCATTCCGGCGCAGATCCCTTCTCCGCAGGTACTCCTCAGTATAAGGTACATAGACCTTCGATATAGATAGGCGCCCTCGGGGTCGGATAGCCCTGTTCATATCGGTGAAGAGCTCGGCTGACTTTCCTTTGCAGTGGATAGCTCGATGCCCAGTTTTACGGCACCTAAAACACTTTATGGGGTCTCGGCACGCTGCGACTTTGTGGTCGCTAGCAAGGCACCTGAAGCACCTCGTCTCTAGCTTGCGGATCGGTGGACCCTTGGGACGTTGGGTGGCGTGGCTACTGTAGGAATTAAGAGGGGAAGCTGTAGGTTGTGTGTTTGGTTTCTTCAGCAACGCCTCCTTATAGGATCCACTGGCAGTAAATGCAAAGTTAACACCAACACCTTCCAACCTACTCTGCTTCACCCCCCTCGTAATTCCTCTTGATGGGATCGCAAGCTTTCCTCCAAGATGACTAGAATTTAAGCCGCTCCTAGAGTCTCGGGTTGAGGTTATGCTGAAAGCAGCTAATGTCTCTTCGTCTTCATCATATTGCCTGCAGACCTCTAATAACTCTCTACCTACCTCGTCCGCCCAGGCGATGCGCTTCAGCGTCCTCTTCTTCTTCGCCCCTAGAGAAGCTGATGAGCTTCCCTCCATTCTTTAGAGATATCGCCACTTTATGTGTTTCGTTGTTCACTCAATAAATTGCAGATCTGCTGAGCCATGCCATTTTTGGGATGCACATCATGTAATACATAATTTGAGAGAACCATCACCACCTCTCATGAGGCCACGTAGCCTATGGAGGTCTTAACCAATGGGGTAATGCCACGTATTCATGAAATTTTTTGGATATGCCCGGTTTATCGTAGTCCAATCGTGAAAACCAATAAAAGCTTGCCACTTGCCTCATAGCAATGTTGGACGCACCTGGTGCACTATACACCGACTATAAAATATGCATAAAAAAATAAATTTTTACAGTATAATAAATTATTTAAATATTTTTATATTATATATACTATATTATATTATATTTTATCATATTAATTATCATTTATATTATTAATTATTTAATATATCTTACGGTGTATGAAATATTATTGTACACCGGGTGCAAGCAAAACATTACACTATATAATTTGACACTCTTTCCCCCTCACCCGATCCCCTCTCTCTCTCTTCTTTCTCTCTCTACCCTTCCTTCCTATTTGGACCTCTTGACTCTTCCCCTTTCCAAAGGCCACTTTTTTTTTTTATTTGCCTCTTCACTTCCCGAAGGGCCTCTCTCCCTTAGCATCTCTCTCTCTCCTCTCTCTAAACTTCTCTCTCTTTCTCTTCCCATTAAAATAGAAAAAAAAATCTTGCACAATCATTACAAAGATTGTATAGATTTCTTGCTTTGCTCCATAAATAGCTAAAGGAGGAGCTCGGAAGGGGGGAGGGGGGGGGGGGGGGGGGGGGGGGGGGGGGGGGGGGGGGGGGGGGGGGGGGGGGGGGGGGGGGGGGGGGGGGGGGGGGGGGGGGTGCGCACGAGGCTGTTGGGCAAAGAGAGAGAGAGAAAAAGAAGTTAGAAGAAAGAAAGAAGAGTGCAAGAGAAATTAAAAAAATAATTAAAAAATAGTGATAAATTAAATTTTTTTTAAAAAAGAGAGAGAAGAACTGTGCTCCCCTCCCTTCTTCTGTCCGTTGCTGCCGTACTCGCGGCCGAGGCCGTTGTACCCACCGGCGCCGCCCAAAGTTGCTGCCGCCGTCGTACTCGCCGACGCCGCCCAACATCGGCGCCGCCGCCGCACCCGCTGACGCCGTCCAAAGCCGTCGAGGCCGCCGTTCCCATCGGCGCCGCCGACGCCGACTGAAGCAGCCGACGCCGCTCAACACCGCTGCGTCGTCGCTGCTCAAGCCGAAGTCGCAACCCACCAACTAATTTTGTTGGTTGCTTCGGGAGTAAAAAAAAGAACAAAACAAGAGAAGGGACAGAGTATTTTATTTTTTTTGCTTATTCCAAAGTGTACCCCATCTATTATGATATTTTATGTCAAATTAAAAAAAAAAAGAATGTTGCGATCCATCTGCAATCTTTTTTTGATAAAAACATATTCTGTAATATTATCGCTTTACCTTCACTTCATCGCAAGAGTTTAAAATTTCTGCATAAATTATCTTTTTTTTGTATTTTTTAAAATTATTGTTTAAAAGTCTTTACATAAATTAGTGGCAAACTATTTAGCCGCAGCGAACAATTTTAAAAGTCTTTACGTAAATTAGTCGCAAACTATTTAACCGCAGCGAAGCGCGGGTAGTTACCTAGTATCTTTGATTTTTATGTATCAGCTGGATATGTTCTTAACTGATGCTGAATAAATTGCACTTGTGACATGCATTATCCTTGAAATAAACAAAAAGGAAATTGTAATAGGCCTTCGGACAGGAGTCGGCCTAATCCCATAACTTTGCTCTTTTTTTTGGGTCAGGCTGTCTTGTGATTATCTAAATTCTGATCTGAAAAGTTGGCAATATGAAACGTCTTATTTACGCAACTTTTGCATCCTAAGAGGCTGAACTCAGTCTGATATAATCTGAAATTAAATTAGAAATCAGATCTTGATTGTATTGGCTAACTACTACATGATTAACCACTGCGACCAAATTAATTGACCTACCCTACAATTTGTATGAAAAGATGTAACATTTTATCCAAAAGGTCAAGAAAAGTGTTCTTGGATCATACAACAGTTCTTAGTAATCGTCTCATTAATAACCCAAAAAAGCATTTGCAATGTAATTCTCTCAAGTTTGAATACGAGGAATCCTACATACTTTCTCATCAAAGGAAAGACAAAAATATTAACATAAAATTTGATTTTATGTTAATATTGGCAAAATATTTATGTAAAAAAAAATTTAAATAGTAAATTAAAGTTTGATACTGATCACCAGTCCGAGATGATACTGGTTTTATGATTTAAAATTTAAATTGATGTCAAATAAGCTAATTTGCACTATTCTTTAATTTTTAGAAAGAGATGGACTTATATACAATTATACTTTTCCTACCTTGACACTTGGGCTTTTCATGAAAAGCCCATATTGTCACATTCTCATGACATGAGTCAACAAATAGACCCGACAATCTCAACTCATACCCGTGGGTAACCGCGGATTACCTGCAGATTTGCTGGTATAGGCAGCAGTACTTTTTTTACTCAAAACATTACAGATAAAACAGAAGAATATCTGTTAAATTATAGGCATTTTGGGCAACCCACAGTACCCGCATATAGGGTTAGGATAATAGTGGTCCCGTAGGGTTTAATGGGTGGATGATTGAATAACATAATCTAAGAGATAGAATTGGTGAAAGGGATAGATCTAAAGGTGAAAAACTTGCAAGCACCAAATGTTTGGTGCTTATAAAAGCACCATATATATATATATATAGAGTCCGGCTACTATACTCTCATGAGTATAGGTCCCTTTGTACTAAAAGCACCATATATATATATATATAGAGTCCGGCTACTATACTCTCATGAGTATAGGTCCCTTTGTACTAAAAGCACCATATATATATATATATAGAGTCCGGCTACTATACTCTCATGAGTATAGGTCCCTTTGTACTCATAAGTTTTTGACCGTTAGATCTACCCCTTTGACCATTTTCATCCATTAGATCATATTATTCAACCAACCACCCACTCAACCCTAAGGGACCATTATCATCCTAACCGGGGACCACTATCATCCTAACCGCACATCCCTTCATCTAACGGTCGAAAACTTATGAGTACAAAGAGGTCTATACTCATAAGAGTATAGTAGCCATAGCCTCTCTCTCTCTCTCTCTCTCTCTCTCTCTCTCTCTCTCTCTCTCTCTCTCTCTATATATATATATATATATATATATATATATATAGTCCGGCTATGGTGCTTGTAAATTTTTTACCGTTAGATCTACCCCTTGTGCCATTTTCACCCATTAGATCATACTATTCAACCAACCACCCACTCAACCCTAGGGGGCCCACATCATCCTAACCGCACATCCCTTAATCCAATGGCAAAAAATCTATAAGCACCAATGACTTGGTACTTTTAAAAGTATAGGAGCTCAATTTTTTATATTGATATATATATATATATATATATATATATATATATATATATATATATAATTGATATATATATATATATATATATATATATATATATATATATATATATATATATATATATATATATAGTCCGGCTACTATGCTATCAATAGCACCAAGCACTTGGTGCTACCAAGTTTTCCACCATTAGATCTACCCCTTTGATTATTTTCACCCGTTAGATCATACTATTCAACCAACCACCCACTCAACCCTAGGGGGACCACATTATCTTAACCGCACATCCTTTAATCTAAGGGCCAAAAACCTAATAGCACCAATGACTTGGTGCTATTAATAGTATAGTAGCCTAGTTCTATATATATATATATATATATATATATATATATATATATATATATATATATATATATATATATATATATATATATATATATATATAATTGAGCTTCTATACTTTTAAAAGTACCAAGTCATTGGTGCTTGTAGGTTTTCGGCCCCTAGATTAAGGGATGTGAGGTTAGAATGATAGTGGTCCCCTAGGGTTGAGTGGGTGGTTGGTTGAATAGTATGATCTAACCAGTGGTGGATCCATTCTGGAAAAATGATACTCATTGTATAGGGTCAAATATATAATGAAGAAAAAGACATAAAAAAACATAAAACATAAACTAAAAGAGCAAACTACTCATTAATATTACATAAATAAAAAAAATGAACCATTTCTATTTACAATTATTCTCAACATGTTTTCATACTCAAGATATAGATAGCATCATTGTCGAATATTTTTTTTATACAAGTCACGAAATAATCGTTTATTAATTGATCAAACATATAGTTGTGCAAATTACTCTTTATAAAATTCTTATTTGTCACGGACTGAATTTGATCAACCATCAAGCCCCCTTTTTTTCGTTGGTAAGAGAAAGCCATTATTTATCTATTTGTTGACCCCACTTTGGGATCAACTTTGACCCCAAAGTGGGGTCAATATGTCAAAGAAAGGTATAAAGCGTTACTTATTGGCTATCTCAGTGGGGTCAATAGATTCTACTGAGATAGCAGTGGATCCGCCACTGGATCTAACAGATGGAAATGGTCAAAGGGGTAGATCTAATGGCAGAAAATTTATAAGAAAAGCACCATAGCCGGACCATATATATATATATATAGTAGGACTTGTGTGCTATTAGGAGCACGGAGACCTTCGTGCTCCTAAACCATTTTTTAGTGTTGTTTTATCTATCTCATTTTGTTTTATCTATCTCTAGGATCCTAACTTTAATTTTTCTTAGTATTGTTTTAAGACTCTATATTATTTCTATATATGTTGTGATATTTTAAACATATATTTTGTGATATTTTAAACAGTAGATTGTGTTATGATTTTTAAAAATTATATATATATATATATATATATATATATATTGTATTTGAAAAGTATAAGAATAATTAAAAAAAAAAGAGCATATTGCGAGTAACCCACATATTTGCATGCTCGTTTGTCTGCGGTTGTGTATGGATAAGATTGTTGGCTATTCAAAGATTTAGAAATAAATTTTACCCATATCGAAATAGCATGCGGGTATGATGATCTAGCCGCCTAATCCGTCCATTTGTCAAGCCTAGTCAAAAAGCATAGGCCTCATGGGATTCCTATTGACACATATCATGTATGGGCTCCCATGGGCACGTATAAAAACTCCCCCTCTTACTGACCGTCCCTAGCGCAAGTGGCAAAGGGCTTGATGGTTGGTACCCGAGGTCCCGAGTTCGAATCCTAGTTGATTCACATTTCCAGCCAAGTTTATTTCTATACGAAATAAACGAAGTGGGTAGCGTGCTACTTTTCTCTCAAAAAAAAAAAAAAAAAAAAAACTCCCCCACTTTTTCGCTCCAGTCCGAGGAAGCACAAGAAGTGGGAGAGTTGAGGAAATTGCTTTGACCTAGTGCACCAGCTGAAATAGACTCCTCGAATTTTACTTTTTTGATTGAGATATTTTTGAGATATTTACTTAATAATTCTATTCTATTAGTTTTTTTTTTTTTTTTTTTTTGAGAGAAAGGTAGCACGCTACCCGCTTCGTTTATTTCTTCTATTCTATTAGTTATAAATCATTAACTGGTGTATTATAATTTTTCACTTGAAGTATAATTTAATATGTGAGATATTTCAATTTCAGTAAGTATAATTTTTATTATCGTTTTCTAACTACTAATATATATTTACTACAAATCTCCTAATTCGTCGCGGAACGCGGGCACTTAACTAGTATTAATTAATGTACGTTTGCGAAATCTATTAGGCAATTCCTAAACTTTAACCTAGATACTCGGCCACTTTTGGTGGACTAAAAATTGATCTCAATTCAATCCTTGCTACAACAAAACATAACATTATTTATGAAATTAAGTATAATAATTTTTTTTATTTACCTTTTCATTGGACGTGCCTGGTGAATACATTGGGTTGGACTGGGCCTTAAAATTGGAGGCTCAAAGACCCAAGTAGTGCTGAGACTTTCCTACTGTATATTTGTTTTTTTTTTTAAAAAAAACACTACTAAATTATTATTATTATTATTTTTATCAGTCACTATATTGTAAGCAATATTAAGGTTATAAATTTAGACCAAATCTAGTAAGTCTGATTAAAAAAACACTAAATGGAAGTACTAAATCATATATCTGATCCATTTTGACAAAAACAAAATAACAAATTACCTAAAAATAACTAGTAAACTAAGTAAAAATAATTTGATAGAAGATTATGATAAATCATTGGTGGCTCATCTTACTATTTTCTTACTATCCAACCAATGTCTTTTAATGAATTTGTTAGTTTTCATCTGAGATAGTAAATTTGTTTCTACTAATATCGATCGAGATTGGTGATCAGAAACAATAGTTTTATGATATTTTTAAAAAACAAAATAATTTAAATTAACGAATAAAACTAAATTTAGAATGCAGTCAACCGATTGATAAGAAAATAATAGTTCAAAAATATCTCTGAAAGAAAAATATAATAAAAAAAACTAAAAGTGCATTGTTGTATGGTATAATTAAGCCTTTTTAATTTGATCCAACCCAGCTTGGTCAATTTAGAAGAATCTGATCTAAAACATCATTTAACCCGGCCTAAGACTTGTTGAAGTATACTTGGGCATATGAAGCTTTTCAGTCCCAGTAAAAAATTCAGTTATTTATTTATTTATTTCTTCTCTAATCGCCAACTACAAACGTCTGCAAGCTACGTACAAAAATTTCGCATATACAAAAAAGAAAAAAAAAAGATCATCAGCATGGTTTCCAACATGATACCATCTAATCCACCATTTAAGTTGCCGAGATTCGTGCCACACATATAATGGATAGCGGATTAGATGATCTCACGTAAGGCACTATCTCCTTTGAAGTTTTGTTCATATATAGCTCACAACGGTTTATATAAAAAAATAAAAAAAATTGGTTGGACTATCCCCAAAGTGAGACCGTCTTATCTGCCGCTCACGCGATTTTAAAATTTGTTTCATCCACGTGTTGAATGATGGACAGAGCGATCTCACTGTCGGAACCGTCCCACCAAATTTTTGTTCTCATGTTGAGCCTAATGAGATCAATTCTAGGGCCTAGGACTCCGTCCCAAAAGGATATTACCACTTGAGATGGGATAAACTCCGTGCCAAAAGGATATTACTACTTGAGATGTGTTAGAATAAAAGCGGAAAAGATCTAATTCGTCGGGCGTGAAAATACTAAAAGAGAATCGAGAAAGAGAAAAAAAAAATAAAGCACACAATATTTACGTGGTTCGGCCACTGGCCTATCTCCCCGGGCGAAAACGTAGCGGAGATCTTCATTATAATCAAAGTGGTGTACAAAATATGCCTCTCTCACAAAACTCTAGTCCCCAAAATACACTCATAATTCTCCTCATCTGCCGCACTAAATTAATGAAATAAAAGGTATATTTATAATAGTGGCTAAATCCTAATACAATTAGAAATACAAACCCACTAAGATTAGGCATAATCTAAACTTAATTTAATGGCATAACCAAAATGGAATAGGGCTAGAAAAATCTTGTGGTTCCAGAATGCCAGACATATTTAACAAGATGGTATCCCGTTGAAAGATGTTCTTATTTTGTACTTATTTTCATGAGCTAATTAATTGTATTGTTTTTCTAAAATTTTCACTCTATTATATTGTCAGAATTGATGATTTACATCTAAATTAAATTAAACAGTGGGGGTATGGAACAAAAATGCAGATGTCTAATTTCTAAACTCCTAAGTCAGATTCCTGTAACAGAAAGGTCATTCATTTGAGAAATCGGCATGAAGCAAATCAAAGGCAAATCGAAAGACAAATATTTAAATCTTCTCAGAATCAACAAATAAGAGCAAGAAAATTAGGTGTTCTTAAAATAAAAAAAATCTTTCATCCATGGCAATTAATAATTTGCTGAACAAATCGACATTCAAGGCCTAACAATTAGGATACAAACCATTTCATAACACATTTTTACTGAGAAATAATAATATACTAGGTAACTACCCGCGCTTCGCTGCGGCTAAATAGTTTGCGACTAATTTATATAAAAAAATTTAAACGATAATTTAAAAAAATATAATTTATCAAAAAAGAGTGCAGACATGTGTCAGTATTTTTTTTTTTAAATTAAACATAAAATATCATAATAAAAAAAATAATGGGATATACTTTGGAGTAAGGAAACAAAATACTCCACCCTTTTTTTTGTTTTGTTCTTTTTATTTTTTTTACTCCCGAGCTCCTTCCCGAGCCCACCTCTGGCATTTTTTTTTTTTCCGAAAGCTCATTTTCTAATTTTTCTTTGCTATTTCTACAGTCAGAAATGTCATTTCTATAGTCATCAGCGAATCTCTTTTTTAATTGATTTATTTTTTTGACTTTTATTTTATTTTATTTTATTATTTAGAGTTCTATACTCTATTATACTAAAGAGTAATGCATATACTTTTTTTTTTTTTTTTTTGATTGCATGAAGCTATTCTTTGAGCACCATTAATACTTGAAAGCAAATTAAGAAAACCCAAGTCATTCCAAGGCTAATTAGAGGGCACAAGTTGGTGCATTTAAAAAAAGAAAAGGAGGGCACAAGTTGGTGCATTTAAAAAAAGAAAAGGAAAACTGCTTCTTCCTTTTCCTGTTCTCTTTTTTTTTTTCCTTGCTTTCCAAGCAGTGGAACGGTTAATGAGCTTCGACTTGGGCGGTTTGCGCGACGGCGGGGAGCGCGGCTGGGCAGCGTCGGCGTCGGCGTCGGCAGTTTGGGCGATGACGGCGGCCCCTCTTCTTCTTCTTGCTCCTCCTCCTCCTCTGCACTCACTTCTTCTTTTCCTTTTCCTTTTTTTTTTTAGGTTCTAATTTCTCATAATGGAAAATATGAATGTCTGCTCGTGCATCCCCCTTCGTGATGCCTCTTCTGCTTCATTTATAGAGCTCCCAGGAGCTCCAAATCTTGTGAAGATTTGTATGAATCGTGAAAGAATCTTGGAGATATGCGTGATGATTTTTGTGATCCCGGATTTTACGGGATTTGTTTGTAGAGTATGGATTTTGGAGAGAATCAAGTAGAGAGAGAAAGGAAGAGAGAGAAGAAGAGAGAGAGTCGGAAACCGAGAGAGGAGAAAAAGAGAGACCTCCAGAATAAAATTTGCAACAAAAAAAATTAGGAATTTGAAACTTTAAAATTTAAAAGTATCAAAATTTGAGAGATTTAAAATTTTAAATTTTGAAGTTTAATATTTGGAAATTTTAAGCGTGCTCGGGACCGGCTCCAGAAGGGGCTTTGGAACATAAAATTTGCAACTTTGGAATTTGGAATTTGAAATTTAAAATTTAAAATTTAAATTTTGAAGTTTGGAACATAAAAAAAAAAACAAAAATAAAAAAAAAATTTTAAATTTTAAAATTTGAAGGTATCAAAATTTGAGAGATTTAAAATTTTAAAATTTGAAGTAAATTTGCAACAAAAAAAAAGGAATTTGAAACTTTAAAATTTAAAAAAAATCAAAATTTGAGAGATTTAAAATTTAAAATTTTGAAGTTTAATATTTGGAAATTTTAAGCGCGCTCGGGACCGGCTCTAGAAGGGGCTTTGGAACATAAAATTTGCAACTTTGGAATTTGGAATTTGAAAAAAAAAAAAATTTAAAAAATTTAAATTTTGAAGTTTGGAACATAAAAAAACAACATAAAAAAAAAAAAAAAATTTTAAAATTTGAAGGTATCAAAAAAAAAAAGAGATTTAAAAAAAAAAAAAAAAAAAAAAAAAAAAAAAGTAAATTATAAAATTAAAATAAAAAAAAAAAAATTTAAAAAAAAAAAAAATTTTAAAAATATTAAAAAAAAAAAAAAAATATATATGTACATATATGTGTGTGTGTAAATATATATATATATATATCTATCTATACTAAAAAAATATATGAGTAAAAAAGGGTTGGGGGGACACGTGTCATACCAAGGTCCCCCCAAACCCTCCTTTAATGTGAAAAAAAAAAAAAAAAACCCGGTGTACAATAATATTTCATACAAAAAAAAATATATTAAAAAAAAAATTCTATTTTATAAAAAAAATTTTAAGATCTCTATTATATATATAATAAAAAAAAATTTAAATTATTAAAAATATTATAAAAAAAAATTATTGATGTATATTTAAAAATTAGTTTACCGTGCACTTGGTGCACCGAAATTTTTTTCAAACACTTGGCATTCTCCTATTGGTTGACCCTTAAAAGAGAACGTGGCTCTTTGTGGTTCCGTTTCCATGATTTGACAGAACTGTCAAATTAAGTATATATAGATGACATAGCTTGATCTGCAGTTCAGTAGGACCAGCCACACACAGAGATCAAGAACAGGAACCAAGAAATACATTAAATAAAACCAAAACAATTTACAGTATGAGTGATGCAGTAACATATATAATTGGCTTTGGACTATTTGCAGTATACTGAAACATCACTGCTTCATAATACTTTTCTTAATTTGTAATTAACAAAGAGCCATTATATTAATTGATTTGTTGTGCAACATGATTCGTTAGGCCCTCTACATAGGTACAAAATGTGACAAAGAACATGGTAATCGATCGGGGAATTTCATTTGAGTCTTAGAATTTCTAGTGTTGAACATACTTTGGTTGCTTATTCTTAACCGACTCATATGCGGTTTGACCATTTACATTTTGACGGTTCGAATTTGCGCAACATTAAACATATAAGGCTATGGAGCTACTATTAACATTGATAATCCAAGTTGCGTAACAAAGTGCATGTTCGCTAAATTTTGAAATATAACATGATGAGATCATTTCTGAAGAGTAGAAGTAAATCGCATCGTGTTACCACGAAATGTTGCAGAATCAATATAGTTTTTTTTTTTTTTTTTTTTTTTTTTTTTTTTTTTTTTTTTTTTTTTTTTTGTTTTTTTTTTTTTTTTTTCTATGAATGGAATCGTCTATGTTTCAGTCAGTAAAAAGACTCTGTTTCAATTAATAAAAATTGCAATTAGAAACTCAAAATCTGTGAATTGGTTACAGTACTGTAGCTCACGAATTATTGCCTAACCTGACGAGTAAATTTGTGCATTCACCCGTAATAAAATATTAAATAGGCCAAAATAGATAAACAAGAGATGTACATTAATTAAATCCTAATTTACAACAGAGTTATTACACCAGCATTTTTTTACAGAGCTAAAGAACGGGAACCAACCAAATACCATGCAAAATGAAAAGCCCAGTATATTTCATTGCACAATAAACCAACCAACGTAATTTTACTCCGAAAGAATTAAACAATTAACCTATTACGTACACATCTTAATCAACGTACAAAGAAGGTTTGAACCAGCTACGTACATAACAGAGGTCGAGAACCAAGAAAAAATACATAAAAAAAACCCAAACATACAATATACAAAACCGTGATGAAAAAAAAAAATCAAATCGATGTCGCAGCCGATCGGTCGATCGAAATCGACGTTGTCGCTCGCTCGATCAATCGATGATCTCGATCATACCCGACATGTACGCCGCTCGCCGGAAACGGTAGGCCGTCTCTGCACGCTGCTCACTCTCGTCGGATGAGTGTATCGAGCAATCATTCTCCGACTCCGACGACCAGCCCTCGTTGCTCCCCACGGACGACGAAAACACTCTGAGCATCATCTTCTTCTTCTTCTTCTTCTTCTCTCCTCGCAGCATAGTTGTGTTCGCAACCGACATGCATTAAGATTGCCTCTAAATCGGCGTCGCGAATCCGGCACGCGCAGTCGAGCTTCGGCATGCGGATTCTGGACGCTGGGATGCAGACCACCTCGGAGGACTTCAAGAACCGGAGCCAGTAGTGGCCACTGCGCGCTGCAGGGCCCCACACTGTGGCGAGCTGCCACAAGGACCAGTTCTTGCTGCCGCCGCCTCGACCGGCCTCCACGACGTCGCCTGCAGCCCAATTAAACACTATCGGCGTTGTCGCGGCAGCCGCCTTCATCTTCTTCTTCTTCAGCTCTGATTTCTTGATCGGAAAAAATGTGCCATAGAGTTTTAGTAAAATATATTTAAATCTTAGATTTTTAAATCTAAAATAAATTTGGATTGTAGAATACCATTTTGAATTAAGTTTGTGTTAAATATAAAAATGTTTAAACACCGTTCTTTATAAACTTAAGCTTTTAGAGTACAACGGTTGTTTCACATGGTATCAGAGCAGGAGATCCTAAGTTCGAGTCATGCCAGACTCCTAGCATTATTAATTTCCTCCCATCTAATAAAATCTACGTCATGAGCCTAGACGTGAGGAGGAGTGCTTAAGCTTTTAGAGTACAACGATTATTTCAACCACAAAAATTTAAATCGTCAACCTCTCAAAGGAATAAAGGCCGAAAATGTACCATGGCAATAAGGCATTAGCATTATTGTAACTGTTTCCAAAATAAAACGAGCCAATTGCTGAAATGGAGAGAATTACAATGAAACGGAGCCTCAAGCGATTTGGTTTGAGTTCTCGGTTGGAACTGTTAGAGATTATGCCTTCTTTTTTATTGGTTTGGTCCATGCACCGGCCGGGTTCATGGAAATCAATTAGATGCTTAAAGTGGATTCTCGATGGTGGATCCTAATTTAAGTTGGAGTCCTAGTTGAATTAGGATTGGTTTCCATACGAGACTCTATATTCAATGGTCATATTGAATTAGAGTAGGATTGGACTAATGCATTATATATATATATACTAGAAAATTATCCGCGCTTCGCTGCGGCTAAATAGATTGTGAATAATTTATATAAATATTTTTAATCAACTATTTAAAGAAAAAAAAAAAAAAAAAAAAAAAAAAATACACAATGTGACAAATTATAAATAAAAATGGTGAGCATTATTAAAAAAATTTTCTCAATATTTTTTTTTTCTCAATGAGGAGGGTTCTTGGTGAAGTGACCCAACCGTCCAACCCATTTTTTTTTTGGTTCCTTCCTGCTCACGAAGCAAGAGAGGCTGCGGGCTTCAATCTTTGGCTTCGGCGACCGCGCGGCTCGGGCGGCGACGACGGAGGGTGCGGCGGCGTCGGCGGCTCGGGGGCGGCGACGACAACAGGCGCGGCAGCGACGACGTCTTATTTTGGGAAGCCCGGGCGGTAGATGCAAGGGCAGCAGTGGGCTTCAGCGACGACGGCGGCAGACGCGGTAGCAAAAAAAAAAAAAGCTTCGGGGGCGTCGGCAGCCGGGCGTAGCGGCAGCAATGACTCCCTTCTTTCATTATATATTATATATTATATAAATATATATATATATATATATATATAGAATAAGGCTACTATACTATCTATAGTACCGGGGCTCCGGTACTATAAAAAAAAAAAAAAAAAATCTTAGGGTGTTCAAATCAACTCCACACCGTTGAAACTGATCTAGGGTATGTGAGGTTCTTAGGAATAAAATTTTAGTTTTTTTCGATATCGTTTACTTAGTAAAAAAATCATGTCAAAATGAACGGTGGAAATTAAATAAAAAAAAAAAAAGTATAGGAGTTTCGAATTCAAGATCAAAAAATCAAAAAAAAAAAAAAAAAAAACCTTCATCTATATAGTTTAAAGTATTTTCTATCAAAATTTGAATAAATTTAGATTCTTCTCCACCGTTAAACTAAAAAAAACGCCATAATAACCATTGAAATTTGACAATTTTGAAACGGTTTGATCACAAAGTAAACTACGTCGAAAAATTATAAAATTTTTATTCCTAAGAACTTCAAATATCCTAGATCAGTTTCAACGGTGTGGATCGTTGATTTGAACACCCTAAGATTGAAAAAGCGACTATAGTACCGGAGCCCCGGTACTATAGATAGTATAGGAGACTAGCTCTATATATATATATATATATAAACTTTTTTTTTGGATTTATATATGTTTATCCTCTTCTTCTTCACCTTTTTTTTACTTCTCCATTACAGTGTTCGTGTTGTCCACGGATCCCTTCTTTTGCTTTATTTATAGAGCTCTCAAAGCTCAAATCTAGTGAAGATTACAATAAATCTCGAAAGAATCTCGGAGACATGGACGTGGGATTTGTGATCCCGAATTTTACGGAATTTGTTTGTGGGGTTGGGATCTTGGAGAGAGAGAGAAAGGAAGAGAGAGAAAGAGAGAGCAAAAGAGACATGGGAGGAGAAAAAGAGAGAGTCGAGGGGCGTCTCGGAAACCGGGTAGGGGTGAGGGGGCGCCTCGAAAACCGGGGGGTGGCGTGGGCTTCGGAGAAACATAAAAAAAAAAATTTAAAAAAAAAAAAAGTTTTGAACATAAAAAAAACAAAAATTAAAAAAAAAAAATTAAAAATTTTTAAAAAAAAAAGGTAAAAAAATTGAAGTAAAAAAAATAAAATTATAAAATTTAGAATTTAAAATTTTAATATTATAAAATTTTAAAAACTATATATATATGTACATATATGTGTGTGTATATATATATTTTTAAATTTTAAATTTTAAAATTTGAAGGTATCAAAATTTGAGAGATTTTAAATTTTAAATTTTGAAGTAAATTTTAAAATTATAAGATTTAGAATTTAAAATTTTAATATTATAAAATTTTAAAACTATATATATGTACATATATGTGTGTATATATATGTACATATGTATAGAGGGAGAGAGAGTAAATGAGGGTTGGGGGGACACGTGTCATACTAAGGTCCTCCCAAACCCTCCTTTAATGTGGAAAACTTTTCTTGCACCCGGTGTACAATAATATTTCATACACCATAAGAGGTGTACAATAATATTTCATACACCATAAGATATATTAAAAATTTAAATTTTAAAATCTCTATTATATATATAATATAAAATATTTAAATTATTAATTATATTATAAAAATTTATCCTTGATGTATATTTCAAAATTGGTTTACCGTGCACTTGGTGCACCGAAATTTTTTTCAAACACTTGGCATTCTCCTATTAGTTGACCCTTAGAAGGCGACGTGGCTCTTTCCTGTACCGTTTTCATGATTTGACAGAACCCTCAAAGTAAGAGAGAGAGGGAGGGGGAAGAGAGAGAAAGGATAAGATCAAGAGAGAGGGAAAAAGAGGGAAAAAGAGAGAGTGAAGGGATAAGATAGATAGAGAGAGAGAGAGGACGGATGAGAGAGAGAGAGAGAGGGGGGGCTAGCTGAAAGGGGGGGAAGAGGGGGCACATCCAAAGAGCGACACGTGGCACTTATAAAAGTGCCAAATTAAGTATAGTATATGATATATATATATGCATGTACGGACGTGAATAGGGGGCGCGCACGCATGCGAGGTCGGTTTTGAAGTTGGCAGCGGAGCGGTGGTTCTTGACCAGTTGCCTGAGCGGTTCGAATTCTTCGAAGCAACGGCATAAAAAATTTTAGTCAGAACTTTCTACATATTCTTTAATTTAGTCTTCTCGGTTTTACGAAAAACTTTTTTCAGTAATTTTTAGAGTTTTCGTTGGAACAAGAGAAAGGTGGAATTCACCATAAGGCTCTTGATTTTTTATCGGAGAAAACATAAGGTGTAAGCTTGTATCTCCGTTTCTTGGTATAGTGGAATACATCTCTCTCGCTCTTCCTGTGGACGTAGGCAATTGCCGAACCACGTAAATCTTGGTTTATTCTTTCTGCATTTATTTTTTTTACCGTTCGTTCGGCTTTCTCTATTTTCGTGCATCTTTGTTGGTAGCGCATAACGGACGATCCATCCGGTTCCCAATAGGAACTTGAACTCCTGAAAGTCGCTACGTTCGGCTGCTTGAGATGGGCCAAACTTAGTACTGCTGAGAATAATTCCTTTCGACCAGATTGGTGCACTTTGAAAATAAAAAAATTTGGCTAAAAGCTGGAAAACTACTAGAACCTCTTGAACTATTTGCCGAAAAGGTGACTACTTTTGAAACTCCTGAACTTTGCTAACAAAAGCTACCAGAAAGCTAAAACTATCAAGAAAAATCTATTTTGTTGGTTCTCACAGGCTCTCCAAGTCTCTCAAGAAAAATGAATTAGATTTTTTAGATGTTGAAAAAAAAGGGTCCTTAGCTCATCCAACCGAAGGTATTTATAGTCCCTTCATTCCAACTCCTAATCCACGTACGTAAATCTTGGCCAAATTTTGAAATTTTCAAGATGCGATGGAGATGCAGAAGGAGATGTGGCAGAGATTTTACAGCGCCGGGGTGGCGTGATGGCATAGGGACTATGGAGGTGGAGGAGAGAGACCACTACAAGATAATTATCATTCGGTGGCGACTAGAGTCGCCACCGAATATATAAAATGTCGCCACCAAATGTCTATAATGGCGACAAAAATTGTCGCCACATGTTGCCGCAATAGATCCCGCCGGCGAATGAATCGGTGGCGAAATATGAATTTTGCCACTTTAAATATAACCTTTTGTGGCGACAATAGTCGCCACGAAAGGGTGCCATTTGGTGGCGACATTTTGTTGCCACCAATTGTCAGATTTAGTGGCAACTGATTTTTGCCACCAACGTTCAACTTTAGGTGGCCAACATTAGTCGCCACTAAAGGTGACAATTGATGGCAAATATTAGTCGCCACTAAATACATCATTTAATGGCAAATATTTGTCGCCACTAAATGTGTTTCATTTGGTGGCAAATATTTATCGCCATGAAATGTGGCCATTTGATGGCAAAAACATGTTGCCACTAAACGTAACATTTGGTGGCAAAAATTTATCGCCACTAAATATAGCATTTGGTGGCGACAAATTATATTCACATTCGATAGTGTTATTTTCTGCCACCAAATGTTCATATACAAATATATATTAGTAAGATAACAAAAATCATAAGCAAAAACTCCAACATAACAAATCACTTCAAAATAATGTCATACATTAGTTTCTCCAACAATATCAACGAAAATAAAAAAAAACAAAACAAGAATCCATCAAGTTGCCAACTCACAACATAAGTTCAATTTAGAGAAAAAAAAAAAAAAAACTATTAGTCAGTCATGGAAGATAAAAAAGCATTTGAAGCCTCAGTTGATACGAGTAGATAGAACACCTCCCTCTGATCCATTTCAAAACATCTCACTTAGACTTGGAGCATCCGGGTGTATCATAATCTGCAAGATATAGATAATTTATAAAATTAAAGGTACAATACATGGTAAAAAATATTCAAATAAATATATTATAAAATTAATGGAATTAAAGGTATAATTAATAGTGACATATATGTATTTTGATTGTATAATACATGGCAAGTAGGAAACCTCGTATTTGGATAATATAACCAAAGGAAAAAAAACAATGATATAAATATTAGAATCTTTCATTTTCGTATCATATGAATTAATCAGCTCCTAATAAATTATATATGAAAAGTAGAAGCGGTCCAAGTTATGAGAGAAATAAAGTCATTTCTGATATATTTGTCCTTATCATGCTTCTCCTTAGCTATGATTATATTTTGGAATGTGCATGACATTCATTAATTCTCCATTTGGAAGCAAATTGATTAAGTCGTACTCCCAGTTTTAAGAGAATCTCTACATGATATAGAAATAAAAGGACAAAAAACAGAGTAAGATTTTAGGGGAAACCTCAATTTACAAAGACATAAGAACAACCTGTCTGTAATTAAATTTTTTCCCCCTAGCCTAAGTTGTATGCTTTTTATACTTAAGAGCTATTGTCCTTGATGAAAAATCATATCGATTCTTGATGAACAATCATATCAATCTTCCAATTTATCTCTAATTGAATCCTCTTAAGATGAAGAAATTGGACACCTCGGAAACCACATAAAACAGCTTATAGCACAAGAGATCGTGATCAAAGAGTTACAGGTGAAGAAAACTCCACTATTGCCACTACATTTCAAGGAGCATCCCCACAACAACACAATGAGATCACTGAATCTGATCCACATATATAGCAGTTCTGACCAAATAATAGGAGTACCATCGCACATATATGTGGATCCATTCCATCTTAATTCATCCACGAAACTATGCTCTGTATTCTAGTTGATCAACAGTAACAATCATGCAAACATGAAACGAAAGTATCCAAGATGGGTTAATTTTACTTTCATTTGATTAATGCAAAGAAAAGTATATATACCGGTATTAGGAACATCTGATGTATGTGGCGTAGAATCTCTATGTTGAAGTCCTGGAATGTGTGCCATAATCGCTTGAAGCTGTGCTTGAAATTCCAGCCTCAAACGATGCTCTCGCTCCTCTGCCTCTACTCTAAGACGATGCTCACGCTCCTCAGCCTCTTGCCTTAAGCGTTGCTCTCGCTCCTCAGCTTCTTGCTGCTGATGCTCAAGCGCGTCCCTTAGTTCCTCAACCTGACGTTGATATACTTCTCTAAGTTCTGCACCCTTGCGCGATGTAGGTCGAGGTCCGCCTCCTAATCCTCTAATATAGCCGAAGCGTGCCCCACAAGCTTCAACCATTTGGTCCTCCGGTTTTAACGGAGGTTCGCCTCTTTGCGATTGTGTCAGCTCAATATTCTCCAGTGCAACCTACATTTATTATGATAGTTCTCAAATATTAGATATGAATTATAAATATATGATTTATAATCAGTCTGAAGCTATGCTTTTACATGTTCTAGCATTACCATCACTGTCTTTGATCGATCATTCATCCACTGGCCATTTGATTTTATATGAGTTGCTTTCCAATAGTCAGTCATCTTAGGCTCCGCTTGACTGACGGGATCTCTCTGTCAAAATGCTCGCAATTAATTAAAACAATTGATAATAAAATAAACACTCAAAGCACTATAGAAAGGATTTAAATAACCAAAACTCATACCATCGCATATCTAATTTTACCAAATGATGTTCTACCCTTAACGGTAGCTGCTCCTTGTTTGGCTCGATTTCGTTTGTTACGAGCTGACATGCGCTGCATTAAAATATATATATTTGATTAATATACTTGCTTAAATTAATTAGCAATACTTGTATCAACATAAGAATTTCATGAAGTAACCTTAAACTCCTCTGAGCCAAAATACTCGACTAAATAGGCCCAATCACTATCTGCAACAAATTCCAGAACGTTACGCAGTCGATCCTCGATACTCTCAAAACGCAAATAATAAAGATGCAGACGATGTCGCCAATCTCGATACATCTTTTTGAGGTGATCTAATACATTCTCTTTTTGATTCTCTATGCCATTAAATTTTTCCTGTTACACATTTAAAGTTGAAACCAAAATTAGAATATTTCTAAAAAAGTTCATATAACATATAACATATATTTATTTATAGTTTACTTACGACTAAATGATCAAACATTTTCTGTTTGATATGATCCGATACTTCCCTCCACCTTTTATTGACAGCACTGCATACTGTCGAAGAACTACCCCCCCCATCTCCGTGATAAAGGGCACGACATCTCCTGCTACAGCTCTTCTCAAATTTGGATCGATGACTACCTCATTCTTTCCCCCCGCTTACGTTTTCTTGACCACTTCAAATTTTTTGTTACCCCTCTATGCCTCTTCTCTGAAGCTGTAGAATCTAGATAAAATTGATAATATAGTAAGAACTATACTATTTTGAAAATTGAAAGAAGGTTTGTCTTACAAATAAAAATTAATCGATCTAAAAACTTCTATTATTAGAATTGTAGGGAAGCAAAAAAAAAGTATACATTAGAATTTCTTTCAAGCATCCCTTGGTAAGCTTTTCTCTATCTAATTAAAGCGTTTAGAATTAAGATTTTTATTCTCCAGTCATAACAGATTCTAACTTTATAAGCTAATGAGATAACAAAATTTTCTATAAATATAGTAACATATTACCAGCTGTATCGTAGGAAGATGAAGGTAAGGCAGATCCAACAGAAGAGATGCTAGCTTCTAATGGTGCACGTGATGAAGAAGCTGCTGATCCCGTAATACTACGTAACGTCGATAATCCCGCCATGATCTGAAAAAGAGATATAAATTACACATTCATCTAATTTGATTATGCAACAAAAGAAAGTTAAAGTAAACACTATCAATTGTGAGTTCTTTGTGAGAGCAACCTAAACACTATTTAAAGTGACTGCTGAACAAACACATAAAGAACTATTGAATAATTCATGTTTACTATCTTTGATGGTGCACGCACGAATGTATAGAATTAGGCATATGTTAATCATTCGACAAGCTTAGATGAAGATATAATTGTACATATGGAGGCACCCTATCTTTGATGATGCCACGTGATATAAGATTGAGTCACCCCGTTGAAAAATAAATCGGCTTTCACCTCATCACGTGTCTTAAATATCACATTATTGCATTTAGTACAAGGGCAACGAATTCTCCTAACATCTCCTAGTTGATTGAAAGCATAATCCAAGAATGCATCAACACCCATTTCATACTCAATAAGAGATCTATCTTGAATGGTCATCCAACTTTTGTCTATTCCCATTGTCCTGCTAAGAATGTATTGGTCGCGCCACATATAAAAAGTGTAAATTATTAACAAAATTTGTCAAAGCTCTTGCTCTGATAGAAAACTAAAATTAACTTAAGTTATAACAAAAAAAAAAAAAAAAAAAAAAAAAAAAACTTGCTTTCTAAGCTCAACTCAAATTGTACTTCTATCCAATTAGACTACACAGAGGAGGAGGCCACAGGAACAAAGCCAAACGAGGAGGAAGTTATTGATTCTTAATCCATTCAAAAAAAGAAAAAAGTTACTAAGATCAATCTAGTATTAATGCAATATTCTTTGATTATACTAGTGCCAAGAGAAAGCTATACTTTTATTAACATAACTAATCTTGATGCTAGTTAATAGGTGAGGATTGATATGTATTAAATATAATTATTTAGCTGTAAGTAGTTGTGAACTTTCATTGGGAATAACTGCATAAACAATAATATGCGTAACTTTTTTTTTTAATATGATTCTATGCAATTGGGGTTCTTGCAAATATAGTAGTATCCTCTTGGACTACAGTAAACCTTGTGGTGCTTTACCGTTTGTTCTTTCATTGTAAAATAAATTCAGTATATATGAAAGCAAAGTAAATTAAATCTAATTAAGCTAGAGAACTAGACTTGCATATTATATGCTTCTCTTTAAGCAACTCTAGGTACCATAAATTTCCCCATATAAATTTATGTACCTTATTATGGCTATAAGTTCTATAGTTATATCATCATTGATATAGACTAGCTGGGGGCTTAACTTGTTTAATTATTAAGGAAAATGTAAAGCTCTCAACCATATACTGCTGTAGAGAAAATCTGGTGGCATATGTATTTTAGAGTGTTTGGTGCTTAACGATGTTGTTTGGTTCTTTATTTATCGTAAGTGTTCGTGTAACTACTAAATCAGGGAAGTCAAAATCGGATAAGGTAGGAGGCAAACTTGTCATAACATGTTGAGATCTATTGAAATTTTGTTTTTAAGAATCATTCTATGCATCTTTACGAACATTAATATACTAACTGTTTTGCTTTTCTAACTCTGAAAAGGATGCTGAGCATGTATTTACATTATGTTCATAGAAAAAGTGTAGGAGAGGCTTTCGTTCAATAAATTTTGCAATTAACTATCAAATCATGCCACAAAGAGCATTCAAAACTGCATCATTATGTTCATAGAAAAAGTGCAGGAATAGATGATGATTTATTCTAAGTTATCACCATCTGATACAGCTAGGGTCCTTGTTCATTGTTACCTAGGGACAAGGAAATCGACAATTGCGAACTAAATATCATAATGAAGAAACGCACAAATGGAAATTTCAATTTTACCTAAAATTTAGGGCAGAGTCGAATTTACATTATGTTCATAGAGGGGCTCGCCGGCGAAAAGATCGGCGGCAATGAGCTCGTCGCCTATGAGGTCACCGGCGAGGAGATCGACGGAGAGGGGCTCGCCAGCGAGAAGATCGGCGGCAATGAGTTCGTCGCCTATGAGGTCACCGGCGAGGAGATCGACGGAGAGGGGCTCGCCGGCGAGAAGTTCGACGGCAATGAGCTCGTCGCCTATGAGGTCACCGGCGAGGAGATCGACGGAGAGGGGCTCGCCGGCGAGAAGATCGGCGGGGAGGATCTCGTCGGTGAGGAGCTCGCCGGCGAGGGGTTGCCGAGGAGAAGAGGGGTTCAGGTGAGGAAGAGGGTGGAGAGTGGGTTCCGGTGAGCTCGTCGCTTGAACCCATGGGCGACGAGGGGAAATGGGTTCAGGTGAGGGAGAGAGTGGAGAGTGGGTTTTTTTTAAATTTAAGTATAGATTTTTTTTCTTTTGAGGATATGCAGTGATTTTTTTTTTGTCCTTTTAATAAAATGTTCACAGAGCCTTCAAATTATGATCCCATTAAAATAACTTTTTAATTTTAATTATTTTTATTAAGACTAGTTTATTTTTTAATTTTTTAAAAAATGATTAATTTTTAAATTAAAATTAAAAATTTATTAAATTTATTAATATTTTTATCAAATTTAGTCAATTTAGTTAATTTTTAACGAAAAAATTTATCAATAAATTTTATTTTTAACAAATAAATAATGCACATTATTTTGAAAATAAAATTTTTTTTTAATATTTTATTTTGATTGCAATTTTATTAATAAATTATTAAAATTATTAAATTTAATAAAATAGATATAAATTTGAGTTGACACCATAGTTTCAACTAACTTATGGTAATTATTTGTGCCACCATATATGATTTTAGAGGGAGAGTAAGCAAATATATTAATTTGTGGCAATTATTTTCGCCACCATATATGATTATATAGTGGCGACAAAATAGACATGTATTTAGTGACGAAAATAATATTGACACTTTAAGTTAATTAATAAGTGACAATTTTTTTATCGCCACTATATGTAACCTTATAGTGGCGAGTAATTAGTAATTTAGTGGCAAACGTAATATTGCCACTTTAAGTTAATTAATTGGTGGTGATTTTTTTTATCGCCACCATAAATAAATATATAGTGGCAAAAAAAGTAGTTATTTAGTGGCGATAATAATATTGCCACTTTAAGTTAATTAATTGATGGTAATTTTTCTTATCGCCACCGTAGGTAACTATATAGTGGCGACAAAATAGTTATTTAGTGGCGAAAGTAGTATTGCCAATTTAATCTAATTAATTGGTGGCAACCTTTTTTATCGCCACCGTAGGTAACTATATAGTGGCGACAAAATAATTATTTAGTGGCGACAGTAGTATCGCCACTTTAAACTAATCAATCGGTGGTAATTAATTTTATCGCCACCATAGATAACTATATAGTGGCGACATATTTTATCGCCACCTTATTTTTGCCACTAATACTATCTTTTCTTGTAGTGGACGATGGGAGCGGAAAAAAATGAACGAGAAAGAGAAAGGCGAGAGAAAGAGGAATAGGGGCAATTTAATAAGTTTACTAAAAATCCAGATTAAATATGCAAAAAAAAAAAAAAAGTGGCCCACTTTTGTATAAACGCAAAATCAGTGTAGTTTTTATGCAAATTGGTCAAAATAACATAATAAAATACAAAAAAAAAAAAAAACATCATGCTTAATTGTTTGCATGATTGCCATCATAATAACGGCTTATATTATCATGTTAATGATTAGCTTGTGATATGTACATCCTTTTCTGGTATCTCTTTGGCTTTTAATTGCAACATATTTGCTTTAGTTTGTTTATTTATAGAAGTGTGTTTAGTTAGTACTATCGTACCAAAATTATTAAAAATCATGCAGAAAATTTTTTAAATTATGGTATTTGGTTCATTCTGCATATAATTCTATCAGTAATGCAATATTAATATCATAGGATTACCTCAAAAATATTATAGGACAGAGGGGTGGATATCTTATATTACGAATTATAAATTATCCTGCAACTTATAAAAAATTATAAAGTTACCCCTCCCCACCACCTAAACCTCTTCTCACCTCTTCATTATAGAATTTTTACTACTTGGCGTGTTATAGTTTGGTAAGTATGAAATATCTACCGTATCGTAATATTGGGCATGCGAAACATATGTTAGGTGTCATCATATTGTTTTTTTTTTTTTTTTTTTCAGAGAAAGATAGTATGCTACCCGCTTCGTTTATTTTTTTATAGAAATAAATTTAGCTGAAAATGTAAAGCAACTAAACTTCGAACTTGGGACCTCGGGTACCAACCACTAATCCCTTTATCACTTGCGCTAGGTGTCATATTGTTAATGTCGCTTTATATGATGTTTGTTTAGTAAGAGTAATATGTTTTTCTTTGGCTGCTTATGAATGAATTTTTGGTTTATAATTTTTTTTTTCTTACAAGGTTGCATGATTATGTGAGATGGTCTTTTTATTTATTCTTCGTGTTGCTTATATTAATGCAAGTAATCCAACATAAGTTATATTGAGTAGAGCTACTGTACTATCGAAGCATAAAAAAATTGGTGCTTTCGATTTTTTGACCCTTGGATCAACCGCTTTAATCATTTCTAACCATTAGATTAATATTATTACCCAATGAGGACTACTCAACCCTAGGAGACCACTCAACCCTAAGGGAGACCACTATTATCCTAACCGTACAATCCTTGATCCAATGATCAAAAAATCGAAAGAACCAACTCCCTTATACTTCCGATAGCATAGTAGTTCTACACAGTTATATTAATTTATAGCTTATTTAAAAACAGGGTTGAATATAAGTGTAGGATATTTTTAATACTATACACACTTTACTGTCAGGACTACTAAAGTTTATAAAATAAAACGCACACGATAATCTTACATGTGCAATAATATAGCATTACATTACTGTATTAAACCAAATGCAGTACTACAATATTAGTAGTAATACGATTCACAAAAACTAGATGCTTGATTATGTTGTAATCGGGAATGTTGCATGGCGCGAATCAAATGTGCCCTAGAGGTATAGTCGGAGACGAAAATGGCAATTCTGTAACTCGTATTCCTACAAATGACTTTCATCAAATAGAAAAATAATAAAACCTCCCTAATTCAGGGCATTGTAATATGCCTACAAATCGGGAATTAAACTTTGCTGACATATCTAACAACTTATCAACTTGAGTTGTATGGCGAGGATTTGAATATTTTAAATACAAAATATTTAAAAAAATTAAAATATTACAAATCGCGAGAAAAACTAACAGCAGAAAGAAAATACTGTTATCCGAAGCAGTGAAATAAAAATTTCAAATGTAAATACATATATAAAGGCTTGTTAATGTGCAATCAGTACACGGTTCACCGATACAAGTTGAACAGAATGAACGTATACAACAACCATGTCCACCCTTATTCTCACAAACTCCCAGTCAAGGAAGAGATTAATGATAAGTAGGTATACATATGATGAGAACCCCAATACAAATGATCTAATAACAGTATTGTGCAAATACAGTCATATGTTCTGCTCGAATTAGGCATATGAATCATATATATATCAGAACTTGAAGAAATATGAAGTGCGCAGTTGAGACTTACTTTGGTTCTGGTTTGGAAGAAGGTACCTCACCGCTATACTCGAAGGAAGCTCTATTAATATCTGAATGGCGAACGAAAGAGCTCCTGCTTTCCTCACAGCTCAAGGAAATATGCTCAGAATCAGTATACAGGGACATACCATCCACCTGCATGATTTTCTCAATCTCATATGCCACCTCTTTCATGGTGGGCCGGTCAACTCCATACTCTTCTATGCACCTCATTGCCAAATCAATATACCTCGCAAAGCCACCAGAGGTGGTGCCTAAGTTTAGTTCTGGATCAAGAAGTTCGCATACGCCATATAGATCCTTTGACTTGTCCAACATAACCTTTACCTCTCTTACTATGTAGTACCCTCTTTCTACGGGATTTTTGGCTGTAATTATCTCCAGTAATAGCACTCCAAAACTATAAACATCGCTCTTCTCAGTCAACTGCTGAGTCATGCAATATTCGGGGTCCAAGTATCCCTGCATCACATGGATATAAACTAAAATAAATGCTAGAAGCATCGTGATCATGGAGTAAATAGATGCATTACTCAAAGTTGATATATTGTCTTCACATTCTTCTGCGTAAGAAGTTCAGGGCCTAGTTGGATGTTGGATGGGGATTTTCCTTGGTGATTGAAATATAATCATATGTCACTTATGTACATGCAAGGTAATGATTTTTCAGGCTAGTGTATCCCACTTCTGAGGCGATTCATCATATCAAGAAAATCAGGACTACATGTTCCGTCTTAATCACTTTTAGATATCGTTGCATGGCTCTCAAGGACAAACTAACAATTGGCTCTTGAGTAAACAAGAGAGGATAAGCAGGACAAATTATTCTAGCATCAAGAAATTACTACTAACCATAGTTCCTTTCACTTGAGTGGTTATGTAACTTCCCGAATCACCTCCAATCAGCCTAGAGATTCCAAAATCAGAAACTTCGGCACTCAGATGCCCGTCTAAGAGAATATTACTTGATTTGATGTCTCTATGAACGATGGGAGGGTTTGCAAGCTCATGCAGGTAAGTAAGACCTCTAGCTACACCAAGGGCAACTTGAAGTCTTTTTCTCCAATCTAAGTGTACGCCCGATTTCCCTGCAAATGGCAATCAATAAACTCATGAAACTCAAAAGCAGATTAATAAGCATTGCCGGATTGGTCTGGTGATAGAAAAATGAGAGTTTTTTTACCTATTACCCACACTTAAAAAAAAAAAAATCTAAAATCAAAGAAGACTGATTTTTGTTTTGTTGTGACTATCAGTTCCGCTGAAGGAAATAGGCTACAAAGTAGATCCAGATGCCAAAACTGTCATTTTACCTTGTAACCCTTAGCCCAAAAGAAAGCTACGTATGTTGCCATAAAATAGCACTAAATAGATCAAACATATGGTCATTTTACCATTTGATCTCTTATTAATAATGTTCCAGTCAATATGATAAAAATTAGAAATTAGTCGCAGTATATTATGTTTATAACTACAAGATAAAGATTTAAGTTTACGATGCATTAGACAATTGCAATCGAGGCTGACAAAATCGGTTTTGATTTTGGTTTTGGCCGGATTTCTAAAGTTTGGTATTGGTTTGCGATAGTCTTCTAGATTTTCAGTTTCAACAGCTTCAGTAGTTTTATTTGTTTTGGTTCTGATCAGTACTTGGGATGAAAGGTCTCTAAAAATTTTTAAAGAACAAGAGAACTGTTGAGAACTGGAATAGTCGATATAGAACTTCATTTCAAAGTATCAAATAGACTTTCGATAAGACTAAATAAGTACCTGATAGACTTTCTTTTAGAGTACCATTTGGAACGTATTCATAGATGAGCATTTGTTCATCTTGATCAAAGCAGAAACCAACTAGACTGACAAGGTTCTTATGATGGACCCTAGAAAGCAGCTCGATCTCAGTTTTAAACTCAAGCCCACCTTGCAAAGAGCACTGCTGAGCTCTTTTGATAGCAACAAGTCTGCCATTACTAAGAATTCCTCTATAAACCTGTAAGACAACCATATTATTATTGCAATCACTCATAAAGAAAATCATTTCTGATGGGAAGCTTATTTATTGCAAGCAGTTAAATATCATAGCATACAGAGCGAAATTTATGGGCCAGGCCCATAAAGGTTCTCTTATTAAGAGACATCGAGCAAAACAAATTTTTCCGACAGAAAATTCCTATTGGAGTTTCAAACAGCATTGATATGACATAAATGGGCGTGCAGGAGTAAAAATAAATAATCACAAAATATTCTTTCAATCAAAATTATATGTTATAAATATTATTAGGGATTTAGAGACTACTTCAGGATCTTTATTTTAATGTATAAGCCACATACAGAACTGATCATTGACATTACAATATAATTGATCATTAAGATGGTAACAGTGCAAAAAGAATTATAATTTTTCTTTTTGCTTTTTGTAGTTCAAAACCTTATTTCTTTTCTAATACTTCTATAAATCAAAGCAATTGTGCGCATAACTTTCCGTGTGATCGTCACATGCTAGTATAAGCTACGCAAATAATACATATCACATGTACAACATTATTGATAAAAGAAATCACCTTTCCATAACCACCATTTCCAATTTCATTGGCTTCTGAAAAATTATTAGTGCATTTCTTTATTTCTTCAAGGAGAACAACCTTGCTCCTTTTAGTTGCGGGATGCTGTTAGTGCTTTTGCTGGGATCCCATGAAACTGTGAACGAATAACATCTCGATGAAATGTAGAAAACAAAATAGATAGACAGATAGAAAAGAAGTTGGCATATTTTGTCAATATTTACCAAATGACTGACATCCCTCCACAGGATTCTTGGTTCGCCTTCTTTTAATAGCAAAAACAACTAGAATAATCAATATTGCTACAACAACCACGGCGCCAGCTGCTGCTCCAACAATGACTGGAAAGTGTCATGATTTTGACGCTGGAGCCGGGACTGGACGAAAAGTAGCAAAACAAGAGATCAAATTTCCCATAAAAGTCGTTCAAAGATAATAGATTATTGGATTCCAAGATAGAGCCAGCTTACCATCCAAAGGAGTGTATGGTTGTCCTATGAAATAGTAGGTCACAAAAATCTTTGGAGGTCTGAATACTATGTTGCTGAACATATGACCAATGTTAGTGATATCTCTTTCACTGAATCGAATTTTGCCACTCGGAAACACTTGCAAACTAATTACCAGATTGCTGTTAGAGTCTACATATGGGTTATCAAGGGAAACAGAGTCCACAGGAAGTTTGTTGTTTACAAGTGACTTTTTGAGTTCCTGTTCCAGTATGAGATAATACGTCGTGTTTCCAAGGTCGGAAAAGGAAGGAGCTCTAAAATATAGAGTGCCTCTGTATGGATATGCACAATTACAGTTGGGACTGAGCATCTGATCTGAGGAACAAGTAGGTGGCACCGTCTCACAGTTCTGCGGAGTTGAATATGAGGGGGTAGACTGCACAATTTTGCAGTATGAGAGATTATCACCTCCTTGATTGCAAACTGGGTTGCCGATAAGTCTGCAAACCCAACACAAGTGCACGAACTCAATAAACAACATATAAAAGTTGTGCTAATAAAAGCAACCTAAAAATATTTGGTATACATGTACGGATCTTACTTGAACCAGAATGCATTTTAAAATGCATGCCTACACTTTAACATTTTTTATTTATAGTTTATACCTCATCTTTCAGTATATTTGATTTCAGAAAGTTTGGTCAAGTTCTACCGGAACTCAATGGTTCCATCAGAAGCTGTAGAATATACCATCAACGTCAAGTAACATGATATTATTTTAGACAACCAAATATTTCATCAAGTTAAAAATATTGTCCAGTTCTGACGTAGAGTAAACATATCGCTAGATTAGATAGTAAAATCAAAATTTTCAAAGTTCAAGTATCAAATTCAAAATGACATTTCACAAAAAAAAAAAAAAAAAAAAAAAAAATCAAAATGGGCTATTGTTCGATAAGGTCTGTATATTTACACCTAAAATATTGAACCCTAAAAACTGTTACAAGCAAAACCTGTTAGTAATGAGATATCCAGGGTGGGAATTGGCTAACAAAAACAAAAATGTATCCAATTACCCAAATAGGTATGTTAAAAAAAAAAGAAGAATTTAACAGTTTCTTACATGATTTGTTTGTTGTATCCTCCTCCGAGTACAATCTGATTAATTTGGTTATTCTGCAGATCAACAAGTTCAAGCTGACTGCTGTAGTGTGTACCGATATCGAGAGTGCCATTAAAGCGATTATCCCTATGCCTCCTGCATCAGTTAATTTACATTATTACATCCAAAAATGAGTTGATTCTAAGCTGGAGAAGAGGACAAGAATTTAGTAATTCATAGCAGTTGCGGCAAGTCAAACAAACTTCCACTCTTATGGTATGATCCATTTTCTTTTAAACTTACTGTCTCTCTATTTCTGTGAAGGAGAAAACTATTTATACAATCAGGTTATACTCACAGAGTCTCAATGAGAGAAAAGCTGAACAGAGACTGAGGCAGCTGTCCCCCAATATTTAGATGTTCCAGATATCTGCAGTAAAAAACAAAAAGTCAAAAACAAATGTATTTAATTCTAAGTGCATTTATAAGTGTTTCTTCTCCTAATGTACCAGCGCAAGGGGGTAAAATTTGAAAATACCCTTTTTTTCTCGCATGAAATAGCTTTGCTGCCAAAGAATAAAAGTAACCCTATATCTCTTATCCAACTTGAAGTTGAAGAAAATTAAAATATCTGGCCCAAGTTTTGAGTGGTGGAAAGGGCAAGTTTGCATTCAAGATAGGTTGGCAGGAGTAGAGGAGAATCAGTTCTTTGTCCGCTTAGTAGTACTCTCCTTATAGCACTTTGTTTTTTTGGGATGTATTACTACTTGCCAAGGACCTGTTTGGGACCTATTCTGCTTCAATTTTCAGTTGCAACTATCTCCAGCAGCGCATTCGGAAAACCCAAAAAAATAATAATAATAATAAAACTGTTGGTGCGAGAAGAAGCTGAAATGGAATTCTAAGATCCAAAAGCAAAAGTTCCAATTTGGACCTTCTAATTATACCGCAAAGAAAACTTAAACTGTTGATTCTAGTGTAGCTTCTCCTAACAGCACTGTTTAAATAAATACTTCATCAAACTCACTACATCCTACAGCAAGGCAAAAAAGGCCTTAAAAGGACATAATTTAGGAAGTGCTTGCTTGCTTTAGGAGCTACCATGTCGAATATAAATATTAAAAATAGTTCTCTAGTAGCTTAAGCGTTTGGAGTAAACAGTTGTTTCACATTCTTTAAAATGATATCAGAGCATAAAGTCCTGAGTTCGAGTTCCGTGTGACTCCTTGCTTCATTTAATTCCCTCCCATTTAATTCAATTCCACATTTTGGGCCTATCAAAAAGTCTCAAGCCTATACGTGAGGGGGTGTGATGAATCCATTCTCTGGTAGCTCAAGCTTTTGAAGAGAACAATTGCTTCACATTCTTTACTAGTATGTAACACGACGGCATGGAGGTCATGTATACTTTCGACGCAGGAAGCACTTGAGTGCTTGAATTTTATCCATGGCACCGGACTCTTCATGTGCTATCAACCTAAATTGGATGTTAGATATCCAAATTGATAATTCATACCATTAAACATGATATATATTATTTAAAGTTTTTAGCAAAAAAAAATTACGACTTTTGAAAATCATTTTATATTAACACAAATGAATGGTGAAAATGATTTGCCTTACAAATATAGAGGGTGGGATTCTGCAAGTGAATATCACAGGTATTTATCTTGATTTGAATGGTTGAAAGTATTTTCCAGCAAAAATTCAACAAAACTGTATAATTCTGCACCATTAAACAAACAAACACCTCGTATCGCCGTTGTGATTGACAATTTTGAGACCACTACGCCATTAGGTAGAATAGGACGAAAATTCATGATTTTTGGTCCCTAGAAATATAGTCTCAAAGTCATGCTTAATGGTATGTTTTCTTTGAAGATATGTTTAATAGTATGGTTCGACAATTTGGAAATCCTAACATCAATACAGGTTCATAGCACGAAGAGCTCAGCTTTTTCTGTAGTATTCTGGTTCAGCTTTTGTATGCAAGCACGCATATGCACGTGTATCTATGGAGGGGGGCAGAGAGAGAGAGAGAGAGAGAGAGAGAGAGAGAGAGAGAGAGAGAGAGAGAGTCATACAATGATGTCAAAAGTGGCAAGGTTGAGAACCACGATGGAATGTCTGATGGATCAAAGCTGTTGTTGCTCATGTCCCTGTGCAGATATGTGTTGGTGACTTTGGTCAGTTCAGATCAAACAATGAAATTTAAGCACAGTGCTTGCGGTTCAGTTGGTCACCAGGACAACTGATCTGAACCAACAAATGCACTTCCACTGCAAGAGGAACTGTTCATTTCATCATCAAAAGTCAAAATCTGAATTCATTGAGAATTATATGCCCTAACACAAAACTGAGTGCATTCATTCCAGTTAGGTTCGGCAATGGACCTGACAAATTATTGTTGGCCAGATTCCTGAAAAAAAGAGAGGAAAAGACAGAAAACAACTTCCGATTATACCATATAATGGAAATTGTCAACCTATGCAATTGCAAACCAGCACAGTTTCACAAAGTTTTAACGAGATAGTATCTTACAACTCTCCCATGTTCTTAAGGTTGTTGAGGTTCAAAGGAACCGGCCCAGTCAATGAGTTCCTATCTAGGCGCCTGCAACATTGAGACAACTAGAATTAGGAGCTCAGTGAACTTAAATCCATAATCGTTCATTTAAGTGACAGCATGTACTTACACAACTGTTAGGTTTGTCACAAGTCCTAAAGTAGAAGGGATGCTCCCCGATAAATTGTTGCTATCTAGCAACCTAACCAACAACAAATAACTCATTAACTTCATACAATAAGAGTGGATAGATAAAGAACAGATTTTTCTTTTTTAATAAAGACAAAAAAAAAGGGTTTAGAGGGTTACAAATGTATCATTTGCATGTCTGAGCTGAAAAGTTTCATTGGGATGATACCAGACAGCTGATTCATACCTAAATGGCTGTAAATTACTCTTACATAAATTGTCCTAATCCATTAAAAGCCAAAAATAAAGCTCATAATCAGAGAAGATGGAACATACAAATGCTTTGTACGAAGTAACATATCTAGGCCTGGAGTAAGGCCGTCAGAGATTGGGATACTTCCCGTTAGCTTGTTGTTGGTTAAATCCAGCACATATAGTTTGGGCAGATTGCCAATAGTAGGAGGTATGCTTCCAGTAAAGCTATTATAGTCCAAAGATCTGCAGACATATATAGAGATTGTTTAAACAACTTCTTGTCACAACAGACTGGCCCAAAACTTTAAATCCACAGGATGCAAAAGCTGAAGAAAATCAAGAAAAGAAAGGAAAAAAGAATAACGCAATTACTACACATGTTTCCAGTTTGAAGCCTACTTCTTTTGACAATATATATACTGTTGATGTCCATTAGACTTCAAGAATCATGGCGTTTCTTTTCAAGACATAACCAGCACAAAATTACATACTCATCAAGTATGCATGCCAAGAAGTTATCATCACGAAAGCATTTTCAGAATGATACAAGGTCGCTTAACAGTGTAATTTGAAGTTTAGAAAGAAGGGGCTTTTCTTTTAAGCCTATAAGACCATTTGAAGTTTAGAGAGAAGGGGCTTTTCTTTTAAGCCTATAAGGCCATTGGATGGATAGAAGTGTTGATTTAGGTGTTACTGTTTCAGGCTATACAATTGAAAAAGCTTCATTATATTTTCTTAACACGAATGCATTTAAGTGTCTACCTTGGATCGGATAAGTGGTACAACACTCTGCCATATTGTACTTTAGGTGCATTAGACTGCATTCTCTGATGCCAACGGTCTGATTTATTCTTTTGAATGCAAAAAAATGATTTATCTTTTGGTAAAAATGTATCGTCAACTTTAGGCCACTCTGAAATATCCTCTCAGGCTTTAAATTTTTTGATTGACAACTCCTATACTATCGGTGGTTTTATGTTAAATTCCCTTTTATAGTTTCGTCAGTGAAATTAACACGTCATTGTAGATGTACCAAAGTCTATTTCCCCTCAATCTCAACCTCTCCCAGCACCTAACTCTGCTCCCACAACACCACTACCACCGGCCCTCGTGCTCGCTGCATCCACTGAGAGTCGGGGCCATGCTGCGCAACAGGAAGATGACAAATGTAGAAGAGACGGGGCAGAGCCATTAATTTCTAACAAAGTTACTAAATATTATGGTGAATAGTTTAGATTAAAAAAATTTATCGATTCTAGAGGGAGGAGCCTAGCTTACCGTACAAAAGTTTCTCCGGCGAGAGTCTGCATGAACTGGTCAAGAAAGAGAAGACTTTGTTGGCTTGGGCCAAAGACTGATTCTTTAAAATGGCCTAAAGTTTAGGCAGTCTACGTACGACTTACGGATAATTTAGGCAACTAAAAACTTCTCAAAATAAAAATATGTAATTTTCTATACCTAGTCAGTAAATCAGGAAACAGAAGAAAGAAAATTCAGGAGTTCAAATATCTTACAGATAGACTAGCCTGGATAGTGAGCCTATTTCCTGTGGAATTTCACCAGAAAAGCTGCAGCCAGTAAGAAGCCTGAATAAAGAACAAACACAATGGCATCAGTTCTGGGTTCTGAAGCAGCAGAGAATTTATACTTAATTATAGAAATAGAAACAATCTTGCATTGCTTACAAGTTTGCAAGTTTACTCAACCTCCCGATTGATGCATGAAGCCCTCCAGTCAAACCCTTGTTGTAAGACAAATCCCTGGTCATGGCATCATGTGAGTATTTATTGTGACAAAAAAGTATTACAGAGAAATTCACAAGAAATTAGCTATAACCACCTAGCTGACTATCACTAGCAACTTGTTGGGCCTGGACCACCGTTCCAAACTGTTAAGTTGAAGTTATCAATACTATAGTGCCAAGTACTAATATACCCAAATACATTCACTTTTCTACTCAATATGAGACAATTGGGTATTATACAAGCCTGCCTTCTTAATCAAATCTGAAAAGAATTCAATTGATTTCAGTAAAATTGATTGCAGTTACAAGTGATTTTTTTTCAATTGAGATAAAGTGTTGAATTGAATTCCATCAGTTTTGTTGTTTTTAAAAAGATGAAAAATCATATCAATTTGTCCATTTTCTTAACCTAATATTAGTTAAATAGTAAAATAGCAAAATTGACTATACAAAAAAGATACATGTTTACCTATGTCACCCAAAAGATTGATCTAGTAGGAAACGACCAAGGAATATAGGCCCAGGAATATACATTAACACCCCTACTCACGTGCATGATAGATATAACAGGCACGTGGAATCGATAGGTGAAGTAAGATATGGGATTTAACCCATCATATTTAACCTGCTAAATGTTGAAGGTGGGGATCAAACCTACGACCTCATTTAAAATTGGCTCTAATAACATGTTACCCCCAAATGATCGATGGTATTATTACCCAAAAATCAATTTTTTAACATGGTATCAGAGCCAATTCTAAACTCATTGGTTCTGAACAGGTTAAAATTTTGTATTATTTGATGGATTAAATCTCCATCTCTTACCTCACCTATCGATTCCACGTATCTTTCATATTCATCATGCACGTAAATGGGGATGTTTATATGTATTCCTGGCCAGTTCATCATGCACGATCATTTAGATTACATGGTATTGTTATCCAAAAGATCGGTCTTTTAGGTTACAGGGTATGAGAGTCAATTCTAAACTCCTTCGTTCAATGAGGTCGTAAGTTCAATCCATACCTTCAACATTTAACAGGTTAGATTTCCGTATTATATGATTGATTAAATCTCCAACTCTTACCTCACCTATCGATTCCATATGCCTTTCATATCCATCATGCGGGTGAATGGGGGTGTTAATATATATTCTGAACTTAAGCTTAGTTGAATTGTAAAATTGCTAAATTGACTATACTCAGAAGATATATTTTTACCTATGTTACCCAAAAGATCGATCTAGTAGAAAAATGCCAAGAAATATAGGGCCAAGAATATACATTAACACCCCTATTCATGTGCATAATGTATATGAAAGACACATGGAATCAATAGATGAGATAAAAGATGAGGATTTAACCCATCATATTTAACCAATTAAATGTTGAACGTAGGGATCAGACCCATGACCTCAAAGAATGAAGGGATTTAAAATTGGCTCTGATACCATGTTAGCCCAAAAGATCGATCATTTATGTAACATGGTATTATTACCCAAATGATAGATCTTTTAGGTTTCATGGTATTGTTACCCAAAAGATCGATCTTTTAGGTTTCATGGTATTGTTACCCAAAAGATCGATCTTTTAGGTTATATGGTATCAAAGCCAATTCTAAACCCCTTCATTCTGTGAGATCGTTGGTTCAATCCCCACCTTAAATATTTAACAAGTTAAATTTTCGTATTATATGACGAATTAAATCTCTATCTCTTACCTTACTTATCGATTCCACATGTCTTTCATATTCATCATGCACATGAATCGGGGGTGTTAATATAAATTTCTGGCTCCCCTACCTTTAATATTTAATAGGTTAAATTTTCGTACTATATGATAGGTTAAATATTCATATCTTACCTTACTTGTCGATCCACGTATTTTTCATATTCATCATGCACGTAAATGGGAGTGTTAATATATATATTCCTAGCTAGTTCTTCATGCACGATCATTTCGGTCACATGGTATTGTTACCCAAAGATCGATCTTTTAGGTTACATGGCATCTGAGCCAATTCTAAACTACTCCATTTTGTGAGGTCGTAGATTCAATCCCTACATTCAATATTTAACAGGTTAGCTTTCCATATTATATGTAGGTTAAATCTCCAACTCTTACCTCACCTATCGATTCCACATATCTTTCATATCCATCATACACATGAATTGGGGGTGTTAATATATATTCTTAACCTAAGTTTAGTTGAATAGTAAAATAACTAAATGGACTATGCTCAGCAAATATATTTTTACCTATCTTACTCAAAAGATCGATCTAGTAGGAAACGGCCCAGAAATATAGTCCGAAGAATATACATTAACACCCCCATTCATGTGTATCATGTATTAGTATATGAAAGACACATGGAATCGATAGATGAGGTAAAAGATGGGGATTTAACCTATTATATTTAACTTGTTAAATGTTGAAGGTAGCGACCGAACCCATGACCTCCAAGAATGTAGGAATTTAGAATTGGCTCTGATACCATGTTACCTCTTAAGATCGATCATTTAGGTTGCATGGTATTTTTACCCAAAAATTTGATCTTTTAGGTTACATGGTATTGTTACCCAAAAGATTGATCTTTTAGCTTAGATGGTATCAGAGCCAATTCTAAACCCTTTCATTTTATGAACTTGTGAATTCGATCCCCACCTTCAACATTTATCAGGTTAAATCTTTGTATTATATGATGGGCTAAATCTCCATCTCTTACCTCATCTATCGATTCCACGTGTCTTTCATATTCATCATGCACATGAATCGGGGGTGTTAATATATATTCCTAGCCTCCCTACCTCTCCACCTTTAATATTTAACAGGTTAGATTTTCGTATTATATGATGGGTTAAATCTCCATCCCTTACCTTACATGTCGATTCCACGTGTTTTTTCTATTCATCATGCACGTGAATGAAAATGTCAATATATATTACTTGCCAAGTTTTCATGCATGATCATTTAGGTTACATGGTATTGTTACCCAAAAGATCCATCTTTTAGCTTACATGTTATCAGAACCAATTCTAAACTCCCCTATTCTGTGAGGTCGTTGGTTCGATCCCCACTTTCAATATTTAACAGGTTAGCTTTCCGTATTCTATGATGGGTTAAATCTCCAACTCTTACCTCACCTAACTATACTCAGAAAATATATTTTTACCTATGTTATCCAAAGATTGATCTAATAGGAAACGGCCCAGAAATATAGGCCCAGGAATATACATTAGCACCCCAGTGCATGTGCATGATGGATATGAAAGACATCGATAGATGAGGTAAGATGGAGATATAACCCATCATATTTAACCTGTTAAATATCGAAGGTACGGATTGAACCAACAACCTCACAGAATAAAGGGATTTAGAATTGGCTTTGATGCCATATTACCCCAAAAGATCGATCATTTAGGTCACTTGGTATTGTTACCCAAAAAATCAATCTTTTAGGTTACATAGTATCAGAGCCAATTCTAAACCCCTTCATTCTGTAAGGTCATGGGTTCGATCTCTACCTTCAAAATTTAACAGGTTAAATTTCAGTATTATATGATGGGTAAAATCTCGATCTTTTACATCGCCAATCGATTCTACGTGTCTTTCATATCCATCATGCACGTGAATGGTGGGTGTTAATATATACTCTTAACCTAAGCTAAGTTGAATAGTAAAATAGCTAAATTGACTATACTCGGAAGGTATATTTTTACCTATGTTACCGAAAAGATCGATCTAGTAGGAAACAGCCCAGAAATATAGTCCTAAGAATATACATTAAGACACCCACTCATGTGCATTATGGATATGAAAGACACGTGCAATCAATATATGAGGTAAGAGATGAGGATTTATCCCATCATATTTAACCTGATTTAACCTGTTAAATGTTGAAGGTGGGGATTGAACCCACGACCTCACGGAGTAAAAAAATTTAGAATTGGCTTTGATATCATGTTATTCCAAACGATCGATCATTTTGGTTATATGGTATTGTTACCAAAAGATTGATCTTTTAGGTTACATGGTATCAGAGCTAATTCTAAACCCCTTCGTTGTGTGAGGTCGTGGATTCGATCCCCACCTTCAACATTTGTATTATATGATGGGTTAAATCTCGATATCTTACCTTACCTATTAATTCCACGTGTCTTTCATATGCATCATGAATGTGAATGTGAATGAGGGCATTAATATATTCCCTATCTCCATCTCTTACCTCACTTATCGACTCCATGTGTCTTTCATATTTATCATATACGTGATTGGGGTGTTAATATGTCCCCTATCTCCATCTCTTATCTTATTTGTTGATTTCATGTGTCTTTTATATTTATTATGCACGTGAATAGGGGTGCTAATATATATTCCTGGTCAATTCATCGTGCACGATCACTTAGGATACATGGTATTGTTACCTAAAAGATCGACATTTTAGGTTATATAATATTAGATCCAATTCTAAACTCCTTCTGTGAGGTCGTAGGTTGGATCCCCCGCCTTCAACATTTAACTGGTTAGATTTCCAACCTAAAGACATGAGATTTGACTACACTACAAATTCCCAGGAATTCTAGTATATGAGGAATAGGTATTCGCTTAGGATGTGTTTCATGAATTACAAATTCACAAGAAGCATGACCAAAGCAACATATTCTGTGTCTGGGCTCGAGACCTTTTTTTTTGTAGGCCCATGACGTGGACTTGAATTAAATGAAAGGAAATTAATAATACTAGGAGTCTAGCGTGACTCGAACTCAGAACCTCCTCCACTGATATCATGTGAAACAACTGTTGTACTCTAAAAGATTAAGCGGTTAGAGAACGGTGTTTAAATATTTTTACATTTAACATATACTAGATGCTTACAAAGTCTGTAATTCTTCTATATACTGAATGTCGTCTGAAAGTGTTCCCCTCAGTCTCATGCTTGACAATTTTCTGCACAAAAAAAGAGAGAGGTAAAAATTAAAAGAGGGGTTTCTAGAATCGAGAGAGAGAGAGAGAGAGAGAGAGAGAGAGAGAGAGGTAACATTGAGACGATCCGGGAGTCGGTGCAGTTGATCCCAATCCAATTGTCTCCGCAAGGATCCGAGCCGACCCAATCGGATGGTTTTGTTTGCCATTGACTGGCGAGCGAACTGAGCGCAGCAGCTACAAATTACAGAGAAGATGATGATTATTAGGTTTGCGACTACCTGAATCTCCGTATCCCTCGCCCTTCGTCTTCTTTAGCAAGCTTCCTAACTTAGAAATTTCACATACCGATCATCAAATCATTAGCCTAGTTAGATACAAATACAATACAATCGGTGTGAGTTTAATTTAATATTGGCAGAGGTAGTACAGTTAGTTTTAATTAATATTTAGTTTATATTATTATTATGGCTAAATTACAGAAACCTCCCTGTCAAAACTCGATTTTTCACTTTCCCCTCCTGTCATTTAAAAATCTATATTTTGCCCTCCTAAAAAATAAAATTTGCCCCCACCGTCAGTGTTCCGTTAGGGATCTATTTACATTTTATTATTATATTTTTTTTAATACTCAAAATACCCTTGAAAACCCTCCTCTCCCAGATGCCCCTTCTCCCACCTCGCCGACGCCGCCCGCCACGTTGCTTCGCCCTCCTCTGCCGCCTCGCCGTCACCCACCCCCGTCCGATCCCACGCACGCCCTCGCTCTTCTCCGCCGCCTCGCGCTCGCCCTTGCCCACCTCTCCCTCCACACCCGCCCCAATCTACTACCTACCGTCGTTAAAATGGATGAGCGACAAAGGTACAGGAGGAGCGAGGAAGCAGCTGGGGTCGAGAGAGACGCGAATAATGAAGGAAAAAGACGATAGGCGTGCAGAATTAGGAAGAAGATGAACAAGGGCGAGGGGCATTTTGGTTATTTTGCCATCAAAGTTAACACCGTGCCCCCCTATGCACATTTTTTATTTTTTTAGGGGGGCAAAATGTAGGTTTTTAAATGACATGTAAGGAAAGTGAAAAATCAAATTTTGACAGGGAAGTTTTCTATAATTTAGCCTATTATTATTTAAAGTTTCTAGAAATAAATTTTATAATTTTATGATACCATTAACTATCGATTAAAGTGATTAGATAACAAACATCTAGGTTATCAGAATATCTCAAAAATTTCTTCAAATATCTTTTAAAATAGGAATTAGGATTTAGAAAGGTATTATGATAATTTCAGAATAAATTTAAAAATTTTGAATGGTAGTAAGGGGCAAAAATAAGCAAAAGCCTCTTAAATTTATATCATTTTAAAATTTATCAATTTCGAGACACCTTAAATATTTAAAGGGGCTTTTGCTTATTTACCCCTGATTATTATTCAAAATTTTTAAATTTATCAACCAGAAGTATACTATATATTTTTAAAGTTTCGAAGGGTATATTAGATATTATCCCATAAAAAAGAAAAAAATTTCTGTATGCCCCCTCCAAAAGCCATATTTATATAGGTTTTCTAAATGGCCCCTCTAAATACAGCAAACTTTCTAGACTACCCTTCAAAATAACTTTTGTTAAAATCTACACTAACGGCAAATAAATACTAATTTTACCCTTTTCATAATTGCTCTTTTAAATGTTCTAACTATCTCTAGGAAGTAATAACTTTTGTGAATACCCTTTGAATTTAAAAATCCATAATAAGGTTTTAGCAACATGCACACTTGTTGTCTAAAATATTAATTATTAAAAGAAAGCTTTTAATATAATTACTTAGATCTACTTATGTAATTTGTGTAAGTCATTAGATTCTCATATTGATTTATGTAAATTTTGTATAATCTAATCTAAAGGATGGTATTTTTATCTTATTAAATCTTGTTAAATGGTCCTAAATTTTTTTACATTTTTATAAAGGAGAGAGTGAAGAATAAATCAATTGAACAATTACAAAGTTTTATCATTAATCAACTGAACAATTATGAAGTAACAATAAAACGATTTAATATTATATACAAGATTAGAAAGAAGCAATAAAAAAATTTGATACAACTATAAAAGTACTGTAAGTTAAGAAAATCAATTGGAAGAGCATTACAAACTAGCATGTAAACAAGCTTTTATAAATTTAAAATTTTGCATTCTAAAATAAATTGAAGTAAAAAAGAAAAATCTGAAACCTAGACTAATCTGAAAATATTGAACTAAAATATTCCATAATATGTAAATTAATCTAAAATAATTAGCTTGAAAAGTTTGTAATCCAAAACTGAGTAAAATTTTGCATAATACAAACTTAACTATTTAAACTAGCATAAGTATCCAAGCTAACTGACCCAATAAATATCATAAAAAGATATTAATAAATTTTTTTACAGATAAATATGTAATTATTCTGAGTTAAATATTAATACATTTATCCAAATTATTTATTAAAATGTTTATCTTTATATAAACAGAGTGAGGGATAGTTTTGAAATCCTTTTTATTTTGAAGCCCATGTTTGCCCTTCTAAAAAATTAAAATAGTCAAGGTAAAATAGCAATCTGCAACCTTTTTTTTAATCTTAAACTAACTAAAGGAAAAGTAACAGTGAGATACGTGCCTTAACAGTTTGGGCATTTTGGAAAGAAAGCAAATATTTGAAGGGGTAATTATGAAATAATCAAATTTATGAGGGTATTTATGATATATTTAATTTTGGCTAAATTACATAAAATCCCCTGTCAATACCCGCTTTTTCACTTTCCCCCATGTCATTCAAAAATCTACATTTTGTCCCTTAAAAAATAAAAAATATTCACAGAGGAGTACGGTGTGACAAAATGACCAAAATGCCCTCATCTTCTTCATCTCCTCCTCTCCAATCTTGCTCATTCCGCATCCCGCACCTCGCCCACGCCTCCCTTGACCCCAACTCCGACTTCGCGCGAGGGCGAGACGGCGGCCGAGGGCATATGTGTGGGCATGAATGAGGGTTTCAGGGGTATTTTGGGTATAAAAAATAAGATATAAACGGAACCCTAACGGAACACTGACGGCGGGGGGCGAAGTGAATATTTTTTTATTTTTTAAGGGGGCAAAGTGTAGGTTTTTGAATGACAGGGGGGAAAGTGAAAAAACGGATATTGACAGAAAAATTTTCTGTAATTTAGCCTGTAATTTTTATAGGGTTATCGATGAAATTGACCCTAAATAGCTATTAAATTGGTAACAATGTATAGAACTTATTTAAACTATGAACCATTTTGAGTCAGCTATTCAACCTTTCAAAACTTTGATTTTATTATCCAACATTTCAATTTGTTTGATGTGAGTCGGTCAACAATTCTTTGACTTTAAAATTTAAGTTAATTACTTACTTTCATTAATTTATAATTGTAAGAATTGTATGGAGTATACTAACTAAACTTATAGTAATAACGTTGTATTAAAATTTTAAAATTAAGTGCCGTTGACTAAGTCAAATCAAATAAATTGAAATGTTAGACAGTAAAATTAAAATTTTAAAAAGTTAGTTAGCAGACTCAACATGGTCTATAGTCCAAATAAGTTATAGACCAAATAAGTTATCCACGTTTTTACCTAGTAAATAAATAATATAAAAAATTTATAAAATCTAAGATTTAAACAAATTAAATAATCTAAATTAAATTTAATGGGTGATAGTAATCAACCGATTTTTTTTTTTTGTTGTTGTTGAGAGAAAGGTAGCACGCTACCCGCTTCGCTTATTTTTTTTTAGAAGTAAACTTAGCTGAAAATGTGAATCAATTAGGATTCGAACTCGGGACCTCGGGTACCAACCACCAAGCCTTTTGCCACTTGCGCTAGGGACGGTCGATAATCAACCGATTGTTTCATCACCAGAAATAGGATGCAAGTTACTTCTAAAAATATTCTAGCTTTACTATTTTCATATGAAAATAATAATACTTATTTCAAAAAATTTACCTTGTAAGAACATTTTTTGTATTCTGGTATATCATTTTAATGCGAATCTATGATGTTATGTTAGTCTTTATTAATTTCTTCGTAACTTTACCTAGCTTAATAGAATTGATTAGATACACGCTCATGCTAACAAGCGTGGGCCGGGTCCGGGCAATGGATCAGCCCGTGTTTCGGGGCCCATGTAGACGTTTGGGCAAACCAATGCCCTAGCCCGGCCCAGCACAAATTCACAAATTTTAGATAAAAAAAGAAAAATGCTTACTCTTAATTTAAAAAAGTTTAGGCAAAAAATGAAAATTCAAATAAACTTTCCATTTATTCGATATGATTAAACTGTTAAATTTTAAAAGATACAGAATTTAGCCTAAACAGTCAAAGTTTGAGAGGGCACTATTTTAACGTAATCTTAGCATATTTTTACCGAACTAGGCTAGAATGCTATTAATAGCACAAAGTCAATGGTGCTACTAGGTTTTCGGCTTTTGGATGAAGGGATGTGCGGCTAGGATGATAGTGGTCCCCTAAGGTTGAGTGGGTAGTTGGTTGAATAGTATGATCTAATGAGTGAAAATGGTCAAAGGGGTAGATCTAACGATAGAAAACTCGGTAGTACCAAACACTTAGTGCTGTGGATAGTATAATAGTCAGACTCTATTTTTACCTACATCCAATGTTTCTAAATGACTTCCATTTATCACTGACCGCTTATGGTTCTCTCCATAGTTCACGACGAAATTCGATAAACACTAATTCAAATACTCAATTATGTGCTCGTGTCAATTGCGAAAAGAGAAATGCTAAGGTTAAAAAACCAAGAAGTTGTAATATGATAATCTCTCATTCAAAGGCTAAAACTAAGGATTAATTACTCAATCCTTAGGGCGTAGATGAGGGAGTTGTAGGATTACAAACTTCTTTAGATTGTAAACCTAGCTATATAGCATTGCTCTTGCCGAAAAATACAACTAAAAAAGAAAAAGCATCGTAAAATAGATAGGCAAATCAAAATAATTTACCATCTTGAGGGTCCATCTTAATCTGTCACGTCCCGGGCTAGTTTTAGAAGCGAAAATACGTGCCAATTTTTTTTTTTTTAAAGTCTAGCCTGCGCTACGTACAGACCCGCCACAAATACAGGATCCACTGTACACACGGACAGAGCCTCCCCTGTATTTGTACGGCGTACACAACATACAACAGAATCACAACCACCATTCATTCATCACAAAATCACAACAACACAAGATGATTCATACAGCTAACAGTCCTTAAACCTATATGAATCTAAGCAAATTCTTAGGGGAAGGATGATGCGATGCACAAACAACAGATCATTCTAGAAAACTGCTCCTTACCCAGAAGCTTTATTTTGAAACCCTAACCTCAAGCATTTAAAGATCCTTTGAAAACTGTTCTGTCACGCCCCGCCGGGTCCTTAAACACCAACTAGGTGGAAAGGATAACCGCACGAGCGCATGCACCAAACCCGCCAAACGGATAGAGTCCTTTCTATCCGTCCAAGGCGTCACAACACAAGCTTATCCACAATGTTCCAACTAGGAACGGAGTACAAGAGTTGCACAAGGAAAGCATCAACATAAAGAAGTTCTACTTCTATTACATCACATGGCACAATATACATGTCCCAAATTTTTTTTTTCTTTTCCATTCCATACATTATGTTCCAAAACTATGGAATATACAACATTCATACAAGAATGTAAATCCCCAATACTATCATATTCTAAAAATAGGCGTACAACTCTACATACAACCAAATGGAAGGGCCGCTATCTAAAGAGCCAAACCCTTGCCTCGCTCCGCCGCCTCACTCGCGGAAGGACCTGGAAAATGTGGGGTGAGAACTATAAACATAGTTCCCAGTGGGTAAGGTCACCCAAGAGAGAAGTTCGACCCACCAGGTCCAAAGAAACACCATATGCATAAGTTAGATCACATATAACTATGCAACAATTATTTACATGCTTGTAAATATACATAAATGATGCAACCAAATGAAATATAATTTATCATTCTCTCCTAGGTTCATCCTATGTCTCACAATGACTAAGTTCATTTACTTGTCATTTACTTATGGTTTCGGAATCGCCGTCTCACCATAATTGTTCCACATTCGAGGAGTGAACTCGTCACCTCCTAGTTCGAGTAGCGAACTCGTCGCATACTCGAGATAGCAAAATCGTCGCATACCCCGTCTCAACACGGCCACCGCATGGCATGGGTAGCGAACTCGTCGCATACCCGGGATAGCAACCTCGTCGCACATCCCCTCTCGACACCGCCAACTCAAGGCGAGGTAGCGAAATCGTCGCCTACCCGGGATTGCTAACTCGTCGCACATCCCATGTCGGTACGGCCAACTCATGGCATGGTAGCGAAATCGTCGCCTACCCGGGATAGCAAAATCGTCGCACATCCCGTCTCAATACGGCCAACTCATGGCATGGTAGCGAAATCGTCGCCTACCCGGGATAGCAAAATCGTCGCACATCCCGTCTCAATACGGCCAACTCATGGCATGGTAGCGAAATCGTCGCCTACCCGGGATAGCAAAATCGTCGCACATCCCGCGTTCACATTTTTCACTTGCCAACCTAAGTCTCATGACCTTAGGTTCAAGTCACTAAGTCTCGCCTATGTTCAATGACACTAGGCTTACTTTCTCATTATCAACCTAGGTTCCATGACTCTAGGTTTCAATCTCATGTCAAACCTATGTTCAATGACACTAGGTTTCAATCTCCCATGTTCCAACCTATGTTCAATAACACTAGGTTTCATCCTCATGTCCAACCTATGTTCAATAACACTAGGTTAACCATACATGCAACCATGCAACAAGTATTAATATTTGAATTATACTTGAAATATACATCATGCAATAGGATCTCATTGTTTATCCTATCATGATTTTTACCTTTGCCAACATGCAAAATTCTAGGGTTCACAACACATACCATTTTATCTTTAAATGGATATTTACCCTAGACATGGAAGTGATCTAATCACTTCGGTAAACACAAACCCACCTCGAGAGCTTTCGAATCCTTGTATTCTTCAAGCTCCTAAGTGTCCAAGCCTTGAGTTCTTTTTTCAACCCAAGCTTCTACAAGAAAACGGTTCGTTACTCATTACGAACCCTAAATTCAACTCAACATGTGAAATCAAGTGTTCTAACATGATTTCCTAGGCCTCACTTGCAATTCCCGAAGGTCCAAATATTTTTAGAACCTCTCATTGCAAAAGCCCCAAATCTACTTAGGTTACACATGCATGCATGTGAAACCACAAAATCTCTTGGCCAATCTCCACGTTTTGTGGTTTAGATTGCCTAGGGTCTCCAAAAACCTCTTGCTAAAGGATTGAATCCAAGGTTTAAACCCTAAATCACAAGAACTCACCTCAAAGCCCTAGCTCCCAAGCTTCTTCTTGCACCAAGAAGCTCCAAATCCACCTTAGAAGCTTTTCCCAAGGTCAAATCCTTCACTTCTCCAAGCCTTGGAGAGATCTCTAGAGAGAGAAAGTGAGGGAGAGGGAGAGGGAGTGTGAGGAAGATGGAGGAGTAATGAGGAGAGGGACCCCTGCCCTCTATATATAGCCTATCCCCCACGAAATTACCAAAATACCCCTCACTGGGCATTCTGCACCAGCCGGGTCCGGACCTTGCAGATGGAGTCCGGACCCCGCACTGATAACTGGCCAGTGCGCAGGCCGGGTCCGGACCTTGGCATCAGGGTCCGGAACCCGTACGCACCCCAACTTGGAGACCCGCTCGGGTCCGGACCTCAAGTCCCGGGTTCGGAACCCGTACGTTCCCCATCTCGGACATCGGCTCGGGTCCGGACCGTAGCTGCCCGGGTCCGGACCGCAGCTGCCCGCGGACTTCATTGTCCGGACCCCAGCTTCCAGGGTCCGGACCCCGTGAGCAGTTTTGCTCCGGTAGGTCCTTTTCTTCGAAATCTTCGATTTCTGGGTTCCCACTCGCACCCATAATGTTCCGAAACCTTCGGAACCCAATTCCACACTAGCCATTACCGGCTCTTTCCGAACTTTCTCAAATTTAGTAAAGTTCGAAGCAACGCACCGAAATTCAAAGTGCTACATTCCTCCCCCCTTAAAGAGAGTTTCGGCCGCGAAACTAAATCATACCTCAGCTGGACTCAGCGAAGAGGTAAGGAAACCGCTCCTTCATCGAGCTTTCTAATTCCCACGTGGCCTCACGTTCACCGTGATTCGTCCATTGTACCTTTACATAAGGAATTTCACGGTTCCTCAAACTTTTCACCTCGCGATCCATGATACACAAGGGAAACTCCTCATAAGTCATATCCTCATGAAGCTCCATAGGCACATACTCGAGGACGTGCGCCGGATCATACACGTACTTGCGGAGTGTCGATACATGGAATACATTGTGTATCCCCGCAAGTTTTGGCGGCAAAGCTAGCCGGTACGCCACGGATCCCACACGCTCCAAAACCTCGTAAGGTCCAATGTAACGGAGACTCAACTTACCCCGAACACCGAATCGCTTCACCCCTCTCATGGGTGATACTTTCAAGAAGACGCGGTCTCCTACCGCGAATTCCAAATCTCGTCGACGTCGATCCGCATAACTCTTTTGTCGAGATTGCGCCGTCGATAAGCGTTCGCGTGCTAAGCGGACCTTTTCCTCCGCTTCACGCAACACGTCCGGTCCTAAGACCCTTTTCTCGCCGACTTCGCTCCAATGAATAGGAGAGCGGCATTTTCTTCCATACAAGGCCTCAAAAGGTGCCATTCCGATGCTAGATTGATAGCTATTATTATAAGCGAACTCAGCCATCGGCAAATGTGTAGGCCATGCACCCTTGAAGTCCAACACACACGCTCGCAGCATATCCTCCAAAATCTGAATTGTTTTTTCCGATTGACCGTCAGTTTGAGGATGAAATGCTGAACTAAAATCGAGCCGTGTACCCAAAGCTTCTTGCAAGCTTTTCCAAAAATGCGATGTGAAACGGGGATCTCGATCTGAAACTATCGAGGTCGGGACCCCGTGCAACCGCACAATCTCGTCCAGGTAGACTTGCGCTAACTTGTCTCCCGACCAAGTGGTGTGGATTGGCAAAAAGTGTGCCGACTTTGACAAACGATCCACCACCACCCAAATCGCGTCGTGGCCACCTAGCGATCGAGGTAAGCCCACAACAAAGTCCATCGCGATATTTTCCCACTTCCAAACCGGAATGGGCAATCCTTGCAATTTTCCTGCCGGAAAGCGACGCTCGGCCTTCACTTGTTGGCACACTAAGCATTGCGCCACAAAGCGTCCCACATCAAGTTTCATCCCCGGCCACCAATAATGCAATTTGAGGTCCTTATACATTTTGGTCCCGCCCGGGTGAATCGCATAGGGAGAAGTGTGAGCTTCTTTCGAGATCTCCCTACGAATGTCCTCAACTTTCGGCACGCACAATCGATTTCGAAATCGAATTGCGCCCATCGAATCTACATGATAATCACCGGCGCGCCCGCTCTCGATAGCACCCCGCACCTTTTGGAGTTCCGGATCACCGGATTGCTTTTCTTTTATTTGCTCCAACAAGGTCGGCCATATCTCGAGATTCATAAGTCTAGCGGGGACGCCCGGGGCCACAATCTCTAAGTCAAATCGGCCCATTTCCTTGATTAACGGCATTTGTCCCGTCATCTCAATTGCGAAGTTCTCTACGGACTTTCTACTGAGCACATCGGCCACCACATTGGCTCTACCAGGGTGGTACAAGATGGTTAAGTCGTAGTCTTTTATCAACTCCAACCACCTCCGCTGCCTCAAGTTCAACTCCTTTTGAGTGAATAAGTACTTTAAACTTTTGTGATCCGTGTAAACCTCACAATGCTCCCCGTACAAGTAGTGTCTCCACAACTTGAGTGCGAAGACCACTGCCGCAAGCTCTAAGTCGTGGGTGGGGTAATTCTGCTCATAGCTCTTCAGCTGTCGAGAGGCATATGCTATTACTTGTCCTCTTTGCATAAGCACACACCCAAGACCACGATGTGACGCATCACTATACATCACAAAACCCCCGCAATCGGCAAGGCGAGTACCGGAGCCGAAGTCAACCTTTCCTTTAGCTCCTTAAAGCTTTGGTCGCATTCTTCGCTCTAAACATATTTGGCTCCCTTGCGGGTAAGACGCGTTAGTGGACCGGAGATTTTTGAAAATCCCTCCACGAACCGCCGATAGTATCCTGCAAGACCCAAAAAGCTTCGTATTTCCATGACATTGGTCGGGCGAGGCCAATCCTTGACTGCCTCTACTTTCATAGGGTCCACAGATACTCCTTCTGCGGAAATTACGTGACCCAAGAAAGCGACCTCACGGATCCAGAATTCGCACTTTTTTAATTTGGCGAATAACTTGTTCTCTCGAAGAACTTGAAGCACAATCCTCAGGTGCTCTCTATGTTCCTCTTCACTCCGAGAGTAGACAAGAATGTCATCTATGAACACAACCACAAATTGATCCAATAGTGGTTTGAACACACGGTTCATTAAATCCATGAACGCTGCCGGGGCATTAGTAAGCCCGAAAGGCATAACCGTGAATTCATAATGTCCATACCGCGTCCTAAATGCGGTCTTATGCACATCCTCCGGTTTGATCTTCAATTGGTGATAATCGGATTACAAATCAATCTTTGAATACACCTGAGACCCTTGCAATTGATCAAATAAGTCATCAATTCGGGGTAACGGGTACTTATTCTTGACGGTCACTTTATTCAACTCGCGGTAATCTACACATAACCGCAGCGAACCGTCCTTTTTCCGCACAAATAGAACAGGGGCTCCCCAAGGTGACACACTTGGTTTTACGAAACCCTTGTCCATTAAATCTTACAATTGTGCTTTCAATTCCTTCAGTTCTGCGGGTGCCATCCTGTACGGGGCCTTAGAAATCGGCGCCGTACCCGGGAGCAAATCGATCACAAATTCTATTTCCCGGTCCGGTGGCATTCCGGGCAACTCCGTCGGAAATACATCCGGGAACTCTTGGACTATAGGAATGTCCTCAAGTCCCGGCACTTCCTTCCGGTCATCCACTACCGTCGCCAAGTAGGCAATGCATCCTCTAGCAATAAGCTTCCTTGCTTGCGACGTGGACACCATCGACGCAAAGAGCGAACTCTTACACCCACGGTACACAAATTCCTTGTGCCCGGGTTCTCTAAACCTCACTATCCGGCTCTTACAATCGATAGTAGCATGATACCTCGAGAGCCAATCCATTCCTAGGATCAAATCATATTCATTCATTCGATTTAATACCAGCAAATCAGCTGGCATGATCCAGTTCTCAACCCTCACAGGGCAATCCATACACACATGATGTATACAAAAAGTATGTTCAGGTACTTGTACCGTTCTTGCATGTGTGGCATCTATAATTTCTATTCCATGTGCAGTAGCAAATGATCGAGCAATGAATGAATGCGATGCACCAGTATCAAACAAAGCTCTACATCGAATGCTTTTAATTAACACAATACCTGCCACAACGTCATCCTGGGCAGAAGGATCCTCCACCTGAGAGGCGAATATCCGCCCACTGGGCGCTGGCCGCTGGCCCTCCACTGGTCTCGGCGGCTGTGCACGGCCTGCCGACATCGCCGCGGGTGGGATGCCCGCGAGCTGTCTCGGCGATGCAAATGCCGATGCCGATGACGGTGCTCGGCCATCATCCATCGGGCAGTTGTACCGCATATGCCCTTGTTGTCCGCATTTTAGCACCGGCCCTCACGATAGTCACACTGCTGAGGGTGGTGGGGGCCGCTACAAATTGGGCACTGGGTTGCGGGTCGATTCCGTCGGAACCCCCGCGATTGGTTTTGCGACTGCGAGTGCTTCGGGGGCCGCTTAGAACTAGACTGCCCACCCGAGCCACCCGCCGGTCGCTTCTTTCCCTTCTCTTTCTCCTTCTCTTTTTCCCAAGATTCACGCTCCTCGCGCGCACATGCATTCCCGTGCTCCACCCAAAGAGCGGTCCAAGACCTCCGCAAAGGTCTTAAGCTTAAGGGCGTGAACCGCCCGAAAGATCTCCGGTCGAAGCCCGCGCACGAAGCAATCGACCTTGTCCAACTCTCCGCGGACAACGTGCGGTACGCAATTTATAATGTACGAGAACTCCCTCTCGTACTCGCGCACGGTGCGGTTCCCTTGTTTCAACTTACGGAACCTTTCTTGCAGTTTCCTTTTCTCGCTATCGGGGAAGTAGGTGGCGAACACCATACCCCGAAACTCTTCCCACGACGGTGGCGGAAGGCTAGAGAGTCTATCCCGTCGGACTCCCTTCCACCACACCTTCACCGATCGCTCCAAGCAATGACGGCGAGATGTACCTTGTCCCTCTCCAAGGTATAAAGATCCTCGAAGAGCGTCTCCACAGCATCGATCCATGTCTCTACATCCCATGGATCCACGTTCTCCCCGTTAAAGATAGGCGGGTTGAACTTTTTGAACCTCATGAGAGCCGCAAGTGCGCGCTCTCGCTCCGCATCCTCCATGTCGGAGTCGGGCATAGGAGTACCCGACCCACCGGCTACCATCAGTGATGCCGGTGGAGCCACAGTCGGCGCCGGTGTCACCTCCTCGGCCGGTGCCGAAGCAGAGGCCGGAGGTACTCCCGTTCTCTCCTCCCTAACCGCAGCCGCTTGCTGCGCCATCTCGTCTTGGAGCTTTTTAATTTGCTCCTCCTGTCGTTGCATGGCTTCGGCCTGTCGCCGAACCACGCCCATCAACTCGGTCAACTCATTACGAAGACCCGAGTTCTCGCCCTCCCCGAGTTGTTCGGGAGCCGCGCTCGCTCTCCCGAGCCCAGCCCTCAAAGGAGGCCGTCCACGTACCATTATCCTGAAAACACAATGACTTTGGTCATTTCGTGACATTCAAAGTCATTTGTAACATAACGTTTCACGAAAATAAACGTGAACCCAATCTAGGCGAAAGTCACACAAGGGTCCTTATTCCCCTCACTTGGTTTTCATGTTGTCGGCCGCCAACACGAACACACTTGGTGAAGAATAAGACACACCTCGAATCTACCTCTATTTCCAACTAGAGGTATAGGGACATAACCCAATCTCTTATCTTTCGCCACATCAAAGATCTCGTCACTCACGAGCCTACACTCCTAGGGTCATTTCCATCCTAGGGTTCTTAGGTCAACCTAGACCGTTTCTATTGCTCTGATACCACCTCAGTCTGTCACGCCCCGCCGGGTCCTTAAACACCAACTAGGTGGAAAGGATAACCGCACGAGCGCATGCACCAAACCCGCCGAACGGATAGAGTCCTTTCTATCCGCCCAAGGCGTCACAACACAAGCTTATCCACAATGTTCCAACTAGGAACGGAGTACAAGAGTTGCACAAGGAAAGCATCAACATAAAGAAGTTCTACTTCTATTACATCACATGGCACAATATACATGTCCCAATTTTTTTTTTCTTTTCCATTCCATACATTATGTTCCAAAACTATGGAATATACAACATTCATACAAGAATGTAAATCCCCAATACTATCATATTCTAAAAATAGGCGTACAACTCTACATACAACCAAAATGGAAGGGCCGCTATCTAAAGAGCCAAACCCTTGCCTCGCTTCGCCGCCTCACTCGCGGAAGGACCTGGAAAATATGGGGTGAGAACTATAAACATAGTTCCCAGTGGGTAAGGCCACCCAAGAGAGAAGCTCGACCCACCAGGTCCAAAGAAACACCATATGCATAAGTTAGATCACATATAACTATGCAACAATTATTTACATGCTTGTAAATATACATAAAGGATGCAACCAAATGAAATATAATTTATCATTCTCTCCTAGGTTCATCCTATGTCTCACAATGACTAAGTTCATTTACTTATCATTTACTTATGGTTTCGGAATCGCCGTCTCACCATAATTGTTCCACATTCGAGGAGTGAACTCGTCACCTCCTAGTTCGAGTAGCGAACTCGTCGCATACTCGGGATAGCAAAATCGTCGCATACCCCGTCTCAACACGGCCACCGCATGGCATGGGTAGCGAACTTGTCGCATACCCGGGATAGCAACCTCGTCGCACATCCCCTCTCGACACCGCCAACTCAAGGCGAGGTAGCGAAATCGTCGCCTACCCGGGATTGCAAACTCGTCGCACATCCCATGTCGGTACGGCCAACTCATGGCATGGTAGCGAAATCGTCGCCTACCCGGGATAGCAAAATCGTCGCACATCCCGTCTCAATACGGCCAACTCATGGCATGGTAGCGAAATCGTCGCCTACCCAGGATAGCAAAATCGTCGCACATCCCGTCTCAATACGGCCAACTCATGGCATGGTAGCGAAATCGTCGCCTACCCGGGATAGCAAAATCGTCGCACATCCCGCGTTCACATTTTTCACTTGCCAACCTAAGTCTCATGACCTTAGGTTCAAGTCACTAAGTCTCGCCTATGTTCAATGACACTAGGCTTACTTTCTCATTATCAACCTAGGTTCCATGACTCTAGATTCCAATCTCATGTCAAACCTATGTTCAATGACACTAGGTTTCAATCTCCCATGTTCCAACCTATGTTCAATAACACTAGGTTTCATCCTCATGTCCAACCTATGTTCAATAACACTAGGTTAACCATACATGCAACCATGCAACAAGTATTAATATTTGAATTATACTTGAAATATACATCATGCAATAGGATCTCATTGTTTATCCTATCATGATTTTTACCTTTGCCAACATGCAAAATTCTAGGGTTCACAACACATACCATTTTATCTTTAAATGGATATTTACCCTAGACATGGAAGTGATCTAATCACTTTGGTAAACACAAACCCACCTCGAGAGCTTTCGAATCCTTGTATTCTTCAAGCTCCTAAGTGTCCAAGCCTTGAGTTCTTTTTTCAACCCAAGCTTCTACAAGAAAACGGTTCGTTACTCATTACGAACCCTAAATTCAACTCAACATGTGAAATCAAGTGTTCTAACATGATTTCCTAGGCCTCACTTGCAATTCCCGAAGGTCCAAATATTTTTAGAACCTCTCATTGCAAAAGCCCCAAATCTACTTAGGTTACACATGCATGCATGTGAAACCACAAAATCTCTTGGCCAATCTCCACGTTTTGTGGTTTAGATTGCCTAGGGTCTCCAAAAACCTCTTGCTAAAGGATTGAATCCAAGGTTTAAACCCTAAATCACAAGAACTCACCTCAAAGCCCTAGCTCCCAAGCTTCTTCTTGCACTAAGAAGCTCCAAATCCACCTTAGAAGCTTTTCCCAAGGTCAAATCCTTCACTTCTCCAAGAGATCTCTAGAGAGAGAAAGTGAGGGAGAGGGAGAGGGAGTGTGAGGAAGACGGAGGAGTAATGAGGAGAGGGACCCCTGCCCTCTATAGGGTTTTAGGGTTTAGGGTTTAGCCTATCCCCCACGAAATTACCAAAATACCCCCCACTGGGCATTCTGCACCAGCCGGGTCCGGACCTTGCAGATGGGGTCCGGACCCCGCACTGATAACTGGCCAGTGCGCAGGCCGGGTCCGGACCTTGGCATCAGGGTCCGGAACCCGTACGCACCCTAACTTGGAGACCCGCTCGGGTCCGGACCTCAAGTCCCGGGTCCGGAACCCGTATGTTCCCCATCTCGGACATCGGCTCGGGTCCGGACCGTAGCTGCCCGGGTCCGGACCGTAGCTGCCCGGGTCCGGACCGTAGCTGCCCGGGTCCGGACCGCAGCTGCCCGCAGACTTCATTGTCCGGACCCCAGCTTCCAGGGTCCGGACCCCGTGAGCAGTTTTGCTCCGGTAGGTCCTTTTCTTCGAAATCTTCGATTTCTGGGTTCCCACTCGCACCCATAATGTTCTGAAACCTTCGGAACCCAATTCCACACTAGCCATTACCGGCTCTTTCCGAACTTTCTCAAATTTAGTAAAGTTCGAAGCAACGCACCGAAATTCAAAGTGCTACATGTTCTCCACACGAGAACTCTCTTTTGAAATCCCAAAAGTCAATCGATCGAAAATCTCTTTGAAAACTGTTTTCCATACGAAAATCTTTATTTGAAAACGCTACCACGAGGGGTAGAAATCCAAGATATGCGATATAAAGCCATAAAGAAAGGTCTAAAAGCATCGACATCCAAAGAGTCTAAGCATGTAATCCATATATAAAAGCTAAACCAGATCCACGAGATCTAAGCATGCAATCCACACATCCAAAATGTGACTGTACCAAAATCATAGCATGCTAGACAAAACAACCACAGTGTAACTGAACCACATCCATAACTAACTGATAAAGGATAAGGGTGATAACCAAATCTGGAGAAGAAAACCTCACAGGTCGGGACCTCTAGTACCACGAACTAGGCGTGCCTCGCTGCGTCCCGACTCTCACCACCCTGCTCACCTGAAAACAACAACGAGGGCGGGGGGTGAGAACATGTAAACATGTCTCCCCTCCCAGTAGGTACTGCAAGCCGACGAAGGCGAGGTGTACACACCGGCACAAGGGTCAACAAATAGATAGATAAGGTAAACAGTAGCACAAGTAAGTATGAGGCTGACATACAACTGAACAACTATGCTACTGTAAGCAACTAGTATATGCATCAATGGAGATAACCACAAAGTAAACCCAATCCATAGCCACCGGGACGTATCCCTGGCACTTTCACCTGCTCATCTCTCGGCACATAAACCTTCTGGACGCACTGCATCAAGGCTCACGGATCGGTCCCATACCCGACCCTTTTCCGGAAAAAAACACCCCCAGGCGGTGGATCAGACCGCTGGTGTACGTGAAGTGCTAGAAGAGCTGTAACGATCGATGCGAATGCTCAATCCACAGAACGGCAACGAGCCGTGAAGCAACTGAAAAGCCAATATACGAGGATCGCTCCGAACAACAGGCGATCAACACCGACCAACACGTCGTCTCAAGAATCATGCAAACCACAACTACTCTACTATCCAAGCACACATAAGTAGAGTCAACGGGAGTCAAGTGAACTAATAACTGAAATACAAGAGAAATGATAGAAAGGCATCACCGTAGTCCACTGAACCGACTCCGGATCGAAGTACCCACCTGTAGAAACGCTAGAGCCTAACACCGACGGCTCTCGGGAACCACGACAGGACCTACGAGAGACTCACAGGGTCAAGGTCCACAAAGTCGACACTAAACACATAGCTCTCACATCCCGAAATCGACGGATCGCCCGAAAATTCGCCGGGACGATCCCAAAACCACGCTAAGCCCCACAGGGGTACCAACGGCCAAACCAAGTCCTCCGCTGTCCCCCAAACACACAAAACAAAGTGGCGGGACAGCGAGCACAAGCTCGGGGTGCCACGAACACAACGCACCCGAAAAGGCTTTCCGGGTTTCCGAAAAATGCCGATTTGGCACCGGAACCCTTCGTCGCTCATCCGCTGTCCTCGAGACTTCCGGACAGCGATGAGGAACAGCCAACGAGGCTAAATGATGAAGCCAAGTTGCTCGCAAAATCAGCAAGTGAGTCGCACGACTAAAACACGCGTTTCGCCGACTATTTCATCAAAAAATGCATCAAAAATAAATCCGGATCTCCGCGAAGGGCGAAGGGGTTGGACAACCAGTCCACAGGGCCTCAAGGATCATGCCCTTGCTGCCCGCAGCATCGCAACACTGCCACAATCACCAAAGTCCATAAACAAGCAACATTTACACACATAGCAAGCATAAATAGGGCCGTTCGAGCAATCCGTTCGTCCGCACGACCTTCCGCAAGCACCAGCAGATAGGTAACGACGTAACGGAGGCTGTGCTCACAGCCCCACTGCGACAGGACCAGTCGCAAGCACAGAAAACCCATAAAAATAGTGAATACATGCGATGTCATAGCTCGACAAGGGCCGAACAGCAAATCGGCACATCCAAACAGCAAACTAAGGTGAGCATGATGATCAGCGCATCGCTGCGATCATCGTGCTCACCTTCCCGAGCTTCGAGAGGCAACAGAGAGCAAGATACATGCATGCGGCCCAAAACACAACCAAAAAGAGACGCTGGTCGGAGCAACTAGCTCGGGCCAGCTGCCGGCCGACATGCACTGCGCGCGGCGGCCAGGGTCGGATGCGGGGGTGGTGAGGAAGAGGGTGCTCACCTCAGCCGGCGGCAGGAAGCGGCGGCGGCGGCGCGGGGAGAGTGCTCACTCTCGGGTGGCTAGGGCACGACGGCGCCGGCAACGAACGGCGACGGCGGCCGGCGGCGACGCGAGCACCGGCAAGAGGAGGTCGCCAGACGTCGGGCTACCGGTGACCGCGACAAAAAAAATCGGCGGTGGCGGCAGCAACTCCAGCAGCTCGGCGGCGCACGGCGGCGGCTCCCGACGGCGGGGCAGGTCGCCGACGGTCGTGCCACCTCAGGGGGAGCTCAGGCGTGGGTTCACCCTGGGTGCACACCGCAGGGGAGGAGAAGAAGAAGGAGAAGAAGAAGAAAAGAAGAAAAGGGAGAGTGAGGGCCTTGCCGGAGTTTGCGCAGGCCAAGGGTGGTCGACGGCGGCCAACGGAGCTCGGGGAGATGGCAGAGGAGCTGGGGAAGGTGGGTGGCACCTCTGGGAGCTGAGGGAGAAGTGGAGAAGAGGGAACTCACTCTCTCTCTCCACACACACACACAAAACACATATACCCAATGGTAATTTTGCACAAAAGCCCCTCAAAAATAGTAAATAAGCCCCCAATCCCTCACAGCAAGAACAATATGCCCAGACACCCCTCCACAAACAATCTCACGCAAAACGGTGCGTGAAACAGGGTCCAGATCGCGAAACCATAAAATGTACATTTCGATCTCTCAGCGAAGAACATGCAATATCTCTCGATCCGTCCGTCGCATGTCGAAACGGATCTCGCCATCGTTTTCAGCACTGCCGAGACATCGAATCTACTATTTTGGATCGTCAGAAACGGACTCCAAATTGCGCTGTTAAGCCGTTCACTCTCCGCAACAAAAACTTAAAACACTAAAAATACATATAAATACTATATATATACATACATATATACTTATACATGTATATATATACACATACAGCTCAAATACACAGCAATAGGGGAGAGGAACCCATAATTCAACTTTCACAAAATAATTTTACAAAATTCGAATTCTCACATTATGTGGCGAATCTGTAGGCATGATCGAGTTTCTGCCGTAAACCGGGGCACGATAAAATATTTTTAATTATGAAAAATAAGCTTAATTTCCAACCGTTTGAGAGTTGAGCAAATGTTATGACTCCTTTGGTATACCATTCCAAAATTTCATATGACTTTGTTGGCTCTCCAAGAGGCTCACCGATCACCATCCATAGTAAGTTGCACATATTCTATTCTTAAATGCCAACACTAAATTTCTTGCTGAGCACGTTTATCAAAGAGTTTGTGTTAAGCAGTTCAAAGGTTTCATGTTTCGTCTAAAGCTAAGTCAATTTTCTAGCTTAATGTTTGTTCAGAGGCACCGATCGTCCCTAACGCAAGTGGCAAAGGGCATGGTGGTTGGTACTCGAGGTCCCAAGTTCAAATCCTAGTTGATTCACATTTGTAGCTAAGTTTATTTTTAAAAGAAATAAACGAGGCGGGTAGCATGCTATCTTTCTCTCAAAAAAAAAAAATGTTTGTTCAGAGGCGCGTAGACCAAAAGCAATCTCCAATAGATTATTTTAGGGTTAATTTCATACATGTCCCTGTAAATATAGTAAATGACAAATATATTCCTACAAAATTCAACTTTGATATGTTGTTCCTACAAAAGTCATGATATTTTCAAATATGTCCCTCTGGTTTATTACCGTTAGAGAACTGTTTATATTTTCAATTTTGTCATCACAGAAAGGTCTCTCCAAAAGCCATAACAGTATAATATAAGAGGAGTAAAAATATCGAAAACTAACCAAAGTTAAGTATTTAACTTATAGTTAACTAAATTTTTCTAACGGATTTTAACGGCAGGAATATATTTGAAAACATCATGACTTTTGCAGAGAGAATATATGAAAGTTGAACTTTGTAGGGATATATTTGACATTCACTATGTTTACAGGGACCTATATGAAATTAATCCAATATTTTATTACAAAATATACGCTCTTAAACTTGGTTGATATATTTTTTTTTTCTCTTTCGTTATTCTTTCTTAATTTTGGTTACCTGGTGTTTAGCTAGTAGTGCTGTTTAGTTGATATTAACAATTGAATGGTGAATTGCTGGAACTTTAAATTATTCAGAAGTACTGTGTTTCATTGACAAGTTATCTATTACAGCCTATTCATCAGTTTATCTTGGATGATAAGGAGACGTTGCACTAACGCAGGTCTAAGTCGTGTTGAGAGAAAAAAAGCATAAGAACAAAAAGAGAGATACGCGAAAAATACAATCCTTTGACAAAGACGAAAATATTATTAATCAACTCTAAAAACTAATTACATTAACCGAAAGCCACGTATATATGTATGGTTTATATCTGAATCCTGCTATAATGGAAGATAATAAATTCTAATATATTTCTAAATCTAAGCCGATCAGAAATAATCAAATAATCGGACTCAAAATAGAAAAAAATAAAATAAATTTTTTGAAAATAATCTAAAAATGCAAAAACAGAGACACAAACAGCTGAATTTGGGTCCCAAACTCAACCAGAACAGCTTTACAGTTTAATGCGTAGATCTCGAAAAGTGTTTTCCGAATTGAAGTTGTACACTGAAAACGGACATTTGAGAAAAAAAGTTTAAACACAATTGTAAAAATTGCCTAACACAGCGGGCCATTTTCGGTCTAACTTAGTTGAACCATGTTTTCTTAGAAACCCTGATGCTAAATTGGCCGCATTAGCTATCGAGAAAGCATATAATTTTAGCTTTAGGTTGAAAATGTAATGAAATAAAATATGCAACTTAAATTTCCTTTTTTTTTTCCGGACACCAACAGTGTTATTTGTTTGTCATCAGATCCCTCCTAAACTTCTCGGTCAACAGAAGAAATTTTTTTTTTTTTTAGAGAAAGGTAGCACGCTACCCGCTTCGTTTATTTCTTTTAGAAATAAATTTAGCTAGAAATGTGAATCAACTAGGATTCGAACTCGGGACCTCGGATACCAACCATCAAGTCTTTTGCCACTTGCGTTAGGAACGGTCGGTGGTCAACAGAAGAATTAGCTGTGAAAAGAGTGGGATATGATGTGCAAAAAGCATAGGAAAGAAATTTTAAAAACAACAACAAGATTAGAGCTACCTGCGACCTTGTAATTTTTCCCTTACATTATTCTGAAATCCAACTTGGATTACATTTAACTCTAGCTTCATTTCGAGCTACTGGTTGACCTTACAAAGAAACTATTTTAATGCGATTTTTCTTATAAAGAAATCAACTTGACATGCTCCTCACAAATGATGCTCATAGTATCCAATCTTTCTCTACATATTTAGACAGAGCATAAATGGTACAAACACTCATTCATTCATAAACTTATAACTGAACTATTAGTTAGGCTGACCCATAGGAAGACCTAAGATGTATAGGTGCGCGAGTTCGAGGAGTTTGTTTTTGGCTTGTGTTTTGTGGGTGTTGCCGACCCCTTTCTCTTGCGCAGGTTTCTGTGTTTTGCAGATGGCTTGTGGTCGTGGTAGACCTCCCCGTCCGGGTCGTGGTGGTAGGCGTGCGCCTGCTGAGCCGTCTGCTGGTGTTCAGACTCGGGCTATTGCGGCTGGTTCGAGTGAGGAGCTGGCAGGAGGCGGACAGCTTGATGTAGACCGTACCCTGTGTGCTTGAGGCCGAGGCGAGGGGTCAGCTGATGACCCTCTCCGGCATGTTCCGGCAATTTTTGCAGCAGCAGGTTACGGCGACTGCTGCTCCAGCCGCTCCTCCTCCTCTGCCGAGTGCCCCGATGACTGCAGACCCTCCTGTGGCACCCACGCCATTGTGGCCACGACCGCGACGACGACAGCGACTACGTCGGCTGTTTCGCATGTGGACGCCGATCCCGATATTGGGGGTGGTGGCCACGTCCGAGCGCGATTGGCAGATTTCCTGAGGTTAGATCCGCCCTTGTTCGCAGACTCATGCTTCTTCTAGAAGTGGCGGTGGAGTACCAGACAGATACCAAGTGGCAGGGTGTTTTCCCCTTGTGTAACCACTCGTTGGCAGGTGGTGGCCCTATCGGGCTAGGTGACGCCACTTGGTGGATCTGTGTTGTCGTTTGGGCTGTTCTTGCCCTGGCCCCACTTTTCGTGTAGAGCACGAGGGTCACTGCGAGCGTCTCTACGGAGACGGTGCTTTGAGCGGTTTCGACCACAACTTTTGTGTTACTTTCTCTGTTTTGTTGGGTAGGGCGGTGAAGCCTACCCCTCTGACGTCTTGCTAGTGGAATCGTCAGTGTTGGTCTTACGACCTTTAGCTGGTTCTTGCGTCAAACTGACGTGTACTAGACTGAGTGGACACTGTTTGGTGTCGGGTTTTTGTTGGTGCCTACATGGTTTGCGGCTATCCTAACGCCTAAATTGGTGTGTCTTGAGATTTCTGGTGATACTTGTAGGCTTTCGTGCTGTCGCGAGATCTTCCTGGTTGTTGTTGGAGGTCTCAATTACGAAATCTTGGGGTATTAACTTTACGATCTTAAACTACTCTTCCAAACTATAGTACATTTTTCGCTCCATACCTAGACCAATTCTCCCTTATAATGTCGCACAGCGTAGATCAAAAAAACTATCCTCTCTTGGGGAATTCAACCCCTTATCCCCATATTTGGTCATTCCTCTCCCTTTTTAAAGACCTAATATATCAATATCTAACCGTCCTTGCGAAAGCTCTGATGCTGTAATTCCCATGTCATTCCTGCATATGGTCCACGCTCTGCTAGCATAAATGTATAACAGCTGCACGCTGTGGTCTGTTAGCACATCCTCTTGAGACTCACATCATGCCAGTCCTTGTCTTGACTCTTCAGTACTCAGGTCCTAATGCGTCTGCCAACCAAATTATACGGTCCTACCTAGTCCCTTAAGAATCCCAATATCACGGGACCTGTCTAGTCCTTAATCAACGAGCTGTAATAGCGGCAGGGTACTGTTCTCTCCTACGTCATGTTCAGTACTCTTGCTATCTGGAGTCTCCACGTGTCCCATGTTGACATGACGACACGACCCTAATGCTCGGGCCCATCACTGGTGAATATTAATCGTGTATCTGGCGATCGACATCACTCTGTAAACAACTTTATAAATGCTTTACTAACCATTAACTGTCCTCACGCCACCCTACTAACTCCTCTGCGCATCATACCTTCAATGTACGTGTCCTTCAAGATTTTGAGTCTCTCTACCATCTGTTGACATCTCAATATACTATTTTCGTCCCGCTCTACTAAGAGTGTGTGATATGCCTAAATACCATTCGGATAGTCTAAATTCATCACGAGCTGCCCTACCAAGATCGTAACCTGTCACCCATATCCATCATTCTATCATCACAAATCTACTATTAAACTATGATGTTTTGTGACCCTCGTATAGACTTCAAAATTCCCCTCCTACTTTCAAAAACAACTCCCTCCCCCTTCCAACCACCCCGCACCGAACCCCCATTTAGTGCCCAACCCCACACATTATCAACATCGCGCATGTTCCCTGATGGCCTCCACAAAAACCCCCCCCAATCACTTAGCCTGACACTCATCCCCATTTGAGCAATCATCCCCCATCTGTATACAACAGATGCCTCTGTATCCATGGATTCCCTCGCCTCCAACCTACCCATCCAATCAGTATTGTGTCAATACAGATACAATTCCCGCATAGCTCATCCCCACGTCTCTATTTGAGGAGAATAGATCTAGCACCCCCACTGTGTTAAAATCACCACACCCTCAACCCCACAGTGCGACCCCATCACATTGTCCCCGTACACCCATCTCCTAGCCACGCCGTCTGGTACTCCTAGCACATTTCACACTGACTCTTGTTTAATTGACACACAAAGTGCTATTCCTCGTTACTCACCATGACACATACAGACTATTAAACACTCGTCCACGGATCCCCTCGCCCCCCGTCCGCTATCTGCTCATGTGTCACCTTCAACTTCCATCTGTCCCAACTATTCCAAATCTCATCCCTGTACCAACTGCATACCCCTCTTCCATTCCACTCCCGACTCTCAAGGTGCACTCCCTAGCATAGTTAACTTGTTATATATCGCCACTACCATGAAGACTGCCATAATCACCGTCTCAGATCGTTGCTCTCGCTGTCTACCCCCGTTCCCACTATTCTGGTCCGATAGTGATTCCATAACAAATTGTCTCAACCCCCTCACCCCCTCTCGCTCTCTAGACCCAGAATGTGCCCCCCTACTTCTACTCTCCATGTATATGCCTCCCCACTCGCATATCCCCCTCCCCTAACTCTTCCCCTTAGAAATACGTGTGTCTTACTGATATGCGCGTTGTATGGCCAACTCATTCCTCCCTCATGTTTGTCCCCTGAATCCTCATACCGCTACAACCTCAGATTCTCACCGAATCTAACGTGTGTGCATGCTTACTCACTCTCCCTCATACATTTATGATCCTGACTATGTCCACAGACGTCTAGAATGATTTTGTCTAGATACTAACTCATCCTGCGAACAATGAGTGTTGTCGACAAGACCTCCGCACCATATATCCCTTATCTCTGCTCCTCACCCCTGCTTCACCTGTGATCAACTTCACAAGATCATTGCTACATATAGTCCTTCCGTAGTCCCCTTCTTGTAATTAGTTGTCATCCGAAGTAACTGTTTTCAAGATTCACCTGATCCTTAGTTTTCAAGATTACTCATAAATTAACGTCCGATAAGATCCTAAATGTACTCCTCTCACACCCTCACATCCCTCCTCTCCCCCCCCCCGTAGTTTTCCTTCGCACTACTATTCTTACTTCATTAAACTCCTTAATCCTCCATCTCTTCTTTACAACGATCTCCACCCCTACCCTTATTTCGATCATTATTATTCTAAAAGCTTCCCTCTCATCTATGTCTATAACTTTTTCTGCCCTAAAAAACCCGTCACTCAAATGTATGTCTACACTCTAGTCCCACCCACTTGTTATTTGTAAGCCCTATGTGTTACTATCTCAGAATACCGTCACCACCATCAATGTATTGACTATCTCTCTAGAATGCGCGCTTAACAATAGAACTTCCATTCTAATTTGTGTTCCTGTAGTCACCCCTCTTTACCCTAGCCCACATCCACCCCGATCCACCTATTCTTACCCTCATCCTCTTGTACCCCGTCTACCGATACTGATTCCTCTGTCCGCATTATCACCCAACCCTAAAGCCCCTCTAAAATGTCCAGTCAACCCTCGTGTCCAATCCTCAACCCAAGAGACCTCCAGTCACCTGTGTGTGTGTGTACTTGTATAGCTTACTATATGGTCCCCCCCATATATCCACATACCTATAAAAAATGTCTCACTAACATCTGATCCTGTTGTGCACTCAAATAAAGTCCCCTTCTGGCTACCCACCCCCTGTGACCTACATGTCACTAATACAATACATGCTAAAGACACAAGTAAACACGTTAAATGTGCGACGCCACGCATCTATATAATGTCCACATGCCTACATTGTCACACTCCGCACCACACCCTCACGCGCAATGTTCAAGTGTCAGAGAAGTCGAACATCTTAATATTAAACAGTGAATTGACAGTATGAATGTATTTCGACTGCCATTGATAACGAGTCACTCTTTTAATATTCATGTCGTTAGTAGCAACTATATGTGATAGACCGCCTCATGTTGATTACTCAGTGTAGTATGTCACAATGTTACATGTCACGCCTATCACCACGCTTGTAGCATAATTCTTAATCGAGAGCGTAGAGTTCTCTGTGGAATGCACCTGGGGGGTGTCGAAGCTGTATCGGAGTCTGAGACTTTGTATTCTTTCAGTGCATCACCATTTTACCATCACTTTCGGGCAGAGGTACGTGTTGCTTTGTTATCATGCTGTCGAGTCGCAGTCATGACCTTGCACTCAATAAGTTTTCCCGAAGAAGACACATTGTGGCCCGCAATTGACGCAACGCATTGCACATAGAGCTGTTTCGTACCTACCTGCTAGCCTACTTCAACGCGAGCTTTTTTGTTCTTCTTAATATTATAGCAGTTTGACCCCAACTCTCCCGAAATAGAGTCGGCATTCCTTTATATTATTACCCGTCCTATCCGTTTTCCTATTGACTTGCACATTATTTGAGTTTAAAAGAAACCTGAATCCTATATAACTACCCATCTTCAGAATACTTCAGATAGTAACCCATCAGTAAGATAAATGTCGCTCTCTAGTCCTCAACGTACTTGTACTATCCTGTGTGTGTAAAACTTATGCCGTAGTACAAACGTCACACTACACTAGTGTGATGTTACACCTAGTATAAGAAAATTGTCCCTGTTATGTTTCTTGCAACAAAAAGTACGATAACATCACATACTATTTTAACTTCTGTGATGTCAGTATCACCTTCGATTCGTCACCTCACACTAAGATATGTCACTGTCTTCCTCTATTTTGTACAAAGAGTCCGCGAATCACTCTACTGTTCGGGTAGTGATACGCCTAATGGGACAGTCGGCAGGGTTGTTATCTGGTATGAAACGAAGGCTCGTACGTAGTATCATGCGCTTTCCGTGGCTGTTTCCAGTGCGGTTGCATTGTTCGTGACCTTTGGTGTGATGGATTAGTCGCTGTTTCTATCGCAACAAATGTTGTGTTGTGCTGTTAGCAGTGGCGTCTCGTCCAGAGCATACAGCAGCTTCGTTCAGGCCGCATGTGGGTGAGGCAGACCATCTCACGCTAGGCTCCGTGTTACTCTAAAACCCAGCTTTATACGCTCAGTGCGTCTCTCCGCCAGTTGAGCTCTATCTCACTCTCTCTAGATTCCTGTGGCGACTGGACACTGTGTCTAGCAAAGAAGAATTCGCTACAGTGTTTCACCATCGCTGGATCCTCCATAGTTACATGGTACGACTGACGTCAGATAATACCGCGCTTAACCTCCAGACGTCCCAGCGTTATTGTTCCGCTCAACAGTGTGTGGATAGTCCCTATCCCTCTTCGCGCCACAATAACGCAACTGCTTTGCCTTCGATTTACTCACAATGTCGCCGATCGTCAGTCAACGCCACTCTTGGACTAGAGTCTGCTTTGCGTGAGAGGTATCTGCAGTTGTTCGCGGATGGTGTGTGTGAGTATGTTTCGGGGACGAAACTTTTTATTTGGTGGGAGTGATGTGAGAATTCGAATTTTGTAAAATTATTTTGTGAAAGTTGAATTCAGTGTTTCTCTCCCCTGTTGCGGTGTGCACCCAGGGTGAACACACACCTGAGCTCCCCCTGAGATGACACGACCGCCGGCGACCTGCCCCGCCGCCAGGAGCCGCCGCCGTGCGCCGCTGAGCTGCTGGAGCTGCTGCTAGGGTAGCTGCGGGCAGGGAGTCGGTGACCCGAGCCGCCGCCACCTCCCGCCGCCTTGGAGGGCGCGCGCCGCCACTCTCCCGACCTCCGGCGCCGTCGCCTTCCTCCCCGACCGCCGCCGTGTCGCCGGAGCGCCGCCGCAGCCGCCGCGGGCTCAGCCTGGGCAACTAGGACAGCCGCGGCCGAGCTCCCTCCGCCGCCGCCACCGTCGATTTTTTTTTGTCGCGGTGACCGGCAGCCCTTCGTCCGGCGACCTCCTCTTGCCGGTGCTCGCGTCGTCGCCGCCGGCCGCCGTCGCCGTTTGTTGCCGGCGCTGCCGTGCTCTAGCCACCCGAGAGTGAGCACTCTCCCCGCGCCGCCACCGCCGCTTCCTGCCGCCGGCTGAGGTGAGCACCCTCTTCCTTACCACCCCCGCATCCGACCCTGGCCGCCGCGCGCCGTGCATGTCGGCCGGCAGCCGGTCGGAGCTAGTTGCTCCGGCCAGCGTCTCTTTTTGGTTGTGTTTTGGGCCGCATGCATATATCTTGCTCTCTGTTGCCTCCCGAAGCTCGGGAAGGTGAGCACGATGATCGCAGCGATGCGCTGATCATCATGCTCACCTTAGTTTGCTGTTTGGATGTGCCGTTTTGCTGTTCGGCCCTTGTCGAGTTATGACATCGCATGTATTCACTATTTTTATGGGTTTTCTGTGCTTGCGACTGGTCCTGTCGCAGTGGGGCTGTGAGCACAGCCTCCGTTACGTCGTTACCTATCTGCTGGTGCTTGCGGAAGGTCGCGGATTGCTCGAACGTCCCTATATATGCTTGCTATGTGTGTAAATGTTGCTTGTTTATGGACTTTGGTGATTGTGGCAGTGTTGCGACGCTGCGGGCAGCAAGGGCGTGATCCTTGAGGCCCTGTGGACTGGTTGTCCAACCCCTTCGCCCTTCGCGGAGATCCATATTTATTTTCGATGCGTTTTTCAATAAAATAGTCGGCGAAACGCGTGTTTTAGTCATGCGACTCACTTGCTGATTTTGCGAGCGACTTGGCTTCGTCATTTAGCCTCGTTGGCTGTTCCTCATCGCTGTCCCGAAGTCTCGAGGACAGCAGATGAGCGACGAAGGGTTCCGGTGCCAAATCGGCATTTTTTGGGAACCCGGAAAGCCTTTTCGGGTGCGTTGTGCTCGTGGCACCCCGAGCTTGTGCTTGCTGTCCCGCCACTTTGTTTTGTGTGTTTGGGGGACAGCGGAGGACTTGGTTTGGCCGTTGGTACCCCTGTGGGGCTTAGCGTGGTTTCGGGATCGTCCCGGCGGGTTTCCGGACGATCCGTCGATTTCGGGATGTGAGAGCTATGTGTTTAGTGTCGACTTGGTGGACTTTGACCCTGTGAGTCTCTCGTAGGTCCTGTCGTGGTTCCCGAGAGCCGTCGGTGTTAGGCTCTAGCGTTTCTACAGGTGGGTACTTCGATCCGGAGTCGGTTCAGTAGACTACGGTGATACCTTTCTATCCCTTCTCTTGCATTTCAGTTATTAGTTCACTTGACTCCCGTTGACTCTACTTATGTGTGCTTGGATAGTAGAGTAGTTGTGGTTTGCATGATTCTTGAGACGACCTGTTGGTCGGTGTTGATCGCCTGTTGTTCCGAGCGATCCTCGTATATTGGCTTTTCAGTTGCTTCACGGCTCGTTGCCGTTCTGTGGATTGAGCATTCGCATCGATCGTCACAGCTCTTCTAGCACTTCACGTACACCAGCGGTCTGATCCACCGCCTGGGGGTGTTCTTTTCCGGAAAAGGGTCGGGTATGGGACCGACCCGTGAGCCTTGATGCAGTGCGTCCAGAAGGTTTATGTGCCGAGAGATGAGCAGGTGACAGTGCCAGGGATACGTCCCGGTGGCTATGGATTGGGTTTACTTTGTGGTTTTCTCCATTGATGCATATACTAGTTGCTTACAGTAGTATAGTTGTTCAGTTGTATGTCAGCCTCATACTTACTTGTGCTACTGTTTACCTTATCTATTTATTTGTTGACCCTCGTGCCGGTGTTTACACCTCGCCTTCGTCGGCTTGCGGTACCCACTGGGAGGGGAGACATGTTTACATGTTCTCACCCCCCGCCCTCGTTGTTTTCAGGTGAGCAGGGTGGTGAGAGTCGGGACGCAGCGAGGCACGCCTAGTTAGTGGTACTAGAGGTCCCGACCTGTGAGGCTTCCTTCTCCAGATTTGGTTATCACCCTTATCCTTTATCAGTTAGTTATGGATGTGGTTCAGTTACACTGTGGTTGTTTTATCTAGCATGCTATGGTTTTGGTACAGTCACATTTTGGATGTGTGGATTGCATGCTTAGATCTCGTGGATCTGGTTTAGCTTTTATATATGGATTACATGCTTAGACTCTTTGGATGTCGATGCTTTTAGACCTTTCTTTATGGCTTTATATCGCATATCTTGGATTTCTACCCCTCGTGGTAGCGTTTTCAAATAAAGGTTTCCGTGTGGAAAACAGTTTTCAAAGAGATTTTCGATCGATTGACTTTTGGGATTTCAAAAAAGAGTTCTTGTGTGGAGAACAATTTTCGAAGGATCTTTAAATGCTTGAGGTTAGGGTTTCAAAATAAAACTTCTGGGTAAAGAGCAGTTTTCTAGAATGATCTGTTGTTTGTGTGCATCGCATCATCCTTCGCCTAAGGACTTGCTTAGATTCATACAGGTTTAAGGACTGTTAGCTGTATGAATCATCTTGTGTTGTTGTGATTTTGTGATGAATGAATGATGGTTGTGATCCTGTTGTATGTTGTGTACGCCGTGCAAATACCGGGGAGGCTCTGTCCGTGTGTACAGTGGACCCTGTATTTGTGGCGGGTCTGTACGTAGCGCGGGCTAGGCTTTCAAAAAAAAAATTAGCACGTATTTTCTCTTCTAAAACTAGTCCGGGGCGTGACAGATTAAGATGGTATCAGAGCATAAAGGGTACAAACACTTATTCATTCATAAACTTGTAACTAAACTATTGGTTAGGCTGACCCATAGGAAGACCTAAGATGTATAGGTGCGCGAGTTCGAGGGGTTTGTTTTTGGCTTGTGTTTTGTGGGTGTTGCCGACCCCTTTCTCTTGTGCAGGTTTCCTGTGGCACCCACACCGTTGTGGCCACGACCGCGACGACGACAGCGACTACGTTGGCTGTTTCGCGTGTGGACGCCGACCCCGAGATTGGGGGTGGTGGCCACGTCCGAGCGCGATTGGCAGATTTCCTGAGGTTCGATCCGCCCTTGTTCGCAGACTCGTGCTTCTTCTAGAAGTGGTGGTGGAGTACCAGACAGATACCAAGTGGCAGGGTGTTTTCCCCTTGCGTAACCACTCGTTGGCAGGTGGTGGCCCTATCGGGCTAGGTGACGCCACTTGGTGGATCTGTGTTGTCGTTTGGGCTATTCTTGCCCTAGCCCCACTTTCCGTGTAGAGCACGAGGGTCACTGCGAGCGTCTCTACGGAGACGGTGCTTTGAGCGATTTCGACCGCAACTTTTGTGTTACTTTCTCTGTTTTGTTGGGTAGGGCGGTGAAGCCTACCCCTCTGACGTCTTGCTGGTGGAATCGTCAGTGTTGGTCTTTCGACCTTTAGATGGTTCTTACGTTAAACTGACGTGTACTAGACCGAGTGGACACTGTTTGGTGTCGGATTTTTGTTGGTGCCTACATGGTTTGCGGCTATCCTAACGCCTAAATTGGTGTGTCTTGGGATTTCTGGTGATACTTGTAGGCTTTCGTGCTGTCGTGAGATCTTCCTGGTTGTTGTTGGAGGTCTCACCGCGTTTGACGTTGGTTAGTCGACGCTGGAATTGTTTTCCTTCACTTTGGTTCGTGTGGTTGGCGACCCTACGTCGCGTGTAGCCGTCGGTTTGTTGTTGGAAGCCGAAGACTCCTAGGGAGTTGGCTCTGAGCAGACCTTGTTTTGTTGGTCGGTTTGCTATTTCGCATTAATTCGGTGATTCTTCCGTGTTTTTGGTCCAGCTTTTGAGTTGGTTGACCTGGTACTTTTGTGGTGTTGCCAACTGGTTGTTGGCGTTTGATCTTGGGATATTTCGCTTTCTTTTGATAAGTACGTTGGCTGCAGACAACGTAGTGTCAAAAGTTAGGACGGAATACCCTATCCCTTTTGGGACTTTCTGGATTGGGTCGGTGCTTTCTCTTGCGAGACAATCTCTCTGCGTCGTCTTGTGAGAAAGCTATGTGGTGGTCATCCCTGATCACGTAGTGAGCCTTGAGCTAATCCTGGAGTGGTTTTGCGCAGTTGATTTGCCATCACTGCGGATGGTTTGACTCCGGTTGAGTTTGGTTGCCTTTTAGCTCGGTAGCTGTGCCTTCACAGCTGAAAGGTTGTTTTGCGAGGTGATCTCGGTTTTTGCCAGGTGTTTTGGTGACCTGATGTCGGGAGCCTGGTTGTTGGCTCCGAGATCTCTGCGCATGTGTTTGCGTACAAGGTTTTCGTCGCGGCTTTCGTGTAGTCTTGGTTTGGAGCGCGTGTCCGATCACTTGGAGACAGGTGTTTGGCATCACTGGTGATTTTATCGTTTGGAGCGCGTGTCCAATCCTGTATTTGTGGCGGGTCTGTACGTAGCGCGAGCTAGGCTTTCAAAAAAAAAATTGGCACGTATTTCCGCTTCTAAAACTAGCCCGGGGTGTGACACATACACGGAGTTTCGTACACACAGAACGTCTAGACATGCAAAATATGACTAAAGATCTACTATAATAGATAGCAAAACTGAAATAAAATAAAGTAAACTGTAAAGTCACTGTACATACAAAGTATCCCAAAAAGTACACCCACCACCTCCCAGATAACAAAAAATAAAGATACAATAAAACTAGCCTCACGAGTCCCAATATATACAGTCAACTCTCCAAACCTAGTACTATCGGGTGCTCCACTACGACGTCTAACTCGGATAGGAGATGTTATCTATCCTACAATCCCTTTGTGAGACCCTAGGTAGTCTTATATATAAGATATAATAGGGCTAAACTCTTAATCTGGCTATAATATTTTGGGCGGTGGCTAGGCCCAAGAAGTTAAGAGAGTTAAGCGTGCTAGGACTAGAGTAGTTCTAGGATGGGTGACCCCCTGAAAAGTTGGGGTGTCACAGTTAGTGTCAGAGCCAATTACCAGCCGAAAGTGTGAGATGAGTCTCGGCTGAGCCGGATTACACAGCGTGCAGAGCGAGGTTCTCATGCTGTTTTCTGTTTCGGCCCTAACTAGTGCTTTTATTTGCTTATATCACTAATTGTCATTAGTGTAGGGGCCTTTTTGTATTTGTGACAGCGTGGACTGTCTCGGGCAGCATGAGGCCACTTATTGTGTCCCTCTGGGCTGAGTGTCCAAATTTTCGATGCCCTCGCGGGATCGAAATTAATTCCGAAGCGTTTTCCGGCAAAATCGTCGGCGGAACGCGGTTATCATTGTGGGGTCTGCTTTCTGTTAGTGTAAACACCCTAGGTTTGTCGCCGAGCCTTGTTGGCTTGTTACACTCACTGTCTCGAGTTTTCGAAGACAACGGGTGAGTGACAGAGGGTTCCGGTGCCGAAAATGGCATTTTCGGGAACCCAGGACGGCTCTACGTGCATTATTATATGTCTACATTCCTTTGGCTTGTGTTTGCTGTCCGGACACCTATGTTGGTGCGTTTCGGGATAGCGGGTGACTGGAAATGTACAACAGTACCTTCCGAAACACTTCGTTGAGTTCGAAAGTGTTCCGGTGGACTTTTCGAAACTTCCTGCGGTTCCGGGGTTGTGTGTTTTGAGTTTTGGAGTCGACTAGGTGGACCTTGACTTGGTGGGTCTTTCGTAGGTCCAGTCGACGTCCCTGCGCGCCTTGGGTGTTAGACGCTACTACGGTTTCAGGTGGGTACTTCGATTCGAAATCGGTATAGTGGTACTAGCTCGGTGATGTTCTTCCCTTACTCTTTTTCATTGCTTTTGCATATTGTTGATGAGCACTACACCACTAGACTTCAGTTTATTTATTCTGCTTCTGCTCTTTCATGTGTTAGTAGTAGAGTGGTGTTTGGTATATTGCATGATCTCTATCTGTGGAACTTGATTGGTCGGTGTTGGTCGGTTCGGTGATCTGGGTGATCTCATTTGGACAGGTGTTAGTTGTTGACTTACTCTCGGCGTTTTGCCGTCTTGTTGCCTATTGAGCATTTCGCGTCGATCGTCACAGCTCATGTAGCATGCCACGTACACCAATGGTTTGGCCACTGTGTAGGTGTTCTTTTCCGGAAAAGTGGTCGATTCCTCGACTCGTGAGCCCCTTGCAAGGTACTAGCTGGGGTTTTGTGCTGGTGGGTGAGCATACTGTGGCACTGCCTGCAGTCTTTAGACCAATATGGCGAGGTGTTTGGATATCTGTTCTACATACGGTTGATGCATATATTTATTGTTACAGTAGCGGTAGGTGCTTACTATTGTTCATACCTGTATTTCATTACTTGCTACTGTATCTGAGTATCTATCTCTCTTTGTTTATATTCTGCTCACTACTGAGTACACTCGCCCTCGTCGGCTTGCAGTACCCACTGGGAGACCCCTTGTTGGTTTCTCATTCCCTTCCTTTCAGTGATAATGTGAGACCCCAGGTAGTCCATATATAAGATATAATAAGGCTAAACTCTTAACTGGGCTTAAGCATTTTGGGCCGGTGGTTTTGGCTCCACGAGTTGTTATTGCTCGCGGGTCGGGTCGTTATATTTGGTATCAGAGCCAGTTCACCAGCCTGAAGCGTGAGATAAGCCTTGGCTGAGCCAGGGTCCGAATGACAGACTAAGCCAAAGTCGGTGAATGACAGGCTAAGTTAGGGTCGGAACGACAAAGGGTAGCGAGACAAGTCTCACATCGCCTGGTGATCTTGGGCTGTGTGTGTGTTTAGGACTGACGAGGACGTCAGGGCCTAAACGGGGGGAGTTTGTGACACCCCAATAATCCCACATCGGATGGAAATAGGATTGTCATTGGGTATATAAGAGGACTCCACCCTAGTAATAATAACTGGGCTTAAGCATTTTGGGCGGGTGATTTGGGCCCAACGAGTTATTATTGCTAGTGGACCGGATCGTTACACCCTTACCTCGGTCAGAAGCAGCAACAAGTGTGGAGGGCTCTGAAAAAAAAAGCAACAATAGAGGGCATGAGAACTACTAAACAAGTAATTTCTAGTAGGTACCATAACCGACAACAACGACTTACTCATTAGGTCTGCTAGAGGCAAGAAAAGAAAGCGATAATTGACTATACAACAGGATATATAAGCTGGAAAGAAAATCTATAGCTTTCATGCCTCTATACTATAGATACTCGAGATAATATCTATAAATAATATGCATCAACTAACTACCGATTGCTTACAATCATAACCCAATCGCACTGACCGACTCGAGGGTCCAATCAAGCATGCACCTACCTACTATTATGGCACCACTTTTACAAGTAGCCCGTTAGAATGTAGGTCGTCCACCATGACTGCTGCAACATTAATTCTAAAGTCAGACTCCGAAACGACACTCGAGGGGCGTGACCGCACCAAGGATACAACTAAATCTGGCAAACGAGCGGATTGGGGAACCCACGGACGGGTCATTATACTCACAGGTTATATAGGGATATGTAAAATTTACCTATAAATATTTGGATAGTCAACATCTTTACCCATACACACCCATAGGCAGGAGGGTGGGTATGCGGGTTAGCCGCAATAATTTTTTTTTCTTTTAGCTCCTATACTTTCTAAATACAAAGTATGTATGTATATATATATATATATATATATATATATATATATATATATAGAGAGTTGAGCTAGAATACTATCGATAGCAAACGGGCACTTTTTGCCACCCATTTGTTTTCGATGACGGAGCTTCCAAATGGACGATCGGCACCGTTGAATATGATCTAGAGCATTTAAAGTATCTAGAAACCAAATTTCATGCCTTTTCGACATCATTGGCCTAATGATCAAAGGATTTCAAATTTTATAATTTTAATGGTCGATATGAGACGTTTTCTTGTTTAACGGTGTAAAGATATCCAAATCAATTGAATTTTTGTTAGAAAATTCTTTAAACTATTTAAAACAAAATCTATACTCTTGATCTTGATTATAAAACTCCTATCATCATTTTTTAAAGGATATTTATTTCCAACCATTCATTTTTGTGTCCACTTGATGGACAAGAAAATAATATCGAAAAAAGCATAAAATTTGGTTTCTAGATACTTTAAATGCTCTAGATCATGTTCAACGGTACCGATCGTCGATTTGGAAGCTTCATCATCGAAAACAAATGGGTGACAAAAGTGCCTGTTTGCTATCGATAGTATTCTAGCTCAACTCTCTCTCTCTCTCTATATATATATATAATTTTTAAAAGCATAACATAACTTGTTGCTTGAAATATCATAACATATAATAAAAAATATAAAATTTTAAAGCACATAAATTTAGATAATATAAAATTACTTTATCATTCCAATTTTTTATAATACAAAATTAATAAAGTTTTTATGATTATATAGTCAATATCATAAAAATTATATATTTTTAATTAAAAAAATATATGTGGCTATCCGTAGAAACCCGCAGATCGACCAAAATGCCCACAACTTAACAGGTATCCACTCGTTTTACTCATAAGTTTTTTGCTAAGAAAAACTAATACTGATACCCGCAAATTTGCGGGTAACCCGCGGGTACCCGCGGGTCTGGGTAGAGATTGCCAGGTCTATATACAACGTGTATCTTTGTTGAGCTCGAAACAGCTCATACAGGCTGTAGTCAATACAAATGATCAATCAGATTATAAAAAATACTATCCATGTGCCCTCCGCCCAATCTAATCCACTAGGCAAACAATCTTACCGAGACCACCATATCAACCCATGACAAAAATAAGTCTCCCTACTAGCACTATAGGAAAGCATATCTTTCCCGGCGGTTAACTAGAGGCGCTCGTACAAAAATATAATCAGGAACTAGAGGCGGTTGCACTATAGGAAAACATATCTCTCCCTACTAGCACTATAGGAAAACATATCTTTCTTACCTGTACAAAAATACAATCGGGAACTTATAGACACTTCTAGCGGCGCTTTTTAAAAACTGCCCTTATTTTTTCTCTTAACTTCTACTTCCCTCCAGAGCAAACCCTAGCTTTTCCCTTTTTTACTCCCCCTGTTCTCATTTCTTTGTTGCTTCGCCTCTCCACACACGCCTACGCCTCTTCAATCTGCCACATGAACGCCTTCACCGCACTTTTCCCCTCTTCAATCAACCTCCACGATGATGGTGTGTTAGTCTCTTCATTCTCAGCCAGCTTTCTTCTCAACACCTCTCTTCGTCTAGGAAATAATAGTTTGTCAGCCTTTAGAGTTTTTTTTTTGTTTAAGTAAAATCTCGATTAGGGTTCTTTTTTTAAAAAAAATTAGCCTCAATTAGGTTTTTTTTGTCCTTCTTTTTCATTCTCGACATTTTTTTTCTCTTAACTTCTATTAGGATTTTGGGTATTTCATCATTTTTTGGATTTTTTTTGCCTTGGAAAAAGCTCGTGAAAAGCTTTTGAGGAGTTGATAGAAATTTTTTTTTCCTAGCTAATTTGGGTTTCTGGATTTGTAAAATGTACAACCTCCATTTAATGGCTTCTATAGAAAAGCTCTTGAGGAATTTTTTAGTAAATAAAAAGGATCTGAAATTCTATAAATTGTTCTATTGAAATAGAATTATAGATGATTTTTTTTAAATATTCTTTTATGATAATGTGAGTAGGTGTACACATAGTTTTGTCGAAGAATAAAGATAAATATGTAGTATTAAATGTAAGAAAATAATTTGGGTGGGGGGACGACAGCGACAGAAGGCGAGGGAGGGAGAGCGCGATAGCCAAAAAAATATAGAGGATGAAAAAAAGAAGAAAAAATAAAAATAAAAATAAAAAAATATAATTTTCTTCTTCTGGAAGACTATCATGTCTTGTGACCGCTACACGAAAAGCCAAAAGTAGAGAAGAAAAAAAGAAGAAGACCAAGTTGCACTATTTGAGACGAAGTTGCACTATTTGAGAATAAGTTGCACTATTTGAGACTAACTTATATTATTTAAAATCTTTAAGACTAAGTTGCACCACACAATAGAAGTTGCACTATTTGGGACTTAAGTTGCACAATTTAAAAGTTACAATTTAGTCTCAAATAATTTTAAATAGTGTAACTTAAGTCTAAACCAATGCAACTTAGTCTCAAACATTGCACGTTTTATTTTATGAGGTGCAACTTAATTTCAAATAGTTTTAAATAGTGCAAGTTGGCCTCAAATAGTCCAACTTAGTCTCAAATAGTGTAACTTCGTCTTCTTCTTCTTTTTTTTTCTATTTCTCGGCCTTTCTTGTAGCGGCCATGATACATGATAGCCTTCCGAGTAGAAAAAAATATTTTTTTCTTACTTTTCTTTTTATTCTTTTTTATTCTTTTTTTTCCACCATCTGCATCTTTTTCCATTATTGCATCTCCTCACTCACCCTCTGCTGTAGCAACCATCCCCCGCTCCAATGCTCTCTCCCTCATTGTCGTCCTCAGATCCCGTGGTATCCTTGTCGTCGTCACGGACCACGGCCACGCCTACTGCCACAACCTCACATTCACAATCTATGCCATATCCGAGCTGGAGTCGGCAGATGTGTGGGTGAGGTAAAAGAGAGGAGCATGGCATCGGCATGGGGCCAATGGAGGAAGAGAAGGAGAGAAAGTGAGAGAAGAGAGGAAGAAATGGCAAGAAGAAGAGAGATGAATTGTGTCATGCTCGAGTTGCAGCGGAACCCGGGCGCGCCAACAAATCCACAGCATACGTGGGGAGCCCCGTGCACACGAAGCATCTAAACCTGCACAAATATAAGGCTCTACTACAACTATATATATCAGAGCGCTAAATAAAACAAGCATAAAGCTAAAATCATACTGTACATACAACAGCTCCCCAAAATAGATACAACATCCACCTGACAATACAGAAAATAAATACATCCCAGCTGGCACTGCCAGTCCTCTATATACAGTATGTCTCAAAACTAAAGTCTGTCGGGTCCACCACTAGCATAGTCCACTAGATAGGAGATGCTATCTATTCTGTGATCCTCTTATCTCGATCAAAAGCAACAACAGGTGGAGAGGTCTCTGAAAAAGAAGGAAACATCAGTAGGTATGAGAACTATTATAAAAATAGGCCCCAGTGGGTACTGTCATCGACGATAACAACCTACCCACTAGATCTACTAGTATAAGTAATATATTGCTGCACGAAAACTGAAAAAGCCAGTAACTATAGAAATGAAACTACCACTACTGTGCCTCTACACTAACCACTATAGGAATAAATGCACTATGTACAATATATATCAACTAGCTACAATATGGCCGAAATATACCAAATCATACCGACTAGCTCAAAAATCCAGTCAAGCCTGCGCTCGCCTCGCGTCTGATCCCCACCAAAAATCCGGTGGATCGTCAATGTGAAAATAATATATCTACTAAATCAAGCCTCCAGCCTTCAGAGTGGCACTTGAGGGGAGCGACCTGCTCAAGGATCAAAGTAATAAGGTCAAGTATACTAAGCTTCTGTAGGCTATGGTCGATACAAATGATCAAACAGATCATAATAACCTATAACGAAGTGTCCTCAGCACAACTGATGCAAGTAATAGTACTCGGTACAGCCGTCCAACCCACGGCTAAATCATAAATGGTCTATAATCCAGTACCGCCCATACCCCGGGAATAACTATAATCCACTCTACTAACTCTCACACACTACTAGTCCCAAGCATAAAAGAGAAGTATGTCTACCGCAACTATGCTACTGTGCTAGGTTCAAGTTTGCACAATGACAGGTAGTGTAATAGGATGTGATTATTCAATTAGATGAACATTAACCTATTTACTTTGCAGGATAAGCAACAATGTATGTCCCAGACATGTAGCCAGTAGTGAATTCACATCCACTAGAACATTAAGTCTACTACTACTACTACTATGAAAATAGGAATACAAGTATATGCTGAATGTAAACTCCATAGACATACTAGGAAGTCCTATCATTCGATGAATTAAACGCATTTTAAATCCAACGACAAAGTAACTGCTACTCCACGGAAGAAGATCACAGCAAGATCAGGAGGAATCAACTCCAATAATCACCAAACCAGCAAGAATCCTGCTAGAATAACTGAAATCTGGAACTCACTAAAAATTGCCATTCGGTTAACAAAAATTCGGATTTCATCCAAACTAGCTCAACTTACCTACACCGGACAAGTTCCAGCCACCCACGTCCACTCCTCAACTCCAAATCAAGAAAGAAAACAAAGAAACTCCAACTCCAAGTAGGAAAGACACTGCTAACAAAATCAGAATCGAAAAATCTAACGAAAACCAATGAAATTTCGAATTCCACTCAATAATCTCAAATTTTCCTCAATTTACCACAATTCCCGCCGGAAAGATGCAACACACAGGCTCTACACTACTCCTTCACCACGAACAAGAACCATTTCCATCGCTGAAAGTTCCAATTCAATCCATAATGTTGAACTTCCACTGCTGCTGCTGCAACTACTGCTGCCAGTGTCTCTGCTCCCAGCCCACAGGGAGGTAAAAATGGAGGAGGAGGAGAGTGGAGGTAGAAGATGTAGTGGACAAGGTGATCCCTAGTGTGGAGAAGTGAAAAGAGTGACATGGGGATATAGGGATGCTATTTATAGAGAAAATGAATGAGTTAAATGAGCCCTCAGATCAACAGAAGTTAACTTGTTTCCAGCAGAAATGCGGAGTTTTCGGCTCCCAGAACCACATTCGGGAGTCTGAATCATCAAGTGGGCGCCTGCAGGGAGAGCCCGATTCAACAACCAGCGCTTGGATCCAAAACAGCCACTTTACACGTGTCAGCACTGTTCGATACACTCGAGGAGTTCACAAATTCACTTTAGGTAGGGATGTCAATAGGTATGGGTATCCGAAAAATTATCCGAACCCAAACGGGTCGGGTTTACCCGAACTAAATGGATATGGATTCGGGTATGGGTATAGAAAATAACAAATCCGACGGGTATGGGTACGGGTATGAATTTGTATGTACCCGACCCGAACCTGAACCCGAACCCGAACCCGAACCCGAATAAATTATATATATTTTATTTATTTATTTATTTAATATATAAAATACATAATGATTTCTATCCATTGGATCTTCATCCAATGGTACACTCAAAGGCTCAAAAGTTTTGATTTTACTACAATATATTTTCAAATATAGTACTTCGGGTTTGGGTTTCGGGTTCGGGTTCGGGTTCGGGTTCAGGTTTCGGGTATTTGGTCGGGTCGGGTATGGGTATGGATTTTTAAAACCCGTCGGGTTCGGGTCCGGGTTCGGGTTCAAATTTGGGGGTCGGGTTCGGGTTCGGGTTTTTTAAAACCCGACCCAAACCCAACCCATTGACATCCCTAACTTCAGGGCTACTAGTAGCTTCCAGGCATCTGGAAAGAGAGCTCGAAATGACTTCAGTAACTTCTGCAGCTCCACACTGCATATCTTGGCGCCGGTTCCTCTTTTGAATGTCCGAAAGTGGCCATAACTTCAGTTCTAGCAAATTTCAGTGCTTGGAGTCCGTTTTCGCGTCTATTTCATGCCAAAATAATTTCGACTCGACCCGACACTCTATAGATGTGTCGACCAGCTGCTGATACTATAGTCATTCCGATAGTTAAGTCTTCAGAATACCACAAACCGGGAGGAGAAGGACGAGAAAAAAAAGAGAAAGATGAATAAGATTATTTTGATTAGTTTACTAAAAGTTCGGACTGAATCTGCAAAACTTAAAAAAGTGGCTTATTTTAATAAAAACGCAAAATAGATGGATTTTTTATGTAAACAAGCCAAGTGAAAAAGGTTAACACTTTTTGACAAATAGAAACGAGAAATACAATGTAAGTGAGTGTTGCGGACTAAACTGTCCAACAGAGAAGTACATGAACCGACTTGCAATATAAGGATGGGCTAATTGCCCTATTGGTCCCTCCCTAACTATGTGTCACGGACACGGAAACGGGACACGGGACACGGGACACGACACGACTCGGACACGGCGACTCGGCAAAGCTCAAAATATAAGGACACGGACACGGTTCGGACACGGCTAATAAAATATAACTTTTTTCAGTATATTAATACATATTCATTATAGATAATATACTAATTTTGCAAACAAAACTATATTTTAGAATGAAAGTTAATATAATACTTTTAAAATTAAAATTCTCCACTAAATATAATTTATTTAGATCATCCAAAAAAAAGCCAAAATGTTTAGCATCAAACATTGCTTATGCCCAAAAAATAATAAAATAAAAAAATATATTCCTATCTACTTCCATCATCTTCATTTTCGTGATCTTCATCAGTAAGCATAAATTTCTCTAATTCTGGTTCATCCGTTTGGCTTTCATCTAACGAATCTACCAAATTCTCATTACTTGATGCCATAATCCTACAAGATTGAGGAAAAAAATATATAAACATTAAAAAAATAATAGTTAATCTTAATTATAACACTAATGTAAAAAGAATTAAATAAAGAGATACAATAACCCTAATTAAAAACAATTTTAATGTAAAAATAAATTTTTATTCAAAAAAATTATAATATTAATGCAAAAAAAAGATAGAAAAAGAGAATACCTTTAGTTTAGAGACTTTGTTGAAGGAAAACTCAGCAAGATCAAAGATGAGATCAATAAATTATTTTTTTGTGTTAAGAGTAGAATTATATAATTTTTTATTAGGAATAGGACTATATAATTTTTTAATTATATTTTTTTCTAAAATTGTACGATACTTTTTTCCAAATTATATATTTTTTAATTAATTTATTATGATGTGGCAATATTAAGTATCCTAACTAATTAGGAATTAATTAACAAACTTTTTCGATTCCTAATTAACAAATTTTTCGGATTCCTAATTAACAAAGATTCCTAATTAACAAAGTTGACGCGGCATGGACGCGCGTCACACGCGCGTCCATGCCCCGTACGCGTCCGACGCGAGTCGGACGCGGACGCGCGGGGGGAATCCCCGCGTCCGTGATACCTAGGTCCCTAACCATTATCTGTATTTTTACCTTGGTTCCTAATTTTTTTTTCTTTTCTTGCTATTAGATCCCTAACCCATAAATTTTGTTGTTCTTGAGTTCCACCATCTAAATTTTGGTTGATTTTGATGTAATAAGCTGCGCCAATTCTAATTAAGCCCTACCTGTGCATAGAGATAGTGACTATAGTCTGATAGCTCTTGTCAATTCTAGAGCCATCTTTTCTAAGTTTCTGAAAGAGTTTGATAGCAAATTCGGTTTGACACTAAGGATATCGAATGTTTCAAAAGAGGCAATAGATGTCGCATGCGAGATCAAGGTGGCTGATTATAGGTGCGAAGGATAACATTGAGAGGGTAATGAGATTGGGCTCGATGTGATGAGTGTGCATATGGGAGAAGAGATTAGAGATCATAGGGAAATAATGTTTTTTTTTTTTTTGAGAGAAAGGTAACATGTTACTCGCTTCGTTATAGTTGAAAATATAAAGCAACTATGCTTCGAACTTGAGACCTCAAGTACCAACCACCAAGCCCCTTGCCGCTTGTGCTAAAGGCGGCCGGTATCATAGTGAAATAAATTGGTGAAGGTTAGGGACCACCGGGGAGAATTAGGTTTTGGGCTGATCTTATAAGAGTCCTCTAAGTTAACTCCACATTCACGTTTGGGCCTCATTTTTATATGCCGAGCCCATATTTGCCTCGAGACGATAAAGGCCCAAATTCAAAGTTGGGCCTAATTTTCATAGGCCGAGCTCATATTTGCCTCTCGACGATAAAGCCCGGACTAGCAACGGCCTAATTGGGCTAGTAGTCACGTGCGAGCGCGCGTGCCACACGTTCTTTGTGGCTCCAGTGTTGCGTTCGTCTCGCCGTCTCCCCCACACTACTACATAGCCAGGAGAAGCCGAGCCGATCGAGACCTTTCGCTCGAAGCTATCACCGAAAATGGCGAGCGCCCTCGCGAAGCATCTGATGACGAGGGCGAGGGTCGGGGCAGCGGCGCCGCCGCTCTCCGCCGCCGCGCACCACCACCTCGCCCGCGGCGGCGTCGCCGTCGACGACGCCTCCCTCATCCACGAGGTATTCGTTTCCCCGATCCCCTATTATCTTTTTCGCTATCGTCTAGGGTTTGGTTTTGTTGCTTGCGATTGGGGTGTTAATTGGGAAGCTAGGTTTCCTTGCCTGTTTTATGGCGATTGCGGCGATCTGATGTAGGGAATCAGGGCCCTAGATATCTCGGGTTCCTGTGAAGTTGCAGTATTTGGGGATCTGTAGTATCGGACGCGTTCGGATTCGATTCGGGATTGCGTTTCGCTCGAAAATTTGCCACTTTGTTCTTAATTGACACCTTCCTTCGTTTGTATCAGTAACTTGTTTGACGACCCATGTACATTCTTAGTCAATGATAGAAATGGGAGAGTAGCGGGTATGTGATTCCTATTTTGTGTATTAACGCTTCTGTTGAAAGTATCGATCTTCGACGGGTTATAGGAGTTGCACCTTTTTTTCTTCTTCTCTGTGGATGCCTCGAATATGAAGCAGATACTTTGTAGTAGGGTGGGGAATTCTACATGACAAATACGTCAAGCTGGTGCTTGTATAGCAGAGTGAGGATATCAAGCAGATGTTTTTGGATTTATTCAGAGACTTGAGGATTGTAGCCAGTAGAAAAGGATGATTTCTTAAGTTCACATATATAAGAATATAAAATATGCCATCCATTTCAATTAAGGAGATGTTGCGTATAAGTATGCCCTAGTTCAAGATGTTGTAAACATGTCTAGATGCACGGATAACACTATCTGGAAGATGGAGTCTGGATGCAGAAATTTATTTTTTTAGATCTGACTGAAATCACTTGCTGGAGCAGGATTAAAAGATAATGCCAAGCAATTTCTGCCCCCATTTAATGCCCTAGTGGGCATAGAAGCAGAAATCTTTACTAAATAGATTATCTTTGATTTTACTTCCGAAACATTGCTAATATTTGCTCTATATTCTGATTTTCCTAGCAAACATTGGGAATAGGAAGAAAGAAAATGATGCCACGTGCACCAGTAAGATGATTTGATTGCCACAAATCGGCACATTTGCTTGGTCAATATGTAATAAACTCATCTGAATTACGGAGATATTGCACAAGTCTAAGTTTAGATTTGATTGAAATGACTTGTCATCCTGTGGAAGTGGGCTTAAGCTTAAAAGATAATTTATTTTTTTGTCAGAAACAAAGTTTCTTTTCATGTCTGACACTTTTTGAATATTGCTCCACTTTCTGCTTCTCCCAGCAATTATTGGGATGAGGAAAGTAAAAGTGAGATGCTGTATTATCCGTAGAATGTACTAACTTGATTCCAACGCTTGGCAAAATGGTGTCGCCTTGCATACTATATATCTACCGTTCTATATATGTACTTAATTAACACGAGTAAAGTTGGGTTCTCATGCATGCGTCATTGTTAACCTTTTATTACATCAGGCTAGAGATTAGATGATGGACATGTTTCTGTAGTATTATAGAAGCACTTGGCAACATTGTTCTTGCGTATCCGCCATTAGTGCTGGTCTAAGTTCAATAACCATATGCTAATGCTATAAGACGATCCTCCTGTCTGTCATAAATTTGTGGTTATTTGCTTTTTTGTTGGAAATATTACTTGCGGTAGGATTACTTAATATCTCTTGGCAAACAGATCTGCATTTTCACTTGCCTGTAATGTCCATTGGAAGCTTATGTAATTCTGGTTTAAATGTCAGCATGTGCCTAATTTATTTTACAGGATGCTTAGTCTCCTTGTCTGTAAGTTTTTTGCTTGAGTATGCACAGTTCTCCGTAATAAATAATAGATTATATTGAGAAATTCCAAAGATATCAAGAAATGCTGATTTTCTAAATATAAGCAACCTTAAAATTCTTTTATTTGTGCCCCTTCTATCCTTTTTTTTTCTCTCCGAAGGAGAAAAAAAAGGCTTCGTGGGTATACCACCATAGTTTGTTTATGAGCCCTAAGTGTTTTTTGAGGCATTATTTATCTTGTTATGTACATTTCATTTGTTAATCGGTCGTACCTAATTGACTTGGACGATGGCTGAAATGCATTTCGTTTTTTAGCATAAATATATCCAGAAAATACGTAGAGGCTAGTAATTTTTCTTTCTTTTCATAAATTTGTTGTGGGGAAGTTCAGGCCTGTTGCCTTCCCTCTTCCTCTAGTGTAAATCACCTATTTTAAATTGAGAAGAATCTTTTTAGAACTATAAGAGTTATGCATTAGTTGGAGTGCATAATTTGGATGCTAACTTGTCAATGTCTTTAGCTTTATTAACGTTTTGTTTACATCTAAAGTTATCGTGATGTGGAAACTTTAACATTTGGATTCTACTTTAGATCTTGTAAGGACCGCATAGTATAGTATGGTTTTGAATTTATTTGTTGGTTGAGCTTGACTCTTAGAGCTAAGGAAGAGATTCCTACTATATTACGATACTGCTGAACAATTAGTGAAGATGATTTTAGACTACTAGATGTATAGATGGTGTATGATATCTTAGTAATTAAAACGATCATATGTAGAATATAGCCCAATGATGATCAAGATAGACTTCTCCTTGCCTTGTTAATCATCTATTTTCTTGTTTCCTTTCTTAATTCCCCTCTTTCTTTTTTTTTTTTTGTAAATTTCCCCTCTTTCAGATGCTATGAACAAGGCGGATTGTAACTATATATGTACAGTAAGGATAAGATACATTTTTGCCACCTTTTGAGGACCGAAGCCATTGTGATTCTTTTGATTCTAAACTTTTTAGAAAATTTAAGTTTAATTTAACGAACCTGAGAAACTTGACGAAATTCGTTAGGATCCTATATACTGATATGTATTATTTAGTATTTTATTTCATATGGGTATCACAGAAAAATCTTGAAGAGCTATAACTTACTGGAACCTAGCGGACAAGAGATCAAGAATATCATCACTCGTTTTAATGTGAATATCGGATCTTTTTCACAAATACAAGAGCTAATAATGGTTCAATAATTGCATTCTAGTCAAATAGTTAACTATTAATCTTTATGCATGTGCTATAGATGATTGGCCTTTTCATTTTGTAACTACTTCACCATATTCTATCTAGACTGTCATATTACTAGCAAACACTCATGTGCATCGCATATTTTGTATCAAAAAGAGATAAATTTTGATTTAGGATAAAAAGAAAGTGGACAACACCAAAATTATACAATTATTCAATGAAGAACTTAAATGAAATAATTCCTGATAACCTATGATACAGAGATGCAGACATATGATGTTTCAGATAATCAAAACACCTTGAAAATGGGAAATGCAGAACAATTAACATCAAGATATTTAATAAATATTTGCAGTCTATATCTCCTGAATGTGGAACAGAAAATAGAATTCTAAGCTTCCTGTTGATCTCCAGAACCTGGAGCACTTTAAAATTCATATCTCATTCTCTCTCTTTAGGGATAATGATTTAATGGATTTATCTTGCTTCTAGTTTAGTTTTTGCTTAAACTAGTTCTTTCCAATTTTGTGTCAGCAAGAGCTCTTATTTACTTCAACAACTTACCTTCTTTTTCTTACGGGACATAAAGATAGAAGTGCAAGGCTGAGATGAATAGCCATCCTGTGGAGAGTTGATGATTAAAGTGTAATTGGAAAACACAAGTTATCATTTTGTAGGGAATAAGATGGGTTAGCTTATTTTGGATGGGTTAGTGTCAAGTATAGGGTAGCAACAATCTTGTCATAATTTTTGTTCTAGTCATGTTTTGTGTACTAGAGAATCATGAATTTGCTTTGTAATGGATTTTCTCAAGTAGGAATCGAGAAGAAATTATAGCGAAACAGTTGAGACTCCAGCCTACCTGGCAATACAGCCTGGCTGAGATAACGGTAGGAAAATAGCAATATAACTTGAATAAGGCATTCCAAAATGTGCTTGTCTAGTTCTAAAAAATTATTAGCTTGTCAGTGAAGTATTTTTGGGATTGGTATATAGTTTAAACCTGGTTTAATTAAACTGAAACTTCTTCCATTTTTTCAATTTCAAAATGTAAGACCCAACTTGCTTAATTGGTTTGTGATATACCTAGACTTATTTTAGGATAGGTGAATCTGAGTTTCGTTCCGTTGATGGAAAGAAGAATCATGGTCGTACTATGGTTCTAACTTTGGAAGTAGGATTTTGATGACATCTAGTGTTCTAGTTGCCTCTGTTTGGATTGAGGTTTTGAACGTATGCTTATGTGGCAAACTGGCAATATGATTATGATGAATTAAAGTTACATTCTCTGGTTTGAGTAGTCATGGTCTCAACTATCTTTGTTCTTAATGTATGATGCCATAATCTCTCTCCGTAACTCTCCTCTTCCTCTCTGAATCTTTAAAGCAAGCTTTCGTAGTTGTGAAATTTTGCCAGACTCTATGTATCAAAATAATTGTTGACTGTTGAGTTTGGTAGAAGATTGAAAATCAGGGTTTTCGAAAAATTCATCTTCAAACTCACTGTTGGCTGCTCATCCCAATCGGCTGACTGCTGTAAAGTTTCTCTTTGAGCTTAATTGATTGGTGTTTTCAATGCGAATCTGCTTTACTATTAAACAGCACCTAATCTACAAGTGCATTCAAAGAACACCTGTAACAATATTATTAGTTAGAGACTTAACAGTCTATATCAGTCTTGTTATTTGTGAATAGTCGTGCCCACATGGTATCTTTTCTTTGTTAACAATCTAAGGGCTTGTCATGGAATTATGAGGCTTCCTCCTTTGTTCACGCATCAAATTTTGTACCAGAGCCTTAGTCGAGCAGACTGTGCTCACGTTATTATGATTGCTTTGTTGTCTTTTCCTCTGGTTTGTTCTTTTCCTTATTTTTCTTAAAGATGGACTATGCAGATTTTCTTTTGTTTCTCTCTTTCAAGGTGTTTCATGTTAAGTTTGTATAGATGAGCCATTTACAAATAATTCATTTTAGAACATATGTGGAAGAGTGGAAGTCATGGCCGATGATTATGCAGTTAGTTCATTTAGTGCATTAATTTTCCAAGTATGCTACATCAGTTCAATTTCTGAACATCTTTATGCTTTGAACAACAATGTATACTAGGTGCATTAATTAGTTAGTTGTCATTAACCTATAAAATGTTAAAAATGTACCAGAATAGGAGCTAGTCATTGAATTTATATGTTTACATCTCTGCAGGGGTCTATCAAGAACCCTTTGTCTCTACCAAGGGCACAATTGGTTCGTCATTTTAACAGTGAGAGGTTGGGTTCTTCTCATAGGTTCTTCAGCACCCAGGCCACAACAACTGCAAGTACTCCACAGGCTCCACCGCCACCACCGCCGGCAGAGAAAACCCACTTTGGCGGCCTTACGGATGAAGACCGCATCTTCACCAATCTTTATGGCTTGCATGACCCTTTCCTTAAGGGTGCAATGAAGCGAGGTGACTGGTACAGGACGAAGGATCTGGTGCTGAAGGGAACTGATTGGATCGTCAATGAAATGAAGAAATCCGGCCTTCGAGGCCGTGGAGGAGCTGGCTTTCCTTCTGGTCTCAAATGGTCATTCATGCCAAAGGTATCTGATGGCCGCCCTTCCTATCTTGTCGTTAATGCTGATGAGAGTGAACCAGGCACATGTAAAGACAGAGAGATCATGCGCCATGACCCGCACAAACTGCTCGAAGGGTGCCTGATTGCTGGAGTTGGTATGAGGGCTACAGCCGCTTACATCTATATTAGAGGGGAGTATGTTAATGAGCGTCATAACCTCGAAAAGGCAAGGAAAGAAGCATATGCAGCGGGACTGTTGGGAAAGAATGCTTGTGGATCCGGCTACGACTTTGATGTGCATATACACTTTGGTGCTGGTGCTTATATCTGTGGTGAAGAGACTGCTCTGTTGGAGAGCCTTGAAGGCAAACAAGGGAAGCCGCGGCTAAAGCCACCTTTCCCGGCTAATGCCGGCCTATATGGCTGCCCTACAACTGTCACGAATGTGGAAACTGTAGCTGTGTCTCCCACTATCCTTAGGCGGGGCCCCGAATGGTTCGCAAGTTTCGGTCGGAAGAACAACTCAGGGACAAAGCTGTACTGCGTATCTGGTCACGTGAACAAGCCTTGCACGGTGGAAGAGGAGATGAGCATTCCTCTCAAGGAGTTGATAGAGAGGCACTGCGGTGGTGTGAGAGGAGGGTGGGATAACCTGCTTGCCATTATACCTGGGGGTTCCTCCGTTCCTCTCCTACCGAAGGACATATGCGATGATGTTTTGATGGATTATGATGCACTGAAGGCCGTTCAATCGGGGTTGGGAACTGCGGCGGTTATAGTGATGGACAAGTCAACTGACGTTGTGGATGCGATAGCGAGGCTGTCGTACTTCTACAAGCACGAGAGCTGCGGGCAGTGCACGCCATGCAGGGAGGGGACGGGGTGGCTGTGGATGATCATGGAGAGGTTGAAGGTGGGAAATGCAAAATTGGAGGAGATTGATATGCTTCAGGAGGTGACGAAGCAGATTGAGGGGCACACCATATGTGCTCTAGGGGATGCCGCTGCGTGGCCAGTGCAGGGGCTCATCAGGCACTTCAGGCCGGAGCTGGAGAGGAGGATCCGGGAACGGGCAGAAAAGGAGCTGCTGCAGGCTGCTGCTGCTTGACATATTTTGCTAGAATGGTTCAGGGGCCTCTTATTAGCGTCAAATTTCTTATTTACGTCAGCAAATAAATGATGGACTGATAGAGGTAAGTTCTTTGTGAAAGATGCACCTCTTGTGATTTATATGAGGCATCGAATTGATACTTTGTTTGATGTACTTAATATGTGGTAGATTTTGATGTTCTGATACTTTCTGATACTGGAAAAGAAGAAACTTATGTGATTTATTTCCTCGAGTTTCAAAAACCTCTATCTGTATGTTATGTTTCTTCTTGAGTGAATCTGTTGAACTTAATTCTGCATGTAGACTTGCATTCCTTACAATACACTCTATGAATTCCAATCCTGTATTTCTGGATGCATGTGGAATATAATTATTAGTAGTTGACCGACATAGAGCGGTGTGCATCCTGCTTGAATGTATTTGAAAGATTCAATGATTATTTGTCTTGTGTAAAAGCCATTAGACATTTGCCGGATGCATTTCTCATGCTATTTACTGATAATTTTCAGCTACTTGAAGAAGGGTGAAGGTAATAAGGAGTAACTCATATAACAATAAACTTTTTAGGTGCTGAGTTATGTTGTTGAGCTGAAGATTTGATAGATACCACAAAATGCCTTTTATGTATATATGTATGAAGATATTACTAATAGAAATGGGTGGAATGTTATGAATACCAACTTGTTGTAGCGGTTTGGGGAAGAAGCTTCAAAATAGTTTTGAGTCTGGCAACTAACAGAAGAGTTTTGTAATTGGGCAGAGGTGAATGATGTATGATAAGCCTCAGAATACCTACCTACTAACAAATGAACAGCGTCTGTCGGAGATTATTGCATCAGATATAGGAAAATGTAGAAATGTACTACCTCTAGCTTGCTGTTTAGGCATTATGTGCCATTGCCAAGGAATTCTGGATCGATTTCTAGATAGTGCTAAATATTTGGAGGCTTCGGCCTCCCCACCATGGGGGGAAAGAAAGAAAAGAAAAGAAAAACTCAACCCAGAAGGGTCTAGGGCAAGTTTAATGTCTTTGGCAAAATATACATGAAAATGAAGAAGATGTAATGGACTAATGCAGGATCTGTACCAGATAGCAATAATCGATAGGTCGTAAGTTATAACTACCATGATTTGGAACCTGACAATTTGCCTCACAATTTAACAGCATCTATTCGATTTATCTAAGCAATATGTAGATTGTAACGATTCTATTTGACTTATGCTGCAGCATGCTGAGAAATTATAACTGTACATACACTGGTCGGTTAGGAAGTTGAGATCTTTTGCTGCCTCTATTAAACATGTATTCAGGACATTTTGATACTTGGCTACATTTGAATTTTAAACAGTAGAGTTTTAAATGTTTGAAATACTTGACAGAGTCTGGTGAGAAGTTAGTGAATTTGAGCTTGGCCCACATGAGTTCAAGATGAATTAATTAAGTTTGGCTTGTTCAATTTGTTTATCAATATTTCATGTCAATGCTGATCTGCGCAGTCCACTTGACCTACCCACCGATGACCCATTTTATGTCGAGCCCAAATTTTAGATATGTGAATGACATATTTGTAGTACATAATTATGCATACATCTCAGTCACGATCAAGCTTTAAATAATTTTTTAATGATTTATGGTCCAAGTAATTTAAATAATTAAATATGTTATACAGGTCGAGTTGGGTGACTTGAATCACCCATTTACTAGGGGAGTCATGTTCGGATTTTAGAAATTTGACATGTCTATTAAACTACTCTTGTTCATAATAACTTATATGGTGTGTTTAATCCGCGTTATGATGATATTTAGCGTTACGATGATATTCAGTTAAATGCATCAAGTAATTTGATTTGTAGTAATAGATTTATTTAGAAATAAGATTTACCTCAAAATAATAATCTCAATTTTTTTGGGGAGCCTGAAAATCCTCATATTAATGGATTAGAGTAATTATAAAATTTCTAATCCCTTTCTCTAACATCAACTATATCTCTCTCCTTATTTCTCTAATTATATTATCTAACATACTCTCTCTTTCTAACCTCAAAACTCTCTCATTCCCTCTAACCTCAAATTTTTTTCTCTCTCTCTCTCTCTCTCTCTCTCTCTCTCTCTCTCTCTCTCTCTCTCTCTCTCTCTCTCTCTCTCTCTCTCTCTCTCTAACCTAGAAACTCTTTCTCTATCTCTCTAATCTCAACTCTTACTACCTTTACCCTCAAATCTCTCTCTCTCTCCCCAAGGTAAGTTCCCTCAATTCCTTATGATTGTTGAAAAGAAAAAGATGTTGATAGTATTGTTAACATTATTTGAATTGATTGATGAGACAAACACATTAATTTTATAATTTTTTGTAATCTCAAATAATATAATATGACTGTGCAAATCAAATACTAAAATGTCACATATTTAGTAACAAAATGAGTAGAAATCAAATTCTTAGGAATTCGTTCGTTCTTGATAATTTTTCATAGCAGAAACCAACGCACCCATAAATTCTTAATACTCATTCTTCATCCAAGTCTTTTACGATCCACCAACTTAGATGTAACATTATATACATCCCTTCATTTGGTTAATCATTCGCATAAAAACATGCATTCCCTTTTTTCAATCTCTCAATGTAAAAGAACAACTGCAGCAGCCGGTAAGGGAAACAAAAAATATACAGTTCCCTCTCCTGGTTAGCTGATCCTTGCAATCATACACTCTCTCTCTCTCTTACACACACACACAGACACAGAGACCCACCACTGGTCATAAATTAAGATGTGGGAGAATCTTACAAACAGAGCAACAACAACAAGAAGAAAAGCAGGAGTTCCACAATTCTTAGCTAGTTCCCCATATACCTCTGGATGAAGCCTTATCCATCTTTACAACTCTCTGTTTCAGGTGTCTCCGGCGTCTGCCACCTTTTTCATCGTCTGCTCTGTCGACAGTAACGTCGACTTTGACGATGTGATGATCTGAAGTCCCCTTTGACGAGAGGACTCCGTAGGATCCAGGGACGAACTTGTATGGCGAATATGGCGAGGCCAATATGTAGTCTACTCTAGTCCCATACTTGCATGTCCCTTGCACGTCTGCAATCCGTCGTCAGAAAGAAAGAACATTAAACATGAAAGAACCAACATGTTTTTGTTAAACTCAAATTTCAAACGATTGAATATGTCTATACCTATAGATGTATAGATTGCAAACAATCCGACATCCATTTGGAGTAATCAATCAAACTAACAAACATAAGAATAACGTAAGCAGTAAGCGGTACCGCACGGGACCTTAGTTTACAGCAGGTATTGCTTACCTTGGCCTTTAGCAAGTATTACTACAGCTTCACATTCTCCTGCGAAGTGCTTGGCATCCACATACTGCTTTCCCTTCAGGTACTTCATAACCTCCACCTTTGGCTTTGGTTTTCCGATCTCTTCATAGTACTATAATACAAAGATTAACACAAAAAGTTAAGTTAATGTGAAATCGAATATATTCGGACTAGAAGGAAACGGCAAAAAGCCGACTCACCTTGACGATATCCGCCCACCTTTCTGCCGAGTAGTCTGTCTCGTCGAGAGAGTTTAGTCCTCCGGCTAAAATATGCGGCCCGTCGCCGGACCGAAGTATCGAGTTTATCTGCTTCATTCTCCAGTTCTCGTCGAGGTGGTCGAGATGGGTGCAGTGGAAATTCACTTCCCCCGCTTTCGGTATCTCGATTGTGGCCTTCAACACATTCCTGTTTGCAGATTACAGTGTCTGTGTGAATTTAGAGATCCAATGAGCCACAATTCTATCAGTAATTAGAATTTTTAACTCTGGTAGGACAATGAACCTAAACTTTTTGCATGTGAAAAGAAGTTTCTCTGAGTAACATTTCTGAAACATTAATTTTCTAATGTCTGATCAGCTGGTAAAACAAACTTCTCAATTATTGCTAATTTATTAGTGGAAGCAGGACATGGTAGTTAGTACTTGTGTTTTTCGATTAGTATATATAGTAGTTAGACTTAATATTCTACAATTTAAACATGGATGGCTCACCTAATCCTTGCTAAGACACTTCTGTCAACATTGTGCTTTGCCTACTAAAGCTAAATATACAGATCTGTTTTGAGAAGGGTTTTTCTTGAACCATTGAAAAATTAGATGATTACAACGAATGCTTACGGAATAAATACTACCAGGAAAAAAAGTGCTCACCTTTTTCATGGAGAAAATTTCCCTTCTTTTCCTATCTGTCTAGGACTAAAGTATGAAGAATCATACCAACTAAGAGTGTCTGAAATCAGAATTTTGTGAGGATACTCATACATTCATGACTAATTACAAGTTCTATAGTGCTAGGCTATTCTGGAAACTTCTTCTATATCCTATTGATTTTTTTGGGATTGTATGGTATCAGAGCAGTGCGCTCTTTCAGTGTTAAGAGATTTTAGTTCAATTCCCACGTCCGCTTAATCGTCATCATGCACATGAATGGAAGTGTTAAGACTATTTTAGTATCGTATTTATTAATGCAATAATAACCGACCTACTAATAATCTGAATCTTTTGTCTGATAAAATTATGAAAAGCTTTAAATAATGATAGATACTACCGTACTGCTCCCAATAGTAAATAGAAGATCAGACCAGATCAACCTTCTTATCAGGACCAGTAAAAGAGCTCTAATAAACAATATCTTACTTCCAATATCAATCAGAAGAACAAATTAAAACAGAAAGAAAAAGAGAGAGAGAGAGAGAGCACATGCATGATCGAACACACCTGAAATCGGTGTCGTCGAAGATCTTCTGGACCTTCCAGTGCTTGATGGGCCACTTGGACAGGATGGCGTTGCCGTACTCGGGCGCCCAGCTCTCGGCGAAGACGAACTTCATCCCGAGCCCCTCCGCGAGGTCCGACAGCGGCCGCATCGCCTTCTCCTCCTCGGCCTTGACGTTCTGCAGCGCGATGACGTCCGCCCCGACCTCCCGCAGCACGTCCAGTATGCTCCGCTCCGCACCGGTGCTGCGGTGCGATCTCGGCGAGCCGAAGCCGTAGTATTCTGAGGGAGCTCTCTCCCTCAGCTGCTTGGTCCTCTCGACGGAGATCTCGTTGTCGGGGAGGTTGATCGACACTCGCAGCTTCGACTTCCCCAAGCTCTGCTGCTTCAGTATGCCCTTCGGCCGGTCGTTGGCCGACTTGCACCGGATGTCGTGGTCCGCGGGGACGGCGGGCGCCATGGAGAACATGGCGGCGTTGAACGTGGCCAGACGGAGTTGCACGGCGCTGTCGGAGGTGTTGGGCTTGGCCATTGATTCTGCGTCGGGATTCGGCCGGCCGAACTGGCGGACGACGACGTTGGGCTTGGCGGGGCGGCGTTGGCGGCGGCAGGGGGAGGAGGCGGGCCAGCGGAGGCGGGAGAGGAAGGCGCGGAGCTTCAGCTTGACCATGTCAAGCATCGCAGCTGCGAAAAATCAATGAAACAACAAAATTCTAATAAATGACGCAACAAAAACAAAAATTGTGTGTGTGTGTGTGTGTGTGTGTGGCATGAGATCGAGAAGAGTGAGATCGAGGGAGATTCGCAATTTCTCTTTGCGTTGAGTACGGGATTAGTTAGAGGAGTACCGGCACAGTGGTGGTATAGAGTACTCTGCAGGAGAAATGGGAGCGCGACACGTGGCAGCGGAGGAGTGGGAGGGAGCGGGGAACTGTATCTCTCTCCGCTCTGCTCCCAACTGCTCCAAAAGGAGGAGAAACTCTTATTGCGTGCACCCGGTGTACAATTACATTCCATACACTGTAAAAACCATTTAAAACCATCTCTATACATAACATTTTTGGATGACGATTCTCAGCAGATTTTATTTATACGTATACTATTTTATTATGCGCATCATATTTATCGAATAGGATTGTGGCTAGTGCATGAGATACATGAATACGCTGGGTGCAGGGAATAAATTGTTACGCAGGAGGGTGACGGTGATTGGGCAGTGGCCGGCATAAAGGGTGAAGAGAGAGAGAGAGAGAGAGAGAGTGGCGTCGTCCGGCCTACGAAATTCCGGGGGGAAAACAGCTGGCATCGATCCCCAACTACTCCATGCAAGTGCAACTAAGATTCGTCTTTAGCTCCTGGTGTCAATAAATTATTGTATGCACCAGGTGCATGCACAAGTGCCTTTCTTATTAATAAAAAAAAAAAAAATGCTAACATTACAATAGGTTATAGGTATAATTCTTACACAGTGATCTTAGAATTTAAATTGATAAGACTATTGTATAATCTTAGCAATAAAACTGTTTGGTTCGGGGATAGGAGGGGGATAACCTCTTATCCCCTCCTTTATATCCAAACGTAAATTTTTTATCCGAGAATAGTAGTTCTCGGATACCTGAAATAAGCTCGTATAACTATTCCCACCTATCCCCTCATTTTCTATATATAACTACCCACTATTCTTCTTATTCCATATTATATATTCAAATGTTATTTTTTTTATTTGCGGGAACAACCCAATTTTCATCCAAACACTATTTTTTTATACCCACACTTGTACCTATCTCTGGAATAGCTAATTTCTTGCTTCCCGAACCAAGAGTTAGGATACTATAAATCTTACATTTATGTTATAAGATATTTTGTTTGGTTTAGGAACAAAATAATTAGAGGCCGTTTGATTCTTCAAAAAAGTATGGAAAAAGAGTTTTCAAGAAAAAAAGTTTTTCATAAAAAACTTTTTTTTTTTTCCGGTTTTTCGTCTATTTGGTTCTAACGAAAAATAAGTTTTTATGAAAATAATTTCCCATATTTTATGAAAAATTAGTGTTTTCATTTGCGTAAATTTTTTTGTTTAAATTTATTCCCTTTCTTGTTCCAAAAAAAAAACGCTAGTTTTTTCTCTTAACGGATTATTCTAGAATAACGTGTTAAGAGGGTGGATTTATTAGTCCAACCTCCTTATAACTCTACTATTTTAAAAATAAAATATTATTAATTAATATATATTATATACTAATTTATTTACTAATTAACTAGATAAATAATTAATCAATTGATTTATTACTCTAATAAATATTTAATCAATTTATTATTTATAGTTAATTAGCTAATTAAAAATATTAATTATCTAGTGTGTTTATGAATAACTAGCTAATATTTATATTGATTAACTAATTAATTATATTAATAGCTATTTTTGAGTCCTTAGTCTCATGGAGCGCAGATTTAGGGGAAACTGCTTATACTTTTGGATACAAATTAAGGATTAGTAAACAACAGATCCTGATCATGAACTTGAAATAGTTCATGGAATCCTGCATAAACTTTTAATTTATTTCAACCTTCCATTGACTCTAAATTTTATTATATATATTTTTCTTAATAAGTGACAAAAATGTAAGATCTAACTACTCCAATGTTTAATTACCTTACCATTCCAATAAAAAAATCAGGATAGATACTAATTTTAAAGCGTCAAACGGGTACAGATTTATATATGTAGTTAATTTGTTTTGGCTTAGTTTAATGACTTAAGTATAGGCAGGCCAAATTTACGCTTATGAATCAAATAATGCTCAAATCTATATAGTTTGATTCTTGAGACAACTTAATACTCAAAACTTGTAATTTTGTATACATAAACCTTAGGGCCAAAATGCAAAACCACCCTACGAATATCCATTTTTGCACTTTAACTCTATAGCTTTAAAACACCTCTAATTTTTTTTCTTGGAATTTAAAATAGTAGCACTTAACCTCGTATTGTTATTATTTCGTCATACTATATAATACAATTGAATAACTATTGATATATATTTTTAACCTTTAGAAATGACTAAAAAAAGTTAAGTTGTAAAAATAGTAAGAAATCTCTTTCATAAAATCACTAAATTTGTGGGAAAAAAAAGAGATTCTCATGCATTGCATGTTGTTAATAACTCAGTAAGTTATTCGCTAATACTACATAATTTATGTATCGAATAATGACGGATTAATGACAGTGCTAGAATATTAAGTGCAACAATATTAAATGTTAAAATAATAATAATATATATATATATATATAGAGTATGACTACTATACTATTAAGAGCACAACAGTCTTTATGCTCCTAAGTTTCTAACCACCCATCAAGTTTGATGGGTGGTTAGGATGAGAGAGAGAAAAGATATTGGAAAGAAATTTAAAGAGAGGAGAAATTGAGACAACAAATTTCTCCTTAATTTATCTTCTCTCTCTTTTCCTAACCACTCATCAAACTTGATGGGTGGTTAGAAACTTAGGAGCACAGGGGCTGCTCTGCTCTTAATAGTACAGTAGCCCTGCTATATATATATATATATATATATATATATATATATATATATATATATATATATATATATATATATATATATATATATATATATATATATATATATATATATATATAGAACTAGGCTGGAATACTATCAATAGCACCAAACTATTAGTGCTATTAGTATTTTAGCCCTTGGATTGAGAAATGTGCGGTTAGGATGATGTGGGCCCCCTAGGGTTGAGTGGGTGGTTGGTTGAATAGTATGATCTAATATGTGAAAATGGTCAAAGAGGTAGATCTAACGACGAAAAATTTATAAGCACCAACTGCTTGGTGCTTTTACAAGCACCATAGCCGGATTCTATATATATATAGGCTAGGGCTACTATACTCTTCTGAGTATAAACCCCTTTGTACTCATAAATTTTCGACCGCTGGATGAAGGGATGTGCGGTTAGGATGATAGTGGTTCTCGGTTAGGATGATAGTAGTCCCCTAAGGTTGAATGAGTGGTTGGTTGAATAATATGATCTAGCGGGTGGAAATGGTCAAAGAGGTAGATCTAACGGCCGAAAACTTATGAGTACAAAGCGGGCTATACTCATAAGAGTATAGTAGCTGGACTCTATATATATATATATATATAATTGGGATAGAATACTATTGATAGTATTTGAATTTTTTTGTTATCGAGTTTTTACCCCTTGGATGAAAAATTATAAGGTTATGATGATAGTGGTTCCTTAGGATTTAGTGGTGGTCCTCCTAGGATTGAGTAGGTGGTTGGTTGAATAGTATAATCTAACGGCTAAAAAATCAATAGCAAAAAAGCGCAAATACTATTAATAAAATTCCAGTTCATCTATATATATATATATATATATATATATATATATATATATATATATATATATATATATATATATATATATGGAGATTTTCTGAATTTAGTCTAAATTTTGTACATGCTATAAAGTGAAATTACTGAATTAGATTTTAATATGAAAATATATATATTTTTTTGAGAGAAAGGTAGCACGCTACCCGCTTCGTTTATCTCTTTTAGAAATAAATTTAGCTTGAAATGTGAATCAACTAGGATTCGAACTCGGGACCTCAGATACCAACCACCAAGTCTTTTGTCACTTGCGCTAGGGACGGTCGGTTGATATGAAAATATTAATCGTCGTCAGTACTGTATATTGAGAGTGGTGCACGGTGTGTATGTATGCAACACGTGCACACTACAATTTCTTGGTCTATATATGCTTTTTTATCTACTATTGCAATTATAGTAACAGGTACAGCTCATGATAGAGTCCACATCAATATCCATATCTTTTGAGTGCGGCATCGTGGACCTGAGCTGCTATGGACCCCACAAATAATACTAAGCTTTTGATTTTGACACAACAAAGCAAGGATCAGACACACATCCAGTTCACACTTCACACGTGGCGCAGTAAACGGGAAAAGAGCAATGTCATTCGTACACTTATAAAAGTTAATAATTTAAAATTCAATCAATTTAATTATTACTCAATCTATAAGATGATTCAATTTAACTCTTTAAATTAGATAAGTTAATTGAACCGTTTGAATCAACGATTCAATCACCGAACTGGTGAATCAGTTCGATTTTAATCAAATCGGTTGAATTTTTTTGATCAAATTATATTAAATTCAACGATTTAAATCAATTTAACTGATTTTATTTTCTATTAGCACATATTAGTCTTGTAGAAAGTAAAATTTAAAAACTTATATCCACTTTTTGGTCTGGAAATTAATTAATATTTTATAATTAAGTATTATGCTAAATAAAAATAGGCCTTTTTGCATAAAAAATCCACTAATTTTGGGCTTTTGCAAAATTGAGCCGCTTTTTTCGTTTTTGCAGATTCGGTCCGAATTTTCAGCAAACTGACCAAAATACCCTTGTTACTTTTTCTCTTTCTCTCTCCTCTTTTTTTTCTCTCTCCTCTTTTTTTTCTCTCTCCTCTTTTTTTCTCTCTCCTCTTTTTTTTATCGTCTTTTTTTTTCTCTTCGAAGAAGGCGAGCGGGGTGGTGCGAGCGCAGGCGGGCGGGCGGGGTGGTGCGAGCGCGGGCGGGCATGGGGCAGGGCGCAGGGCGCAGGGGGCAGGGGGCGCAGGGGGCGCTCCCTGCGCCCCCTGGGGGCGCGTGCGCAGGGGGCGCACCATGCGCCCCCTACGCCCCCTGGGGGCGCGTGGCCCTGCGCCCCCTGGCCCAGGGGGCACAGGGGGCGCAGGGCCCTGCTCCCCGCGCCCGCCCGGGCCCGGGCCCCCGCCCCGGCCCGGGCCCGGGCCCCCGCCGGCCCCCCCGGGTGGCCCGCGCCCCTGCCGGCTGCGCCCGCGCCCGCCCGGCGCCCCCCCCGCCGGCTGCACCCGGGCCCACGCTCGTCGTCGTCCTCGTCGTCCTCCTCCTCCTCCTTTTGAGGCTTCCTCCTCGTCGTCGTGCTCCTCCTCCCCGCCTCCCTCCGGATTCCGAGTGCTTCCTCCAAATCCGCCCCGCGCCGCGCGGCCCGGAGAGGGAGGTGACCGGATCGAGTTTGGTTGGAAAGAAAGAGTGCAAAGAAAGAATGCAACGAGAAGAAATAGTGCAACGAGATAGAAGAAGAAAAAAAAATTGCACTCTTTAGGCCAACGTTGCACTCTTTAGGCCAACGTTGCACTATAAGAAAGAGTGCAAAGAAAGAGTGCAACGAGAAGAAATAGTGCAACGAGGTAGAAGAAGAAAAAAAAAAATTACACTCTTTAGGCCAACGTTGCACTCTTTAGGCCTACGTTGCACTATAAGAAAGAGTGCAAAGAAAGAGTGCAGTATAAGAAAGAGTGCAAAGAAAAATTGCACTATAAAAAAAAAAAATGGTGTAAAGTTTTCTAAATAGTGCAACGTTGGCCTAAAGAGTGTAATTTTTTTTTTTTTTCTTCTTCTACCTCGTTGCACTATTTCTTCTCGTTGCACTCTTTCTTTGCACTCTTTCTTATAGTGCAACGTTGGCCTAAAGAGTGCAACGTTGGCCTAAAGAGTGCAATTTTTTTTTTTCTTCTTCTACCTCGTTGCACTATTTCTTCTCGTTGCACTCTTTCTTTGCACTCTTTCTTATAGTGCAACGTTGGCCTAAAGAGTGCAACGTTGGCCTAAAGAGTGTAATTTTTTTTTTCTTCTTCTACCTCGTTGCACTATTTCTTCTCGTTGCACTCTTTCTTTGCACTCTTTCTTATAGTGCAACGTTGGCCTAAAGAGTGCAACGTTGGCCTAAAGAGTGCAATTTTTTTTTTTTCTTCTTCTATCTCGGTGCACTATTTCTTCTCGTTGCATTCTTTCTTTGCACTCTTTCTTTCCAACCAAACTCGATCCGGTCACCTCCCTCTCCGGGCCGCGCGGCGCGGGGGCGGATTTGGAGGAAGCACTCGGAATCCGGAGGGAGGCGGGGAGGAGGAGCACGACGACGAGGAGGAAGCCTCAAAGGAGGAGGAGGAGGACGACGAGGACGACGACGGGCGTGGGCGCGGGTGCAGCCGGCGGGGGCGCCGGGCGCGGGCGCAGCCGGCAGGGGCGCGGGCCACCCGGGGGGGCCGGCGGGGGCCCGGGCCCGGGCCCGGGCGGGCGCGGGGAGCAGGGCCCTGCGCCCCCTGTGCCCCCTGGGCCAGGGGGCGCAGGGCCACGCGCCCCCAGGGGGCGTAGGGGGCGCATGGTGCGCCCCCTGCGCACGCGCCCCCAGGGGGCGCAGGGAGCGCCCCCCCTGCGCCCTGCGCCCTGCCCCATGCCCGCCTGCGCTCGCACCACCCCCCGCCCGCCCGCCTGCGCTCGCACCACCCCGCCCGCCCGCGCTCGCACCACCCCCCCCGCCCGCCCGCCTGCGCTCGCACCACCCCGCCCGCCCGCCTGCGCTCGCACCACCCCGCCCGCCTTCTTCGAAGAGAAAAAAAAAGAACGATAAAAAAAAGAGGAGAGAGAAAAAAAGAGGAGAGAGAAAAAAAAGAGGAGAGAGAAAGAGAAAAAGTAACAAGGGTATTTTGGTCAGTTTGCTGAAAATCCGGATCGAATCTGCAAAAATGAAAAATGCGGCTCAATTTTGCAAAAGCCCAAAATTAGTGGATTTTTTATGCAAAAAGGCCATAAAAATATATGCATCTTTTTTATACATTTTTACTGAAAGAAAATTAAAATTAATTTTCTTTTAGTAAAAATTAATAATTTAAAATTCAGATCGAATTGGCCGGTTCTACCATTAATTTTGTTTATCCTTCAAAAAGTCCTAACAGATTCAAATGTACCCCTGTTGTTAGTATCCGTTACAAAAATATAGTTAACCATAGATAAAATAAGACATTTTTATCTCTATGATATTATGGCTTTTTCTCTCTATCAAAATCCTACCAATGAGAACTCTTCTTCCTCTCCTCTTCCTCTTCCTTTCTCTCTTTCATGCTAGTTCTGAACACGTAACTAGGGTTTCTCCATACCCATTCATCCACGACACGTGTTGCTTTGCCCATGTCGCGCGCCGGAGAATCGGCCCCCGACACTCCCCCCTCCTCTAAGAAGAACAAGGTCAGATACTCAATTTGACGTATTTTAGGTTGATGTGTTGTTAATTTATTTTATTTTTTATGTATTTTATTAAAAAAATTTAATTTTCTCTATGATTTTTTCTTATTTTGCTAAAAAAAAGATTTAGGAGAGAGAAAAAGATTACGCCAAAGCATTAGATAGGTAAAGGAGAAAAGGAGTGGATTGCAATAATAGTAGATTGTGTTAGTTTTTATAGAAAAAAAAGATGACCATTGAAATTTTTTTGGAAGAATATTTCTACACGATTCTAACAGTTGGGGCGTTTGGAAGGACACATTTGTGATGACAAAATTAACATTTCACTTATCTTCTGTTAAAAAATAAACAATAAGCTAACAATACAAACTAGAGGGGCAAATATGAACATCACTGGACTTTTGAAGGGATAAATCTGAAAACTTGAACTTTGTAGGGATATATTTGCTATTCGATATGTTTACAAGGAGCTGTATGAAATTAACCCTAAAGAATATTATAGTGAGAAACGTACGGTGAGGCTTGTTATTTGGCAACGTAAAAATAAATAATAAGAAAAATAGAGCTCATCTCCTACTTTTTTAGGGTTATTTCTACGTACAGATGATTCAAATCCCTATGGTTTTAGTACTTGCAAACATTAGTTGAATTATATATGTACTGATTTTTCTTGGAAAGTTACAAATGAGTGATCATATAATTTGAATGCACCTTTAGAAAAGAAAATCATGGCAGCCGACAAGATTCAAGAACCCAAAGCTCGACTTTTTGTTTTGCTTTAATTTCTCTTTTTGATAATTGTCTCCTTGTATCTGCTTTCGGTTGTACTTTTATCGAAGAAGAATTTGCCAGTTGTGAATCCAATGACTTCCATTCCAGTCAATTTATGATGGACCTGAGGGTTCAGTTTAGTTGTATTACTCTTCTGATCATTTGGGTTCTACGTGGTCATCCACAGATAGCAAAACGGGCTAAATTCTTTTCTTTTGGAATAAACGATCTCACCCAAATGACATACAGTTACAATTCTCTCGTGCAAAGTCGAAAAATTGCCATTATGCTATTTGGGATTGTCGCTCTCCGTTAGACACCAAAAGAAAGAGGATCAGTAGAAATTAGTCGACATAATTGAATAAAGAATAGGAATCTGGCTAGGGATGTCAACGGGTCGGATTCGGGGCGGATTTTCAAAAATCCGAACGTGAACCCGACTCCAAATTCGAAACCCGAACCCGACGGTTTTTAAAAATCCATATCCAAACCCGAACCCGACCAAAAATCCGAAATCCGAACCCGAACCCGAACCCGAAACAATTATTTCTCTTTTCAATATTTCAAAATATATTACATTAAATCTAAATTTTTAAAATACAAATTCAAATATAACATCAAATTTTTATATACATATTATATATAATGTAATATAATGTAAAATAAATTTGTGTTCGGGTCGGGTACAGTCAAAATTCATATTCGAATCCATATCCGTCGGGTTTTTATTTTTGATATCCATATCCGAATCCATTTCCGTTTAGCATCGAGTAAATTCGCTCCGCTCGGGTTTGGGTTCGGATAAAATTTCGGGTATCCGTACCCATTGACATCCCTAAATCTGGCACATAAAACTACTTTCGCAAGGAGGAAAACTTATTCTTGCCAACTCGGTTCTTTTGAACCTGCCATTTTACTACTTTGCTATCTTCAAGGCACTAATACGGTCCTGTAACGAATAGAATCACTAAGGAGGTCCTTTTTCTTGAAAGAATAGTTCAAGAATCCGGGGAGAGGCATTTGTCATAAACTAAAAAAAGTATCTATAAAACGAAAAGGAGGGAGGATTAGAGATTAAGAATATGGAAGCGATGAATTTAGTGCTATTGATGAAATGATGGTGGAGATTTTTCTCAGAACTAGATTGCAAGAGAATGGTTTGATTAGGGTATGTTACTACACGAGGAAACCGCTAATTGAAGGGGTCTCTTTCAAACCATACTCACAGTGGTGATAGAATGTCCTAGGCTGTAGAAACATCTTTAAGTGCAAAGCCGCCTATATTTATGGGACAACAAGAATATTGAAATATGGTCGGACATCTTGGTTACTGAAGCCCCCAAACAAACTGCATTTCCTAACATCTACGACAAAGTACTACACAAGGAACTAAGGGTTATGGACTACTGGAAAAGAAAGGGGTGGAAATGGAACACTACAACTGTTAGGATTCGTCCACTTTGGGACTTATCTAAAATATTCCTAGTCCACATGGGATAAGAAATAATCTAAGAGATAAATCCTAATCTGTTTAAAATCTTTATCTGTGTGAGATTCAGTTAGAATAGGATTAGAATTAATATCTCCCCTACGGCCTATAAATACATGAAGTATTGGCCACATACAAGATACAAGAAAAAATAGAATAATCTCTCCACAAAAATTCTCTCTCTTGGGTTCGCTCTAGGGCACCATCAGAAACTCTAGGAATTTGGGCGGTGTGCTGCGATCGACTCTGGTAGCCGGTCCGCAACGAGAAAGAACAACGTGCAAGAAGTCGAAACAGTTTTAGGCGGATCAAGGAGTTCGTAAGACAAGACGAGATCGGATTCTAGTAATCGCAACGTTAATTCCGCAACAAAGAGGTACGTAAAAATCTATATGATTTTTGCGCTTTGATTTTGGCTATTATTTTTTTCCTTGTAGTGAACAGAAAACTCGATGCAACTTGAGCTTTGGCCAAATTGGACAAAGTGTAAATGAAAAGCGAGTTGAATATGCTCAAAATCGAGTTCCGAGGATTTCGGAATGATAAGAAGTGGGCTTGATGAGTTTCGGTTGTGTTGGATTTGAATTGGAGAGAAAACAGAATAAAAATCGGAGTTTTAGAGCGAAAATGAGAAGAAAATAAAAAGGCTGAAAACATTGTTCACAGTGTCCGGGTTCGGACCCTGGGGTTGGGATTCGGACCCCAGCTGCGAAAATGCTGAGATTGCTCACGGAATCCGGACCCGGGATGCAAGGTCCGGACCCACGGACCCAGAAGCTCCAGAATGGTGTATTTTGGTCATTTCATGTGGTAGACTTATGAGGGGAGGTTGGGGGGGGTTGTTTTCTTCATTTCCCTCTTCTTCCTCTACTTCTCCTCTCCCTCTCCTCTACTTTCTCTCTCTAGAGACCCCTCCAAAACTTGGAGAAATGAAGGATTTGAGCATGAAAAAAGCTTCCAAGGTGGGAAAAGAACTTCTTGGAGCAAGAATAAGCTAGAGGAGCTTGGGCTAGAGGTGAGTTCTTGATGATTTGGGTTTAAACCTTGAAATTGATCTCTTATTTTGAGGTTTTTAGAAACCCTTGGCAATCTAGACCACAAATGGTGGGGATTGGCCAAGTGATTTTGGGCTCTTATATGCATGCGTGTAAACCCTAGGTTGAAAGAGGGGTTTTCATATGGAGGGGTTTAAAAATATTTTAACCCTTTAGAACCCTAGTTGAGGGTTAGAAAATCATGTAGGATAACTCGATTTCGAGTGATTCCAAGAGATGAAATTGTTTTGAGTTCGACTCGGAGTAATGAATCATCCATGTATGATAGGGCAAGGAGCTTGAAAACCAAGCTTGAAGCCAAGGATAAGAGCATAATTGTAAGTGTCTACAAGCAATTAGGGAGCTTTGTGAGGTGGGTTTGTATTGCACCGGAGTGATTAGGTCACTTTCATGTCTAGGATAAATAACCATTGAAATTAAATGGTGTGTATGTATGAGACCCTAGAATGAAATTGTGCATGTTGGCCAAAATATTTTATTAAGTGAAATGAGCAATGAGCTCACCTTGCATGTGAGTAGAATCATATGTAGCATGTTTAAATACTATGGAAGAATATTTGCATGTATGAATAACTTGTGCTTCTAAGTGATAGAAAGGTTATAGACAAGTACATGCATGAATTGTGGCATAATGACAATATGATCATTGAAGTATGGTTGTTATGTGATAACTTGCACTAAATGTGTGTAGTAGTGCAATTGTGATATGAACCTAGTGTTGTTGAACATAGGTTGGGAAAAAATAATATTTGAACCTAGTGTTGTTAAACATAGGTTGGTAATGATGTGTACCTAGTGTCATTGAACATAGGTTGGAAAATGAAATATGAACCTAGTGTAATTGAACATAGGTTGGAAACGACAATATGAACCTAGTGTTGTTGAACATAGGTTGGACAATGTGAATATGTGAACCTAGTGTCATTGAACATAGGTTGGACAATGTGAATTGAACCTAGTGTCATTGGACATAGGTTGGAAATGATAATATGAACCTAGTGTCATTGGACATAGGTTGAAATTGATGATGTTAAACCTAATGTCATTGGACATAGGTTGGAAATGGGGGAATTGAGCCATGAGCTCACCTTGCATGTGAGTAGAATGATGTCTATCATGTCTAAGCTACATGGGAGAACCGTTGCATGTGTAAATAACTTGTATGCCTAAGAGATAAAAAGGTAGTATAACAGGTACATGCATGAATTATTGATACTATGATATCATGTTTAAATAGAATGTACTCGGTATGAGATGACTTGCACCAAGTGAGTGTAAATATGCTTCTCTAGTGATAAATAGAGAATAAGAGTTGTGAACTTAGTAAACCTAGTGTCATTGGACATAGGTTGGAAATGTTACATGAACCTAGTGTTGTTGAACATAGGTTGGAAAATGATATGTGAACCTAGTGTCATTGAACATAGTTGGAACTTGACATGAACCTAGTGTTGTTGAACATAGGTTGGAAAATGATATGTGAATCTAGTGTCATTGGACATAGGTTAGAAACGATGATGTGAACTTAGTGCCATTGAGCATAGACTATGAGTTTTGACATGAACGTCAAAAGTAATCGAAAATGGGTTGGTGAAGTGGCGAATCCGAAACCAACGCCAAAGTAATCAAAAAATGGGTTGGTGAAGTGGCGAATCCGAAACTAACGCCAAAGTAATAAAAAATGGGTTGGTGAAGTGGCGAATCCGAAACCAACGCCAAAGTAATCAAAAATGGGTTGGTGAAGTGGCGAATCCGAAACCAATGCCGAAGTGATCAAAAAAATGGGTTGGTGAAGTGGCGAATCCGAAACCAACGCCAAAGTGATCAAAGATGGGTTGGTGGTGTGGCGGTGCCAACCCCAATGCCATAGCAAGGCGGCAAGTCCGCACAAATGATAAACCGGGTTGGTGGGGCGGCGATTCCGACACCAATGCCTATGAAAATTACAAATGTAAATGAATTATATACTATGGGATGGACCTAGGAGAAAAATGAAAGATGTCATTTAATAGGTTGCATCTGTTCATATTTATTTACAAGTTTGTAGATTTAATTATGCATGGTTATTTGTATTTACTAACCTATGCTTGTGTTGTTTTCTTTGGACCTGGTGGGTCGAGCTTCTCCCTTGGGTTGCCTTACCCACTGGGAACTATGTTTATAGTTCTCACCCCACCATATTTTCAGGTCCACACGTGAGCGCGCGGCGGCGCGAGGGAGGGACGTAGCTTGATAGTTAGTGTCCTGCCATTGTGACCAGAGATAGATGTATCCTGGATCAGCGTAGCTTAAGGGTATATAAAAGAGAAAAATTGTAATAACAATTTGATTGTATTTGGAAAGAAAATGTAATATGTAATTTGAATGTGATGAATGCTTGTAATAGCGTATTTACTTATGTTTATGATGCTTTCCTTATACAATCTGTGTATGAATTCTATTCCTGTTTGGAATGTTTTGAATTGTACCGATTGTGACGCCTTAGGCGAATAGGAAAAACTCTGTCCGTTCGGCGGGTCTGGCGCACGCGCCCGTGCGGGGCTCCTTCCACCTATTTGGGGAAGGGACGGCGGGGCGTGACAGATTAAGGTGGTCTCAGAGCGTAGAAACGGTCTAGATAGACCTAGGAGACTCTAGGATGGTAAACCATAAGGACCAAAGCTCGTGAGAGACGAGGACTTGTGACATGTGGCGAAAGATGAAACAATTGGGTCATGTATTGATATGCCTCTAATAGGATGTAAAGGTAGATTTAAGGCGTGGTTTATTCTCAGCCAAGTGTGTTTATATTGGCGCGCGACAATATAAAACCGAGTGATGAGAATATGCGCCCTTGCATAACTTTCACCTAATTGAGTTTGATTTTTGAATGTTGCCTTGTATTGAAGGTCGAGGATTTGATCTAGGTCATGGTATCACACAGGCGACCTCTGATAGGGTCTGGGCCGGAAAGGTTTAGGAAGTTGCGACAAGAAGACCGGCACTGTGAGGAAATATGAGGGAGAATTCTCTCACGTTGTAAATTGTATCCCTTACATGGTTCGGGATGACAAGGACACGGCCGATTGCTTCGAGCGGGGATTTCGGCCAGAAATCTTATGGTGGTCCACTCGCTCAAGTTGCAAACTTTTGCCGGGGTATTGGACCGGGCCTTGTGGGTGGAGCAAGGCAATACATTCGCGTGGGAGGAGCGAGAATTTTATGGCCAAGAGATGGGGATGAGGCATTTGATTGGCATTTCGAGTGGTCAATCAAGCTTTAGGCGACCCTCGAGACATTTGCAATCGCAATCCAAGAACCCCGAAGATGTCTCCTATTCAATCTTCCATGGGGTGTGTTATTTGTGGTGGTTCGCACCAAGCGCGGCGGTGTGCACTGCGGGCAGAAAAATGCATTCGATGTGGGCAACCGGGTCACATAAAATATGACTGTCCTTTGGGTGATAGCCGGGCCCTACCGACCGCAATGACATTTTCTTCTCCGAGGCAGCTCGTGGGTATGCCACCTGCGGCAAGGTCTGGGGAGCACACGTCGATGTTAAGGCAACCGGTGGGTTCGCGACGGGCGCTAAGCGACCATAGGTACGCGACCCAGGTTGAGAAGCCTACTGCTACCGACGACGTCGTGGCAAGTCTGATTCAATTGAGGAAATCATATGTAGAGCATGATTTGACACTAGAGCATTGCATGCATTCATCATCTGGTCGATTGCTACTATTCACGGATAAACATAGTAGGGACCAAACGTATGGGTAGGCATTGGGTACCCAGGCATGCTCGTGTCATGGAAGTGTATCGCCTACCAAAACGGATAGGTGATTAGACGGTGCCGGCGAGTGGCTGGTGTTGAGCCAAGGAGAGGGCTCGAGGCAGGAATGGAAGTGGTGGACTGACTCTCAAGGCAATGTGTGTAGCCAATTGCGAGAGTCGAGTCATAACACTCAAGGACATCGTGGTAGTCCAAGAGTTTCGGATGTCGATCCGGTGGACCGAATGGTGAAAGTGGAATCACTGTTGCGGAAATAGTAAGACAGTCGCCAAGCTTTGACGAGTGGGTCTTGTAGGACCTCAACCCGAGGTGAGGGAATTGTGCTAGTGTACTTGTGCACTTAGGCAAGATTGCCTAGTGCTTGTGTTTTGCATAGAAATGTATAGTAGCGTAGAACGCTCGAGTATTGGTACTGTGGAGTACAGGTTTTGTTCAGCCGAGAGGGTTTGTTGGCAGTAGCACTTGAGCATTATTAAGTGTGAAGGAGGCCATGGACCGCTCGTAGGGCTGGTGGCTCGCACTAAGTGCTTAGGAGCCGATAGAGATATGTGTCGCTCGGTAGAGCGTGTTAGTCGTGTGTGACGACGGTGGCGGGTATTGCTTGGGGACGATGCATGCCCGGACCATGTGTGGACTGTGGAGCCTGGGGCCATATGGACAGGCGCAGTCAGCTGTGTGTGACAGCGGCCCGAGACCTGCGGGTGGGGCAAAGATTTTTGGTCGGGGCGGTAGTCCGAGCGATAACCTGAGAGCGTGGAGTGCCACGTGTGAGACAGTGTGATCGATAGTACCCCGAGGGTGTAGATATGACCCAACCCTAAGATTTGTAGTGGTTCGGGGTCTTGGTTGCTCCTGGTTGGAGTGTGTGTGCGAAGTCCAAAGTGAGGACTCCACCAAGTGATGATTTGGATCTGTGCATGCGAACGAGAGACGTTACGCAATGACGAGACAAATTTTAGGCTGTAGGCCTACGTAAGAATTTCGGTATGTGGACCATCCGTGATAAACCGAAGTAAGCGGTTTAGTCAATGGCTCTAATAGTAAGAGAGCGTAGGTTGTGGACAAGAGGATTGTAGGTAGTGACCAAAGGAGCGAAGGCTCAGTCATACCTCTCTCCTTGTTGGTGAAGTCACCAACCGCCGAGTCTGGCATTATCGATGAGATGAAATCGAATTTACGAACGGAGTGTTCGTGTGGACTCGTCGTGAGAACGACGTGATGTTATCCCGTGGCTGATGAAAGCAAAGTGACGTGCTCTTCATGACACATTGGAATAGTAAAAGCTACGTGGGGTTTGAGGACTAGGCTCTTAAGTGAACAAGAACTTGGGGATGTGCCGAAATGTGCCATCTCGCAGTAGAGCTAGCAAGTCCACGTATGGTAGAACCACTCATGATGCGGCGATGCACCAATGATATTGCTTTTAAGTAATGCCGGTGATCGAATCAGGGTGAGCTCCGCAATGGAACGATAAATGTGAGGGAGGGTCGCATATGACGACATGGACTCTTGAATGGCCAAGGCATTGGGCCTTGTTGAGTGGATGGGTGTGGATAGCACCAAATCAGGTCGACAGTGAAATATGTTGACAATGTAAGGTGATGGGGCAGGGTAATAGAGTGATGCCCTGTGGACCCTTGTGTGAATCGAGGAGGTCTATCCATATGCAATACATGGTGGTAGTGGAATATTCGACCAGTCGGCTTGTTCTTATTCGATCCACACCACGAGGATGAAGGGTAGTCTTGGTCTCAAAGGAAGGTTGTATCCAGTGGCGTTAATAAGTCTGTCGTCTATTAATGCCGGTTATCGACGACATGGGCCCAATGAGGAAAGTATACGGGCGATCGTCAGTTGGATAGGAATGTATGCGGTAGATGACCGCAATTCCTTGGAAGTGCCACCCGGGAGAAGGGTGATGTGAATTGAGGAATGAGGCAAGTTATGTCCTCGATACATCGGACTGTAAGTGATGTTGGAGCGTGTAGGGTCGTTGCATGTCGACTTGCGCTGCCACCGAAACTTGTGGAAATTCGTAATGTATTTCATGTATCACATTCCGCAAGCATGTTCGTGATCGGACCCACGTCCTTCATTATGAGCCACTTAAGCAATCACGAAGATCGTGAAGATGCTAAGGAGTGGGAGAACGCAATGATACCCTCATTTACTCGACAAGTCAAATTGAGGTGTGATCTTAGTTTCGCGGACGAAACTCTTTTTAAGGAGGGATGAATGTAGTGAACCGAAAACTCGATGCAACTTGAGCTTTGGCCAAATTGGACAAAGTGTAAATGAAAAGCGAGTTGAATATGCTCAAAATCGAGATTCGAGGATTTCAGAATGATAAGAAGTGGGCTTGATGAGTTTCGGTTGTGTTGGATTTGAATTGGAGAGAAAACGGAATAAAAATCGGAGTTTTAGAGCGAAAATGAGAAAAAAATAAAAAGGCTAAAAACACTGTTCACAGTGTCCGGGTCTGGACCCTGGGGTTGGGATCCGGACCCCAGCTGCGAAAATGCTGAGATTGCTCACGGGTTCCGGACCCGGGATGCAAGGTCCGGACCCACGGACCCAGAAGCTCCAGAATGGGGTATTTTGGTCATTTCATGTGGTAGGCTTATGAGGGGAGGTTGTTTTCTTCATTTCCCTCTTCTTCCTCTACTTCTCCTCTCCCTCTCCTCTACTTTCTCTCTCTAGAGACCCCTCCAAAACTTGGAGAAATGAAGGATTTGAGCATGGAAAAGGCTTCCAAGGTGGGAAAAGAGCTTCTTGGAGCAAGAATAAGCTAGAGGAGCTTGGGCTAGAGGTGAGTTCTTGATGATTTGGGTTTAAACCTTGAAATTGATTTCTTATTTTGAGGTTTTTGGAAACCCTAGGACATAGGTTGGACAATGTGAATTGAACCTAGTGTCATTGGACATAGGTTGGAAATGATAATATGAACCTAGTGTCATTGGACATAGATTGAAATTGATGATGTTAAACCTAATGTCATTGGACATAGGTTGGAAATGAGGGAATTGAGCCATGAGCTCACCTTGCATGTGAGTAGAATGATGTTTATCATGTCTAAGCTACATGGGAGAACCGTTGCATGTGTAAATAACTTGTATGCCTAAGAGATAAAAAGGTAGTATAACAGGTACATGCATGAATTATTGATACTATGATATCATGTTTAAATGGAATGTACTCGGTATGAGATGACTTGCACCAAGTGAGTGTAAATATGCTTCTCTAGTGATAAATAGAGAACAAGAGTTGTCAACTTAGTAAACCTAGTGTCATTGGACATAGGTTGGAAATGTTACATGAACCTAGTGTTGTTGAACATAGGTTGGAAAATGATATGTGAACCTAGTGTCATTGAACATAGATTGGAACTTGACATGAACCTAGTGTTGTTGAACATAGGTTGGAAAATGATATGTGAACCTAGTGTCATTGGACATAGGTTAGAAACGATGATGTGAACTTAGTGCCATTGAGCATAGACTATGAGTTTTGACATGAACGTCAAAAGTAATCGAAAATGGGTTGGTGAAGTGGCGAATCCGAAACCAACGCCAAAGTAATGAAAAAATGGGTTGGTGAAGTGGCGAATCCGAAACCAACGCCAAAGTAATCAAAAATGGGTTGGTGAAGTGGCGAATCCGAAACCAACGCCAAAGTAATCAAAAATGGGTTGGTGAAGTGGCGAATCCGAAACCAATGCCAAAGTGATAAAAAAAATGGGTTGGTGAAGTGGCGAATCCGAAACCAACACCGAAGTGATCAAAGATGGGTTGGTGGTGTGGCGGTGCCAACCCCAATGCCATAGCAAGGCGGCAAGTCCGCACAAATGATAAACCGGGTTGGTGGGGCGGCGATTCCGACACCAATGCCTATGAAAATTACAAATGTAAATGAATTATATACTATATGATGGACCTAGGAGAAAATGAAAGATGTCATTTAATAGGTTGCATCTGTTCATATTTATTTACAAGTTTGTAGATTTAATTATGCATGGTTATTTGTATTTACTAACCTATGCTTGTGTTGTTTTCTTTGGACCTGGTGGGTCGAGCTTCTCCCTTCGGTGGCCTTACCCACTGGAAACTATGTTTATAGTTCTCACCCCACCATATTTTCAGGTCCACACGTGAGCGCGCGGCGGCGCGAGGGAGGGGCGTAGCTTGATAGTTAGTGTCCTGCCATTGTGACCAGAGATAGATGTACCCTGGATCAGCGTAGCTTAAGGGTATATAAAAGAGAAAAATTGTAATAACAATTTGATTGTATTTGGAAAGAAAATGTAATATGTAATTTGAATGTGAGGAATGCTTGTAATAGCGTAGTTACTTATGTTTATGATGCTTTCCTTATACAATCTGTGTATGAATTCTATTCCTATTTGGAATGTTTTGAATTGTACCGATTGTGACGCTTTGGGCGAACAGGGGAAACTCTGTCCGTTCGGCGGGTCTGGCGCACGCGCCCGTGCGGGGCTCCTTCCACCTATTTGGGGAAGGGACGGCGGGGCGTGACATTCCTACAGTGGTATCAAAGCCTGCTAGTGCTTGTTTTAGCTCAATGATTCGTGTTTGGTATCGAATATTTTTTTTACTTACTTTTGGGCAATAAATTTTAGCATTGATTTGTATAAGGAAAATAAAACCAGCAATAGTTGAGTCGTAATTGCAGACTCCTCTCAATCTTAGAGTTACATGATGAACTTGCAGGAGAGGGGGCCGCACGTAGGGTTGACCAAGAGCAGTCACGCCCGTAAGTCGGGCTAGATTAGGCCCGCTTGTTCACTAGGCAGCCTGCGCAGGACTAAAGCCGTCCAAAATACCCGATATCCCATACCCGACCCGGACCCTATCCGAACCCTACCCGGACTCGAACCGGACCCGATAAAAAATAAATAGTATACGGGTAAAAAAAATTACCCATTAGAGTTTCGGGTATGGGTCCGGATACTTTATACCCATACCCGATTTGGACCCGAACCATACCCGACCTTTTAATGGGTAGGGTCCGAAAGAGTTTTCAAATCTGGACCCGGATCCGGACCCATACCCAGACCCGGACCTGGTGAAATACCCAATAGTAAATAAAAAAAAATTAAAGTTGAGGGATCAATTTTAATAGGACTTATAGATGAAGAGTCTCTATGTATTTTCATCCTAGTGAAAATCCTAATCGCTATGTTTACTCCTTTTTAAATTTTTTTATTTTACTATTTTTTTAACCCTAGTTGTTTACTGCTTGAATCTTTCTTTTGAAAGAATTTTATTGGATTGTGTGCAACTAACTAGGATGCGAGTTTTTTATAATGGGAAGTTTATGGTTTGTTTAATAAAGTCTATAAAAAATATATGCATATGAGTATCTGTACCCGATCTCGACCCGATCTATATCGGTCTTAAGCGGGTAGTATACGGATAGTCACTATCCAAACCCGCTCAAATAGACCCGATGAGTATATTATTAACTTAAGTACCCAGATCCGGACCCGATCCGAAGTTAAATGGGTAGGGTATATATATTTTTTTCTACCCATTTATTTTTAGGGTACGGATACAGTTATCAACTACTCAGACCCGACCCGGTCCACGGACACCTTTACGCAGGACCCGCCATCGGGCCAGCATGCGGGTCAAGCCAGCACGCTGGACCTGTGGAGGCCAACTCACGTGGAGCCCGCTCGCGAGCTGCACAGGATGCAGGTTGTATTGTATTTATTAAATAATGTGTGGCGTGAATTTATTCTTGATCAATTTGATATATTATTTTAATCTGCATTGGATGAGATAATTATTAGTCTTTTTTAAAAGACGAAATTTTCGATTTGAAGATGCAGTGAGAAATTTTATTATCAAATTGGATTGAGGATAAGAATATGGATATTTGTGCCTAATTTAAAATTATGTACATTACTGTAGTGATATATGGCTTCCAAAAGTTTTTCCATCGCTGATTTGCTAAATCAAGATAGGCTTGATGGAACGAATTATGATATATGGCATAGAAAAAGTCAATATCTCCTTAATGAGAAAAGAGTACTTAGCCATTTAACCAACAGCATGATTCGGCCTGAAGAAGGCACGACGGCTCAGCATCGTCGTGATTTACAAGCCTATAATGAGTGGCTTGAGAAAGATCAAAGTGCACGTTATACGATGTTGAGCTGTATGCACGATGACTTGATCAAAGAATTTGAGAATTATGAGACTGCTAAAATTATGTGGGAGCAGCTCAAAGTGAAATATGGTAGCACATCAACCACAAGGCTTCGTGCCTTGAATCTCAAATTCAATTAATACATACTGGACCCAAAGCATACCATGGCAGAGCACTTAAGGGTGATGTCTGCTATGATAAGAGAACTCAAAGCAGCCGGTTGCGAGCTCACTGACGAACAACAGGTTCGGTCAGTTATAAGGTCCCTACCGGAGTCATCTTGGGGTCAAGTCAAGTTAGTGCTGACTTATAATGAGGGTATAAAGACCTTCGATGATATAGCTCGACATCTTGAGTTGGAAGCGGAGCGCAGAGAGGCGAACCGTACTCATGTACTCGTCGCCCACGGTGGACAGCGCAGGGGCAAGTGGCCTAAGCGCAAACACCGTAATGGAAAAAATAAATATGAAAAGACTGGGGATCATGCGCCAAATGAGGGCAGAATTGATAAGCGTCGCAAAGGCAGACGTGGAAAGAAAAACTTAAATAAAGTGAAATGCTACAACTGTGGACATATGGGATACTTCGCTCGTGATTGCACTGAGTTGAAGAAGGTAAATCCCAGTCCTAGCTCTCTAGTTTATGTATGTTCACATATTTTTGTTGCTCATGCTCTTTCTGATTGGATTGTAGACACATAAGCAACAAGACATGTAACGAGAGATCGAGCAGGATATGTGGATTATCGTCGGGTATCTGCTGGCAGCCATTACGTCACCATGGGAAACGACGCTGAGGAAGAAGTCCTTGGTATCGGCGTATACCAACTTAGATTGTGCAATGGTCGTTATTTGGTGTTACATGATGTGCTGTATGCACCGAATATCCGATGTAATCTATTATCAGTTTTAGCATTACTTAGATTAGGTTTTTCTTTTCAATTTACGGATACGTAGTTAGCTATTTATTTGGGCAAGGACTTTTATGGTTATGGTTGTTTAAAGAATAATTTCTTTGTCTTAGATTTGGACTTGGATTTTATTAATAATAACAATAATTCTGCTTTATTAGTTTCTTCTGATATTGTGTCTGATTCTATCAAATGGCATGCAAGATTGGATCACATTGGACAAGAAAGAATGGCTAGACTAGCTAGAGAAGGTATGTTGGGGTCACTCGCTAAGGTTAGTCTACCTTCTTGTGAACCATGTTTAGCAGGAAAAGCCTGCAGAAAGCCTTTTGATAAGGCACTGCGGGCAACTCATCCATTGGAGCTAGTTCATTCTGACATATACGGACCTATGAATGTGAGAGCACGTCATGGCGCGTCTTATTTCCTCACTTTCATTGATGACTACTCCCGTTATAGTTCGGTATTTCTGTTGTCTCACCGTTTAGAAGCTTTGGATTATTTTAAACGCTTCTTGGTGGGGGTTGAGAACCAAACAGAAAAAACCCTTAAAGTTCTACCTATCGACAGAGGACGAGAGTATTTATCAGATCAGTTCAGAAAACTGTGTGAGGAAAAAGGGATATGCAGACAGTTGACTATTTTCGGCACTCCGCAACAAAATGGTGTTGCAGAGAGAAGGAATATGACACTTTTGGATATGGTTAGGTCAATGATGGCGCAAGCTAATCTCCCAATTAGTTTTTGGGATGATGCATTGTTGACTGCTGCCTATATACTTAACCGAGTGCCCTCCAAGTCAGTTCCTTCAACTCCCTATGAGCTGTGGCACGGTGTAAGCCAAATTTGGAAGGCTTACTCCCATGGGGATCGGCAGGATATGTGCACAATACTTCTCATAAATATGAAAAGTTAGGCCCTAGAGCAAATAAACAAATTTTTATTAGATACTCTGATTGCTCGGAAGGCTATGTGATGTATGGCAAGCATCCTGATGGAGGAATGACTGAGATAGAGTCTCGCGATGTGGATTTCCTTGAGCATGATTTTCCAGACATTGGTGAGATTAAAAAGGATCTTGCACTATACGAGTTACAGGAACCTAACGGGGATGCCCCATTGTTAGGCGCGAATGAGGCACTGAGGCCGCATGAAGTAATGGCCCAAAACATTAGGAGTGATCCCATGGTCAATGGGAGTGTGCCAATTGACCATGGCTCACAAAGTCCATCATTGCGAAGAAGTAAACATGGAAGTGTTCCTCGTCGTCGATTTGAGATTGAAGGGGAATCCTTCATGTGTGCTTCTACGGATGTTGATGAGCCAGCTTCTTATGTAGAAGCTACGAGTTCACCAGTTTGTGATAAATGGCTAGCTGCCATGGAGGATGAGATGAGTTCTATGGCTAAGAATGATGTGTGGGAGTTAGTTGACCTTCCGCCTGGGCGTAAAGCTATTGGAAATAAATGGGTTTTTAAAATAAAACGTAAGGCATATAGATCAATTGACAAATATAAGGCCCGACTAGTTGCGAAAGGATACACCCAAAAAGAGGGAGTTGACTATGAAGAGACATTCTCCCCAGTGGTGAGGTTTGTCTCAATTCGCCTGAATCTGGCTATCGTCGCACATTTAGATTTGGAATTGTTCCAAATAGATGTGAAGACTGCATTTCTAAATGGAGAACTAGATGAGGAGATTTATACGAATCAGCCTCCTGGTTTCGTAGCCGAAGGACAATAGCACAAAGTGTGCCGCTTAAAACGTTCTATTTACGGCTTGAAACAATCGTCTAGGCAATGGTATCAACGTTTTCATAGAGCAATTATTTCAATAGGCTTTGTGATGATCGAAGATGTCACGCCCCGCCGCGCCTTATCACCAACTAGGTGAGAGGACAACCCACACGAGCGCGTGCACCAGATCCGCCGAACGGACAGGATCTTTCCTATCCGCCCAAGGCGTCACAACACATGCAGTCACATCCGAGGACTTAGTAAGAAAGCAAGTGAAATAAAATAGCTAGGTCATTCAAATCAGCAAGGACCACCTTGCAAGGCTAAATACTCCTGGGTGACCGATAGCGAAGTGTGCTATTCGATCTTGTAACCCACGAAAGCTCGAGAAAGAAAATGTCCTCTATTTGACCGAGATTTTTTCCTTTGAAAGCTATGGAACCCGATGGGAATCCCTTATTAGAAGGTAGTTCTAACACACACCTAGAATCGTTCAAAGAAGCGGTACGATTCCTAACCGAATTTGGGAACGGGATCGCAAACCGGTAGTAGATGCTCCCCGGCCCGGGGAATTGGCCCAAAAATTAGAAAACTCACTTCAAACTAGCCCCATTCTCCGCTATACGTTCCAAACAGGAACCGAGTACAAAGTTGCGCAAGGAAAGCATCGGTGAAAGAAGATTCTACTTCTATTACATCACATAATCTCACTTACATGCCAACTTTTCTTTTCTTTACAAACATTCCATACAATAAGTTCCAAAATATGGAATTTACATTTAACATGCTTTATATAACCCCTATACTGTATTGTCCAAAAGTTGGGGTACATCTATACATGAGACCAAAAGGGAAGGGCCGCTATCTATTTACGCCAAACCCTTGCCTCGCTCCGCCGCCTCGCTCGCGGAAAGACCTGAAAATGGTGGGGTGAGAACTATAAACATAGTTTCCAGTGGATAAGGCCACCCAAGAGAGAAGCTCGACCCACCAGGTCCAAAGAAACAACTCAAGCATCGGTTAGTAAATACAAATAACCATGCATCATAAGTCTACAAACTTGTAAATAAACATGAACAGATGCAACCTATTAAATGACATCTATCATTTTTTCCTAGGTCCATCCCATAGTATGTAATACATTTACATTTGTAAATTCTTTTATAGGCATTGGTGTCGGAATCGCCGCCCCACCAACCCAGTTTATCTTTTGTGCGGACTTACCGCCTTGTGATGGCGTTGGGGTTGGCACCGCCACACCACCAACCCATCATTGATTACTTTGGCATTGGTTTCGGAATCGCCACTTCACCAACCCATTTGTTTACATTTAACGTTTCTAACCTATGTCCAATGACACTAGGTTTATATGCCAACCTATGTTCAACAATACTAGGTTCATGTCAAGAGCCAACCTATGTTCAATGACACTAGGTTCATGTGCTAACCTATGTTCAACAACACTAGGTTCATGTCAAATTGCACTATTACTCACATTTCATGCACGCACATGTCTATAACCTTTCTATCACTTCGAAACACAAGTTATACATACATGCAAATGTTCTTTCATAGTATTTAACATGTTACATATGATTCTACTCACATGCAAGGTGAGCTCATTGCTCATTTCACTTAACAAAGCACTTTAGCCAACATGCACAATTTCATTCTAGGATTTCTTACACATGCACCATTTTAAATTCTTAATGGTTATTTACCCTAGACATGGAAGTGACCTAATCACTTCGGTGCAACACAAACCCACCTCAAGAGCTTCCAAATCTTTGTGTTCTTTGAGCTCCTAGGTCACCAAGCCTTGAGTTCTTGCTTCAACCCAAGCTTTGGAGAGATCTCTAGAGAGAGAAAGTGAGGGAAAGGGAGAGGGAGTGAGGATGGTGGAGAAGAATGAGGGGAGAAGGTTTCAGCCCCTATACATAACCCCCACCTCATGAAATTACCAAACTGCCACTTCACTAGTCATTCTGCATCAGCCGGGTCCGGACCTTGCAAAGTGGGGTCCGGACCCCGTACGCATATCCTGCTCTCTGCGCAGGTCGGGTCCGGACCCCACAGCCGGGTCCGGAACCCGTACGCGTAACTTCGCTCGGTAACAGGTCGGGTCTGGACCGTGGCGTCCGGGTCTGGGCCCCAGCTGCTCCACGGACTTCATTGTCCGGACCCCAGATCCCGGGTCCGGACCCCGTGAGCAGTTTTGCTCCAGTTGGTCCTTTTCCAAAAATTCAAATTTTTGATTTCTGGGTTTCCACTCGCACCCAAAACGTTCCGAAATCCTCGGAAGCCAATTCCACACCAGCCATTATCGGCTCTCTCCGAACTCCATCCTATTTGGTAAAGTTCGATACAGCGCACCGAAATTCGGAGTGCTACAGAAGAATACCATTGCGTGTACGTCAAAAGGGAAGAAAAAAGTTTTCTTATCCTTTCACTATATGTGGACGATATCTTGTTAGCCGGAAATAATATGGAGTTGATAGTCACCACACCGAGGTGGTTGTCCTCCACATTTGAGATGAAGGACATGGGACAAGCAGATTATGTATTGGGAGTCAAGATTCATAGGGATCGATCTCGAAAATTCTTAAGTTTGTCTCAAGAGACTTACATCAAAAGAATTTTAGAGAAATTCCGAATGCATAATTCGAAACCTATTGATACTCCAATGGAGAAGGGTCATTACCTTAGCCTTGAACAATGTCTTAAAATAGAAGAAGAGAAAAAGCAGATGAAAAAAGTCTCATATGCGAGTGCAGTTGGCAGCTTGATGTATGTGATGATGTGTACTCGGCCGGATATATGTTTCGCTGTTGGCATGGTTAGTCGATATCAGAGTAATCCTGGTGCGGCACATTGGCAAGCAGTTAAGAGGATTTTCAGATATCTGCGAGGTACTGTGAACCTTGCTCTATGCTATCATGGAGGAGAGCTTAGATTGATGGGATACACTGGCGCTGATAGATCCACAGATAGAGATGAGCGCAAATCCACCTCGGGATATGCGTTTATATTGGGGGGTGCTGCTATTTCATGGTGTAGCAAGAAACAACCCTGTGTCTCCTTGTCGACTATGGAGTCGGAATACATTGCATGCACAGCAGCAGTACAAGAGGCTATTTGACTAAGGAGATTTATGATAAATTTGAATGTAACAGCACGTGCAGATGATGCTGTCATTATCTATTGTGACAACAAGGCAACAATAGCTTATGCGAAGGATCCAAAGTATCATGGCAGATCTAAGCACATTGAGACCAGATATCACTTCATTAGAGATATAGTTGCACAGGATCAGATTGTAATTAAATTTACGTCTACTAATGATATGATAGCAGATCTTTTTACCAAACCCCTTGCTAGAGATGTTTTTCATAAACATGTTAGAGGATTGGGTTTGTGTAGGGTTTGAACTTATATATATCTTGTATTGACATTTTGCTAATAAATATATTTGTCATGGTTTTTTATTCATACATATTTTTTGAATTTTAAATTAGTGCACAATATCCTTATTTTATGAGAATGAATGTCACCAGGCCCTTGATCAGCCCTCTCACACGGGTGATCGCCCTGTCGCTAGGAGAGCGAGCATGATGAGACAAAACAAGATCACATAAATGCAGTTAGTAATGCAGGTGATCCACTTCCCGCTAAATGAGCATGCAAGTGTTCCAATCCTGAATGTCGCCTTAGATGAGCTAAGATGAGACTTTATGAAGTCGACAGTAGAAATGGTCCACGACTCTACTTGGCCTGTATGAAGCCGAATGTAAAGAAGGCACCATGTGGGTGACTGTCTTGAGGTTTGTTGTCTTGAGTTGCAACAGAACTGACATTCGTATGGTGTTTTGAGCATGACATGTCCTTAGAGGTAGCTCCACCATAGCATACGTTCATACCGTATGTGCAAGATCGATCACTATTTTAGAGAGTGACGAAATTGATCCCTACTTCGTCGATGTGTGAGTTTTGCGTACCCTTTGGGACTTAGAACCATGTCATGAAGTGGATACTTGGTGATGCTACTTTAGCATGATATCCAAGGGCCATGATTGATTCGGTCCAGTAGAACATGTCTAGGAAAGCAGTCAAGTTGAAATGGATTGGCATGAGGCATCTGAGGAAAAATCATCTGACAATACACCTGTGATTTGGGACTCATAGCCCGAGCGATTATGTTGATATTTGTTGTCAATATAATCATGAATACAAATATATTGATGAGAGAGATCTAGCCTGCTCTATAGGGATCAGAGATGCTATGATCTGGTGTAGTTCAGTGATTTGGGGTATAGACGAGATTTGGAGTTGTAGTGTTATGTTAGTAAGATGGTGGCTTAATATAACACTCCTCACTTTTGATTTTTTCTCGTTATTGATCGCACCAACCATTTTCCGTATGAAGAGCAGAACGAGATGAGAATATATTTGGGATGAGAAAATATGAATAAGTACCAACTGTGTACGAGTGGGAGATGTTAGGATTCGTCCATTTTGGGACTTATCTAAAATATTCCTAGTCCACATGGGATAAGGAATAAATCTAAGATATAAATCCTAATCTGTTTAAAATCTCTATCTGTGTGAGATTCAGTTAGAATAGGATTGGATTAAAATCTCCCCTATGGCCTATAAATACATGAAGTATTGGCCACATACAAGATACAAGAAAAATTAGAATAATCTCTTCACAAAAATTCTCTCTCTCGGGTTCGCTCTAGGGCACCATCAGAAACCCTAGGGATTTGGGCGGTGTGCTGCGATCGACTCTGGTAGCCGGTTTGCAACGAGAAAGAACAACGTGCAAGAAGTCGAAACAGTTTTAGGCAGATCAAGGAGTTCGTAAAACAAGACGAGATCGGATCCTGGTAATCGCAACGTTAATTCCACAACAAAGAGGTACGTAAAAATCTATATGATTTTTGCGCTTTGATTTTGGCTATTATTTTTGAAGGGGTCTCTTTCAAACCATACTCACAGTGGTGATAGAATGCCCTAGGCTGTAGAAACATCTTTAAGTGCAAAGCCGCCTATATTTATGGGACAACAAGAATATTGAAATATGGTCGGACATCTTGGTTACTGAAGCCCCCAAACAAACTGCATTTCCTAACATCTACGACAAAGTACTACACAAGGAACTAAGGGTTATGGACTACTGGAAAAGAAAGGGGTGGAAATGGAACACTACAACCAATGGCTTTGAGGTTACATCGCTGGAGGATAAAAACAGGATCCACAAAATGAAGGACCTACTACTGAATATACAATTAGAAAATAGGCCGAATTCGGTAGATGGAGATGGTCGCTTAACCAAAACTTCGCAGTCAAATCCTTCTACATCTACCCAACAAATGAAGGACCAAGAGACCACTTAAGCCCACATATCTAGAGACTGAAAATTCTCATGAAGGTTAAAATCTTTGTTTGGATACTTTTTTAGAAAGAAGATTTTCACTACTTATAACCTCTTAAATGGGGTTGGACAGAAGAGCAGCTTTGTGTCCATTATGCAAGCACATTTGAATGTGATCAACTATTCTCAAGAATTTTATATTTTTATTACATGTTTGCATGTTCATGCTACAATCATTTCATGCCACAGACCATAGTTGATGTATGAGGGTTATGCGAAAAACTGACTAAACAGAAAAATGCCTCGAATAGGACAAAAGATTTTACAATACTTTCGGTCACCTAGTGGGCATCTGGCTTGAGAGGAATAATACTATTTTTAGGGACAAAAGTTTAAATCCGATACAGATTTTATCGAGTATCAGGAATCTTTTGGGGGTGTGGTCAAAATACTGCCATTAGCTCGCCGAACTCTATAGTGTATTTGTTGTTACATTTTAAAGTGAATTTTTATTTTTTATTTTTATTAAGTAAATTATATTTTTGCATGTTCTCATAACTTTCTCATGCAACTCACATAACCCAAAACCATCCATGCATACATGTTGACTTTCATCTACATCTTCCAACTCTCAACAACCATTCATAAGTATATCACACTTTCCAACATTTATACATCCTTTCACATTCCTATCTTTGACTCAAGAGCTAATTCTCTTGAATCCACCAATTTTCTTGGTTTATGTGAGTAGCATGCTTGCACTTTATGAGAACATGTGCACTTAGTAGTATTTCACCATCTTTTGGACTTAGCTTGTGTGTGAGAATCCTTTTATTTTCAAGTAAGAAGAAGTTGTTACTTTTTCTTCATTGTTCTTGTTTTTCCTCCTTAGTATGGTATAACCTTAGGCTAGTGGTCCTTTTGTTCCACTTTTTGAGAAGTGAGTTCCGAATCGACGAATCTCGCTAATTCTCTACATGGTATTGGAGCCTCGACGGAGGCGACGGCGCATTGCAAGACTCCCTTAGAGAAGAAGACAATGTGGAAGATGGAGGCAAGTGGTCGAGTTATCGAACTTAGGGTGGAGATTCTCAACCAATCCAACTACAACTTTGGAAGTCCTGTTTGGAGTCGTACTTTATCGACGAAGATCTTTAGGATGTCGTCGACGGCGGATTTCGACGGGCTCTAGTAGATACTCCCGAGAACATAGAGACCTTGAAGAGATGGAAGACTTTGAATGCGAAGGCAGAGTTCGTCTTAAAAAGGTTTATCTCTCATGACTTGTTCGAGCACATTATCGGGTGCAAGTCCGCGCGAGAAATTTGAGAGACTCTAGACGGCTTAATGAATAAGAAGAATAGTGCTTGGCTACAACTACTTGAGAATGATTTAGCTAACACCGTTCAAGGCGATCTCTCTATCTCCCAATATTTTTTGAAAGTCAAAAAACTTTGTTCGAAAATTTCGGCATAAGATCTGGACGAGTATCTCAGAGGCGCAGATGAAATGTTACATTATTCGCGATCTCAACAAGGAGTTCCATGCATATGTTACCTTTATTCATGGGTGGCAAAGAGAACCTTCTTTAGTGGAGTTTGAGAACTTTTTTGTTTCACGAGAGTCCCTCGCTCGACAAATGGCCGAGTATTCTGTTGCCGGAGGCCATGGGGACGTGTTGTTCATCGAAGATAAAATGGGTCACAACAAAGAGGAGAAGAAGAAAGATCAGAAGAAAGATGGAGAGTCTACTTCTAATGGTGAGAGGAAGTAGAAGAAAGTGATCAAGTGCTATTAATGTGCAAGCTAGGCCACATCAAGAAAAATTGTCGAGTCAAGTTGAAGGAAGGCAACGTTGCCGACAAATATACCAACTCTCATGAAGTGGAAGATTGGAAAAATTGCTTCATAGTGGAGACTTCTACTACTGGAGCCTTGACTTCTATTAATTATGAAGAAGATTGGATCGTGGACTCCGAATGCGGTCATCATCTTACCAGCAACGGCTCCAGGTTTTTTAGCCTTCGACGACATGAACGCAATGATGCTATTATTACGGCGGATAACACCGATCACTCGGTGGAGCATGAAGGTCCTATTATTATTTAAGGCAGCAACAAAGACAATCCTATTACTTTCGAAAGCATCTATCATGTGTAGGGGGTGAAGAAGAATCTTTTCTCTGTTGCAAATGTCGTGGACGCTGGACACTATGTCTTGTTCGGGCCAAAAGATGTGAAGTTTCTAAAGAACATCACTGACTTGCAGGCAAAGGTAGTTCATACCGGTGCAAGGGTAAATGATTTGTTTATTTTATCTGCTTCTATTTCTTCTTCTTATGTAGATGAAAATAAATGATGGGGCTGCCATATGACATGCAAGATTGGGACACCTTAGTATAGATAAACTCAAGGTTATGGTATCAAAAAATTTGGTGATGGTTTGCCTAATCTTGCTACTTTTGGTAATGTTGATTTATGTGAAGGACGTCAATATGGAAAGGTACATCGCCTTCCATTTGACAAGTCCGAAACTAAGAGTAAAGCTCCGTTGGATCTTGTCCATAGTGATTTGATGGGTCCTACTTCGACAGCTTCTTATTTGGGCTCTCGTTACATATTATTATTTGTTGACGACTTTACATGATATTCTTGGGTGTATTTTGTTGAGGAGAAGTCCGAGGTATTCTCTAAATTCATAGAGTTCAAAGAGACCGTTGAAGGTGTGCTCAATCGCAAGATAAAATGCTTGCGTACTGACAACGGCGGCGAGTTCACTTTCAAATGAGTTCTTCTCTTTTTGCCGCCAATAAAGGAATCAAACAGGAGCTTTCTTGTGCCCTACACACATCAACAAAATGGAGTCATAGAGAGAAAAATTTGACATCTCGTGGAGACATGTAAGTCTTGGTTACATGCGAAGAACTTACCCAAAGCCTTAGGGGCAGAGAGTATGGTGTGCGCGACATACGTGATAAATCATGTGCCATTATGTCCAACCAACTTCAAGTCTCCCTATGAATTGATGTGGGGTGAGAAACCTAATGTTAAGCACTTTAAAGTTTTTGGCTCTACTTGTTATGTTCATGTTCCAGGTGACTTGAGAGGTAAGCTTGATCCTAAAGCTAAGAATTGCATATTTATTGGCTATGATGAGAGAAAGAAAGGATGAAAATGCATGGAACTGGAGTCTGAAGGGATGTGGTGTTTGACGAGTTATCTTCTTACTACTCTTCTCAATCCACTTCTACGGTGGAGACGATGAGTCATGCACAAGTAGAGACAGTGTCTCATGAAGTAAGCGAAAGCATGCAAGTTCCTTCTAGTGCTCCTACTCCACCCACTTCGGTTTCTATTTTGGAGGATGAGCAAAGTCCAAGAGGGAGCCATGATAATGATGATCATCAAGATGAAGTGCAATTACTTCGAAGTTCATAAAGAAAAATTGTGAAGCCGGCTCGCTATCGAGACGGGAACCTTGTGAGTATGGTTTCTTGTTTTTTTTGCCGGTCCTATTGATGAGCCTGAACCCTCCTGTTTCAGCGAAGCACATGGTGTGAAAGAAGGGATGATGCTATGGATGAAGAAATGAGGGTGCTCATCAAGAACGAGACATGGGATTTTGTTCCAAAATCCGGAGATGTGAAGCCAATCACTTGCAAATGGGTTTATAAAGTGAAGCGCAACCCCAGTGTTAGTGTTGCTCGCTAAAAGCTCAACTTGTGGCGAGAGGTGTTTCACAAAAATATGGCAAAGATTATGAAGAAACCTTCAGCCCCGTTGCTAAAATGACTTCCGTTCACATGGTGATATCTTTGGCGACTAGTCTCGATTGGAAGCTATGGCAACTTGATGTGAAGAATGCATTCTTATATGGTGAGATTGACAAAAACATATACATAGAGCAACCTCCAGGCTATATTTCAAAAATTCATTCGGATTATATTTGCAAGCTGAAGAAGGCCCTTTACAGGTTGAAACAAGCGCCAAGGGCATGATATGGTAAAATTGCCGAGTATTTACAATTTTGTGGTTATCTCGCTTCTAATTCTGATTCTAGCTTGTTTATTAAGAAAGTTGGGAACTTGCATATTATTGTTCTTTTGTATGTAGCTGACATGATCGTCACCAGCAATGATGATGGAGAAGTTGCAAGACTTCGGGCCGAGCCCTCTATTCGATTCGAAATGAAGGACTTAGGTGAGCTTCACCATTTTCTTAGGTTGGAGCTGGAAAGCGGAGAATGGAATTTTCTTGCATCAAAAAGGCTGTGCTCAAAAAATTGTTGGAAGGATTGGAATATAAGTGCGAAGCGGTGCTCTACTCCACTTGATACTAATATAAAGTTACGGCGAGTTGAAGGCGAGCTTTTCCCGGATCGTCAACCATATCGGGCACTTGTTGGAAGTCTTATTTACTTGATATAACAAGATCGGACATTGCGTTTGCCGTTGTGAGTCTCTACACGCAATCTCCAAAGAAGCCTCACCTCGAAGCGGCAAAATGGTATTATAATATGTTAATTCCACTCTTGATTTTGGCTTACTTTTCAATAATGGAGTTTCTTTTATATTGCAAGGTTATGCAGATGCCGACTTAGGAGGGGATTTGGATGATCGACGATCTACATCGGGCTATGTATTTACATGTGGGTCAACAGCTATTGCTTGGTGAAGCAAGAAGCAAGACTCAGTGTCACTCTCTACTACGGAGGCCTAATACAAGGCATCATCATTGGCTGCTCAACAATGTGTTTGGTTGCGGCAATTGGTCGAGGATGTTCATTCATCAATTTCTGCCCCTACCACAATTCATGTTGACAATCACAGCACGCTAAAACTTGCAACCGATCCGGTTTGTCATGCGGGCTCAAAGCATAGTGAGATCGAGCATCACTTCATCTGCGAAAAAGTTCTTCAAAACATCATTCGCATATCAGAAGTTCAAAGCAAAGACAATTGTGCAGATAGCTTCACCAAATCACTTTCTAAAGGACCATTCAAACTACTTCACGGAAAGCTTGGACTTATTTCCAAAAATTCACTTTAAGGGAGAGTGTTAAATTTTAAAGTGAATTTTTCTTTTTTCTTTTGTTTAAGTAAATTATGTTTTTGCATGTGTTCTCATAACTTCCTCATGCAACTCACATAGCCCAAAACCATCCATCCATACATGTTGACTTTCAACTACACCTTCTAACTCTTAACAATCATTCATAAATATACCACACTTTCCAACCTTTATACACCCTTTCACATTCCTATCTTTGACTCAAGAGCTAATTCCCTTGAATTCACCAATTCACTTGGTTTATGTGAGTAGCATGCATGCACTTTATGAGAACATATGCACTTAGTAGTATTTCACCATCTTTTGGGCTTAGCTTGTGTGTGAGAATTCTTTTATTTTTCAATTAAGAAGAAGTTGTTACTTGTTTTTCATTATTCTTGTTCTTCCTCTCTACTGTGGTATAATCTTGGGCTAGTAATTTTCTTGTTTCACTATTTGAGAAATGAGTACCGAATCAGCGGATCTCGCTATTTTTCTACATTTGTTTGTTTATTTTTTCTTTGTTCTTTGCCGCTTTCTTTTCTTTTTTGACTTTCTTGCTCTCTATCGCTTTGTCTTGACCTTTCTTCTTCTTTTGTTTACTTTTTCTTCCTCTGGAGGCCTAGGTAACCTCCCCATGTTGCTAAGTTTATTTTTCTAATGAATAAAGCGGACAATTTGCTACCATTCTCTCAAAACAATAGTGTATTAGGAATTCACATGTGAATGGATTTGTATTAGATAATTAGGAGTTAAGGATTGATATATATACTAATGGGTCCAGACTTAATAGGCTTAAACTTTGAATTGGACAAATTTCATTTGATATGTTGCATCTTTGAGTGCATATGAGTTTAGGCTTGACCAGAACATCCTAATGGGTTAATGAACCGATAGTTGACGATTCTAGATTATTTGTTTAAATAGTGTGGTATAATCGAGTAATGGTTCTTATCAACATGAGGGGCTAGCAAAGAGGAGTCATGGTAATACGATAGAACGGTTTGGTGTTCTCAAAAGAGTTGAGCCCGAGAGGCACAGGTTAATCACATCAGCTTAAATGTACACTCAAAATAGTTGGATCTAAAAGGTTGAAGGGCATGTATTGGAAAAAAGCCGAAAAAGTGACTCACTACGATGCTTAGATAGCAAAAGGTTGAGTTCAAGAGAAAGTTGATTACTCTAGATCTAACAGGCTTAGAATAGTAAGTTGGAGAGTTTCCAATAGACACGTAACATCTTTATGTCTAAGGGCAATTTCATAGATACTCCTCTCAAAGTCTAAAATATCATGTATTCCCCTATAAAGTTTAAAATATCACATATGCCCCTGTAAATACAGAAAATTATCATCAATGCCCCTACCATTAATTGTGTTAGTTTTACTCTAGTTATTAAAAATGGTTAAAGATGGGTTAACTTTTATAATGACCTATTTACCCTCAACTATCCCTTAAGTAAAAATGTATGGAGACCGCCTCAACTATATACCATTTTGAAATGGCTCCCTCAACTTTTATTTTTTTAGTTGACATCCCATTAACTTTTAGTTTTTTTTAAAATTAACTAATTTTAGTGTATAAAAAATGAGAAATTTATCGAGTTTTTTGATGATTTAACCAAATCTAGTGGCTCTATTTATTTTTTAGCAAATAAATATCTATGTATAAAAATTTAAATCAAAATAAAGTTGAGGATTTTTCCTATCTTTCTTTAATCTTGGAAGCTTTAAAAAAATTTTAGCAAAAATTATTCTCAATAATTTTGTCTGCATTAATTGCATTAAAAAACTGAAATATAATATATTTTAGCTGTCCAACAGAACTCTTTTTTTTCAATTGACAAAAAAATGCATGCATATAGTTATGTGATTTATTTTTGATTAAATAGGAAAAAACAATAAATCTATAATTTATTGCAAAATTACTATTACTGATTAGGAATGTGAATTGATATAGGTACGCAATTTTATCTGAACTTGATTTTGAATGGGGTGAGCTTAATCGATGCTGAGTAGGGATAGTTTCAATTATAGGTACAAAAAATAAACTCCCATCATATTCAAATTCAGTTATAATTTTGGTCTATATCCAAACCGAACCTGAACCGAAACCCGCAGCCAAAAACAAAACCAAAATCATATAAAAAGATACTATATATAAAATACAATTTTTATATATTTTTAATAATTAATATATATTAATTATTTAATTTAATATTTAGTATATTAAATAGTCAAATTTAGATTTACAAAAATTGTCTTGAATTCCTATTAGTATTTCTACTATTGATAAGAGATAAAGGATAAAAATGGCATTTTGAAAATTTAACTCCATTTCAGACGGACCTTAACTAGTGGAGGGCATTTATAATAATTTTTAACATATTGAAGGGCATTCGTGATATTATTAATTTTAGGCCTTTTTGCATAAAAAAATCCACTAGTTTTGGGCTTTTGCAAAATTGGGTCGCTATTTTCGATTTTGTAGATTCGGTCCGAATTTTCAGTAAACTGGCCAAAATACCCTTCTTATTTTTTCTCTCTCCTCTTTTTTTTCTCTCGCTCTTTTTTTTTCTCTACGCCCGTGCCCCCGCCCACGCGCCCCCGCCCTCGCCACGCCCCCTGCACCCCCCGCCCCCGCCCCCGCCCTCGCCCGCGCCACCGCCGCCTCCACTGCCTGCGCCTCCTCCGGCGACGGTGCCGGCGGCGGCGGCGGCGGAGACTCGGCCCTCTCCCTAGACCTCCACCTCCACCCGCGCAGACCTCCGCCGCTGCCCTCATGGCCACCCAATCCCGACCCCGGCCCTCCCCACCACCTTGAGCCGCCTCGCCGAGCTTCTCCGCGACAAGCACTCTCAGGCGCGGCGATCCGGTGTCCTCCGCCGCCACCGACGCGACGGTGTTGGCGACGGAGTAGAGAGGCCGCTGCGCGGCGGGGGAGGAGCGAGGTATTCGGGTCATGGGCGAGGCAGAGGCCGAGGAATGGGGATCGGGAGCGGGAGAGGAGGGAGGAGAATGAGGAGAAAGAAGGAGGAAGGAGAGGGAAAAAAATAGTGTAATTGGTGGAAGAAGAAGAAGAAGAAGAAAAAAATAGTGTAAATTTCTTCGAAATAGTGCAATATTTTTTTAAAGAGTGTAATTTTGGCCGAAAAATAATACAAACTTCGAATAAAGAGTGCAACCTTAGCTTAAAAAGTGTAATTTCATTCTAAAGAGTGTTGCACTATTTAGGAGAATGTTGCACTATTTCTATTTCTCTTCTTTTTCTCTTTTTCTTCTCTTCTTCTTCCTCCTCACCTCCTCACCGCCTCCTCCACCACCGCTGCGGCCCCGCCCCTTCTCCTTCCCCTTTCCCTCTCCTCCTCCTCCTCCTCCTCGTCCCCTTTGATCCCTCGGGGGGAGAAGCCGAGGACGTGAGCGGAGGGGCCATGGCGAGCGCCGCGGAGTTCGCGGCGTCCGTCGAGGACGGGTTCAAGCTAGCGAAGCGGATCGGGGGCTCGCCGCCGCACCGGCCCCCGCCGCGGCAGGCCGCGGGGATGGCGCCGGCGACAGCTCCCGGCGGCGCCCATGGTGCGGGGTAGGAGGCGAGCTCGCAGAGCGCGGGGGCGGGGGTCGCACGCAAGTCGGCGAGGGCTTCTTCGCAGCGGAAAAAAAAAAAGAGCGAGAGAAAAAAAAAAGAGGAGAGAGAAAAAGTAAGAAGGGTATTTTGGTCAGTTTACTGAAAATTTGGACCGAATCTGCAAAATCGAAAATAGTGACCCAATTTTGTAAAAGCCCAAAACTAGTGGATTTTTTATGCAAAAAGGCCTTAATTTTAGAAGGGTATTGATGAAATTAATAGTCCGTAGAAGGGCATCTATGAAATTATCCCTTAAGTTTAAGTCTATGTGTGCTTTGACTAGATCGGAACTCCCTAATATAATATACCTCACAAATTATTTCATTCATTGTAATTAGTATGTCTTAATTTTGCAAAAGCCCTATTTATGTTGAGCTTATACTGAAAGAACAGTTTGGAAAAATACTATTTGCACACTCTATAATAGAGTATATATATATTTACACCCTATCATCCAAAGGTTTAAAAACTTTTTTTTTGATATTTAGTAATAAAAAAAAAAGATAAAACAAGTGAGTAAATCTAGGCCTTTTAAAGTCTAAAATGTAGAATTTACACGTATAATGTACAATTAGCATTGCTCCTCCTTTATAGTAAAGAAATTCTTGCACACACTAGTCATATTATATTTTATATGCGGCATTTTTGAAAAATAATTATAAAGGTCTCAAAAATAAGAATCTAATTTGTCAATTGCATTGAATAACGTTTAAAATTTCCATATATTAAAATTTACAAAGTTTTATATATTTATTTAGGCTAAATTATAGAAAACTTTCATATAAATACCCGCTTTTTCACTCTCTCCCTAACTTTCAAAAACCTACATTTTACCCCTTAACATTTTAAGTTGTTGCATTTAGCCCCCCTCTGTCAAGGTTCCATCACTATTCCGTCTATTTCTTATAATTTATACCGAAAGTATCCTTCAAAATGACAGAAATATATTTTAAAAAATTTTATAGAAGAAGAGCAATTTGGTCATTTTGCCCTCTCCATTAATGCCGTACCCATTGAAAGTATTTTTAAAATTTTAAAAGGCAAAATATAGGTTTTTGAAAGTCAGAAAGAGAAAGTGAAAAAGCGGGTACTTACAGGGGATCTGTAATTTAGCCATTTATTTATTATAATTTTGACATGTTAGTCTTCTACATTGTTGATTTTGAGACTACTTAATAGTTAGACAGGCGGTTTTCAAAATTAATAATTTTGCACATGAACTTTTTGGCATTATAAATTATATCAATAAAATAAGATTTAAATTTTAAAATATTTATGAAATATTTTCTATGGTGTATGAAAAATAAGTTTACAGATGATGAAAAAAAACCCACTATTTTTTTTTTCTTCATGTTGTCAGTGGAAATGGGTCATTCATCACCCGTGTGGCACCACGATGCTCCGGTCTTTCAAAGCGCTGCTTGGTATTGAGGTCCATCTAATATTAATAGATAAAATAGATAGAATTGGGCTGAAAGAATATAGAGATATGCTTCTTTATTTTTCAGTAGGACCGCGAAAAATATATCGTAACCGACTCATTGCAATATGCGAAACGTAATATTACATGAAGAAGCAAAGATGGTATCATTTTATTATACTTTCTCATCGCATGTAACACTATCTCTCTGTAATTCCAAACGGAACCTAAGACGAGGAAGGGGATGCTCCCCTATGATATTTGTCTGAGAGCCGTAAGTTTTGTTTGATAAGTCTACAATTACCCATCCGCGCTATATCCTCTCCTCAAATATATTTTATGTATAATATATTTTGATTTATTATACATGTACAAGGCCTTGATGTCCTTAATAAATTTTCAATTTAATCAAATATTATTAGCAAGTAAACTTACGAAATAGATGGAATTTAAAATGATTATGTTAAAATTAAACTTCATCCAATTAAACTTCAAACTAATTATTAATTTAAAATATTTTCTACAAATCCGTGGTGTCCCTACGGAGATAGGAATCCCCGCGTATTAACATTTAGATTGGAACATGATTTGTACTTTTATTTATTTCCATTTTTTAATTTTTTTTCTTAGGAATTTTTTTCATTCTTAGACAATCAATCACATGATTGTCTTTCTAAAATTAAGGCTTAGATTAGGCCCTGATTTATTAGGGCATGCATGTAAATGGTTATTTGAACGATTGTTGTATTATCCTTGGAGCACAATGAAAAGAAACCAAATTCTTTATGGTATCATAGCCAAATCAAAGGTCTTGAACCATTATCCTCCTGTTCTATTTCCTTGTAACCTATCTCCATGGCAGAAGGATCTGATAACACCATGGCATTGAATCCAATTGCTCATGTTACTCTTGATTCCTTTTCACCTTTCTTCCTCAATCCTTCTGATAGTCCTGAAAATACTTTGGTGTTATGCCGCTCAATGGAAGTGCCAATTAATATATAATATAGATATAGATATAGATACTATCGAAATTGATAGTTTATTGAACAATTTAATTTATTATACGATTCTACTGCATTAATTATAACTAACTTTTATCTTCCAACTTGTTTCTGCAAATTTATACAACCAAATTTAATAACTATTCCCTAATTTTGACCCTATTTGAAATTATGGCAAAGTGCAGGGAGTAACAGACATAATTTTTAATTTTTAAATGGAGGGGCAAGTGAGTACGTACCTAGAGTACAAGGGGTTTTTTGTAATTAAGCCTCATTTATTGCACATTTATCCCCTCTACTCTTAAGTAGGGGGTGGCAATCCAGCTCGCTGTTCACGAGCCGGCTCGTGTTCGGCTCGAAATGAGCTCGAGATCGAATTACTCGTTTAGTAAACGAGCCGAATACGAGCTGAATTTTCAGCTTGTTTAATAAACGAGCCGAACACGAGCTAGAGCAATGACTAATGCTCTACGTGCTAAAAAAAACATATAGTTTTGTTGATGGAACCATAATGAAACTATAGGAGGCTTCACCAGATGTTCATGCCTGGGAGAAATGTAATTCTATGATCATTTCTTGGCTTTTTAATTCCCTAGCCAAGGAATTGCATAATAGTGTTGCATATGCTGAAACAACAAGGGAGATGTGGATTGATCTAGAAGAACGCTTCTCACAAGGTAACGCTCCTCGAGTTCGTCAAAACAAATATGATCTTAGTTTGCTTCAACAGGATGGATTAAGTATTGCCAATACTTCACAAAAATGAAGGCCTTGTGGGATGAATTTAGCATGTATTCGACTATTCCCAAATGCTCTTGCGGGGCAGCCAAAGAATTCGTGCAAGAGCGAGAGAAAGAAAAGGTACACCAATTCCTCATGGGCCTAGGAGATGCATACAATACTATACGATCTCAGATTTTAAGCATTGATCCTATGCCAAATCTGAGTAAAGTTTATGTGTTTGTTGTAAGAGAAGAAAAACAACAATCTCTAATTGCCAGTCGAGGGCCCAAAGTCGAAGCTGCGGCTTTGCATGTTAGCAATGTGGTCAAGACAAATCAAAGGGATTCTAATCGCTCCAAAGAAAGATGTGATCATTGCATGAAATTGGGCCACAACAAGTCAAGATGTTATGAACTTGTTGGATATCCACCAAACTGGTCAAATCGAAGATCAAATAGATTTGCACCAGCATCTAATGCAATCTTTTCCCAAACAATCAGCAATATGCAAACCGAGCAATCAGGCGGAGTTCCATACACATCTGCAAACAATTCTCAAGCTACCAACATGGATGCCTCACCTATTGCAAGACTGAACAAAGAACAATATGATCAGCTCCTAATTTTATTAGGTGCCGAAAAATCGTGCATGCAAGAATCTCTTTCTGGTAAGCTCTTTGAAAATTTTTGTGAAGCTGAGTGGATAATTGATAGTGGAGCTTCGGATCTTATGACTGCTAATGAGCGAGCTTTGGCTCAATCTAAAGCAGCCTATAACAGACCACCTGTTCGTTTGCCAAATGGAACCTATATGCCTATTTCAAAAATTGGTTGCATTCCATTAAGCCAAGATATTGTTTTGAATGATGTTCTACATATGCCAAATTTTAAATGCAATTTGATTTCTGTTCAAAAGCTTACCATTGATTTAAATTGTGTTGTGAGTTTCTTTTTAACATTTTGTGCTATTCAGGACCTCACCAAGAAGAAGCTGATTGGAGTGGGTGAAATGAGAGATGGAGTATACTACTTCAAACAGTCGGCTATCCCAATTGCATCAACGGTCATCAACCTAACAATAACCTAGTATGGCATCAAAGGCTCGGACATGCTTCACATCGCAGTTTATCTTTTATTCATGAAATTTTTTCTTCTACAAATAATTATTCTGTTGGTTGTGATGTTTGTCATCGTGCCAAACAAAACTTGTGCTTTATTTCCTTTAAGTAATAATAAAACTAGTTGTTTTGCTCTTATACATTGTGATATATGGGGTCGTTATCATACACCTTCAAATTCAGGAGCTAATTACTTTCTCACTATAGTAGATGATTTTAGTCGTGCCACATGGGTATATTTGATGCAGCAAAAATCTGAGGCTTATCATTACTTGACCTCCTTTTGTGCTATGGTTAAAACACAATTTCAATGTAAAGTGCAACAAGTTAGGAGTGATAATGGATCGGAATTCACTTCTAATCTCATGCAAAAAAATTTCCATCAAAATGGCATCATACATCAAACTTCTTGTGTCTATACACCCCAACAAAATGGAAGAGTAGAGCGAAAACATCGTCATGTCCTTAATGTCGCGTGAGCTTTACGTTTCCAAGCTCACCTTCCTATTGATTTTTGGGGTGAATGTGTGTTAACTGCTGCATATTTGATAAACTACACTTGGACTCCACTTCTTTCAGGAAAGACTCTATTTGAAATTTCATTTTCCAAAGCACCATCATATGAACATCTTCGTGTCTTTGGGTGCTTATGTTATGCTCATCTCCACCACAAAATACATGATAAATTTGATCCGCGGGCAGCTAGATGCATTTTGTAGAATGTCCTTATGGGAAAAGGGTTGGAAAGTCTATGATTTAGCCACTAAACAGAATTTTGTTTCTCGTGATGTGATATTTTACGAAGACCAATTTCCTTTTGCTAGTTCGAGCACTTTTGATGCCATGCAACATGACCATCATGAAATTGTGATTCCACAACCCATTCAAGATTATGCTGAAGCTCAAATAGTTCCACTCTTATCAGTAAAACAATCTAATCAACCTATTGATACTAATCCCGCTGCTTCCTTGATACCCCAAAAGAAGAATTCTGATGTTGTTTTTGACATTAGTAATTCTCAATCAACCAATTTAGAAAAAGAAACTGATATAGAACCTATGCCTGAAATTCCTCCTACATTTTCTCGACCACAAAGAACACACAAACGACTAGCTTATTTAACAGATTACATATGCCACTCTGCTCTTGGAAACTCCAACTCTCACTCATTGCTTCAAGATGCTTCTGCAGGTACGTCACATCCTCTTTCGCATTTTATTTCCTATGATTGTTTCTCACCTAAACATCGAGCTTTCCTAGCGGCCACCACAAACTTGGATGAGCCAAAGTCTTTTTCTCAAGCAATAAATGATCCGAAGTGGCGTGATGCTATGGCAAAGGAAATTCAAGCACTTGAAACAAATCAAACATGGACTTTAGAGCATCTTCCCCCTGATAAGAAACCTATCGGATGCAAATGGGTCTACAAAATCAAACATCGGGCTGACGGAAGTATAGAACGCTACAAAGCATGCCTTGTGGCCAAGGGTTACACACAAATTGAGGGATTAGATTTTCATGAAACATATGCTCCAGTTGCTAAACTTGTGACTGTTCGTTGTCTACTTGCTGTAGCGGTCGCAAAGAATTGAGAACTCCACCAACTTGATGTGAATAATGCTTTTCTACATGGTAATTTAGATAAAGAAGTATACATGTCTCTTCCACCAGGTTTCTCTAAAAATCAGGATGGAAGGGTTTGTCGTTTGCGTAAATCTCTTTATAGATTACGACAAGCCTCAAGAAATTGGTTTGCTAAATTTTCTGATGTCCTTAAAAGGTATGATTTTCTTCAATCTAAGGTGGATTATTCGCTTTTTACATTCAATAAAGGAGATGCATTTTTGGCTGTCTTGTTTACGTCAACGACTTGATCGTTGCTGAAAATAATTCAAAGGAGTGTCAATTGCTCAAACAGTATCTTGATAATTGCTTTCATATCAGGGATCTCAGTACTTTGAAATACTTTCTTGGTGTGGAGGTAGCTCGTTCTCCTTCGGATATATTTTTATGTCAAAGAAAATATACCTTGGATATTCTAGCTGAATGTGGAATGCTTGGAGCCAAGCCTGCATACTTTACAATGGAGCAACAACACCAACTTTCTCAAAATTCAGGCTCACCGGTTGATGATCCTGCACAATATAGACGTCTCATTGGAAGGCTCATATATCTCACTATCACTCGACTAGAAATTACATATTTGGTGCATATTCTCAGTCAATTTATGCAAAAGCCATGCCAAGGACATGTTAGGATTTAGTTAGATTTGTAATTATTTCCTAGTTGGATAAGAATTAATATTTAAATCTATTGGAGATATATTAAGATTTAAATATTAATTAGAGTAGAAATCTAACTAGATTAGGATAAATATTTAGATCTATTGGAGATAATTAAATATAGATTTAAATATTTATTGGAGTATGAATCCTAATTATACTAGGATTGGGGTACTTTTGGGTGGAGCTTTATATATAGCTCTTTGGAGTACCCTTTTGTATAGAGAGAAAAAGAGAGTATGGTGAGAGAGAAACACTCTTGGGTAGAACCGTACCAAGAGAGAGAGAGAGCCATGGTTGTATGCACCTAGTGCATAGGTGCATACACCGAGAGAAGTCTTCTTTTGGATTTATAGAAGACGAGAGAAGGGTAGGAGAGATTCAGAAAGAGAGTTCGGGTTGAAGCTACTCTGTGTAGAAGAGGAGTCAGGTGTAATCTTCTCTTATTTAATGAATATTATTTTACCTGCATATTTTCTGTTTGATTTTTCTCTCTTTTATGATTGTATCAGCTTTTGCTGAGAAGACGGGTTTATGGTAAAAATCCGATTCGACGCTTCCGTTGCGGAATCCCAACAATCGATACCGGATCAACAACAGTCGGTATCGGAGCGGGTTGCGGATTCACAAGATCCGGTACCGGGGCGAGTACCGGATTCCCAACAAGACATTTAGATGCAGCGATGAGAATTCTACGTTATTTAAAGTCTTATCCCGAACAAGGCATCTTTTTTTCGACTTCAAATGATCTACAATTACGGGCTTATCGTGATGCAGACTGGGCAAGATGCCCTATGACACGTCGCTCCCTTATAGATTATTTTGTCATGCTGGGTTCTTCACCTATTTCTTGGAAAGCTAAGAAGCAAACAACAGTTTCACATTCATCCGCAGAAGCTGAATATCGATCCATGGTTGTTACTACTTGTGAACTAATTTGGCTTCGAAATTTACTTTGTTCTCTTGGAGTTGATCATCCCAAACGAATGAGGCTGTTTTGTGATAACCAAGCGGCGCTTCACATTGCGGCTAATCCTGTTTTCCATGAGCGTACTAAACATATCGAAATTGATTGTCATTTTATTCAAGAACGACTTCAATCGCATGATATTGAAACCCATCATGTGCTGAATAATCTCCAACTAGCTGATATGTTTACTAAAGCATTGGGACGACAGCAGTTTCATTTTTTGCTTGGCAAGTTGGGCATCACCGATGTTCATGCGCCAACTTGAAGGGGAGTATTAACATTTAGATTGGAAACATGATTTATACTTTTATTTATTTCCATCTTTTAATTTCTTTTTTAGAAATTTTTTCATTCTTAGGCAATCAATCACATGATTGTCTTCCAAAAATTTAGGCTTAGACTAGGCCCTGATTTATTAGGGCATGCATGTAAATGGTTATTTAACCATTGTTGTATTATCCTTGGAGCACAATGAAAAGAAACCAACTTCTTTACCGCGGGGACAGAGATGACAGAAATTTCTCCCTGATTAGCGGTGATGGGGCAGGGACTTGGGCCCCATTTACCTGCGGGGAACGGGGAAGTGGTCCCCCATCGCCGCCCAGCCCCGTTGCTATTCCCAAATATTCATTTGGTCTATGTAACGTCCCAATAGTCCCACATCGGATGAAAAAAAGATTATGATTAGAAATATAAGAAGTCTCGTACCCTAATAATAATTACCCAAGACAACATATCAAAAGGAGCAATAATTAAACAGCTGCATTACTTTATTATTCATACCAAACCAGTGTTCTTCACATTACATAGAGACCAAAGAGACATGCAGTATAGACTTGTCTCTAATTGTATCCCACATTTATCTCTGCAGTAGAGTTCAATTCAGACTTCATAGTTGCTTTCGGAAAGATGACACAGGGAACATTTACCATGCAGCGGTTATGTTTATTGCTGTCGGGAAATTTTTCGGCATTATCATCAACATCTCTGAGATTTGAAGCCCTTCAGGCAACCACCTGGGCCGCTGCAAGTCTGGCAATAGGAACCCTGCAAAGAAATGACAAGGTTCGATTACAATCGATATCACATTAGCGTTTATTTTCCTTCTCCTTTTTTTTTAACTTTTTGATGCATTTAGTTCTTGAATTAGGAAAATCTTAGGAGGTTCTATTTTCATGTAGATAATTTACTGTGCGAACAAACAGTGGTGAAGAATACCGATTCGTAAATACTGCAACTCACTCAACTTGCTAATTGAAAATTTCAAACAAAATTTACAAAGAGCCCGATGTCCTGGACTGATATCCAATTATTCTCTCTTTCATGAGGTTCAAAATTTCTTTAAATTTTCCACGTATAGCTTTTTTTTCCATGTGGGAATTATCATATACCTACTGTAATAGACATAAACAGAAGATCCATAGTCGACATCCCTTAAACAAAAAGCAAAATAGCAGAGATAAAATATTTAAAGGTGTATAATCGTGCTTTATCTTAGGTCATTTTGTCGTCATTCTTTGGATTCAGTCATTTATATCTCTCTTTTAGAAAAGTGCAACTACGTCTTGATTCTCTACATGCAAAAGAACTCAAGTAGATTTGCAAATTGTGATCAGCAAAAAGGTAAATAAATTTTTTTTAAAAAAAATACTATAGTTGACCATTCAAAAAATAATCGCATAAAGTGTAACGTATTACTACGTCGATGACCAACCTGAATGGGGAGCACGAAACATAGTCCAGCCCAGCATTTGCGAAAAATGCAACTGAAGAAGGTTCCCCACCATGTTCACCACAAATTCCCACCTGTTTTGCGACAGATACAAGCCAGTCAATCTTTCATACTGAATATTGTAATCCGCGAGTTCTTGAGTTCTTAGCACATCTAAAGTGTACCAAATCTGATGCTAACCTTTAAGTTGGGCCTTGCTCTGCGACCTCTTTCTGTAGCAATCTTAATGAGTTCTCCCACTCCTTTCTGATCAAGCACCTGAAGTTAACAGTATAGGAAAATGTCGTGTCACAAAGAACAGAGCTAAATAACAATGAAAAACTGAAAGAAGTAAAAGAAACTTTTGGGCGCCAATCTCATTGTGATCATCTAAAATGGTACAATAAAGGTTTAAGTCCACAGTTGCAGCATTTGAAATAAGTCAAGATGTGTCTAAACACGCAATTTTTAGAAGATTACAAGTAACAATGAACAATAAAGAGTCTATAAGTATTTTATAGAATTATGTTGCTACAATCACATTGCATGAAAACCCTTTAGATATTAATGCTAAATTAACGGTACTGCCATTCTTTGCTTGGTACAGACAGCACAAATTGGGTAAAAAGTTGAGAGTACTTCCAAGAAGATCGACACTGATAATTTACATCTTTCTCGTACTCGATCATTTCTCTTTTTCAATAGCTTAAAATCTTCCTCGTAGCTTATAGATGTCTACATTTGAAGTTACTCTGCATACTATTAAGTGTCAACGTACAAGTACAACAAGGTTTTGTATTTTTTTCATGATCAAGTGGATCTTTCTACCAAAGTGATTTGATGTTGTTTTACCTCGAACGGATCGCTTTGGAGGATACCCTTAGATAAGTAGATTGGGAGAAACTTGCCAACATCATCTCTGCTGTAACCGAATGTCATCTGTGTGAGATCGTTTGTTCCAAAAGAAAAGAACTCAGCTTGCTCTGCTATCTGCGGATGACCATGTAGAACTCAAATGAGAAAGTAATGCAACTAAACTAAACCATCACAAATTGACTGAAATGGAAGCCATTGGATTCACAGTTGGCAAATTCTACTTCGAGAGGTACAACCAAAAGCAGATACAACGAAACAATTATCAGAAACAGAAAAGCGAAAAAGAAAGTCCAGCTTTAGGCTCTTGAATCTGGTTAGCTTCCATGATTGTCTTTTCTAAAGGTACATTCAAACTATAGGAACACTCATATGTTACTAAGAGTATCATGGATTAACGTTTCCAAGAAAAATCAGTATATAATGCATCTAATGTTTGCAAGTACTAATTAAGTAGACATTCTCGGCGTAAGGAGAAGTCAGTTTAACATCTCACCTCATCTGCTACTAGGGCAGCCCTAGGGATTTCGATCATGGTCCCAATTTTATAGCGAAGGGAGGTGCCCATATTAGCAAACACTTTCTCCGCAATTTTGCGTATCAGACTGACTTGGTGCCCGAGTTCCTGTAAATCTTAAACGTCAATTGTTGAAAGATGGAGAAGTGAGTGCATAACTTTAGACTCTTTACGACTAAGCATTTGAAGACTACATTCATAGGATAAAAATTAGGTGAATATTAATACTTTATTTCTCACTCCATGAATGGGAACCTCTTCGTGTATAGGCATGAAAATAAAAGCAAGAAAGGAGGAATTCACGATCAAAGTTAACATTCTCTAGAAGATAAAATTTGTGAAGTTATTAAGGGTTCAAAAGAAACTACTGCAAGCTGCTTCCGTGGAAAGTTGTTTAAAATAATACCAGCTTTTCATTTTCCCTAAAGCAGCAGATACCAAGTAACTATCTACACAGGCAAGGCACCAGTTTCTCATTAACTGTGAATCTTTATAAATGGATTCAGTTACATCACAGAAGCAATTATCAGCATTTAATTACTCATTGTTCTAGCTCACAGATAAGTTATTACCAAATTATTATGAATTGAAAGATTGCGATGTAATCAGACTATCTTCAGAAATAGGCAAAGGAACATGCCTGCGGTGTACCGACGAGAGGTACCATTATTTCTGGAAGAACTTTAATACCCTGATTTCTCATGGATATTGCAGCTTCAAAGATAGCGCGTGCTTGCATCTCTGTTAATTCAGGGTATGATATACCAAGCCTACAATCACAATATTATGCCAAGTTTACCATAGAAAGTTATGAGTAATGTCTATAATATAACACTCAGTCAACAAAAATTTGCATGAGCGACTTGGTAACAAAAACTGAAAATGCTCATTTGAAGGTCAATTCAAAAAGTACTGTTTTTTAACACGAGTAATATGATCGCCACGACGTAAGTTAAATAGAATGACAGCATTTTCTCAGGAATTCAATTAGAATAGATACTGTCATCCTAATAGATTAAATTATGAAGTACAAGATAATAATAATATGAGTTTAATTCAATATTAAAGTTGAACTTCAAGGAAAAAAAAAACGAAAAAAAAGAGATTCAATAACCTGCAGCCACGGAAACCAAGCATCGGATTTACTTCAGACAGCTTCTCAATTCTTGCAAAGACTTCCTCTTCAGGTGTGCTGGTCTCTGAAGACAGTTCGCGCACAATGTCCTCAACATTACCTTCTGGCAGGAATTCATGCAGTGGAGGATCCAACAATCGGATAGTAACTGGAAGTCCTGAAATATCAATGGTTACAGAGATCAAATATCAATAGAAACCTTCTTCAAAAACCCCTTATATGTAACTTGCCAAATGAAGTAAATTAAACATGCTGTATTGGTTGTCTAAATCTACTACAACAAATAGTTTAAATGAGCTGTGCACACGAACTTACTAGTAATCACAGGAAATATCAGTATGTTTAGACTTAACGAATGTAAATCTCATGTCAATTAATATCCTCAAACAAAATATCATGTCAATGAATCGATTGTTATGATATTCCTTTATACACAGTTCCATCAAAACTTAATGTGTCAAATGAGTCTGTAAAATGATCACAGGCATGTCGCAGCGACAATATTTTTGAAATTGTAATATTAAATAGTATGTTATGCTATATTATTTTATGAGGGAAGATTAATATACCATCCATGGCACGGAATATGCCTTCAAAGTCAGATCTCTGGTAAGGCAAGAGGAGGTCTAATGCTTTTTGCCTCTGTTCATGAGTTACTGCCATTATCATCTTTCTCACAGCCTTGATCCTTTCATCTGAAGCAAAGAACTGTGACATAGAGCATATTACATGTTATAATTTAAATACTCCATGTAGTACAAAGCAGACTCCCCAGAGCTATATATCAATTAGTAAAGAAAACAAAATAGATTAGATAGGATAATGCCGATTAAATATGGTCATCTAATTCGATGCAATTTTAATGCGAATAAATATTTAGCCTTATACAAGCTTAAGAGAGGTGAAGTGTTAGCACTCACATATGTTAACTTGTTTTATAAAGCACTATATTCATTGAATCAAACATGGCATTCCAAAAGTAATTAAGAAAGAACAAATAGTTATACCAACCATGTGTTCTGTCCTGCAGAGTCCGATTCCTTCTGCGCCATTGTTTCTTGCAGTCAATGCATCTCCCGGTGTGTCAGCATTCGCCATTACCTAGCATTTTAAATTTTTAAGCACATCTAATGATGACTATTATTGTGGGCAACAAAAAAACATTAGTCTTAGCTTAACGGACTAGAATGAGTGCTGCCCAATGTGACTCGTTGTGAAAATCCATCAATCAGACAACCAACTAAATACTTGAATTAATTGGGAGTACATACAAACGAAAACAATGTGTAAGGTGTGATGCCCCCATGCCCAATGTGTCTCATTGTGAAAATCCATCAATCAGACAAGCAACTAAATACCTAAATTAATTAGAGTACATACGAACTAAAAAACCATTAAGGTCTGAAGCCCCGATAGTCTCACATCAGATTAGTACTAATAACTGGGCTTAAGGATTTTGGGCCGGTGGTTTAGGATAACGAGTTATTAGTGCTAGTGAACTAAGTCGCTTCATGAGGTCTCAGTAAAAGAAGACCTACAAAACAACTGTAGCAATTTTTTATTTTCTTAACAAATCTGCAAGTTAATTATCAATGAACATATGCTTGCAGGGAATAGTACCTTTAGTTGCCTGATCTCGTCAACCCAAACCATAAAAGTTTCCAAGTCACCACTAAGAGCTGGCGGAGACAGTGGCTGCTTTCCCAAAATAACTTCTCCAGTAGATCCATTCATTGATAACCAGTCACCTTCATAAATTATTTTATCTCCAACAACAAGTACCTAAATTGCAAAATGTTAAATGCAGCATAAGATGTACAAAACTACAAAATGTTAATGTATCATAAGATATACTACAACAACTAAATATTATATTTTATTCCTTCTATTACTTGCAACTCCTTGTTAAATAAAATTAATTATTTCAATTGGAAAGTTGCATCAATTGGAACTGTTAAAGCAACTAAGGGGAAATGGTTCACCTTGTCGGTATCATTTACACGAATATCAGAGCATCCAGAAACACAACACTTCCCCCATCCACGTGCTACAACGGCGGCATGGGAAGTCATGCCACCTCGAGCTGTCAGAATTCCAGTAGCTGCATGCATGCCACCAACATCCTCTGGGCTAGTTTCTGTCCTTACCTTTGTATGGGCAAATTAGGAAACAATGTTGAGACACGAAGAATATCAAGGGCAATGATGTCAACCATATGCAATTTCTCATATTAATCTCTACATCAAAGATGAACATATATGACGCAGATAGATGATTGATTTATATGAAGAAGGATATGAAAGCAACAAGAGATGGATAAAGAGCAACCGAATAAGCACAGGCCAGAAGGCCAACAGAATCTTCATTATTAAATAGTCCTACAAAAGGAAATTCCCTTTACCAGATACATAATGACTAAACTAAAAGAATCAATAAATATTGCATTATTTGCTCATACTAAGTATGATCATTCCAATACTTGGAACTGAAAAGTGGAGAATAGCAATTATTAGCACCGATAAACATGTTAGAACTTTCCTTGTTCTTAAGTAAATGTTCTTAAGTAAACATATTATATATTTTCTCAACGTTTTTTTGTTTGTTTCCTTAAATTACTTGATCATGTTACTTATTTAGTCTGATAAAAAGATTGTGAAGACTACCAAGTTAGTTTCATCATATGATCAGGCTTTAATCTGACATAGGGGCACAGGTTTAGGTTCTCTAATACAGCATCAAGGTTCTCTAATACAGCATCAAGGTTCTCTAATACAGCATCACCTTCATCACACTATTCATGCAATCACAATCAAAGGCAACAACAACAAGGGATGCCATAATAGTAAATCAGCAGAAATCATAATATTAAAGGCAACATTAACAACAAGGGAAATCATAATATTATGGTCTACACTCTAGTACTCTACACTATCTTATAAATAATGGGTTGCCATTAGATCAGAAATACATCAAGAGAGCTCTATCTTCCTAGCAGAACTTGACCTGCTAGTAGATAAGTGGCTATTCTCATAAACACACACCACAAGATCTATAGTGTTATTTGCTTAAGCCAGGAAACCAATAATGCCAAACAGTCATCATGCAATTCAATCTTCTGCTAAAAGGGAAACCAACTTACCAGAATAACAGCCTTTCCTTGGGCATGCCATCCTTCAGCATCATCAGTCGTGAAGACAACTTGACCTACCGCAGCTCCTGGAGATGCGGGCAAGCCTGTGGCAATCACTTTGTCCTTGTAGGCAGATGGATCTTCAAACTAATTACACATAAAAAGATAGAAAGGAATCAGCTGCTCATTTATGACCATCCATGGAGTAATACATAACTGTTAATCAGGTTTGTAATCTCCTGCAGATAGATAAGCATTAAAAATATATATATCCAGGTCTAACTGGGCATTCAATGGATAATTATACTTATTGTAGGTCATATATTTGCTAACAACTGATAAATATATCGAAAAAAGAGTGTTAAAAAAAAAAGCAGCTCTACGTTAATGGATGAGAGGATAGCATGATTTGCTCAGTGATCTTCCATTTCTAAATATAAGAAGTCAAAGATGAAAAGAAACACATTTTTCCTTTTAGCATAATTCAAGACTAAGACACAACAGGTCCAGCAGGAAGTGCTCCAGAAAAGAAGTTTGGCTGTTCACATCTTTATAGAGAAATAATTTTTCCACAAAATAAATCAAGCAAACTGCGTGTCATAAGAGTTTGCATACATTAAGCAAATAGAATGCTGCTTCTTGGTGTCAAGAATAATTAACTGCATAGCTAAGATTGAATGTCCAGAAAGTACTAAATCGTGGTCGGGAGTTAAGATTTACTGCGCATTAATCATAGTTGTTTTCGTTTTTTCCTTTAACTTATACCTGAGGATGAAGAAGTTGGTCAAGATGGCCTGGTTCAACCATTTTAATGGCAGATCGTTTATCCACAAGGCCCTCTGTGACAATATCTACAGCAATCTTCACAGCACCTTTGCCAGTACGCTTCCCTGATCTGCATTGAAGCATCCAAAGCCTATTTTCTTGGACAGTAAACTCAATATCCTGCATTCAAAGGAGATATATTAGTTACTGAAGCTCAGATTGTTATAAATGACCATGGATTCTTATTTGTACTCCAGTTTGTCCGAACTAAATGGACATGTTATGAAACAAAGATTATCTGAAAATGGGCTTAAAAGTCTCAGGTAAGTTCAGAACCACTCTTACCAGTTAATAAAGAAAATTGTTCTAGGAAGCACTTACGTATTAAATCTATAAAAATCAAAATTAGTTGTGTGGGAGACATGATGCAAAATGTGTGCTGCCAAAGTGCCTTGAGAATGTACTACCATGGTAGTCAAAGGCGAAATTAGCCCTCAAAGCAATGCACCCATATATTGCCCAAGACACAAGGCACTAAAAAAGCCCTTGTGCAGTGAAGAAAGGTGCGATGTCAAAAAGTTAAAAAGATAATACATAAAAGAAATATACAAATATTTTTATGAATTTCTTTTATAAAAGTAAACATAGTAGAAAATTTTAGTATTCTCCTAGTAAGAAGTTTTTTCATCAGGCTCTAAGTTCTCTTCAATTTGCATTCTCCTATGCTAGAAGTCATCATCAAGCTTACTTTGCATGTGACTTATAGGTGAAAAGTTGTTAGGTGACAATTGTATCCACTATTTATTCTCCCAAAATTTTCCATTTTCTGAAGTTTAAATATAAAACTCATATGTCTAAATGAAATCAACAGACGTTCAACAAGGCGCATGCCTTGGTGGTCTTTCACCTTGCTTAAGGCACTCTATTAGGCACAGAAAAGAGTGTTTATCACTGCATCTCACCTTAGGGGTGCTAAAATGTTGTGGTGTTTTCTCATCTCACTCAACCTCCTCGGCAAGCGAGGTACTCACCTTTGACACCAATCATAGTACATGTAGTGGATAAAAATGCTACTTTTTGGCTAAAATTCTTCATTATTTATAATTTTAATTGCTAAACCGAAGCTGCACATGACTGATAAGACCTGTACCATTCGAGGAATATTATATGCATTTTATCTTAGTATTCTGTATGAAAATACTTTGTTCACAAGTATTCATTTGTGTCTATACTACTATGTTAAAATCGATAACAAGTTTACATTAAAGAAACAATTTGAGGGAACAAGTAGTTGGACGTACCATCATATCTTTGTAATGCCGCTCTAAAATTTCGCAGTTCTCAACAAGCTCTGCATAAGCATCTGGCATACATTCCTTCATCATGTCCAGATCCTGTGGAGTCCTTATTCCCGCAACTACATCCTCACCCTGCCAAATAAAGAAACGACATTATATAAAAGAATCACCTTTCAATTGTTAATTACAGTCATCTTAGAGTTAATAAGACTAACATTGAACAAATTATGATGATTTCACTCAGAATAAAACATAACTGGAACTAGCAAAAGCATATGGAGCTACAAAGTCAAAATCTATGAATGCTTTCAGAAATACTTAGATGACAAGGATGTAATTTTTGTCCAAGAAGAATGCAAAATTTGGAAGAAGGCTTGGATTGACACAGTTGGCTAAATCTTAATATCATAATTTCACAGTCAAGAAAAGCATATATGATTGTAAAGCAATTCACATGTGTTAGAGATAAATCTAGTATTTACCAGCAGACATGACAGTAACTATAATTATTAGCTTATCCCTCCAAGTAGTGATCATATGGGGTTTATTAAAGTTAATAGAACTGAGATGTAACAATTAGTATTGGAGGCTCTAACTGCCATTAGCGGCCCTTGCTGAAAATTTGAATAAAACTCATAGACTTTTATGATTGTGTCACAATATCTCCAGATAATCAACATATCAGTTGCCATATTATTGCTAAGCTCCTTAAAGGAATAATCAATTCATTATATCTACATATCCAGTTGGCCCTATTATTGATAAGCTCCTAAAGTTTCTAAAAAGGAGGTTGGATTTCAAGAAAAAACTCTGTTCTTTTCATGAAAGAAGGAAAAAAACTCTCTGCAAGAGATCTACCTGAAAGATGTATAGCAGACTCCCGAGTTGACTTTCTTCATGACATTAACTACACAAATTTTTACTTAAACAATGCAATGGGTTCAACAGACCTACCTTATTGTTCCTTCATTCAGGACCTGTCTGGATGTCGGAACAAGATATCCAATGATAACATAAGATTCTCATGTGTGATTTGAAGCAAGGAGTTGAGTTTTGTTTCTTGAAAAGTCTTGACATTCATGATTTGGGAGGAGCATTGTAACGCCCCAATAGTCCCACATCGGATGGGAAACTGATTCTGATTAGAATATATGAGGCCTCACACGCTAGTAATAATAACTAGGCTTAAGCATTTCGGGTCGGGTCGTTATAATTGGTATCAGAGACGAATACTAGCCGGAAGTGTGAGAGCTAAGTGCTATGCGGGGCAAAGTGCTACACCAACGGGTTTGGTGGGAGCCACATCTTGAACCCGTAGGAGCTACCTCTAGAATCTCACATCGCCTGGTAATTCTGATCTGTATGTTTGTGATCTGGGTTTGGACCCCACGAGGACGTGAAGGGGAGTTTGTAACGCCCCAATAGTCCCACATCGGATGAGAAACTGATTCTGATTAGAATATATGAGACCTCCACGCTAGTAATAATAACTGGGCTTAAGCATTTTGGGCCGGTGGTTTGGGCCCGACGAGTTATTATTTCTAGCGGGTCGGGCCGTTACAATTGGTATCAGAGCCGAATACTAGCCGAAAGTATGAGAGCTAAGTGCTATGCAGGGTAAAGTACTACACCAACAGGTTTGGTGGGAGCCACCTCTTGAATCCGTAGGAACCACCTCTAGAATCTCACATCGACCTCTTGAATCCGTAGGAACCACCTCTAGAATCTCACATCGCCTGATAATTCTGATCTATATGTCTGTGGTCTAGATTTGAACAGTCTGTATAATAACTGGGCTTAAGCATTTTGGACCGGTGGTTTGGGCCCGACGAGTTATTATTGCTAGCGGGTCGGGTCGTTACAAGCATATTTTACCTACGACATGATTTGTCTTATTCCGAAAAAATAACTTGAAGGTTGAATTATGATATTCATTTTAGACATTTGATCACACTCCTTATTTACCATATACTACATGTTTCTTAAGTAAATCGAAAGGATATTCCAAATAAGATGTTTATACATCCAAACAGGCAGAGGCAAAGCCAAGACTCAATCATAAGGTGAGCCAAAATATAAACGAATAGAAACTTTAGCAAATAAACAAGATTTTACCTTATCAAATCTTTAATGAGAAAATGTATTGATTAAATAATTTATGTAAAAACATTATCCTCATCTTTTTTTTATTTACACTCGCTTAACTTCTAATTATTTTATTTATGTTATTCCATTCAAATAACTAAGAATTTTACTAAATCTAACAGTAATTAGTTAGTGATCTAATTTTTTATTTTTTAGTAAATTGTAATCATAATAATTATTAACTGACAAAGGTACTAATTTTTTAAATTAAACAAAGCTATTATATTTAATATAATATTTTATTTTGTTAAATAAAATAGCTTATCCAAAATAATCAGAAGTTGGGAAGGTACATAACAAAAAAAAAGGAAGAAAAATAAGAGTTGAGCAACATGTTTCAAAAACCACTATAACTAAGAGGCTCTTAATACCTTTTTACGAATAAAACAAGTAAGGGGAGAGAGAGACTTAAGGACAATCAAGCAAATTTAAAAAGTTAGGGAGGGCCATGCCTACCCTCAGCCAATACATAGATCCGTCCCCGCAAGCAGGGCCCTAAGGAAGAAACATTATGCGACGAAGTATTAGTAATGCTTATCTTACCTACTCTTGCTGTGACACCCCAGGATTTGGAATAGTCCTATATATGAGGTACAATAGGGCTAAACCTCTTAACCTAGCTATACCATTTTCAGCGGTGGCTAGGCCCAAGAGGTTAAGAGAGTTAAGCATGCTAGGACTAGAGCAGTTGTAGGATGGATGACCCCCTGGAAAGCGGGGGCATCACAGTTGGTATCAGAGCCAATCACTAGCCGGAAGTGTCAGATAAGTATCGGCTGAGCTAAAGTCATACAACAGGTAGAATACAGCCGGAAGTGTGAGATAAGTATCGGCTGAGCTAAGGTCATAGAGCGGGTAGAACACGGTTCCCCGGCTGACCACTATTGTGGGTGGAACATGGCTCCCCACAAGGTCGGCTAAGGCTAGCGAGACGAGTCTCACATTGCCTGGTGTTTGTAAGTGTGCTTTGAACCTGACGAGAATGTCAGGACTTAAAAGGAGTGAGTATGTGGCACCTCAGAATTTGAAATAGTCATATATATGAGATATAATAAAGCTAAACATCTTAACCTGACTATAGAAATTTCGGCGGTGGCTAGGCCCAAGAGGTTAGGAGGGTTAAGCGTGCTAGGACTAGAGCAATTCTAGAATGGGTGATCCCCTGGGAAGCAGGGCGTCACACTTGCATAAGATTTCTTGTTACTTCTTTAATATGTGACAAGCATTGTACTCACTCAGGTCCGAGCAATTAAGCATCAGTCTAGCCAGCTCAATTTTAGGGACGAACTTTGGTTGATTCAGTTTACTCGCATTATTTGATTCATGATTCAGAAAAACCAAACCGTACAGGATTACTGATGACGAACCTGAGCATTGATGAGGAACTCGCCGTAGAGCTTCTTCTCGCCGGTGCTAGGGTTGCGGGTGAAGAGGACGCCGGTGCCGGAGGTGTCGCCCATGTTGCCGTACACCATGCACTGCACGTTCACCGCCGTGCCCTTGAGCCCCGTGATCTGATTGATGCTCCGATACTTCTTCGCCCTCGGGCTGTCCCACGAGTTGAACACCGCCAACACCGCCAAATACAGCTGCTTCTTCGGATCTGCAACCCACAATCAACACTCACACTCTGTATGGAACCAAAACTTACTACAATTCATTTCATTTCAGCTGTCCCCTAACCAGAACTTAAAAAAAAATTAGTTTCACCACATAATCTCAGTTGATTTATGTGCGCTGCGCCCCGATCAGAAATCAACATTACTACTTTCCAACTTTTCTGACAAAATGTGCTGCAACCTAACAGAACATTATTCTATTTGATGAAATAATATTCTATCAATCATTTAATAAAATCCAACAAGCTCTAAGAAAATTTGGCTTGTGAAGAAAATTAACCTGAAGGGAATTGCTCCCCCTTGGCTTGGAGGTAGACATTCTTGTACTGAGACACCAACTGCTTGAGATCGGCGGCCGTCAGCTCGGTGTCGAGGCGGAGGCCTTTCGACGCTTTCAGCGCTTCCAGCTTCTCCTCGAACAGTGCGTGCGGAATGCCCATCACCTGCCATTATTATATTATTATGTGTTACCCCACTGTTATTAAGTATTAACTATACGTCGATTGCTGGCGCTAACTATTAATATTAAAAACTTGAATTATTAAAAAGATACAACTAATTTATTTCAAGTGTGCAGACATAACGATTACGAATTTTGATTGTAGCTCGGTTCAGTCAGTCTCACACTATTTCGGATATATATGACTTGATCTTATCCGATCTTTTGTCATTTCGAACGTAACTCGGTCCAACCTGACTTTCCGTCGCAGGACAAGATGCTGCCACTCTTTAAGCCAACATTAACCACCCCACCACCATCACTTTTCACTTTTCACAGTGGCACCCGCTGGCATTTATTATGGCTTTGTGCCGGATTGTCGCAAAAGGTATTATTAAGTTTCTTTTCATTAGCTAAATTACAAATTGCCTCCTTGCATTTTGTAGCACCGTCTTAAAATAACTCCTTGTATTAAAAATTAGGATAAATTACATTTTTGGTCCTCAAACTATGAGCCGCGTGACACTTTAATTCTTAAATTTTAATTTGTTATTATTTCTTGCTTGAACTTTTTAAATTATTACAATTAAATCTCACAATCCAATTAAATTGGCTAAATGCTAGAAAATTGTCAATGTAAAAATAATATAGAAGACAAATTATTAATATAAAGTAATATATAATGCTATATCATTTTTATATCAATAATTTGTCAACATTTAGTTTATAAAATTGAGTTAATGGGATTTGATTCCAACAATACTGAAAGTTCGAGCTAAAAATTACAACAACTAAAAATTTGCGGACAAAAGGGTCGCAAGCCTCATAGTTAAATTATGTCAAACTTCATTCTGCATTTTAATTGCTACTGCCTTAAATAGAATCTAAAATTTAGAATAATAATTTAAATCAGTTGTAATATTTTGTAAAAGCAAGTTTGCAGATAAAATTATTTATATTTAATGCATTAGAATCATACAAGTTGAAAAAAAAAATTAATAAATTATCGATTTTGATGGTATTAACAAAACAGGAAATCTCTTCTACCTTTTTTATCTATTTTTTAAATTGTAAATTATATTGATATTGAGATATAAAATAATGTGACATACCAATTCAATTTAGTGAAGTTTTGCAACAGAAATTCACTAATTAATTATCTTAAAATTTCCGATGTATTTAAGATAAAGACAAAGTGCATGACGGTAATTGACACAATTTCATTAGTACTATTTTTTTAAAACAAAAGATATCACCGAATTATTATTTTTCTACCATTTTTCTCATGTATCGTAGGACTATTTTTATTTGTAATATTGTATTATTTGTTTTTCTAAAAGTCACCGTCAATACGGTGTTTTCTGGCCAATCAATTATATACTATTATCAAAAAAACTACTGTTGGAGATAGCAGAGAGTATATAATCAACCCATTTCATATATAGGAAAAAAGATAGATCCACTGAAAACTCTTTATAAGTTGTTCTCCATAATTTTTCCTATTTTCATATAGGTATTTCCTTATTTTTCCTATCAAAATGAACAAAAATAGACTCTCTACTACTTACTAACTTCTCCAACTAGGCTGCCAGCTTTCATCTAAAATAGTAGATTTTTTAGTTACAAATTTATAAGAAAACAAAAGTTTAGCAATATCTTAGAACAAAAAAAATTAGTACAGTGCTGTGCAATAAATGGGACGAGCCCCCATGTATAGTATAGAAAAATGTAATTTAGTGTGAGACCCCAGATAGTTCTATATATAAGATATAATAGGGCTAAACTCTTAACCCGGCTTAAGCATTTTGGGTGGTGGCTAGGCCTAAATAAATTAAGAGAATTAAGTGTGCTAGGACGGGAGTAGTCCTAGGATGGATGACTCCTTGGGAAGTCGGGGCGTCACAGTTGGTATCAGAGCCAATTACCAACCGGAAGTGTGAGATAAGTTTCGGCTGAGTTAGGATTATACAGCGGGCAGAGCGAGACTCTCATGCTGCTGACTATTGTTGGTGGAGCGCGGCTCACCACAAGATCGGTTTAGACTAGAGAGACGAGTCTCACATCGCCTGATACTTGTGAGTCTGAGCCTGACGAGGACGTCAGGACTTAAAAGAGGGAAAGATTGTGAGACCTCAGATAGTCCTATATATAAGATATAATAGGGCTAAACTCTTAACCCGGTTTAAGCATTTTGGGTGGTGGCTAGGCCCAAAGAGATTAAGAGAGTTAAACGTGTTAGGACGGGAGTAGTCCTAGGATGGGTGACTCCCTGAAAAATTGGGGCGTCACATTTAGTGTCCGGTAAAATCAATAAATAAAATTGGTAAAATGTACAGAGACCCCACAACCATTGGCCACTTTGAAATGAAAGATGCTCGGTCTACAATATAAAAGTAGTTGTAATCTCACACTATTGCGATCCAAGGTCGAATTTTTGTTTTCACCTAAGTCTGATCACTTCTTTTTTTTTTAGTACTAAAGATTCAAATGTAACTATCTGAATCCTAGGATGGAGAGTTTAAGATTACAACTCTCTTTTCATTGTGTACTTATCATTTTTGTTTTGAAATCGCCCGCAAACTTTACTCTTTTAAGGTAAAAAATGAACAAAGATTGCCTAACTGTAGCTCGTTAATTTTAAAATGGCTCTCTCAACTTTAGTTTTATTTTTTATTTTTTTTTCTGCTCATACCTCCTTCACTACTATTTTTTTTTTTCTACACTGAGTATTTATAGTGAATTAAATAAGACATCTTTAAATATAATAATTTTATTATTATTGTAACGCTCCAATAATTTCACATCGGATGAAAAACTGATTCTGATTAGAATATATGAGGTCTCACACGCTAGTAATAATAACTGGACTTAAACATTTTGGGCCGGTGATTTGGGCCTGACGAGTTATTATTGTTAGCGGGTCGGGTTGTTACAATTGGTATCAGAGCCGAATACCAATCGGAAGTGTGAGAGCTAAGTGCTATACGGGGCAAAGTGCTACACCAACGAATTTGGTGGCAGCCACCTCTTGAACCCGTAGAGGTCACCTCTAGAATCTTACATCACCTGATAATTCTGGTCCTGGTCTGCCTGTCTGTGATCTGGGTTTGGACCTGACGAGGACGTCAGGGTCTAAACAGGGGGAGTTTGTAACGCCCCAATAATCCCACATCGGATGAAAAATTGATTCTGATTAGAATATATGAGGCCTCACACGCTAGTAATAATAACTGGGCTTAAACATTTTGGGCCGGTGGTTTGGGCCCAACGAGTTATTATTTCTAGCGGGTCGGGTCGTTACAATTAGTATCAGAGCCGAATACCAGCCGAAAATGTGAGAGCTAAGTGCTATGCGGGGCAAAATACTACACAGGACCTAAGGATCTAAATAGGGGGAGTTTGTAACGCCTCCCACATCGAATGGCCTCACACGCTAGTAATAATAACTAGGCTTAAGCAATTTTGGGCCGATGGTTTGGGCTTTACGAGTTATTATTGTTAGCAGGTCGGGTTGTTACAATTATGTAGCAAATAAAATTAAAATAATTAACAGTAGCTAAAGCTATTAAATTTAACAACAAGTTAAGAGAGTGAAATTAAAAAAAGTAATATTAAAAGGCATTTCATCTTCAAAAAATAAATACATATCATATTAATATTAAATAAATAACATAGCACTTGAATTAGCTATTACTTTGGCCATTTTTAGAAAAAGATCAAACATAATTAAATAAATTGACCTAATTAAAATAGAAACGAAAGTTTATTCTATCATTTGAAAGAACCCAAAAGCTTCGACTGTACGTTAACTGAGATACCTCTGCATTATACACAATTTGGAATTCCATTTTATATCTGATACGGAGTATTATCTTAACCAAAATTAATTATTTGGAGGATGTGAACTAAGATTTGATGCCATGTTAAAAGGCACGAGCCCAACCCATGAAACTTATTTTGTTAGGTAGAGATACTCTCCACATTATATATTGCTGATGTTCTATTTTGTATTCAATGTAGGATTATTATCCTTCACGGTAACAATAAGGTCCAGTAAAATGATACTGTATAAAAGAAAAATATTCTTTAAACATCATTTCAATATATTAATATCTTATTGTATGTAGCTAATTGGACTCTTTAATATCTCATATGTATAATATATAATACAATAGAAGTGATTTCAGATACATGTTATATACTATAATTGTTAATTACAAAGAGGACATCCTTTTTGGTATAAAATATAGGTCATGCATGACATATAAAATCCACTACGGTCCTTTTGGGATATCGAATTAAATTTTCCGAGGATAACTTATTCGGTATAAAAAAATTTAGTGTAGTTGTAAAAAAAAAAAAAAAAAAGGGGTTAATTACCTATATACCTCTCAAAATTTAGAAAATATTTTATTTACTTCTACTTTTTTTTTCTTTCCAATATACCCCTCATACGTTCCTTCGTTATTCAAAAAATACCCCTGCAGTTACCACCCGTTAAGTTAACTTAGGTTAAACGTGAGTTAAATATCTATCAGAGTTAAAAAATTAAAATACCTCTTTTGCCCTTAACTTAAGGGCAAATAAGAAAAGTTGGTGATGGTAGAAGGGTATATTTGAAAAGACCAAAATCAAAATACTTCTTTTACCCATGACTTGAGGGCAAATAAGAAAAGTTGGTTATGGTAGGAGGGTATATTTGAAAAGGCAAAATAGTAATTTTATAGAGATAACGGCTATTGCTAACAGTTCACTAACAGAATTTAACTCTAGGTATATATTGGAAATAGGTTGGAACGTAAAACGGGTATTTTCAATTTTAGCCTCGTGAGAGGAGTGAATCAGAAAGTCAGGAACTTTTCAGGGGTATATAAGTAATTGCCCCTCCAAAAAAAAAAAGAAGGGGGTTTAATTTTTGCTCCTTAAAAAATCATGACATCTATGATTTAGTAATAATATAGCATATTTTATCTAAAATTGATTTGAAAGTTGAATATAATATTCAATTATTATAGACATTAAATCACACTTACACATCTATGTACCAAATATAACAAAATTTTTAAATAAATTTTAAAAATATTGAATAAGACATTTATGTATTTAAATAGGACCTAAATTTTTTATATACCACGTGAAGAAAATCGCATGATGCAACGACCATACCTTATCCATCATCAGGGACGTCAGTGCAATCAACAGTTGCAACAGAAGAATATATACAGCCCGATGGCAAGGTACCGTAAATTAAAGCCTATGTTTGGGAAATTTGATCTTTTATATATATGTTTAAGTTTATTGTTTAATTTTTGTGATGCATGTCCAGAGATAGAATAAGAAAAAAAAAAAAAAACAAATAAAAAGAGGAGAGTTTTATATAGAACATGAGCATGTACTTATTAAAGTACAAGTCTCCATATATATTATACTAACATATTGTTACTATGTTGGTATTTATGACATAAAAAAGTTTAATTAGTCTATTTACAATTAATCCATCACAGGAGGAGGGTTCTCTTTTTGGTGTTGGGTGCATAAAAAATTCACTAGTTTTTGAGATTTTGTAAAATTAGATCGTCTTTTTAGATTTTATAGATTCGGTCTGAATTTTTTGTCATCCGACGAAAATACGTTCCGTCTCCGTCCATCTCACCCGTATCCTTTTAGATACGTCTAGTGTACGTACTGTATGGCGCCTGGGCAGGTATTAAATACGGAGGTAATTAACTTTTTCAAGAAACTGAGATGCAGGATTCAACGGCCTGGGCAATTTATTTATTTATTTATTTATTTATTTATTTATTTATTTATTTTTATGTTCCTAAAATCTATCATCGATCATCACATCAGCTGATTAATTAATTATGCGGATATATGATCTCTTTCAACCAATAGCGTAAACCGATTGTAAGTGATGGTGTACGTACCACATCCCCAAACATGTCGAGAAAGCGGCGGTAGGAGTCGTAGGCGAACCTCTCTGATCCGCTCTTGGCCGCCAGCCCCTCCACCACCTCGTCGTTCAGCCCCAGGTTCAGCACCGTGTCCATCATCCCCGGCATCGACACCTAATTCGATCCATTCATATATATATATATATATATTCATTTATTTATTTATGCAAATTAATTATATATTATCTGAACCAAAATTAAATGAAAAAGTGGAATCAAATACGATACGTACGGCGGCGCCGGAGCGGACGGAGAGGAGGAGCGGCTTGCGGGGGTCGCCGAGGCGCGCGGCCATCTCGTCCTCGACCCAGCGCAGGCCTTCCAGAATCTCCTCCCAGAGCCCCGCCGGCAGCTCCCCCCCGTTCTCCTGGTACTGCCGGCACGCCTCCGTCGACACCGTCAGCCCCGCCGGCACCGACAGCCCGATGCTCGCCATCTCCGCCAGGTTCGCCCCCTTCCCCCCCAGCTGCACCATGCTTATATCATCATTAATTTTAATTAGAACCGAAATTAATTAAATATTAAAGAACAAATGACTGACTGACTGACTGACTGACCAGAGCTTTCATGCCTTTGTTGCCCTCGCTCTTCCCCTTGCCGAAGGTGAACACCCTCTGTTCATCAGTTTGGATCAACAAATAATGAGCTGGAGCCATAATTAATTAATTACTTGCAGCTACACAAACTAGCTAATTAACACCTAGCACCACAGTTGTTGGAGCTCATTTTAATTTCTCTTGATGAGAGCTAATGGGGTCTAATTCTTTCTCTATTTATAGGAAGTGAAACAAGCTATATAGGCAATACAAACATGCACAAATTAATAAATATGTAAGGATTCACAATATATAAAAGATGATGAGGATAACTTCAACTTCAAGGAGCATGCATAAACAGTCACTGTCACGCACACGTACTATTAACGTTCGTTGTTCGGATATGCATGATGCACCTGATCTCAGGTTGCTCTTTTGGCGCATATGCTACACTGTCATATATATATATATATATATGTATGTATATTTATATATATATATATATATATATATATATATATATATATATGTATATGTATATATATATGTATGTATATATAAGTTGAAAATATTAAGGCTTTTACAGGGATAACATATAAAAATTGAACTTTGTAGGGATATATCTGCAATTCACTATGTTTGCAGGGACTTGTATGAAATTAACCCAATTTTATATATAATAGTATAGTAGTCCGGCTGGTATAAGCATAGAGGCCTCCGTGCTACTAAGTTGTTTTCAATGATGTGGCTTCCAAATCGACGATCGGTTCCGTTAGACTTGATCTACATTATTGAAAGTATTTGAAAACTAAATTTCATAATTTTTCGACATCATTTACCTATCAAACGAGTAGCTAAAAATGAACGGCTGAAAATAAAAATCTCACAAAAAAGGATGATAAAAGACTTGAATTTAAGATCGGAGGTACTGATCTCACTCTAAATAGTGAAAAGAATTTTTTATAAAAGCTTCATCAGATTTGAATTATTTTACACCGTTAAATTCACAAACGCATCACATTGACCATTAAAATTGTCAATTTTGGACCTTTTGATCACTAGCCAAATAATGTCGAAAAATTATGAAATTTAGTTTCCAAATACTTTCAATAGTGTAGATCAAGTCTAACGGAGCTGATCGTTGATTTGGAAGCCGCATCACTGAAAACAACTTGGTAGCACGGAGGCCTCCGTGCTACCGATAGTATACCAGCCTAGCTCTATATATATTATTATATACATTATTTTATAATAATATGCAATTATGCAAATACTTCTTGAAATAAATTAGTTTACTTATTTCGGAAATAATGGTAAAAACGTAGAGGTTTACTGAAATTGTGGACCATTTTGAATCGACTATGCAATATTTCAAAATTTTGATTTTACTATCCAACCTTTCAATTTGTTCGATTTAAGTCAATCAACGACATTTTGACTTTAAATTTTGAATACGTCGTTTATCTTTATAGTTCTCTAGTTAATACGCTTTATATAATTCTCATAACTATAAATTCATAAAAATAAGAAATTAACTTAAATTTTGAAGTTAAAGTGCTGTTGAGAGACTCAAATCGAATAAATTGAAAGAATGGATGGTAAAATCAAATTTTTAAAAGTCTAGTAGTAGATCCAAAATGGTCCATCGTGCGTTCAAATAAGTTCCATTTTTACCAAACAAAAAAAAAACGTTACAAATTTACAATTAATTGTAAAGCTTCGAAATATAAAAAAACCTACGGTTATCAAAATAGCAATAAAAATCGCAGCGTCAACTCTGCTATTTTATTTTTATTTCCCAGAAGAGGAGATTTCTTTTGTATTTTGAAGCAAGATATATCTGGGAATATTTGTTCACTTACTAATTTGATCATTTGAAAAAAGCAAATGTAATAATAATTGTTTAATAAAATTTATAAAATTAATTTCAAAACCTAAAGTTTCAGAGGATATATATGAAACAAAGGATAATTAATTGTTTGTATATCTTTACAAGTTTATTAAATTAATTGCATGTTTATCCTCCGTGCTTTAATCATAGTTATCGCTGTAAACTTTGACAACCCGCAAATATATTTGTTGACTAGTCAAATTACGATATATTATATTCTAATATTAGCGATCGTGCCTTAATAGAGTGTCAAGATCAAGTTTCCTTGCTTATTTTTATAATACATTAAAGTTTGGATGAATAAATATGTAATATTTAAACTTGACTAAAGTTCAAATTACATATTTTCAACTTACACACTTCTTAATCATAAAAGTTTCAAAATAAAGATTTAAATCATTGAAAGTGTTTTACAACATAAAAAAGACCTACAGACAAAAATCAATGTTTTAAAAAATACAACAACTTATATTATTGGGCCAATGACTTGAACCAATGACGCCAGCATGACGTCATAAATATTTAATTATTATTTTTAATTTTATTATATAGAAAATATGCATATGTTATTATTCTATTATCATACTTAATTATAAAATAAAATACTGATTTCTAAATCAAATTAAGTAAATATAAATTTTCAAGTTTTACTTTTTACAAGATTAAATTATGCAAATAAAAAATAAAATCAGCTAAGTTGATTTTAAATCGTTGCATTTTAATATGACTTGATTAAAAAAACCTTGGCCTGTTTGATTAAAATCGGACCGCCCCACCGATTCAATGTGCCGGTTCGAAAGGTTCAAAACATATTTTGACTTATCCGTTTAAAAGGTTAAACCAAATCTCTTTATAAACTAGATCACAGTCGGACTGGTCAAATTGCCAGGATCGACCCGGATTTTAAATCATTCACAAAAAATCATAATTTTTTTAAATATATATCTTGAGTTTTAAATATGATCAATTCTTGAAAATTTCGGACCATCGGTTTAAACATCACTTGATGCACAAAAAATTGATTTTCAAAATTTATAAAACTTTATAAGTATGCATTTTAAATGATTTTTATTATATTTAATAATTTAGATCTTAAGTTTAGATCTTTTAAATTTAAATTTATATTTGTGTAAAAATTTATGTAACTTATGTTTATGTAATTGGATCCCAACTCTTTAATCTTTCGATAGATATAATTTTAATTGCCTCTTGCAAATAGTTCAAGATTAATTAGGAGTGTTTTGTCCAATATCCCCCTTTGGCATGTATAGGTAACATTTACCTTTAATTTTCGGATTATATTTTATTCTTTTAAAATTGAATAATTTCGGCCAAATAAAATGAGAGTTTTATCAAATTAATTAATAATTTTATCAAATTAATTCAGTAGTTTGAACCACTTTGTAATGAGTAAAACTATATTAATTAGCTGCTTACTAATTGAGCCATGAATTTAATAAAATATTTTTACCTTTATTAGCAATAAAAAATTAAATAAAAAATAAAATTTAAAAGAAGCCTCAATCTAAAACACTTGAGCAATGCTATCTCTAGACCCTAAAAAATGATGTAAATCTTACATTCATTAATCTACGGGCCAACATTTAGTCCTTATCTTGATAATAACTTTAATATTAAAAATTTAGAGAGATTTATAAATTTTAGGATGAATGGGTGTAAATCTAACACTAACTTTTAGGATGTACAGCTAGTATTTTTCAATAATAATTATAGTTAAGAGGCTATTTTAGAGTAATTTATAGTAAAGAGGTAGCAATGAATAAATAATAAAATGAAAAATTTTACTTGTACACTCTAGAAGGGGGTGTACATCTTACACCTCCATTTTAAGGTTTACAAAAATTAAAACAATTTGTTTGTAAAAATAAAAAAATAAATTGATTTGATAAGTAAAAAATTAATGGTCCGTGAATGGAGTGGGTATAAGATATATATTCTATTTTAGGGTGTATCAATAATATTGCTCTAATAAAGAATAAAATCCGTAAGAATTTTTTTGGGTGTGAATTATATGGAACTCTAATTATTAGTAGATGTGCGAAGTGTATAGTATACACCTTTTTTAGCGTGTGGGATAGTATTGCTCATAAATAATAGCAGGGAGAGAGGCACGTGTGATGGAGCGACGCACACGAGTCGTGTCTGTGGTGGGCCCCGCCCGAGCTCGCATCCTTAATTTGGAGTTTGGACGGACCCACCTCGAAACTGTGGGCCGGGTGCCCCTGCCCTGGTTTTCCGTTAAGTTTAACGCCGTTACTACGTTCCTTCCTTTTTTTTCTTTATTTTTTTGGGTGCTTGAACGTCAGAAAAAGAAAAAAGTCTAGAATGTACCAGTTATATTACTGATATGGCATCTCCAACGAGTCAGATTGTTTCTCTTAAGTTGACCTATCCCATTATGATTATTAGAAAAATATTTTTATCATATTTTTTTTTTTAAAAATAAATGTAATTGGCTGGTTATTGATGATGTGATGTTTTCTCCGGAATAAGGTATATATTAATATTATTATTTTGTATACAATTTTTTTTTAATTTGATTGGCAATTAAAGGTATTATTTTTGGTCCTGAAACCGTTTTAACATTTATAATTTAGCGGGATAATATATTTCTCCTTAGATAATTTATCCTCTCTCGAAAAGATAACTTAAAAGTTGAATATAACAATTCTTTTATACATTTGATCTCGCCCCTTGTCTACTAAATATTATATAATTCTTAAGTAAATCAAAAGGAATACACTAAATAATATATTCATACAAACAAGACCTATGAGAATTTTTTTTATTGTGATTGAAAGTTAGAAATGTAATCGATATCTAGAATGGAACAATATATTCGGCTTTCAGATTATCTTTTTGAAATAAAATAAATTATTTTATAGATAAAATATACTATCTTAATAAATTATGAATGCCAAAGTTTTCCAAAGCGGTAAAATCAGACTGGTAACTATCTAACTTATTCCGACATCTGGACAACATCCTAGCATATTTGTAAACAAGCATTTAAAATCTAAGCATTTTAGGCTATTTAAATTTTATCAAATAGTTTAATAGCCGTCTCCCAAACTACCCCATCCAAAGGAGGAAGTCTACTGTGTCACGCTTGCACCACGTCATCAATAACAAGCCAATTATATCTCTCATTTTCAAAAAAAAGTATAATAAAAATATTTTTTATAATTATGATGGGACATATATATTCAAAAGAAAATATTTGATTGATTTGGGACGCCACGTCAGCATATGCACCTGTTGTATTTTAGAATTTTTCCATCCAAAGGTGCTGATCAGTATCCCACTCATCTTACCATCTTTTTGATTTTTCTTTTTTTTTAGTACTAAAAATCCAAAAGGGGTTGACCAAATCTTAGAACCCTAGAATTGTGGGTTGCATTGATTACAACCCAAAAGGATTGTAGACCATTTTTTCTTTTTCTTTTTTGTTGTCTAGCTAGTTTATTCAAAAGTTACCAGCTTAGTCAAAATTGTGGATCATTTAATCCTAATAGAATTTGACAAATTTTGTTGAGAATTTTTCACAATCAAAATGACTGTAATGTTAGGTAGTGACATAAAAAATTTTAATCTATAGTTTTTTTTTTTTTTTTTTTTTTTTTTTTTTTTTTTCAAATTTTGCTGCACTCTTGGCCTGATACATTTTTACGCGTCTTCAATTTTAAAAGGAGGGAAAAAAAAGCTATATAAACTTGTAATATATTTAGATTGATTACCCGATGTTACTTTTGTAAAATTTTATAATTAAATTTAATCTATTGCAGCGATTGGACCCTTAATTAATGCTAAAATTAATTCATAACTAATTGAATTATATGATTTTCATATAGGGTGGCAATCCAGTTCGCTGTTTACGAGCTAGTTCATGTTTGGCTCGAAATGAGCTCAAGATTAAATCGCTCGTTTAATAAACGAGTCGAACACGAATTGAATTTTTCAGCTCGTTGAATAGACAAGCCGAACACGAGTTGGGATCAGCTCTCTCGTGTTCGGCTCGATAATAGATCGAATACATATATTTTATATTTATATATATAAATAAATAATTATATATATTAAATATAGACTTGCATTATTTGATTTTTAACCCAACCTGAATGTAAAGCCCTACTCAATTATAAAAATGACCATTTATATGTAAACTTCAACCATTAGATCAAAGTCTAATTAGTAAGATCTCAAAAATTTATTTTCTATATATATTATTTTTAACTCTTTTAACTTATTGTTCGTAAGCTAGCTCGTGTTTAACACGAGCTGTATTTTTCGGCTCGATACTTTAGCGAGCCAGCTCGTGTTCGGCTTGTTTATGAAACGAGCCGAACACGAGCCGGCCCAGCTCGCTCGTGCTCGGGTCGTTGACAGCCCTATCTTCATATAAGTGCCAATTACTAATAAAAATGAGTGAAATTTGTAGTCCGGTGACTGATTGTACTGAATTGGAAGTCCATATAGTTTTGTTTAACTTCTTAATGTTTTGGGATTACGTTGTTAAAAATATCAGTTTTCCTACTTTTAAATCAAAAAACTTGAAAAACACTTTGAATTAATATTTATTTCCACCAATACTATAAAATGATGGTGTAAATAACTATCAGATTTGCTCCTCTTGGGACAGTTCCCATCACTCACCTAAGAGAGTTCTGAAGTTCTTTTGAATTTTTTGGAGCCTTTCATAGTATGAAAACAAGAGTTGTATGAACATCTTGATTAGAGGTGAATCCATATATTTAAGTTTATATATTTACAATTAATATACATAGATACATGATCTAATATGCTTGCTTATGTATATGTATAAATAGGACTTCATTCATTAAGTATTTGAGTCATTCTGGTGGCTTAAGTTTTTCGAAAATAGTGATTATTTAACACGGTATCTGAATAAAAGATCTATCCAAAATTCTCGAGTCCAAATGTGGAGGAGAGTGTTGAACATAAATTTTAAAAATATCGTTCACTAATAACTTAAACTTTTGAATAATAGTAATTTAATAGTAAAACTATATATATATATATATTTTATTTTCTAGATACTTTAATAGTAATTTGATAGCAATTCCGAGCTCATTCGATCACTAGATAAATAATATCAAAAAATCACAAAATTTATTTTCTAGATACTTTAAATATTTTATATCAAGTCTAATAGAACCGATTGTCGATTCAGAAGTCACAGTATCGAAAACGATATAATAGTACGGAGGCCACCGTGGCCATCGTGCTTCTAAAAGCACACAAGCCGGTCACTCTCTCTCTCTCTCTAGTCCGGCTATGGTGCTTTTAAAAGCACCAAGCATTTGGTGCTTGTAAGTTTTTCACTGTTAGATCTATCCCTTTGACCAATTTTACCCTTTAGATCATGTTATTCCACCAACTACCCGCTCAAACCTAGGAGATTACTATCATCCTAACCCTGCAAATCTTTATCCAAAGGCTAAAAATTTACATGTACCAATGACTTGGTACTTTTAAAAGCATAGAAGCTCAATTATATATATATATAGAGTTGAGCTCCCGTGCTTTTAAAAGCACAGAAGCTTATGTGCTTATGATTGTTTAGTCGTCGGATCACCTCAAGATTCGCGCAGCATTAGTAAAAGTGACTTAACGGGACGTACCGTTAATAGTGTTGCACGAATCTTGAAACGATTCGATGGTTAAAAAGTCATAAGCACAAATACTCCTATACTTTTAAAAGTACAAAAGCTCAATTGCATCCGCAATGCTTACACGTTTTTCGAAGACCCAAAACCTTGTGGCACATCATGAGAAACCTATAGCTTTAGGTCGAGTACCTTATCTCCTATGCCAAGGTGGAATATTGGTTGCTATTTTTGTTTGCACTCTCTCAAATCTTGAGACTTTTTTTAGGAGTTACTCCCTCGAGAGGTGCCTCCCCCGTGAAAATCTATGCTAGTACCATAATGAAGTAGCAAGAGACACTAATCACTTAGATTTAGTGCCCAATCAAATCCAAATAAAGCGACAAGCTGAGAATTGCAAACATATAATATACAACTTGTGTCCCTCCAAGGACTTGTGAAAAATTACCATATATTTGTAATTTGTACTAACTTATCCCCGTGAAAACACATTCATCCAATCTTTTCTTGGTATGCATGCATTGTGTTTAAGTTCGATTTTGCTTGTCAACAAGTTTAGCCACTTGCATATTGTAATGGTTAAAGTACATGTCCTATATATTCTTCATAGGATGTGTAGGTTTTTTGTCACCATCTTTTGATTCCATGCTTAATTGATTCCTTTCATACCTTCATGCCCTGACATATATATGCTAGCTGTTGCATTTACTTTATATTAATTGCACAATCGGTTTGATCAGAAAGTATAACTCTCTCCCACGTGATATTCATGGAAGGCACCGACCGTCTCTAGCGCAAGTGGCAAAGGACTTGATGGTTGGTATCCGAGATCCCGAGTTCGAATCCTAGTTGATTCACATTTCTAGCTAAGTTTATTTCTAAAAAAAGTAAACGAAGCGGGTAGCGTGCTACCTTTCTCTCTCTCAAAAAAAAAAAGATATTCATGGAAGGCACAAAAAGTCAATGCGTTAGATTAGAAAAATATCGTCTAACTCTTCACATTTTCAATATTGATTGGTATGTGGAATTTAAGAGATGATGATTTAATTCATTAAAATTTAATAGATGAATTTAATTAACTGGATTTAATGTACATGGTGAGAATTCAAAGCTATTATGATCTCAACTAGCTAGGGTCAGAAAATTATGATCTCAGTGAACAATCTAAATGGATGTACAATCAACTCTGATATCATGTAATTTGAAATATCCATTTGATAGAAAATAACTGGGCTGCGCTAGGATAAGGGTAAAAGCAGATAGGATACGGTCAAATGTTAGACAAAATCATAACCCCATCCATATATATATATATATATATATATATATATATATATATATATATATATATATATATATATATATATATTGGGATATGAATTCGCATGTGGTTATATATTAGATGCTAAATTTTTGTTTACCGTATCTGCTAAAAATGAATTTCGAGACAATCGTCTATTTCTCGAATTTGAATGTGAGCCAAATTTGGATTCGAGTATTATTCATATAATAACATGTACTACTATGTACATATAAATATAAAATAGAATTAGCAACACAATTAATACAGCTTAAGTTTTACACTTATATTTAAATTTTATGTACCTAAATTTTATTAAATAAAATCTAAGATTTGACAAATATAAATATAATTTTATATAAAACTCATAATAAAATGAACAAATATAAATATAATTTTACACTTATTTTTCAGCGATGTACGTTAACGTACCCTTATCTCCCCACAAAAAATAATCAAACTTTCCTTCATTTTCCTACAAATAGTAATTAAGCCATCAAATAATTTAAGACTCTTGTTTATCAAATCGAAGATGTGAAAATACTCCAAACCTTGATAAGCAACAACTTAGACGAGTAGATAAGAGAGATTTCTCGTAAAAATATAATAGTACTAATTTTTTTTTTTTTCTTTTTTGACTCTCTATAACCATATTTGTATCCGAACCCAACCAAATTTTTTTAAATCCGGATACAGATAATTTCAAATAATATCTGATTCATTTTCACCCCTACGCAAGGAGCACGCCGAATGAGTGCCTTGCAATGCCATCACATTTGGGCCAAGATTAATACACCCTAGCATTACAGAGATGACCGACTTAGTGATCCGATTGGTCTAAATGTTTAATTGGCTTGTTCCTAGAATATTATAGAAAGCTAGGCATCACAGATACTGATACGAAATATAAAATATAATATGATTCAGACAAGACGAGTCGACAACTTCCAACAAATTAGGACACGGATACGACACGAACATCACTAATAAAATAGAATTTAATTAATATTATAATATATTTACTATATATAAAATATTAAATTTAAATTATTGTTATACTTCTCATGCAAATGAAAGTTAATAAAATTCTCATTGATAGTTCACATATTTTGAGAAAAAAGATCTCCGCCGTACACAATTTACTCTTATTCCTATTATTCCAACGAAGCCATCCAAACGTTATTTTTTTTTTTTTATTCCTTAGAGTATCTCGATTCTCGTCTAAACACAAAATTGGTCTAATTCCTACTTACCTCAGAAGTTATACCTATTTTAGGAATAAACAAGAATAGCTTGTTTTTTAGTCTGTACAATTGGTGTATTAGCGTATTCATGAACAGAGTTCAATATTTTAAAATTAATACTTTAAAATTAAAATCATTAATGAGACATAAGATCTACACTATGTGAGGATTTGTATAATAAAAATTAAATAAAGATTCAAAATCTATTATATAGGTATCAAATAATCTAAAAAATTAAAGGTATATAAATAGTAACCGTTCATTTCAAAAAAAAGTGTTTAACATTTTTGAATTTTAATAAAATATGTAAACCTTTTAATTATCGTAAAACATATCTAGTAATTAAATTTTAATTTTAAACTATCTATAATAAACTTTTGAAAGTATTATATATACAATATATAAACTATCTAGACCCTCCAACTCTAGTTAGGGGTGTAGATATAATCTATCATAATAGATTAACCTGGTCAGAAATATTTCTAGATTTAACTAAAACAATTGGACTGAAGTAAGAAGGCCAAAGTATATGCTTTTTCGTTTCCGACAAGACTATACAAACTATATTTAAGTTGAATCTTTATAATTTGCACGATGTGAATATATTTCTTATTGCACTTTCTTACTGCAAGTAATGTATTTTGTCTGCTATCCCGTACAAAACTTAAGATAAGATACACATTATGAGTGTAGAGCTACTATACTTTTGAAAGTATAAATGAGTTGCCGTTTCCGATTTTTTAGCCCTTGGATCAAGAGCTGTACGGTTGGGATGATAGTGATCTCTCTTAGGATTGAATGGTCCCCCTAGAGTTTATTGGTCTCCCTAGGGCGATAATATTAATCCAAGAATTAGAAATGATCAAAGGGATTAATTTAAGAGTTAAAAATTTGAAAGCACCAACTTCTTTATGCTTTCGGAAGCACTATAGTCGAACTCCACATTATGATAAAATTTTTAGTGCTTTGGATTAGGGGCAGGCACAGTTTAGTTTGGTTTGGGTTATAAGATAAAGTGAAATCGAATAGATCTAATTCAGTTGATAAAATCGAAACCAAAATCATTTTCAATTTGGTTTCGGTTTGGTAGTCGATTTGAGCACTTTAATATTTAAAGGCATTTTGCATAGCTTGTTTTTTTAATTTTTTTTTCATTTATCAAGCTAATTTTCGGGATTAACTTTGGTGTATTAAGTGATAGCTTTGTATTATAAATATAACATACATACATACACCTATAAGTATAAAAATGTAACATACATACATGTTTACATATGAAAATGTATATTTTGACTCGTTTTGGATTGGTTTCGTGGTTTATTGGTTGCCATGCCCACCCCTACTTTTGCTGGGCTAAAACCTGTTGTGGTTGATTGATTCTGAAAACATACTTTTATATAATAAAAAATTGGCCATGTAAATTAAAAAGTTTACTAATTTCAAAATTTACTAGCCATTCCTAGTGCAGGTGGCAAGAAATTTAATAATTGGTATTCGGAGACTCAAGTTCAAAATTTAGTTGTTTTACATTTTTAAGTAAATTCATCTCTTAAAAAAAAAGAAGCATATATCATGCTACTTTTTTTAAAAAAAATAAAAATTCAGCATTTCTCTTTCCCACCTTACTCTAGCAATCCCATCTTTAGGACTGTAGCATTTCTTTTCTTTTGCTAGACTTGTCTTTTTTGTTGGACTTGTTGGCTTAAAGGAACCAACATACTGTCTCGTGGAGAGAGGTCAGGTTGAATAGAGTCACGTTTAAAATAGTGGGAGGTTGGATTGGACTAAGTCATATTCAAAGTGGCGGGAGACTGATTGGACAGAGTTACAATCCAAAATCCGTGGATGTTGTGTTTGTATTCTATTGATTGCATTTGTTTGAATTTTTGAAATTAATAGTTAGCTCCAACGATTCAACAAGTCTCACTTCAAATAACTTGATACAAAATAATCCAATTTGACCTGACCTAATTATTCCAACTTTTTTCTTAAAAAATTTCTTTAGTTGAGATTTAGAAACTTTCTTTTTATTTTTCATTCTTTATCTTTATTTTTTTTAGAGCAGAAATTTTGGACTCTACGGTCACTCTCCATGTATCACCCATAATCTAAACATCAACGGTTTGGTTTAGAGCTGCATCATACTTTATGGATAGAATTTTAGTAGAAAATTCTCTAATGACGGCTAGTTAGGAAGACTTGATTTACTAACATGTGTTAGTTTTGTTTCCATCCAAGAATTTATTAGGTGTTTCTAATACTAAAATTCAAAAAGAATCTTTTTAAATCTTCGAGGGGAGTATTATAATCCTTTTATCGAGTCAAAACTAATATATAGCAGCAATCGGGGCTACTCAATGAGCGAGGCATCGTTAGAAAGTTCCTACTGAAGTTTTTTCCCTCCCTATTTTATAGCGCTTATCAATTTTTTTGGTAAAAACGTACAATAGGGCATGTTTGTTTCGCTGAAATTGGAATTGAGGTTTAAGTGGACTTTGCATTGAAGTGGAATTCAGATGAAAACCTCGCTATTTGAGTATATGTTTTCATATATGCAGAAGAAAAGTTTCTTCAGTTCTATTGTTTGTTTGGCAGAAAGTGAATGATGTAAAATTATAATTAAATAACTTGATAAATAATAAATTATAATATAATAAACAAAAATAATATAATTATATTCTTATAATTAAACAACTAAATTATTTTTTTATACATAAATTATAATAATACAACAATAAAATTATAAAGTAAAAAAAATATTAATACTTAACTAATCAATTTTTATCATATTTTAAATGTACAAACTAAAATGAAGGAAATACTAAATCTTAACTAATCAATTTTTATCATATTTTAAATATTCAAACTAAATAAAAAAGTAATTAATACCATAATTAAATATATTTAAATAACTAGCATTAGCCATTGTATTATTTTATTATTTTTTTCTTCATCTCTCTTTATCGTAATTGACTTCGGCCCTTCGGTTCAGGGGGCCGAAGTCAATTACGCTGTTTCGAATAACTCGTGTTTTAATCGTATTTTTATTACGGTGAACCAAATAGCAGAATTGATTATTTACAGCCGAAAACAACTTCACCCCTCTCCACTTTCATCCAAACAAACAAGCTCTAATCTGAACTATGAACCATTTGGAATCGGCTACGCGACCTCTCAAAATTTTTATTTTATTATCCAACTTTTTAATTTGTTTGATTTGAATCTGTCAACAGTATTTAACTTCAAAATTTAAACTAATTATTTACTTTAATAAATTTATAGTTGCGAAATTTACATGAAGTATACTAATTAAATCTATAAAGATAAACAACGTATTCAAATTTTCAAGTCAAAGTGCTGTTAATTGGTATCAAGGATTCGATTTGACTGAATAATAGAAAATAATTGGGTAAAATTAGAATTAAAATTGGACTGAATAAAATATTCTAATCATGTGCTTGGTATATTCATGATAAAAATCAGGATTGAACTCTCTAATTAACAATAATAAAAGTTAAATTTCTAATTAGACAAGAAATTTTATATTTCTTAATAAATTACTCAAAATAGATTGTATTGATATTTCAGGCTGCAAAATTGAATTTGCAATTTAATCCCAAAATGTGCTTTTAAAGTTGAATTTTCTAAAACTTTGAATTTGATTTTGAATTCAGAATTTGAGTCTGAATGCAAATTCAATGTCACTCAAGATGTTGCATTAGCTATGACACAATACTTAAATTTAAATTTACATTCAAACTTTAAATTAGATATTTTAATTTTAACTTGAATTAAAATTTGAATCTAAAAACCTACTTTGAATTTGAATTGGAATTGAAAATTTAGGTTCAAAGTCCAAATTAGAAATTTGGTTTCAATTTGAGGCTCAGAACAAATTAAAAATATAAGTATGAATTTAAACTCAATTATGTGAATTTTAATTGCAATTTAAAATTTGGCTAGCTTATTTTCAAAATCAGCATTTGTTTAAGATTTTAATCTAAATTTAAATTTTGGATATTTTTAAAATTTAAATTTATGATTTTATTTTGAACTTGTACTACAAAATTTAAATTTGATTTGAATGTTAAATTTTAAATTTGAATCTGAAGTAGAAAATCAATGAAGACCATGAACCTTAAGGATAGAGGGGAAGAGATGAAACAGGGGGAGAGATGAAACGATTCCGGAAGAGGGGAAAAAGGCTAGCTTTGAGATTGGTTCACGGTTCATGATATTGTAGAAATTTTTTATATTTTTTATTAAAAATATTCTAACTTAAGTTAGATAGTTGTAAAAAGTATTAGTGAGATAGTTGAATCATGGTATATTTCTAAGTGATAGAAATACTAGATTATTATAATTTTGTTAACTTAGATGTGGTCGTTTTAAGCCAAGTTTGATTCCAGTCGACAGAGCTCTTTAACTTGGTCACCCAAATAACCCTTCGCTATGTTGTTGTCCTCATCATTATTTCTTACTTTTTTGCTTTTAGATTAGAACAGGCTTTTCTTTAAAATAATTTTAAACAAATTTTTAATCGACCAAATCACCTTTTCAAAATTTTATTTGGCTAATTAATCCTCTTCCTGCTAACTCGGTGTCATATTATATAAAAATAAAAATTATGGTGAATCATTCACTGTCTTAGAAAAAGTGGTGACTCATTCCCCAATTTTATATTATTATCGTTATTTGTAGATTTTTTTTGTATAAGCTGTGAGAATTTTTGTGAGGTTGTTAAGATTTTACGTGGATTATTAGAATTTCTGTTTAATTGTTAGGATTATATGAGTAAGTTGTTAGAATTTTTTGGATGTTAAGATTATATGTGATTTGTTAGAATTTTTTGGATGTTAAGATTATATGTGATTTGTTAGAATTTTTATGTAGTTGTTATTCATCGCTTTTAACAAGCGGTGAATCATTTTTCGTTTTCATATTGTTTTCGTTGTTTTTTGTATGAGTAGTGAATGAGTTGTGAGAATTTTTTTGAGGTTGTTATATGATGTTGTTAGGATTGTATATAGATTATTAGAAATTTTGTTTGATGTTACGATTATAGGGTAGATTGTTAGAATTTTTTGGATTGTTAAGATTATATGTAATTTGTTAGAATTTTTATGTAGTTGTTATTCACCGTTTTTAGAAAGCGATTAATCATTCCCGTTTTTATATTATTATCGTTGTTCGTATATTTTATTAAAAGCGGTGGGCAACTACCGACCATCCCTAGCGCAAGTGGTAAAGGACTTAATGGTTGGTACCCGAGGTCCCGAGTTCGAATCCTAGTTGATTCACATTTCTAGCTAAGTTTATTTCTAAACGAAATAAAACGAAGCGGGTAGCGTGCTACCTTTCTCTCAAAAAAAAAAAAAAAGCGGTGGGCAACTCGCCACTTTTTAATTATTTTTCACCTTAGCACTGAGTGGGATGAAATAAAATTATTTCCCCAAAAAATTTATTTTGATAGAATTATTTGATAAATTATAAACTTTTTAAGAGTTTATTTGAAAAAAAAAGTCCTGTTAAAACGGTTGAAACTAATGTTTAATGAAAATTCCTAAAATACCTTTCACTTCCCTCTGTGCTTCGGCAATTTCAGCTCGGAGGTGTTTGTTTCGGCGTAAAACGAATCGAAATATTATTTTCGGTATGAAAAATATTTTTCCGTTTATTTGGTTTGATGTAAAAATAGTTTTCCATAAAAATATTTTTACGGATTTAGAAATTTTTTTTCTTTTCATTTTCTACTGTTTTTTTGGTGAAAAACGAAAATTTAAGCTGCGTAAAACTTTTTTCATTCTTTTTTATCTATCGAACCAAATTAATATGAAATTTTTTTTCCTTTCAACCAAACAAATATTGATAGAAAATTATTATTATTTTTCCTACAAACAAAACACTACAAAATGTAAAAAAAAAATTTCATTAAATTTATTTTTTATAAAATTATTTTTTACGGTTTTATGTTGAACCAAAGGGATCCTTAGCCCTGAGAGGCTTCGATATAGTGTTTCCCTCTTCCATGTTTTTGCGGGTTCACTAATCCCAAACACTTACATCATACTATTTGGATCTTATATTTTAATGTTCAAGCTCTTAATTTCCTCTAAGTTTGATTTCTATATATTATTTTTTTCTTGGCTTAGCTCACGCCAGGGAGAATTTAGATTCTGATAGGGCCAAACATACACAATATATTTATCTTATTAAACAAAATTTTATGATGCAAATTATAACAATAATTTGATATATATAAGACACAAGCCTTTTACAAACAATTTCACTTTGGCTCCTAAAATTAGTAATATTTTAATTTTTGTTAAACCATAATTGGAAATCTTTGTGTAATTTTATCCTCTTCACCTATGATAAATTTCGTTTGCCTAGTGAATGAGTAGTCTCAAAATGAACAGTTGAAAATAAAAATTTTATAAAAAACAGTGATAAAACACTTAAATTTTATATCGAAAGTGTTGATCTTACTCTTGATGGTAAGTAGAATTTTCTATAAAAAATTCACCTAATTTGGATTGTTCTATACCGTTGAACTTACAAACGTATCACATCGGCTATTACAATAGTCATTTTTGAAATTCTTTGACCACTTCGTAAATGATGTCGAAAAAATATGAAATTTAGTTTTAAATATTTTTAATAACGTAGATCATGCTTAACGGACCCGATCGTCGAATCAAATGTTCTATCATCAAAAATAAATTACAAATACGGAGATCTTCGTACTTTTGAAAGCTCAGAAGACGTACCGGTGTAATTAGGCTCTACAAATTAATGAATTGATTTCCACATGTTCTTCAAAAAAAAAAAACAAAACAAAAAGAAGGAAAGGTTTTGAAAACTACACTTCCTCACTTCCTAGACTTTCTTTCGCTGGAAAGAATTGCTGTCTATATCTTTTCTGGACCTCTCTCACCCACACATAGTTATGTCTGGCTTTTCAAGAAATGTGATCCACTCGAGCATTTAGCAAGCTCAACACTGGGTAATTGCGATTCTGAGTCACCAATTAGAATTTAAACCTGGGTTTTATTTTTTCTTCTTAAATTAACCCTACTATAATAGTTTTTTGTTAACTTAACTTCACTAAGGGAAAAAAAAATTAAAAAAAAATAATATTCTTCCATGTTTGTGATACGTCGAAAAAGTAATCAGAAACGTAGTGAACTATTGAACTTTTCGCCGTGTTCGTATACGTCATAGCGAATCATCAATTAACCGCGCATCCCAAATCTTAAATATATATTATCCAATCGTTTTTAAGTGTTTTTTAGCCGGAATAGTTATTGACAAAGCGATCAAAAAAACAAATTCTATTCTTTAGAAGGGATTAGCAATACCTTTTTGGTGGTCGGGATCGGCGCGGCGACTGCTTTAAGAGGCGTGCAGCAACGGCTGCTCGGAGATGGAGCCCGCGTCTCGAGTCGGCTCGGGTTGATAGGAATGTCGTCGAAGCGAACGGCTCGAATCCGACCGCGTGTGGTCGGTCTACGGCCGCCGCCGACGCATCCTCGCCTCCCTCTAAGCCGACACATCTCCTCCCCATGAGGTTTAATCTTTGTGCTCGAACTTATTTGCATCATATCATTCATACACCGCACATATACACCCTTTGTACCCGAAGGCATTATTATGTGTATATATATACGCACACTCCTCTCTTTTTCTTTTTATCCTCTTCACCTATGATAAATTCAACTTGTACTTTACATGCACAAATTCAAAAAAAAAAGAGGTATAAATTTATAAATAACAACGAAAAATGAAATGATCCGTACCTTTTGATTAATAACATGAATTTTGTCACTCTTCTTTTGGGATATTAGGTGTGAGTGCCCGAGATCTCAGGAAGTATATTGGCCCTTTAATACACATGAATGAACCTTCTAAATTCTCAGGGAAATTAATAAAATATTTCTATTAGAAATATTTGTGAACCATTTTACGTATTTGTCCTTGTGGTTTCGACAATGAGTGCCCCACATAATGCCACGTGTCAGGGTATTTTTGGGATTTCGCACCACTTATCTTCGCCTTTGCTTCATCCCTGGCTCCTGTGTTTTTGTGGTTTCGAAGAGAGCAGAATAATGGTCAGGAAAATTAGATGAATAAGATATGAAATTGGGCCACACTCTTTGTTTATAATTATTATTATTTTTTTGAGAGAATATGTGTGACGTCCCAACTTTTTAGAGGATCATTCATCTTATAACTACTCCCGTCCTAGCACGCTTAACTCTCTTAATCTCTTGGGCTTAGCCACCAAGCAAAATACTTAAGCCGGGTTAAGAGTTTAGCTCTATTATATCTTATATATAGGACTATCTGGGGTCTCACAATATGTTTATAAGAAATTATTATTGCCTATACAGTAATATATTTGTACACCTGAACATTGTATTTTTAAGCCTTAAATGTAAAGTATAAATTGTTAAACGCATTATGTTATATTTATATATGACCAACGTATTTAAAATCACAAGGGTAAAAATGTAAAGAGACCTCCTCACATCTAGGAACTTCTGAAATAGACCTCTCAACTTTTTTTTTTGTCCCCTTTGGAGGCCCCTCAATTTCCAGTATATTTTTAAATTAAGTAATTTTAGCTAAAAAATTGAAAATTTTATCAAGTTTATTAGTGATTTCACCAAACTTAATTACTTTAATTAACAGTTAATAATTAATAGAGTTCTTAAATTTTATAAATTTTTTAATTTAATTAAATATGAAAATTTAAATAAAAAGAATTAGAAGTCGATGAGGTATCAATCCATTAAAACAAAAAGAAAAAAAATGAGCGGACTATTTCAATATCCCCTACAGTTGAGGGGGTCTTCATACATTTTCATCAATTATAAATTTTAGACATTTACTTCCTAAAAATGAAACAATGTCCCTTTGATGCCATTGATTTTTTTTTTTAATATCAGTCAATAGGTTTCCAAATTTTTATGTTTTTTACATAAATCTATTTTATGTTGAAACTCACAGTTATCAATTAGATTTTCGGGTAAATTGCACGTTGGATCCTAAAACTATAAGACATGTGACATTTTGACATTCAAACTTTAATTTATTATAATTTCTAGCACAAACTTTCAGAATCATGCCATATAACCTAATGTAGTCTCACACACGTCGCCGCCTCCACCAGCGTCTGCGTGTCCGCCCGCCGCAACACCTTGTAGATCGCATCCTCCCCTAGCTCTGGCACCGATGCTGATCCCCTTGCCCCCTCCACTTCTACCGCTGTTGTTTCTTCGCGAAGCTTCTTTGCACTTCTCAGCTCCTCCGAAGGATCTACGCAGCTAGATTCTCCTTTCCTTTCATTGATCTCTGATTTCTTCGCGAGGATTGCAGATGGGGTAGAGATGTGTACAAGGACCGGGGAGCGGTGGGATCGAAGGCAGAGAACGGATCGTTCGATCGGAAGTGGATCAACGAGGTCCTCGACAGGCACTTGGAGAAACCCTGACCATCCAGTTCGTGGGGATTGAACGGCAAGGATAGGCTTGTGATGCCTTCCACATCGACGGGGAACTTCTCCTCTCTCTCCAAGAACAACAAGTGCTCCAAAAGTTCGCATTTTGATTTCTAATCCCTTTTAATGTTTTGACTAATCTCTGCTTGTGGTGTTTGAATGGTTTGTTTTGTTTGATTTAGGCATCTATTTGTGCATACTATGCAGAATTTTGAGCATATTATTTATGTGCCCGAAAGAAAAAAAATAGTGTACAATGAATTAATTAAGTCTTATTCTTTGTATGTGTGGTATATTTGTAGTGCTTTTAATGCGATTCTTTTGCCCTGTTTAAAACCTGATTCACTGCTCGGATCCAGTGGTAAGATGATACGGTTCTACCGTATCGAAAGAACGAATCGATCACTTAATGTAACATTAGTGGCATATTGGCATAAGCCTATTTCTAAATAACAAGATATTTGAATTTGAATTTGTTTATTAACGGAAAGCTAGCTAGGGTCGTTTCATCTCCTCCGTCCTCCAAAAACAACCTTGTCCTCAAGGTTGGAAATCCGGAAATTGCTTTTGAATTTTGTGCGAAGTCTCCCACGTGGCATCTTCGGGTGGCAAATGAGCCCACTTGACTAAATCTTTATAATAGTTATTACGCTTCTCCATGCGGCGATCGAGAATAGCAATAGGTTGAATCTTAAGCACTCCATCTGCGATATTTGGTAACTGGGATGCCATTATGTCGCCGGAGCCCACCTTCTTCTTTGAGCATGAGACATGAAAATCTGGATGAATTTTTGATCCGTGTGGTAACTCCAATTTGTAGGCAATAGACCAAATTATCTCTACAACTTTATATGGACCATAAAATATTGGAGAAAGCTTGAGATTGGCACGAGCAATCACCGAAGCCTGTTGGTATAGTTGAAGTCTGAGATACACCATGTCACCTACTTCAAACTCCCGCTCCGTACGATGTTTGTCAGCTTGTTATTTCACTCATGCTTGTGCCGATTCAAAATTTTTCTTCAAAAGGCGCAAGATTCTATCCTGGTCTTGTAATTCCACCTCAACACGGTGAACATTAGTAGTCTCGGCTATATATGAGAGTAAAGTAGGTGGTTGTTGACCATAAACCACCTCATATGGAGTCATCTGGTTAGAAAAATGAATAGTATTGAACCACCATTCCGCCCAAGGAAGCCATTTGGTCCAATCTTTTGATCGTTGGCCCGAGAAGCATCTGAGGTAAGTCTCCAAACATCGGTTGACTACCTCTATTTGACCATCCGATTGAGGGTGATAGGCCGAGATCATGCACAATTTAGTCCCTTGAAGGCGAAACAATTCCTGCCAAAAAGCACTAGTGAATAACGGATCTCGATCACTTGCAATTGAAGTTGGCATGCCGAGCAATTTGAAAACATACTCGACAAACAAGTACGCTATCTATGAAGCAGTGTATGGATGAGCCAGCAGAATAAAATAGGCGTACTTGGAGAGCTGGTCAACTACGACCAATATGGTACTCCTTCCCTGTGAAGGCGGTAACTCATCAATGAAGTCTATAGAAATGTCAGCCCAAATACGCTTAGGACTCGGTAGAGGTTGGAGAAGCCAAGGAGTGGCAATTGCTTCACTCTTGTTTCATTGGCAAATATCACAGGATACTATATGATTCTTTATGTTTTTCTTCATCCCCTTCCAATAGAAGGTCTTAAGAGCTCTTTTATATGTCTTACGAAAACCAGAATGTCCTACCTCGGGAGAGTCATGGAAAAGATGTAGAATCTCCTTTCGCCATTTAGAGTTAGGCCCTAAAACCACCAATTGTTTGTATCGAAGAAGTCCTCCCTCATAAGCATAATGAGATAGGCCTGAACTTTGAACTTGCCAAATAATGGCTTGCAAGGATTCGTCCGCAGTTGTGTCGACTTTGATTTGTTCTACCCAAGTTGGCGTCGGATAGGAGATCGCAAATAACTCCGCCTCTTCCTGACGTGACAATGCATCAGCGACAAAATTATCAACTCCCTTCTTATATCTAATTTCATAGTTGTAACAGAGCAGTTTAGCAGTCCATATTTGCTGCACCTCTGAAGAAACTCTTTACACCATCAAATATTTAAGACTTTGATGATAGGAGAAAGCCTCCCTCCGACAGGAGGAAGCCTCCTCCAATAGGAGGCGCAACTGAAGAGGCTCCATGACCTCTATGCGCAGTAGGCTAGGGCTGCGCATATGAGCAAGGACCCCACCCATTCGCCTCCTTTGTAGACGGGTGTGGAGGGCATCGCGATGGCGGCCGAGCCTATATCGACACGCTCTACGCCATCTGGGTCAACACGGGAGGAGCCTCAACAGACTGATTCGGATGCCTCCACTGCTGAGTACTGGGCTCAGCGGGCAGAGCAGAAGTGAGCCATGGAGAGTCTTGCCAACTTCCGTAAGTTTAATCTGCTGGTCTTCGGCAGCAAAGGTCATAATCCGATAGTGGTCGAGTCATGGGTCGACAACATGGAGTAGCTGTTCGAGGACCTCCTAGATACTGGACCAGGCTCAGGTTCCTTTGGCTATCCACTTCTTGGTCAAGATGGCCCGAAAGTGGTGGAAAGCTGAGAAGCAAAAGCGCATCGATATCGGTTTGCCCCTTTCTATGTGAGAGGAATTCAGGGGGCTCCTCTTTGCCTCCTATTTCCCCGACAGCCAAGCAACAGATGGAGGAGGACTTCAAAGACCTCCTCTAAGGGAACCGCATAGTGCAGGAGTGCGAGCAGGAATACTCCCGCATTGTGAGCTGCATCTCGTTCGTGGTGTGAGATGAGGCGGACAAGAGGCTGGATGCTTTGAGCGGGACCTTCGACCGAGCATCTACTTCGAGGTTCAACCGCTTGCCATATGGACCTATAGGGCAATAGTGGACTACACTCAATTGGTGGAGCACGGGAAGGCCGTCGTGCGCCAAGGGTGTGAGGCCTTTGTAAAGGCAAGGAGAAGGACAAGAAGCTGGCCTAGGGTGGCTCTAGGGGACACCCAAGTTCCAAGCAGCCCCCATAGGCACTCGCGCTCACAGTCACGCTTACAAGGGTCATATCACTCATAGCCTCTTAAGCGGTGTGTGATTTGCCGTGGACCACATCGGGCCATGCAATGCGACTAGCATGGGGGGAATTACTCTAGATGTGGCCAAATGGTCTATGTGGCAGCCGATTGCTACCGGGGCGCATCACCGGCCCGATTATCTGCTTCTGTTCCCTCTGCCCTGAGACAATATTAGAGAGCACCACCAACAGCCCCTTCAGGTGGGCGACCCTCTGCATCGCGACAGCACGAGGTGCCACAGCAGCCACTGAGTGGGCGAGTTTTGCCACTCAGGTGGAGAAAGAGCCGGCAGCCGATGATGTCATGGAAGGTATAACTTTATTACATTGTGTTAGATATAGGGCATTATTCAATACTGGTGTATCACATTCATTCGTCAGTAGGACATTTTTCCACTACCCATGTGATTAGTATCTAAGAGGCCGCGAGTACTAGGCGGGGTTCATGCTCCAGACCACGCTTTCTACGTCACTGACTATTGCCCTACCTGTCTAGTACAAATTAGCAATTAGATCATGCCGGTGGACTTCTTGGTGTTGAGATGACTGGAGGACCTTGATATCGTGCTAGGAATGGACTGGCTCTCGCAGTATCATGCAACTATCAATTGCGAGAGCCGAGTCATCTCCTTTCAGGAGTTTAGGCAAAAGGAGGTCGTCTACCGAGGATATAGGAGCTCGCTTTTCGCCATTATAGTCTCCACATCTTGAGCCAAGAAATTGATCAATGGTGGATGTGTGGCCTACTTGGCCACCATAGTGGAAGAGCTTGCCGAGTCTTCGGTACTGGAGGGTATCCTATAGCCCGAGATAGCCGGATGTGTTTCCAAAGGAATTATCGGGAATGCCGCCAGAGCAGGAGATCGAGTTCGTGATAGACTTGGTTCCCGGTACAGCGCCGGTTTCTAAGGCACTTTATTGGATGGCACCGATGGAATTGAAAGAGCTTAAGGCTCAACTATAGGATCTGCTGGACAAGGGCTTCATCAAGCCTAGTGTCTTCCCGTGGAGAGCCCCGGTTCTACTCGCGAGGAAGCAAGAAGGGCCCTGCGGTTGTATGTGGATTATTGAAAACTTAACAAGGTTGTTATCAAGAATAAGTATCCACTATCGCAGATCGACGATCTGTTTGATCTATTGCAAGGGTCCTCGGTACTCTTAAAAATTGGTCTTTAATCAGGATACCATCAGCTGAAAATAAAATCGAAAGATGTACACAAGACAGCTTTTAGGACGCGTTACGGTTATTTTGTGTTCAACGTAATGCCGTTCGGGCTTACCAATATCCCGGCAGCTTTCATGGATCTCTTGAACTGCGTCTTTCAGCCCTTTCTAGATCGATTTGTCATGATTTTCATCGATAACATCTTGGTCTACTCCCGAACTGTCATGGAGGCAAGTTTTGCAAGTACTTTGGGAGCAGAGACTATTTGCAAAATTAAAAAAATGCTAATTTTATTTTCGAAAAGTTTCATTCCTGGGCCACATTATCTCGGAGGTCGGGGTTCTCAGTGGACCTTAAGAAAGTGGAGGCAATCAATGATTGGCCTCGACCCACAAATATCACCGAAGTCCGAAGCTTCGTCGGGCTTGCGGGGCATTATAGGCGGTTCGTGTAGGGGTTCTCAAAAATCACCAATCCACTTACACGCCTCACATGCAAAGGGGTTAAGTTCATTTGGAGTGATGAGTGCAACAAAAAATTTTAACTTTTAAAGAAAAAATTGATATCCCTTAAATCCTCATCTTGTCTACGGCAGGGAAATGATTTGTGATTTATAGAGATACCTCCGGGAGCAGTCTTGGGTGTGTATTAATACAAGATGATAAGGTTATTACCTACGCCTCTAGACAATTAAAGAGCTATGAAAAGAATTATCCCACCTATGACTTTACGTTAGTCGTAGTGATCTTTGCCTTGAAGCTATGGCGACACAACCTTTATGGCGAATATTGTGAGATTTATATGGACCACAATGAGGATCAAAATGGCAACCTAAGAGGGGGGGTGAATTAGGTTTCTAAAATAAAATGTTAAATAATCAAGTAATTTAAAAACTCGAAACAAATAAAGTGAGAGAAAGTGAGGAGTTAGAGAAATGCAAACTCAAGAAGCACACAATCGATTTGTTTCGAGGTTCGGCACTTTGCCTACGTCCCCGCCAACTTCTCAACACAAGAGAACGTTGGATCTCCACTAAACGATGCTTTTGCGGGCAAGCACCAAGCCTTCGCACCAACACCTTCTTCTCTCAAGAAGGTTACACTTTCAAGCTTCAACTCTTTTCTTTTCTCTCTTTTACAAGATGATATCTCACTATCAATTACACTCAAGTTTAGAGAGAGGATTGAGGGCTTAAGAGTATTAAAAATACTGAAGTATATAAGCTCAATTGGACTTTGGAATCCCTGCTGAGAAAGGCCTCAATACCATCTATTTATAGCCTCAGCCAACTTCAGGTCGTTGCACTTTCGGGCGCCCTAAACAGAACTTTCGGGCGCCCAGATGTTGAGCACGCGCACTGCAAAACCAGCTGCCTGTCAGACCCGTGCGCCGCTTTTCTGGATCCGTACAATCGGGCCTTCAGAACTTTTGTGGGCGCCCAGATCACGCGCGACAGCTTTCTGACCAGCCAGACCACGCGCGCCGCTTTTCTCTGAGCAGGACTTTTGGGCCTCCAGAAGTCAACTTGTGGGCGCCCAGAACATGCGCGACAGCTTTCTGACCAGCCAGACCACGCGCGCCGCTTTTCTCTGAGCAGGACTTCTGGGCCTCCAGAAGTCAACTTGTGGGCGCCCAGAACATGCGCATCGACTTTTCTGACACTGTCAGACCACGCGCGCCGTTTTCTCTGAGCAGGACTTCTGGGCCTCCAGAAGTTAACTTGTGGGCGCCCAGAACATGCGCGACAGCTTTCTGACCAGCCAGACCACGCGCGCCGCTTTTCTCTGAGCAGGACTTCTGGGCCTCCAGAAGTCAACTTGTGGGTGCCCACTTTCTCAGGCACGCGCGCCGCCTGCGCAGCGCTGCTGTCAGAACTTTCGGACCGTTGCGTCGTACTGTCCGGAACATCAAACCTGTCAAGTCAAATATTCGGGCGCCCTAAACATACAGTTCGGGCGCCCAGATCATAAACCATTCTGGACCACCCAAACATCAAACCGTCAGGATCCACAAAACCTGAGCAGAACTTTCGGGCCTCCAGAAGTTAACTTGTGGGCGCCCAGATCAGGTGAAGAAGTTTCTGGACCACCTAAACAACAAACCGTCAGGATCCACGAAACCTGAGCAGAACTTTCGGGCCTCCAGAAGTTAACTTGTGGGCGCCCAGATCAGGTGAAGAAGTTTCTGGACCACCTAAACAGCAAACCGTCAGGATCCACAAAACCTGAGCAGAACTTTTGGGCCTCCAGAAGTTTGTGGGCGCCCAGAACAGGGTCCAAAACACAAACTTGACAGAAAACAGTTTTTGAGAAGTTTTTGAATATTGTTTGAAGTCCCATGTGCTTTAGATGATAAAAAGAGTAAGTTAAAATATAACTTGACATTTCATACTTTAATCTTTAAAGCACAATGTTAAAAGGTGGAGTAGAGAGATATTTTATCAACTTGACAAGGTAGCTTCAAGTGGTGAAGCTTAGTGCTCGAGGATTGCCCATCTTGAGTCCAATTGAAGATAGAGAAGTCTAAACACAAAACTCAAGATAAAATATTAGTTCAATTATTTGTTATCATCAAAATCTAAAGAATGATTAGGGCCACTAGGCCAACACACAATAGTCTTAAGTATTTGTTTACTTAGAAAGGGATATATCTAAGGAAACGTTGATGGTTGGAACTGTTGAAAGACTACGACGTTACAATCTTATACCAGCCTAGAAAGGCAAATGTGGTGGCGGACACTCCGAGTCGAAAATCTGTAGAGAATCTCGCAATGATGATCACTAGCCAAGCACCGCTACAGGAGGAAATGTGGTGGTTTGATTTGGAGATTGTTGCGTTCAGCGCCCTAGTAAAGCTTATGACACTTAGAGTTGCAGCCGATCTTGTTGGAGAAAATCAAAGAGAAGCAAACCTAAAATGAAAAGCTCCAGAAGGTACGATTTGACATTAAAGCCGAGCATGCAGAAGACTTCAGCATGGACTCTTAGGGAGTCTTAAGGTATCGGGGTCGGCTATGTGTACCTAGTGTCCCGAAGATCTGAGAGGAGATCTTGAGAGAAGCACGCTAGTCCCCGTATACCATCCACCTGGGCGGCATCAAAATGTACAAAGATTTGAAGATGCATTTCTGGTAGCCAGGTATAAAAGGAGATGTTGGACGCTTTATGGCTCAATGTCTAGTGTGCCAACAAATCAAAGCCGAGCACCTACTTCCGGTGGGCAAATTGCAAAGTCTCCCGATACCCATATGGAAGTAGGAGAACATCACTATGGATTTCATCGTGGGCTTGCCTCGGTCGTAAGAAGGCCAGGATGCGATTTGGGTGATCATGGATCGGTTGACTAAATTGGCTCATTTTCTGCCGATTCACACCACCTAGTCGCAGGATAAACTGGCACGAATCTATATCGGCGAGGTTATGCACCTTCACGGAGTGTCGATGTCCATTGTTTCAGAGCGAGATCCCAGTTTGTATAACAATACGTTTTGGAAGAGTCTCCATGAGGCTCTTGAAACGCGCCTTGATTTTAGCATAGCATATGTCGAGGATTTCAACTGGATACTCACCATTGCTTAGATCCTCCTGCAAGTCCAAAGGGAATAACTAATGATGTGAGGCGGATTAGGCACATAGTAGCGACATGTGGAACGCGTCGTGTACTCCAGCTAAGCTTGGAGGTAGTGCAACCCAGTATGCCACAGGGCTGATATGCTCCAACACTTCAAAAGGTCAAATGTAGCGAGGACTCAGCTTCTTCTACATTCAAAATTGCTGCACTCCCTTTGTAGGTGATACCTTTAAGAGCACATGATCCCCGATGCTAAAATTCAAGTCGCGTCGGCGCTTGTCAGAACAACTCTTTTGCTAACTCTACGCCCTCAACAGCCTTTGATGCACAATCTTCACTTTCTTCTCAGCCTCTTGTACAATGTTTGGGCCCAAGGTAGATCTTTCACTGACCTCGCTCCAATGTAATGGAGATCGACACTTCCTACTATAAACTACTTCGTAGGGTGCCATCCCGATGCTCGCTTAGAAGCTATTTTTGTAGGCAAACTCCGCCATTAGCAAATATTGTTGCCAACCGGCTCCATAATCAAGAACGGACGCCCGCAACATATCTTCCAGGATTGATTAGTCCTTTTCGATTGCCCATCACTTTGAGGATGCAAGAGAAGGTGTTGCGAAATCGCTCCATTCCATATGTGAAAGTGTTGTGAAACAACTATGAGGAGCGGAAAGCTGCTTGGAGCTCGAGAGCACCTTGCGGGAATGTTTCCCTCACCTATTCGGAGAACCAAATAAAGGTGTGGATTTTAGTTTTGGGGACGAAACTCCTTTTAAGGAGGGAAGGATGTAATGTACTGAACGTTGGCAAAATTGATAAAGTGCGAATTAAGTCATGCTAAATGTGGCTAAGGGCCTGTTTGGCCTAGCTTTTAAAAAGTGATTTCTGAAAAAGTGATTTTGGTTTGGAAAAGTGATTTCTGTTAAAAGCTGTAGAGCGTTTGGCTGAGTCTGATAGAAAAGTGATTTTGCTGAAGTGATTTTAGAAAGCTGTTTGGCAAATTTTTTTGTTGAAGTGATTTTGTAATGCTGTTTAACAATAGTCATTTTTCAAACTAATTAATATTACATGCCAATATTTCAAGTTGGTCTTCTTGTATGGTCATATGACACGCTTTCACAATAACCAGAAAGCAAGGATTCATTTCTCTCAATTGAGGTGGATCTTCAACAATTTTGCCTTGTCATTATTTATGCGTTTATCGAACATTCTCTTCTAATGTTTTGTTGACTACTTTTGGTGCCAATTGCTGTATATGTAGCTGATGCTCTGTTATTCATTTCCTGTAAGTCAGTATATCTTAGTTGCTGTTACTGTTGATGACATTGAATGCTGTTGCAAAATGCAAACTACCTTCTGATGGCTCCTGCAGTTTAATCCTAGGAAAGGCCTGGTTCAAGGCTTCTGCATTGCTTACATTTTCCTTTAGTTTTTCTAATTTCAAAATCTATGCAATTGAATGAAGTCCCCAGATGGACTTACAATACTTCCCTTATTAACATTTGGTCAGCTCACTGAACCTTTTCTTTTACAAGAGTGAATAAAGTATTTACTGTATTAAGACATTTGGTATAAAGGCCAGTAACCACTCTACTGAGTCAGTTCTGTTCAAGTAGAACAATCACCTGGTACCTTTTTTAGATGACTGATTCAGCCGGAAAAAAAATTACCAACAAATACCCTGAAATTTTCAATCCAAGAGCTAATCTACACAAATTTGAGTAGACAACAAAAAATTAATCAAACAATCAAACACACATTTTCTAAGTTTAAACATCAAAAAAGGTTGCAACAATGCAAGTTGGTCTTCTTGCAACTTGGTTAGTGGTATTTTGTGCTCATGGCTTGACGTAACCGGCGTGGATCCGGCTCGATACGGCAAGACGTCTTTGCCGGATTTGCCGGTATGGATCCGGTGCGGATTCCGGATCCGGCAAGGACGGATCCCGTCGGCTTGGATCCTGCGAGATCCGTCTTTGCCGGATCCGGCCCCGGCGCGGCCGGACCCACACCGGATTCGTTGCATATAACCGGAATATTTTTTTTAAGAAAAAAAAATATTTTACTTGCCGGATCCGGGGTCGGATCCGGCAAATAGCGATCCATACCATCGCGGATTCGGCCGGATCCGGCAAATACGGACCCCGCCGGCGCGATTCCGGCCGGACCTGCGAGCAATGGGGGAAGACAGAGAGGGAGAGAGAGAAATCTGTAAAAAAAGAAAAGAAAAAAAGAAGAAGAGTGTACCTTCTTTGGAGGTTCGCCGGAAAGAAAAAATTCGCCGGAGAGAAAGGTATCGCCGGAGAGGAAGAAGGGAGAGAGATGGAGGAGAGAAGAGAGGAAAGTGGATTTTTTTTTTTTTTTCTGTTGGAGAGGTTGGCTGTGGGTAAATGGGAGAGAGAGGAGAGTAGTTGGAAGTATTAATTGAATAAAAGGGTAGAGTAGAATTATGTTGTTTGTTTAGTTCGGTATTTTCATAATTTTTTTTAAGTGAGAAAACTGCTTTTGCGGGAATCAGTTTTGGAGAAGCAGCTTTTTTCTGCTTCTGATTCTGGAGGTAGAAAAATTAGTTTTCTGATTCTGAAAAGCAGAAGCAGATTTTAAAACTCCCATTGCCAAACGCTCTACTGAGCCCAAAATCACTTTTGGACTCAGAACCACTTTCCAAAAGCTTCGCCAAACACCCCCTAAATGAGCTTAGGGGAGTTTAGAATAAGTTTCGATCGAATTAGAACTAATTCCGATCAAAATGAACAGAGTGGCTCGGCGGATGCAAATAAGTAGATTTGAGGGGTTTAGTTGCTAGTGTTGCAACCCTATAAAATGGCATGACACTATTTGCCCTAATGGAACAACAACCGCCTCTGCACTCCCTCTCTTACTCTCTCTCTCTCTCCTCTCTTTCTCTTTAGAGAAGAAATCATCATTGTTGGAGGAGCTTACAAGCTCGAGTTTGATCTCATCTAAAGCTTGGAGTCGGCGAGGAGCTTCAAGAGGGAGCTCTAAGAGGAAGAAAAGGACCTTCTATCCCACGTTTTGACTTGCAATAAGGGAGAAGTAAGTAGGGATTTTTAAGGGTTTTGGTTATTAAGATTTCGAATGGGAATTTTGGGTTTCTAATGGTGTTAGAACCATTTTCTTTTGGGGTCTGCTTGGTGCTCCAACAGATCATGTCCACCCCATTTGATGAGGATACAACAAAGGTAGGAAATATCACCGAAAGTGGGTAATCTCTTTCTTTGTCCATGACTTCTAGTTTATTTAGCATGTTAAATTAGTATATATCACTCTAAATCTGATTTAGTTGCATGCTAGGGAGAAACTAGGGTTAAACCCTTTTGAATGAGAATAGCAAATAAAATTGAGAACCTAGAATGTACGTTAAAATATGTGGCATCTAACCTAGGCAAAACCTAAGGTGAGATATAGAGAGTGTGAACTCTAGGTTAAAGGCGAACTAAAGTGCTGGATGCATTTGGTGGTCATGTGTTTTAACCCTAGGGGTCATTAAGCTTACGATGACATGATGCGTGTGTCGAGACTTTTCGGTTGCCGGAGTAGTTCGATCATTCTCGACTCCCATATGCCTCAAGTTAGGGATAGTTCGATCATTCTCGGCCTCTTATGACTGCCGATTAGAGAGTACTTTGATCATTCTCGGCTTCCATAAGGCATGGTGTCAACCGAACAGAGAGTAGTTCGATTATTCTTGGCTCTCCACGAGGCGTATACATCAATCGAAGGGGGGGTAGTTCGATAATTATCGGCACCCCAAGAGGTGCGCCTGCGGGAAGTGTCATTGCGGGAGTAGTTCAATCATTCTCAGCTCCCTTATGCCTCGAGGTTGGAGTAGTTCGATCATTCTTGGCCCCTCATGCCCGCCGATTGGAGAGTAGTTCGATCATTCTCGGCTCCCATGAGGCGTGGTTGTTCGAAGGGAAAATATTTATACTGTGATTCTAATAGAATTCGATCTTATCTATAATAAAAACCAATTAGATTCGAATTCATATGATTCTGATCTCAAGTGGGCCTAGAATTTTCTTACCCAAAGTCAAGCCCATCCATTATGTCTTAAGCCTATTTAATAATTCGGGCCTTATTCCAGCCCAGTGAACATCACCTATGCCAAAAAGAAAAAAAAACTGCAATAAGATGGGCCCTATAAATTTGGATTGAGCCCAATCCGCTGGATGAAGGCCCACCTCCATACCCATATTCGAAAATTCAATTTTGAATTTTAAATAATACACCCGCGTGCAAAAATTTAATTTTGAATTTTGAATATTTGAATTCAATTTCAAAATTTTGAATTTTCAAATATCCCTCAACCTCATGCACACCTTTTTCATTTAGGGCATGTTTGGTTCACCTATTTTAGACTATGGAATCGGAGTGGGATTCATTGATTCCAATGATTGTTGTTTGTTTTAAAGGAATCGGATTCCAACTCCCATTCCACTTTGGAATGGGAATGACTAAATCTATTGATGGTCCAATCCGGCCTTGAATACCGGATTGGCCCATTCCTAAGTAAACTACTAAAAATTCTCTTCCACCAACGCCTCCCCTCCTCTCCCTTCATCACTTTCCTCTCTCTTAATCAAAACACCCTCTAAAAAATTCTAGATTTTCATTCCGATACCCATTCTATTAATGAACCAAACGTCTTGGGATGATTCGTCATTCCATTTCCCATTCCAAAGCAATCCAATTCCATTTCCCATTCCTATTCCAATCGCGAACCAAACATGCCCTTAAATTCAACTTCGAATTTTAAATTCCCAACCAATCACTAAAATATTTCTCAACCCATTCTCAACCAATCATTCGAAATTCAAAAACTCAATTTTTAAACCCTCAACCAATTCTCAACAACCGGATTCAAAATTCGAATTCAAATTTTGAATCCGTAACTAGCTCCACGAACTCTCAACCATTCTGATTATAAATATGTGAGAAAAATAAATTCAAGGGGAGAGCAAAAAAAAAAAAGATAGAGAGAGAGGAGAGCCAAAGAGAGAGAGAGAGAGAGGGAGGGGATAACAAAAAGAAAGAGAGAGAGAGAGAGAGAGAGAGAGAGAGAGAGAGCCACACCCTTCTACGTACAAAAAAATTGAAGAAGAAGAAAAATTTCCACCGTCCCACTTCGTCCAATCTGTTACTCGGCTTCCCCGTCCGATCATCAGGTAAAAAAAAAAAAAAAAAAGTCAAAAAAAGAGGCCCCCCTTTGCCGTACGGCTGAAGGGGAGGAGGGGATTCTTTTTTCATTTCTCTTTTTCTTTCCCTCCTTCTCTTTTCTAAAAAAAAAAAGAAATATCTATCCCCTCCCTCTCCCCTTGACCGTACGGCCAAGGGGAGAGGAGGGAGATGTTCTGCTAAACAAAATAAAATAAAATAATAATAATAATAAAAAAAAATTCCTTTTTCTTCTTTTTTTTTTTCTTCTTTTCCTTCTTTCGTGCCATCGCCGTCGTCGCCATCCACGCCGCCACCGCCAAATCCCATCTTGACGACTTTGATGGGAGAGGGGAGAAGGATCGCTGATCCTCCGTTTCTTCGTACCCCTCCATCCCATTCGAAGTTGTTAATTAATGGAACGGATGGTTTACAGTTACGTCGCCGCAACTGATTTCAACCTTGGTTTGATTTTTTTTCTCAAAGGAAGAGGGGAGTGGAATCAATGGTTCCCCATTTCTTCGGACCCTTCAACTCCTTTTGAGAACGTCGAACCGAGCCTGCTAAATATATATATATACATATATATATATATACAAAATCGCATAAAGTCGTTTCGGATGATTTCTTCGGACGTCCGAACCCCGGCTCCTTCGTTTTGACCCAAACTGATTCAGATGATTTCTTCGGACATCTGAATTTCGATTCAATCAAAATTGTAATTTTAAAAAGGAGATTTCTTCGGACCCCGAATCAAAATTGCAAATAATTTTCAAAGGGGATTTCTTCGGACCCCAAAATCAAATTGCAATTAAATTCAAAAAGAAATTTCTTCGGATCCCAAATTCAAATTTGCATAAGGCTAAAGAGGCTTTCTTCGGACCTCAATTTCTTACAAAATAAATTCAAAAGAGTATGCAAAATAGCCCACAAATAAACTAAACTTAACACAGGCCCAGAATCCAGGCCCAGTTAACATACGGGCTCCAATCCAGGCCCAGTCAACATACAGGCCCAGAATCCAGACCCAGTCAACATGCAGGCCCAAAATGACAACCAAAATCAGTTCTAGCCCCAAATAAAAATTATAACCCAATGAAGTCCACAAATAAAATTCAAACCCATTCATAAAAATCCAAACCCAATCTATTCAACCATACGAACCCAAATCCAAGCCCACATAAAATACCAAACCCAAACCAAACCCACATAAAAACCCAAACCAAACCCACATAAAAACTCAATCCAAGTCCACATAAAAATCCAAACCCAATCTATTCCACCATACGAACCCAAATCTAAGCCCACATAAAATTTGAACCCAAACCAAGTCCACCATAAAACCCAAATCCAAACCTAGCCCAACATAAAAATCCAAACCAAGTCCACTATAAAACTGTGAGAATCCGAATTTTGGGAATTTGAAATTCTCAGTGTTCCTCTCCCCCATTACTGTGTTTTTGATCAGTATACGTATATATATACCGGTATTTATATATATGTATATGTATATAAGTGATTTTAGTGGATTTTAATAGTTGTTGGTTTTTCGTCGCGGAGAGTGAACGGCTAACGGCGCGATCCGGAGTCCGAATCTGACGAACCAAAATGGTGAGTTCGATGTCTCGGCAGTGCTGAACGCGATGGCGCGATCTGCGTCGTCGTGCGACGAGCGGATGAAAAGTTATTCCATCTTGATCGCCAAGAGGTCGTAAGTCGCATTTTGTAATTTCGCGATTTGGACCCTGTTCTCGCACCGTTTCGCGTGAGATTGCTTGTGGAGGGGTGTTTGGGCATCTTGTGCTGGCTGAGAGGGACCTTGGGGTGTTTTGCTGAGTTTGGAGGGGTTTTTCTGTAATTTGGTTGGTGGAGGGGGTGGGTGAAACATCCCCTCACACTCTCTCTCTCTCTCTCCCTCTCTCACTCCCTTCTCTCCCCTGCTCCCAGGGGGGGGGGTGAGCACGAGGCTCCCCTGCCCCTCAGCCTCCTCCCCGAGCCCTGCCGGTCGCCGCCGGCCACCGCCTGGCCGGAGCTACCCCCCCCCCCCCGGTCACCTCTCTCTCCCTTTTCTTCTTCTTCTCCTTCTTCTTCTTCCCGGAGGTGTGCACCCAGGGGAAACCCACGCCAGAGCTCCCCTGAGGTGGCACGACTGCTCGAGTCCTGCGCCGCCGCCGGTGACCGCCGCCGTGGGCCGCCGAGCTGCCGCAGCTGCTGCCAGGGCAGCTGCGGGCAGGGGGTTGGTGGCCCGAGCCGCCGCCGGTTCGCGCCGCCTTGGGGGGTGAGCGCCCTCACCCTCTGGTCCTCCGGCGCCGCCCCTTTTCTTCCCCGGCAGCCCCCGTGCCGCCGGTGCGCCGCCGCGCCGCCTGCGGCTCCTGCGTGCAAGCTGCAGGCAGGAGCAGCTGGAGGCCGCGCCCCGCCGCCTCCCGCCGCCTCGGAGGGTGGCGGCGCTCACCCTCGGGACCTCCGCCGCCGGTCTTCTCCTTCCCGGCCATCGCCGTGCTGCCGAAGCGCCGCCGCAGCCGCCGCGGCTGCCGCCTGTGCTCCTAAGGCACCCGCGGCTGTGAACTTCCGACCGCCGCCGCCGTTGCCCGGAGTTGTCGCGGTCGCCCCTTCCCCGACGTCCGGCGGGTCCCTCTTGCCGGTGCTCGCGTCGCCGTCGGCTGCCGACGCCGTTCCTTGCCGGAGTAGGTGTGGCCGAGCCTTCCCGGAGCTAGGGCTCTTCCCCGCGCCGCCGCCGCCACTTCCCGCCGCCGGCTGAGGTGAGCCCCCTCTTCCTTGCCACCTCCTCTGCCGACCCTGGCCGCCGCTGGCCGTGCATGCCGGCCGGCAGCCGGCCGGAGCTGGTTGCTCCGGCCGGGGTCTTGCTTTGTTGGATTTTGGCCGTACCTTGGTGTTTGAGCTCCCCGTTGCCTCCCGGAGCTCGGAAAGGTGAGCACGATGATCGCGGCGATGCGCTGATCATCATGCTCACCTTAGTTTCTGTTTTGGGTGAGCCGTTTTACCGTTCGGCCTTCGTCGAGCATTTTCGCCTTGTGGATGCACTGTTTTTATGGGTTTTCCCGGACTGCGACTGTTCCCGTCGCAGTGAGGCTGTGAGCATGGCCTCCGTTACATCGTTGCCTATCCGCTGGTGCTTGCGGAAGGTCGTGCGGATGTACGGTTTGCTCACACGGCCTTAGTTACGCTCGCTTTTGTGCTTGAGCTCGCTGTTTTTATGGGATTTCCCGGCTTGCGACTGGTCGCAGCGGGACAGTGAGCACGGTCTCCGTGACGTCGCTACCTATCCGCTGGTGCTTGCGGAAGGTCGAGCGGACGTACGGTTTGCTCTAGCGGCTTAATTTAGTGATTGTATGTATGTGTATGTTGCATGTTTGGGGACTTTGACGTTTGTGACAGCGTAGCGACGCTGTGGGCTGCAAGGGTAAGGTCTTGGAGACCCTGTGGACTGGTTGTCCAACCCCCTCGCCCTTCGTGTAGTTTCGGATTCGTTTCCGACGTGTTTTTTTCGATGAAATAATCGGCGAAACGCACGTTTCTAGTTGTGCGACTCACTCGCTGTTTTCGTGAGCGACTTGGCTTCGTTGTTTAGCCTTGTTGGCTGTTCCTCATCGCTGTCCCGAAGTTCCGAGGACAGCGGATGAGTGATGTGGGGTTCCGGTGCCAAATCGGCACTTTTCGGGAACCCGGGAAGCCTTTACGGGTGCGTTTGATGTTCGTGGCACCCCGTGCTTGTGCTCGCTGTCCCGTCACTTGGTTTGTTGTGCTCGGGGACAGCGAGGGGCCTTGTTGGCTGTTTGGTACCCCTCTGGGGCTTTGTGTGGTTTCGGGATCGTTCCGGTGGGTTTCCCGGGCGATCCGCGGTTTCGGGATGTGAGAGCTTTGTGTTTAGCGTCGACTTGGTGGACCTTGACCCTGTGAGTCTTTCGTAGGTCCTGTCGCGGTTTCCGAGAGCCGTCGGTGTTAGATTGGATCTTACCTACAGGTGGGTACTTCGATCCGGAGTCGGTTCAGTGGACTACGGTGATACCTTTCTATCCCTCCTTTCGTATTTTAGTTATTAGTTCACTTGACTCCCGTAGACTCTACTTATATGCGTGCTTGGATAGTAGAGTAGTTGTGGATTGCATGTTCCTTGAGACGACCCAGTTGGTCGGAGGTGATCGCCTGTTGTTTCGAGCGATCCTAGTTGTAGTTTATTGGTTGTTTCTCGGCTTGTTGCCGTTCTGTGGATTGAGCATATGCATCGATCGTCACAGCTCTTCCCGCACTTCACGTACACCGCGGTCTGATCCACCGTGTGGAGGTGTTCTTTTCCGGAAAAGGGTCGTGAATTTCTACCGACCCGTGAGCCCCGAGCATTGCGTCGGGATGGATGGTGCCCGTTGGATTGAGCAGGGTGACAGTGCCAGGGCCACGTCCCGGTGGCTATAGATTGGGTTTACTTTGTGGTTATCTCCTTTGATGCATACTAGTTGCTTACAGTAGCATAGTTATTTCAGTTGTATGTTAGCCTCATACTTACTTGTGCTACTGTATACCATATCTATCTTTTGTTGACCCTCGTGCCGGTGTGTACACCTCGCCTTCGTCGGCTTGCGGTACCCACTGGGAGGGGAGACATGCGTGCATGTTCTCACCCCCCACCCCCTTTACAGGTTTCAGGTGAGCAGGGTGGTGAGTGTCGGGACGCTGCGAGGCACGCCTAGATAGTAGCTCTAGAGGTTCCGACTCGTGAGGCTACATCCCCAGATTTGGTTATTCCCCTACCTCTATTTGATAGATGTAATGTGTGGTTCAGTTACCCCGTTGTAAATTCTAGCATGCTTATGTTGTGGATTCATTCTATATGCTTGTGTGATGACTGCATGCTTGGACTAGTTGATTGTATCCTTGCTTTTCAATCGTTTCGTTATCTAGCATTTCGGTTTTCTACCCCTCGTGGTAGCGTCGTAAAACAAGGTTTCCGTGTGGGAAACGGTTTTCAAATGGATTTCTGATTGCTCGGTTTTGTGATTTCAAAAGGAGAGTTCTCGTGTGGAGAACAGTTTTCAAAGGCTTCTTCAATGATTGAGATTAGGGTTTCAAACTAAAGCTTCTGGGTAAGGAGCAGCTTTCTAGAATGATTGTTGCTTGTGCATTGCATCATCCTTCGCTTAAGGATTTGCTTAGATTCATACAGGTTAAGGACTGTTAGCTGTATGAATCTCTCGTTGTGTTGATGTGCTGTTGGGATGAATGAATGGTGGTTGTGATCCTGTTGTTTGTTGTTGGACGCCGTGCAAATACAGGGGAGGCTCTGTCCGTGTGTACAGTGGACCCTGTATTTGTGGCGGGTCTGTACGTGGCACGGGCTAGGCTTTTCAAAAAAAAAAAAAAAAAAAAAAAAAAAAAAAAAAAACAAAAAATAGCACGTTTTTTCGCATCTTGAACTAGCCCCGGGCGTGACAGATTAAGATGGTATCAGAGCGTAAAGGGAACAAACACTCGTTCATTCATCAACTTGTAACTGAACCACTGGTTAGGCTGACCCCTAGGAAGACCTAGGATGTATAGGCGCGCGAGCTCGAGGGGTTTGTTTTCGGCTTGTGTTTTGTGGGAGTTGCCGACCCCTTTTCTCTTGCGCTGGTTTCTGCTTTTGCAGTTGGTTTGTGGTCTTGGTAGACCTCCTCGTCCGGGTCGTGGTGGTGGGCGTGCGCCTGCGGAGCTGTCTGCTGGTTTTTCTATTTCGGGCCGTTGTGGCCGGTTCGAGTGAGGAGCTGGCAGGAGGCGGACAGCCTGGTGTAGACCGTGCCCTGTGTGCTTGGGGCCGAGGCGAGTGGTCAGCTGGCGACCCTCTCCGGCATGTTCCGGCTTGTTCCGGTGGTTTTGCAACAGGCCACGGCAGCTGCCGCTCCAGCCCCTCCTACTCCTCCGCCGTGCACCCCGATGACTGCAGACCCTCCTGTGGCACCCACCCCGTTGTGCGACGACCGTGACGACGACAGCGACTTCGTCGGCTGTTTCGCGCGTGGACGCCGACCCCGCGTTGGGGGTGGTGGTCACATCTGAGCGTGTTGGGGCGGATCTCCTGAGTTTTGATCTGCCCTTGTTCGCAGGTTCGTGCTCCTTCTAGTGGTGGTGGATCTGTTTTGTTGTTGGGCTGTTCTTGCCCTGTCCCCACTTATCGCGTTGAGCACGAGGGCCTCTGCGAGCGTCTCTATGGAGACGGTGCTTTGAGCGGTTTCGACCGCAGTTTGGGTGTTATCCCCTCTGTTTTGTTGGGTAGGGCTGTGGAGCCTACCCCTCTGACGTCTTGCTGGTGGCATCGTCAGTGTTGGTTTTTCGACCATTGGCTAGTTCTGGCGTCGAACTGACGTGTACTAGACTGAGTGGACACTGTTGAGTGTCGGGTGTTTGTTGGTGCCTACGTGGCTTGCGGCTATTCTAACGCCTAAATTGGTGTCTTATGGGATTCCGGGTGGTATTTGTAGGTTTCCGTGTTGCCGCGAGATCTTCCAGGTTCTTGTTGGAAATCTCACCACGTCGACGTTGGTTAATCGACGCTGGTTTTGTTCTGCCTCCGGTTTGGTTCGCTTGGTTGACGACCCTTTGTCGCCCGTAGCCGCCGGTTCGTTGTTGGAAGCCGATGACTCCTAGAGAGTTGGCTCAGGGCAGACTTTGTTTTGTGGGTCGGTTTGCTGTTCCCGTTAATTCGGTGACTCGTCTGTGACCTTGGTCCAGCTGTTGAGTGGTTGACCCGTACCTTCGTGGTGTTGCCGACTGGTTGTTGGCCTTGACCTTGGGATATTTCGTTTTCTTTTGATAAGTACGTTGGCTGCAGACAACGTAGTGTCGAAAGTTAGAACGAAATACCCTATCCCTTTTGGGGACTTTCTGGATTGGGTCGGTGCTTTCCCCTTGCAAGACATTTCTCGCCCTTGTCGTCTTGCGGAAAGCTGTGTGTTGGTCATCCCCGATCTAGTGGTGAGCCTTGAGCTAATCCTGGCGTGGTTTTGCGCAGTTGATTTGCCATCACTGCCGTTGGTTTGACTCCGGTTGAGTCGGGGTGCCCTCTTAGCTCGGTTTCGGGATGACGGGAGCCTGGTTGTGGGCTCCGAGCTGTGTTTGCGTGCAGAGTTTTCGCCGTGTCTTTCGTATAGTTTCGCTTTGGAGCGCGTGTCCGATCTTTGGATCTGAGGTTCGGAATCGTTGGTGCTTGTATCGCTTGTTGCGATTGGCAGCCCTGTACGCCTGAGTGTTGGACTCGCAAGGTTTTCGTTGGTTGGATTGTGAGTCGAGCTACCTGTTGGTCGGTGTTGTTTTTGTACCCTCCACCGCAGACCTTCGATCTCTTCGACCGGCTCCAGGGAGCCTCGGTTTTCTCGAAGTGTGTTCTGCAGCCAGGTTATCTTTAGTTGAGGATCAAGGCCGAGGACGTTGCGTTAACGGCCTTCCGGACTCGTTGCGGGCTTTACGAGGTAACGGTTTTGCCGTTCGGTTCGACGAACGTCCCGACAGCCTTTTGGATTTGATGAGCTGGTTTTTCGGTAGTTCTCGGATCAAATTGTCGTGGTCTCCTTTGCCGACATACTGATCTATCCGAGGAGTTTCCTCCTTGGTTCGCATCGTGATGTGGGTTGGTTTTGTGGAGGAACCAAGGAAGGAGGACTCTGTAGTGGTTTGGCCTGTTCCGGCTCCTGTGACCGAGTTTGGGGACTTCCTCGGCTTGGGCGTCGTTGTCGGCGAATTGTTGAGGGTTCTCCTCAAAATCGCCGCCCCTTTGAGTGAGCTGTCGAGGTAAGGCACGTTGTTTCTCTAGACTCCCGCTTGTCTGTTGAGCGTCTTGGAGCCGATGGACTGTTTGACCCGTGCCCCTATCTTAGCATTGTCGCGGCCTGGTGTGGTAGTTACGATCGTCGGCAATGCATCTATGGATAGGATTGTGGTGCGTGCTCATGCAGCAAGAGAGGATTATCGTTTGTGCTCCGCGCTAGTTGATGGACCGTAGGAAGATCTATCTAGCGCTCGATCTTGAGTTAGCAGCAGTGGTGTACGCTCTCGAGCTTTTGAGACTGTACCTTGTGGAGCTACCGCATAGTTGTTGCCTTTGGAGGTACACCCACCTTGACGGATCAGATTTTCGGTGGGCAACCGATGGATCCGCACTGGTAGAGAGTGCGAGCTGGACTGAGAAGGTGACTTCGTGCTACATGCTGTTGGTCTTCCTTCGAGGATGGAGTTGTGTGCCCAGTGTTCAGGATTTGAGGTGAGAGTTTTGGCTGAGGCACACCAGTCGCCGTACACCGTTCATCCTGGAGAGACGAAGATGTACCGCGACTTGAGGCTGAATTTCTGGTTGTAACTCAGCATGTGGCACTGTGCCAGGTTTGTCAGCAGAGAAGCTTTGACCTTTGCCTGTACCTGTGGGGAAGTGGGAGCAGATCACCTGGGTTTTCGTCACCGGGTTGCCTCGTTCTCTGCGAGGTCAAGTTGCGATCTGAGTTTTGTGGACTGTCTGACGAAAACAGCTCACTCCCTATCGGTACATCTGTTTTAGTCTTGGGATCGGCTGGCGCAGCTCTATTTGGATGAGTTCGTCGGGCTGTTTGGAGGGCCAGTGTCGATCGTTTTGGATTGGAGTTCTCGCTTCGTCCCCCAGTTCTGGAGAGGCTTGCAGTAGGCACTGGGGACGAGGCTCGACTTTAACTCAGTTCAACCCTCAGAGTGTTGGGTAGTCGGAGCGAGTCTTCTAGACTCTCAAGGTTATGCTCCGGGCATGCGTTTTGGATTTTGGTGAGGGTTGGTTCAGATATCTTCCTTTGGTGGAGTTTGCCTTCTGCGGCAGCTTCCTAGCGAGCATTGGATTGGCACCATGCGAGGCGTAGTGTGGAAGTCGTTGTCGATCACTGTTCTGTCTGGTTGACGTGGGTGAGCGTCGTGTGATCGGCCGACAACGGTTTAGCTGAGGGAGGATCTCAGCTGCGGTGAGGTGCCTGTGAGGTTTTTGGCTCGCATTGTGAAACAGTTGAGGAATCAGAGCTTTCTATTTGTGAGACTGCGTTGGACGAGTCGCGAGGAGCGCGAGACTTCTTGGGAGCTAGAGTCTGCTTCGTGAGAGCGGTATCCGCTGTTGTTCGCGGATAGTGTGTGTGAGTAAGTTTCGGGGACGAAACTTCTTGTTAGGTGGGAGTGATGTGAGAATCCGAATTTTGGGAATTTGAAATTCTCAGTGTTCCTCTCCCCCATTACTGTGTTTTTGATCAGTATACGTATATATATACCGGTATTTATATATATGTATATGTATATAAGTGATTTTAGTGGATTTTAATAGTTGTTGGTTTTTCGTCGCGGAGAGTGAACGGCTAACGGCGCGATTCGGAGTCCGAATCTGACGAACCAAAATGGTGAGTTCGATGTCTCGGCAGTGCTGAACGCGATGGCGCGATCTGCGTCGTCGTGCGACGAGCGGATGAAAAGTTATTCCATCTTGATCGCCGAGAGGTCGTAAGTCGCATTTTGTAATTTCGCGATTTGGACCCTGTTCTCGCACCGTTTCGCGTGAGATTGCTTGTGGAGGGGTGTTTGGGCATCTTGTGCTGGCTGAGAGGGACCTTGGGGTGTTTTGCTGAGTTTGGAGGGGTTTTTCTATAATTTGGTTGGTGGAGGGGGTGGGTGAAACATCCCCTCACACTCTCTCTCTCTCTCTCTCCCTCTCTCACTCCCTTCTCTCCCCTGCTCCCAGGGGGGGGGTGAGCACGAGGCTCCCCTGCCCCTCAGCCTCCTCCCCGAGCCCTGCCGGTCGCCGCCGGCCACCGCCTGGCCGGAGCTACCCCCCCGGTCACCTCTCTCTCCCCTTTTCTTCTTCTTCTCCTTCTTCTTCTTCCCGGAGGTGTGCACCCAGGGGAAACCCACGCCAGAGCTCCCCTGAGGTGGCACGACTGCTCGAGTCCTGCGCCGCCGCCGGTGACCGCCGCCGTGGGCCGCCGAGCTGCCGCAGCTGCTGCCAGGGCAGCTGTGGGCAGGGGGTTGGTGGCCCGAGCCGCCGCCGGTTCGCGCCGCCTTGGGGGGTGAGCGCCCTCACCCTCTGGTCCTCCGGCGCCGCCCCTTTTCTTCCCCGGCAGCCCCCGTGCCGCCGGTGCGCCGCCGCGCCGCCTGCGGCTCCTGCGTGCAAGCTGCAGGCAGGAGCAGCTGGAGGCCGCGCCCCGCCGCCTCCCGCCGCCTCGGAGGGTGAGCGCCGCCACCCTCGGGCCTCCGCCGCCGGTCTTCTCCTTCCCGGCCATCGCCGTGCTGCCGGAGCGCCGCCGCAGCCGCCGCGGCTGCCGCCTGTGCTCCTAAGGCACCCGCGGCTGTGAACTTCCGACCGCCGCCGCCGTTGCCCGGAGTTGTCGCGGTCGCCCCTTCCCCGACGTCCGGCGGGTCCCTCTTGCCGGTGCTCGCGTCGCCGTCGGCTGCCGACGCCGTTCCTTGCCGGAGTAGGTGTGGCCGAGCCTTCCCGGAGCTAGGGCTCTTCCCCGCGCCGCCGCCGCCACTTCCCGCCGCCGGCTGAGGTGAGCCCCCTCTTCCTTGCCACCTCCTCTGCCGACCCTGGCCGCCGCTGGCCGTGCATGCCGGCCGGCAGCCGGCCGGAGCTGGTTGCTCCGGCCGGGGTCTTGCTTTGTTGGATTTTGGCCGTACCTTGGTGTTTGAGCTCCCCGTTGCCTCCCGGAGCTCGGAAAGGTGAGCACGATGATCGCGGCGATGCGCTGATCATCATGCTCACCTTAGTTTCTGTTTTGGGTGAGCCGTTTTACCGTTCGGCCTTCGTCGAGCATTTTCGCCTTGTGGATGCACTGTTTTTATGGGTTTTCCGGACTGCGACTGTTCCCGTCGCAGTGAGGCTGTGAGCATGGCCTCCGTTACATCGTTGCCTATCCGCTGGTGCTTGCGGAAGGTCGTGCGGATGTACGGTTTGCTCACACGGCCTTAGTTACGCTCGCTTTTGTGCTTGAGCTCGCTGTTTTTATGGGATTTCCCGGCTTGCGACTGGTCCTGTCGCAGCGGGACAGTGAGCACGGTCTCCGTGACGTCGCTACCTATCCGCTGGTGCTTGCGGAAGGTCGAGCGGACGTACGGTTTGCTCTAGCGGCTTAATTTAGTGATTGTATGTATGTGTATGTTGCATGTTTGGGGACTTTGACGTTTGTGACAGCGTAGCGACGCTGTGGGCTGCAAGGGTAAGGTCTTGGAGACCCTGTGGACTGGTTGTCCAACCCCCTCGCCCTTCGTGTAGTTTCGGATTCGTTTCCGACGTGTTTTTTCGATGAAATAATCGGCGAAACGCACGTTTCTAGTTGTGCGACTCACTCGCTGTTTTCGTGAGCGACTTGGCTTCGTTGTTTAGCCTTGTTGGCTGTTCCTCATCGCTGTCCCGAAGTTCCGAGGACAGCGGATGAGTGATGTGGGGTTCCGGTGCCAAATCGGCACTTTTCGGGAACCCGGGAAGCCTTTACGGGTGCGTTTGATGTTCGTGGCACCCCGTGCTTGTGCTCGCTGTCCCGTCACTTGGTTTGTTGTGCTCGGGGACAGCGAGGGGCCTTGTTGGCTGTTTGGTACCCCTCTGGGGCTTTGTGTGGTTTCGGGATCGTTCCGGTGGGTTTCCCGGGCGATCCGCCGGTTTCGGGATGTGAGAGCTTTGTGTTTAGCGTCGACTTGGTGGACCTTGACCCTGTGAGTCTTTCGTAGGTCCTGTCGCGGTTTCCGAGAGCCGTCGGTGTTAGATTGGATCTTACCTACAGGTGGGTACTTCGATCCGGAGTCGGTTCAGTGGACTACGGTGATACCTTTCTATCCCTCCTTTCGTATTTTAGTTATTAGTTCACTTGACTCCCGTAGACTCTACTTATATGCGTGCTTGGATAGTAGAGTAGTTGTGGATTGCATGTTCCTTGAGACGACCCAGTTGGTCGGAGGTGATCGCCTGTTGTTTCGAGCGATCCTAGTTGTAGTTTATTGGTTGTTTCTCGGCTTGTTGCCGTTCTGTGGATTGAGCATATGCATCGATCGTCACAGCTCTTCCCGCACTTCACGTACACCGCGGTCTGATCCACCGTGTGGAGGTGTTCTTTTCCGGAAAAGGGTCGTGAATTTCTACCGACCCGTGAGCCCCGAGCATTGCGTCGGGATGGATGGTGCCGTTGGATTGAGCAGGGTGACAGTGCCAGGGCCACGTCCCGGTGGCTATAGATTGGGTTTACTTTGTGGTTATCTCCTTTGATGCATACTAGTTGCTTACAGTAGCATAGTTATTTCAGTTGTATGTTAGCCTCATACTTACTTGTGCTACTGTATACCATATCTATCTTTTGTTGACCCTCGTGCCGGTGTGTACACCTCGCCTTCGTCGGCTTGCGGTACCCACTGGGAGGGGAGACATGCGTGCATGTTCTCACCCCCCACCCCCTTTACAGGTTTCAGGTGAGCAGGGTGGTGAGTGTCGGGACGCTGCGAGGCACGCCTAGATAGTAGCTCTAGAGGTTCCGACTCGTGAGGCTACATCCCCAGATTTGGTTATTCCCCTACCTCTATTTGATAGATGTAATGTGTGGTTCAGTTACCCCGTTGTAAATTCTAGCATGCTTATGTTGTGGATTCATTCTATATGCTTGTGTGATGACTGCATGCTTGGACTAGTTGATTGTATCCTTGCTTTTCAATCGTTTCGTTATCTAGCATTTCGGTTTTCTACCCCTCGTGGTAGCGTCGTAAAATAAGGTTTCCGTGTGGGAAACGGTTTTCAAATGGATTTCTGATTGCTCGGTTTTGTGATTTCAAAAGGAGAGTTCTCGTGTGGAGAACAGTTTTCAAAGGCTTCTTCAATGATTGAGATTAGGGTTTCAAACTAAAGCTTCTGGGTAAGGAGCAGCTTTCTAGAATGATTGTTGCTTGTGCATTGCATCATCCTTCGCTTAAGGATTTGCTTAGATTCATACAGGTTAAGGACTGTTAGCTGTATGAATCTCTCGTTGTGTTGATGTGCTGTTGGGATGAATGAATGGTGGTTGTGATCCTGTTGTTTGTTGTTGGACGCCGTGCAAATACAGGGGAGGCTCTGTCCGTGTGTACAGTGGACCCTGTATTTGTGGCGGGTCTGTACGTGGCACGGGCTAGGCTTTTCAAAAAAAAAAAAAAAAAAAAAAAAAAAAAAAAAATTAGCACGTTTTTCCGCATCTTGAACTAGCCCGGGGCGTGACAAAAACCCAAATCCAAACCTAGCCCAACATAAAAATCCAAACCCAAGTCCACACAAAAATCCAAATCCAAACCCAAACCCGCCTTCAAACATGGACTTTTACCATGAACCGAGAATGGGTTATTATCATAAATCATGAGTCAAATCCCATATATCAAGTTCATGAGCTAAATATCATGAGCCATACACCAAATTCCATGAACCATACACCAAATCCATAAGCCATACACCAAACCATACACCAAATCCTATGAATCATACACCAAGTTCATGAACCATATCTCATGAACCGTATACCAAATCTCATGAGCCATACACCAAGCTCATGAACCATATCACATGAACCATACACCAAATCTCATGAGCTATACTCCAATCTCATGAACCATGAATCAAATCTCATGAACCATACCAAATCTCATGAATCATGAACCAAATCTCATGAACCAAATATCATGAACCATACACCAAATCCTATGAGTCATATACCAAGTTCGTGAACCAAATCTTATGAACCATACACCAATCTCATGAGCTATACCCAAATCTCATGAACCAAATCATATCCAGATTCCATACACCAAATCTCATAAACCAAGCCATACCCAAATCTCATGAACCATGCACCAAGTTCGTGAACCAAATCCAACTCTTATGAGCCATACCAAGTTCATACAATGTTCTCTACCATGGGCTAAGATCATAAACTGAACCCAATCTCGTCATGAATCTCGATCTTTCACTCTAGCACTAACCCTAACACATATACTTAGGGTCTAGTCGACCTTTTACTCTAGCCCATATACCTAGAGTGAAAGTCAAATGCAAAATCAACTAGCTCTAATATATGTACTCAGGGCTAAGTCAACCTCACAGTCTTAGCACATATTACTAAGACAAAATCATCTCCCAACCGACAAAGTTTTAAACTATATACTTGGAACTCCGTCAAATCCATATGCAATCGAGCTCTAATACATATGCTTAGAGTTTATTCAAAACCCGACTAACCCTAACACATATACTTAGGGTCTAGTCAGCCTTTGGTCTAGCATATCTATCTAGAGTGAAACCCATATCCAATCGAGCTCTAATATATATATACTTAGAGTTCAATCAAATCAAATCCGCCGAACCCTAATGCAATACCTTAGGGCTTAGTCAGATTCTCATTCTAGCACATATAACTAGAGTGAAAAATATATTAAACTCGGTTAATCCTGATACATACACTCACACTGCGTTTGGTTCGGAGTTAAAGGGGGTTATCCCCCCCTTTATCCCCAAACAATTTTTTGAGGGGGTGGGGTTTGTTAACCCCACCCCTTTGATTTATCCGGGATAGGGTGGCGTTAACAAACCCCACCCACCCCTTGGAATTGGGGTGGGATTATCTAATCCCACCCCAATTTAACTTTTATTTAAATTTATAATTTAATTTTTAAATTTATATTTATATTTAAATTTTAAATTTTTTAAATTTTTAAATTTGATATTTGATATTTTAAATTTAAATTTAATCTTAAATTTAAAATTTAGAATTTTAAATTTTAAAATTTAAAATTTTAAAATTTAATTTTTATTTTGAATTTTTTATTTTTTAAAGTTATATATTTAAATTTTAAATTTTAAATATAAAATTTAAAAATTCAAATTCAAATATAAGGGGCAATATTATTATTTTTCATTTATAACTACTCACTATTCTTCTTATTCTATCTCACCTATCCAAATGCTATTTTTCTTATTCCGGGAATAACTCAATTTTCATCCAAACGCAAAATTCGTCTAACCCCAGCTTATTCTTGCACTTAACCCTATCCCTAGAATAGACAATTCTTACTTATCCCCGAACCAAACGAAGCCTCAGGAATTAGCCACTCTTTACCTTCGGGTAACATCAAATCCGACCTACGTCAATACATATACTTGAAGTTTGGTCACGTCTTCACCTTGGGACATACAACCGAGGCAAAATCAAATATAATTGGACTCTAAGACATATACGTAAAGCCAATTAGACTCTAATATATACACTTAGAGTCTAATGACGATTAGGTCTTAATACATATACTTAGGACCAACTGAATCCTAACACATATACTTAGGATTCGGTCAATCATCAAGATAGATTCGTTCTATCCTCCTTTTGAAGGTCTCTTAATCGAAGGTACCCCAATCTCCAGGGGGTAATTAACAATAGATGCTTGCGTCTATTGGAAGCCATAAATCGGCAATACTTGATACCTATACACATATAAATACAAATCTGAATCATGAATACTACCCCACGAAAAATCAATCAACTGTGCGAGGTGCGTCATTCGTGGTGGCAGACAAAATGGCACGCCCGGTGGGACATGGCTTCTCCTTCCATCTTCGAGACCTCTAAAAAAAGAAAAAGAAAAAAGAAAAAAGAAAGAAGAAGTGGAAATGAATCCTAACTTCTATCTTTTTGCATCAGGGAAATGGCACCAACATCGAAGAACGTTATCGCTGCACCAACCAATTCAATGCTATTGGAGGTAGGTTCGCGAGTCTGCTTGCCCACATCCGTTCTGACTTTCGGAGCTGCATGTGTCTCAATTCAATTTGGCACTATTCCAGAAGCTGTCCGAGCTGCTGTCATAGCTCAAACCTCTGCTGCTGGGGGCATGATCACTCCTACTGCTGTCATGGCCCAAACTTCTGCTGCTGCTGGGGCGTGATCACTCCTGCCGCCCCTTCTCAGGATATACGCAATGTTGTCATTCCTCGCCTACCATCTCGAGGAAGACGACCCAATGTGGTCATCCCCAACCCTTCTCGTCGACCTGCAGGCAAACGACTCACCTACCCCTCTGCATCCAGGAGGATGGTGTCTGAAGGAAGGCTCATATTTTCGAAGGACAAAACACAAACGTCAGTATTCGATAGACTGGCATCTCCTAATGATACTACAAGTACTATTCCTCCAGCCAGAACGGCCTTTAAGAAGAACAGCCGCCGGCGGCTCCACAGAGGAAAGGTTCCTGGGGGCAAGGATAATAACATCCAAAATCCCCAGATGATTCATTCCGCACTTCCGACTCACAACTCTTTTGCTCCATTAGAGTTTATGAAGAAGAATGCAACGACTGCTATTTTACGACCGACAATAAAAATGAGTCGGCCAGAAGTTTCAGAGAAAAGTCAAGAAACTCTCGAAGAATACCAAGAGGACAACATCTCTAAAAGAATCTATAAAGCCTATAAAGCCGTTAGGGGACGGAGTGAAAGATTGGGGGTTCAGAAACAGTCTCGTAACAAAGTATGGATACGAAAAAAATCTGTTCCGATAACTAAAGGCTCATAAGAGAAAAATGAAGCAAAAGACTTGGTTGTCCATACTGTTCGAATGGTTGGACACCAAGAGCTTGATCTATCGGAGGAGCAAGAGGCGCTAAACCAGATGCTTACTAGAGCTGCCGCTCGCAGAAAGGGGGCAGCAAGGCAAAATGAACCAAGGCCATCTAATCTTCAAAGATTACCAACGGACACGTCATTGCCAGACGATCCTCATGATGTAGACGAAAAAGAAGAACCGATTTTCATGGCAACCGATCCAAGAGATGCTAAGATTGCAGCCTTAAAGAAGCAAATTGATGAAAAAGATAGAGATATAATTAATCTCTATAAACAAATGGATGAAGTTATGGGGCTACTACTCAATGTGCAGTCCAACCTCGGAATCAACGGAACCAAACTGTGCCGCAGTTAGATGAAGCACGTCCAATTGTGAATACATTGCAGCCAGCTCAGACGACGCCTTATGTCGCGCTGCAGCCATCATCGGTAGAGCCACAAAAGTAAGAAGACAATTTTCCTATGACAAAGGAGGAGATTCGGGAGCTGATCTCATCCCAAGTTAAACAAACGATTGATGAAGTAGCTCCAAAAAGGAGAAGCAGGGGGCACCCGTATCCTATAGAATACGATAGCGTCTCATTTCCTGATGGATATATTGTTCCTAAATTCAAAATATTTTATGGGATAGGTAACCCTGACCAACACTTGGCGCATTTTAGAGCGATGTGCGGAAATACTGGGGCAATGGCGCACTTCTCTTACGTCAAATCCCTCAAAGTCTTTCGGGAGTGGCATTCGAGTGGTACTATTCACTCGAAGATGAATCTATCAAAACATGGGATGAAATAGAGGAAGCTTTCAGAACAAAATTTGCCACTGTTAGCGATAAGATTACAATAGTTGATCTGGTCGCCACCAAAAGAAGGAAAGACGAATCGTTGTTAGAATACATCACACGGTGGCAAAATTTGAGTATCAGATGTGAGCAGCCTATTGAGCAAACCCAAGCTGTTGGATTACTCATGGGTAATATCGACAACTAGAAGGCCCCATTTTTATGTACCACCAAATGCACTACATTTCAGGATTTAATATTAAATGTTTCTAGACTGGAGAGAACAGATACACAGCCCCTGATGAACCTCCAAACCCAGAAGCTCAAACGAGAAGAAGGCAAAAAAGTCGAAGTAAAGGCTGAACATTTTAAGGCGGCACGCACCTATATAGTGGAAAAAGGAAAGAAAGCTATGACCACTACAATAGACCGGGCACCCCCGAAGCCTGTATTGGGTGGAAATAACTTTAAGGGGCCCACTTTTGAAGAAAGAAAGAATAAAATTTATCGCTTTAAAAGGGATAAGGTGAAAAAAATCTTTAGAGATGCCCTAAAGAGTGGCCTTCAATTACCGGAACCGAGAAAATCAGAAGATGTTGGGAAAACAAGTGACCCAAATTATTGCTTGTATCATCGAATGATTAGTCACCTTATTGAAGACTGCTAGGTATTCAAAGATTGGGTGGAAAAGCAATATAAAGCTGGCATGATCACTCTTTCTCAAGCTGTGCTTACCGCCAGCCGAAAGTGCAAATTTTGTGAACATAAAAGATGAAAACAATGAAGAAGGAGATATATTTCCTCCTGAGTTTTGGAACATCTTGTTATCAAAGAAAACTCACAAAATGTTAAAATATCTAAACACGGTCCCTGGAATTACATGGAGAAGTCCACTGCATCCAGAAGTTCAGACTTCCTCATCTGAAATAGTAACTAATCCTCCTACTTTGGAAAAGCGAAAAATAATTTTAAAGAAGAGAATACCAAAATTCGTGGAACCCGCTCAGCCTGAATACGAGAAGCGGGACATTGAAAAGTACATAGATTCCCTAGAAGAACACGTACAAGGTGAAATACTATCGGTAACAATACGAGATTGCGTAGTAAAAGCGTTGGAGGACGCGAAGAATAAAAAGAAGTCTCAAGAACCTAAGAATGAGGAGCTCTTGTGCCCCGAAACGTGTAGGGTCATCTCAGTTAGAAGCGACGGTGACGATCTCCCAGACCTTCAAAGAAGGTATGATAGCCGAGATCAACTAGCACAAATGCAAGAGATCATGGCCTCCAATTTTAATAAGATCAATGACAAATCATCAGATATGAAGATACAACAGAATGTGATGTTCTCCATGATAATTGGAATCGAGGCTAGGGTAGAGCAAATAATGAAAATGACACCCGCCCCTCAACAAAGAAAAAACAATCAAAGAAGCGACCCTCTAGAAGTATTCAAGCCCGAAGTTGAGAGGACAAAACAAAGAAACGAGGTTGCATGCCGACCTTCACCCAAGGCACCTCAAATAAATGGTGGGAAAGCCCTGGCCATCGAGAATGAAGGCCCGAAATTATGTCCCTATCATTACAAATGGGGTTAAGGCCCGAAGAATCACACCACTGCATCTAACACCAAACATACAACTCGAGGAACTTCACAGTTAATACCCTCTATTGGTGCAAACCATGAGGAGAAATATTGCTCACACTCTGGGTCGTATGTCAAGGAAACATGCCGAGTTATCACAATATCAGACGACATCCCCGAAGATTTCACGATAAGAAGAAGGCAAGATAAACGACCAATGAACACAAAGGACGATGACATATGGGATCTGTATGAAACCCCGAGCCCACCTAATGAAATAAAAAAATTAGACAGAATAGAGCCGTGCCTGCTTAGAGTCGAGTGCGAACTAAAAGTCCTCCGGATAGAAGTGTGGTCTATGAAGGCGAATTTAGACTGTGTAGCTACTGGTGTAAAAAGTCTTAGCACCCAGATGAAAACCATAATGGATATGATGTAATCTCAAAGCTCTAAGAGGCCCCGGGTTGAGACTTGTTTAATGATTGACGGCGATATTCAAGATGAATGTGAAGACTCTCTCCAGATCAAGTTGAAATCAGGAAAAGTGTTACCAGAGAGACAAGCCCCTCCACAAAAAGACAAAGACAAGGAAATACAAAAAATGAAGAAGCTGCAACTTTCTCAAATCAATCAAGAATGACGAAGAGTGAGTACAATATTCTTGCACATTTAAGAAAAGTGCCGGCCTTGTTAAGCGTGTACGAAGCACTTATGATGTCAAAAGAGCTCCGAGATGTGCTAATTTATGCGTTACGAAATCCAGAGCCCTTTCAAGCATTTTTTGCAGAGGCAAGTATGAAGGAGGCACAATACCTTATCCATACCTTCACGGATAGAGATTTGTTATTGGGAACAACTCATCATAATAGGCAATTGTATGTAACGAGAACTTGTGATGGAGACAAGATTAACCGCATCTTGATTGATCCAAGGTCCTCAGTCAATATTATAACCTTGAGAACCCTGAAAAGCCTAACACTAGATATAAGCCATTTATCGTCTGAAATTTTTTAATTCGAGGGTTCAATCAGCATAGTCAAAAAGCATTGGGATCGATCACACTCCCTATTAAGTTTGGAAAGCCACGCACTGAAGTTAAGTTCTATGTTATAAATGCGGACACTTCATATAAAGCTTTACTAGGTAGACCGTGGCTGTATGAAAATCACATCATTTCTTTTACTCTCCATCAATGCATGAAGTATATCAAAGATGGACAGGAATATAGAATTGATGGTGACATACGCCCATTTGGAGTTCATGAAGTGCAATACGAAGGCGCGAGATATTTTATTGAGTTCGAAGATGATGTAAGAGAAAATATAGAAACTAAAAAAAAATCACCATCTAAAGAACCTAGTAGAGCTGCTATTCCCTATTTTGGAAGCGATTCAGATTCCAATGACGATGAAGAATTATTGTAGTTAGTCCAACAGTTTCAAGCAAGAAAATCTTGGGGCGAAGATTCATGTGATGAAGAGGAAACAGATGCAATCTATGATGACATAAATGAGGTAAACATGATCAGAAGGACCCCTGAGCTAAGTGAAGATCCCTTAATCATAATCCGCGCCCCCGAAAAATACTACAAGTCCTTATCCACAAGAGGAACGGCGGGCGTAGCTAATTTGGACACATTTTTTGTGCCCCCAAAAATTAAAATGATTAACGAAAGGAAGGAAGTAATGAAGGGGATTCTCTTTTACAAATCAGAAAATGATAAGCCGGTTGATCTCATTAAGCTTGAAAACTCAGATGATGAAACGGTTGAAGATATAATAATACCAAGATACTTTTCCAACAGGCTAAAAAATATAATTCATAGATCAGATTGCCCTACGAGGAGATCAAGAGCTGATCGTAAGATGTTTCAAAAAATGTGGGGCACTCCCCAAAATCAAGTCCTTCTTCCAAATGAGCGTACAAGCCATACTAGAGGATTGGGGTACAATGAGGACCTTTCGCAGCAATATACCTATGCATGCAATGATTACTATAAATGTGGAACCAAGCGAGTCTCTTGATTTTAGACGGTTGGAAGACGGAGGACATGCAACTATAGACGAGCTATTGGAAATAAATTTAGGGACTGAGGAGGAACCGCGACCTACTTATATAAGTGCCCTATTACCAAAAGAAGGGCAAAGCAATTTGAAAACTCTGCTACTGGAATTTGTCGATTGTTTTGCTTGGACTTATAAAAAATTGCCCGGCCTCAACCCCGAAGTAGCTGTTCATAAACTCACCATCAATCTTGACATTCGCCCGGTCAAGCAAGCCCCGAGAAGAATGCGAGTGGATTTAGAAGAACAAATTATCGCTGAAACTAAAAAGCTTATCGAAGCAAGTTTCATTAGAGAAGAGAAGTATGCCGATTGGATTGCTAATATAGTCCCTGTAAAAAAGAAAAATGGACAAATTCGCATTTGCGTAGACTTCAGGGACTTAAATAAAGCTTGCCCAAAGGACGATTTCCATTACCCATCACTGAGCTGATGGTCGATAACGCGTCTAGCTGTGAAATGTTCTCATTCATGGATGGATCATCAGGGTACAACCAAATAAAGATGGCACCTGAAGATGAGAAGCATACCGCATTTAGAACCCCGATTGGCATATATTGTTATCAAGTTATGCTTTTCGGTTTAAAAAATGCTGGAGCAACATATCAAAGGGCCATGACTAAGATATTTGACGATTTGCTCCATAAAGTCGTCGAGTGTTATGTTGACGACCTAGTTGTTAAGACCAAGAAGAGAGAAAACTATTTCGAAGACTTGAGAATAGTCCTTACTAGATTAAGGGAGTATCACTTAAAAATGAACCCTCTTAAATGTGCATTCGGGGTCTATTCGGGAAATTTTTTTGGGGTTCATTGTCAGACATCAGGGAATATAAATCGACCCATGAAAAATTAAAGCAATCTCGAAAATGCCCCCACCAAAAAATTTAAAGCAATTATGCTCTTTTCAAGGAAGATTGGCATATATCAGAAGATTCATATCAAACCTATCTGGTAGGATCAAACCTTTCTCAAAACTGATGAAAAAAGATGCACCTTTCATATGGGATAATGATTGTCAAGTTGCATTCGATGACATCAAGAAATATCTGCTGGCTCCTCCTGTACTCGCAGCTCCTGTACATGGAAGACCTTTGATCTTATACACAGCAGCACTTGAAGGTTCACTAGGCGCCCTCTTAGCCCAAAACAATGAAGAAGGAAAAGAAAATGCGCTATATTATCTCAGTAGAATGTTGGTAGGAGCTGAGAACTCGTATTCACCTATCGAAAAACATTGCTTAGCACTTATATTTGCAGTTAAAAAGTTGAGGCATTACAGGCTTGAGCACAAGATCCACTTAATCTCGAGGATCGACTCACTCAAATTCTTAATGACGAGACCGGTCTTGACAGGAAGATTAGCAAAGTGGACCGTCATCTTTCTTGAGTTTGACATCACCTATATGCCACAAAAAGCTGTTAAAGGTCAAGCACTCGCTGACTTTCTTGCAACACACCCAGTACCAGAGGATTCTCCATTGATTTGTCATTTACCCGACGAAGAAGTTTTGCTCACTGAAGATGATCAACCCTACTGGGAGATGTATTTTGACGGAGCGTCTTCAATTCTTCCGGCTCTTAGACCAAACATTCCACAAATCAGAGCGGGAATAGGGCTTATCTTTATAACGCCAGAAGGAGGTATTTGCGATATTCATTAGCTCTTTCAGAACCTCGCACTAATAACGAGGCTGAATATGAGGCTCTGATTGCTGGCCTAGAAATAGCAGTTCTCATGAATGTACAAAATTTACACATATATGGGGACTCCCAATTAATCATCAATCAAGTTGGATGTGAATTTAACGTACAAAAACCCGAACTCGTCAAGTATAAAGAAAAAGTAAAAGAACTTATGAAGGAAATCCCGCACATTACACTAAAAAGAATCTCAAGAGCTGCAAACAGAAAAGCTGATGCTCTAGCGAGACTGGCTAAGAAACTCGCTGAATCGAATTTAGATGAAATTCAGGTGATCATCAGAAATAGAAAAATACTTTTGCCCGCTGATTTAAGCCTCAGTGAAGAACCCAAAAGAGCTCAAATAATGGAAGTTGAAGATCAAAGCGATTGGAGAGAGCCCTTTATCAACTATTTTAGATATAATGAATTGCCTCAAGAGGCATCAAAACAAGTCCAGCTCAAAAAAAGAGCAATGAGATATATTTTCGTTAACGACACGCTATATAGAAAATCCTATGATCAGTTATGGTTTAGATGTATATCACCTGAAGAAACCAGGAAAGTTATGCACGAAGTGCATTTGGGTTTGTGCGGCGCTCATCAATCTGGTCCAAAAATGCGTCTGAAAATTAAACATTTGGGTTATTATTGGCCTACGATGATCCAGGATTGCATGGAATATGCCCGAAAGTGCCATCAATGCCAGGTTCATGGTGATTTTATCCATCAACACCCAAACCCTTTACACCCTAGGATCGCATCTTGGCCATTCGATATGTGGGGGACTGATGTAATAGGGCCTATTAATCCTCCTTCCTCTCGAGGACATAAATTCATTCTCGCCGCCACCGATTACTTTTCGAGATGGGCTGAAGCCATCCCCTTGAAAGAAGTAAGGGCTAATGATGTATTGAGGTTTTCCAAAGAAAATATTTTGAATCGCTTTGGGGTCCCACGTGGAATCATATCTGATAATAGTCCGGCTTTCAGAAGCTTCAAAATCAGCAGATTTGCTACTCACCACAAAATCGACTGGCGATATTCGTCAATATATAATGCCAGGGCTAATGGACTTGCTGAAGCCTTTAATAAGACTCTTATAAAACTTTTGAAGAAAATCATTGGTAAGAATAAAAGAGAATGGTACGACAAAATATCAGAGTCACTTTGGGCTTATCGAACTACATATAGAACCCCCACCCAATCAACACCATATTCTCTAGTATTCCGGATAGAAGCAGTGCTCCCCCTGGAAGTGGAAATACTATCACTCAGAATCGCAATGCAATATGAATTAACGAATGAAGAAAATGATTTATTGAGGCTCGATGAGTTAGACGGTTTAGACGAAGTAAGACTCTCCACTCAGCAAAATTTAGAACTTTACCAAGCTCGAATGTCGAGAGGTTATAATAATCTCGCCCACTTTCGTACCTTCGAGGTAGGCGAGCTAGTATTGGTCCTTCGACGACCCATCATAGTTAATAAACATGTGGGAGGAAAATTTGATCCAAATTGGGAAGGACCTTATGCAATTGAAAAAGCATATGAAGGAGGATCCTACCAACTAATTGATGCCAAAGGAGAAAGACCCATGCCGCCAATCAATGGACATTTTCTAAAAAAATATTATGCATAAAGATATTAAAAAAAAAATCTTTCTTCCCATGGTTTCGGGGTCCGAAGAATTCCACATTAATGTATAAAAATGCGGGATCCGAGTAATCCCCCATTAGCATAATTTCGAACTAATGCAAGGTCCGAAAAATATTCCGAATTAACGCGGGGTCCGAAGAATTCCCCATTAATGTATAAAAATGCGGGATCCGAGGAATCCCCCATTAACATAATTTCGAACTAATGCAAGGTTCGAAAAATATTCCGAATTAATGCGGGGTCCGAAGAATTCCCCATTAATGTGATTCTGAATGAATATGGGGTCCGAAGAACTCCCCATTAATGTGATTTTGAATAAGTACGGGGAATCCCCGTTAATGTGGTTCCAAGTAAATACAAAATCCAAAGAATCTACAAAAAAAAAGGGTACGGTCAAGGTAATGAAAAAGAAAAGAAGAAAAAAAAGAGACTTGCCAAAAAAAAAAAAATCTTGTATATGGAGGAACCCAAACAAAAAAAAAGAAAAAAAAAGGAAAAAAAAAGAGATCTTGTGTGGTTAATGTGGAAGAACTAAAAAAAAAGAAGAATCTTGTACGGTTCATATGGAGGAAACCAAAAAAAAAAGGAGAGATCTTATACGATTCAAAAAAAAAAAATCTTGATCTCGTACGGTCTATCCCTATCTTGCATGCTCAAGTTAAAAAGAAAATCTTGTACAGAAAAAAAATGTACGTCAAAAAAAAAAAAAAACAGAAACAAAAACAAAAAGAGAGAGAAAGAGAGAGAGAGAGAGATAGAGAGAAAGAGACTTCTTGTATGACAAAAAAAAAGGGAATGCATCTTTCCGCCGCACGCGAAACTCTCACGTCGAAAAGGTGGGGGGCAATTTGTTCGAAGGGAAAATATTTATACTGTGATTCTAATAGAATTCGATCTTATCTATAATAAGAACCAATTAGATTTGAATTCTTACGATTCTGATCTCATGTGGGCCTAGAATTTTCGTACCCAAAGTCAAGCCCATCCATTATGTCTTAAGCCTATTTAATAATTCGGGCCTTATTCCAGCCCAGTGAACATCACACCCATATTCGAAAATTCAATTTTGAATTTTAAATAATACACCCGCGTGCAAAAATTTAATTTTGAATTTTGAATATTTGAATTCAATTTCAAATTTTTGAATTTCCAAATATCTCTCAACCTCATGCACACCCTTTTTCATTTAAATTCAACTTCGAATTTTAAATTCTCAACCAATCCCTAAAATATTTCTCAATCCATTCCTCAACCAATCATTCAAAATTCAAAAACTCGATTTTTAAACCCCCAACCAATTCTCAACAACCGGATTCAAAATTCGAATTCGAATTTCGAATCCGTAACTAGCTCCACGAATCTCTCAACCATTCTGATTATAAATATGTGAGAAAAATAAATTCAAGGGGAGAGCAAAAAAAAAGATAGATAGAGAGGAGAGCAAAAGAGAGAGAGAGAGAGAGAGAGAGAGAGAGAGAGAGAGAGGGAGAGAGGATAGCAAAAAAAACAGAGAGAGAGAGAGAGAGCCACACCCTTCTACGTACAAAAAAATCGAAGAAGAAGAAAAATTTCCACCGTCCCACTTCGTCCAATCCGTTACTCGGCTTCCCCGTCCGATCATCAGGTAAAAAAAACAAAAATAAAAAAAGGGGCCCCCCTTTGCCGTACGGCTGAAGGGGGGGGGGGGGGGGGGGGGGGGGGGGGGGGGGTTCTTTTTCTTTCCCTCCTCTTTTCTAAAATAAAAAAAGAAAAGAAATATCTCTCCCTTCCCTCTCCCCTTGACCGTACGGTCAAGGAGAGAGGAGGGAAGTGTTCTCCTAAAATAAAATAAAATAATAATAATAAAGTAAAATAAAAAAATCTCCGTTCTCTCCCTTTTTTTTTCTTCTTTTCCTTCTTTCTGCCATCGCCGCCGTCGCCATCCGCGCCGCCACCGCCAAATCCCATCTTGACGACTTTGATGGGAGAGGGGAGAAGGATCGCTGATCCTCCGTTTCTTCGGACCCCTCCACCGCATTCGAAGTTGTAAATTAATGGAATGGGTGGTTTACTGTTACGCCGCCGCAACCGATTTCAACCTTGATTTGATTTTTTTCTCGAAGGAAGAGGGGAGGGGGAACAATGGTTCCCCGTTTCTTCGAACCCTTCAACTCCTTTCGAAAACGTCGAACCGAACCCGCTAAAAAAAAAAAAACAAAATCGCATAAAGCCGTTTCGGATGATTTCTTCGGACGTCCGAACCCCGGCTCCTTCGTTTTCAAACTGATTCAGATGATTTCTTCGCACATCTGAATTTCGGTTCAATCAAAATTGCAATTTTAAAAAGAGAATTTTTTCGGACCCCGAATCAAAATTGCAAATAATTTTCAAAGGAAATTTCCTCGGACCGCAAAATCAAAATCGCAATTTTAAAAAGGGGATTTCTTCGGACCCCGATCAAAATTGCAAATAATTTTCAAAGGAAATTTCTTCGGACACCAAAATCAAAATCGCAATTTTTAAAAAGAGATTTCTTCGGACCCCAAAATCAAAATCGCAATTTTAAAAAGGGAATTTCTTCGGACTCCGTGTCACGCCCCGTCCGGACTTTAACACCAACTAGGTGGAAAGGATAACCGCACGGGCGCATGCCCCAGACCTGCCGAACGGATAGAGTCTCTTCTACCCGCCCAAGGCTTCACAACACAAGCATATCCACAATGTTCCAACTAGGAACGGAGTACAAGAGTTGCATAAGGAAAGCATCAACATAAAGAAGTTCTACTTATATTACATCACATTTGCACATTTATACATGTCCAAATTTTATTTTCTTTCATTCCTATTCCATACATCAAGTTCCAAAACTAATATACAAGTTGCATACATTTAATGAAAATCCCTATACTATCATTGTCCAAGACTAGGGGTACAACTCTATGTATCACCAAAATGAAAGGGCCGCTATCTACAGAGCCAAACCCTTGCCTTGCTCCGCCGCCTCACTCGCGGAAGGAACTGAAAAACGTGGGGTGAGAACTATAAACATAGTTCCCAGTGGGTAAGGCCACCCAAGAGAGAAGCTCGACCCACCAGGTCCAAAGAAACACCATAAGCATAAGTTAGATCAGAAATAACTTTGCAACAATTATTTACATGCTTGTAAACAAACATAAAGGATGCAACCAAATAAAATGTCAACTTTCATTTTCTCCTAGGTTCATCCTATATCTCACATTGACCAAGTTTAACTACTTGTCATTTATTTATGGTGTCGGAGTCGCCGCATCACCATAATAGTTCTCAAACAAAGCGGAATCGCCGCAAGTGTTGGGCACCGGGCAATTGAATCGCCATCCCCATCATGGTCCCAACCTCCAAGGAATAAAATCGTCATCTCCTTGTTCGGGTAGCGAAATCGTTGCGTATCCGGGATAGCGAAATAGTCGCGTACCCCATTCCATCACCGCTAACACATGGCACGGGTAGCAAAATCGTCGCGTACCCGGGATAGCGAAATCGTCGCGTATCCCAATCCATCACCGCCAACACGTGGCACGGGTAGCGAAATCGTCGCATACCCGAGATAGCAAAATCGTCGCGAATCCCAATCCATCACCGCCAACACGTGGCACGGGTAGCGAAATCGTCGCGTACCCGGGATAGCGAAATCGTCGCGTACCCGGGATAGCGAAATCGTCGCGTATCCCAATCCATCACCGCCAACACGTGGCACGGGTAGCGAAATTGTCGCGTACCTGGGATAGCGAAATCGTCGCGTATCCCAATCCATCACCGCCAACACGTGGCACGGGTAGCGAAATCGTCGCGTATCCCAATGTTCACATTTCACACTTGCCAACCCAAGTCCAATGGCACTAGGTTCAAGTCACCAAGTCTCACCAATGTTCAATGACACTAGGTTCCAATCTCATGTTCCAACCTATGTTCAATGACACTAGGTTCCAATTCTCATGTTCCAACCTATGTTCAATGACACTAGGTTCCATTTGCACTTTTCAACCTATGTTCCTCAACACTAGGTTCTAATTCATACATGCAATCACATAACAAGTATAGATAATAAGAATATACTTGAATTCACTAACATGCAAGATGAGCCCATGGCTCTATCTATCAAGATTCTCATTTTGCCAACATGCAAATTCTAGGGTTACTCACTTTCACACCATTTATTTTCAAATGGTTATTTACCCTAGACATGGAAGTGTCCTAATCACTTCGGTAAACACAAACCCACCTCAAGAGCTTCCAATTCCTTAAATTCTTTGAGCTCCTAAGTCGCCAAGCCTTGAGTTCTTGCTTCAACCCAAGCTTCTACAAGAAAATAGTTCGTTACTCATTACGAACCCATAAATCAACTCGATGCTAGAAATCAATGGTTCTAACATGATTCCCTATGCCTCAATTGTAATTTCCGAAGGTCCAAATATTTTTAGAACCTTCTATGGCAAAAGCCCCAAATCTACCTAGGGTTTGCATGCATGCAAGCCAAACCCTAGATTTCATGGCCAATCTTCCACTATTTGTGGTCAAGATTGCCTAGGGTTTCCAAAAACCTCATATCAAAGGATTAAATCCAAGGTTTAAACCCTAAATCACAAGAACTCACCTCTACACCCAAGTTCCCTAGCCTCTTCTTGCACCAAGAAGCTCCAAATCCACCTTAGAAGCTTTTTCCAAGGTCAAATCCTTCACTTCTCCAAGCTTTGGAGAGATCTCTAGAGAGAGAAAGTAAGGGAGAAGGAGAGGAAGTAAGAGAAGAGTGGAGGAGTAATGAGAGGAGAGGCCTCAGCCCCTATACATAGCCCATCCTCCATGAAATTACCAAACTGCCCCTCACTGGGCATTCTGCTTCAGCCGGGTCCGGACCTTGCAAGTGGGGTCCGGACCCCGTACGCGCAACAGCCCACCGTGCAGGCCGGGTCCGGACCTTGGCGTCCGGGTCCGGAACCCGTACGCGCAACTCCGCGTGGTAACAGGTCGGGTCCGGACCGTGGCGTCCGGGTCCGGACCTTAGCTGCTCCACGGACTTCATTGTCCGGACCCCAGATCCCAGGTCCGGACCCCGTGAGCAATTTTGCTCCAATTGGTCCTTTTCCAAAAAATCAAATTTTTGGTTTCTTGGTTCCCACTCGCACCCAAAACGTTCTGAAACCCTCGGAACCCAATTCCACACCAGCCATCATCGGCTTTCTCCGAACTTCATCAAATTTGGTAAAGTTCGATACAGCGCACCGAAATTCAGAGTGCTACATTCCTCCCTCCTTAAAGAGAATTTCGGTCGCGAAACTAAATCATACCTCAGCCGGACTCAGCGAAGAGGTAAGGAAACCGCTCCTTCATTGAGCTTTTCAATTCCCAAGTAGCTTCACGCTCTTCGTGATTCGTCCATTGTACCTTTACATAAGGAATTTCACGGTTCCTCAAATTTTTCACCTCGCGATCCATGATACACAAGGGAAATTCCTCGTAAGTCATATCCTCATGAAGCTCCATAGGCACATACTCGAGAACGTGCGCTGGATCATACACGTACTTGCGGAGCGTCGATACATGAAACACATTGTGTATCCCCGTAAGTTTTGGCGGCAAGGCTAACCGATATGCCAAAGATCCCACGCGCTCCAAAACCTCATAAGGTCCAATGTAACGGGGACTCAACTTACCCCGAACACCAAATCACTTTACCCCTCTCATGGGCGATACTTTCAAGAAGACGCGGTCTCCTACCGCGAATTTCAAATCTCGTCGACGCCTATCCGCATAGCTCTTTTGCCTGGATTGCGCCGTCGATAAGCGTTCACGTGCCAAGCGGACCTTTTCCTCCGCTTCACGCAACACGTCCGGTCCTAAGACCCTTCTTTCGCCGACCTCGCTCCAATGAATAGGAGAACGGTATTTTCTTCCATACAAGGCCTCAAACGGTGCCATACCGATGCTAGATTGATAGCTATTGTTATAAGCGAACTCAGCCATCGGTAAATGAGTAGGCCATGCACCCTTGAAGTCCAACACACACGCTCGCAGCATATCCTCCAAAATCTGAATTGTCCTCTCTGATTGACCGTCAGTTTGAGGATGGAATGCCGAACTAAAATCGAGCCGTGTACCCAAAGCCTCTTGCAAGCTTTTCCAAAAATGCGATGTAAAACGGGGATCTCGATCTGAAACTATCGAGGTCGGGACCCCGTGCAACCGCATAATCTCGTCCAGGTAGACTTGTGCTAATTTGTCTCCCGACCAAGTGGTGTGGATTGGCAAAAAGTGTGCCGACTTTGTCAAACGATCCACCACAACCCAAATCGCGTCGTGGCCACCTTGCGATCGAGGTAGGCCCACAACAAAGTCCATTGTTATATTCTCCCACTTCCAAACTGGAATAGGCAACCCTTTCAATTTTCCTGCTGGAAAGCGACGCTCGACCTTCACCTGTTGGCATACTAAACATTGTGCCACAAAGCGTCCAACATCAAGTTTCATCCCCGGCCACCAATAATGTAATTTAAGATCTTTATACATTTTGTTGCCGCCCGGGTGAATCGCATAGGGAGAAGTGTGAGCTTCTTTCAAAATCTCCCCACGAATGTCCTCGACTTTAGGCACGCACAATCGATTTCGGAATCGAATGGCGCCCTTGGAATCCACATGAAAATCACCGGCGCGTCCACTCTCGATAGCACTCCGCACCTTTTGGAGTTTCGGATCTCCGGATTGCTTTTCTTTTATTTGCTCCAACAAGGTCGGGCACACCTCGAGACTCATGAGTATAGCGGGGACGCCCGGGGCCACGACTTCCAAGTCGAACCGGCCCATTTCCTTGATCAACGGCATTTGTCCCGTCATCTCAATTGCGAAGTTCATTACGGATTTCTTACTGAGTGCATGGCCACCACATTGGCTCTACCGGGGTGGTACAAGATGGTTAAGTCGTAATCTTTTATCAACTCCAACCATCTCCGTTGCCTCAAGTTCAACTCCTTTTGAGTGAATAAGTATTTTAAGCTTTTATGATCCGTGTACACCTCACAATGTTCCCCGTACAAGTAGTGTCTCCACAACTTAAGCGCGAAGACCACTGCTGCAAGCTCTAGGTCGTGGGTGGGGTAAATCTGCTCATAGCTCTTCAGCTGACGAGAGGCGTATGCTATCACTTGTCCTCTTTGCATAAGCACACACCCAAGACCTCGCCGTGATGCATCACTATACACCACAAAGCTCTTCCCCGCAACCGGCAAGGCGAGAACCGGAGCCGAAGTCAACCTTTCCTTTAGCTCCTTAAAGCTCTGGTTGCATTCCTCGCTCCAAATATATTTGGCTCCCTTGCGGGTAAGGCGCGTTAATGGACTAGGGATTTTTGAAAATCCCTCCACGAACCGCCGATAGTACCCCGCAAGACCCAAAAAGCTTCTTACATCCGTGACATTGGTCGGGCGAGGCCAATCCTTGATTGCCTCAACTTTTTTAGGGTCCACTGATACTCCGCCCGCGAAAATCACATGACCTAAGAAAGCGACCTCACGAATCCAAAATTCGCACTTCTTTAACTTGGCGAATAACTTGTTCTCTCGAAGAACTTGAAGCACAATCCTTAGATGCTCTTTATGTTCCTCTTCACTCCGAGAGTACACAAGGATGTCATCTATGAACACCACCACAAATCGATCTAGTAGTTGTTTGAATACACGGTTCATTAAATCCATGAATGCTGCCGGGGCATTGGTAAGCCCGAAAGGCATAACCGTGAATTCATAGTGTCCATACCGCGTCCTAAACGCGGTCTTATGCACATCCTCCGGTTTAATCTTCAATTGGTGATAACCGGATTGCAAGTCAATCTTTGAATACACCCGTGACCCATGTAACTGATCAAATAAGTCATCAATACGGGGCAACGGGTACTTGTTCTTGACGGTCACTTTATTCAACTCACGGTAATCCACACATAACCGCAGTGAACCATCATTCTTTCGCACAAATAGAACATGGGCTCCCCAAGGTGACACACTTGGCTTTACGAAACCCTTGTCCATCAAGTCTTGTAATTGTGCTTTCAATTCCTTTAGCTCCGCGGGTGCCATCCTGTACGGGGCCTTAGAAATCGGCGCCGTACCCGGGAGCAAATCGATCACAAATTCTATTTCCCGATCAGGTGGCATTCCGGGTAACTCCGCCGGAAATACATCCGGGAACTCTTGGACTACAGGAATGTCCTCGAGTTCCAACACCTCCTTTCGGTCATCCACGACCGTCGCTAATTAAGCAATGCAACCACTAGCGATGAGCTTTCTTGCTTGCGACGTGGAAACCATTGATGCAAAGAGCAAACTCTTGCACCCACGGTACACAAACTCCTTGTGCCCGGGTTCTCTAAACCTCACTATCCGGCTCTCACAATCTATAGTAGCGTGATATCTCGAGAGCCAATCCATTCCTAGGATTATATCATACTCATTCATTCGATTCAACACCAGCAAATCAGCTGGCATGATCCAGTTTTCAATTCTCACTGGACAATCTACACACGCTTGATGTACACAAAAGGTGTGTTCTGGCACTTGCACAGTTCTTGCATGCGTGGCTTCTATAATTTTTATTCCATGTGCAATAGCAAATGATCGAGCAATGAATGAATGCGATGCTCCAGTATCAAACAAAACTCTACATCGAATGCTATTAATCAACACAATACCTGCCACGACATCCTCCGGGGCAGAAGGCTCCTCCACCTGCGAGGCGAACACCCGTCCACTAGGCGCCGGCCGCTGGCCCTCAACTGGTCTCGGTGGCGGTGTACGGCCTACCGACATCGCCGCGGGTGGGATGCCCGCAAGCTGTCTCGGTGATGCGAATGCCGATGCCGACGATGGTGCCCAGCCATCATCCATCGGGCAATTGAACCGCATGTGTCCCGGCTGTCCGCATTTGTAGCATCGGCCCTCACGGTAATCACACTGTTGAGGGTTGTGGGAGCCGCTACAAATCGGGCACCGGCCCAAGGGTCGATTTCGCTGAGACCCTCAAGACTGGTTCTGCGACTGCGAGTGCTTCGGGGGTAGCTTAGAGCTAGACTGACCACCCGAGCCACTCGCCGGACGCTTCTTTTCTTTTTCCTTATCCTTTTCCTTCTCTCTCTCTCCCAAGATTCACGCTCCTCGCGCGCACATGCATTCCCGTGCTCCACCCAAAGAGCACGGTCCAAGACCTCCGCAAAGGTTTGTAGCTTGAAGGCGTGAACCGCCCGAAAGATCTCCGGCCGAAGCCCGCGCACGAAGCAGTCGACCTTGTCCAATTCTCCGCGGACAATGTGCGGTACACAGTTAATAATATACGAGAATTCCCTCTCGTACTCACGCACGGTGCGGTTCCCTTGCTTCAACTTCCGAAACTTTTCTTGAAGTTTCCTCTTCTCACTATCGGGGAAGTAGGCGGCGAACACCATACCCCGAAACTCCTCCCAAGTCGGTGGCGGAAGGCTAGAGAGTCGATCACGCTTGACTCCCTTCCACCACACCTTCGTCGATCTCTCTAAACAATGAGCGGCGAGGTGCACCTTGTCCCTCTCCAAGGTATATAAATCCTCGAAGAGCGTCTCAATGGCATCGATCCACGTCTCCACGTCCCATGGATCCACGTTCTCCCCGTTGAAGATAGGCGGGTTTAACTTTTTGAACGTCACGAGAGCCGCAAGTGCGCGCTCTCTCTCCTCTTCCTCCGCCGCGGAGTCGGGCATAGGAGCACCCGACCCATCGGTCGCAGTTGGTGGTGCGGGTGGTGCTACAGTCGGCGCCGGTGCCACTCCCTCGGCCGGTGCCGAAGCAGAGGCCGGAGGTGCTCCCGATCTTTCCTCCCTAATCGCAGCCGCTTGCTGCGCCATCTCGTCCTGGAGCTTCTTAATTTGCTCCTCCTGTCGCTGCATGGTTTCGGCTTGTCGCCGAACCACGCCCATCAACTCGGTCAACTGGTCACGAAGGCCCGAGTTCTCGCCCTCCCCGAGTTGTTCGGGAGCCGCGCTCGATCCTCCGAGCCCAGCCCTCGTAGGAGGCCTTCCACGTACCATTATCTCCTGAAAATACAACGACTTTGGTCATTTCGTGACACTCAAAGTCATTTACGACATAACATTTCACGAACATAAACGTGAACCCAATCTAGGCGAAAGTCACACAAGGGCTCTTATTCCCCTCACTTGGTTTCATGTTGTCGGCCGCCAACAAGAACTCTCTTGGTGAAGAATAAGACACACCTCGAATCTACCACTACTTCCAAGTAGAGATATAAGGACATAATTCGATCACTTATCTTTCGCCACAATCAAAGATCTCGTCACTCACGAGCCTACACTCCTAGGGTCTTTTCCATCATAGGATTTTCTTAGGTCCACCTAGACCGTTTCTACTCTCTGATACCACCTTAGTCTGTCACGCCCCGTCGGGCCTTTAACACCAACTAGGTGGAAAGGATAACCGCACGGGCGCATGCCCCAGACCCGCCGAACAGATAGAGTCTCTTCTACCCGCCCAAGGCGTCACAACACAAGCATATCCACAATGTTCCAACTAGGAACGGAGTACAAGAGTTGCACAAGGAAAGCATCAACATAAAGAAGTTCTACTTATATTACATCACATTTGCATATTTATACATGTCCAAATTTTCTTTTCTTTCATTCCTATTCCATACATCAAGTTCCAAAACTATGGAATATACAAGTTGCATACATTTAATGAAAACCCCTATACTATCATTGTCCAAGACTAGGGGTACAACTCTATGTATCACCAAAATAGAAGGGCCGCTATCTACAGAGCCAAACCCTTGCCTTGCTCCGCCGCCTCACTCGCGGAAGGAACTGAAAAACGTGGGGTGAGAACTATAAACATAGTTCCCAGTGGGTAAGGCCACCCAAGAGAGAAGCTCGACCCACCAGGTCCAAAGAAACACCATAAGCATAAGTTAGATCACAAATAACTATGCAATAATTATTTACATGCTTGTAAACAAACATAAAGGATGCAACCAAATAAAATATCAACTTTCATTTTCTCCTAGGTTCATCCTATATCTCACATTGACCAAGTTTAACTACTTGTCATTTATTTATGGTGTCGGAGTCGCCGCATTACCATAATAGTTCTCAACCAAAGCAGAATCGCCGCAAGTGTTGGGCACCGGGCAATGGAATCGCCATCCCCATCATGGTCCCAACCTCCAAGGAATGAAATCGTCATCTCCTTGTTCGGGTAGCGAAATCGTCGCGTACCTGGGATAGCGAAATCGTCGCGTACCCCATTCCATCACCGCCAACACATGGCACGGGTAGCGAAATCGTTGCGTACCCGGGATAGCGAAATCGTCGCGTATCCCAATCCATCACCGCCAACACGTGGCACGGGTAGCAAAATCGTCGCGTACCCGAGATAGCGAAATCGTCGTGTATCCCAATCCATCACCGCCAACACGTGGCACGGGTAGCGAAATCGTCGCGTACCCGGGATAGCGAAATCGTCGCGTATCCCAATGTTCACATTTCACACTTGCCAACCCAAGTCCAATGGCCCTAGGTTCAAGTCACCAAGTCTCACCTATGTTCAATGACACTAGGTTCCAATCTCATGTTCCAACCTATGTTCAATGACACTAGGTTCCAATTCTCATGTTCCAACCTATGTTCAATGACACTAGGTTCCATTTGCACTTTTCAACATATGTTCCTCAACACTAGGTTCTAATTCATACATGCAATCACATAACAAGTATAGATAATAAAAATATATTTGAATTCACTAACATGCAAGATGAGCCCATGGCTCTATCTATCAAGATTCTCATTTTGCCAACATGCAAATTCTAAGGTTACTCACTTTCACACCATTTATTTTCAAATGATTATTTATCCTAGACATGGAAGTGACCTAATCACTTCGGTAAACACAAACCCACCTCAAGAGCTTCCAATTTCTTGAATTCTTTGAGCTCCTAAGTCGCCAAGCCTTGAGTTCTTGCTTCAACCCAAGCTTCTACAAGAAAATGGTTCGTTACTCATTACGAACCCATAAATCAACTCGATGCTAGAAATCAATGGTTCTAACATGATTCCATATGCCTCAATTGCAATTCCCGAAGGTTCAAATATTTTTAGAACCTTCCATGGCAAAAGTCCCAAATCTACTTAGGGTTTGCATGCATGCAAGCCAAACCCTAGATTTCATGGCCAATCTTCCACCATTTGTGGTCAAGATTGCCTAGGGTTTCCAAAAACCTCATATCAAAGGATTAAATCCAAGGTTTAAACCCTAAATCACAAGAACTCACCTCTACACCCAAGTTCCCTAGCTTCTTCTTGCACCAAGAAGCTCCAAATCCACCTTAGAAGCTTTTCCCAAGGTCAAATCCTTCACTTCTCCAAGCTTTGGAGAGATCTCTAGAGAGAAAAAGTGAGGGAGAAGGAGAGGAAGTAAGAAAAGAGTGGAGGAGTAATGAGAGGAGAGGCCTCAGCCCCTATACATAGCCCATTCTCCATGAAATTACCAAACTGCCCCTCACTGGGCATTCTGCTTCAGCCGGGTCCGGACCTTGCAAGTGGGGTCCGGACCCCGTACGCGCAACAGCCCACGCAGGCCGGGTCCGGACCTTGGCGTCCGGGTCCGGAACCCGTATGCGCAACTCCGCGTGGTAACAGGTCGGGTCCGGACCGTGGCGTCCGGTTTCGGACCTTAGCTGCTCCATGGACTTCATTGTCTGGACCCCAGATCCCGGGTCCGGACCCCGTGAGCAATTTTGCTCCAGTTGGTCCTTTTCCAAAAAATCAAATTTTTGGTTTCTGGGTTCCCACTCGAACCCAAAACGTTCGGAAACCCTCGGAACCCAATTCCACACCAGCCATCATCGGCTTTCTCCGAACTTCATCAAATTTGGTAAAGTTCGATACAACGCACCGAAATTCAGAGTGCTACACTCCGAATCAAAATTGCAAATAATTTTCAAAGGGGATTTCTTCGGACCCCAAAATTAAAATCACAATTTTAAAAAAGAACTTTCCTCAGACCCCGAATCAAAATTGCAAATAATTCTCAAAGGGGATTTCTTCGGACCCCAAAATCAAATTGCAATTAAATTCAAAAAGAAATTTCTTCGGATCCCAAATTCAAATTTGCATAAGGCTAAAGAGGCTTTTTTTCGGACCTCAATTCCAAACAAAATAAATTCAAAAGTGTATGCAAAATAGCCCACAAATAAACTAAACTTAACACAGGCCCAGAATCCAGGCCCAGTCAACATACGGGCTCCAATCCAGGCCCAGTCAACATTCGTATTCCAATCTAGGCCTAGTCAACACACGGGCTCCAATCCAGGCCCAGTCAACATGCAAGCCCAGAATGACAACCAAAATCAGTTCTAGCCCCAAATAAAATTATAACCCAATGAAGTCCACAAATAAAATTCAAACCCATTCATAAAAATCCAAACCCAATATATTCCACCATACGAACCCAAATCCAAGCCCACATAAAAAACCAAACCCAAACCAAACCCACATAAAAACCCAAATCAAACCCATATAAAAACCCAATCTAAGTCCACATAAAAATCCAAACCTAATTTATTCCACCATACGAACCCAAATCCAAGCCCACATAAAATTCGAGCCCAAACCAAGTCCACCATAAAACCCAAATCCAAACCTAGCCCAACATAAAAATCCAAACCAAGTCCACCATAAAACCCAAATCCAAACCTAGCCCAACATAAAAATCCAAACCCAAGTCCACAACAAAATCCAAACCCAAAATGTCACGCCCCGGATTACTCGTTTCTCCGGGCTCGCCAACAGATCCGCCATATACATAGACATTTCTATGTATACGAAGCGATAGCTAACCTGTAAACAAACATAAAAGCAACTACAAGAGATATAGAGCTGAGATAAAACATACTAAAAGAACCATAGCAACCTGTACATATAGAACCCAAAAAAATACAACAGTCCCTCCAAAACCAAAATAGGGACAAATCCACAGTATATGTACATGTCTCAACTCAAAAAAGACTATCTCCAGTAGGGTCCTCCTCTAGGAACAACAGGGACAGGTAGGGATCTAGCTCGCGACTCTCTTACCTCGATCCGCAGGAACAAGAGCAGCAGCCGCAACAGACGAAGGCTCTACAAGAAAATGTGGCAACAATGGGTGTGGGAACTACTATCAAAAGAAGTAGTCCTCAGTGGGTACCAATACCGACCTCAACGGTCCACCCACTAAGTCTACGAGACTAACAGTATAGCTGGTAGGTAAAGAACAACAAGGTAAGCAGGAATAAACTCTACAGGTGAAATGACACTACCCTACCACTATCCAAGTCAACTCTCAAGTAAGCATCACCAAAGTGAAAAGTCACCCCTGACCCAATCTATCGGAACCGCCCAAACAGGCTCGTCCAGCCAACTTCCTAGCCACACCGCACACTACCAAAAAGGGTAGCCGGTCCAAAATTAGATCCAACTAATCTGCAGCGACATCAACGCAAGAGAGGCCTCACTCCGGAGCGGCACTCTGGGGAGCTACCCAACCGAGTTAGTACGCGTATCTCTGTCGAACACAATCAGGCTCCGGCAGGCTAAATCAAATGGAAATGGGTCAAAGACTCCAAGCTCACGCGCCCTCAGCACAAACAGAAGCTAAAACAAGAGTCTGGGTCCACCGTCAACCCCGACGGCACCCGGTAATACAAAACAGCCTAACCCTGCTGTAAATACAAGCTCGGCATTCCAGCACAAGCGTAAACTCGCCCTACAACAAACTAAGTATCCACCTCGCACTAACAGCGGTGATACAAGAACAAAAACGGCTCCTAGAGCTAAATCTGATAATAGTTCGAAAAGTGACGGTTGTAGGTTCACGAGTTTTCTTCTAAGTCAATTCCCAGTTCAGCATGTAAAGTCATGTCTATAAATTATCAATTTATGCTCTAAATTCAATTTCATATAAATACATGCAAATTCATGAATTCGAGCTACTAAACATGATTAAACAGATAATAAAACAGCATGCTGCACTCTCTACAACTTAGGAGAAAATCCGGCGATTTCGGTAACATTAACCCACCTCAAACGCTATCCAACTAAGGCTAGGAGTCGAGTGGAAGGCCTCCAAACAACACCGGCTGAAATCGGGCTCAAAACTGCAACCTCGAGATTCGGACCCACCTGCTCAAGTTCTGGGCGCCCAGAACATCAGCCCAGAACTGCAGCCTGGCAGCACGACCAACATGGATTCAACAAGCGATAAAATCCAAATCCTAAGTCCAAATGCAGTGAAACTTTGCCCAACTCACCAGCAGAGGTTCAAGAACAAACCCTCCAAATTTCAGCCAAAACGGAGCTTGACTCGATGTCCAAAATGCCTAAACACTGATTCGGATCCACATCTGGACCCTCCTGCACATGCATCCAGAAGTTCCAGCAACTAAGCAAACAGCACATTAAGCATGAATTCAGGGATTCCAACGAATTTAGCCCATGAAAAAGGGTCACAAACCTCTCAAAAACAGTGATGGAACAATCCAAAACCCCTCCAAAGATTCTCACAAAGATCTGGATTCAAAATCCAAGAAATCCATCAATGACCCAAAAATTTAGCACTTAAGCTAATTACTCAAAATCTGAGCTATAACTCACCATTAAATCCTCAAATCAGGTGGAAGGAACCTCCAAACCAGCAAGGAATGAGGAAGGACCAATCTTCACTTCGAAATTCCAGCTCCCAAGAGATTTGGATCCATAAGATCAAAGGAAAACCCAAGTTTCAGCTCAAGAACACAAGGGGTCCCGTAAAACAGCAACTGTAGCTTAAATACCTGTCCAAATAGCGCTTGAAAGGATTCCACGTCTTCCTCTACGAGTCCTCTAACCAACAAACTAAGTTTCGTTGGATTTGGACACTACCACACTGCACACGAGTAAGAACACCACCGGTCGACGTTGCAGTTCTGTAGAAATCCAGGGTCTTCAATGGAGAAAGGTGGAATTTGGGAGGAATTGGAGGGCTATCCTAGCAAAATTCCAGCTTTACCATGAAGAGGGGAGAAAGAACCTCAGGGGAGGTCGTCCACATCTTTTATAGACCAATGGTTTCGGTGTGCTGCGCCCCAAGAACAAAATACATATAACCTGTCCCTCAGCAGGAAAACAGACTTTCGGGCGCCCGAAACCCAAGAAGTGGGCGCCCAGTTCTTCAGCCAGCACAAGTCCAGAACATCGGACTCTCCGCCCGCGGTCTGGTGCGCCCTAACCTGGTCCGGCGGAGTTCACCAACCAACCACCACGTGTCAAACAGATCGATAATCACGAGGTAGGATTTTCGGATTCACTTTTCGGGCGCCCGATCCTGGATCCGAAATGACTTAGTAGTTTTAGCAAATGAGCACTCGACATCTGGGCGCCCAAAACATAACTTCCGGGTGCCCTAAAGCTCTAAGCGCCCAAAACTTCAAGTTTGGATTACTTCGGTGCTCCGAGTCCGTTTTCGCGTCTATTTGACGCCGAAACGACTCCGACTTGTCTCGACCTTCTCCAGAAGCGTCGAACAGTCTAGGATACTGCAGTCATTCCGTCAGTTAGGCCCCAGGGGTACTACATCCTTCCCCCCTACGGAAAGTTTCGTCCTCGAAACTTAAACTCATACCTCAAGAAGGCAGCTCGAAAAGGTAGGGATAGGATTCCCGCATCACCGTCTCCGGCTCCCAAGTCGCCTCACGCTCCTCGTGATTACTCCACTGCACTTTCACGTACGGTATGACTCGGTTGCGCAATTCTTTCGTCTCGCGAGCAAGAATCCGCACCGGTCGCTCCTCGTACTGCAGGTCCTCAGCCAACTCAAGTGGGGTGAAGTCAATCACGTGGGAGGGGTTGAACACATATCTCCTCAGGGGCCGAGACATGAAACACGTCGTGGACTCCAGAAAGTCGCGGTGGAGGGCAATCCTGTACGCTACCGGCCCCACTCGCTCTAACACCTCGAACGGGCCAACAAACCGTGTACTGAGCTTTCCACGAACTCCAAAACGGCGGATTCCTCTGGACGGCGAGACTTTTAGAAACACATGATCTCCAATCTGGAACTCCAAGTCTCGTCTCCTAGTATCCGCATAGCTCCTCTATCGACTCTGGGCGGTCTCAAGACGTCGTCGAACCATCTTGACCTTCTCTTCCGCTTCCAACAGGATATCGGGACCCAAAGTCTTCCTCTCACCCACATCACTCCAATGCAAGGGCGAACGACACTTGCGTCCATACAATGCCTCAAACGGAGCCATCTGGATGCTCGCTTGATAGCTATTGTTGTACGCAAACTCAACCAGTCCTAAGTGTCGATGCCACCCTCCACCAAAGTCTAGGACACATGCCCTCAACATGTCCTCCAAAGTCTGAATGGTCCGCTCAGACTGACCATCTGTCTGTGGATGAAAAGCCGTGCTAAACCGCAGCTGAGTACCCAGTGCTGTCTGTAGACTCCTCCAAAACTGTGAGACGAACCGTGTGTCTCGATCAGACACAATCGAGGTAGGCACTCCATGCAGTCTCACTATCTCGTCCAAATATAACTGAGCGAGTCTGTCCCTGGACCAAGTAGTCTGCACTGGTAAGAAGTGGGCAGATTTGGTCAGTCTGTCCACTATCACCCAAATGGCGTCGAAACCAGCCTGCGTCCTCGGTAATCCCACGACAAAGTCCATGGCGATCTGGTCCCACTTCCACTCGGGTATTGGGAGACTCTGAAGCTTGCCAGCAGGTACTCGGTGCTCCGCCTTTACCTGTTGACAAGTCAAACACTGAGCCACAAATCTCCCAATATGCCGCTTCATTCCATTCCACCAGAAGTGTGCCTTCAAGTCCTTATACATCTTGGTTCCACCGGGGTGAACCGTATAAGGCGAATAATGAGCCTCTCTCAAAATCTCCTCTCGGATCTCAGAATCCATAGGCACACACAGTCGGTCCCTGTACCGTAGTACTCCCGAACTGTCAACACCAAAATCCCCTGTCTGCCCGCTGGCAATCTGATCTCGAATCCTCATCAAATAGGGGTCCGCACTCTGTTTCTCTCGGATCCTATCCAACAGAGTGGGTTGCAAAACCAAAGACATAAGTTTTGCAGTAACCCCAGGGGATACCACCTCAAGCTCAAGCCGCCTCAACTCCTCGAGTAACGGCGCCTGCTGAGTGATCAACATACTAAGGCTCTGCACTGATCTCCTGCTCAACGCATCTGCCACTACATTCGCCTTGCCGGGGTGATACTGGATGGTAATATCATAATCCTTCAACAACTCTAACCACCGGCGTTGCCTCAGGTTCAATTCCTTCTGAGTGAACAGATACTTGAGACTTTTATGATCCGTGAAAATCTCACAGTGCTCACCATACAAGTAATGCCGCCACAGCTTCAGTGCAAACACTACAGCTGCCAGCTCCAAATCATGCGTAGGATAATTCTTCTCATAATCCTTCAATTGCCGGGAGGCATAGGCAATTACCCTACCATGCTGCATCAGCACACATCCCAAGCCACTGTGTGATGCATCACTATAAATCACGAATCCTTCCCCCATAACTGGAAGGGTAAGGATGGGAGCAGACATCAGCCTCTCCTTCAGCTCCTCAAAGCTACGCTGGCACTCAGCACTCCAAACAAATCTAATCCCCTTCCTCGTCAGACGAGTGAGGGGTGTGGAGAGCTTCGCAAAGCCTTCCACAAATCGACGGTAATATCCAGCTAACCCGAGAAAACTCCTCACCTCGGTAACCGTCGTCGGTCTGGGCCAATCCCGCACAGTCTCAATCTTCTGCGGGTCCACCGCCACTCCAGTGGCTGAAATCACATGGCCCAAGAAAGCTACCTCTCGAAGCCAGAACTCGCACTTCTTCAACTTGGCATACAACTTCTTCTCCCTCAGAAGTTGCAGCACAATCCTCAAGTGCTCCTCATGCTCCGTATCACTCCGAGAGTAGATCAGGATATCATCAATAAACACCACCACAAACCGGTCCAAGAACGGCTTAAACACTCGATTCATCAAATCCATAAACGCGGCAGGGGCATTAGTCAATCCAAACGGCATCACCGTAAACTCATAATGCCCGTACCGGGTCCTAAAAGCCGTCTTGGAAATATTCTCGGCCTTCACCTTCAATTGGTGGTAACCGGACTGCAAATCAATCTTCGAGAAGACACAAGATCCTTGCAGCTGATCAAACAGATCATCAATGCGCGGCAAAGGATACCTGTTCTTGATGGTCACTTTATTCAACTCTCGATAATCCACATAAAGTCTAAGTGAACCATCCTTCTTCTTCTTCACGAATAACACCGGCGCTCCCCAAGGCGATACACTGGGTCTCACAAACCCCTTATCCATCAAATCCTGAAGTTGCGCCTTAAGCTCTCTCAGCTCAGCCGGTGCCATTCGGTAGGGTGTCTTTGAGATTGGCGCAGTTCCTAGGACTACGTCAATCACAAACTCGACCTCCCTGTCTGGTGGCATCGGGATCAACTCCTGGGGAAACACGTCCGGGAACTCGCGGACTACAGAGATGTCCTCGAGCTCCGGTGCCACCGCAGATACCTCAACAACAGTCGCCAGAAATGCAGTACATCCTCGACTCATCATCTGTCTCGCTCGTGCCGACGAAATCCACGTCGCGAACAAAGTGCTCCTGCAGCCTCGATAAACGTACTCCTCCTGGCCTGGCTCGCGAAACGTCACGGTCCTCTCGCCGCAGTCGATCGTCGCGAAGTAGCGGGCCAACCAATCCATGCCGAGCACCACATCAAAATCCTGCAATCGCCCCAAGACCAACAGGTCTGCGGGCATCACCCAAGGTCCAAGCTGCACTGGGCAAGCTCGACAACAGTCCTCCACACGCAAAACGTGCTCGGGAATCTGCACCTCTCGTGCACAAGGTAACGGCCCTATCACTAGCCCATGCAAGGATGCAAATGCTCGACTAACAAAAGAATGTGATGCACCGGTATCAAATAATGCACGAGCTCTAATGCCAGAAATTAAAATGATACCTGCCACCACATGATCAGCCGCCGTGGAGTCCTCCAGTTGAGCCGCAAAGACTCTGCCGCTCTGCGCCTGCTGTCGCCGCTCACCTGGGCGTGGTACAGAAGTCCTATCCATCTGGCTGTGAGTCGGTGGAGCTCCATAGGTCTGCTGATGAACTGGGGGTGCCGATGCGATCGATGGTACAGGCGACGCTGCTCGGGGACAAGCTGCCCGCAGATGTCCGGACTGACCACACCCAAAACACCGGCCCTCTCGCTGCTCGCACTGCCTAGGCCAATGTGGTCCTCCGCAGATGACACATCTCGGTGCTCCCCTCTGCTGCCGTCCCTGCTGACGGGATCCACCAGACCTCTGTCGCCCCGAAAACCCACGACCCTGGGAACGTGATCGTGGAGGTCTCGGCGGGCGTCTGCCGCTGGTCTGTCCTCCGTCCTCTGGAGCCGGGCGTTTTCTATCCAAACCTTGACTTAGTGTGGCCGCCCGCTCACTCACCGTCAAAGCTCCTCGCTCCACCCATAGTGCCTGCTCGATCGACGCATCCAAGGTCTGTAACCTCTGCGCATGAACTAGGACAAAGATCTCCTGTCTCAATCCTCGCTCGAACAAGTAAACTCTGTGAGCCTCATCTCTCACAGCAAAAGGAACACAGTTCAGGAGTCTGGTAAACTCTTGGGTGTACTCCTGCACTGTGCGATCACCCTGGAGTAAATTCTTCAGATCCTCCTCGAGTTTCTGCTTCACGCTGTTAGGGAAGTAGGACCCATACAGCATCCCGCAGAACTCGGCCCAACTCAACCGCAGCGCATCCAGCGACCTGCTCGATCTCGTCCTCGTCCACCAGATGCGTGCATCACCCGTCAAGCAGTGAACCGCCAAGTGAACCTGCTCCCGCTCTGGTACGAAGAGATCCTCGAATAACTTCTCCATCTCGCCTACCCAGGCCTCCACCACCCATGGCTCGGTGTGGCTACCATCAAAACGAGGTGGATCAAACCGGCAAAAACGAGCCAGTCTCTCGGTCATCCGCTCCTGCTCGACCTCCGACATCTGTCCACCTGACCGGGAAGTGTCGCCAACCGGTGCGGCCGAAACTGCCGCTGCTGGGGGTACGGCTGCAGCTGGAATGTCAGCTGGAATAGCAGGGGGTGGCTCCTGCGACTCCGTCGCTTTAGGTGCTGCACTCCACGTGTGAGTAATGGTATCACACATCCTCCACAATAGTGCACTCTGCTGCCTAGCTGACTCGGCTAGCGTAGTCAACTGCTCACTCAAATCAGGGGGTGCACTAGGCCCCGCCTGCTCAGGCACCTCAGAATGCACGGGGGTAGCCCGCGTCGGGGGTCGACCTCGGTGTTGGGGAGGCGTCATGCTCACCTGCGCAACACACAGATCAGTCTGCAAACACAAAAAACTCAAGACCCAATCAAGCGAAAGTCTAGAAGGTCGCCTCTTTTCCCTCGCTGCTTGACGTCGTCTGCAGCCAACGCAAGTTCGCGACAGGAAAGGACACACGCCTTCGATCACTCCCTCCACTTAAGAATGAGTTCAACAGTCAAATCGATGACTTTCGCAGCAAGTCACGTCTCTCACGTCTTGCATTCCTTGGGTCTGCCAAAGCCTAGGGTTTACTAAGTCCCAACGACCTATTCCTAAGCTCTGATACCAACTTAATCTGTCACGCCCCGGATTACTCGTTTCCCCGGGCTCGCCAACTGATCCGCCGTATACATAGACATTTCTATGTATACGAAGCGATAGCTAACCTGTAAACAAACATACAAGCAACTACAAGAGATATAGACCTGAGATAAAATATACTAAAAGAACCATAGCCACCTGTACATATAGAACCCAAAAAAATACAACAGTCCCTCCAAAACCAAAATAGGGACAAATCCACAGTATATGTACATGGCTCAACTCAAAAGAGACTATCTCCAGTAGGGTCCTCCTCTAGGAACAACAGGAACAGGTAGGGATCTAGCTCGCGACTCCCTTACCTCGATCCGCAGGAACAAGAGCAGCAGCCGCAACAGACGAAGGCTCTGCAAGAAAATGTGGCAACAATGGGTGTGAGAACTACTATCAAAAGAAGTAGTCCTCAGTGGGTACCAATACTGACCTTAACGGTCCACCCACTAAGTCTACGAGACTAACAGTATAGCTAGTAGGTAAAGAACAACAAGGTAAGCTGGAATAAACTCTACAGGTGAAATGCCACTACCCTACCACTATCCAAGTCAACTCTCAAGTAAGCATCACCAAAGTGAAAAGTCACCCCTGACCCAATCTATCGGAACCGCCCAAACAGGCTCGTCCAGCCAACTTCCTAGCCACACCGCACACTACCAAAAAGGGTAGCAGGTCCAAAATCAGATCCAACTAATCTGCAGCGACATCAACGCAAGAGAGGCCTCACTCCGGAGCGGCACTAGGGGGAGCTACCCAATCGAGTTAGTACGCATATCTCTGTCGAGCACAATCAGGCTCCGGCAGGCTAAATCAAATGAAAATGGGTCAAAATGGGTCAAAGACTCCAAGCTCACGTGCCCTCAGCACAAACAGAAGCTAAAACAAGAGTCTGGGTCCACCGTCAACCACGACGGCACCCGGTAATACAAAACAGCCTAACCCTGCTGTAAATACAAGCTCGGCATCCCAGTACAAGCGTAAACTCGCCCTACAACAAACTAAGTATCCACCTCGCACTAACAGCGGAGATACAAGAACAGAAACGGCTCCTAGAGCTAAATCTGATAATAGTTCGAAAAGTGACGGTTGTAGGTTCACGAGTTTTCTCCTAAGTCAATTTTCAGTTCAGCATGTAAAGTCATGTCTATAAATTATCAATTTATGCTCCAAATTCAGATTTCATATAAATACATGCAAATTCATGAATTCGAGCTACTAAACATGATTAAACAGATAATAAAACAGCATGTTGCACTCTCTATAACTTAGGAGGAAATTCGGCGATTTCGGTAACATTAACCCACCTCAAACGCTATCCAACTAAGGCTAGGAGTCGAGTGGAAGGCCTCCAAACAACACCGGCTGAAATCGGGCTCAAAACTGCAACCTCGAGATTCGGACCCACCTGCTCAAGTTCTGGGCGCCCAGAACATCAGCCCAGAACATCAGCCCAGAACTGCAGCCTGGCAGCACGACCAATATGGATTCAACAAGCGATAAAATCCAAATCCTTAGTCCAAATGCAGTGAAACTTTGCCCAACTCACCAGCAGGGGTTCAAGAACAAACCCTCCAAATTTCAGCCAAAACGGAGCTCGACTTGATGTCCAAAATGCCTAAACACTAATTCGGATCCACATCTGGACCCTCCTGCACATGCATCCAGAAGTTCCAGCAACTAAGCAAACAGCACATTAAGCATGAATTCAGGGATTCCAACGAATTTAGCCCATGGGAAAGGGTCACAAACCTCTCAAAAATAGTGATGGAACAATCCAAAACCTCTCCAAAGATTCTCACAAAGATCTGAATTCAAAATCCAAGAAATCCATCAATGACCCAAAAATTCAGCACTTAAGCTAATTACTCAAAATCTGAGCTATAACTCACCTTTAAATCCTCAAATCAGGTGGAAGGAACCTCCAAACCAGCAAGAAATGAGGAAGGACCAATCTTCACTTCAAAATTTCAGCTCCCAAGAGATTTGGATCCATAAGATCAAAGGAAAACCCAAGTTTCAGCTCAAGAACACAAGGGGTCCAGTAAAACAGCAACTGTAGCTTACATACCAGTCCAAATAGCGATTGGAAGGATTCCACGTCTTCCCATATGAGTCCTCTATCCAAAAAACCATGTTTCGTTGGATTTGGACACTCTCACACTGCACAAGAGCAAGAACACCACCGGTCGACGTTGTAGTTCTGCAGAAATCCAGGGTCTTCAATGGAGAAAGGTGGAAATTGGGAGGAATTGGAGGGCTATCCTAGCAAAATTCCAGCTTTACCATGAAGAGGGGAGAAAGAACCTCAGGGGAGGTCATCCACATCTTTTATAGACCAATGGTTTCAGTGTGCTGCGCCCCAAGAACAAAATACATATAACCTGTCCCTCAGCAGGAAAATAGACTTTCGGGCGCCCGAAACCCAAGAAGTGGGCACCCAGTTTTTTCAGCCAGCACAAGTCCAGAACATCGGACTCTCCGCCCGCGGTCCGGTGCGCCCTAACCTGGTCCGGCGGAGTTCACCAACCAACCACCACGTGTCAAACGGATCGATAATCACGAGGTAGGATTTCCGGATTCACTTTCCGGGCGCCCGATCCTGGATCCGAAATGACTTAGCAGTTTTAGCAAATGAGCACTCGACATCTGGGCGCCCAAAACATAACTTCCGGGCGCCCAAAACATAACTTCCGGGCGCCCAAAACATAACTTCCGGGCGCCCTAAAGCTCTAAGCACCCAAAACTTCAGTTTTGGCTTACTTCGATGCTCCGAGTCCGTTTTCGCGTCTATTTGACGCCGAAACGACTCCGACTTGTCTCGACCTTCTCCAGAAGCGTCGAACAGTCTAGGATATTGCAGTCATTCCGTCAGTTAGGCCCCAGGGGTACTACACAAACCAAGTCCACATAAAGGCCTAACCCAATCAAACCCAAACCTACCTTCAAACATGGGCTTTTACCATGAACCGAGAAAGGGTTATTATCATAAATCTTGAGCCAAATTCCATATATCAAGTTCATGAGCCAAATATCATGAGCCATACACCAAATTCCATAAACCATACACCAAATCCATGAGCCATATACCAAACCATACACCAAATCCTATGAATCATACACCAAGTTCATGAACCATATCTCATGAACCGTACACCAAATCGCATGAGCCATACACTAAGCTCATGAACCATATCACATTAACCATACACCAAATCCCATGAGCTATACTCCAATCTCATGAACCATGAATCAAATCTCATGAACCAAATCCCATGAGCCATACCAAGTCTCATGAATCATGAACCAAATCTCATGAACCAAATATCATGAACCATACACCATATCCTATGAGTCATATACCAAGTTCATGAACCAAATCTCATGAACCATACACCAATCTCATGAACTATACCCAAATCTCATGAACCAAATTATATCCAGATCCCATACACCAAATCTCATAAACCAAGCCATACCCAAATCTCATGAACATGCACCAAGTTCATGAACCAAATCCAACTCTTGTGAGCCATACCAAGTTCATACGATGTTCTCTACCATGGGCTAAGTTCATAAACTGAATCCAACCTCGTCATGAATCTCGATCTTTCGCTCTAGCACTAACCCTAACACATATACTTAGGGTCTAGTCGACCTTTTACTCTAGCCCATATACCTAGAGTGAAAGTTAAATGCAAAATCGACTAGCTCTAATATATGTACTCAGGGCTAAGTCAACCCCACCGTCTTAGCACATATTACTAAGACAAAATTATCTCCCAACCGACAGAGTTTTAAACTATATAGTTGGAACTCCGTCAAATCCATATGCAATCGAGCTCTAATACATATGCTTAGAGTTCATTCAAAACCCGACTAACCCTAACGCATATACTTAGGGTCTAGTCAGCCTTTTGCTCTAGCCTATCTATCTAGAGTGAAACCCATATTCAATCGAGCTCTAATACATATACTTAGAGTTCAATCAAATCAAATCCGACGAACCCTAATGCAATACCTTAGGGCTTAGTTAGATCCTCACTCTAGCACATATAACTAGAGTGAAAAATATATTAAACTCGGTTAATCCTAATACATACACTCAGGAATTAGCCACTCTTTATCTTCAAGTAACATCAAATCCGACCTACCTCAATACATATACTTGGAGTTTGGTCACGTCTTCACCTTGGGACATACAACCGAGGCAAAATCAAATATAATTGGACTCTAAGACAATATACGTAGAGCTAATTATACTCTAATATATACACTTAGAGTCTAATGACGATTAGGTCTTAATACATATACTTAGGACCTAGTCAACTTCAAATCCAACTGAATCCTAACATATATACTTAGGATTCAGCCAATCATCAAGATAGATTCGTTCTATCCTCCTTCTGAAGGTCTCTTAATCGAAGGTGCCCCAATCTCCAGGTGGTGATTAACAATAGATACTTACGTCTATTGGAAGCCATAAATCCGCAATACTTGATACATATACACATATAAATACAATTCCGAATCATGAATACTACCCCACGGAAAATCAATCAACCGTGCGAGGTGCGTCATTCGTGGTGGCAGACAGTGGTGTCAACCGAATGGAGAGTAGTACGATCATTCTTAGCTCTCCACAAGGCGTACACATCAAGCGATTGGAGAGTAGTTCGATCATTCTCGGTTCTCCATAAGGTGCCGAATGGGGAGTAGTTCAATCATTCTCGGCTCCCTATGAGGTGTAGGTGTCAGTTGAATGGGGAGTAATCTGACTATTCTCGGCTCTCCATTAAGCGTAAGTATCAATCGATGGAAAAGTAGTACGATCTCTCTCGGCTCTCCACGAGGTTCAGTGTAGAATATATCCGAACAAATAGACGGATTGGGACATGAGGTAGTTTGGGTGAACCAAGAGCAAGAGGTATAGTGGCACCTTGAGTAAGTGAGGCATAGTAGTTTGTAATGTGTCTGCCACCACGAATGACGCACCTCGCACGGTTCGATGGGTTTTCCGTGGGGTAGTATTCATGATTCAGATTTGTATTCATATGTATGTGGGGATCAGGTATTGCGGATCTATGACTTCCAATAGACGCAAGCATCTACTGTTAATTACCCCCTGAAGATTGGGGCACCTTCGATTAAGAGACCTTCATAGGGAGGATGGAATGAATCGCATCTCAATGATTGATTGAATCCTAAATATATGTATCAGGATTCAGTTGGATATGAAGTTGACTAGGTCCTAAGTGTATGTATTAAGACCTAATCGTCATTAGAGTATATGTATTAGAGTCTAATTGGCTCTAAGTCTATGTTTTAGAGTCCAATTATATTTGATTTCATCTTAGTTGTATGTTCCGAAATGAAGACGTGACCAAACCCCAAGTATATGTATTGAGGTAGGTCGGATTTGATGTTATCCGAGGGTAAAGGGTGGCTAATTCCTGAGTGTATGTATTAGGATTAACCGAGTTTAATATATTTTTTACTCTAGTTATATGTGCTAGAGTGAGGATCTGACTAAGCCCTAAGGTATCGCATTAGGGTTCGTCGGATTTGATTTGAATGAACTCTAAGTATATGTATTAGAGCTCGATTGGATATGGATTTCACTCTAGATAGATATGCTAGACTAGACCCTAAGTATATGTGTTAGGGTTAGTCGGGCTTTGAATGAACTCTAAGTATATATATTAGAGCTCGATTGCATATGAATTTGACGGAGTTTCAAGTATATAGTTTAAAACTCTGTCAGTTTGGAGATGATTTTGCCTTAGTTATATGTGCTAAGGCGGTGGGGTTGACTTAGCCCTAAGTATATATATTAGGGTTAGTCGAATTTGTACTTGATTTTCACTCTAGGTATATGGGCTAGAGCAAAAGATAGAGATTCATGATGAGGTTGGGCTTAGTTTATGAACTTGGCCCGTAGAAAATGTCATATGAACTTGGTGTATGGTTCATAAGAGTTGGGTATGATTTGGTTCATGAGCTTAGCGTATGGTTTATGAAATTTGGATATGATGAGGTTTGGATATGGTTCATGAGATTTGGTGTATGGTTAATGACATTTGGTGTATGGTTCATGAGATTTGGTTCATGAACTTGGGTATGGTTCATGAGATTTGGTGTATGGCTCATGAGATTTGATATATGGTTTATGAGGTTTGATATATGGTTCATGAGGTTTGGTTCATGAACTTGGTGTATGGCTCATGGAATTTGATGTATGGTTCATGAGGTTTGGTGTATGGGATTTAGTGTATGGCTCATGGGATTTGGGTATGGACTTGGTCTATGGCTCATGGGGTTTGGCATATGGTTCATGAGATTTGGTTCATGAACTTAGTGTATGGGATTTGGTATATGGTTTATGGTTCATGAGATTTGGTTCATGAACTTGGTGTATGGACTTGGTTCATGATCCATGAAATTTGGTTCATGGCTCATGAGGTTGGTATATGGTTTTTGGAATTGGTGTATGGTTCATAGGATTTGGTGTATGGTTCATGAGATTTGGTCCATGAACTTGGTGTATGGGATTTGGTATAGTTCATGAGATTTGGTGTATGGGATGGAATTTGGTGTATGGTTCATGAGATTTGGTTCATGAACTTTGGCATAAGATTTGATGTATGATTCATGAACTTGGTGTATGAGGTTTGGTGTATAGGATTTTGTTCATGGCTCATGAGATTTGAGTATGGAATTTGGTTCATGATCCATGAGATTTGGGTATGGAATTTGGTTCATGATCCATGAGATTTGGGTATGGAATTTGGTTCATGGTCCATGAGATTTGGGTATGGAATTGGTTCATGATCCATGAAATTTGGTTCATGGCTCATGAGGTTTGGGTATGGAATTTGGTTCATGATCCATAAAATTTGGTTCATGATTCATGATATTTGGGTATGGAATTTGGTTCATGGTCCATGAGATTTGGGTATGGAATTGGTTCATGATCCATGAAATTTGGTTCATGGCTCATGAGGTTTGGGTATGGGATTTGGTTCATGATCCATAAAATTTGGTTCATGATCCATGAGATTTGGGTATGGAATTGGTTCATGATCTATGAAATTTGGTTCATGGCTCATGAGGTTTGGGTATGGGATTTGGTTCATGATCCATAAAATTTGGTTCATGATCCATGAGATTTGGGTATGGAATTGGTTCATGATCCATGAAATTTGGTTAATGGCTCATGAGGTTTGGGTATGGGATTTGGTTTATGATTCATAAAATTTGGTTCATGATCCATGAGATTTGGGTATGGAATTGGTTCATGATCCATGAAATTTGGTTTATGGCTCATGAGGTTTGGGTATGGGATTTGGTTCATGATCCATAAAATTTGGTTCATGATCCATGAGATTTGGGTATGGTGGACTAGATTGGGTTTGATGCTCTTTGGGCCTTAGTGGTTTTATGGGTTGGGTTTTATTTGTGGACTAGATTGGGTTGGGTTAGATTGGGTTAGACTTTTATTGTGGACTAGACGTAGGTTGGATTTTTATTGTGGACTAGAATGAGTTTGGATTTAGATGGGTTTGGGTTTTTATTGTGGAGTAATTGGGTTTGGTTTGGATTTTATGGTTTGATTGGGTTTAGGTTTGGGTTTTCATTTTGGGCTAGAATAGGTTTGGGTTTGGGTTTGGATTTTATTTGGGTTTTCATGAGAGGGTTTGATTGGGTTTAGGCTTGGGTTTGGATTTTTATGTAGACTTGGTTATGGATTCTTATGTGGACTTGGGTTTGAATTTTTATGTGGGTTTGGTTTAAATTTTTTTTTATGTGGACTGGGTTGTGGGCCCGTATGTGGACTGGGCTTCATCTTCATGTGGATTGAATTCTGGGCCCGTTGTGGGCTGGGTTCTATTTTCATATGAACCAAATTCTAGCCCGTATGTGGATTGGGCCTCATCTTCATGTGCACTGAATTTTGGGCCCGTATGTGGACTGGGTTCTATTTTCATATGAACCAAATTCTGGCCCGTATGTGGACTGGGCCTCATCTTCATGTGGACTGAATCTTGGGCCCGTATGTGGACTGGGCTTGTATTGAAGCCCGTATGTAATTGTGGGCTGTCTTGCATACTCCGAAAAATGCCTCTTTTAGACATATGCAAATTTGAATTTAGGATCCGAAGAAATTCTTTTTTGAATTTATTTGTAATTTTATTTTGGGGTCCGAATAAATTCCCTTTGTAAAATTACGATTTTGATTTTGGGGTCCGAAGAAATTCCCTTTAAAAATTATTTATAATTTTGATTCGGGGTCCGAAGAAATCTCCTTTTCTAAAATTGCAATTTTGATTTTGGGGTCCGAAGAAATCTCCTTTGAAAATTATTTGCAATTTTGATTAGGGGTCCGAAGAAATCCCCTTTGAAAATTATTCACAATTTTATTTTGGGGTCCGAAGAAATTCCCTTTAAAATTATTCGCAATTTTATTTTGGGGTCCGAAGAAAGTCCCTTTTTAAAATTACGATTTTGAATTTGGGGTCCAAAGTAATCCCCTTTTTAAAATTATTCGCAATTTTATTTTGGGGTCCGAAGAAATCTCCTTTTAAAATTACGATTTTGAATTTGGGGTCCGAAGAAATCTCCTTTAAAAATTATTTGTAATTTTGATTAGGGGTCCGAAGAAATCTCCTTTAAAATTATTCGTAATTTTATTTTGGGGGCCGAAGAAATCCCCTTTTTAAAATTGCGATTTTGATTGAATTGAGCCGAATTCCAGATGTCCGAAGAAATCATCTGAACCGGTTTGGATTAAAATGAATGAACCTTGAGTATGGAATTTCGTGGTTTTCATTTTTTTGTTTTGCGGCGATCTTGACTCGACATTCTCGAAAGGAGTTGAAGGGTCCGAAGAAGCGGGGAACCATTGATTCCCCTCCCTTCTTCTTTCGAAAAAGTCAAGTCAAGATTGAAGACGGTTGCGACGACGTGACAGGGAACCACCCGTCCTATTAATTAACAACTTTGAATGGGGTGGAGGGGTCCGAAGAAACGGAGGATCGGCGATCCTCCTCCCCTCTCCCATCGAAGTCGTCAAGATGGGATTCGGCGGTGACGGCGCGGATGGCGACGGCGGCGTGACACGTGCGGGGCAAAAAAAGGAAAAGAAGAAGGAGATTTTATTTATTTATTTTTTTTTTTTTTAGGGAAGAGAGAGAGGAGATCTCCCTCTCCCCCTTTTAGCTGTACGGCTAAGGGGGGAGGGAGTTTCTTTCTTTTTTTAAATTTTACCTGTGATTGGATCGGGGGAAAGATCGGATAAGGGACTGAATGGAGCGATGCGATGGGAAGATCTCTCCTTTTCTTTTTGAATTTTTTTTTTGGCACATAGAAGTGTGTGGCCCTCTTCTTTTTTTTTTTTTTATCTTATGCTAATTCTCTCTATTTTTTTTTGCTATCTTCTCTTCCCTTCTTTTTTTTTACCTTCCCTATTTATAACCAGGATGGTTGAGGAATTCGTGGGATTGGTTACGGATTCAAAATTCAAATTTGAATTTTGAATTCGGTTGTTGAGAATTGATTGGGGTTTGGTTGAGAATTTTGAATTTTGAAGGATTGGTTAAGGAATGGGTTGAGAAATGGTTAGGGATTGGTTGAGAAGTGGTTGGGGATTTAAAATTCGAAATTTTGAATTTCGAATGATTGGTTGAATGATGGGTTGAGAAATGATTGGGGATTTAAAATTCAAAATTTTGAATTTCGAATGATTGGTTGAAGGGTGGGTTGAGAAATGGTTGGGGATTGGTTGAGAATTTAAAATTCGAAGGGCATGCATGAGGTTGAGGGATATTTTCTAATTAGTTGGAAATTTAAAATTTTAAAATCAAAATTTTGAATGAGTTAAGAGATATTTTGGGAATTGGTTAGGAAGTTGGTTGGGGATTCGAAATTGAATTTAAATGGTAAAGAGTGTGCATGAGGTTGAGGGATATTTTCTAATTGGTTGGAAAAAAATTTGAAATTGAATTCAAATATTCGAAATTAAATTTCGCACGCGGGTGTAGTATTTGAAATTCAAAATTGAATTTTCAGATATGGGCTGTCATCCCAAGGGTTGGGCTGAGATTGGGCCCACTTTGGTGTAGCCTGTTGGGCATAAATAATAATATTCGTTGGGCTGAAATGAGGCCCGAATTATTAAATAGGCTCAAAAATTTAATGGGCTTTCATGAGGCCCACAAGCTTATGTTCATAAATGAGGCCATTAAGAGGGCCTAAATCTGTTGGGCCCAAATTATGCCTGGGCTCATATGAGGCCTATTAGAATTAAAAATATATAGAACCCAAGAAAATAAGCCCAAATATTGGGCCAACCATAATCTTTCCCCTTTTTATTCTTTTTTTTAAATTTTTTTAAATTTTTTTTTAGCACCAACATAATGTTAGTTACAGCATTTCTTGTATAGAAATAATTATTATTGTCATCTCTTTTTCTACTAATGTCTCATGTGGACCAAGCAAGTATGAAGCATCAGTCTCGGTGGTTGCATACACTGAGAACTTTCAGTAGTTCTCACTCTCTGTGGTTTAGTCCTTTTTCATATCCTAGCACTGCCGGCGAGGCACGTGACCGCGACAAGGGTGTCGCGGAGTAGAGGACGTAGTGAGGTCTAGATGTACCTACTTTATTTTGGAAAATAGAATAAAGTAATATTTTGGGAACCGAATGATGTAAACTCAATGTATGTAAATGTTGTTTAATGTAATAGCTGTGCTCTGATATTTATATACACGTATATTGTATGTATGTACATGTTGTTGTATATTACCGCTTTGTCCGGGTAGGAGAGGTCTTGCCCGTTCGGTGGGTCTATGCGCGTGCCAGAGCGAACCCAAATTAGGCGGTCTCGGGGCATGACAAGCTGTCCTTGGGCGACCAGACTGCCCATTGCCACAACCTCGTCCTCGTCTACAAGCTCGGTAGACGAACTTCTCCTTTTCGAGCACACCGAAAGTCAGCATCCTTTGCTCACAATCGATGGTAGCGTGGTGCCTGGTGAGCCAGTCCATCCCAAGCACCATGTCGAACTCCTTCAGCGATATAAGTACTAGATTAGCCAGGAACAATCGGCCGCCCAACAACACAGAGCACGACCAACTGTAATTCTCTGCACCAATATGATTACCAGATGTTTGCGCCCAGAGAGCCGGTAATAGTTGCCTCGTCGAGAAGCCGTGATCGCGTGCAAAAGAACTAAAGATAAATGAGTGGAATGCACTAGTGTCAAACAAAATTCTAGCTCGAGTACCAAAGAGGGAGGTTATACATGCCAACGACTTTCTCGGATGTGTCTCCCTCTGGTTGGGTCATGTTGTAGACATGCCCGCCTAATGCTTGGCGCGCCGCTCATTCTGGCCTGAGATAGAGGGGCATCTAGACAATGCCACAGCTGATGCAGTCCCACAGTTCTAGCACAGAGTAGCAGGAGAGGAAGCAACACTCTGAGCCTAGTTGTTGCCCTTGGGGCAGTTGGCTCGAATATGTCTGGCTGACCACATCAGAAACAGTGGTCCTACCGTTGCAGGCACATATTCACCGAATGTGTTTGACTGCAAATCATGCGTGGTTGGTCACCCTGTCGCTAGCTGTCCGACGATATGCTCCTTGCTGTAGACTAGGATCAGGGTGATGCTGGCAGAAATCCCACTGCAGACTTTGAATGAGGACGTTTCTTGTCCCCGCTCCTCTCTGTCAACTCCCGCTCAGCTTGTGCCTCCTCAATGTCGCTCTGGATCATCAGGGCCTGCTCCAAGCACTCGTCAAGAGTCATGACGCCATGACAGGTGATTAACCTCCGGATATTAGGCCTCAAGCCCCTAGCAAATCGTCTCGCCTTATTGTACTCATCACGGACCACAAAATAGATCAGTCTGACGGTGTAGGAGAATTTCCGCTCATACTTCGCCATACTAGAGTCGCTCAAGTTCCAGCTCCGTCTGCTTGGTGCTTTCTTTGAAGTAGTGGCCGTAGAGTAACTCCCTAAACTCCTTCCAGGACGAGAGAGATGTAGCGAAATGACCCTCCAGAAAATACAGCCACGACCTGTAGGCCTTGTCCTTTAGAAAGTGAGTGGCCAAGGGAACCTTTTTTTGTTCCTCAATGTAGAGATCTCGAAACAGCTTCTGCATATGGTTGACCCAATTCTCCACGGCCCATGGGTCATCGCTCTTGTTCGAGAATTTCGACGGATCGAACTTTTTGAACTTCGTCAAGCTCGCTCTCGCGCTCTCTCCGCAGCCTGAGGGTTGACACCCCCAGCAGATGTGGTAGATCTCGTCGCCATGGTTGCTACACCGGCTGCGCTCGTAGGTCTGGGCCTTTTACCGCCGACATAATTACAGTGGTTGTCGTGACCGTCGTGGGATTGCTTGCCGCGGCACCCACTGGCGGCACCCCTGATATATTAGCAGCAGCAGCGGCAGTAGCCTCCTCGCGGGCAACATCAACAGCAATGCCTATAGCCACACTTGTGCCCGGTCCTGATGGTGGAGCCTGGCTAGCTCCACCTGCAGCCTGCTGCTGCACTAGCTGCTGGAGTGCTCCTACTTGTTCCTCTAATCGTGGACCATACCGTCGGACATAGTCCACGTCATTAGTCTCCCAAAAGCTGGCGGGACGTCCGCCTCTGCCCCTATCAAATGATCTCGTGCACACCATATGCTGAAACATCAGATAAGGTTACAGTCAAGTTAGAGATAAACTGAATCAACTGGACATATCGGGACTCAACACGAAATGAAATCCCGCACTCTCACATGCCTAGATACATTAGGTCATCCTATGAGTCATTCTAAATTGTGGTTGATTGTGGTTGACAATCCCACTCCAATACCATCTTAATCGGTCACGCCCCGGAGCTCTTTTGTAAAATCCTTTTTATGAAAAACCAAAGAACACCACGAAACGTGCACAGATTCGCCACATGGACAGAGGTTCCTCTATATAAACGGATGGAGTCTCTCCTGTACATGCACGGCATAGAACCTGGAGTACATCATCAACCACAAAACAACCACTAAGAGCAGAGCAATAACCATAACAACGAACAAGTAAAGGATGGATACAAGTAATGATCAACAGATAGGTAATGAAGGATGAAACTAACCATCCAATCAAAAGATAAACAAAGAATTATACCACAACTATCAATGACCTGAATGCAGGTAAATATAAATCCATAATTGTTAACACCATTATTAACCAGAAGATAATGAGATAACCAACTAAACTAAAAGTAATCTGAAATGAATGCAGGAATGTAATAAACTGACGAATCAAATCCGGAACACATCTATCTAGTAGCATCCTCACGCACCGTCCCAACCCTCACCTCCCACATCACCTGTAAAAATAGGGAATCAGAAACATGTAAATATATTTTCCAGTAGGTACCGCAAGCTGACGAAGGCAAGGTGTACTCACCGACAAACAAGAGAGAAAATTATCAACTGATATGAATAGATACATCAAAGAGGGTTAACTGCATACAGTATCGAATAGCAGATATATCCCTACAAAGTTTAACTTTTCATATTTATCCCTGCAAAAATCCTAACATTTTCAAATATACCCATGATGTTAGGATCCGTTAGAAAAACTTAGTTAAATAGGTAAAATACTTAACCCTGGTTAGTGAATGAGATTACATTATTTGTGATGGTAGAAAAGAAGAAATGACCGTTGGAGATTTTCGAGAGGTCATTTCTGCATAATTATAGTAGTTGGGCTTTTGGGGGGACATATTTGTGATGGCAAAAATATCATTTCACTTATCTTCTATTAAAAAATAAACAGTGTTCTAACAGTAACAAACCAGAGGGGCAAATATAAATATCACAGGACTTTTGCAGGGATAAATATGAAAAGTTGAATTTTGTTGGTATATATTTGCTATACGATATGTGTACAGTTAGCTGTATGAAATTAACCCTATCAAATATAGTAACAATAAGGAGCTGAAAGGAAATAATCAACTATCAATAGTTATACAACTAACCACTAATGTTATGAAATAGAATACGAGTGCGCATCAAAATGACGAACAGTCCAAATAAACCCAATTAAACCGCTATGTTGGTCTAATGACCTCAGGCAATGCCGCATCTTGCTCACCCACTGCCATATAACCCCAGCAAAATATACCGCATAGGACTCACGGGTCGAGAATACAACCCTTTTCCAGAAAAGAACACCATTGGGGTGGCCAAACCGCTGGTGTACGCGAAATGTCCCATGATCTGTGGTGATCGATACTGTATGCTCAATAGCCAATCATCAACAAATAGCCTAGAGAGATCAATCACGAAGTCACCAACCAATCAGGTCAATTCATATCTCAAGGATAGCACAAGGTCATCGAACAATCAGGTCAACCAAATAACAAAGTCATCTATTATAATTATGAAATAGATAACACAGTGTCACCGACCTACAAGGTCAACTAATATCAAGTACTAATGCAGTATAGTCCAAGCACAACAAATGCCGCTCTACAACTCAATCATGATAAATGTTAGATATAACAACAACTATAGAGCAAATAAGCTAAGAAGTCAAGTGGTGTACGAAGTGCTCAACATGCAATCAAGAGGAGATTATAGGGAAGGAAATAATTGAGCTGGCACCACTTTACCAACTTTGGATGGAAACACCCACTCAAAGTTGACCTAGCACCCGCGATTCCGAAGATGCTTCTAAACATCGTCCGGAGCTACAAAAGATCCCACAGAGTCATACACTCAACAACCCAAATCTAACCCTAAAGTGACCCAAAGCCACTTAACTTATAATCCAACACCATCGAATAATTGGTTCTTTTATCGATTCCCAAAATCCATTGAAATTTTTGTAAACTCACCGGAAAAACTTTCGCAACCCATGAAGTGTCCCGGATGGTTCCACCCATCACTGTAAACCACCTGCTGCACCAAACACGCCAATTTGGGTGTCCAGGCAACAACACGTGAAGACGATGCTACACAGTGCGTTTAACGAAACCGTCCTACAACGAGTCCCCCGGAAATGCCAATTTTGGCTCTGGAACCCATCACAATCCCTTCCACTATCCCAAGGCACACGAGACAGCGAGGGCAACAAGCCAAGAAGGCTCGACGATGGAAATAAGGCATTCACATAGGTTTACCTTGAATTTCGAACTGAAATGCGATCGATCGGCCGATTTTGCTGATAATCGCACCTGAAGCTCATTCAAGTTCCACAGAGGCAATCGAACCTAGGACAATCAGTTTAGAGGTCAACCATAGGTGGTTCATGCTGCTCGAGGCGGCCCACAAGGTCTAATTGCAATTAAGTCCCTAAACATTCATTTAATGCATTATTTAATATAGGAAAATTAGGATTTTTTTGGTTCATTACCGAAGATTTCATGATTCAGAATTTGACTAACAATGCTATTAGAAGGGTGTCGATGTCCCGGACACCATGCTCACTGTTTGGAGCAAAACAGTAGCCGAGGAGTGTGCGGGAGCAAGATTATCTTCAAGTTCCGAGGACTCGGGAGCGACACGGTGAATCTAGCAATACGAGGCCAATTTGATCGCTGCGAAGGTGAGCACGGTGACTACAATTCCTTAGGAGGGCCGTGCTCCACTGCCGAAGGTCGCCGGCATTGGGGTAGGCAGGAACAAGGAGCTCGGCCAACCCAAACCATAACCTGCAGCTATCCCAGAGTGGGGATTCTCTCCTCGGGCTCTGGAGGCAAGGGAAGGCGCGCGCCAGCTAAGGGAGGTCGAGATCGATGGGGTGGGGTTCGGGGAGGCGACGGTCAGTGATAGAAAGCAGCGGCGGTGGTGAATCTTGAGATGCGGGCCGATCCTTCTCCTTCTCGGGTTCAGCTGGGAACCCGGGCTCAGCTGGGAACCCAGGCTCAGCTGGGAACCCGGGCTCAGGGAGACTGAGGGTGATGGGGAGGCACCGGAGGGAGGCGCTGGAGTCCTAAGAGGCTGGCGGCGGTGGTTGGAGGTTGCGCAGCCGAGGGAAAGCTCCTTGGGACAGAGAGAGTGAGACTTTAAGGGAGTGAGTGAGAGAGAGATATATAGTGGCTTGGGGAGGGGGGTACGGCCGGGGCTCCAGCGGTCGAAGGGAGATCCCAAAAGGTTGAAGAGGCACCAACAGGGGTGAGGGGAAGGGTGGCTAGCGGCTATGGGTGAGGGGAGGAGAGGAGATGAAATTAGGTTTATGAAGCTTTAGTTTAGTTTTATTGTTTTTTTTTTGCAAAATTGCAATTTTATCCCTCAAACTTCAGTATTTAATACTTAGCCCTCACCAACATGCGTAATATGCGCAGTAGCCCCTCCCTAAGGAGTTTTGCGCGATTCAGTACATAAAATGTCGCGCCTTTTTAAAAATACCCTAAATCCCTTGATTTTCTCTCTCCGTTTTTCTCTTTAACTTGTATTTTTACTATGCAGAACCAGGAAACAGACCCAACCACGATTTTCGGCACTGCTAGACCTTGAGGGTGGCAATTTTGTTTTACTAAAAACCTTTCTGGTTTGGAAAAATAGGCAATTTCCTGATTTAATAAGTTTTAAACTCAATTTTTATTGAATTTAAATTTATGGTTTCTATAGAGTGGTTTTGGGCGATCAGCATAGGGCAATTCTTCACAAGCAAGGGAGTTCTAACTTACAGCTACTTCTAAACTAAATTACGCCTACTCCTAATTCAGGAAAGATATAATGATTGAATATTTGGGTGATAATGATCCCTCTCATTCTGTGTGATTCTCTTTTTTATAGCCTCAAGCCTCCAGCTTTGCATAGGTATGATCAAAATGATATTCGCAGGCCGATTACGTATCATTTCCCTTGAATCGCTCTTGAAAATCATGCTCGCTTTCAAATTCTTTGGTGTTTGTTGTTTGAATTTTGAATTCTTGGCACCCTTCTAATTTTGATTTCTTAGAGCCGAAGCTCATACCTGAAATAGGCTTTAGCTTGTCTCATGTTACCGAAGCTAAGCCCTTTTGCTGAAGCCACTATATGAAATGGCCTACGGTATAGTTGTCTAATGCTCAAATCTTACGTCGAAGTCATTTTTGGCGCTAAATATCTCCCTTAGATTTGTCCTCGTCTCGGTGTCAAAATTAGATAATGGCAGTATGTTTATCTCTTGAATTCCAATTTAAATTTATATTCAAAATTTAAATTCTATATCTAAATTGTGAGTTTAAATATAAGTATAATTTATTTGATTTAAAGAACTTCTAGTGGTTTAGTGTAAATTTTAATTTAATTTAAATTCATTTTTCAAATTAAAATATAAATTTAAGATTGAAGAGTTGAAATTTCTTAAGGGTAATTTAGGAATCTGGAAATAATTTCGGATTACTTCCATTTAAGAATGTGAGATACCCTCAACTTCTTTCGTTAATAAGATTACCCTATTTTGGGATAATTTTATCCCTTTTGGGAAAAAAAGATCCATGATCAGATTATTGAGCAAGATTATCTAAATGCAATAATATTTATAGGATTTCTAGAAGCCAGATTAAATAGTATGAACCAAACACACCCTTAAAGTTTGGCTTCTTATTTTGAAATTGGCGTGTCAATCTAGAAATAAGTTGTTAATTCAAAACTAGCCCATGAATTCTACCATAAAATTGCTTAAAATAAATTTGAGTGATGTTTAAATAGTAACTAGGTCAAATTTAGGCAAGATAACGTTAACATGCTAATGTATAATCGACGTGGCACACAACTGGCATGCTGACATGGCAGTCCAACTTGGATGCAAGCTTGAGATAATACAATCCAAGATGGGTACATGAAAGTGGCACTAGACAATTTAAAATTGAAAATTTAAAGTTAGCTTAAATTCTTTTAGAAGACATTTGTAAAAGAGTTCACTAATTACATGCTTATGTGCAATAAGTGAATTTTTAAAATACAATTAATATAGCCCTTAAACTTTGAAATCTATCTTTAAAAAGGAACATCTTAATTACCTAGAAAATAAATAAATATGATCGATTTGATCTAAATTAGCATACAATATTTATGAGGTTTCCTTCTTGTGATCTTATTCTTGATATCAGTCTCCAACAATATACATAAATTAAGTTTATTCCAACAATTATATCTAATTTAGTGATAAATGGTACCAAGATCAGCACTGACATATTAAGTTACCTAATATTAATGTCAGGTAATTAGAGTAATTTATGCATCAAACCATTATAACAACCACAAAAAGTTCATACTTTATTTTCATTACAACTCTCATGAAAAACTACTTCAATTCACCGCGGCTCTCCGCATTTGCATTTCAAGAGTTGAATCGAGGATATATCCTTCGTCTAATGCAGCTTCTGCAAATAGGGCACTCCATACTTTGCTTTTCATGCTGCTCATTGCATTTAGGACAAAGAACTTGGTGAGAACAAGGAAGGAAAAGAATTGACTTCTCCTCTGACAAGCACATCACACATTCACGATTAATTTCTTCATTGTTGTTTTGCAGATCTTGGCAATGCACACAATGAGTTCTCGGCCGATGATTTATCATCAACTTCATATTTTGAATTTGGCCTTCAAGCTGTGTGACATTTTCGTCATATTTTTGTTTATTGCTAGCAGCTTGTAATTTGAGAGCATCCTCATTTAATTTTGCTGCAGTTTCTAGTTCCTCCTTTTCTTTTCTTCTATTATAAACCTTGAGAAGCACATCCTCCTTCGAATTCTTCTCATATTTCAACTTGTCCTGCCAATAAATTATTATATGATTTACCATCATAAATTTATTGGTATATATGTCAACACCCAAATACTTTACACAAATTAAAAGAATGGCTCATAACTGATTAGCAATATAAAATATTAGAAAATAAATAATTCTAAAGAAATAATTGCACGGAGAGATGGTTTGAACGATATACTGTAATTTATGGGTTTATTTATTAATATTTCTAAACTTAAAATATTCTTTTTACATTATATGAACTTAATTTTCATATAATTAGCATAATAGAGATTCTTATTTGAAAACTCATAATCGATAATCTTGTTTTAAATTTTCAGTTGTTCCTATTTGGTTATTTTGATGGTTACAAAGTATATACATCAACACAAGATAAATCATATAACTGAAGATCAAACTTTTTGCCCTAATTATTTCATGCATCATCTACTTAAAATAGTCTTAACAAATAATTCATATGCAGGGAGAGAGAGATAAACAAACTCACATTTTGTGTCACGGTTCAAATTATAAATTAATTATTCTAGTTAATTTATTTCTAATTTAATTTTCAGTCAATTTATATTCTTTAACAAAATCATTCTAAATTTTGTCTAGCATTCACTGCATGCAATTTAAAAAAATTTAGATAGCACGTAACTAGCAAGTATTTCACGTTTACTAAATCTCAAAAAAAAAAAAAAAAAAACTAAAAAAATAACTGAATATTCGATATATTTTATTGGTAGTGGGTTTAACTAAGTACTAGAGTATAAATAAATGTATAAATAGTAAGAAAATGTAATAACATATTATATTTTTAGTAGTTACCTCAAGTTGGCTTTGGTGATTTTTAGCATTTACAATTTGTTGCTGTATCAGTGAGAACGTGCACTTTTCTTCTTCAAGTGCTTTACCAAGAAATTCTTTTGTTTTTTCCCATGAGAAGGATTTTTTGGCTATATCAAGCTCCATTTGAAAATTTTCCTGATGAACTCTTTTTGCTTCTTCAGATTGCTTCTTAATTATATCTAGCTCCTGCTTCAGGCGAGCTCTCTCTATTTCTAGCTCGCATATGTGACTACGAGCCCATTCTACATGGGCATAGCACATGGACGTTGCCTCCGCGAGCTTCGAAATCTTGTTCTCTTCCCACTCCTCCAAATGTTCCTTCTCCTGATCTTTTCTATGGGTTTCCACTTCCTTACTCTCTCGTAGCTTTAGACTTTCAAGCTCAGTTTGGTGTTCATTAAGTTTGCGGGTGGCCCACATAACCTTCTGCCAAGCCCATTTTTTCAGGTCCTCCTCTTCAGCCTGCAACTCTTGTTTTACGAACTGTAACTGATCATCTTTAGGCTCTTTTCTTTCATTTACAAATTGCTTAGTGCAAGCACTTTTAACCGTATGTTTACTCGATGATGCATTGCTAGAAGACCCAAGATTAAGGTGGAGATTAATTGACGGATCTAATTTTGATTGTGAAGTACGAGGATAGCTTATTGTACTAAAAACCATTGAGCAAGCCTTTGAAAGGTTCAAATCACATACGAGTAAAAACCACATTGCTTCTCCTGTACATAACAAAGGTTTCTTCTTTTTCAGTACTCCAACCATATAATCAAGCGCTTTCTTCTCTATATTCCTCAAATCCTCAGCTATATTCTCTTTCTCCGATGTGTCAACTTCTACACCACTGGCTAAATACTGCAATGCATAATCTGCAACAGTAGAAGACGGGTCGTTTAGACTTTGGTAAGATTTTCCGGTTACTAATACAGCATTAGTTGCAACCACTATAGTGTACCCATAAGAGGTTATCTTCTCTATTGCACTCTGGTATATTTGATGCAAATGGCTCAAGACAAGATCCTTGAGTTGTTCAGTTTTGGTGCTAGTCCACGGGTAATCTAGTATATCATCCAGACTTTGTTCCTTTTCTATTTTATTTAGAAGATCCAGACATGCATCGCAGTTTCTCAAATGGTGCTCGAGATCATGAGCATCAACTATTTCCGCCGAAAATAGCTGACAATTTGGACGTTGGGTTTTCAAAGAGGAACAATCCTGCACATTATTGTCAGGTGGATACTCGTGCACCGTTCTCTTATTCTTCTTGTTTTTCTTCTTCTGTTTTTCTTGGTGAGTACTAGATGAGATTAATGGCTTTTTACCCTTAACATCCATTGGATTGATGTTCTGACTTATAAGGGCACCTGCAAGTCATGCATACAGAATAAAAATGTAATAGAAATTAGTTTTAATAAAAAATAACAAGAGAATTAGTGCCAATATTACAAAAAAAGAAGAAAAATTAAAGAAGTAAAAAATAGCTATTAGGATCTATAGAGAAATATTAGAAAAAGAAGGAAAAAAGAAGATAGAATAGGATAACTTAGAAATGTAAGAAACAATTTTTACACAAACTACATTACTCAATTTTTATTTGTAAATCGACATTGTTAACGTTTTAAACAATTTATAGCAAGTAGAAAAATATTTACTATAACTTTTTGAAGACAGTTTACTGTATCTAAATATAAGCTCTCATTTATTACTTTGAATAAAAGTATCACATGTTGAACAAATACATCAAAAAGTTTTATGCAAATTATAATAACACCTATTTTTTAAAAATCCAAATTGTAAACTAGTTCATGATCTATACTGGTATTCAATTCAAGTGCTACTTATATCATTTCAAGATTCTTTTCCTTATACAAAGATTAGTCAAGACTGATTTTATAATTTGCATATATTTAATTGTTTCGTAAAAAGTACTTTAATTTTTTAGATGCTATATGGAGTGACATTTAATTAATAGGCTATAACTTAAAAATTTTATTTCTTAATTTGCAATAACAATAGTTGACGACAGTTAGAGTCAACTAACTTGCATGCGTCTACAAGAATATTTAACTAGTGATGTAGGATTAGAATACGATTAGTACGATAACTCTTTTGTAAGCAATTATGATAAGGTACGGAAAGAAGTTATATCATGCATGTTGCAACCACGTGGCAACGTGGCAACCATGCCGACGTCCATTCTAAATTATTAGCTTTTGAATAAAATCATAAAAAAATGGATAACTTCAAAAACCACCCCTGTGGTTTCATGCTTTCTCACTTTAGTACCCTGTGTTTTAAAGTGTATCACTTTAGTGTCCTGTGGTTTTGTTATTCTCTTTTTGTTATCTTTTCGGTAGTTGTTTCGTTAAATTAGTGAGAAAGTTAAAACCACAGGATAGTAAAGTGAATATTCGATAAACCATCGGTGGAGTATCTGGAGTTTTTTCTATATAATTTAACGAAAAACTAACGAAAAATAACGAAAAAAGAGAATAACGAAATCACGGGACACTAAAGTGATACACTTTAAACCACAGGGTACTAAAGTGAGAAAGCACGAAACCATAGGGGTGGTTTTTGAAGTTATCCCTAAAAAAATTGATTAGAACCTCGAATAATGCAAAATATTTGGATAATAGAACTCTAATTAGAATAATAGTACTGATGTTGTTAGATTCATTTAGTTTATAAATTTAGTCTGAAATTGTTAAAGTAAATCGTGTCTTCGACATGCTTATCTAGGGCTTTTGCTTTCGACTTTAATGTCGATCTACAAACAATGATGTAATTAATCAATAAGCAAAGTATACATACATAGCAATCATTAGAATTTACAAAAATATATAGGAGAAATGTAAAAAAAAAAAATCGTTGGAAATATTATATGCTTATAAATCACAATGTGAAATAAATTCCATCAAAAATCACAATTTTAAAAGGATCATATGCTCAATAAATAATTATTAACTAAAAAATACATCAGCATAAGCAATTCGAAATGATTGAAATTATTAAAGTAACAACTACTAAGATATGCCTAATATGGCAAAGAATTAATAAAACCACACTTTTCAATGAATATTTCAATAATTTACCAACAAACTATTTTGTTATATTAGTTGTAAAAGAACTTAATACATCTAACAAAAGATCAGCTATTTATAATCCAAGGAGAAGAAAAAAAAACAAAAAGAAATATAAAAAAGGTACTTTCTAATAACAAAATTTTAATGATAAGAAGACACAAAATGAAAGACAATAGAAAATTGTGTTTTCTATATATTTCAATTAAATTATCTTTTTTTAAAAATGCCACTATTCATGAATGAGTTCTATTTGTGTAAATTGTTTTGAAGAACAATTTCTTCAAAATCTCAATAGAAATAAATATATATATATATAATTATCTATAAAGGTGTTAAGTAATATGATAGTGCAATAGAAGGTAAAAAAAATTAAATAGAAGCTCTTTTCTCTTTGTATGAGAAATGGATCCATAAGTAATTTTTACCTGAAAGATCTATTACCTGTTAATGCAATAGATAGATCAACTGGAGATCATCAACAAAAGTATGGATGGTCATGACTTTATTGAAGCATTAGAGAGCACACATGCATTCTCACTCTCATTTCTCACCATTTTAGTCGATCTAAACATGACTATTGGGTTTTTTTGTGTAAGAATTCGAAGTCTTATGTAGCCAAATAAGTTAGTCTCCACATTAACCATGCATATCTCAGCATTCACGCAAAAAGACCTATGGTCAAGTCTGACAACAACTATAATAATAAAGTGGTAAATGGAATCTTTGGTGTGATATGCAAAATTACTAACTACATTTAATGTTATCTTATCTTATCTTGTCACTTCTTTCCGCTTCCCCCCTCCACCCCACCCCAAACAAAGCACCCCAGTTAATTTCTTATGTAATTTATGCTCTTTTCACTTCGTCAATTAATACTTAATATTTTAACAGTGAGGGTAAGGAACGTGTTCGATTATTCTTATTTTCTTTTTGAGAAAATGTTTATTGTTCATATACTTTATGTGGTTACTATTTTCTTACTGGCTAATTGCGTCATTTGGTCTGATAAGTACCCAAAAAAAGCAATTGCCTGTTGGAAGCTAACTAGAGGTACATAGTCACGCCCCGAGCCCACAACAGAAGCATCACTGGACACGCGCATAGACCCGCTGAACAGACAGAGTGATGCAGGACAAATTAGGAAAACCCTAATATGTCTTGCAAGTGATGGACCCAAAAAAGAAAAAATCAAAAAAGTAGTATGGCTCTAGCAAGGAGGTTCCGAGAGAAAATCGAAAAAAATAGCCGATAATAGAGAAAGCAAATTTAGAAGAAGAATAAGAGAGAAATAGAGAAAATGAGAAAAGAAGAAGAAGAGAAAGAAGAGAGAACCTTGTAGAAAGAAGAATCTAGCCGGCGCACATGGCAGAGAAGAGAAGGGGAAGGGAAGAAAATATCATGACCGCAGTCAAAACACAAACCCAAATTTCTATTCCATCATAACTCGTCTCCAAATTACAAGACAGCTATATTTATAGCCTTCAAAGCAAAATCCTAATCTAATTCAAATCCCACGATTTTAAGGATCTTTCCTAATTCGAATATATCTAAACTTCATAATTCGAATATATCCAAAAAAAAGTCTAAACTATATGTGAGAACTTAAATTTTTGAATTTGTATTTTGATGTTTGAGATTTTGATTTCTTCTCTCTCTCTCTCTCTCTCTCTCTCTCTCTCTCTACATATATGTATGCATATATGGTATATATATGTATATATATGTATTAATTGTGTTTATGTTTTTGTGTTGTTGTGCTTGTGGAGGCGAAGGGGATGGGTTTTGTCGCGAATCAGCGATCGTTTCTGCAGATCTAAAATCGCAAGTTTGATGTTTCGACTATGCTGATCGCGACGACACGATCCGTTCATGGATCCGACGGTCGGATCGCGTGATATCGCGAGATCATCGCCAAGAGGTCAGAATTGTATTTTTTGATCTTTTCGCAAAAAGGCCCATATTTTATGTGTCGATTTGCGTGAAATCGGATGTGGAGGGGCTTCGGCGTGTTTTACACGCACTGTGGGGGACTTGAGAAGAAATTCCTGAGTTTTTGCGGGTTTGCGTGCAATTGTACGCTTGGGTTTTTAGTGCAGGTACTTGTTGCGAGCTAACCTAACCCTAACCTAGATGCCCTAGCCACAGCCGACTTCCCTTCCTCCTCCTGCTCCATCCCCGAGCGCCGCCACCGCCGCCGGCCTGTCCCTGGCAGGCCGGAGCTCTCTCTCTCTCTTCTTTCTTCTTCATTGTCTTCTTCTTCTTCTTCTCCTTCTTCTTCTTGTTTGTGGTCGAGACCCCTGGGTGGACCCCCCCTGCATGTGGGTCTCCCTCTAGAGGGTGCCTCGACGCCGACGGCCTCCCTCCGGCCCTGCGTGGCCGCCGCGCGCGCCGCCGTGCCCTTGCCGCTGCCGCCGCTGCTGCTGGTGCGGGCAGCTCTACCTAGACCGGAGCCGCCACCACCTCCCGCCGTCGAAGCGGCCTCCGGCCATCCTCCTGAGGACCGCCGCCGCCGATCCCTGCATCCCCGGCCTTCCCCGTGCCGCCGGAGCGCCGCCGCCGCCGCTTGTACCGCCGCTCGGGCTGCTGTTGCAACCGCGGCCGAGAGCTTTGAGCCGCCGCCGTCGCCGCTTGTTCCTGTCACGGTTGCCCCCTACCCGACGTCCGGCGGGGCCCTCCTACCGGTGCTCGCCGTCCCGACCACCGCCGCCGCCGTTCATTGCCGGAGTTGGTGTGGCCGAGCCTCCCCGGAGCTAGGGCTCTCCCCCCCCGCCGCCGCCGCCGCACCCCGTCGCCAGCCGAGGTGAGCATCCTCTTCCTTGGGTCCCCCGTATCCGACCCTGGCCGCCGCGCGTGCCGTCGTGCCGCCGGCTGCCGGCCGGAGCCAGCTGTTCCGGCCAGGGTGAATTTTTGGCTGTTTTGGGCTGTGCGCTTTGTGCCGAGCCCCTGGCTGCCTCCCGATCTTCGAGGAGTGAGCACGATGATCGCAGCAATGTGCTTATCTCCGTGCTCACCTCGGATGGGAGCATCGAGGCCCCGTTTCACTGTTTCGGCGATGTCGAGCCCTTTTATTGCATGAATGTATTGTTTTCTTGGGCCGTTTGAGCCCCGCGACTATTTTTGTCACTCCGGGTAGTGAGCACCCCCTCCGCTGCATCGAGACCTGTCCGTTGGTGCTTGCGGAAGGTCGTGCGGACGAGCGGAGTGCTCTAACGGCCTGTTTATCGCTTATAATTGTATTGTAGTTGATTGTTTAGGGCTGTTATTGTTCCGTCGCAGCACAGAGACGCTACGGGCAGCAAGGGCTTGATCCTTGAGGCCCTGTGGACTGGTTGTCCATGCTTGTTTCGCCTTCACAGAAATCCGATTTGATTTCCGGTGCGTTTTTCGACGAATTAGTCGGCGGAATGCGCGTTTCGGTCGTGGGACCCACTGGTTGGTTCGTGGGCGACCTGGCTTTGTCGCATAGCCTTGTTGGCTGTTATTCATCGCTGTCCCGAAGTTCCGAGGGCAGCGGATGAGCGACGAAGGGTTCCGGTGCCAAAATCGGCATCCTTCGGGAACCCGAAAAGCTGTTTTCAGGCGCGTTAGTGCTTGTGACACCTCGGACTTGTGCCCGCTGTCCTTCCACCTTGTTTGGTGTGTTAGTGGACAATGGAGGACTTGTGTGGCTTGTTGGTACCCCTCTGGGGCTTGGTTTGGGTTCGGGATCGTCCCGGCGGGTTTTTTCGGACGATCCGACGGTTTCGGATTTGTGAGTTAGTGCGTTTGGTGTCGACTCGGTGGGTTTTGACCTTGTGAGTCGCTCGTAGGTCCAGTCGACATCCCTGAGAGCCGTCGGTGTTAGGCTCTTTCGTTCTACAGGTGGATACTTCGATCCAGAGTCGGTTCAGTGGACTAGCGGTGATACATTCCTATCCCTTTTTCTTGCATGCTTATTTACTAGTTCATTTAACTCTTGTTTTCTCTACTTATGTGAGCTTGCCATTAGTAGAGTAGTATTGATTGCATAGTTTATTGAGACGACCTGGTTGGTCGGTGGAGATCGCCTGTTGTTCCGAGCGATCATTGTTACTCGTGTATCAGTTGCTACTCGGCTTATTGCCGTTCTGTGGATTGAGCATATCGCATCGATCGTCACAGCTCTTCTAGTACTTCACGTACACCTGCGGTCTGATCCACCGCTTAAGGTGTTCTTTTTCGGAAAAGGGTCGTGCGCTTCCGACCCGTGAGTCTCTTGTCATGTGCATCTGCGGAGGTTACGTGCCGATGATTGAGCATGTGGTGACAGTGCCAGGGATCCGTCCCTGTGGCTTGTAGTGATTGGGTATATTGGTGATTACTTATCTGTTGAGGCATATGTTTTGTTACTTGCAGTAGCGTAGTTGTGTACATATTGTCTACTCATGTTTACTTGTGCTACTGCTTACCACATCTATCTACTTGTTGACCCTCGTGCCGGTGTGTACACCTCACCTTCGTCGGCTTGCGGTACCCACTGGGAGGGGAGACATGTTTATCATGTTCTCACCCCCCGCTGTTTTTCAGGTGAGCCGGGTGGTGTGAGTCGGGACGTGGCGAGGCGCGATTAGATAGCTGCACTAGAGGTCCCGACCTGTGTTCCACATCAGATTGGTTATCATCCTGTCCCTCTCTCCCTTAGCTAGTAGTTCTGGATGTTGGTTCAGTTACATTATGGCTTGTGTTACTTCTGCATGTTGGATTTTAGTAGATGCTTTCGGATTATTATATCTCGTGGAATATGTGAGCTATTCGTTTAAACTGTCGATTTATTGTGGTCTTCTACCCCTCGTGGTAGCGGTTTTTAAAAATAAAGTTTCTGTGTAGGAAATAATTTTCAAATGGCTTTCGATTGATCGGCTTTTGGTTTTCAAAAGAGGGTTCTCGTGTGGAGAACAATTTTTAAATGATCTTCGAATGGTTGTATTTAGGGTTTCAAAATAAGGCTTCTGGGTGAGAAGCACTTTTCTAGAATGATCTAATGTATTGTGCATTGCATCATCCTTCGCCTAAGAACTTGCTTAGATTCATACATGTGTTAAGGATGGTTAGCTGTATGAGATGATGAATGTGTTGTTGTTGTGATGAATGAATGATATTTGGGATCTGTTGTGTATCGTTTGTACGCCGTGCAAATACAGGGGAGGCTCTGTCCGTGTAGACAGAGGGACCTGTATTTGTGGCGGGTCTGTACGTTGCACGGGCTAGGCTTTTAAAAAAAATATATGACACGTTTTTCCGCATTCAAAACTAGCCCGGGGCGTGACAGATTAAGATGGTATCAGAGCGTAAAGGTTACAAACATTCATTCGTTCATAAATTATAATTGAACCATTGGTTAGGTTGACCCATAGGAAGACCTAAGATGTATAGGTGCGCGAGTACGGGGTTTTGTTTTCGACTGTGTTTCTCGAGTGTTGCCGACCCCCGTTTCCTTACGAGTTTTCTGTGTTGCAGATGGTTCGTGGTCGTGGTAGACCTCCTCGTCCTGGTCGTGGTGGTGGGCGTGCGCCTGCGGAGCCGTCTGATGGCGTTCAGACCCGGGCGACTGCGGCTGGTTCGAGCGAGGAGCCGGCAGGGGGCGAGCAGCCTGGAGTTGACCGTACACTGCAGTTTGAGGCTGAGATGGCCGAAGTGAGGGGTCAGCTGACGGCCCTCTCTGGCATATGCCAGCAGTTCCTGCAGCAGCAGGCTACGGCGGCTGCTGCTCCAGCCCCTCCTCCTCCTCCGCCGAGTGCTCCGGCGACTTCAGACCCTCCTGTGGCACCCACACCGATCGTGGTTACAACCGCGACGACGACAGCGACTACGTCGACCGTGCCGAGCGAGGATGCCGACCTCATGATCGGGGATGGTGGCCACATCCGGGCGCGTTTGGCCGAGTTCCGAAAGTTCGACCCACCCAAGTTCGCGGGCAAGAAAGATGGTGGACGAGCGGTGGAGCAGTGGGTCGAGCAGATAGAGAAGCTTTTTCGCGACCTCCGCATCAACGAGCAGGACAAGGTCCCCCTCGCCATGCATTGTCTGGATGACGAGGCCTATAGATGGTGGTTGGGCCTCCTGAAGACCCGTTTTGTCGCAGCCTACCCATCCTGGAAGGAGTTCCGGGAGCTCATCTTCAACCACTACTTTCGGGAGAGTACGAAGCAGAGCTTGGAGCGCGAGCTGGAGCGCCTCAGGCAGGGGAATCGTACAGTGGAGGAATACGAGCGGGACTTTTCCCGCATCATCAGCTTGATTCCGTTCGCCGCCCGGGACGAGTACCACAAGGCGTGCCTGTTCACCAAAGGATTGAGGTCGAACATCCGCCTCCTGATTGCCTCCCACGGGGTTTTGGCTTTTGATGAGTACTATGAGCGCGCCCAGATGGTCCAGTACGAGACGGAGGAGATGCGCGCCGAGCGAGACCATTCCGAGAGGAACGCTGACCAGAAGCGTTCCTACCCCAGTTCCAGCGGTGGCTCTTTCTCTAAGAAGAGGGCGCCGAAGCATCAGCGGAGCCAGTCAGCCAGGAGCGCTCTATTCGGGAGCCAGTGGCAAGAGAACCCGACGTGCGTCATCTGTGGGCAGGGTCATCGGCCGTACGCCTGCCCTCAGCGCCGTGACCACTGCTTCAAATGTGGTCAGAAGGGACACATGCGCCAGCACTGTACCATAGGACCAGCTTAGAGTTCGGCGTCCTCTCCAGCCACGCAGAGACAGAATCGCAGGAACCCGCCACCAGCTGCTGCTGCTTCGTCGGGCGTCCCTCCTCTTCTCGCCAGCAGGAGGGGACACCCCAGGCATCGAGTGGACGTGTGTACAACATGTCCCATCCCGAGGGAGACACCGGTGGAGACATCGTGGTTGCAGGTATAACCTCACTCTTCGGCTCTCGAGTTAGGACTCTCTTTGACACCGGCGCATCGCATTCTTTCGTGTCTCGTTCTTTCGTTCGTGAGCATGGTTTGGAGTCGAGTCCACTTTCTGTACCCCTTCGGATCCAGACCCCCGGAAAGGATCTTGGAGCAGAGAGATGGATCAGGGCTTGTCCGATGCTGCTGGGCGACCAGGTGTTCTCGGCGAACCTGGTTCTGTTGCCGCTGAAGGAGTTCGATGTGGTGCTTGGAATGGACTAGCTCACCAAGCATCACGCCACCATCGACTGTGAGCTGAGGACGGTGACTTTCGCAGAGCCGGGCGAGAAGGAATTCGTCTACCGTGCTTGTAAGAGTTCCTTCTTCGCCTTGACTATCTCGTCTGCTAGAGCTAGGAGTTTGTTGATCGGTGGATGTACGGCTTACCTGGCTTCGGTAGACGTCATTCACCGAGTGTTACCGGCTCTGGAGGATATTCCGGTGGCTCGAGATTTCCTCGATGTTTTCCCGGCCGAGCTACCCGGGATGCCTCCGGATCGTGAGATTGACTTCTTTGTTGATTTGGTTCCGGGCACTACTCCGATTTCGAAAGCACCCTACCGTATGGCGTTCGCCGAATTGAAGGAGCTGAAGGCTCAGCATGAGGAACCGGAGCATTTCGTATGTGAAGGTTCAGTGGGCGAATCACGAGAAGCGCGAGGCTACTTGGGAGATGGAGTCTGCTATGCATGAGAGGTACCCGCAGTTGTTTGCGGACGATGTGTGAGTAAGTTTCGGGGACGAAACTTCTTGTAAGGTGGGAGTGATGTGAGAACTTAAATTTTTGAATTTGTATTTTGATGTTTGAGATTTTGGTTTCTTCTCTCTCTCTCTCTACATATATGTATGCATATATGGTATATATATGTATATATATGTATTAATTGTGTTTATGTTTTTGTGTTGTTGTGCTTGTGGAGGCGAAGGGGATGGGTTTTGTCGCGAATCGGCGATCGTTTCTGGAGATCTAAAATCGCAAGTTCGATGTTTCGGCTGTGCTGATCGCGACGGCACAATCCGTTCATGGATTCGACCGTCGGATCGCGTGATATCGCGAGATCATCGCCAAGAGGTCGGAATTGCATTTTTTGATCTTTTCGCAAAAAGGCCCATATTTTATATGCCGATTTGCATGAAATCGGATGTGGAGGGGCTTCGGCGTGTTTTACACGCGCTGTGGGGGATTTGAGAAGAAATTCCTGAGTTTTTGCGGGTTTGCGTGCACTTGTACGCTTGGGTTTTTAGTGCAGGTACTTGTTGCGAGCTAACCTAACCCTAACCCTAGATGCCCTAGCCACAGCCGACTTCCCTTCCTCCTCCTGCTCCATCCCCGAGCGCCGCCACAGTCGCCGGCCTGTCCCTAGCTGGCCGGAGCTCTCTCTCTCTCTTCTTTCTTCTTCCTTGTCTTCTTCTTCTTCTCCTTCTTCTTCTTGTTTGTGGCCGAGACCCCTGGGTGGACCCCCCCTGCGTGTGGGTCTCCCTCTGGAGGGTGCCCCGACGCCGACGGCCTCCCTCCGACCCTGCGTGGCCGCCGCGCACGCCGCCGTGCCCTTGCTGCTGCCGCCGCTGCTGGTGGTGCGGGCAGCTCTACCTGGACCCGAGCTGCCGCCACCTCCCGCCGTCGAAGCGGCCTCCGGCCATCCTCCTAGGGACCGCCACCGCCGATCCCTGCATCCCCGGCCTTCCTCGTGCCGCCGGAGCGCCTGGGAAAATGCTAATCTATCTTGCAAGTGATGGGCCCAAAATTAATTGTCACGCCCCGGGCTAGTTCTAGATGCGGAAAAACGTGCCGATTTTTTTTTTTAAAAGCCTAGCCCCCGCCACGTACAGACCCGCCACAAATACAGGGTCCACTGTACACACGGACAGAACCTCCCATGTATTTGCACGGCGTCAACAACATACAACAGGATCACAACCACCATTCATTCATCACAACAGATCACAATAACTCAAGAGATTCATACAGCTAGCAGTCCTTAAACCTGTATGAATCTAAGCAAATCCTTAGGCGAAGGATGATGCGATGCACAAGCAACAGTCATTCTAGAAAACTGCTCCTTACCCAGAAGCTTTCTTTGAAACCCTAGATCCAATCATTTTAAGAATCATTTAAAAACTGTTCTCCACACGATAACTCTCTTTGAAATCACAAAAGCCGAACGATCAGAAATCCATTTGAAAACCGTTTCCCACACGGAAACCTTTATTTTACAACGCTACCACGAGGGGTAGAAAGCCAAAATACTCGATAAATGAAACCATCTAAAAATAGTTATACAACCAACTGGCCCAAGCATGCAGTCATCGCATAAGTATAAAGAATGAATCCACAACACAAGCATGCTAGAATATATCCAAAAGAAGGGTAACTGAACCACAAATCACATCTAACAGATAAGGGTAGGGTGATAACCAAATCTGGGGAAGTAGCCTCACGAGTCGGAACCTCTAGAGCTACTATCTAGGCGTGCCTCGCAGCGTCCCGACACTCACCACCCTGCTCACCTGAAAACTGCAACGAGGGCGGGGGGTGAGAATATGTACACATGTCTCCCCTCCCAGTGGGTACCGCAAGCCGACGAAGGCGAGGTGTACACACCGGCACGAGGGTCAACAAAAAGCTAGATATGGTATACAGTAGCACAAGTAAGTATGAGGCTGACATACAACTGAAATAACTATGCTACTGTAAGCAACTAGTATGCATCAAAGGAGATAACCACAAAGTAAACCCAATCTATAGCCACCGGGACGTGGCCCTGGCACTGTCACCCTGCTCAATCCAACGGCACCATCCATCCCGACGCAATGCTCGGGGCTCACGGGTCGGTAGAAATTCACGACCCTTTTCTGGAAAAGAACACCCCCACACGGTGGATCAGACCGCGGTGTACGTGAAGTGCGGGAAGAGCTGTGACGATCGATGCATATGCTCAATCCACAGAACGGCAAAGAGCCGAGAAGCAACCAATAAACTACAACTAGGATCGCTCGGAACAACAGGCGATCACCTCCGACCAACTGGGTCGTCTCAAGGAACATGCAAGCCACAACTACTCTACTATCCAAGCACGCATATAAGTAGAGTCTACGGGAGTCAAGTGAACTAATAACTATAATGCAAAGGAAGGGATAGAAAGGTATCACCGTAGTCCACTGAACCGACTCCGGATCGAAGTACCCACCTGTCGAAAGATCAAGTCTAACACCGACGGCTCTCGGGAACCGCGACAGGACCTACGAAAGACTCACAGGGTCAAGGTCCACCAAGTCGACGCTAAACACAAAGCTCTCACATCCCGAAACCGACGGATCGCCCGGGAAACCCACCGGGACGATCCAAAACCACACTAGGCTCTACAGGGGTACCAAACAGCCAACCTAGTCCCTCGCTGTCCCCGAACACACAAAACCAAGTGACGGGACAGCGAGCACAAGCTCGGGGTGCCACGAACACCAAACGCACCCGAAAAGGCTTCCCGGGTTCCCGAAAATGCCGAATTGGCACCGGAACCCCACATCACTCATCCGCTGTCCTCCGAACTTCAGGACAACGATGAGGAACAGCCAACGAGGCTACACGACGAAGCCAAGTCGCTCGCGAAAATAGCGAGTGAGTCGCGCGACTAGAAACACACGTTTCGTTGATTAATTCATCGAAAAACGCGTCGGAAACGAATCCGAAACTCCACGAAGGGCGAGGGGGTTGGACAACCAGTCCACAGTGTCTCGAGGACCAAACCCTTGCTGCCCACAGCGTCACAACGCTGCCACAAACGCCAAAGTCCCAAAACAAGCACAATTCCATACATACAAGCAATAAACGGAGCCGCTAGAGCAAACCGTACATCCGCACGACCTTCCGCAAGCACCAGCGGATAGGTAACGATGTCACGGAGACCGTGCTCATAGCCCCACTGCGAAAGGACAAGTCGCAAGCTCAGCAAACCCATAAAAATAGTGAGCACATGCAAAAAGCAAGCATGACTAAGGCCGTGTGAGCAAACCGTACATCCGCACGACCTTCCGCAAGCACCAGCGGATAGGTAACGATGTCACGGAGACCGTGCTCACAGCCTCGCTGCGACAGGAACAGTCGCTGGCCCAACAATTGCATAAAAACAGGGCCACAAATACAAATGAAGCTCGACAAAGGCCGAACGGCAAGACGGCTCACCCAAAACAGAGATTAAGGTGAGCATGATGATCAGCGCATCGCCGCGATCATCATGCTCACCTTCCCGGACTCCGGGAGGCATCGGGGAGCTCAAACGCCAAGGTACGGCCAAAAACCAACAACGCAAGACCGCGGCCGGAGCAACAAGCTCCGGCCGGCTACCGGCCGGCATGCAAGGCCAGCGGCGGCCAGCATCGGCAGAGGAGGTGGCAAGGAAGAGGGGGCTCACCTCAGCCGGCAGCGGGAAGCGGCGGCGGCGGCGCGGGGAAGAGCCCTAGCTCCGGGAAGGCTCGGCCACACCTACTCCGGCAAGGGACGGCGGCGGCGGCCGGCGGCGACGGCCGGCGGCGACGCGAGACACCGCGGCACCGGCAAGAGAGGCCCGCCGGACGTCGGGGGGGAAGGGACGACCGCGACAACTCCGGGGCAAACGGCGGCGGCGGCCGGAAGCTCACAGCCCCGGGTGCCTTAGGAGCCCAGGCGGCAACCGCGGCGGCGGCGGCTGCGGCGGCGCTCCGGCAGCACGGCGACGGCCGGGAAGGAGAAGACCGGCGGCGGAGGTCCCGAGGGTAGCGGCGCGCACCCTCCGAGGCGGCGGGAGGCGGCGGGGGGGCGAGGCCTCCAGCTGCTCCTGCCTGCAGCTTGCCTGCAGGAGCCGCAGGCGGCGCGGCGGCGCACCGGCGGCACGGGGGCGGCCGGGGAAGGAGACGACGGCGCCGGAGAACATGAGGGTGAGGGTGCTCACCCTCCCAGGCGGCGGGAACCGGCGGCGGCTCGGGCCACCAACACCCTGCCTGCAGCTGCCCTAGCAGCAGCTGCGGCAGCTCGGCGGCCCACGGCGTCAGTCCCCGGCGGCGGCGAGGGACTCTGACAGGCATGCCACCTCAGGGGGAGCTCAAGCAAGGGTTCCCCCTGGGTGCACACCTCAGAGAAGGAGAAGAAACATAGGGAGAAAAAGAAGAAGGAAAAAGGGGAGGAAAGAGAGAAGCCGGGGTTGCTCCGGCCAGGCGGTGGCCGGCGGCGGCCGGCAGAGCACGGGGAGGAGGCCAAGGGAAAGGGGGAGAGGGGCTTCCATCTGGGGGCTGAGGGAGAGAGAGGGAGAGAGTGTGAGGGGATAGCTCAACTACCCCCACCTACTACACCCACACACACACTCCACCCAATTACACAAAAGCCCCTCAAACCCCTCAAATTACCTCTGTGTCCCCCACAGCAGGTACAAAAGCCCAGACACCCCTCCACAATCGAACCTCACGCGAAACGGTGCGAGAACAGGGTCCAAATCGCGAAAATACAAAATGTGACTTTCGACCTCTCGGCGAAGAAGATAGAATAACTCTCAAACCACTCGTCGCATGCCGACGCGGATCACGCCATCGCGTTCAGCACTGTTGAGACATCGAACCTACCATTTTGGATCGTCAGATTCGGACTCCGGTTCGCGCCGTTAAGCCGTTCACTCTCCGCGACAAAATTCCAAAAACACTAAAACACGATAAAAACCACTTATATACATATATATACATATATACCAGTATATATATACGTATACAGATCGAAAAAATATAGAATCAGGGGAGAGGAACACAGAGAATTTCAAATTTCCAAAATTTGAATTCTCACATTAATTTAAAATCAAATTTAGAATTTTCTAGAAATTTTAGATCAAATTTTTTAATTTATAAAAAAATAATGAATTTTTAAATCAATTTTCGGAATTAAAAAAAGGAAAAAATCAAAAAAGTAGTACGGCTCTAGCAAGGAGGTTACGAGAGAAAATCGAAGAAAATAGCCGATAATAGAGAAAGCAAATTTAGAAGAAGAATAAGAGAGAAATAGAGAAAAGGAGAAAAGAAGAAGAAGAGAAAGAGAAGATAGAACCTCGTAGAAAGAAGAATCTTGCCGGCGCACACGGCAGAGAAGGGGAGGGGAAGAAGATATCATGACTGCAGTCAAAACACAAACCCAAATTTCTATTCCATCTCCAAATTACAAGACATAGCTATATTTATAGCCTTCAAAGAATAATCCTAATCTAATTCAAAACCCACGATTTTTGGGATCTTTCATAATTCGAATATATCTAAACTTCATAATTCGAATATATCCAAAAAAAGCCTAAACTATATCCCTAATTTTTAGATATTTATTTTCATATGATAAATCCTAAAAATCTTTAGAAAAACGACTAAAACAAATTAACAAATAAAATAATTCCGAAAATTAGAAAAGAAATTAAAACCTAAATGAATTAACCTATTCGCATCCGATTCTGCATTACAGAGTTTTTTTTTGCTCACCTAAGGCGTCACAACCTATATAATACATTCCAAAAGAAATCATACACACGAGAATTGCAAAAGGAAGATATCACATAAATATAAATGCAACTAGCTATTACATCCACTACATCCCTAATCGAAAATTTACATATTCTTTCATTTCACAATTTTTCCAAAATGGTACTTTCTATCACGGGCACATGTCTTGGCTACACCAAAAGGGCAGGTAGAATCTTTATCTACTGTACCATGTCTTTTCCTTGCTTGGCAGCCTCTACCGTGGAATGACCTGTAGAATAGGATTGAGAATTATAAATATAGTTCCTAGTGGGTACGACTGCCTAAGGAAAAAGCCGTACCCACCAAATCCAAAGAAGGCAATATATGTCATGCTCGAATCTAACTACTCGGATCCGAAATACAACAATTGTCCACCCAAAAACTTCCGAAAACGGAAGGCCTTAAATAGATCTAAAGCCGCACTCTCGATTAAGGACTAAATAAAATAATTTATTAATTAAAACAAAATTGAATAATGACTAATAGATGTCCAATTGTAGTGAATAAGAATAAATAAATCATTCAATTTAATCAAGCTCAAAACAAAATAAATTAAGTGTCCAAGATATAAATTCTACCTAACGAGTCTTCGCTGGCCAAATATTTCACACGCCCCGACTCTCAGTACCTGAAACGGTAGACAATAAAAGTAAGCGCAATGCTTAACAAAAAATTTACTTCAAAGGGTAACAATAATTTCAAATTTAAAACTGCAACAGTCATAATTTGGAGCATCTCCACTCCATTGCTTTAACCACGAGAGCTACAATTACGCGACGTTCCTCCTCGGAAATTGCGTATAGATTAAATTCCTCTCCTCCTGAGGTATCCGACCGCAATTATCGTAAATAACAATAGATCATTTAATGATAATAAGAATAATATGTAATGTAAACAAACTACAACAGCCAACAATTTATAAAATCCACTTGGGTCTACTAGCAAGTAGTAATCAAAATAGATAATAATCGTGCTCCGAACCCATTCGGATCCTTATATTTTCTGCTGTTTGCAGAAAAGTAGCTATTTACTTACCTCTAATAGTGCCTACAAATTTGTCACATTCTAAGATTAAGGTTTCACAACAGTCCCAACACCTAGAACGATGAAAAGACCCAAATAAAATAAATTTTCAAGCAAACCCTTTCACTATTAAAAATTCTGCAAAAATTATCCACAAAAATCTGGATAACTAGACCATACGATCTCATCCAAATTTTCGAGACGAGTCCAATGGCGCTGGAATCACCAAATTCCGCCATACGGATAAACCGTGATGCCTCTTTTACGAATCAGTCCCTGAAAACTGCTATTTATATATTGGTCCCTAACTAATCTTTTAAGCCAATATCAGTACCTAAATTTTGTAGCACCTAGTCCAACACTAGTAGCGTGCATCAGAATTTTTTTCAGTCAATTATAGTTCATACAACAGAAGCAAAACTCACTAATTAACAAATTAATCACGTCTAATATCGTTACAAAAAATTGAAAACTAAACGTAAAATAATTATGCAAAATTAACGTAATCCATCATGAAGCGGGTCTAGCCAAATCCAAAACAAATTCATCTTCTTCCTTTTTCTTCCTAACCCGATCAAAGAATCCTCCCCCCCTCCCCCCCCCCAAGAAAAAAACACCCCTCTGATGGCCAACCATGGTCACCCCATACGGGGTTCACCCCGACTCGACCATAGATGGCAATTTTACGAATACAAACAAAATAATCATTCATAGGAGTGTACAAGTACGATGTTCCGTTTCAAGCAGTGTAGCAAAGTAACTCCTAAAACCTCATAGCACCATTCTACTAATCCATAAGAGAATATATTAGCAATTAATACATGTTTCCTATACAACCTTGATGGCCAACCATGGTCACCCCATACGGGGTTCACCCCGACTCGACCATAGATGGCAATTTTACGAATACAAACAAAATAATCATTCATAGGAGTGTACAAGTACGATGTTCCGTTTCAAGCAGTGTAGCAAAGTAACTCCTAAAACCTCATAGCACCATTCTACTAATCCATAAGAGAATATATTAGCAATTAATACATGTTTCCTATACATGTTTCATATTCAAATGAACAAAACTTAATCATATGTGTCATCTATAAACGTATGTGTGTGTATGACTATATTATACAAGTGAAAATTTCTAAACCCTCATCCTAAATTATGAATTATATGGATACAAACAAAATAATATGTATTAGTAAATTTGTGTAGCATTATTCTACCAATCCCTAAATGAGAGTGTAAATTTGTAATGAATACATGTTTCCTATCCTAAACCCAACAAAATTTAATGAAATGCATGAAGTATAAGTGTGTGACTGTGGAAGCAACTTCTAAACCCTTAACCCTAACCCTAACCCTAATCCCTGAATTTATATAAATGCAATAAAAAATAATATATACCAGCAGTGTTCTAAAATTGAGTGAATCTGCTACTCAGTGGCGAAGTCAGCAGCACGGCAAAGATGAATGCGAAGATGGAATTGAGTGAATCTGCCATTCACAGACGAAGTCAGCAGTACGGCAAAGACGAATGCGAAGATGGAACCCTAAACCCTAAAAATAGAAATTTTATATTAAATAAAAATTGAAAAAATAAGATTATAGTAATTAACCCAATTTCGGGCGCCCACGAGCAAATGAATGAGTGGCAGGTCCTTGGATGGACAGGGGAGCGGTTTGGAGCGTCGTACAAGCGATTGGGAGGCGAGCTCCTACCAATGGAGAGAGGTGAGGGCGAGAGAGAGCTGTGAGAAGGTTGGAGCAGCATTTTCTACAGAGCACGAGAATGTGTGGAATGAAACAACTGCGGCGTGAGAGGCGTGCTCATGCCCGATGGAGAGAGGCGAGAGCGAGAGAGAGGCAAGAGCGCGAGAGAGAGGTGAGAGAGAGGCGAGTGCGAGAGACAAAGAGCTCAGATCAGAGCGTGAGACACAGAGAGAGGGAATGCGTGGAACCTGAGAAAAGGGGGTGAGATTATACCAGCCCTTAATGACCATTTAATCTCAACCACCAATTCTTTAGTTGTAGGATGTACACCCGAAACAGGGGTGTACAAATAGCATTTTTCTTAAATTTATCTAGGGCTACTTGTACTAGCTGTAGATTGCCTTCCCATGTACTTAAAACAAAGTAAACTCTTCAAGAAACCAATTAACAACCACTGAGTTAATTGATATCTGTTAAATATAAAAATATTTAAATATTATTTTTTACTAATTTAAATTTTTAAAAAATAATAATTATTTTGTATTATTTATCATGATATCATAATAGAAAGTTCTGAGTTCGAGTTACGTCAAGCTCCTACTATAATTGATTTTCTTACTTTTAATTCAAATTCACGTTATGGGCCTATCAAAAAAATTTGAGTCCAGACGTGAAGAAGAGTGTCAAATATAAAAGTATTATTTTCTATAAGCTTAAATTTTCAAAGTACAGCGGTTGTTTCATATATATATATCAATTTCAGCTCATTTGTTCACAAATGGCACTCGAATTTAGAATCCCCTGCCAAAATGAACATGTTGGTACTCTTACGTAGCAAAATTCCATATAAAAACTATTTTACAAATTAGTTATCCAGAAAAATTAAATTGATTTGTATATATTGTCCTTCCATGGGTTGTTATTAATTAACATAAATGCGCACTGGAATTAAAGCACTTTTGTTTACTTCATTATGCTGGGCAGGTAGTTAAGTGTGTCCCAACAACCTGGTAGTAGTTGCATTATAGTTTTGAACTTTTAATACGGCCGCCTTTGGAGGAAACTTTTTACTGCCACACATTGCCTTACACCATGTGCAAGCATAGCATCTTTCACAGGACGATTCTTTGGTCTCCACTTTTTGACCCAAAATTTGGTTAATTTGAATGGAAATTTCCTCTTCTGTTTACCAAAATGCACTTTAAATTGAAAGATGGTTTAAGGTGTAATATGCATTTTCAGAGAAAGATACGAAATTAAAGGATTTCGATCATTTGAAATACCTTCAGAGCATTCTGGTTGAATCTAGGCGTATCAAGAGAGTGCAGTTTGTAAGCATCGCATTTTTACGTGGCTGGGATACTGATCCCTGAGGTGTTAACCAAGATCGGGCTCATCAACGTGCTGCAGTGGTACGATGCAGGAAAGGCCGAATACTTCGCCTCGTCCTCCACCCTCTTCGTCATCGAATTCATCCACTTCCACTACGTCGAGATCCGGCGGTGGCAGGACATCAAGAACCCCGGCAGCGTCAACGAGGACCCCATCTTCAAGAAGTACAACCTCCCGCCCAATGAGGTCGGATACCCCGGCGGCATCTTCAACCCCCTCAACTTCGCCCCCACTGTCGAGGCCAAGGAGAAGGAGCTCGCCAACGGTAAGTGCCAAAATTACTTACTTGAATCCTTCATCGGATTAGTGATTACATGATTTTTGGTCGTCCAATAAGTGTTTATGATAATGCGCAGGGAGATTGGCGATGCTGGCGTTCCTGGGCTTTGTGATTCAGCACAATGTGACAGGGAATGGACCTTTTGAGAACCTGCTACAGCACCTCTCTGACCCATGGCACAACACCATCATCCAGACCCTCAAGGGTTAAGATTCTTATTGTTTGTAGCAAGGGGCTTGGGCGGGGGCTTTTTGTTTTTGTGAGGTGGATGCCATAGTGTGACAGCAAAAGGAGAAGATAAAAAACGATGGAATTTAATGTTATATACAGAAGATTATTGAGCATCATTGTAATGCTATCTATGATTTTCTCGCTACCAGTGTGAGACCCCAAGTAGTCCTATATATGAGATATAATAGGGCTAAACTCTTAACCCGGCTTAAGCATTTTGGGCGGTGGCAAAGCCCAAGAGGTTAAGAGAGTTAAGCGTACTAGGACGGGAGTAGTCCTAGGATGGATGACCCCCTGGGAAGTTGGGGCGTCACAGTTGGTATCAGAGCCAATTACCAGTCGGAAGTGTGAGATGAGTCTCGGCTGAGCCAAGATTATACAGCGGGGAGAGCGAGGCTCTCATGCTGTTGACTGTTGTCGGTGGAGCGCGGCTCACCACAAAGTCAGTTTAGGCTAGCAAGATGAGTCTCACATCGCCTGGTACTTGTGAGTCTGAGCCAGACGAGAACGTCAGGGCTTAAAGGGGGGGGGGGGGGATTGGGAGACCCCAGGTAGTCCTATATATGAGATATAATATGGCTAAACTCTTAACCCGGCTTAAACATTTTGGGCGGTGGCAAGGCCCAAGAGGTTAAGAGAGTTAAGCGTGCTAGGACGGGAGTAGTCCTAGGATGGGTGACCCCCTGGGAAGTTGGGGCGTCACAACCAGTAGATTTTCACTAGTTTCAAGAGAAAATTCATCCTTTTTATTCTTCTTAAGCTGACACTCTAGCTTCTGATAGCTATTGCTTGACGACATATTTCATCTCACAACACAGTAGTTTAACTCCGATTTGCCCCTTACTCTGAATAATAGAAGCCTAGAGTTTTTGACCAACCAAAAGTTATTACGGCTTCTTTCAACAATCCCATTTAGACAACACCAGCATAAACTATAGCAAGGCACAGGGGCCTTAATAAGGTTCAAATTGGAAAAATAAACTTGTCGAACCCCTACGCTGACAAATTTCTAGATTATTAAGTTTGAGGCAAATAACTACACTGGATTCATCATGGAGGAAATCTATATATATTACCATGTAAACGGCATTGAAAGGCCAGCAATATATTAAACTTTAAAAATCATAGTATCCGAATGCCAGGAAACAAAAGCAAAAAAAAATTTCAGTGAACTTGGATCTGATTAGAATCAGTTATTTTCTTTCCTGTCAAGCTATTTACAGAGGAATTCGATATACAATAAATAAAGAGTCCTTCGAGCTCAAGGATTAGCAACTCCAAATTCAGGATGCCATTTTACGGAACTGTTTACATACTTAAATCTACATGACACCAAGATATAACATCTAGGAAAGACATTATTTTTTTGAGAGGAGATAACAACGATACCACCTAAAAAATTAAGGCATCTCAACAAACTAACCTTCAATTGTTCAGATGCAACTAATCTGAAGTCGAACTGAAGCTTCAATTAATTCACTCCTTTTACAAAAAAAGAACTAGAAGAGGATATGAACCTTCAACTAATTCACCCTCGACACATACAATCAAGAGCAGGGTATGTATAGATGGATTGCTTTGGCTTCCTCAACTGAATTTGTCCGTATCTACCTTTGTGTCCCGCCCGAACAGCCTACTCGAACTCAGACCATCCCATGCTCTTGTTCAAAAAGAGCTAACCTGCAATGCCATATTGGGCCGTATGGTCTTCAAGTTTTCATAGGTCCAGTGGCCCAGCTGAAAACCATCGAAAGCTCGTTGTCAGAAACTTTAGCGCAACTTCCTAAATAATAAAAAAAAAAACTATAAGTAACTACTAAAATGTACCACGAATCGCTTACCACTGCATTGTGCATATTTCTTGGAGATGCAGAGATGAAGATATCACTATGCACGCTCACATAATAATCAACAGCAGCTATTAGAGAGGCCTTCCCTTCTACCTTTGTGAGTTCCTCTACAGATGCAAGGCTCTTCTTATCCTCCATCAATGGGAAAAGCTTTCGCAAGGTAGAGATCCGAGACTCCCCTCCGTACACCAGAAAAATATATTCATATTAGTATTTAAAGGACCTTGTAGCGACAATGGTTTCCTCCACTTAGAGAAAGATAGTATAGACCTTGTGTGAGACAAGATAGATGCGAGTTTTACTGTCAAAGCCTAAGGCAGCTAGCAATAATCCTATCTCTTCTGGAGTCAGCGGGCATCGACCTTGGCTCCGGAGCTCCTCATCGGTGAACTGAGAGTTTAAGACCCTTCCTTGCCAAATTACTTGCCTGTACTTGTGTGAGACCCCAGATTAGTCCTATATATGAGATATAATAGGGCTAAACTCTCAACCCGGCTTAAGCATTTTCGGCGGTGGCAAGGCCGAAGAGGTTGAGAGAGTTAAGCGTGCTAGGACGGGAGTAGTCCTAGGATGGGTGACCCCCTGGGAAGTTGGGGCGTCACAGTTGGTATCAGAGCCAATTACCAGCCGGAAGTGTGAAATGGGTCTCGGCTGAGCCGGGTCTGAATGACAGGCTAGCGAGACGTCTCACATCGCCTGGTACTTGTGAGTCTGAGCCTGACGAGGACGTCAGGGCTTAAAGGGGGGGAGATTGTGAGACCCCAGATTAGTCCTATATATGAGATATAATAGGGCTAAACTCTCAACCTGGCTTAAGCATTTTCGGCGGTGGCAAGGCCGAAGAGGTTGAGAGAGTTAAGCGTGCTAAAACGGGAGTAGTCCTAGGATGGGTGACCCCCTGGGAAGTTGGGGCGTCACAACTTGGCCAAAGCTAGCCTTTCAGCTTTGCCACCACCAAAATCACAGGCAATATGTGCAGCCATATCCTGCAAAATATTGATGAACTTTATCAGTTTTTAAAAAAAAACTGCTTCAAGTAAAAGATAGAAGTGAATTGTTATCTCTTTCTCTTTGATTGGTACTATATTATAGGTTTCATAGATACCTTGTCAAATCGAAGGTGCAAAACAGCAAATTTCCTTGACTCCTCACTAGCATTTTCCTCCACTACCTCTTGCAAAATTTCATTGGAATATGGGTTGACTGGATTCATCAAGCGTTTCACAGGGGACTCACCCAATGCATTAATATGTGGAACGAAAATCAAAGCTTGGAAGTTAACTTTACAGCGTAGCTGTTGAATTTCCTTGGGCAAATCATCGAAAGCTAACCGGTGTGAAAATGGGGAAATGGCAGCTATTCCATAACTAAAATACGAGAAGGAAACAACCAAATAAACGACACTCACTTAGCAGGTAAAATTGTGTCAATGTGAAAAACTAAAATATATTTCTCGAGAACTTGTATTAATTAATTGCAAGTTATGAGATCGGCAAGAAGCAAAATGATAATAATATCAAGATGTGCAATATGCATGGGAGACAAAATATAACAAATTTAATCGCAAATAGAAAAAGTACTACTCTTCATTGTATATCAAGGCAGACAATCAAAATACATTATCAGCTAGAGCTAAAAGGTTCATTTGTTTACAAACCTCTGTAGAACAGGAAGAACATTTTCTAGATACCAATTTGCTGAAGCATGAACAAGTGCAGTCTTAACTCTTGTAGATCGAATACCTAGAGGGTAGTACTCTCTTGTGCTCCAGGAAAATTCTTTCGGCAACTCTCTAACTATTGAAACTTCATCTTTTAAAAAAATAATAAAGTGATCCACATCATAGATTTCCTCAAATGAGCTGAAGAAGAAATGCTGACTATATCAGAAATTATCTTATACAAAATGGGTAAGCAACAAACAACTGAGATTCTATTCTAGATGTACCTTGAATCTTGCCAAACAAGGTTTACTTCAAGGTGCGGGATCACAAGGGTTGCATTAAGAATTTTAGCAACAATTACCGCATCGCAGATCTATTAAGAAAACGGCCGTTATAAGATAATTACTCTCTATTATAAGCCTAACAAAGAAGGCTCCAACAAAGAATTATGGGAGCTATCCCTTCAACCACTATGATGAGGTAACAGCTTGCCCCCATCCTTTGTTGATTCAAACCACCGTCAAGAAATACTTGAATATATCCACTTGACTTTGCAGGGAGCACTACTTAATAGAAGAAAGGATGAAATGTCACAAGAACTGCTTGCGAAAAATAAGTTCATATTCAAAGAAGCAAAATGGCACAAAAGAGCTGTTATTTGCAGTTGATCACGCACAAAAAGAGTAAAATCAAAACATTGCAGTTAAATGCACTTACCAGGTCTACTTGCTGACCCAATGCATGGTTTCCATCCTTGAGGACTTAAGGGTGACCAGAGCTCACTCTTCTGTTCATCCGACTTTGAAAGAAGAGCATTGTATTAAATTAACAATCCATAAGAGGATGTTATAACTGAAAAATGGAACTCATTTTTAATAGGTAACACTCACTATTTTCCAACGTAAAGCTCCCTCCAGAAGAGCTAGATGCCGAGGTTTAGGCGCGTTCCACTCCTGTGCAGAAGAATTGGAACATAGTCTAATAGACATTCTACAATTACCATCTCTTTTTATAAGCTAATTTATGTGGCTAGCTTCACTTGCAACTAAAACAATTTAGAAAAAGACTTCATTCACGCAATTAAAGCAACTAAATACATCTAATACCCAAAAATTCAGCGAAACGTATTCACCATTCCTAAGTTATACCCTAGAGGTATCTCCTAGTAACTAAATATTTTCTCTTAAGTAGATCTATTAACACAAAATCCTATAAAAACTGGTCCAAGCTCGAAATTAGCACTCTTCTCTACTCACATAACCAACATTGCCGTCAAAATCGATCAAAAAATACCTGTATTATTAGAGTAATAGCTCATAATCCAAAGAATTTCTACTTTGATCAACCGAATCTTCCTCAAATTTATTTTTTTTTTTTTAAAAGAAAACAAGGTAATCAATTCGGGAAGAGGGATCGAAGCTCACCGAGAAGATGGAGGGCGAGACGCGGCCGAGAGGGGAGAAGAGACTGGGGAAGAAGACCGAAAGTAGGAGGACAATAAGGGCGACGAGCGCCCCCTCCCTGTTGGAGTGGTAATGGCGCCACGACCTCATCACCTACCTCGCTCCGCCGCCACCAGAATTGGCTTCACTCCGAGGAGCCGTCGCCATCGCCGCCGCCGCCGCTCAAAACCCTAACCCTAGAAATGGATTGGGGGAAGAGAGGGATGAGAGAGGAAGAGGATGGAGAAGGGAGGGGGAGGAGGCGATGTTAATGTCGTCTCCAACAATCAATCACTCACTCGGCCTCTTCCTCCTCTGTTGGACTCGACGCATTTTGGTTGCTTCGATCGGTCGCTAAATGATACCATGACGGTACGTGTCGTGTGACGATTCGGAGTAAATGGTGTTCGGTGTTCCTACTGTTGTAGCTTCGACCAAGTTGCGATTTTCCATTATCATTGTTGGTAATGAGTGTAGGGGTACACACTCGACAGCGCATTATAACTGGTGCAACTGTTCGGATCCACAATTGGCTCGACAAAACGACTTAATATACCTTTGTGGAGCACAACCCTCCTGGGTCCTCCTTCATCGTCGTGCTCCCCTTTGTTGGGGTCTGATTGACCTCCGATTGCTGGTTGTACTGCGACGCTCCCGGAAACATGTTGGTCTAAAGAACAAGTTCTTTAATCTTCATTGTCTATAGCTGTTGGCACTTTGTACCATAAGCATGATGTCCGAAACGTCGCTGCGCACCTAATGGTGCTGTTGGTCAGCTTCCAAGTTGTGGAAGCATTGGTAATGAGCTTAAACTTCAATTTCTATAGTAATCATGTAATTAGATAAAATATTAGGGTCGTTTGTGTAAATGTGCATCACTGGCTGCTTTATGCAATGTTAATTACTCATTTATGACCTTTGGACTATTGTCTAACTCTGGAAAGCATTTTGAAACTCGAACGGGGCTTCCGATGCGATTATCACTAAATTTGGTCGTTAATATGCGATTTCGGTTTGAAACGTGAAAACATCATTGTGGCTGCCTATTGTTGTTACCCTACTTGGCTAGTCGGCTCTAGCTATTTTGAGTGTTCGGAGACAGTGGGAGGGTCATTGTGGGCTCTAATGCCGAAATCGGCACTTTCAGAAGCCCGTTGTGGCATATCTTCCGCCACAACACCTTTTAGGGTCTACTTCGCATGCGACTGCCCATACACCCAAATTGGTGTATTTGGAGGCAGCAAATGGGTTATAGAGACGAATGACATCCTTCCAAATTGGTGTGTTTCAGAGTAGCAAATGGGCTATGGAGACGAAAGGCAACCTTCAAGGCACTTTGTGGACTGTAGTGTTACGACAGTTTTTGTTGGCGGATTTCGTGGAGTCGTGTGGAGTCTTGAAGGGTCGAAGAAGACGACGTCAAGTTCAAAGGCTCAACGACTCATCTATGAAGCTCACAACCCCCCAAGTATGTTTAATATCGTTAATGGTGATTTACACATTTAATTTAAGTGTTTGGAGACATTAGAATAGGTTTTATGTCATAAATATTATTAAAACAGAAATTTTTATGCTACGGGGTCCGGACCCTGAGAGAGGGTCCAGAACCCGTAAGCCTCTCATGCTGTTTCGCAGAGAGGGTCCGGACCCTGAGGGCTGAGGTCCGGACAATGAAACGCTAGAAAGTTTCAGAGTCCGGACCCTGCATCCAAGGTCCGGACCCTGACCCGTCGCGATTTTTCAAAATCTCATTTTTTCAATTCTACTCTGATTCTAATGTCTCCTAAACCTATAAATATGATATAGGGGCTTCTCTAAACCGTGCCTAAGAGAGATTTACCTTTGGGAACCCTAGAAACTTGTCTCGAAGCCGTTCGTTCATCTTTCGATGACAAGTTTCTTTCTCTCTTGTGTCGACTTGATTCTTAGGGTTTAATTTCTAATCTTCATCTTAGAATCAAGTCGATGAGCGCTTAGAAAGTCTTCTCTCATATTCCTTGCTTCTCTAAGCGTTGAAATCACCATCAACTATTATTTTCGGGGCTCCGGACGGAGCGATTGCGCGAGGGCTTCGCGTGAGGCCGAGGATTCGGTGGACGCTCGTGGAGACGGAGCGTTGCTGCGGCGAGGAGTCGCGGTGTGGTCGATCGGAGGAGTTCGATTGATCAGGGACCAACGAAGGGGATCTACTTCAAGTCTAGGGTAAAGGTTGAGTCGTGGATTCGGTAAATCACCTTGTACTCTATTTTACTTAGTGGATTTTCGTGTGATCGGTCCCGTGGATTTTTTTACTCCTTTTTGGAGTTTTCCCACGTAAATTTCTCGGTGTGTTGCTGTAATTTTCTGCACTTATATTTTTATTGCATCGAGTTGGTTGTTTTATTATATACACCTATACACCCCCCCTCTAGTTGTGTGTTTACCTATTAGATCCTTGGGGTATCATAACTTACAAGTGGTATCAGAGCGGGAATAGGTAGTATATCATGGCCGAGGGTGGTAACATTAATCGACCTCCGCTTTTCGATGGCACTTTATGCTTATTGGAAGGTTCGTATGAGAGCTTTTCTAATAGCCATCGACGAGCGTGTGTGGCAGTCTATTGAATTTGGACGGACACACCCAGCACATGTAGTTGAGATTGTTAGCGTCCCGAAACCTAGAAATAAATGGACGAAAGACGAAATTGATCAATCGTCATATAACGGAAAGGGTATTAATACTTTATTTAATGCGTTAACGCAAACCGAGTTCTCACGCGTTTCGGCGTGTGAAACGACGAAGGAAATTTGGGATACTCTCCAAGTGACGCATGAGGGTACTAGTTTAGTAAAGGTTCAAAAACTCCAAATACTAACTAGCAAATTCGACTCTATTCGTATGGAGGAACATGAAACCTTTACGCAGTACTATACTCGTTTACAAGATATTGTCAATACTTGTGCTAACTTGGGAGAGAAAATTGATGAACCCAAAGTTGTTCGTAAAATATTAAGAACCCTTCCGGAGAGGTTTCGTCCAAAGGTTGCGGCTATTGAAACAATGAAACATCCGGATGAATTAAAAGTAGAAGAATTAGTTGGTGTGTTACAAACTTATGAGATGACTTTTCCTACTAATTCATCTTCTACCAAGTCTTCTTCCAAGGGTACAGGGATGGCTCTAAGATCCACGAAGGAAGAAGACTCGAACACGTCTTCCTCAGATTCGGATTCGGACACTACTTTGGAGGAATTTGAAAAATAATTGGCACTCCTAACGAAAAAGTTCCGACGAAACTTTAGAAAGAAACAAGCGAACAAGACGACCTCTTCCTCAAAGCAATCAAAGAATAAAGGGAGTTATTTCTCTAAATCTAGGAAATCTGAGAGTTTTTCCAAGGAGAAGAAGAGCTCCGAAGGACAAATCCAATGCTACAAGTGCAGGAGATTTGGCCACATAGCCTCGGATTGTCCAAATAAGAAGTCTTCGAAAAAGAAGGCTATGCAAGCAATCACATGGGATGATTCATCATCTGATGAGTCTACCTCTAGTGATGAGGATGTTAATGCTACTGCTTTACTTGCAACTAACTCTCCTTTTATGTGTTTAGCCTCTACTTCCACTGACTCTTCTTCCTTATCTCTTTTGCATGAAAAATCTGCGTCGGAGATCAACACAAGCGATGAGGAGTCAGGAAAAGACGATATTGTAGCTGCCTATCATCAATTATTGATGGAATCTAAGAAGATGGCGAAACACAACAAGAAATTGAGGAGAAGACTGCTTGAACTCGAGGAAGAAAACAAGAATTTTGCTACCGTCTCTAAGTCACTTGAGGAAGAGCGAGAAAGTTTGATCAAGTCAAACAATTCCTTACTAGATAAGTGTAAACTACTTGAAAAGAAAAAGGAATCTCATTTAGATAAAATAAATTTTCTTTCCAAGCAGTACACTGAGTCTAGAGAATCCAACTTGGAAATGACTAAGACGATTTTTCAACTCAAAAATGATCTCAATAAGTTTTCGTCTAGCGCTTCTAAACTAGATAAAATGTTGGGACTTGGTCAAACTAACAGATTCGGACTTGGATATGAACGGATTTATGTTGAACAAGTCTCGAAATCAGCCCCAAAAAACTTGACACAATCTTCTGCAACAAACCAAGGCATGACTTCTACACAAAGGAATAAATTTGCTAACAAAGTTTGTCATCGGTGTGGTGTTGTAGGTTACATCAAAAGAAATTGCAAACAAGGGCTGAAGCAAGCTACAACACCGAAACGACTAGTTTCAAATGCTAAAACTCCGCAGCAACAAACTCAAAAACTGAAGAAGAATTTTCCTCAACCAAACCGAGAGCAACGACGCGTGAACCCGCAACAAATATCAAGGGTTGAACCGAGGAAGCAAGCATGGACACCGAAAGAGCACGTTCCAAAGAAGCATGATCTCACAAAGGCCTCAATTCAACAATTGTCAAGTTCCAATAGGCCGACGCAACCCAAAACACTTAAGGTTTGGGTGCACAAAGGTGAACTCTTTCCTTGCCTTGTCATACACACTTCACTACATGCTTATGATAATTCGTTTTGGTATCTAGATAGTGGATGTTCCCGACACATGACCGGAGATAAAAATTATTTTACTTCTTTAAACAAGATCTCCGGAGGTCTACTTGTTTTCGGAGATGGACGGTCATCAAAAGTTGTTGGAAAAGGGAACAATCACAATTCCGGATGGCCCTACTTTGAATGATGTTCTTTATGTTGAAGGGCTTAAGACAAATCTCATAAGTATTAGTCAACTGTGTGACAATGGATACTCTGTGCAATTCTCCGCTAAAGAGTGCACTGTGACTGGATGTGATAATGCTTTCTTCTTAAAAGGTATTAGGTCACAGAATAATTGCTACATAGTTCCTTGTACTTCAACTGAACATTGTAACCTAGCGACTTTAGACACTGAAACCCTATGGCATGAAAGGCTAGGTCACATCAATTTTTAAGGAGCTATCTAGAATTACACAGAAGGAAGTAGTTAGAGGTATTCCTAAGATCAGTTATAAAGAGAACCTTGTGTGTGGGGGTTGTCAATTGGGAAAATAAACTAGAACTGCACATAAAATTTGAATCACTTAGGGACAACAAAACCTCTAGAATTACTTCACATGGACTTGATGGGGCCAACTAGAGTACAAAGCTTGGGTGGAAAATGATACATCTTTCTTATGGTTGATGATTTTACTCGTTTTGTTTGGACTACTTTTCTACGTGAGAAAGCCGATACTTTTGATTCATTTTATGAAATTTGTCACCGTCTTTTGACTGAACGTAATGAAAAAATTGTACGCATCCGAAGTGATCAAGGGGGAGAATTCATAAATTCTAAATTCATTGACTTATGTGTTTCAAAAGATATAAAACATGAATTCTCTGCTCCTTATACACCACAACAAAATAGAGTGGTTGAGCGTAAGAACCGGGTTGTGCAAGAGATGGCACGTGTTATGCTTCATAGCAAGAAAGTTACACTACACTTCTGGGCTGAAGCAGTAAACACGGCTGTCTATATAATTAATAGAATTTACTTACGCCCGGGTACCTTGAACACTCTATATGAATTGTGGTATAGTAGAAAACCAAATATCAAATACTTTCGTGTCTTCAGGAGTCGGTGTTATATTCTTAGAGATTGTGAAAATCTTGGCAAATTCGATTCTCGAAGTGACGAAGGAATTTTTCTAGGCTATTCTACTACTAGCCGAGCCTATCGTGTGTATAATTTGCGCTCTAAGACGGTGGTAGAGTCGGTTAATGTAAAGGTACATGAAGCTTCCTCAGTTGCTACTTCTTTGAATGAATCCATGTCCAATTTGCGTCTGAATGATGATGTTGAATCTCCTTTTAAGATAATTTTCCATGATGATGATTCTATTGATCAAACTGTTGCATCACATGATTCTGCCGCATCTCATGAATCCATTGCATCACTTGACACATCTTTACCGCACGAAGCTCCTAGCACATCGACTAATCCTCAAACATTATGAATCTCTAAAGATCATCCGTTGACCAATATGATTGGAGATCCCCATCAAGGTGTGCGGACAAGGAGACAACTTGAGTGTGAATTTGCGTGCTATGTATCCTTAGTTGAACCAAAGAATATTGATGAAGCTCTTCTTGATGAATATTGGATAGATGCAATGCAAGAAGAACTTGGTCAATTTTCACGAAATAACGGTGGGAATTAGTGCCACGCCCTACGCAACAAAATATTATTGGTACCAAATGGATTTTTAAAAATAAGAAACATGAGGAAGGTACTATAATCCGAAACAAGGCACGACTTGTTGCGCGGGGCTATTCACAAATAGAGGGGGTTGATTTTGATGAAACGTTTGCCCCGGTTGCCCGTCTTGAATCTATTCGTATTTTGTTCGCGATAGCTTGTCATTACAAGATCAAATTATTTCAAATGGATGTGAAAAGTGCTTTTTTAAATGGTTTTTTAAATGAAGAAGTTTATGTTGAACAACCAAAAGGTTTTATTGACTCACATCATCCAAATCATGTTTATCGTTTGAAAAAGGCTCTTTATGGACTCAAACAAGCTCCGCGAGCATGGTACGAACGTTTGACCAAACATTTACTTGATAAGGGCTATAACCGAGGGGGAGCTGATAGAACTCTATTTGTGAAACATTTAAAAGATGATTTTATTGTGGCACAAATTTACGTTGATGATATTATTTTTGGTGCAACTAAAGATAAAGATGCTGCAAAGTTCGCCGAGGTCATGACAAGTGAATTTGAGATTTCCATGATGGGTGAACTTACATACTTTCTGGGATTACAAGTAAAACAAACTGGTGACGGGATTCATCTCTGTCAATCCAAGTACGCAAAAGAATTAGTGAAGAATTTTGGTTTGGAGAATGCAAAAGACTTCCCTACTCCGATGGGCACGAGTAACAAGGGTCTGGGATTGGATGCCCATGGAAAAAGTATTGATGAGAAGCTTTATAGGAGTATGATTGGGAGTTTGCTCTACTTGACTGCTAGTCGACCGGACATTGCATTTAGTGTGGAAATTTGTGCTCGCTATCAAGCAAATCCCAAAGAGATTCATCTGAAAGCTGTCAAGCGCATTATCCGGTATGTGAAAGGTACGGTGAATCATGGTATCTGGTATCCCATGAAAACATTTCTTGATTTGATTGGGTATTCAGATGTCGATTGGGCTGGTTCTATGGATGATCGGAAAAGTACAAGTGGAGGTTGTTTCTATCTAGGCCATTGTCTTGTTGTGTGGCATAGTAAGAATTGTATTGCCTTGTCCACTGCTGAAAGAGAATACATTGTCGCCGAAAGTTGCTCAACTCAATTACTTTGGATGAAAAACTTATTGAGCGACTACCGAATCCCCTCCAGTACCGTCACTATTCTTTGTGATAACACCAACACCATAAATATTTCAAAAAACCCTGTTCTACATTCTCGAACAAAACATATTGAACTTCGATATCATTTTTTGCGTGAACTAGTTGAATCAAATACTCTTCAACTCACTTATATTTCAACCGATGATCAACTAGCTGATATTTTGACTAAGCCTTTGGATCAAAAATATTTTCTATATTTACGAAAGGCAATTGGGATGAATCCTTCTATCTAGATAAGTTTTTCGGGCCATAGTCATGCATGTTTTTGGTTATTCATTGCATATCTATTCAAATTTTTTGCATGACGTGTTGATTTTTTTTTATGTTTTTGTTTTTCCCCTTACAACATTACAATGCAAGCAAAACACTTGACATAACTTTAATAGCTTCATGATATGCTTATTTTATTTGATTATTATTTGTATATCACTATATGTTATGCTCTTTGAGATAACTCTCTTTTCAAATTTTGTCTACTTATCTTAGTTAATTTTGACACATCTCTTTTGAACTTTAGATACCATTACTATCTTATTAGAATGTTGAAGAAAATATGAATAGCGATCTCATTATTGATTGGTTACTCGATAATCCTTCGATTTGAAGGTTGCACATTTTTAGGGGGAGTTTTCCATATTATATTAATGCTATTTAAGATGTGAAAAGAGTTACATCCAATTCAGGGAGTGTGAAAACTACCACCACATGGAGGAAAGAGCTACCACCCCGGTCGTCCGGAAAGTGTGTGCAGCTACCACATGTTTATGTGATTGATGCGGATTGTTAAAATCAAAAGGAGAGTTTTGTTTGATAAATATATTACCATAGATAATGAGAGTAATTATAGATGAAAGATGCTCATAGAGCCACTCTCCAGAAGGAATAAGGTGGTTAGATAAAAAGATGCTCAAAGAGCCACTCCCAGGATTTTATTGGTGCATAATTCCCTTTGGATGTATTATCTTGAGTCTTCTAATCTTTATGAGTTTTCTATTCAATATTCCTCTGAAACATACTGTTTTGATAGTTTTCGTATGCTTTAGATCATGTTTGATATGTTAAAATTAACGAATCTAAGTTTCTAGAATTTGTTTTGATTTTTCTTTCAAAATGTGCTATAACGATTTTCGATATATCAATAGAAATTTTATAAAATTTGGGTACCATGAAATATTTTTTTTATTATGGTGTTTCTTTGCTGACATGGTTTTAATTTAAAATTTTGAATTCAAAAAAAAAAAAATTGCATTTTGGTACGGGGTCCGGACCGTGCTGCAGAGTCCGGACCCCGCGCTCGAACCAGCACATATAGGGCATCGATGTCTGATTTTGTTTCTTTGTGTTTTGGTTTCGTTTCTTTTCTCCTGAGTTTCTCTCTCTAGAAAGGAGGATTCCCACTTTCTTTTGCAAGGATACGTCCAATCTCTTGTGAGTATTTCAGATTTATTCCCTATTCTTCATGTGTAACCCTTGAAATATCTATTTTTGTTGCTGTTCTCGTGATTTCTCCGAATTAACTCGGTTCAACTTGAATTTTTTGCTTCATGTTTGGTTCTAATTGTGGTTCTTACCATTTCTATGTCGTTTTGCATGATTTTGAACGTCTCATTTGCTCAGATCTGCGTCGATTGTGATTTTCGAACTGTTTTTGGTGTTTTTCTAAAACTTCATGTTTTGCAACATAAAGGGGTCGATATTCATTGTGCCTCGTATGAGCATAGTCTTGGTAAAATCAATGAAACGGCGCTCAATAAATCGAGACCTTCTGGACGTCCTTCCCCGACTGTCGGACCTACCAGTTCCTCCCGTCCGCGTCCGAGTTCTTCTCAGCCACCTGAGCATGTCTCTGAGGAGGATGTCTCGGTGACATCTATCTATCGGGAGCAGCAGCGCCTTTCTTCTGAGCAAGAACGCATTTCTACTGAGCTTCACCGTCTCTCCTCTGAGCAGGAGCGCCTTGGATCTGAGCAGACCAAGATCACTAAGAAGCTTAGTAAGCTTCAGAGAATTATGAAGGCAATCTTCGACAAGCTTGGCTGTTGCAGTGCAGATATCCCTCAACACGATGATGACTCGGATTAGCTGATCATGGCTGAGGACTTCGTGCATTTCCTTTGACCATATTTACTTTTATTTTTGCATGCATTCCTCTCTTTTTGTGTTTTGGCGCTTTCTAACAAAAATGGGGAGATCTGACTTAGGCTTAGGATTGAATTAGAATGTATTTTCATCTTTGCTTATGCTTGTATAGTTACATATGGACGTTTAGTGACTGCGTGTGTGCTTTCGGTACTTCCTGTTGGTATTATTGCATTCATGGTATTAACGCTTTATTTTGTCTAGTATTTGCTTTTTGCAGGAAGTAGAAGACTTCAAGACTCCTAGTCGTGTCTAAGTCAAGAGTTTGTATTAGGAGTTGACTTGGGTGTATTTTTGAACTTATTGGATCGGTCATGCGAGGAGTTTGTCGTTTGGTGATTGCGACAAACTCTGTTTGTTTTTTGTTTTGTAGCAAAGTGAGCTTTGGGTATGTAATTTTTGTTTTGTCACGAAATCGCCAAAGGGGGAGATTGTTACGGCAGTTTTTGTTGGCGGATTTCGTGGAGTCGTGTGGAGTCTTGAAGGGTCGAAGAAGACGACGTCAAGTTCAAAGGCTCAACGACTCATCTATGAAGCTCACAGCCCCCCAAGTATGTTTAATATCGTTAATGGTGATTTACACATTTAATTTAAGTGTTTGGAGATATTAGAATAGGTTTTATGTGATAAATATTATTAAAACAGAAATTTTTATGCTACGGGGTCCAGACCCTGAGAGAGAGTCCGGAACCCGTAAGCCTCTCATGCTGTTTCGCAGAGAGGGTCCGGACCCTGAGGGCTGAGGTCCGGACAATGAAACGCTGGAAAGTTTCAGAGTCCGGACCCTGCATCCAAGGTCCGGACCCTGACCCGTCGCGATTTTTCAAAATCTCGTTTTTTTCAATTCTACTCTGATTCTAATGTCTCCTAAATCTATAAATATGATATAAGGTTTTCTCTAAACTGTGCCTAAGAGAGATTTACCTTTGGAAACCCTAGAAACTTGTCTCAGAGCTGTTTGTTCAACTTTTCGATGACAAGTTTCTTCCTCTCTTGTGTCTACTTGATTCTTAGAGTTTAATTTCTAATCTTCATCTTAGAATCAAGTCGATGAGCGCTTAGAAAGTCTTCTCTCATATTCCTTGCTTCTCTAAGCGTTGAAATCACCATCAACTATTATTTTCGGGGCTCCGGACGGAGCGATTGCGCGAGGGCTTCGCGTGAGGCCGAGGATTCGGTGGACGCTCGTGGAGACGGAGCGATGCTGCAGCGAGGAGTCGCGGTGTGGTCGATCGGAGGAGTTCGATTGATCGGGGACCAACGAAGGGGATCTACTTCAAGTCTAGGGTAAAGGTTGAGTCGTGGATTCGGTAAATTACCTTGTACTCTATTTTACTTAGTGGATTTTGTAAGTTACGGGGGAGCCCTAATGATCTATCTAGATACTATCAATACCTAGAGGGGGGTGAATAGGTTTGACGGCCAAACCACAAAACTCGATGTAAAAAATAAATGCGGAAATTAAAAATCAACACACCGAGATTTACGTGGGAAAACTCCAACTAGGAGTAAAAAACCCACGGGACCAACACGCGATAACAATTCACTAAGAAATAAAAGATTACAAGGTGATTACCGACTCCACGGACTCAACCTCTCCTTTATCTTCTTTGGATCTCGCGCACACCACTGGGTTGTCCACGCCCCACGTTCGAATCCACGAACGCCACGTCCCGAATCCACGAAATGCTCAACTTCGAATCCACGAAGCCTTTATCACGCCGAATCCACGACGCACTCCGTCCGGAGCAAGAACAATAAAGTTGATGATGATTTATTGTTTAGAATATCATGAAAGATCTGTGGGAATAATCTCTAAGCAATTCTCAAATTGATTCTAAAAGAATATTAAAGATCTAGGGCACCATGAATCAATTTGAGAGAAGCTTGATGTAGAAGATGAGAAAAACGGCTACCTATAAGCTTCTAGGGTTTCTAAAAGGTATTCTATGCTTAACCACGTTTTAGAGACACCCCCACATCTTATTTATAGGTTTAGAAGCAATCCGAAATAGACTAGGATTGAAAACTGATTTTAAAAAAATTTGGAAGCAATTAGAATCAAATTAGGATTACAAAACTGATTTTAAAAAAATCTACCATCTTATTTATAGGTTTGGGAGACATTAGAATCAGAGTAGGATTGAAAAAATATATTTTTGAAAAATCGCGACGGGTCGGGGTCCGGACCTTGGATGCAGGGTCCGGACTCTGAAACTTTCCAGTGTTTCATAGTCCGGACCTCAGCCCTCAGGGTCCGGACCCTCCCTACGTGACAGCCAGGGAGGCGTACGGGTTCCGGACCTCACCTCAGGGTCCGGATCCTGAAAATTAAAAAACTCAATTTTTATTTTTTAAATCAATTTTTATCTATTCTAATGTCTTCCAAACACTTGTAAATGATCATAAATCACCATCAAGATTATTTAAACTTACCAAGCATCGTGAATTCACACGTTGAGTCTTCGAGTCTTCAAACTTCGTCTTTTCTTCTTTGAACCTTCAAGACTCCGACTCACTTCACGAAATATGCCAATATAAAATCCTTAACAATCTCCCCCTTTGGCAATTTCGTGACAAAATCCAAAAGTACATAAAACACTCACGATGCTCATCTCTCCAGAAACTTTGAAATTCATTGCCATCACCAAAACAATAAACTTCTCGCGTGAAAGATCTAAACAAAATTCAAAATTACAAATTTGTAACTCCTAAAACAAACTCTATGACTTAGACAGACATGGAGTCTTGAAGTCGTCAAAGACCTGTCGAAAAAGTTCTCCACGAACAAAGTTAGTAGTAAATAAAATATCAAACTCTCTCCCCCTTTGTTCATGCGTCTAAGTTCAAAAACTTATCATTTTCCTCTTTTCTTTTATAAAACTTTCAATTTCATCATCACCTCTCTCCCCCTTTTTTTGTCAAAAATTGCCAAAAAGAAAACATCAAAAATAGAGAGAGTTTAGAGAGAAATCAAATCGAAGCACAAAAAACACAAGTTTAAGATTTTGTTCAACTTTGAAACCACTAGTGATACAATGAGAAAACATAATGATTGCTTTGAAAATAATGTTAGTGCATGAACGTGGTGCATTCACATAGACTTCTTTCAATCCCTATTAATTTCATAAAAATTAAGAATTTTACTACACAATCACCATGATGTAGATAAAATATTACATGATTTCTTAATTCATATAAACTTCAAAATCAAGTCATCAAAAATAATCTAAAGGCTCAAAAGCTATCAAGATGTAAACGGATTATGAAGATGACTTAAGGGATTCATCAAAAAGACAGAAATTTGTCGCATAAACGTTCAAATTTGAGATAAAACAAATATCGCACAGTGGGTGGCTCTTTGAGCATCTTTCATGTATGTGGACCACCTTATAACTCCGAAAAATAAATTTTGTGACATTTTTTCTTTTGCATGCTTTTTCACTTATATTTTTTTCCGGATATGCAATTTCTCATGTGATAGCTGCACACACTAATCGGACGACCGGGGTGGTAGCTCTTTCCTCCATGTGGTGGTAGTTTTCACACTCCTTTAAGTGAACCTATTGATATTCAAGGCACTATTTAATGTTGTAATCATTCAATGAATTTTCAAAAATCGTAACAATGAAAGCACCAAAACGTGTAATGTAATGATCAAGAGATATGCAATAAGAACCAATCAACGCACTACACAAAATCAAAACAAATTAAGATTTAAGGCAAGAAAAGATATCACCTTTTCGAACCCAAACTTCTCGGATTGTTGGTTTGTTGACGCTGGGCACCGTTTGTTTTGACTTTTGTTCATCCGTTGGTCGTCACGTTGCATTCTGCTTTGTATGCACTATTTGTTGTGGCTTTGACTTCCGGTTGATCTTGGATACTCGACCCTTTTGATGTTGCTTTTGAGACCGTAAGGGTTGTCGAGTGTTGGATGATGCCGATAGATGTTTAGAAGATGCCGATTGAGTTTTTTTATTTTTTCTAGGGCATGTCTTCTTGATGTGGCCTTTGTTTCCACATTTATGGCATACTTTCTCTTTCAAGTGTGTTGAGACTTTAGATGTTGAAGTTTTAACCTTTTCAACATAAGTTCTTTCATATCTAACTCCAAGTTTGTCCGTTTGACCCAATCCGAGCATATGATCTAGCTTTTTCGATCCGGAGGAGAATTTTAGTATGTCGGACTTGAGTTGATGGACTTGTTTGGTCAAAACTTGGTTGGAAGCATAAATTTCCTTGTATTGTAGTTCTAGAAAGCCAACCTTTTCTTGATGCGATTTGATCGTTATTACCGATTGGTCTAGCTTCTCTTGGAGGATGGTATTATTCTTCAATAGCAAGTCCTTTTCCTCCTCAAGAGTTTTATTTGATGTACTCAATGTCTTCTTGTCATCCTCAAGCTCCAAAAGTCGCTTTCTCAACTTCTTATTGTGCTTAGCTATCTTCTTCGACTCCTTAAGAAGTTGGTGATACGCCTCTGCAAGATCTTCCTCATCCGACTCCTCTTCGCTCTCAGCACCATCGCTCGATGTTTCATGCAAAACAGATGAAGTAGAGTCAGAAATAATAGAAGAAAAACATGTAGCTAAAGGCAAAGAAATGTGAGAACTAAAAGCAACATTGTTTTTCTCCTCTTCACTTGAGGTCGACTAGAATCGTCCCAAGTTCTCGCTTTCAAAGCCTTCTTTTTGTAAGAATTTTTAGTGGGACAATCCGTTGAAATATGGCCGTAGCCTTTACATTTGTAACATTGGATTTTTCCTTCCAAATCAACCTTCTCTTTAGAAGATTTTGCAATTTTCTTTTCTTTAGAAAATTTAGAATTTGAAGATCCTTTGGAAGAAGTTTTTTGTTTCATTGAAGAGGCTTTGTTGGATTTGTTCTTCCGAAAATTTCGACGAAATTTCTTCGTGAGACGCGCCAATTGGTGTTCAAAATCGGCAAGCGAAATCTCTTCATCGGAATCCGAGCTGCTGTCTTCCTCCTTCAAAGATCGAAGTGCAACACCTGTACTTTTAAAGGAAGACTTGGAAAAAGATTCATTAGTAGGAAAAGTCATTTCATACGTTTGTAAAGCGCCTACTAATTCCTCTACTTTCATCTCATCCAGATGCTTGATGGTTTCGATCGCCGCAACCTTTGCTCTAAAGCGTTCCGGAAGAGTTCGAAGAATCTTTCTTACAACTTTAGATTCTGGGATCTTCTCCCCCAAGTTAGCACATGTATTAATGATATCTTGGAGTCTAGTGAAATAATCAGTAAAAGATTCATACTCCTCCATTCGGATAGAATCAAATTGACTTGTAAGTATCTGGAGCTTTTGAACTTTTACTAGACTTGTACCCTCATATGTAACTTGTAGGGTATCCCAAATCTCTTTTGCCGTTTCACACGCCGAGACGCGTGAAAACTCGATTTGAGTTAGGGCATTAAATAAAGCATTTATTCCCTTTCCGTTGTAAGAAGAAGCCTCGTTCTCATCCCTCGACCACTTATTTCGTGGCTTCGGAACAGTTGCATCTCCGTTTAATTCGGTTGGATGTTTCCATCCAAACTCAACGGCTTTCCATACACGCTCATCAATTGCGATGAGGGAGGCTCTTATCCGAACTTTCCAATAAGCGTAATTGGTTCCATCAAATAAAGGCGGCCTATTAATATTACCTCCTTCACCCATTATGATAGATAAAGCCTAGATCCCGCTCTGATACCAATTGTAGAATATGGAGGAGCCCTAGGATCTATCTAGATACTATCAATACCTAGAGGGGGTGAATAGGTATAACGGCCAAACCACAAATCTCGATGCAATAAAATAAATGCGGAAATAAAAATAGCACACCGAGATTTACGTGGGAAAACTCCAACTAGGAGTAAAAAATCCACGGGACCAACACGCGATAACAATCTACTTAAAAAATAAAGGATTATAAGGTGATTACTAACTCCACGGACTTAAACCTCTCTTTTATATTTTTTGGATCTCGCGCACACCAACGGGTTGTCCACGCCCCACGTTCGAATCCACGAAAGCTGTGTCCCGAATCCACGAGTCGTCCACACATCAAATCCACGAAGCCTTGATCACGCCGAATCCACGACGCCCACTCGAATCCACGAGCGCACTCCGTCCGGAGCAAGAGCAATAAAGTCGGTGATGATTTATTGCTTAGAATACCATTGAAGATCTGTGGGAATAATCTCTAAGCAATTCTCAAATTTATTCTAGAATAACATTAGGAATTAGGGCACCAAGAATTATTTTGAGATAAGCTTGTTGTAGAAGATGAGGAAAACGGCTACCTACAAGCTTCTAGGGTTTCTAAAAGATAATTTATACTTAACCACATGTTAGAGACACCCCCACATCTTATTTATAGGTTTAGGAGACATTAGAATCAGAGTAGGATTGAAAAAACACGTTTTTGAAAAAATCGCGACGGGTCAGGGTCCGGACCTTGGATGCAGGGTCCGGACTCTGAAACTCTCCAGCGTTTCATAGTCCGGACCTCAGCCCTCAGGGTCCGGACCCTCCTTGCGTGACAGCCAGAGAGGCGTACGGGTTCCGGACCTCACCTCAGGGTCCGGATCCTGAAAATTGAAAAACTCAATTTTTATATTTTAAATCAATTTTTATCTATTCTAATGTCTTCCAAACACTTGTAAATGATCATAAACCACCATCAATATCTTTTAAACTTACCAAGCATCGTGAATTCATACGTTGAGTCTTCGAGTCTTCAATCTTCGTCCTTTCTTCTTTGAACCTTCAAGACTCCGACTCACTTCACGAAATATGCCAATATAAAATCCGTAACAAATAACACATTGAAGACCACGACTATAATAGCTCTTGAGGAGGAAAGGGAGTTGACATTAAAAAATAATAAGATCCTCCAAGAGAAGCTACATCAATCAGAATCAACTGTTAAATCACATCAAGAAAAGGTTGGCTTTTGAGAACTACAATACAAGGAAATTCATGCTTCCAACCAAGTTTTGACTGAACAAGTCCATCAACTCAAGTCCGACATTCAAAAATTTTCCTCCGGATCGAAAAAGCTAGATCATATGCTCGGATTATGTCAAACAAATAAACTTGGAATTGGATATGAGCGGACATATGTTGAAAAGATTCAAAATTCAATACCCAAAGTCTCAACAAATTTGAAGGTGAAAGTAGGCCATAGATGTGAAAACAAATGTCACATCAAGAAGACATGCCCTAGAAAAGATAAGAAGACTCAATCGGCATCTTCTAAACATCTACTGGCATCTTCCAATACTCGACAATCTTTATGGATTCAAGAGAAACATCAACTAAGTCGAGTATCAAAGATCAATCTGAAGTCTAGGCCACAACAAAAAGTCCCTACAAAGCCGAATGCCAAGTGGAGACCCAAGATTGATCAAAATGCAAAACAAACGACACCAAATATAAACAAATCAAGACATCCATCAATCCAACAAGTTTGGGTTCGGAAAGGTAATATCTTTCATTGTCTTAAATCTTAATTTGTTTTGATTTTAGTGTAATGCTTTGGTTGGTTCTTATTTCATATCATTTGATCATTGCATTACATGTTTAGGTTTTCATTGTTACGTTTGTTTTTGCATGTTTTTTGTTTGGTATTTCTTGGATCTTTGGATGATTAAACATTAAAAATGCCTTGAACATTTATATTTCACATTCATTCCAAGCTAAGTCCATACTAATTATCGGTTTTACTTTATTTTTATTATCCTTGAAGATCATTTATTATAGGAGTTCTTCATACTTATATTCATCAAATTTAGGTAATCATGTTTAATTAATCTCTTGGAAATTAAACTATCTCGGTTGTGAGTGTTGAATTTGATGCATAGTAATTTGTTAATAGACTAAAATTTGTCAATTTTTTTTTCAAATACGAGATTGCTTACTCTAGGGGGAGTTATTATTATTATTATAAAAATAGATATGAAAAATGCTCATAAATGATTGAAAGATGTGGAAAGAGTTACATCCTAAAGGGAGTGTGAACCACCACATGTAGGAAAGAGTTACCACCCCGGTCGTCCGGTACGTGTGTGAAGCTACCACATGGATATTAAATGCATAATCGAAAAGGTTGAAAAAGTGTGCATAACTGAAATTTTGTTTTCGGTGTTATAAGGTGGTATATTGATGAAAAGATGCTCAAAGAGCCACTCCCTGTGCAGTATTTGCTTAGTCTCAAATTTGAACGTTCATGCGACAAATCTATGTAATTTTTGGTGAATCTCTATAAGTCATCTTCATAAACCGTTACATCTTGATAGTTTTTGAGCCATTAGATTATTTTTGATGACTTAATTTTGACGTATATATGGATTAAGAAATTTTATACTATTTTATTTGCATCATGATAATTTTGGAGTACAATTCTTTAATTTTGTAAAATTATCATGGATTGAATGCTCTGAGGTACTGCGTACCGGTACTGACATTGGGTACCGGAACACAGGATACCGGTACTAGAATCCGGTTCCGCAAAACCTGAATGTTAGAAATTTGAACTTTGTATTGAGTACCAGTACGCGAGATCGAGTACCGGTACTAGGGTTGCGGAATTGATATTTACTACCGGTATGAGAGTTTTATTTCCACTTCAAATCTCTTCTAAAACTCTCCCTTTCTCTCTCTAAAAATGTCCTAACATCATTCTCGTCCAGATCTTTGAGTTTCAAGCATCGATTTGTAAGTTTGCTCCTCAAAACTCATCTCTTCATCTTTGGAACCCTAGTTTTTCCCATTTTTAATAGTTTTGTTGGGTTAAGTAGAGATCTTTATTTTTGCTGAAATTTCTTGTGGTTGTCTGCTCTAATTAAAGTTAGTTACATGCATGCTTGATTCTTGTACACTTAGATTCGTGAATAATGCAATATTTCTTATGAATCTAAGATCTATAGCATGTTCTTGGGCAAGATTTTGGGGTTTTTGTTGTTAAACCTTATTGCATGAACTAACGTGCTTGAATTTGTTAGAAATAGTGTTTATTGTGCATTTCAAGTAGATTAGAAAACTTTTTACACTATTTTGCAAGGCTCATGAGATTGTGACTATGTTAATGCAATTTACATGTTTTACATCTTACTTAGGGAAATGGCTTTCTTTGACCTCCTTGCACTTGTTGTTTTAATGGTCTCTGGGGGAGGTCGAGGTCGAGGTCGTGGTCGTGGTCGTGGGCGGAAGAGTGCTTCTAAGAGAAAACGCATCGAGGAAGACATTACAAGTACTGAATCCGAAGAAACTTAGTCTGAAACTGAGGCTAGCACTAGGAAGGGAAAAGGTGTGACGCCCCGGACTTCCCAGGGGGTCACCCATCCTAGGACTACTCCCGTCCTAGCACGCTCAACTCTCTCAACCTCTTAGGCCTAGCCACCACCCAAAATGCTTAAGCCGGGTTGAGAGGTTAGCCCTATTATATCTTTTATATAGGACTACTTGGGGTGTCACAAAAGGAAAAGCACCAGAGTCCTCCCGGAAAAAGAAAGGTGCCAGCTCATCTCCTCGACATAGCACTGGCGGCCCAGTCATTAGAGAGCACGGTTCAAGTGAGCATGAACGCAGGACTAAGCGAGCCGCAGAATCCGAATCTGTTGCTGCTCGAAGGAAAAAGTCTTTTGCCAGCAGAACATGCCTAGGGGAGCGCTACATGAACTTCAGTGAGCTTGTGCGAGAGGTTCCTGAATTTGGACAGTTGATGCAACAAGCTCCTATTGAACCTGTTGGAAGAATCCAAGCACGCGCAGCTTTTTGTGTTGAACTCATGCGGGAGTTTTATATGCGCGGGAAGGTTCTTGCCGAGGATCAAGAGAAAGGGAATTATATGTTTGAAACGTCAATTCGTGGAAAGAAGATTGTCGTCACTCCGCATACTATTGGTGTGATGTTTGGATTGACTGTGACTACTACTGGTCTGCAGTATACACATGGCACGATTCAACATTCCTCTCACTGGAACACTGTGATCAATGCAATATGCAAGCCTGAAACTTGGAAAAATAGCTTGTATGTTGAATCCAAGGATTTAAGACCAGAATATTATATACTTTCCTTGATCATCTGTTATAATGTGCTGCCGACCATCGGGACCAAGAGAATTCGTTGGGATCGTCATGTTCTTCTCTATCTTCTTGGTCATCCAGAACAAGCAGAGGGTTTGAACATAAATATTCCTTTCTTGATGTGATAAAAGATGGCTCATGTAATTCAGGCCACGGGACAACGTGAGCTACTTCCTTTTTCTATTTTGATCACGCATATTTTGGAAGATAATGGGGTAGATGTCACGTGCAACAAGTATGATTATGGCTTGGGTCCCATTGATAGAGTCATCTTGGCGAAGTAGATTAGCACGTTGAAGACATATCAAAAAGTCAAGGCTTATACAACAGCCACTTCTGGTTCGACAGCTCGTCCAGCAGAGCGAGAAGGTTCTTTCAGCTTAGGGGTAGTGGTTACTATAGAATCACTTCATCATGAAGCTCGATCTATAAGAAAACGGGTTGAACAAGGCTTCAAAAAGATGGAGGACAAGTTTAAGAAGTTGGAGGATAGTGTGAAGAAAATTTTGGAGATTCTTGGGTGCCGACACGATGATGTTACTACTGGCGGTGCTGGACCGAGTTCTTCACATCATATTGAACCATCTACTGCTAAGAAAAGAGCACATGGAGATGATGAAGAAGATGATGATGATGATGACGGAGACGATGAGTGATGTTTAGCTTTCTCTTCTGCACTTTCATTTCTCTATCTTATTTTGCTTGTAGAACGTAACCACTATCTATTATGTTTTGGTCCTATAACTATGAACTAACTGCTACTCTTTATCGTAGCATGTTTTCTCTTTATTACTTGCTTTGGCAATTTTTGACAAAAAGGGGGAGAGAATTGGCAAGATTTGACGAATTTAAAGAGAAGAAGATGCACACTTTGAAGAACAAAGGAGGAGAGGACACAATTTGACGAACAAAAGGGGAGACGATACTTTTGAAAGATGAGGGGGCATGCGAAGAAGATATTTTTGAAGACTCCAAGTCCTAAGTCATAGAGTTTATCTTAGGAGTTCATGTGTGTAATCTTGTGTTTATTTGGATCTTGCACGTGAGGGGTTCAATGTTTTGGTGATGACATTGAACTTCATTTTTTTTGTTAGAGAGTATTGAGAGTTTTATGTATTTTTGGGTTTTCTCGCGAAATTGCCAAAGGGAAAGATTGTTACGGATTTCATATTGGCATATTTCGTGATTTGAGTCGGAGTCTTGAAGGGTTTGGTTCGTGTTGTCGACGGTTGAAGAATCCGAGATTTCGAGAAGAACTCAAAAACATCTCTCAGGTTGAATCACGATGCTCGTATGGTTTAGACGTTTTCATGGTGATTCATGAGGATTTATGGCATTAGAATCATATAAGTGATGACTAGTGGATTAGAAGTGGTTTTTGAAACTTTTGATTCATCTATAACAATATTTTATATTGAGTTCCGGTACTAGATTTTAGTTCCTCAAAATTGGGCTGAAAAACTTGATGTTTTATATTGAGTACCGGAACCCGATATTGAGTTCCTCAAAACCCGAGAGTATCAATTCTGTGAATTGAATTGCGTACCGGTACCAGATTTGAGTATCGGTACTGATTTGAGTAGTTCCGGTACTGAAACATCCAAGTACCGGAACGCAGCATTAGGAAAATCATGTTGCGTCTTTGCGTACCGGTACCAACTTTCGTGTACCGGTACTCAATGTGCAGATTTTCTAATCTGACTCTAATCCGACTCTAATTGATTCTAAAATCTATAAATATAATGTTAGGGTTCTCTATGACCGTGAAGCACTCAGAATTCACAATAGAGCAATCTAGAGGCTAGGTTTTTCGTTCTAAATCCTTCTCCATCAAATTAGCGTCTTTTAGGTCAATTCGATATTTCATCATTCAATATGCATATGTCGAATTGATCTACGATTTTCTTAGAGACTTTCTCTTTGGTTCTTCAACGATTCTCTAAGCAAAGGATCACCATATAAACGTTAATTTTCTCTTTATGAGAGGCGTCGTGGATTCGACGTGATAAAGGCGATTTGTGGACTCGAATCGTGAGTGCTTATAGATTCGAGTGGCATCCGTGGATTCGGACATGGGGTGTAGACAACCCGGCGGCGTGCGCGAGATCCGTAGGAGATAAAGGAGAGGTTAAGTCCGTGGAGTCGGTAATCACCTTATTATCTTTTATTCTTAGTGGATTATTTTTCGCGTGTTGGTCCCGTGGGTTTTTCTCCAAGTTGGAGTTTTTCCTCGTAAATCTCGGTGTGCTGATTTTTATTTCTCGCATTTATTTTTATTGCATCGAGTTTGTGATTTGGACATTATACCTATTCACCTCCCTCTAGGTATTAGATACATTCTAGATAGATCCTAGGGTTCCCCATAACTTACAGATGTGTATGATCAAAGTAGAAATTCTTTGGATTATGAGCTATTATTGTACTAGTATGTGTATTTTTTGATCTTTTGTTCGATTTTGACAGCAATGTTGGCTATGTGAGTAGAGAAGAGTGCTAATTTCGAGCTTGGAGCAGTTTTTACGAGATTTTGTATTAATAGATCTACTTAAGAGAAAATATTAAGTTACTAGGAGACACCTCTACGGTATAACTTAGGAAAGGTGAATATGTTTCGCTGAATTTTTGGGTATTTGATGTATTTAGTTGCTTTAATTGCGTGAATGAAGTCTTTTTCTAAGTTGTTTTAATTGCAAGTGAAGCTAGCCGCATAAATTAGCATATAAAAAGAGATGGTAATTGTAGAATGTCTATTAGACTATGTTCCAATTCGTCTGCTCAGTTTTTTTACCAAAACTAGGCAAAGAAAATCCGACACGCAAAGTTAGTCCATGAAAGTTGATTCCGATAGCTATGAAAATAAGGGATTTCGAAACAGTTACCAAGTTTCAGTTATATGTGGAATGAGATAGTTTGAATGGGATCGAAACTACTAATGATAGCAATGCCAAAGCTAAGTTGCCACAGGTCCAAGGGCGGTAAAATCTCCAAAAGGAACACAATAATCCAAATTGTTTAAATAATTAATAATTGATTTCAATTTGAGGGAAAAAAATAAAAGGAATCTATCCGAACCTGCGGTGTACTCGTCCTCGAGATCAATCTCCTCACGGAGCGTGGCCTCTTCGTTCCGGAGCTCGGAGAGCATCGGCTTCCCCTCTATCCAATCGAAACCCTCATCACATCACAATCCAAAGGAGATAACACACAAAAAATATAAAGGAAAATGAATTGAAAGGGGTAGTTTGTGTGAGAATTCAGATTTTTGTACTCTTCTTCTGTTATTTGAATTCTGTAACCCCCACCCCTGTTTACTGCGTTTTTGAGCTATTTGAGCATATATATACGCGTATTTATGGTTTACGGTATTTATTTTACGTAATCGTAACTTCGGGATTTTAGTTGCGGAGAGTGTACGGCTTAACGTCGCGATCCGGAGTCCGATTCTGACGATCCAAAATGGTGAGTTCGATGTCTCGGCAGTGCTGAGCGCGATGGCGCGATCCGCGTCGACACGCGGCGAGCGGATAAACAGTTATTCCATCTTGATCGCCGAGAGGTCGTATGTCACGTTTTTTCGGTTTCGCGATTTAGACCCTGTTCTCGCACCGTTTAGCGTGAGATCGCTTGTGGAGGGGTGTATTGGCATCTTGTGCTGGCTGAGAGGGGTTTTTTTGTGTTTTTGAGTGGAGTGGGAGGTGGAGTGTGTGTGTGGGTGTAGTAGGTGGGGGGTGGTTGAACCATCCCCTCACACTCTCTCTCTCTCCCTCTCTCTCCCTCTCTCACTCCCTTCTCTCCCCTGCTCCCAGAGGTGAGCACAAGGCTCCCCTGCCCCTTGGCCTCCTCCCCGAGCTGTGCCGGCCGCCGCCGGCCACCTCCTGGCCGGAGCAGCTCCGGCCACCTCTCCCTCTCTCTTTTCTTCTTTTCTTCTTCTTCTTCTTCTTCTTCTTCTTCTCTGAGTTGAGCACCCAGGGGGAACCCACGCGTGAGCCCCCTGAGGTGACTGAGCTGCTGGTGCCGCCGGAGCGCCGCCGGAGCCGCCGCCAGGCTGCTGGAGCCACTGCTGGAGCAGCAGTTGGCCGAGCTTGGTGGGGCCGCGCCGCCGCCGCCTTCCGACGCCGGAGAGGGTGAGCATGGTCACCCTCGGGACCTCCGGCGCCGCCTCCTCCTTCCCCGGCCATCGCCGTGCTGCCGGAGCGCCGCCGCAGCCGCCGCAAGCTTCGGCTTGGCAGCTTGGGCAGCTGCGGCTGTGCTAGCTCCGCCGCCGCCACCGCTAGTTGTTGCTGTCGCGGCCGCCCCCTACCCGACGTCCGGCGACGCCATCTCGCCGGTGCTCGCCGTCCGGGCCGCCGCCACCGCCGTTCCTTGCCGGTGTGGGCGTAGCAGAGCCTTCCCGGAGCTAGGCCTCTCCCCTACGCCGCCGTCGCCGCACCCTGTCACCGTCTGAGGTGAGGGCTGCCACCCTTGGGTCCTCCGGCGCCGCCCCCTGCCTTCCCGGCCGTCGCCGTGCCGCCGGACAGTCGCCGGAGCCGCCGCGGGCTCAGTGTAGACACCTTGGGCAGCCGCGGCCTACCTTGCCCCGCGCCGCCGCCGCCGGTTCCTGCCGCCACCTGAGGTGAGCCCCCACTTCCTCACCTCCCCCGCACTCACCCCTGGCCGCCGCCGGCCATGCTTGTCCGCCGGCAGCCGGCCGGAGCTAGCTGCTCCGGCCGGGGGTCATTTTGTGGTGTTTTTGGTGTTGCGCGCTTGTTTGAGCTCTCCGTTGCCTCCCGAAGCTCGGGAAGGTGAGCACGATGATCGCGGCGACGCGCTGATCATCATGCTCACCCTGGTTTTCCATTTTGGTGGAGTATTTTGCCGCATAGTCGTTGTCGAGCCTTTTTGCCTTGTTAGCTCTGTTTTTATGCACTTTCCCGGACTGCGACCGTTCCTGTCGCAGTGAGGCTGTGAGCATGGCCTCCGTTACGTCGTTGCCGATCCGCTGGTGCTTGCGGAAGGTCGTGCGGATGTACAGTTTGCTCACACGGCCTTAGTTATGCTTGCTTTTGTGCGCGCGCTCACTGTTTTTATGGGATTTCCCGGCTTGCGACTGGTCTTGTCGCAGTGGGACAGTGAGCACGGTTTCCGTGACGTCGTTACCTATCCGCTGGTGCTTGCGGAAGGTCGTGCGGACGTACGGTTTGCTCTAGCGGCTCCGTTCATTGCTTGTATGTATGGAATTGTGCTTGTTTTGGGACTTTGGCGTTTGTGGCAGCGTTGCGACGCTGTGGGCAGCAAGGGTTTGGTCCTCGGGACCCTGTGGACTAGTTGTCCAACCCCTTCACCTTTCGTGGAGATTCGGATTCGTTTCCGACGCGTTTTTCGATGAATTAATCGGCGAAACGTGTGTTTCTAGTCGCGCGACTCACTCGCTGTTTTCGCGAGCGACTTGGCTTCGTCGTGTAGCCTCGTTGGCTGTTCCTCATCGCTGTCCCGAAGTTCCGAGGACAGCGGATGAGTGATGTGGGGTTTCGGTGCCAAATCGGCACTTTTCGGGAACCCGGGAAGCCTTTACGGGTGCGTTTGATGTTCGTGGCACCCCGAGCTTGCGCTCGCTGTCCCGTCACTTGGTTTTGTGTGTTCGGGGACAGCGAGGGACCTTGTTGGCTGTTTGGTACCCCTCTGGGGCTTTGTGTGGTTTCGGGATCGTCCCGGTGGGTTTCCCGGGCGATCCGTCGGTTTCGGGATATGAGAGCTTTGTGTTTAGCGTCGACTTGGTGGACCTTGACCCTGTGAGTCTTTCGTAGGTCCTGTCGCGGTTCCCGAGAGCCGTCGGTGTTAGATTGGATCTTACCTACAGGTGGGTGCTTCGATCCGGAGTCGGTTCAGTGGACTACGGTGATACCTTTCTATCCCTTCTTTTACATTACAGTTTTTAGTTCACTTGACTCCCGTAGACTCTACTTATATGCGTGCTTGGATAGTAGAGTAGTTGTGGTTTGCATGGTTCTTGAGACGACCCAGTTGGTCGATAGTGATCGCATGTTGTTCCGAGCGATCCTAGTTGTGGCTTATTGGTTGCTTCTCGGCTTGTTGCCGTTCTGTGGATTGAGCATTCGCATCGATCGTCACAGCTCTTCTAGCACTTCACGTACACCGCGGTCTGATCCACCGTTTGAGGGTGTTCTTTTCCGGAAAAGGGTCGTTGAGTTTGTGCCGACCCGTGAGCCTTGATGCAGTGCGTCCAGAAGGTTTATGTGCCTATAGATGAGCAGGTGACAGTGCATGGGATACGTCCCGGTGGTTTTAGATTGGGTTTACTTTGTGGTTTTCCCTTTGATGCATACTAGTTGTTTACAGTAGCACAGTTATTTCAGTTGTATGTTAGCCTCATATTTACTTGTGCTACTGTTTACCATATCTATCTTTTGTTGACCCTCGTGCCGGTGTGTACACCTCGCCTTCGTCGGCTTGCGGTACCCACTGGGAGGGGAGACATGTGTACATGTTCTCACCCCCCACCCCCGTTGCAGGTTTCAGGCGAGCAGGGTGGTGAGTGTCGGGACGCTGCGAGGCACGATTAGATAGTAGCTCTAGAGGTTCCGACTCGTGAGGCTACTTCCCCAGATTTGGTTATTCCCCTACCCCTATTTGATAGATGTGATGTGTGGTTCAGTTACCCCGTTGTAAATTCTAGCATGCTTATGTTGTGGATTCATTCTATATGCTTGTGTGATGACTGCATGCTTGGACTTGTTGATTGTATCCTTGTTTTTCAATCGTTTCGTTATCTAGCATTTCGGTTTTCTACCCCTCGTGGTAGCGTCGTAAAACAAGGTTTCCGTGTGGGAAACGGTTTTCAAATAGATTTCTGATTGCTCGGTTTTGTGATTTCAAAAAGAGAGTTCTCGTGTGGAGAACAGTTTTCAAATGATTCTTGAATGTTTGAAATTAGGGTTTCAAATAAAGCTTCTGGGTAAGAAGCAGTTTTCTAGAATGACTGTTGCTTGTGCATTGCATCATCCTTCGCCTAAGGATTTGCTTAGATTCATACAGGTTTAAGGACGGTTAGCTGTATGAACCTCTCTGAGTTGTTGTGCTGTTGTGATGAATGAATGGTGATTGTGATCCTGTTGTAAGTTGTGGACGCCGTGCAAATACAGGGGAGGTTCTGTCCGTGTGTACAGTGGACCATGTATTTGTGGCGGGTCTGTACGTGGCGCGGGCTAGGCTTTCAAAAAAAAAAAATTTGGCACGTTTTTCCGCATCCTGAACTAGCCCGGGGCGTGACAGTTTGGATCTAACCTTTTAGGGCTTGGTCGATCTTCCGCTTCTTCTCGTATTTCTCTCTCTCCTTCCCCTCCAAGCTCTTGCGGGACAAGTACTCCTTCCTCAGCCACGTGTTCTGCCGCAACATCGTAACCCTAGCTCTCTCTCTATCTCTTTCTAGAGAGGAAGAAGAAGAAGAGGAGGAGGATCGGCTCGGGGAAACCCTAGCAGAGGCTGTAGCATCTGCCAAATAAAAAGGTGGAATTAGTAAACCTATATAGGGACAAATATATATATATATATATAAGAAGAGGGCTCTTCCATGGAGCCATAAGAAAAGAATAAGCAAGAGAAGGGAGACCGTAGCCTTGGGGGCAGTTTTGAAGAAGACGATATTTGTAGGAGAAGGGCACCAAGACCAGCAACAGCAGGTGGAGGAGGATCAGGCGGCTTAGGTTCCGACCACCCTGCTAGGGCTTCGATTGCACGCAAGGGAGACAAGGCAGCAAGGAGTATCCAACCACTTCCCAAGCTTCAGGAGGAGGATATCTAACTCTTGTAATCGGGTCGGGTGGTCGAGATACCGGAGCCTACCCGTTAAGCATCAGATTTTTGAGGCTTCCTTTCAGCCCAGAAGGCTTCATTCTTCCCAGATTAGGCCCATGAGGCCCGTTAACTCCATTTTGCTATTTTTACAATTTAGTCCACACTTTTGTAAAGGATTTCATTTCAGCACTAATAGGCTAGTATATAGTGGCAGATGTAATGAAGAAACACATGAAAAATTGAATAGAACTTTCTTCTTCCCCAATCTTCTCCTCTCCATCTCTACCTCATCTCCCCTCACCTCACCTCATCTTCCCTCTCTCTCTCTCTCTCTCTCTCTCTCTCTCTCTCTCTCTCTCTCTCTTCCCAATTCCCATCCCACTTCAATTAGGCTTCCAATTTATCCTTCCGAGCTCACCTTCATCCCCGTCGCCATCCTCGCCTCAGCGAAATCTCATCCTAGACGGGTTGCAATGAGTCAGGTGATTACAAATTGGTATTAGAGCAGTACGACCCCAGAGAGACATACGAGAGGCGTTTAGCTAGGAAATAGCTTGAACACCCAGCATTCAACGGGTAAAAACACCAATTGCATCCTTCTTTTCAATTGGCAACAAGTATCCTGTCTAGATTGTGCCGAGGCCCAAGAAAGGTTCTGGTACTGTTCCATTAATTAGAACAGTACCAAAGCCTCAGCGAGCATCATAGGTGCCCCGGCCAAGTTACTGTAGCAACCCAGATTCAGAAAACCAGGAGAAGAAATTGAAGGGAAGTAGAAAAGAGAACCAACGAAACTAGAAGGAAAAATCAAAACCGATTCAAATTTGTAACTAAGAAAAACAGAATAGTAGAAGGTACCCGAATGAAAGATATGAGCGAGCATGTAAATTCCCTCGAGGAAAGGCTGCAACAATTAAGCATCGACCATCAGGCCCAAGTCAGTTAGCTGACCCAACAGTTGGCAGAATTCTATGAAGAAGGGAGGGAGGGGAATGAAGTTCTCAAGATGGAGTTGGCCAAACAGCATGAGGAGTTGTTGAGAGTGTTGTCTTCGCAGCCAGCTCGATTGCTGACAGCCCACCATGCTCCCACAGGAAGAGCCGAGAATAGAAGTCCCAATTACAACCAGCCTGGGAGCAGCAACCCCGCTTTGACCATCAGGGAGAATGGGGGTAAGGAAATTTTGCCGATGCCCCACAGGATGCAAGAGGTAGATGAGGATTTCAACCCGCATATACCTGTAAGAACTCAAAATCAGCATCAGCCAATCCCTTATCTGAAGCTCGACTTTTCGATATTCAGTGGAGAAGATCCAAAAGGGTGGGTTGAAAGCTGCGAGCAATATTTTGACATATATCAGATACCTGAGCAGCAATGGATGGGCATCGCTACCATGCACATTATGGGGAAGGCAAGGACCTGGAAACAGGGCTACTTCATCAATAGGCCGGGGGTTGCATGGGATGAGTTTTGTGAAGCAATATGTAGGCGATTTGCTGATGTGGGGGAGAGGTATTTGGTGAGAGAGTTTAGCAACCACAAGCATACGGGAACCATCGAGAGATACCAAGAACAGTTTGAAGAACTGAGGTCGCAGTTGCTCCATTATAACCCACACATTAGCGAAGAGTACCTTATCGCTTGTTATATAAATGGCTTGAAAGAAGAACTGAGACCCTTTATGTGTTACGGATTTTGTATTGGCACATTTTGTGAGTTGTTGAGTCGGAGTCTTGAAGGTCGAGGTGTTACTTGAACAAGTTGAAGAATCTAAGACCTCAAGAACAATGTGTTGACGACTCGTAGGATGAATCACGACGTGAAGGTATGATTTACTGTTTATATGGTGATTTATCATTATTTATGTTATTGGAATCATATTTGAAGTTCCTCAAAACCCGAAAGTTAAAATTCTAGATTTTGAACTGCATACCGGTATCTCATGTTAGTACCGGTACTGATTCAAAGTATTCCGGTATGGATTCAATTTTTACCGGAATGCCACTGCGTAAAGTTTCTGTTCCGTCTTTTCATTCCGGTATCTCCTTACGTGTACCAGTACGCAGTGTCCAGATTTGGTAAGTTTGATCTAATCCAACTCTATTTGATTCCAATGCCTATAAACAACATGTTAGGGTTCTCTTTGACGGTGAATAACTCAGAATTTATGAGAGAGAAACCCTAGAGGCTAGGATTTTCGTTCTAAACCTTTTTCCCACAAAAATAGCCTCCGAGATCAATTCGAGATAGTTTAATCTCTATTTTCATATGTCGAATTGATCTTCACCTTGCTTAGATCTTCTTCCTCTGGTTCTTAATGAGTTTCTAAGCAAGGAATCACCAGTATAAATCCAAACGGCGTCGTGGATTCGACGTGATCAAGGCGGTTCGTTCGTTCGGATCGTGAAGGCTTCGAGGATTCGAAGTAAGGCTTCTCGTGGATTCGAGGCGTGGCGTTCGTGGATTCGAACGTGTGGCGTGGACAGCCGTTGGTGCGCGTGATCCGCTGAAGAGAAGGGAGAGGTTAAGTCCGTGGAGTCGGTAATCACCTTGTAATTCTTTACTCTTAGTGGATTATTTTTCGCGTGATTGATCCCGTGGGTTTTTCTCCAAAGTGGAGTTTTCCCACGTAAATCTCGGCGTGCTGATTTTATTTTCCGCATTTACTTTATCGCATTGAGATTTGTGATTTTTGTTTATACACCTATTCACCCCCCCCTCTAGGTGGTCGATATACTCTAGATAGATCCTAGGGCTCCCCGTAACTTACATTATGGACATTGCTCATCCGACCACACTCGAAGAAACTTACGAGCAAGCCAAACTCCACGAAAGGGCCCTAAACATAATCAACAGAAGAAACAGGATGGCAACCAAAATGGTAGCAGGACCAGTTCCCTCCTACAGCCAGAGGGCAGTTCCAGGGGCAAGCTACTACAAGCTTGCGGATGCATCTAAACTCCAGCACTATGAACAACAAAAGGCGACTGTCAGCCAGCAACCAGGGAATTGTCAGCTAATCGAACAGAGAAGGGCTTTAGGACAGTGCTTCAAATGTGGAGATAAGTATCAACCCGGACACCAATGTAAGAACAAATCCCTGTTCAGCCTGACAGCCACCGACAACTTGCTGGAAGTTTATGACGAGGACTACCTGATGGAAAAACACGAGAAGGAAGGAGAGGATGAAGTAGAAAATAACCCCATAGAAATGACCGAAGAATTGGGCCTGTCCGTGAATGCGCTCAGCGGGGAAAACTAACAGCAAACCACAAAAATTCGGGGAGAGGTAGGCAACAAGATGTTGAGGGTGCTTGTGGACACTAGGAGCACGCATAGTTTTATCGATTTTCGGGTGGCAAAGGAGGTGAAGGCAAACATTGAGCCCGCAGCACCTCTACTGGTAACAGTGGCTAATGGTCATAAGGTGATCAGCAAGCTTAGATGTCCGAAATTCTCATAGACCATGCATGGCCATCAAGGCGGATTTGAGGGTAATTAGATTGGAGGGCTCAAGCATGGTATTGGGGATTGATTGGTTGAAGACCTATGGCAAGGTCACCTTTGACTACTCCAACAACACGGTAGTGTTAGATAACAGCAGCCAGTAGATGAGATTGAGAGGGCTAACTGAAGATTCTAAGCTTAAGATGTTGACAACCAAGGAGTGGCATCAGGAATGCCAGGAAGGAGCATGTTGCGCTATAGCCAAGATCATGCAAATCAAGGAAGAGGAGGAGTTGGAAACACCCTTATTGGTCCAGAGGTTGCTTGAGCAGTATGAAGAGGTATTCGAGGAGCCGAGTGGACTGCCCCAGCAAGGCGACAGGATCACAAGATACCCTCACAAAACGGTGCCAACCCAGTAAATATTAGGCCGTACCGATACTCCTACGAGCAGAAAAATGAGATTGAGCGACAAGTTAAGGAGATGCTGAAGATGTGCATCATACAACCCAGTACGAGCCCTTATGCCTCCTCGGTGTTACTAGTCAAGAAGAAGGACAACACGTGGTGGTTTTGTGTCGACTACCGCCAACTGAATAAGGCGACGATTAAAGATAAGTATCCCATCCCTTTGATCGATGATTTATTAGATGAGTTGGGTGGGGCCGCTTATTTCTCTAAAATCGATTTAAGATCCGGCTACCACCAAATCAGAATGAATGCGGCAGATATCCATAAGACAGCCTTTCACACTCACTCAGGTCACTATGAGTTTCTAGTTATGCCCTTTGGGCTAACCAATGCGCTGGCAACCTTTCAGTCCGTGATGAATGATGTTTTTGCACCGTATCTAAGGAAGTTTGTGCTGATTTTCTTCGACGATATACTCGTATATAGTAGGACTCTCGAAGATCATGTGGGACACTTGAAAGAGGTAATGGATACATTAAAAAGGCCTCAGTTATATGCAAAGAAATCAAAATGCATGTTCGGGCAGCGAAAGGTGGAGTACCTGGGCCATATAATTACAGCGGAAGGAGTTGCTAGTGATCCGAAAAAGATAGAGGCCATGGTCACCTGGCCGCAGTCAACTTCACTAAAAGGGCTAAGGGGTTTCTTGGGCATCACAGGGTACTACCGAAGATTCATCAAAGACTACGGGAAGCTGAGTAAGCCACTAACAGATCTCCTAAGGAAGGATCAGTTTAAGTGGAATGAAGAGGCACAAAATACTTTTAACACTTTGAAGGGAACTACGACCCAAGCCCCAGTGCTGGCAATGCCAGATTATACCCAGCCTTTTATAGTTGAAGTGGATGCTTGTGGACAGGGAATAGGAGCCGCATTAACACTAGGCGGGAAACCAATAGCCTACCTTAGCAAGGCTATCAGCGGCCGCAACAAGGACTTGTCGACCTACGAAAAGGAGTTCTTAGCGATCCTGTTGGCAGTCAACAAGTGGAAACATTACCTAAACCCTCGATAGTTTATAATCAAGACGAATCATCAGAGCCTAAAATATTTATTGGAGCAAAGAATCACCTCGGCCGTGTAGAAGAAAGGGATGATAAAGCTAATAGGTTTGGATTACCTGATACACTACAAGGCAGGGAAGGAGAATAGGGCCGCAGACTCATTGTCTAGGAGAGGCTTCGAAGATGGGACCAATCTTTCCATCACCACAGCCGTACCCAGCTAGGTATCAGAAGTGATTGAAAGCTACAAGGGGGATGAGCATGTCAACAAATCATAACGGACTTGCTACTACAGCCAACTCAGCGACCGAACTAACCTACTCTCAAGAGTTGCTGAGGTATAAAGGGAGAATATACATAGGGACGCAAGGTGATATCCGACGAAGAGTACTACAGCAGCTACACTCCTCAGCCATGGGGGGCCACTCAGGTACCACTCACACTTATAAACGAGTGAAACAATTCTTCTATTGGCCGGGCCTTAGACAGGACGTGGAGGAGGTGGTCAAGGGGTGCACGGTTTGTGCCCAGAATAAAGTGGACAATCAACCCTACGCGGGACTCCTACAACCCCTACCTATACCCACACAAGCATGGCAAGAGATCATGATGGACTTCATCGAGGCTTTACCGAAGTCCGAGGGCAAGGACACGATCTTAGTGGTGATTGATCAGCTCACAAAGTATGCTCACTTTATCTCGCTCACCCATCCTTTCACTGCCTCTAGTGTGGCCAGGGCCTTCCTCAACACAGTCGATCGACTGCACGGGTTGCCGAGAACCATTCTGACCGACCGGGACAAGGCATTTACAAGCCAAGTCTGGCAAGAGATCTTCAAACTTATGGGAGTTAAACTATTAAAGAGTTCAGCGTACCACCCACAAATCGACGGGCAATCTGAGAGACTTAATCGGTGCTTGGAGACCTATTTGAGATGCTTGTGTTTCCAGAGCCCCCACAAGTCGCACAGGTGGCTAACGCTGGTGGAGTGGTGGTACAACACCAACTACCACAGTTCACTCAAGATGACACCGTACCAGGGCCTCTACGGACATGCCCCTCCTAACTGTTTGGTAGTGAATCTAGGAATGGAGGTCTCGCCTACTGTGCAAGAGTGAGGAAAAATGCATGAAAGTATAGTACAGATGCTAAGGGAGAAGCTACTACAAGCCCAGAACCGCATGAAGTAGAACTTCACTGACAAACATAGGGTGGATAAGGAGTACCAAACATGGAAATATGTATACCTGAAGCTGCAACCTTACCGCCAAACTAGTGTTGCAGTACGACGCAACCTCAAACTCACAGCGCGTTACTTTGGGCCCTTCAGGATTGAGGAGAGGATCGGTAAGGTGGCCTACCGCCTGCAACTACCCGAGGGGTCGAGAATCCACCCAGTTTTCCACGTCTCTCTGCTCAAGAGCCGGCAAGGTTCGTTGGTAACCCCTACAGCGCCTTTGGTAGGGGATGAAGGCCAACTATTAGCACAACCAGAAAGGATCTTAGACCGACGAATGATCAGGAAGGGAGATCGAGCAGTGAGCCAGGTGCGGGTCAAGTGGGAGAACCTCGAAGAGGAGGCGGCGAGCTTGGAAGACTACTGGTTCTTGAAATCCCAATTCCCGGACTTCGATCCTTGAGGTCAAGGATCTTTTCAAGTGTGGGGGGATTGTAGCATCTGCCAAATAAAAAGGTGGAATTAGTAAACCTATATAGGGACATATATATATATATATATAGGAGGAGGGCTCTTCCATGGAGCCATAAGTAAAGAATAAGTAAGAGAAGGGAGACCGTAGCCTTGGGGGGAGTTTTGAAGGAGCGGATACTCGTAGGAGAAGGGCATCGAGACCAGCAACAGCAGGTGGAGGAGGATCAGGCGGCTTAGGTTCCGACCACTCTGCTAGGGCTCTGATCGCACGCAAGGGAGGCAAGGCAGCAAGGAGTATCCAACCATTTCCCAAGCTTCAGGAGGAGGATATCTAACTCTTGTAATCGGGTCGGGTGGTCGGGATACCAGAGCCTACCCGTTAAGCATTAGATTTTCGAGGCTTCCTTTCAGCCCAGAAGGCTTCATTCTTTCCAGATTAGGCCCACGAGGCCCATTAACTCTATTTTGTTATTTTTACAATTTAGTCCACACTTTTGTAAAGGATTTCATTTCAGCACTAATAGGCTAGTATATAGTGGGCAGATGTAATGAAGAAACACAAGAAAATTTGAATAGAACTTTCTTCTTCCCCAATCTTCTCCTCTCCATCTCTACCTCATTTCCCCTCACTTCACCTTATCTCATCTTCTCTCTCTCTCTCTCTCTCTCTCTCTCTCTCTCTCTCTCTCTCTTCCCAATTCCCATCCTACTTCAATTAGGCTTCCAATTTACCCTTCCGAGCTCACCTTCATTCACGTCGCCATCCTCGCCTCAGCAAAATCTCATCCTAGGCGGGTTGCGACGAGTCAAGTGATTACAGAGGCTTTCAAGGGCACTGGAGGAGGAGGAGGAGGAGGAGGAGGCGGCGATGGCTAGGGTGGGAGAGGAGCGGCGCCGCCGAGGAGCCGCGGCGGAGGTGGTCGCCGAGGAGGAGGAAGAAGAGGTTGTTGAATTGGAGAAAATGTCACGAAGAGGAAGCGAGGGTTAACGAAGCGGAGGATCTTAGGAACGGCGCATTGCGGGGGGATTTTATTGCGAGTTAAATTGCATATGTGTCCCTACAAAGTAGCGAAATTGTATATTGGCCCTAATGCAAATGGATTCGGAGTGACGGTGCTTCCTCCTGATCCACTCTGAATGAAATAGAAGATGAAAAATAATAGGGTTAATTACATCCAGCTGTAGGATACTGAATTTGCCAATTGCACAAGGTTGCAGTGTGGGATGCCGATTAGCGCGTAATTACGGAGCTTGAGTGAAGTGGAAACGTTTTGGCATGAAATTGACGTGAGAACGGATATATTAAATCGAAGTTCCTTCTACGGAGGACTAAATTGCAAATACCATTTTTTCTTGGATCAAGTTGCAATTGTGCAACATAAGCGGAATTCCACTAAGAATCTCCATCCTTATCTCTTTCTCTCCTCCCTCAACCTGGTTGCAAGAAAGAGAAAGAAAAAGAGAAGAAGAAGAAGAGAATGGAAAATAAGAAGAAGAAGTTTAAGGAGATTCGATGCATCGATCGCAATCGCAGGTATGTTCTGCTTGTGTGTTCCTTTTTCTCTCTTTCTTCCTTCTCCTCTTCCTTCTTCCTTCTTTTTCTTTCCCTATCTCTCTCTCTCTATGATGTTGCTCACTGCAGAGCAGCAGTAGCAAGCTGCTGCAGGGGCAGCCAAAAGAAAAAGAGAAAGAGAAAGAAAGAGAAAAAAAGAAAGAGAGGGAGAGAAAAGAGAAAAGAATTCTACGATCTATAAAGGGGAAGAAAAAGAAAGAAAGAAAGAGAGAGGAAGAGAAAGAGAGATTGAAACGGAGAGGAAATTGGCGCAATTCACGCCTCCAATATTGAAATTAGTATTCGCCGGTTGGAAAGGGGCGTAGAGAAGTTCTCGAATCATGTCGTGCTAATCGAATTAGAGGGTAATTTGCATTCAATTGAGGCGAATTGGAATTAATAGGAGAATTGGATGTTATATGTTGAATCGTGGAAACTATGAGTATGTTCTTGACTTCATCGATTGTTTCTTGCAGAGGAGCACCACTGGATCTCTGTCGAGCTCCTTTACCACTTTTGTTTCCCTTGGAACTATTTCTACTAGCTTTCGAGGTAGATTCACTAATTCTCAGTGAAATCCAGGATTCAATTACGGAATCGCCAAATTGACGGATTTTAGTCCCTTCTTGCCTTGTTTAGTGGAATTCTTGCGAACGTGAGTCGGGAAAAGGTGTGCGAGAGGCAGAATTCTTGCTGTGGCCAGTTTAGCGATCGAGGTGGGTTCCGAGTCATCGAAAATGATGAATTTTCTTCTGTCTATTTACTCACATATGCATATATATATATGGTCGTATATATTGATAAAGGGCTATGTTAGCATGAAACTGAGTGGAAGAATGGATTTCTAGCACGCGTATTCGTGATTGATGATTTATTCACTGTTTCAACTAACCATGACATATGTATATATATATATATATATATATATATATATATATATATATATATATATATATATATATATATATATATATATATATATATATGAGTATACCTGCGTAGAAAGTATGGATTTCCGTATAGTCACATCTCGATACTACTTGAGGTCATACTGTGTGAATCATAAGTCGGATAGTTGTGATATAGTGTTTGTTATCAATATTTCATTTTGGACATTCTAGCTTAGGTCGTGGGAGGTCGGTCGACATTTTATGCATCTTGGTGAGTCATCTATTACCCATTCGTATTGTGCATGCCATATATTATGTGATAGAGGCCGTGGGTAGCGCGGCAGTAGTGTGCAGATGTTTGAATTTAGAGAGAGCATATACATATTCTATTGTGGCATTTGACTTACTGTTTACTCCATGGTTATGCTGAGGACATTGGATTGGGTATTTGTGATATTTTTGACCATCACATAGACCATAGCCTACAGAGCCACATTGAGTTTGACAGAGTTACGTGCTATTAGATTCGGTAGGGGTCGCTCCCCTTCGAGTGCCGCTCCGGACGCTGGCCAGTTATAGCAGAGATATGTGCCCTTGGGATGACGATCCACCTGCGGGAGTGGTGATCAGGCTGGGGGCAGAGCCTAGGTGTCGACAGTGCACCTGCGGGAGTGCGATCCGGGCACTAGGCGGGCGCAGGCTTGACCGGACGTACGAGTCAGTCGTTGCGATTGGGTACTATTACAGCATTGTTTATTAGTCGTAGCATTGATGCATACACTATTCAGCTTCTTTCCTTTCCTTTCACTACATGTACAGAGACATGATAGTTCAGTAGGTACATAGATCTATTTATCTTATATTCGGTTATTCATTTACAGTAAAGTGATCAGTAGATACATTTATCTGTTCAGATCATAGTTAATTATTTATTCTCTATTTTTCAATTCTTCATTTACAGCATACGTTATTGTTCTTTTACTAGTTTGGCCTCAGATAGACCTAGTGGGAAGGTCGTGGTTATCGTCGACCGTACCCACTGAAAACTGCTGTTTAGTAGTTCTCACACCCTCTTGTGGTTTATTTTTCAGGGATTTTATACCGACGACTGATCGAGGTGAGGGGGATCGCGCAGTAGATAGCATCTCCTACTAGCATGCCAATACATTAGAGGACCACCAGATAGAGAGCCACTCTGTACTACACACACGTGCTGGCGAGGGCCAGGGCCTTTTTACTTGTACTTTCCTTTTGGGGTTTGAGTTTTATCTGATATAGTATATGATGTACAGCGGTTCAGCTTGTAGCGAGTGCTCTGATACATGTCGTTTGTTTCTTTAGTACTTCAGCTTTGTTCGTGTGTTATGGAAACCTCTCAGTTATGACCTCTTGGATTATCTTGTCATGTTCGGTTATGTTGACGGTTCGTTCGAACAGGAAAAATTATGTCCGTTCGGCGGGTCTGTTGACGTCCTCATGGGCTTCCGCTGTGAACTCGGGCGTGACACCAGCTCCATGTAAACATATCGAATAGCAAATATATCCCTACGAAGTCCAACTTCTTATTTTTGTCCTTATAAAAGTCCAATGATACTCATATTTGCCCCTCTGATTTGTTATCGTTGGAGTACTATTTATTTTTTAACAACAATTAAATGAAATGATATTTTTCTTTTCCTTACAAATATATCCCTCCAAAAGCCCCAACTGTCAGAATTATACAGAAATGTCCTCCCAAAAAATATTTTACCCAATAATATAAAAGGGGTTAAAAGGTCAATTTAACTCATTCATTAACCAAGGTTAAGTATTTTACTCATGATTAACTACATTTTTTTTTACGGATCCTAACAGCAGAAACACATTTGTAAACTGTAGGACTTTTACAAAATTAAAAATAAAAAATTAAATTTTGTAGGAATATATCTACTATTCGATATGTTTACAGGAAGCTGTATGCAATTAACCTAAAATAATACAATTTGCTTATTAAAATCAGCTCGAATCACTTTCTGCTGTGGTAAAAGCAGAGGTTTCAAGGGATTTTCTACTTTTAGAACTCAGACACTCATTTTAACTTTCCACCCCAATACAATCTAGCTGTTGTGTTTTATAATGGAGAAACAACTCCAAAAGCTAAACCAAACAAGCACTTGCTCCCTCACAAGGGGATTTTTCTTTTCGATACATTAGGTAGCATCACTGTATTCATTGCCAAGCAGAAAAAGCCGCAATGCTCGAGACAGTTATTTACATCAGTTTTGGGCATTACATGGTTTGTATGTATATATACTCACTACGAGTCTACGATATTGTTTAAGACACAACAGTAAACCTGTACTTCAATGAGCAGAATAAACTGTCCTCAAATCACAAGATTTTTTTTTCCCTTTTTTTTTTCCTTGGTTTAGTGAGATAAGGTCGTTGAAACACAAAAACAGCAAGTAACCATGGTAGCATGATCTGCATTTTGATAACTTAGGAGATCTTCTTTTGCCTTTTTTCTTGCCATTCCTTGCGATCAGCTTCAATCCTCTTACTGACATTGGCATGAAAACCAGGATATGGTTCGTAACCAAAGAGATTTTGAAGTATCTGTATCAATTAAGTAGTCAGTGAGACTCTTCATTTTGGCTCTAACAAACGCTTTTAAGTATTGGACATGCTTACCTCTAGGAGAACAAAGAATGGGGCCATCAAAAAAGCTTGAGAAAGGTTGTCAAGAAGAGCCGGGGCTCGCTTCTGCAGAAACACATGGATATTATTGACTCTCGGTTGGTCTATAGAAGAATGAGATTTCTATTAGCTTGTGCCCAAATCATGATCATAAGAGAAGGTTACCTCAAATACTCCATACCCTATGAATTGCCCAGTCCAACAATATATTTGAGCAGCCAATACAACCTGTAGAAAAGTTGCAACAACCAAACAATAAGAGTTCATTCTTATGCTTAAACTCACAAACAAGTGTTGTGAAAGCTAGTAAAACATTACACTTAGGCTTAGTTTGGTGTTGAGGTCTATTTGACGCTATTAGATAAAATGGAGTTGGGTAAAAGCATATAGGGATATGCTTTTGCGTTCTCCGGTGGGACTGCAGAAAATATATTGTAACCGACTCATCGCGATATGCGTAACGCAATATTACGTACAGAAACAAACATGGTATTTTCCCATCGTACTTTCTCACCGCACGTAACGCAATCGCCCCGCAATCCCAAACGAAGCCTTAATGTTACCTAACATCTGCCTAACACCTTTGAGTCAATAAAATACTAAGATCATGTACAGAAATGGAAACAACAAGTGGTTTCCAGAACTACAAGTTCTGATTCCAAACTGATGCATAATCTAGCTAATTTGCATGATTGGACCACTCATTAATCAGATTTAATTTTCCAGTGCCCAACAGCCCAGCTAAACACATGTACCAAGATTTTATAAAAATATGACAACCAAGCCAAAGCAGCAAAAGGATAGAAGACCCAACTCAACTCTACCTTTCAGTACAATTGCTACAAGATGGAAAAATGTTTTCATTTAAGCGGTAATTAATTGAATATACGAGAATGCAAAACTGCTTGAATCCCTGATGTTTCAACTAAAGGAGCTTCTCCATGTAACCACCGACTCAATAATGTTGTGAATGAATCACATACTTTCGATGGTATGGTAATGTGGAACCATTGCCCATTAAATGTAATCTCCCGAAATTTACAAGTTCTCATCAATTGGAATATTGTGGTCACAAATTTGTGGTACTTTTGCGATAATAACGTTATCCATCAAAGATGGAACCTAAAGGTTCCAGCTATATGCTTGAATTCATCATGGACTTGATTTTTCTTTCAGAGTGAGACTTTTACCCAAAGAATGGAATATAGATTCCAATATTATGAGGTTGGTTAGATATCTCAAATCCTGACTGTAAAAGATGGCAGTCAGCCTTTTCATTTTACTCACATCTTGCCTATTTCATGCCTTTAAGGTTAGAACCGTGAGTTTCCTGAATGAGATCCTCGTGAAAGACATGTTTTAAGTGCGTGCAGATAGTAAACTGGAAGAGGAATAGAACATTCTGTGGTCACAAGGAAGCATAAGCAACTAAACTTGTAAACTGCCTTCTTTTGTCTCATAAAACTAATTTAAGAAATCAATTCTCAGAATGAAGCAGATTTTATGCATGATGAAGCTCTGCAAATTTGCTATACCGTCGAATCACATGCACTACACAATCTCCCAGAGAGTAAAGCAAAGAGCTAAGTCATTCTATGCCTAGTTCTTTTATAAAATACTATTAAGGAGAAAAGATTGATGAAAAACAACCATGACCTACATATGAAGAGTATAGTTAACTAAATCCAATAGAAGCAATCAACTTTTAGCTATAGCTTATATGGAACACTAAAAGAAACAAATAGAGAATTTGCACTAGCTGCCAGTATAACCAGTTCTCTGTCACTGGTCGCCTGTGCCTAAAGATAAATTAAACATTACCATGTTTATCAAACAGAGATTTTTGATAAATCAAAATTCAACTAGTTATCATGATTACTAAACAAATACTATCAAACAGGAAACAAAGTGAAAGGCAAGGCCAAACGACTAAAATGATTCCCAGCATTTACATATTATATGTGCCAACTCTAATCTCAAAAATAATATGCCCAAACAAGAAGGAGAAAAAGACAATTGCCAAATAATGCGGGATTACTAATATTGTAAGCAGATACACAAATCCTAAAACATTATGATCATACAAAGAGCCTAAGCAAATACAGTGAGTACAAAATACAGATTGAAGAAGACAAATAATGTGCTTAGTACTTGTATACAACTAAACCTGTGTAAGTCCAAAAAAGATTGGGGCAGAGGTACTAAAGAATAGCACAACAGACATCATAAACAATGTAAGAGATTCTCATACACAAAGAATTAAGCGATGGGAAGAGAGAAAGATAAGAACAAGATGCAGAAGAATACAAGGTTGAAGGAGATTCCTAAGTCATGCTAATCAATTATTGTTTTTTGGTTATCTAAGATGGTTTGCGACAGGCTAAGATTCTCCAATTGTCACAATTATTGCATATATTGCATAACACATGATTATAGGACTTGAAGCAAACCCAAATTCCTTATTATAAGACCAACTTAAGACAACAAATGCTGAAGAAAATTGCATGAACCAAATAATAAAACCCGAGGACAATCCAGAGAAAAAAAAAAAAAAAAAGAATATAGAGATAACAACTCACAGGTGTGAATAAGGCTCCTCAACTTCTATTTTTCAGATTGCCACCTGGTCAACTGATTTGTTTTGATTTGAATTATTTTAGTCAATTAAATTCAATTCCATTGGGATTAACTAATTTATTTGTCTTGTAAACAACCTTACAATTTCTTCAGCTGATCAGTAGCCGGAAGCATGAAAGTTGATCAAAACATTATTAATTTAACAAAAAATTTACTCTAATTAATCGGAATCACTCGGATCAAAACATATAAAAGGGTCTATTTCAAATTAAATCGAAGCAAGATAAAAAGGTTTCCATACACTTTTAGCCTAACCAAAATCGAATCATAGTAACATTACGCACAGAATTGATTCCATATGAATCCCAAAATAAAAAAAATAAATCGCATCAAGATTGAATTTCTAGTGATCTACCACCAAATCGACACGAGAAAGAACGAATCAGGAGAAGATCAAGACAACAAAACGCACCTTCCAGCCGAACGAAAACCCTAATTGATGAGCGAGGAGGTCGCTCCCGATCCAACAAAGGAAGCAGAGGAGGTCACGGCCACCAACTTCTGCCCGCCCAACGACTGAACTGCACAAAGCGAAAAAATAAAGCAAAAAAATAATCACTAACGCAAAGCAAAAAAAATTCTATAGTCAGCATTGCTTCTATGGTTAGGGTTTTGTAGAAGTTATTATAGCTATCAAAACCCTAACCCTAGGAATCTTAGGGAGCTATTAGTGTCGGAATCAAATTTCATCACACCACCTGCACCTCTCTCGCTGCCTGAAAGAAACCATCTTTCGGCGCAACGATCGGAACGATGGCAACGGTCACAACTCAGGCGTCGGTCGCGGTGCTCCGGCCGTGCGCGTCGAAGACCAGATTCCTCGGCTCTCGGGGCAAGCTCGCGGGAGGGCTCGCGGCGAGGAATGGAACGATGTCTACTAGCAGGAGGGGCCTCAAGGTGGAGGCCAAGGGAGAGTGGCTCCCAGTCTCGCCTCGCCGGCTTATCTCAATGGCAGGTGAGCATAGAATTGCAGAAACAAATAAATCTTATGAGAATAACATGATTTGCAACTTGAATTCCGAATACTAACAATTAATGGAATACGATGAGCAGCCTCCCCGGAGACAACGGCTTCGACCCGCTGGGCCTGGCGGAGGACCCGAAGAACCTCAAGTGGTTCGTGCAAGCAAAGCTGGTGAACAAGCGGTGGGCGATGCTCGGCGTGGCTGGGATGCTGATCCCTGAGGTGTTAACCAAGATCGGGCTCATCAACGTGCCGCAGTGGTACGACACAGGAAAGGCCGAGTACTTCACCTCGTCCTCCACCCTCTTCGTCATCGAATTCATCCTCTTCCACTACGTCGAGATCCGGCTGTGGCAGGACATCAAGAACCCCGACAACGTCAACCAGGACCCCATCTTCAAGAACTACAGCCTCCCGCCCAACGAGGTCGGATACCCCGGCGGCATCTTCAACCCCCTCAACTTCGCCCCCACCGTCGAGGCCAAGGAGAAGGAGCTCGCCAACGGTAAGTGCCAAAATTACTTACTTGAGTCCTTCATCGGATTAGTAGTTACATGATTTTTGTTCGTCCAATAAGTGTTTATGATAATGCGCAGGGAGATTGGCGATGCTGGCGTTCCTGGGCTTTGTGATTCAACACAATGTGACAGGGAAGGGACCTTTTGAGAACCTGCTGCAGCACCTCTCTGACCCATGGCACAACACCATCATCCAGACCCTCAAGGGTTAAGATTCTTATTGTTTATAACAAGGGGCTTGGGTGGGGGCTTTTTGTTTTTGTGAGGTAGATGCCATAGTGTGACAGCAAAACGAGAAGATCAAAAACGATGGAATTTAATGTCATGTACAGAAGATTATTGAGCATCATTGTAATGTTATCTATGCTTTTCTCGCTACCAGTAGATTTTCACTGGTTTCAAGAGAAAATTCATCCTTTTTATTCTTCCTAAGCTGACACTCTAGCTTCTGATAGCTATTGCTTGACGACACATTTCATCTCACAACACAGTAGTTTAACTCCGATTTGCCCCTTACTCTGAATAATAGAAGCCTAGAGTTTTTGAGCAACCAAGAGTTATTACGGCTTCTTTCAACAATCCCATTTAAACAACACTCCAGCATAAACTATAGCAAGGCACCGGGGCCTTAATAAGGTTCAAATTGGAAAAAGAAACTTGTCGAACCCCTAAGCTGACAAATTTCTAGATTACTTAGTTTGAGGCAAATAACTACACTAGATTCATCCTGGAGGAATTCTATATATATTACCATGGAAACGGCATTGAAAGGGCCAGCAGTATATTAAACTTTAAAAATCATAGTATCCGAATGCCAGGAAACAAAAGCAGAAAAAACTTCAGTGAACTTGGATCTGATTAGAATCAGATAATTTTCTTTCGTGTCAAGCTATTTACAGAGGAAGTCGATGTACAATAAATAAAGAGTCCTTCGAGCTCAAGGATTAGCAACTCCAAATTCAGGATGCCATTTTACAAAACTGTTTACATACTTAAATCTACATGACACCAAGATATAACATCTAGGAAAGACATCGTTTTTATGAGAGGCTTACCAATAAGATAACAACGATACCACCTGAAAAATTAAGGCATCTCAGCAAACTAACCTTCAATTGTTCAGATGCAACTAATCTGAAGTCGAACTGAAGCTTCAATTAATTCACTCCTTTTACAAAAAAGAACTACAAGAGGATATGAACCTTCAACTAATTCACCCTCGACACATACAATCAGGAGCAGGGTATGTATAGATGGATTGCTTTGGCTTCCTCAACCGAATTTGTCCGTATCTACCTTTGTGTCCCGCCCGAACAGCCTGCTCGAACTCAGACCATCCCATGCTCTTGTTCAAAAAGAGCTGACCTAGCAATGCCATATTGGGTCGTATGGTCTTCAAGTTTTCATAGGTTCGGTGGCCCAGCTGAAACCATCAAAAGCTCGTTGTCAGAAACTTTAGCTCAACTCCTTAAATAATAATAAAAAAAAAAGGCTATAAGTAACTACTAAAATGTACCACGAAACTCTTACCACTGCATTGTGCATATTTCCTGGAGATGCAGAGATGAAGATATCACTATGCACGCTCACATAATAATCAACAGCAGCTAGTAGAGAGGCCTTCCCTTCTACCTTTGTGAGTTCCTCTACAGATGCAAGGCTCTTCTTATCCTCCATCAGTGGGAAAAGCTTTCGCAGGGTAGAGATCCGAGACTCCCCTCCGTACACCTGAAAAATATATTCATATTAGTATTTAAAGGACCTTGTAACGGCAATGGTTTCCTCCACTTAGAGAAAGATAGTATAGACCTTGTGTGAGGCAAGATAGAGGCGAGTTTTACTGTCAAAGCCTAAGGCAGCTAGCAATAATCCTATTTCTTCTGGCGTCAGTGGGCACCGACCCTGGCTCCGGAGCTCCTCATCGGTGAACTGAGAGTTTAAGACCCTTCCTTGCCAAATTACTTGCCTGTACTTGGCCAAAGCTAGCCTTTCAGCTTTCCCACCACCGAAATCACAGGCAGAATGTGCAGCCATATCCTGCAAAATATTGATGAACTTTATCAGTTTTAAAAAAAAAACTGCTTCAAGTAAAAGATAGGAATTGAATTGTTATCTCTCTCTTTGATTGGTACTATATTATAGGTTTCGTAGGTACCTTGTCAAATCGAAGGTGTAAAACAGCAAATTTCCCTGACTCCTCATTAGCATTTTCCTCCACTACCTCTTGCAAAATTTCATTGGAATGTGGGTTGACTGGATTCCTCAAGCGTTTCACAAGGGACTCACCCAATGCATTAATATGTGGAACGAAAATCAAAGCTTGGAAGTTAACTTTACAGCGTAGCTGTTGAATTTCCTTGGGCAAATCGTCGAAAGCTAACCGGTGTGAAAATGGGGAAATGGCAGCTATTCCATAACTAAAATATGAGAAGGAAACAACCAAATAAACGACACTCACTTAGCAGGTAAAATCGTGTTAATGTGAAAACTAAAATATATTTCTCGAGAACTTGTATTAATTAATTGCAAGTTATGAGATCAGCAAGTAGCAGAATGATAATAATATCAAGATGTGCAATATGCATGGGAGACAAAATATAACAAATTTAATCGCAAATAGAAAAGGTACTACTCTTCATTGTATATCAAGGCAGACAATCAAAATACATTATCAGCTAGAGCTAAAAGGTTCATTTGTTTACAAACCTCTGTAGAACAGGAAGAACATTTTCTAGATACCAATTTGCTGAAGCATGAACAGGTGCAGTCTTAACTCTTGTAGCTCGAATACCTAGAGCATAGTACTCTCTCGTGCTCCAGGAAAATTCTTTCGACAACTCTCTAACTATTGAAACTTCATCTTTTAAAAAATTAATAAAGTGATCCACATCATAGATTTCCTCAAATGAGCTGCAGAAGCAATGCTGACTATATCAGAAATTATCTTATACAAAACGGGTAAGCAACAAACAACTGAGATTCTATTCTAGATGTACCTTGAATCTTGCCAAACAAGGTTTACTTCAAGGTGCGGGATCACAAGGGTTGCATTAAGAATTTTAGCAACAATAACCGCATCGCAGATCTATTAAGAAAACGTTATGAGATAATTACTCTCTATTATAAGCCTAACAAAGAAGGCTCCAACAAAGAATTATGGGAGCTATCCCTTCAACCATTATGATAAGGTAACAGCTTACCCCCATCCTTTGTTGATTCAATCCACCGTCAAGAAATACTTGAATATATCCACTTGACTTTGCAGGGAGAACTACTCAATAGAAGAAAGGATGAAATGTACAAGAACTGCTTGCGAAAAATTAGTTCATATTCACAAGAAGCAAAATGGCACAAAAGAGCTGTTATTTGCAGTTGATCCCGCACAAAAAGAGTAAAATCAAAACATTGCAGTTAAATGCACTTACCAGGTCTACTTGCTGACCCAATGCATGGTTTCCATCCTTGAGGACTTAAGGGTGACCAGAGCTCACTCTTCTGTTCATCCGACTTTGAAAGAAGAGCATTGTATTAAATTAACAATCCATAAGAGGATGTTATAACTGAAAAATGGAACTCATTTTTAATAGATAACACTCACTATTTTCCGACGTAAAGCTCCCTCCAAAAGAGCTAGATGCCGAGGTTTAGGCGCATTCCACTCCTGTGCAGAAGAATTGGAACATAGTCTAATAGACATTCTACAATTACCATCTCTTTTTATAAGCTAATTTATGCAGCTAGCTTCACTTGCAACTAAAACAACTTAGAAAAAGACTTCATTCACGCAATTAAAGCAACTAAATACATCAAATACCCAAAAATTCAGCGAAACGTATTCACCATTCCTAAGTTATACCCTAGAGGTATCTCCTAGTAACTAAATATTTTCTCTTAAGTAGATCTATTAACACAAAATCCCGTAAAAACTGCTCTAAGCTCGAAATTAGCACTCTTCTCTACTCACATAGCCAACATTGCCGTCAAAAGCGAACAAAAGATCAAAAAATACACGTACTATTAGAGTAATAGCTCATAATCCAAAGAATTTCTACTGTGATCAACCGAATCTTCCTCAAATTTAATTTTTTTTTAAAAAAAAAAGAGCACAAGGTAATCAATTCGGGAAGAGGGATCGGAGCTCACCGAGAAGATGGAGGGCGAGACGCGGCCGAGAGGGGAGAAGAGACCGGGGAAGAAGACCGGAAGTAGGAGGACAATAAGGGCGACGAGCGCCCCTTCCCTGTTGGAGTGGTAATGGCGCCACGACCTCATCACCTACCTCGCTCCGCCGCCACCGGAATTGGCTTCACTCCGAGGAGCCGTCGCCGTCGCCGCCGCCGCTGCTCAAAACCCTAACCCTAGAAATGGACTGGGGGAAGAGAGGGATGAGAGAGGAAGAGGATGGAGAAGGGAGGGGGAGGAGGCGACGTTAATGTCGTCTCCAACAATCAGAATCAGTCACTCACTCGGCCTCTTCCTCCTCTGTTGGACCCGGCGCGTTTTGGTTGCTTCGATCGGTCGCTAAATGATACCATGAGGGTACGTGTCGTGTGGCGATTCGGAGTAAATGGTGTTCGGTGTTCCTACTGTTGTAGCTTCGACCAAATTGCGCTTTTCCATTAACGCTGTTGGTAATGAGTGTAGGGGCACACACTCGACAGCGCATTATGACGGGTGCAGCTGTTCGGATCCACAATTTAGTCTCTAGTGTATTCCTCCGTTATTAAAAAAAAAAATTCAGTTATTATTCGTTAAGTTATTTCGGATTAATCTGTGTTAAATGACTACTAGAGTTTAAAAAAATCAAAATATTGTTTTTGCTCTTAACTTAAGGGCAAATAAAAAAAAGTTGATGATGGCAAAGAGGTATATTTGAAAAAACCAAAAAATCAAAATAGTTCTTTTGTCCCTAACTTAAGGGCAATTAAGAAAAGTTGGTGATGGTAAAAGGCAAGGATCTAAGTGCCCATCGGCACGGGCCGTATCTACCGTACCGTACCGTGCCAACAAGATACCGGCACGATACAGACCCCGTGTCGATGGCACAGCTCAAAACCCTCTATTCTTTAAATTAATAAGTAATTTTCTCAATAAAGTTCAAAAGATGTGATAAAAAGACATAATAAATAGTTAGAATATTTTGTTGCTAAAAAAAATAAATATTTCATACTATTATGTGTCGGCACACAAGAATTTTTTTGACAGGCACGGCTCGGCACGCACCGTGCCGGCAAGTTTCCAGCACGACCCCGTGCCACGGCACTTAAATCCTTGGTAAAAGGGTATATTTGAAAGGGAAAATAATAATTTCACAGAGATAACGGTTATTGCTAACAGTTCACTAACAGAATTTTACTATAGGGTATATTTGAAATAACTTGGAACGTAAAAAGGATATTTTTAATATTAGCCTTCTAAGAGGGATAAATCAGAAAGTCGGAAACTTTTTAAGAGTATATAAGCAATTGCCCCTTTTTACTTATTAAACAAAATAAAGATATTAATAATTACTTATATATTATATGGATATTTTATCTTAAATTTTTTTAAGTAATAACTTTTTTCGTAAAATGTGCTAAATGAGTTAGTTCAGACATTATTGTAGTTTAGATAGCTCAGTTTATAACATAAAATTTTATTTGGATTAGTTTCAAGTTGTAAGTTGCATAACCATTTTGTTTGACTTTCTTCATATTTTATAAAAATTTTAGTTTGATTTTTTTTTTATTAATTTAGATTTGAAAGTTTGTTTTAGCTCAATTTATAAAAACTTCTATTTTAATTTACAAACATTCTTGAATTTAAAAGGGCATTTATGAAACTATATTTGATATGTGATTATTGGATTTTTTCAAAAAGCAATACTAATAAGGGCAAAATAGAAATTTTATTGTAACTTTTGATGGAAAATAGTAAGTAGGGTGATTTTTAAAGGTTTCTAAGAAATAGAGGGTTATTTATGATATTTCAATTTTTTAAGGGATATTTATGTAATTATATATTTTTGGAAGGGCATATACTAAATTTTCCCTTTTTTTAATATTAGGCAATAGGTTTCCAAATCTTTATGTTTTTCATATAAATCTATTTTACGTTGAAACTCACATTTATCAAATTAGATTTTCGAGTAAATTGCACGTAGGATCCTAAAACTATAAAGCGGTGACATTTTGACCTTCAAACTTTATTTATTGTAATTTTTGACTCGAACTTTTAGAATTATTGCAATCATGCTCTATAACCTAATGTAGTTGACTAAATAATTTATTGATGTATTACTAATATAGGAGTGATGTAGCACTACTGTGATTGGTGATGCGTACTACAACAAAATAGACATTTAGCAATTTAATAGCGCAATTATCGAACAGCCACTATTACTTATTATCTAATTATATTTTAGCGACAATTAATTTAAAGGGGTAATTACCTATATACCCCTGAAAAGTTTTCGACTTTCTTGTTTACTCATATTAGAATGCTAATATTAAAAATTCCCTTTTAAGGTTCTAAAGTCTTTCAAATATACCCCTACAATTAAATTCTATTAGTTAACTTTTAAGAACAGCCGTTATCTCTATGAAATTATCATTTTGTCCTTTCAAATATACTCTTCTATCTTCACCAACTTTTCTTATTTGCCCTTAAGTTAGGGGTAAAAGAAGTATTTTGACTTTTTATTTTTCCAAATATACTCTTCTATCGTCACTAACTTTTTTTATTTGCCCTTAAGTTAAGGACAAAATAGGTATTTTCACTATTTTTTAACTATTGTAGAAATTTAACTCAGGCTTAATCCGAGATAACTTAACAGGCACTAACAGTATGAGTATTTTTGAATAGCGGAGAAATATATGAGGGTATATTAGAAATAAAAAAATAGAGATAAATACGATATTTTAGAAGTTTTAAGGGGTATATAGGTAATTATTTGTAAATATTTATATATTAAATATATTTATTTGGAGCCCAATAGAACCCTAACCCAAACCCAACCCGATCGCACCCCACCCGAGCCCTACCTTGTGTCAACCTCACACGACGCTCGATCAACACCATCTCTGTTTCCCAACCCCCTTGACTATGCACTTTCCGATCCTATAGCGGTGGGTTCCTCCCCTTGCCGTTAGGGAACCCTAAACGCATCTTTTATCCGTTTATCTCTTTCTTTCCTGCGTCCTCCCCCTCCTTCTCCTCTTTCTCCTCCTCTTCCCTTGTACTCTGCCATGCTCATCCTCTCGAAGAACCCTATTGAGAGCAGCGACAACGACAGCTGCACCTCGTCTTTCCCTTACCTCCGCACTACCGTCGTGATCGGAGGGGAGTACGATGGAGACGCAGCGATCGGGGGCGACGAGGATGGGGGCGGAGGAGAGGGCGAGGTAGAGGGAGTGGAGGTGGCGGAAGACACTGAGGGTGAGGATGACGGGGCGGAGGCGGGCGCCGCCATAGTCACGCGCAGCCTCCCAATGGCAGATGCACGCCGCCTCCCGTAGTCGCTCGTTGGCGGTGAGGTGCTGCCATTGCCGGCTCACGCACGCCGCCATTGCCTCCAGTATCTGCGCGTTTGCCCGCCGCAGCACCTCGTAGATCGCGTCCTCCCCCTGCTACGGCACCGATGCCGATCCCGTCGCCCCTTCGCTTTTACCGCTGCTGCTTTTTCGCGAAGTTTCGTTGTGCTTCTCGGCTCCTCCGAAGGATCTGCACCGCTGGATTCTCTTTTCCTTTCCCCAAATCTCTATTGCCGATCTCCGATTTCTCTGCGAGGATTGCAAAGAAGGGAGAGATGTGTACAATGACCAGGGAGCGGTGGGATCGAAGGCGGGGAATGGATCGTTCGATTGGAAGCGGATCAACGAGGTCCTCGATAGGCACTTGGAGAAACCCTGGCCTTCCAGTTCGTGGGGATTGAATGGCAAGGATAGGCTTGTGATGCCCTCCACGTCGACAGGGAACTTCTTCTCCCTCTCCAAGAACAACAAGTGCTCCAAAGATTAGCATTTTGATTTCTAATCCCTTTTGATGTTTCGAGTAATGTCTGCTTGTGGTGGTTAAATGGTTTGTTTTTGTTTTGTTTGATTTAGGCATCTATTTGTGCATACTATACAAATTATTGAGCACATTATTTATGTGCCCGAAAGAAAAAAATGGTGTAAAATGAATTAATCAAGGCTTATTCTTTGTATGCGAGGTATTTATGCAATGCTTTCAATGCAATTCTTTTGCCCTGTTTAAGACCTGAATCAGTGCTTCGATCCAGTGGTAAGATGATATGGTTCTACTATATAAAAAAAAAACGAATCGATCACTTCGAGGGGATCGTGCCTCCAGAGAATAGAGAAGTAAACAGAAGAAGATAAGATATAAAGAAAAAAAAAGATAATTCTTCTTGTTTATTTCTTGTTATCATGGATTACATTATATAGAGCCTATATGCTCAAATCATGCCTAATTATACCCAACTTAACGTAATATTATTGGCATATTGGCATAAGCCTATTTCTAAATAACAAGATATTTGAATTTGAATTTGTTTATTAAAAGAAAGCTAGGTAGGGTCGTATCATCTCCTCCGTCCTCCAAAAACAACCTTGTCCTCAAGGTTTGAAATCCAGAAATTGCTCTTGAATTTCGTGCGAAGTCTCCCAAGTGGCACCTTCAGATGGCAAATGAGCCTACTCGACTAATGTCTTTGTAATAGCACAGTTCTTATGCTTCTACATGCGGCGATCGAGAATAGCAATAGGTTTAATCTTAAGCACTCCATCTACAATATCTGATAACTGGGATGTCACTATGTCGCCGGAGCTCACCTTCTTCTTTACGCATGAGACATGAAAAACTAGATGAATTTTTTACCCTTGTGGTAACTCTAATTTGTAGGCAACATACCCAATTTTCTCTATAACATGATATGGCCCATAAAATCTTGGAGAAGCTTGAGATTGGACGGTTGCCGAAGCCTCTCCGTATGGTTGAAGTCTGAGATACACCATGTCATCAACTTCAAACTGTCACTCCGTACGGTGTTCGTCAGCTTGTTGTTTCATTCGTGCTTGTGCCGATTCAAGATTTTCCTTCAAAAGGCCCAAGATTCTATCTCGGTCTTGTAATTCCACCTCAACATGGTGAACATTAGAAGTCCCGGCCTTATATGAGTGTAAAGTAGGTGGTTGTTGACCATAAACTACCTCATATGGAGTCATCTGGTTAGAGGAATGAAAAGTAGTATTGTACCACCATTTTGCCTACGGAAGCCATTTGGTCCAATCTTTAGGTCGTTGGCTTGAAAAGCATCTGAGGTAAGTCTCAAACATCGGTTGATTACCTCTATTTGACTATCCAATTGAGGGTGATAAGCTGAGCTTATGCATAATTTAGTTCCTTGAAGGCGAAACAATTCCTTCCAAAAAGCACTAGTGAACAACGGATCTCGATCACTTATAATTGAAGTTGGCATACCATGCAATTTGAAAACATACTCAACAAATAAGTATGCTATCTATGAAACAGTGTATGAATGAGCCACCGGAATAAAATTGGCGTCCTTGGAGAGCCGGTCAACTGTGACCAATATGGTAGTCCTTTCCTGTGAAGGCGGTAATCCATCAATGAAGTCTATAGAAATGTCAGCCCAAATATGCTTAGGAATCGGTAGAGGTTGGAGAAGCCGAGGAGTGGCAGTTGCTTCGCTCTTTTTTCTTTCGCAAATATCGCAGGATGCTATATGATTCTTTATGTCTTTCTTCATCCCCTTCCAATAGAAGGTCTTAAGAGCTCTCTTATATGTCTTACAAAAACGAGAATGTCCCACCTCGGGAGAGTCGTGGAGAAGATGTAGAATCTCCTTTCGCTACTTAGAGTTAGGCCCTAAAATCACCCTTCTTTTGTAATGAAGAAATCCTCTGTCATAGGCATCATGAGATAGGCCTGAACTCTGAACTTATCAAATAATGGTCTACGAGGATTCGTCTGCAGCTGTGTCGGCTTTGATTTGTTCTACCCAAGTTCGCGTCGAATAGATATAACGACCCGAACCGCTAGCAATACTAACTCGTTGGGCCCAAACCACCGGCTCAAAGCGTTTAAGTCTTGTTTTTATTACTAGGATCCATAGTCTCTTATATACCCAATCACAATCCAGTTTCTATCTGATGTAGGATTAATTGGGGTGTCACAGACTCCCTCGTTTAGGCCCTGACGTCCTCGTCAGCCTTATCACACACACAGCCCAAGATCACCAGCCGATGTGAGACTTGTCTCGCTAGCCTTGTCATTCAGACCCTAGCATAGCTTATCACCTTTTTGCTCAGACCGTAGCATAGCCTGTCATTCCCAAACCCTAGCACAGCTGAGACTCATCACGCACTTTCGGCTGGTAATTGGCTCTAATACCAAATATAACGATCCAAACCGCTTGCAATACTAACTCGTTGGGCCCAAACCACCAGCCAAAATGCTTAATTCCAGTTATTATTACTAGGATCCATAGTCTCTTATATACCCAATCACAACCTAGTGTCCATTCGATGAAGGACTAATTGGGGTGTCATAAAGATTGCAAATAACTCCGCCTCTTCCTTTTGTGACAATGCATCAGTAACAGAATTATCAACTCCCTTCTTATGTTTAATTTTATAATCGTAATCGAGCAGTTTAGCAGTCCACTTTTGCTGTACCTCTGAAGAAACTTTTTGCTCCATCAAATATTTAAGACTTCAATGATCAGTATAAATAATGAAATGTCGTCCCAATAAATATTGGTGCTACTTATTGACCGCATGCAATATCGCCATCATTTTCTTTTTGTATGTAGGGAGAGCATGGTGTTTTTCTGAAAGAGCCTTGCTACTGAAGGCTATTTGTCGACCTTCTTGCGTTAGAACACCACCAATCCCAATTCCGGATGCATCACATTCAAGTATAAAAGTTGTGAAAAAATCCGGTAGCGCCAAGACTGAGGTAGAGACCATAGCTTCTTTGAGGGTGTTAAATGCCAACTTTGCTTCCTCGTTCTAGTGAATGGAGTCCTTCTTTAATAAATTAGTTAGGGGTGCACTAATCTTGCCACAATCTTTAACGCATTTTCTGTAATGTTCGATGAGGCCAAGAAACCCCCGAAGTGCCTTGATGTTTTTTAGTGTAGGCCACTGAGTTATACAAGATATTTTCTAAGGGTCGGTAGCGACTCCTTCGCTGCAATATAATATGCCTTAGGTACTCCACATGCTGCTGGCCAAAAGAACACTTCGAACATTTTATAAAAAAATGATTATCTTAAAGAGTTCGAAAAATTACCTCCAAGTGAGATTGATGATCTACCCAGGTCGAACTATAAATCAATATATCATCGAAGAATACCAAAACGAAGTGTCATAGAAAAGGCTTGAATACATCATTCATAAGGCTTTGGAATGTAGATGGAGCATTTGTTATCCCGAATGGCATTACGAGAAATTCATAATGGCCTTCATGCATTCTAAAGTCCGTTTTGGGAGTATCATCTTCATGCATCCGGACATAGTGGAACCAGATTGAAGATCAAGTTTATAAAAATAAGCTGCCTCATATAGCTCGTATAACAACTCATCAATAGTCGAAATGGAAAATTTGTCCTTGATAATAATATTGTAAGCGCTCGATAGTCAATACACATCCTCCGTGAATCGTCTCGCTTTCGTACCAGTAAGACAGGTGATGAATAAGGGTTGTTGCTTGGTCGAATAATGTCGTTCGCAAGCATTTCTCTAGATTAGTGCTCAATCTTTCTTCTGATAATGAGGATAATGATGAGGTCGAATGTTTGGGGGTTGACTACCCGAAATGAGAGGAATCCGATAATCATGGGAGCGCCCTGGTGGTAAGGTTGAAGGAGGACCAAATGTACCTTCATAGGCCATCAGTCGGCCTAACAGATTTGAAGATAAAGGAGCCTCTTGCGCTGCCTCGTCTATGGAGTATAGAGTCATGTATACAGCAATCTTTTTTTTCGTCAATAATTTTTTGATCATATGGCTGCTTATGATCTGCAATGCTAGTGCTTTTGACCCTTTGATTGAATATTGTCGACCATTGGTTGTAAACTGTATAGAAAGCTTTGAAAAATCCCAAAGAATAGGTTCGAGGGTATGAAGCCATTGGGCTCCAAGTACCACATCGCACCCAACCGAGACAAAAAATATAGAAATCTATTGTTCAATGATAATCTTGAAGAGTAAAAGGTAAGTTGAAACATTTACCATCGATTACAACTTTCTCCCTGTTGGCAACCATCACTTCAAAATGCTTCGCTCCAACAATAGAGTATTGCATTCCTTTTGCTAGATCACGATCAATAAAATTGTGGGTACTTCCTGAGTCGATGAGAACAATAACCGATTGTCGCTTAATAAGGCCCTTCAATCGCATTGTTTGGGCACATAACGATCCGAAGATAGCATGCATAGAAATTTCCACCTGCATTTCTTCGATATTAATATTCTCGGAAGTGTCCTCCGCACTATCATCCTCAGGCTCGCCTTCAATCAAAAATAATTATTTTGATTTGCATCGATAACCAGGCTAAGTTTCTCATTGCAGTTATAACATAACCCTTTCTCTCTCCTTATTTTTTCCTCAGCCATCATTGGGCTAATAGCTTTTTCTCCTAAAGGCGTGCAAGACCAATAGCCACAGACATAGAAGTCGGTCGGAAGGCTAGGACGTCATGCTTTAGATCCTCCCGCAAGCTGCTAACAAAGCAGCTTATGAAAAATGCCTAGGTCAGCCCCATTGTGCGATTTACAAACATTTCAAATTGGGCCTGATAATCACGAACACTGCGCGTCGAACCTTGTTGTAATTTCGATAGCTCTCCCTTATAGTCCTCGTACATAGTTGGACCAAAACGAATACAGAGAGCTACATAGTCCGCCCATGCCATGACTACGGCTCTTCTCAAACCATTGAAGCCATTGTAACACTTCCTTCTCCATATGATAGGATGCGAGCGGAACCCTTTGGGTGTCTGGTATTTGGTTAAATTTAAAAAACTACTCCGCTCGATACACCCATCTAGTTGGATCCTCTCCTTCGAATTGGGGAAACTCCAGTCGTGTGACGCGAGGTAGCACTATTATAGAGTTCTCTATATAAGGAATTGATGTCCCTTCTTTGAAAGGGGTAGGAAGTAGGGGACGATTTTTGTCAGAACTTGAAGCGGACGTATCTTCGGATAGTGCTTGCTATCGCACATCCATCTTCGTGTTCAGAGCGATAATTAAAATTTTCAAATCATTAACAGAATCGCTTATGAATGTTACTTTGGTCTCCAATTTGTTCAATCGAGCATCAGTGTTGGAGAATTAGGCGTTCATTTCCTCCTTTCGTCCGAACGTCCATCCTCTACAAGAATTCCTTTTTATCTCGAGTCAAGACCATACAAGGCTCTGATACCAAATGATACAATACTACTGTATTGAAAGAACGAATTGTTCACTTTGAGGGGATTGTGCCTTCGGAGAATAGATAAGTAGAGAGAAGAAGATAAGATATAAGAGAAAAGGAGATAATTCTGGCTTGTTTATTTCTTGTTATCCTGGATTACATTATATAGAGCCTATATGCTCAAATCATGCCTAATCATGCCAAACTTAACGTAACATTATTGGCATATTGGCATAAGCCTATTTCTAAATAATAAGATATTTGAATTTGAATTTGAATTTGTTTATTAAAGGAAAGCTAGCTAGGGTCGTATCATAAGAGCACTGCATCTCAAATCCTCAGTTTTGTCCTTGAATCCTATTCTTTTTAAGGGTTATTAGATCTTAATTTGATCTATATGTCGTTTTTTATTCGTATTGTAGATTATATTTCAAGTTGTTGCATATCTAAAAGATTTTTTTATGATTCACTAAAAGAAGCAAATGATGCTTTGATTGAAACTAAAGATAATGCTTTGATATGCTTTACTATCTATTTTGGCCCAAAAGCTAACTTTGGCAATGGAAAATTAATCTTGCATTTGGGTGGATGTGCTTGGTGGAAGGGATATTCTGGAGACAAACATTCACGGCAAAAAGCCGGGCCAAATAAGCATCGAACTAATTTTGTTCAAGAAAATCTCTCCAACAAAAGCTGTAAATGTGAAAGCCTTGTATTCTTTTACTAACGACTATCATTGGTTATTCTCCTTGGTAGCAATAACCTAACAGGAAGCATCCTGTCGACATTAGGACTTGCAAACAAACTGTAAGTCAACTTCACAAACTACTTAGATTTGTAAAGCCATTGCATAATATTGATTCTCTGAAAGTTGACTCTTTCTTGAGCAGGTGCCTTGAAAAGTGTTACGGATACTTACCCTGGAAAACTTCAGTTTTGAATATTTATTTATTCTAATGTCTCCCAAACACTTGTAAGTGTTCATAAATCACCACTAACTTTATAAAAACTTACCGAACATCGTGAATTCGAATATCGAGTCTTCAAGTCTTCAAACGTCATCTTTTCCTTTTCGAACCTTCAAGACTCCGACTCACTTCACGAAATTTGCCAATATAAAATTCGTAACAATCTCCCTCTTTGGTAATTTCGTGACAAAACCTAAAATACATAAACACTCACAATGCTTAACTCTTCAAAAAGAAAAATTGAAATTCATTGCCATCACCAAAATAATAAACTTCTCGCATGAAAGATCCAAACAAAATACAAAATTACAACTTTGTGACTCCTAGAACAAACTCTATGACTTTGACACACTCGGCCATATTTCTACGGATTGTCCTACTAAAAGGTCTTATAATAAGAAGGCTTTGCAGACGAGAACTTGGGACGATTCTAGTTCTGAAGAATCGACCTCAAGTGAAGAGGAGAAGAATAATGTTGCTTTATGCTCTCACACTTCTATACCTCACTCTTCGGCTTTTTGTTTGTCCTCAATTATTTCTGACTCTTTTGTTTCTCCCTCCTTGCATGAGACATCGACGGACGGTGACGACGAAAGTGAGGGGGAGTCAGATGATGACGACTTAGCCACGGCGTACAATCAACTACTTATTGAATCTAAGAAGATGGCTAAGTTGAATAAAAAGCTGAAGAAGCGTCTGCTTGCGCTCGAGAATGAAAATAGCACATTGAAGACCACGACTATAGCTCTTGAGAAGGAAAGGAGTTGACATTGACAAATAATAAGATCCTCCAAGAGAAGCTACATCAATCGGAATCAACTGTTAAATCACATCAAGAAAAGGTGGGTTTTCTAGAACTACAATACAAGAAAATTCATGCTTCCAACCAAGTTTTGACTAAACAAGTCCATCAACTCAAGTCCGACATACAAAAATTCTTCTCCGGATCGGAAAAGCTAGATCATGAGCTCGGATTGGGACAAACGGACAAACTTGGAGTTAGATATGAGTGGACATATGTTGAGAAGATTCAAACTCCAATACCCAAAGTCTCAACAAATTTGAAGGTGAAAGTATGCCGTAGATATGGAAACAAAGGTCACATCAAGAAAACATGCCCTATAAAAGATAAGAAGACTCAATCGGCATCTTCTAAACATCTATCGGCATCTTCCAACACTCGACAACATTCACGGATTCAAGAGAAACATCAACTAAGTCGAGTGTCAAAGATCAATCCAAAGTCGAAGCCACAACAAAAAAATCCCTACAAAGCCGAATGCAAAGTGGAGACCAAAGATTGATCAAAAGTCAAAACAAATGGTTCCGAACATCAACAAAACAAGACAACCAATCATCCGACAAGTTTGGATTCGGAAATGTGATATCTTTTCTTTTCTTAAACCTTAATTTATTTTTGACTTCATGTATTGCTTGATTGGTTCTTATTGTATATCTTTTGATCATTGCATTACATGTTTAGGTTTTCATTATTACGATTCTTTAATTTTTGCTTAGTATTTTTGAGGATTATTGGATGATTGCTACATTAAATAGTGCTTTGAACATCAATAGATTCACTTTTATTCACTCCTAGTTAATTTCATATCAATTATCGATTTTACATCATTTTTATTATTTATAAAGATAATTTATTATAGGAGTTCTTAACACCTATATTCATCAAATTTAGGTTATCATGTGTGATCTTTAGGCACTTAACCTATCTCAGTTGTGTGTGTTGACTTTGATGAATGGAATTTTGCTAATAGACTAAACTTGTCAACTTTTCTTTCAAATTAGAGATTGCATTTTAAGGGGGAGTTAGAATAACAATGTAAATGAAAAAGAAAAACACTCAAATGATATTAAAAAATGTGGAAAGAGTTACATCCCTAAAGGGAGTGTGAAAACTACCACCACATTAGGAAAGAGCTACCACCCCGGTCGTCCAGTAAGTGTGTGAAGCTACCACATGAAACTTTAATGCATAACCGAAAAAGTTGAAAAAGTGTGGATATTTAAAAAAAATTCGGTGTAATAAGATGGTATATTGAAAAGATGCTCAAAGAGCCATCCCCGATTCATTACGTGCTTGGCCTCAAATTTGAAAGCTTATACGACAAATATATGTCATTTGGTGAATCTCCATAAGTCATCTTTATAATCCGTTACATCTTAATAGTTTTTTAGCCTTTAGATTATTTTTGATGACTTATTTTTGAAGTGTATATGGATTAAGAAGTCTTATAATATTTTATCTATATTATGATGATTTTGTAGTAAAATCCTTAATTTTTATAAAATTAATAAGGATTGAAAGAAATCAATGTGAACTTATATTTCTCATGCTCTAACATTGCTTGAAATTTTATCACAAGTGGTTTCAAAATTGAGAAATTTTTTAAACTTATGTTTCTTGTGTACAACATTCCGCCACTTTTATTTCTCTCTAAACTATCTTTAGTTTTGATGTTTTTTCTTTGGTAATTTTGGCAAAAAGGGGGAGAGAGGTGATGATATTGAAAGTTTTATAAAAAAAAAGATGGAGAGAATTTGAACTTAGACGCATGAAAAAAGGGAGAGAGATTTTGATATTTTTACTACTAACTTTGTTCGTGGAGAAATCTTTTTACAGGGCTTTGAAGACTTCAAGACTCTAAGTGTGTCTAAGTCATAGAGTTTGTTCTAGGAGTCACAAAGTTGTAATTTTGTATTTTGTTTGGAACTTTCACGCGAGAAGTTTATTATTTTGGTGATGGCAATGAATTTCTTTTCTTTTTTTTTTGGAGAGTTGAGCATTGTGAGTGTTTATATATTTTAAGTTTTGTCACGAAATTACCAAATGGGGAGATTGTTACGGATTTTATATTTGCATATTTCGTAAAGTGAGTCGAAGTCTTGAATGTTCGAAAAAGAAAAGATGAAGTTTGAAGACTTGAAGACTCGATATTCGAATTCATATGTTCGGTAAGTTTTTATAAAGTTAATGGTGATTTATGAACACTTACAAGTATTTGGAAGACATTAGAATAGATAAAAAAAAATGATTAAAATATAAAAATTAAGTTTCCAAAATTTCAGGTTTCGAACCCTGTTGTAAGGTCTGAAACTCGTGTAAGGTCTGAAACTCGTAAGTCTTCTAGGCTGGCATGCAGTCAAGGTTAGGACCTTGCAGGAAGGTCAGGACTTTGAATTTCTGGAAAACTTCAAGGTCCGAACCCTGTATTTAAGGTCTGGACCCTGAACTCGACGTAGATTTTTTTAAAATCAGTTTTTCAATTCTAATCTGATTCTAATTGCTTCCAAACCTATAAATAAGATGTGGGGGTGTCTCTAAAATATGGTTAAGCATATTTTATCATTTAGAAACTCTAAAAGCTTGTAGGTAGCCGTCATTCTCATCTTCTATAACAAGCTTCTCTCAAATTGATTCTCGGTGCCCTAATTCTTAATTTTTTTTAGAATCAATTTGAGAATTTCTTAGACATTATTCTCACAGATCTTTAATATTCTTTTAAGCAATAAATCATCACCAATCTTATTGTTCTTGCTCCGGACGGAGTGGCGTCATGGATTCGACGTGATCAAGATGGTGCGTGGATTCGAATCGTTGGCGCTCGTGGACTCGAGTGGCGTCCGTGGACTCGGATGTGGGGAGTGGACAACCCGGTGGTATGCGCGAGATCCATAGAAGGTAAAGGAGAGGTTAAGTCCGTGGAGTCGGTAATCACAATGTAATCTTTTATTCTTAGTGGATTGTTTTTCGCGTGTTGGTCCTGTGGGTTTTTCTCCGAGTTGGAGTTTTCCCACGTAAATCTCGGTGTGCTGATTTTTATTTTCCATATTTATTTTTATTGCACCGAGTTTATGGTTTGGCCGTCATACCTATTCACCCCCCTCTAGGTATTGATAGTATCTAGATAAATCCTTGGGATCTCCATAACTTACAAAAAGAACCACTTGATTGGGCCTATCCCACCAAATCTTGAGAATCTTACTAGTCCTTCCGAACTATGAGTTTTTAACTTTTACAATTCTCTCCCTTCTGTGGAACTAGGAAGTTCATTTGCTAGAGGTTTTTCATAGCTTCTAGAGTTAAAAGCTGAATGTTTATCTTTTTTTAGATACTTTTTTGGCAACCAATTGACTAGTCCCTTGTCAAACTTGACATGAATGGACCGGTTTGCATATCTGTAAGTATAAATGATTAAGTCAGCAAAGAATATGAATCTTGAATTTATATATTGTTGATTTCTACGTTTCAAAGTAACAATATAATCTTTTCGAAGATCCATCTATTAAGAAGGTACTTTTGGTCACTTCAAAACATTAAAATGCAAATGCCAATCTTTTTTTCTTTTTTCCTTTTTATTTCACAAAGTTGGTGTAGATATTATTTAAATTTGCAATTCTCTAATTTTCTTGTATTTGGGAATATGAAGATGATATTTTGCTCATGACAAAAACAATTTAGCATTAGTCCTATTCCATAAATTATGACATATGTATTGGCAGAATATTTGTGTCATAGTTGATTTGCATACTTTCTTTGCAACATAATCATTACTTATAGTTATGTTTCTAGCATTTTACAAACTAAGGAGATTGATTGAGTCCATAACTCATGACGTCGTATCCATTTGATTGTCAAAGGTTGTGGTTCTGCTTTTTTCTTGTTGTAGGTTGGCATAATTTACAATTTACTGTGTTTTGAGGAGCTTTAGAAGTGGACAATAAGGTTTAAGGATTTAGAATTTGAGATTATTTTGAGATAATAGGTGTTTTAGTATCATTTACAATTCGTAATTATTTGACTAAAATTCAAACAAGTACTTTGTTGTTGAAACTCAAGTCTGAAATTTAGTTTGAATATTGAGATTGTAATTTGAGAGTTAAGACTATTTGTTACAAATTATAAATACTATTTGGTTATGACTATTTTTTAATATTCAATTCATTGCAGTATTTACTTATGGATCAAGCATTTTACTATTAATTGCAATTGCCGATATAAGTGTATATTGTAGTCGTTAAGTATTTTTTGTGGCAATTATAATTACTTATAGTGGTATTTATAATAGTTGTTATTGGGTATGATTTAGTGGCATTTATGTATACTTTTACCAACCGCCGGAGTAAGTACCATAATACCATTTACCGACCCCCGTCAATAGTGGCAATTATTTAATTGCCACGAAACTACTAATTTAAAAAAATCGCCACTAAAATTGAATTTTGTTGTAGTGCAACAATTAAGATGTCACATTACTTTTACATCAGCGATACGTCTATTTAATCAACTAAAGTGGATTGTCGGATTTAATTGCAATAACTCTAAAAGTTTGAGCCCAAATTTAAGCCAAAAGTTAAAACAAATTAAAGTTTGATGGACCAATGTATCACCATTCTTATAGTTTGAGGACCAACCATGTAATGTGCTGGACCTTTGCAAATTGGTTAGGTCATAGCTCGAGTTGGTTGTGGATACTTATTAGGCATACTTGTAGGTTATCGGATTGAGTTGGGTTTGTTTTAGCGCAAAACAAGCGTGAAAATGGAATCTGGAAACAAACTTAGCTGAATTGGAGTTTTAGAGCCTTTTTTGATGCCCGAAATGTTTTGTGGGTGCTTAGCACTATGCTAAAAGAGAGAGAGGTGTTTCAAAGGATCTGAATTGTGTTGCGAATGCCTGGAGGTTCCGGGTGAAGTTCCGGACACCCAGAAGTGCATTAGTGGCTTCGTCCGAAATGTTAAGGTCACTGCTCATGTATAGTTGTGGGCGATTGGAAGTTACTGTGGATGCCAGAATGTTTCTCGATAACTACAATCAAGTGCGAAACTGTGAGCAAGTGACTCATTACAGTGGTTTCGGACGCCCGAGGGAGGTTTCGAGCACCCGAAATAGCTGAGCTGGCATTTGATAATAAAGTTCCGGACGCCCGCTTGAGGTCTCGAGCGACCGAAAGAATCGAGCTGGCAATTGCTATTGAGGTTTCAAATACCCGAATAAGGTTTCGGACACCCGAATGTTGTTTCGAGCTGAGGGGCTCCATTTGGTGATTTATTGGATTTGAGGAGCTAAAACGCAATTATGGCATCTCTATAAAAGGATGTTCACCCCTAGCTGGTACATTGTCTTCTTTCAGCTAAGGAAATCTCCTCTTTTTCTTACTTTCTTTCGTTTACCTTACTACTAGAGTTGTGGATCCTGTTAGGAGGCACTAAATTTAATTAAATTTTTTATTGGTGATCTCTAGTTGATGCATAGCTGAGGTTGGAACGAAGGATTGAGAAGAGAGTTTGTGGATGATCCTTGTTCATATACTAGCTAGCCAAGTAGTCCATGGATTAAGAGATGTTAAAGTTTAAGTAAAGATGTATTGAGGTGATTTGTTTTATTGTTGATGGTGTAATAACTGAACTATGAAATATATATGATGCAGAGTTGAGGTTGTCTTGTAGATTGGTATTGGTGTAGACCTGTGAAGAGGGTTGAGGAGCTGAGATTGGCGTACTTCTATTAGAGTGTTGATTAGGTGGGTATTTGTCGCCGAAATCGACGAACTAATTAATTACTATATCTATATTGCATGTTCCAGTTGAGATTCTTTGGTCCTAGTGGTATATTAAACTTGGTACTCTACTATTGCTTAACAAGAAAACATGCTAGGAAGGTTATTATTTGATTGGGATTACGTTGAGCTAGTAAGAAGTGTACTGTTAATGTTAGCTTAATATCAGTAGCATGCATATTTAGCTCATTGAGACATATACTATGTTATGACATATAGGGGAGTAATATGCTATTGGTAGAACTGAGACTATACAATAATGCCAAGGGGCAAATAGAATATGACAAAATGTGAAAATACCAAGGGGTAAGTGAAAAGTGCAAAACGTGAAAGTGGAAAGTGAACTATGTAGTAATAGCATGTAAAAAGGAAAGTTTTGATGATCTTATTAATCATTGCATGTGACTACAATCTGTAAGAGCCAAATTGACCTCAACGACATATGTGGTGCTTTCTACTTGTGTGGGGTAGCGCCCCAGCGAGATGGCCCTTTGGAGGTGGTAGCCTTGTTGTCGTGCCCCGGGTTATAGCGGAAGCCCAGGTTATGTCAACAGACTCGTCACATGCACAAAAATACACCTTATATACACGAAGCGTCAACAAAACCTGTATAAAGAAGTTTATTAAAATCCAACAGTAGCAGGTATTAGAGTAGAATAAAAACTATATACTATAGCAACATTGTAAACATACGATCATTACAACACCAATCCTCAAAATGATACAACATCTCTGGCCACTCCAAATCTCAAAAACACTGTACAAACTGCTATCTATGCTGATAGGTGGTCCAACTACACACACAAGAAAGGTAGGAGATGCTAGCTATCCGTGATCCCCTTACCTCAATCAGTCGCTGATGCTGAAGGCTTTGAAATAAAAATAATAATAAAGAAGGCATGAGAACTATAATCAATAGGTTCCCAGTGAGTACAGTCGAAACACCGACGGTCTACACCACTAGGTCCATAAGAGGCAGAAATAGTAAATAACTGAGTAGTTTGAATGAACAGATAATAATATGAACAACTGCTAAAAATAACTAGTGTTATCATGCCTCTACAATGTGACTGAAAACTGTAAATTTTATATCTCATGCATCAACTAGATACTGAATAAAATAATGCAACAGTACCCAATCATAGTGACCGACTCAACAGTCAGGTCTAGCCTGTGCTGCCCCGTGTCCAGCACCCACCTATAGTGGTCTACTACCACGCTGGCTATTGTCTGGTTCATGCTATAATAATACCTCATAGACTAACCTGCAAAGTGGCACCCCGCTCCAAAGTGGTACTTGCGGAGCGCTACCCTAACCGAGTAAAGTATCACTGTAAAGCTCAAAATAGCATGCAGGCTGTAATCAAATGTGATGATCAAATAGATCATGATAATACTATCATAATTTCTCAAATATAGTCATAATCTCACACTATCTATCACTGGCTATTAGCCTCCAAGGCAATATCACTGTAGTACACTGAATTTCAGTGTGTTGTACCGAACTTCTACAAATTGTGGGGTTCTAGTGGAAAATAGCGTAAAAAGGGCTATGTGAATGGCTTTGGCCAAGTTTGGGGCTTGTACGAGTGTTTTCGGCGCAAATTAGGCGCGAAAACGGACTTCGAAAAGTCAAATCTGCCAAACTTGTGAATTCTGCAGTGGATTCCGGTATGGATGTGTTCATACCGGAATGGAAGTGATTAGTTTCGGTATGTGTTGTGAGATACCAGAATGCGGTGGAAAATCTGAAAATCCAGCTCTCGGGTTTTGCGGAATTCTCCGTGGCATACCGGAACTAACACCCGTATTTCGGTATGCCATTGTTGATTCCGGAATACAGAGCTACGAAATGCCAGCTTTGGCTGGCTGTGTGTAGTGTTATGTGAGGGGGGCAGTTTGGTAATTTTGCATGGTGGGGAGTCAAGTATTGAGGGCTGAGGCTCTCTCCCTCATTTCTCTTCATCTTCCTCACTTCCCTCCCCCTCTCCCTCACTTTCTCTCTCTAGAGATCTCTCCAAGGCTTGGAGAAGTGAAGGATTTGACCTCGGAAAAAGCTTCTAAGGTGGACTTGGAGCTTCTTGGTGCAAGAAGAAGCTTGGAAAACTCGTGGCTAAGGTGAGTTCCTCATGATTTGGGTTCAAACCTTGGAATTTATCTAGCATTTTGAGGTTTTTGGAGACCCTAGGCAATCTAATCCACAAAACGTGGAGATTGGCCAAGAAATTTCGGGGTTCTACATGCATGCATGTGAAACCTAGGTGAAATGAGGGCTTTTGCCATGGGAGGTTCTAAAAATATTTGGACCTTCGGGAATTGCAATTGAGGCATAGGAAATCACGTGGGAAAACTTGATTTCTAGAAACGAATGGATTTTAGGGTTCGTAATGAGTAACGAATCATTTTTCTTGTAGAAGCTTGGATTGAAGCAAGAACTCAAGGCTTGGAGACTTAGGACCTCAAAGAATTCAAGAATTGGGAGCTCTTGAGGTGGGTTTGTGTTTACCGAAGTGATTAGGTCACTTCCATGTCTAGGATAAATAACCATTTGAAATTAAAATGGTGTAGAAGCATGTAACCCTAGAATGCATGTTGGCAAAATGATAATTATGATGAATCGAGCCATGGGCTCATCATGCATGTTAGTGAATTCAAGTATTTCATTATTCCTTATACTTGATGTGGACTTGTATATGTGCAAATGGAACCTAGTGTCATGAAACATAGGTTGGAATGTGAAAATAGAATCTAGTGTCATGGAACATAGGTTGGAATTGTGAAAATAGAACCTAGTGTCATGGAACATAGGTTGGAATGTGAAAATGGAACCTAGTGTCATGGAACATAGGTTGGAATTGTGAAAATGGAACCTAGTGTCATGGAACATAGGTTGGAATGTAAAGTATGAAGCCTAGTGTTGTTGAACCTAGGTAAGAATTGTGACTTGAACCTAGGGCCAATGATCTTAGGTTGTCAAGTGGAAATGTGAATAACACGGGTATGCGGCGATTTCGCTACCCGAGAAATGTGAAATGTGAATAATGCGGGTATGCGGCGATTTCGCTACCCGAGCAATGTGTAACGTAAACACATAGGGGTATGCGGCGGTTTCGGTACCCCGGGTATGCGGAGATTTCGCTACCCAATCAAAGAGTTGGCGATTTCACTCTTTGGAGGTTGGGACCATGAAGGGGATGACGATTTCATTGCCCGGTGCCCAACGCTAAGATGTGTAATGAGAACACATAGGGGTATGCGGCGATTTCGGTACCCCGGGTATGCGGCGATTTCGCTACCCAATCAAGGAGTTGGCGATTTCACTCCTTGGAGGTTGGGACCATGATGGGGATGACGATTTCATTGCCCGGTGCCCAACACTATGCGGAGATTTCGCATTGGTTGGAAAACTAAATTGGTGAGGCGGCGATTTCGGCACCATAAGTAAATAAAAGAGAACAAACGTGGGCAATGTAATGCATAGGATGAACCTAGGAGAAAATGAAAGTTGTCATTTTAATTGGTTGCATCCTTTATGTTTATTTACAAGCATGTGAATATGTCTATGCATAGTTAATTGTAATCTAACCTATGCCTGTGTTGTTTCTTTGGACCTGGTGGGTCGAGCTTCTCTCTTGGGTGGCCTTACCCACTGTGAACTATGTTTATAGTTCTCACCCCACGTTTTTCAGGTCCTTCCACGAGTGAGGCAGCGGAGCGAGGCAAGGGTTTGGCTTAGTAGATAGCGGCCCTTCTATTTTGATGTTATGGATAGTTGTACCCCGTGTTATGGACGATGCTAGCATAGGGGTTTATTGTAAATGCAATCAACTTGTAATTCCATAGTTTTGAGAACTCGATGTATGGAATTGAGATGAATGAAAGGAAAAATTTGGCATGAATAAATGTGTAATTGTGATGTAATAAAAGTAGAACTCTTTATGTTGATGCTTCCTTGTGCAACTCTTGTATTTCGTTCCTAGTTGGAACATCGTGGAAATCTTGTGTTGTGACGCCTTGGGCGGATAGGGGAGACTCTGTCCGTTCGGCGGGTCTGGGTCATGCGCCCGTGCAGCTTTTCCTTTCCACATATTTGGTGTTAAAGGCCCGGCGGGGCGTGACAGATTAAGGTGGTATCAGAGCGTAGAAACGGTCTAGGTGGACCTAAGAAATCCTAGGATGGAAAAGACCCTAGGAGTTAGGCTCGTGAGTGACGAGACCTTGGCTTAAGGCGAAAGTTAAGTGATTGGGTCATGTCTTTATGCCTCTAATTGGAAGTAGAGGTAGATTCAAGGTGCATCCTATTCTTCACCGAGGGTGTTCATGTTGGCGGCCGACAACATGAAACCAAGTGAGGGGAATAAGAGCCCTTGTGTGACTTTCGCCCAGATTGGGTTCACGTTTATTTTCGTGAAATGTTATGTTCTAAATGACCTTGAATGTCATGAATTGATCAAGGTCGTTGTGTTTTCAGGAGACAATGGTACGTGGAAGGCCTCCTACGAGGGCTGGGCTCGGGGGATCGAGCGCGGTCCGAACAACTCGGGGAGGGCGAGGACACGGGTCTTCACAAACAGTTGACCGAGTTGATGGGCGTGGTTCAGCGACAGGCCGAAACCATGCAGCGACAGGAGGAGCAAATTAAGAAGCTCCAAGACGAAATGGCGCAGCAAGCGGCTGCGACTAGGGAGGAGAGAACGGGCGCACCTCCGGTCTCTGCTTCGGCACTGGCAGAGGGAGTGGCACCGGCGCCGGCTGTGGCGCCACCCGCACCACCGATTGCGGCTGATGGGTCGGGTGCTCCTATGCCCAATCCCACGGCGGGGGATGCGGAGAGGGAGCGCGCACTTGTGGCTCTCGTGACGTTTAAGAAGTTCAACCCGCCTATCTTCAACAGGGAGAAAGTGGATCCATGGGACGTGGAGACGTGGATCGATACAATTGAGACGCTCTTCGAGGATCTGTACATCTTGGAGAGGGACAAGGTGCACCTCGCCGCTCATTGTTTAGAGCGATCGGCGAAGGTGTGGTGGAAGGGAGTCAAACATGATGGACTCTCTAGCCTTCCGCCACCGACTTGGGAGGAGTTTCGGGGTTTGGTGTTCGCCGCCTACTTCCCCGATAGTGAGAAAAGGAAACTCCAAGAGAAGTTTCGAAAGTTAAAGCAAGGGAACCGCACCGTGCGTGAGAACGAGAGGGAATTCTCGTATATTATTAACTGTGTACCGCACGTTGTCCGTGGAGAATTGGACAAGGTCGATTGCTTCGTGCGCGGGCTTCGACCGAAGATCTTTCGGGCGGTTCACGCCTTCAAGCTGCAGACCTTTGCGGAGGTCTTGGACCGTGCCCTCTGGGTGGAGCACGGGAATGCATGTGCGCGCGAGGAACGCGAATCTTGGGAAAGAGAGAAGGAAAAGCATAAGGAAAAAGGAAAGAAGTGTCCGGCGGGTGGCTCGGGTGGCCAGTCTAGCTCTAAGCGACCCCCGAAGCACTCGCAGTCGCAGAACCGATCTCGGGGGTCTCAGCAGAATCGACCCTCGAGCCGGTGCCCGATTTGTAGCGGCCCCCACAGACCTCATCAGTGTGATTACCGTGAGGGTCGGTGCTTCAAGTGCGGGCAGCCGGGACATATGCGATTTGATTGCCCGATGGATGATGGCCGGGCACCGTCGTCGGCATCGGCGTTCGCATCGCCAAGGCAGCTTGCGGGCATCCCACCCGCGGCGATGTCGGCAGGCCGTACACTGCCACCGAGACCAGTTGAGGGACAGCGGCCGGCGCCCAGTGGACGTGTATTCGCCTCGCAGGTGGAGGAGCCTTCTGCCCCGGAGGATGTCGTGGCAGGTATTGTGTTGATTAATGGCATTTGATGTAGAGCTTTGTTTGATACCGGAGCATCGCATTCATTCATTGCTCGATCATTTGCTACTGCACATGGAATAAAAATTATAGAAGCCACACATGCAAGAACTGTGCAAGTGTCAGAACACACCTTTTGTGTGCATCAGGCGTGTCTTAGCTGTCCAGTGAGGATTGAAAACTGGATCATGCTAGCTGATTTGCTGGTGTTGAATCGAATGAACGAATATGACTTAATCCTGGGAATGGATTGGCTCTCGAGATATCACGCTACTATTGATTGTGAGAGTCGGATAGTGAGGTTTAGAGAACCCGGGCACGAGGAGTTTGTGTACCGTGGGTGCAAGAGTTCGCTCTTTGCATCGTTGGTGTCCACGTCGCAAGCAAGAAAGCTCATTGCTAGCGGTTGCGTTGCCTACTTAGCGACGGTTGTGGATGATCGAAAGGAAGTGTTGGGGCTCGAGGACATCCCTGTGGTCCAAGAGTTCCCGGATGTATTTCCGACGGAACTACCCGGAATGCCACCGGAACGGAAAATAGAATTCGTGATCGATTTGCTCCCGGGTACGGCGCCGATTTCTAAGGCCCCGTACAGGATGGCACCGGCGGAGCTAAAGAAATTGAAAGCACAACTACAAGACTTGTTGGACAAGGGTTTCGTAAAGCCAAGTGTGTCGCCTTGGGGAGCCCCTGTTCTATTTATGCGAAAGAAGGACGGTTCACTACGGTTATATGTGGATTACCGTGAGTTGAATAGAGTGACCGTCAAGAACAAATACCCGTTGCCCCGTATTGATGACTTATTTGATCAGTTGCAAGGGTCTCGGGTGTATTCAAAGATTGATTTGCAATCCGGTTATCACCAATTGAAGATTAAACCTGAGGATGTGCATAAGACCGCGTTTAGGACGCGGTATGGACACTATGAATTTACGGTTATGCCTTTTGGGCTTACAAATGCCCCGGCGACGTCATGGACTTAATGAACCGTGTATTTAAACCACTACTGGATCGATTTGTGGTGGTGTTCATAGATGACATTCTTGTGTACTCTCGGAGTGACGAGGAATATAAAGAGCATTTAAAGGTTGTGCTTCAAGTTCTTCGAGAGAATAAGTTGTTCGCCAAGTTAAAGAAGTGCGAATTTTGGATTCGTGAGGAGTTTAAATTTAAAGTATTATGGCATTTGTTTCGACGGTTCATAAAAGTCTAAATAAATGCCGCTAAATCCTACCCAATAACAACAATTATAAATGCCACTATAATTAATTATAATTGCAACTAAAAATATTTAGACTACTAACTAAGACTTCCAGCGACAATTGCAATCTATATTAAAGCGCTTGATCTACAACTAAATATTCCAATAATTTGATATTAGAAAGCATTCATAACCAAAGAGCATTAATAATTTGCGACAAATCACAGTTTCAATATTAAAAATAAATTTCATACATGAGTTTCAACTACGAAATGCTTGTTTGAATTACACAAGTCACACACATTGCGTCGGAAGTTTCCGAGCCGAAAACCACGTTTCGCCGACGGATTTCTTCGGGAAACGCTCTGAAAACCCATCTTCGGACAAACGAAGGACAGCGGACCTTGGACAATCAGTCCACAGGTCACGCGTAGCGTGAACACGCTGTCCACAGCAGCTAAATTGCCCAAAAGTCCCTAAACATGCATCTAATTGCAATATAACATGCGTTTTACGGAGTTTATGGGTCGATACCTCGATCCGAGCATAATCGAGGCTCGCTGAGACACACCCTGCTAGGTCTCGACAAGTTGGAGGCTGTGCTCACTGTCCGGAGCACAGAGAACGACCGAGGAGTGCACAGGAGCAACCAGAACCTCAACCGGAAAGGCGGTCCGGGAGCGACGATCAATAACTTGCTGTTTCAGGCCTCGATAATTACAAAACATGTGAGCACGGAGGTAGTCAGCATCTCAGGAAGGTTGTGCTCACCAGAGGGGTCAACGGAAGTGCTCGGATCGCCGGAACAGTGATGCTGTCCAAAACAGCCCCATCTCGGGCTGAACCCGAGAGCAATATGTTGCTCCGGCCGACGGCGGCGACGACTGCGGGTGCGCCGGTGGGAGGCAGGTGCGGCCGGCGGGGGACGGTCGGGGCTCGCATCAGCCGGCGGTGGGAGGCGGCAGTTGCGGCGGGCGGTGGTGCCCTAGCCCGCACAAACCCGGGGTGAGCTCGGGTTAGTCTCAGCGGCGGCGGCGGCGGCAGGGCGGCGCCGGACGGTGACGGGGGTCCCTCCGGGGTTACGAGGGAGGAAGGGAAGGCCGGCCGGAGCAGCGGCGGCGGCGCGCCAAGTCGCACGGCCGCCCGCAAGCTCTCAGGCTCAAATCGGCCGCGGCGGCGCTCGGCACGATCGGCGGCGACAGCGACGCCAGGGATCGGGTGCGGCGATGCCGGGGAGCCGAGAGAGTTCACAGGGGGTCAGGGGAAGCTGCGGCTGGTGGTCTATGTCACCACCAGCCCGCACAGGTCCCTGCGGCTCCGGCCAAGGCTGCAGAGGCAGCAGTGGCGCCGGGGGTTGCCGGAGGCGGCGGAGCGGCGCGTCGGAGGGTCAGGGCGACGCCGGAGAGAGGGAACTCGAGGGTGAGGGCCACCCTGGTTGGTCCTTGACGGAGAGGGGGAGAGAGATGGTGATGGTGGTGATGATGGTGAGGGAAGGTGAGGGTCGGCTGGTGTGAGAATTCGAATTTTTTGGAAATTTGGAATTCTGTGTTCCTCTCCCCTGATACTGTGTTTTTGATCAGTATACGTATATATATACAGGTATTTATATATATATATGTATATAAGTGAGTTTAGTAGGTTTTTGGTTGCGGAGAGTGTACGGCTTAATGGCGCGATCCGTGTCGCCGTGCGACGGACGGATTGAAAGATATTGCATCTTCTTCGCTGAGTGTTCGAAGTGCACGTTTATTGTTTCGCGATTTGGACCCCGTTTTTCACACCGTTTCGCGCAATTTCAAATTTGGAGGGGTGTGAGGGGGTTTTTCCTGCTGTGGGAGAGGGGACATTGGCTGAGAGGGTAGGTGGGTGAATTTATTGAACCTCACCCACCCCCTCTCTTTGTCCCTCTCACACTCAATCTCTCCCTCACTCTCCCTCTCTTTTTCCCCAGCCCCAGACCAGAGTACCCTCTCCCCCTGCCCCTTGGCTCTGCTCCAGTGCCTCTCCGGCCGCCGCCGACCACCCTCTGGCCGGGATCTGCTCCGGCCACCTCCTCTCTCTTTTTCTCTTTTCTTCTTCTTCTTCTTCTTCCTCGGTTTCTTCTCCTTCTCTGAGGTGAGCACCCAGGGGGAACCCACGCCGAGCTCCCCCTGAGTTAGCTGTGACGCGGGGGACCGCCGCCGTGTCGCCGGAGGGCTGCCGGAAGCAGCCCGAGCTGCTGCTGCCACAGCTAGGGCAGCAGCTGGCCGAGGTGCTTGGGCCGTCGCCGCAGCCGCTTCCCGGAGCTCGGAGGGGTGAGCATCGTCACCCCCGAGTCCTCCGCCGCCGACCCTTCCTTTCCCGGCCGCCGGAGCGCCGCCGGAGTCTCCTCCAGCTCGGGGAGTCGCCTAGGGCAGTGGGCTGCCACCTTAGCTCCGCCGCCGCCGTCGCCGGAGCTTCCTTGTCGCGGACCCCGGCAAACCGGTGTCCGGCGACGTCCTCTTGCCGGTGCTCGCGCCGCCGCCGGCCGCCGTCGCTGTTGGTCACCGGAGCCGCCGTGCCCTAGCTAACCCGAGCCCGAGCTTGGTCCCAGCGCCGCCGCCGCCGCTTCCCGTCGCCGGCCAAGGTGAGCATCACCTTCCCCACCTCCTCCGCATCCACCCCTGGCCGCCGCCGGCCATGCTTGTCGGCCGGCAGCCGGCCGGAGCTAGTTGCTCCGGCCAGGGTGCTTTAGTGTTTTGTTTTAGGTTTCTTTGCTTGTTTGTCGCTTCCGATGACTCCCGAAGCTCGGGAGGGTGAGCCCGACGATCGCAGCGATGTGCTGAACACCGTGCTCACCCTAGTTTTGGGTTTCGTTGAGCCGTTTTATCGTTCGGCCTTTGTCGGGGCATTTGGACCTAGGCGCTCGCTGTTTTTATGCTTTTCCCGGCCCGCGACTTGTCCTGTCGCAGTGGGGCTGTGAGCACGGTCACCGTGACATCGATACCTATCCGCTGGCGCTTGCGGAAGGTCGTGCGGATGTACGGTTTGCTCACACGGCCTTAGTTATGCTTGCTTTTGTGCGCGCGCTCACTATTTTTATGGGATTTCCCGGCTTGCGACTGGTCCTGTCACAGTGGGACAGTGAGCACGGTTTTCGTGACGTCGTTACCTATCCGCTGGTGCTTGCGGAAGGTCGTGCGGACGTACGGTTTGCTCTAGCGGCTCCGTTTATTGCTCGTATGTATGGAATTGTGCTTGTTTTGGGACTTTGGCGTTTGTGGCAGCGTTGCGACGCTGTGGGCAGCAAGGGTTTGGTCCTCGGGACCCTGTGGACTGGTTGTCCAACCCCCTCGCCCTTCGTGGAGTTTCGGATTCGTTTCCGACGCGTTTTTCGATGAAATAATCGGCGAAACGCACGTTTCTAGTTGTGCGACTCACTCGCTGTTTTCGCAAGCGACTTGGCTTCGTCGTGTAGCCTCGTTGGCTGTTCCTCATCGCTGTCCCGAAATTCCGAGGACAGCGGATGAGTGATGTGGGGTTCCGGTGCCAAATCGGCACTTTTCGGGAACCCGGGAAGCCTTTACGGGTGCGTTTGATGTTCGTGGCACCCCGAGCTTGTGCTCGCTGTCCCGTCACTTGGTTTTGTGTGTTCGGGGACAGCGAAGGACCTTGTTGGCTGTTTGGAACCCCTCTGGGGCTTTGTGTGGTTTCGGGATCGTCCCGGTGGGTTTCCCGGGCGATCCGTCGGTTTCGGGATGTGAGAGCTTTGTGTTTAGCGTCGACTTGGTGGACCTTGACCCTGTGAGTCTTTCGTAGGTCCTGTCGCGGTTCCTGAGAGCCGTCGGTGTTAGATTGGATCTTACCTACAGGTGGGTGCTTCGATCCGGAGTCGGTTCAGTGGACTACGGTGATACCTTTCTATCCCTTCTTTTGCATTACAGTTTTTAGTTCACTTGACTCCCGTAGACTCTACTTATATGCGTGCTTGGATAGTAGAGTAGTTGTGGTTTGCATGGTTCTTGAGACGACCCAGTTGGTCGGTGGTGATCGCCTGTTGTTCCGAGCGATCCTAGTTGTGGCTTATTGGTTGCTTCTCGGCTTGTTGCCGTTCTGTGGATTGAGCATTCGCATCGATCGTCACAGCTCTTCTAGCACTTCACGTACACCGCGGTCTGATCCACCGTTTGAGGGTGTTCTTTTCCGGAAAAGGGTCGTTGAGTTTGTGCCGACCCGTGAGCCTTGATGCAGTGCGTCCAGAAGGTTTATGTGCCGATAGATGAGCAGTGTGACAGTGCCAGGGCCACGTCCCGGTGGCTATGATTGGTTTACTTTGTGGTTATCTCATTGATGCATACTAGTTGCTTACAGTAGCATAGTCGTTTCAGTTGTATGTTAGCCTCATACTTACTTGTGCTACTGTATACCATATCTAGCTTTTGTTGACCCTCGTGCCGGTGTGTACACCTCGCCTTCGTCGGCTTGCGGTACCCACTGGGAGGGGAGACATGTGTACATGTTCTCACCCCCCGCCCTCGTTGCAGGTTTCAGGTGAGCAGGGTGGTGAGTGTCGGGGCGCTGTGAGGCACGCCTAGATAGTAGCTCTAGAGGTTCCGACTCGTGAGGCTACTTCCCCAGATTTGGTTATCACCCTACCTTCGCCTATTAGATGTGATTTGTGGTTCAGTTATCCTTTGGGTTTATTCTAGCATGCTTGTGTTGTGGATTCATTCTTTATCATTATGTGATGATTGCATGCTTGGGCCAGTTGGTTGTAAAACTATTTTTCGATCGTTTCATTTATCGAGTAAGCGTCGTGAAATAAAGGTTTCCGTGTGGGAAACAGTTTTCAAATGGACTTCTGATTGTTCGTTTTTTTGTGATTTCAAAAGAGAGTTCTCGTGTGGAGGACAGTTTTTAAATGATTCTTGGATGATTGAAATTAGGGTTTCAAATAAAGCTTCTGGGTAAGGAGCAGCTTTCTAGAATGTTTGTTGCTTGTGCATCGCATCATCCTTCGCTTAAGGACTTGCTTAGATTCATACAGGTTTAAGGACTGCTAGCTGTATGAATCTTATTGAGTTGTTTTGTTGTTCGTGGTGAATGAATGGTGGTTGTGATCCTGTTGTTTGTTGTGGACGCCGTGCAAATACAGGGGAGGTTCTGTCCGTGTGTACAGTAGACCCTGTATTTGTGGCGGGTCTGTGCGTGGCGCGGGCTAGGCTTTCAAAAAAAAATTGGCACGTTTTTTCGCATATAGAACTAGCCCGGGGCGTGACAGCTGGGGGGTAGTTAGCAGCTAGGGTTAGGGTTAACAAGTGAGAAACCCTAGAGGCCTATATGTATACATGTGCCAACTTACATATAAGTCCACCAAAAGTCAGTATTTACTACTGAGTCCCTCACAGCACGTGCATTTTGCGCGTATGCACCACCACGAAAAGTCTCACGCGATTCGGTACATAAAATACTGTAACTTTTCGCGGAACATCAAGATTAACCTTTTGACCTTCCCTCGGTAACCGCATTACATCTTGCGATCCGTCCGTCAGATTTCTGAACGGATAGTGCCAGCGCGTTCGGCACTGCCGAGACATCGAACTCACGATTTTGTTTCATTCGATAAGGCTGTCGATTCGCGACGAACTCATCCTCTTTCCGATTCATCCATACATCAATTGCTTACTTGTCGATAATCAATTTTTAAATCCTCTCGATTAGCGAACTCGTGACCAAAGTTCATCGTCACCAACTTTCTTTCACACGATAGGTCCCTATCTGAGGGTTCACACGCAAAGCGGAGCTTCGGTAAGCTTTGCATAGTCAACACAATAAAGAATAAAAGTCTATTTTTCGACAAGGTCCAGTTTTCTCGAAAACCGTGTATCAAATCCAAAATCTGCTAGCGTCATTGAGTCCAGAATAGTCTGACAGTTGAAAACGAGCTATTGGACCACTATGAACGGAGTCCGATACACTCCAAAAGTCATCTCTAATCATCGGCCTCTCCGAAAAACCAAGGTTACTATTCACCTTAAGTGAATATCGTAAATCACGTAACTCTTTGATTTTTAATCATTTTCTCCCGAAACTTGACGAGTGATTATGTAATTAAAATACACACAAAAACATCGTCAACGAAGAGTCAAATTAGGCAGTAAAAATCTCAGTCCTTACACCCGGTGGGACTCTTAGGTATTAATCTTTTTACAGATACGATAGTTGATGAGAACCCTCTTAACCTTCGAAATAGAGCTGTTCCCGGATCTTCTAGGAACGAACCAGTTACAAGTGCTGAAGATTTGAGTGCTATTGTGGAGCACAACCCTCCTGGGACTGAACCAGTTACAAGTGCTGAAGAGTGCTATTTTTAACTAGTGCCGGTATTTTGATGGAAAATTAAAGTTCTACAGTTGCCACAGGTAGTCAATATTTTTTTGACCAAAACTAGGCCACTCTTTAAATCATGTTCAAATTCAAACAGCCTTTTATTCAGGATGTGCAATCACCTGCCTAGCCTACTAGCACTGTGACCCGTTAAGTTAAACTATTGTGCTAAAATATTTAAAATTAGTTATTTATGAATGTATTGATAATATATAAGACTCTAATATTCTTTTACATTAACTGAGATAAAATTATTAAGGAGCAAAGATTATAAGTCAGATTCACTACATTGGTGATTTTTTCATACCAGCTTGATGTGTTGTTAATATGTAAGTATGCTTATAACATTATACTATAGACTTCGTACATGAGTAAATCAACAACCGCGGTATAATATATGTCAACAACTCAATTAGCTATTAAAAAATTGTAACTAAAGAATTCACAGCAATGAACTTTGGAGTATAGGGTAAAAAAAAAGCTATTATTTTTTATTCTTAAAAAAATGATATCGTACTATAATGACAATAATAAAATTGTGAAGCATCATGTAGAATTTTCAAATTTTTTTTATGTTATGGAAAGGTAGTATGCTACTCGCTTTCTTGAAGCAACTAGTTTTTGAATTTGGGATCTTAGATATATAGCAGTCATTAAGCTCTTGACCAACTACACTAGATATGATCCGTTGGGTTAGCACAATTAATGTGTGTTTAGTAACTGAAATCTACGCTAATTACAACTATTTATATACGTTGTGTTTCGATTTAGGCTAAATTATACCTTGGTCATCAAACTTTGAGATGTATGATACTTTGATTCTCAAATGACCGAATAGTGGCGTGTCGTTAATGTGTTGTTAATGTGACAATATTGTAATCGATAATGTGACAATATTGTAATCGATAATGTGACAATAACCATGATTTTGCATCACAAACACATTAGTGAAATAGCAGCATCATGTCAACTAAATTGGAATGTGAAATTTAATTGCAACAATACTGAAAAAAAATTGAGATAGAAATTATGGTAAATTAACGTTTAAAAATCAAAAGTGTAAAGACTCTTATTATTACTGTTTCCACCTGCTACTTTTTTAATTTATTACTTTTCGCTTGCGAATATATCAATGCAGAAAAATTGATGTGCACTTGCGTTAGTGGTCAAAATATGAAGACTGCCCGCCCAACGACGCCCTCCCCAACGACGCCGGCGGCTGGTGCAACCCTCCTCTGCGCCATTTCGACCTCTCCCAGCCCGTCTTCCAGCGCATAACCCTCTACAAAGCCGGCATCGTCCCCGTTGCTTACAAAAGGTCTTTTTCCTTCTTTCATTATTATTATTTTTCCCTATTATTATGTCTCGGTTTTGAAATTTTGTGAAAATTACGTTACGTATATTAAGAAATATGAGTTAGGCTAGAATACTATTATTAACAAAAAAGTCATTAGTACCATTAGATGTTCGGCACCTCCTCTGGCCTTTAGGCGTACGTAGGAATGTGCATTAGTGGAATAATACGATCTACGGCATGAAAATGATCAAATCGATAGATCTAACAGTAAAAAACTTGATAGCATCAAGTGCTTGCTGCTATTAATAGCATAGTAGTCCGACTCTAAAAAATATATATATTATGATGTTTTTCTTTGCTTTTTTTTTTTCTGTTTGCAGGGTGCCGTGCAGGAAGAAGGGGGGAATCCGATTCACCATCAATGGCCACTCGTACTTCAACGTGGTGCTGATCACGAACGTGGGAGGGGCCGGGGACGTGCACACGGTCTTCGTCAAGGGGTCGAGAACCGGGTGGCAGCCCATGTCCCGCAACTGGGGCCAGAACTGGCAGAGCAACACCTTCCTCAACGGCCAGGCCCTCTCCTTCAAGGTCACCACCGGCGACGGCCGTTCCGCCGTCTCCTACGACGTGGCCCACGCCGATTGGTCCTTCGGCCAAACCTTCAGCGGGGCCCAATTCAATTGATCTTATAATATAGTGTCTTATTAGTAGAAACTATAGATGAGAAGGGCTTATTTTGAATGGCCTTTCTATCGTATTATTTTTAGATTGTTAGATTATTTAGATTTGGATTTTGTGCCTTTTCTTTAGGGCCTTTTTAGCAGGTTACGGGATGGGACTATTGTGGCTTTTTATTGGTGAAAATTGGAAGAGGTGGACTCCTAAATACCACCCGCCAATTTGCTAGGAAGTTAAATAGCTTCTTTGCGTGCTTTCTCTTTTTTTTCAAATCCGGGTTTTTCTGGAAGCTTTCCGGAAAGTTGGTGAGGCGATTGGCTTTGGGCTTCCAGTGGGGTATTAATTATGTCTTATTTTGTACTGAACCATTTCTATGAAGCTTTGAGTTAATTTTCTATGATAAGATTCTATTATAAGTACTTTTTTTTGATGAAACAGGGGTATACCCTATTTTACAAGGGTCAGATCAGAAGTGAATCTAGATCTGAGAGGAGTTCAAGGACAGTACACACAGATCGATACACCCACCCAATGCTGTCCTATCTACCTAGGGCGTAGATCCAAAGTTTGACAGTACCGATAATTTTACTTTCCAGAACCTCGCTTTGAGTCGCTCTATTATCAAAGATTCTGCAATTAAGCTCTTTCCATAGCTCCCAGCACATCGCTGTGAAGCAGAGGTCCAGCAATTTTCTAGTTCTCCCAGACATTGTCGATCGAAGCCGGGTCCATCTTGCTGCTATCCCTCCAGCTTCACTGATCAATTGGGGACGAATGCCCGGGGTGATGTGCCTCAACCCATTCCACACTGATTTGGCGTAGGCACAGTGTATTAGCATGTGCTCGAGGGTTTCAGATTCAGAGTTACATAATACGCAAATTGACGGGCCGTACCAGCCTCGCTTTGCTAAAACATCTGCCGTTAACAATTTGTTTCTTGCCGTTAGCCACATGAATATTTTCACTCTGAGTGAAATTTTAAGTCTCCAAAGAAAAGGAATAAGGCAGTTGTTAATACCATCGTGGATCATGAAGTTGTAAGCACTTTTTGCAGAGAAACTTTCGGTGTTGTTCCATCGCCAGATAATTGAATCAAAGACGGTTTCCGAGAGTTGTAGGTTGCTGATTCTATTATAAGTACTGATGCTGCTTATTTTGTGTTTCTTTTACCTGCTTTATAACTCATTTCAGAATACATAGATTCTGACTCTAAATTTTATGAACAAAATATATTAATGGCGTCATGTATTTAAGCCATCAAAATATATCTCGAGAATATTAATTTAAAAGCTCTTCTTAGTTTGTAATAAATGTGCACGTATAAAAATGCTTAAATGAGTCAGGAATCTCTGATGTGCGTAAATTTCGAAATCTGACCCATTTTGAAGTGTCCTTTGACTACATAAGAGGTTTCATTTGACCAATACTGGTGGAGCATATCCAACTGCACATCATCTTTTGCAGCGTCTAAGAAAAGCTCTTTCTAAGAGAGAGAGAATGTGTACCGAACAAGCTGGTAAGTGCTTAAATTTATGTAGGGCTACTTGTACTAGCTGTAGATTACCCTCCCATGTACTTAAAACAAAGTAAACTCTTCAAGAAACCAATTAACAACCACTGAGTTAATTGATATCTTTTAAATATAAAAATATTTAAATATTATTTTTTACTAATTTAAATTTTTAAAAAATAATGATTATTTCATATTATTTATCATGATATCATAATAAGAAGTTCTGAGTTGGAGTTACGTCAGGCTCCTACTATAATTGATTTTTTTACTTTTAATTCAAATTCACGTTATGGACCTATCAAAAAATTTGGAGTCCATAAATGAGGAAGAGTGTTAAATATAAAAATATTATTTTTTATTAGCTTAAATTTTTAAAGTATAGCGGTTGTTTCATATATATATCAATTCCAGCTCATTTGTTCACAAATGGCACTCGAATTTAGAATCCACTGCCAAAATGAACATTTTGGTACTCTTATACGTAGCAAAATTTCATATAAAAAGAAAATTATTTTACAAAAAAGTTATTCAGAAAAATTAAATTGATTTGTATATATTGTCCTTCCATGCGTCGTTATTAATGAACATAAATGCGCACTGGAATTAAAGCACTTCTGTTTACCTCATTATGCTGAGCAGGTAGTTAAGTGTGTCCAACAACCTGGTAGTAGTTGCATTATGGTTTTGAACTTTTAATACGGCCGTCTTAGGAGAAAACTTTTTACTGCCACACATTGAAGGCGGCGTGTTTTCTTTTGCCTTACACCATGTGCAAGCATAGCATCTTTCCTAAGACGATTCTTTGGTCTCCACTTTTTGACCCAAAATTTGATTAATTTGAATGGAAATTTCCTCTTCTTTTTACCAAAATGCACTTTAAATTGAAAGATGGTTTAAGGTGTAATATGCGTTTTCAGAGAAAGACACGAAATTAAAAGATTTCGATCATTTGAAATACCTTCGGAGCATTCTGGTTGAATCTAGGCATATCAAGAGAGTGCAGTTTGTAAGCATCGCATTTTTACGTGGCTGGGATGCTGATCCCTCAGGTGTTAACCAAGATCGGCTCATCAATGTGCCGCAGTGGTATGACGCAGGAAAGGCCGAGTACTTCGCCTCGTCCTCCACCCTCTTCGTCATCGAATTCATTCTCTTCCACTACGTCGAGATCCGGCGGTGGCAGGACATCAAGAACCCCGACAGCGTCAACCAGGACTCCATCTTCAAGACTACAACCTCCTGCCTAACAAGGTCGGATACCCCGGCGGCATCTTCAACCCCCTCAACTTCACCCCCACCGTCGAGGCCAAGGAGAAGGAGATCACCAATGGTAAGTGCCAAAATTACTTACTTGAGTCCTTCATCGGATTAGTTGTTACATGATTTTTGTTTGTCCAATAAGTGTTTATGATAATGCGTAGGGAGATTGGCGATGCTGGCATTCCTGGGCTTTGTGATTCGGCACAATGTGACAGGGAAGGGACCTTTTGAGAATCTGCTGCAGCACCACCCATGGCACAACACCATCATCCAGATCCTCAAGAGTTAAGATTCTTATTATTTGTAACAAGAGGCTTGGGTGGGGGCTTTTTGTTTTTGTGAGGTGGATGCCATAGTGTGACAGCAAAAGGAGAAGATAAAAAATGATGGAATTTAGTGTCATGTACAGAAGATTATTGAGCATCATTGTAATGCTATCTGTGCTTTTCTCGCTACCAGTAGATTTTCACTAGTTTCAAGAGAAAATTCATCCTTTTTATTCTTCGTAAGCTGACACTCTAGCTTTTGATAGCTATTGCTTGACGACACATTTCATCTCACAACATAGTAGTTTAACTCCGATTTGCCCCTTACTCTGAATAATAGAAGCCTAGAGTTTTTTACCAACCAAGAGTTATTACGGCTTCTTTCAACAATCCCATCTAAACAACACTCTAGCATAAACTATAGCAAGGCACATGGGCCTTAATAAGGTTCAAATTGGAAAAAGAAACTTGCCGAACCCCTACACTGACAAATTTATAGATTACTAAGTTTGAGGCAAAATAACTACACTAGATTCATCCTAGAGGAATTCTATATATATTACCATGGAAACGGCATTGAAAGGGCCAGCAGTATATTAAACTTTAAAAATCATAGTATCCGAATGCCAGGAAACAAAAGCAGAAAAAATTTCAGTGAACTTGGATCTGATTAGAATCAGATCATTTTCTTTCGTGTCAAGCTATTTACAGAGGAAGTCGATGTACAATAAATAAAGAGTCCTTCGAGCTCAAGGATTAGCAACTCCAAATTCAGGATGCCATTTTACGAAACTGTTTACATACTTAAATCTACATGACACCAAGATATAACAACTAGGAAAGACATCATTTTTATGAGAGGCTTACCAATAAGATAACAATGATACCACCTGAAAAATTAAGGCATCTCAGGAAACTAACCTTCAATTGTTCAGATGCAACTAATCTGAAGTCGAACTGAAGCTTCAATTAATTCACTCCTTTTACAAAAAAGAACTAGAAGAGGATATGAACCTTCAACTAATTCACCCTCGACACATACAATCAGGAGTAGGGTATGTATAGATGGATTGCTTTGGCTTCCTCAACCGAATTTGTCCGTATCTACCTTTGTGCCCCGCCCAAACAGCCTGCTCGAACTCAGACCATCCCATGCTCTTGTTCAAAAAGAGCTGACCTAGCAATGCCATATTGGGCCGTATGGTCTTCAAGTTTTCATAGGTCCGGTGGCCCAGCTGAAACCATCGAAAGCTCGTTGTCAAAAACTTTAGCTCAACTCCTTCGGTGCAATTATCGCGTGCTAGTGAGGGCTGGGTGTGAAATTTGAAGATTTGAGGGACTTATGTGCAGTCGTATATGGGGCTTAGTTGGTCAATACGCATATAATACGCGTATTATTCGCGAACTACTGAAATACCGTATGAAACGGTCCGTCTGTGAATTTTTTCCAGCGATCCGGAATAATACGCGATTTTTTTCCTCGCTCAAGAAATTCGCGATCAAAACGGCATCCCTGAATAATATTCTGAAAAATTCGACGTGGGCGGCGGCGGAAGGACGAATTTTTTTGAAAAATTTGGATTTGGCGGCTGCGGAAGGACGAGATTTTTCGGACCGGCGGCCCGCGACCACTGCTTCGATGATCTATGCATCTCGTCCTGAGCAATCGAGAAACCTTGGCTTTCGATTTTGAAGAAATGGTGGCGGAGCAACAGTAAAAGAAGAAAAAGAAAAGTGAGGATGAACAGGAAAAACACGCGGCGTTGGCGCGACTAAAAAGTCACGGTCCACGAGGCTGCACTCAGCCTCGTGGACCGCGCTGAGTGAGAGGTCCACATGGACCTCTCACTCTCGGCCCTCGGTGGGTGTATATATATATATATATATATAACTTTATATATATATAAATGATACATTTTATTTTATATTTTCTTTAGTTTTAAGTTTATAGAAATTATAATTATTTATGATAATAGTATTACTTTTTTTATAAAAAAATAATTTAGTAGCCGAACTTTTGATTCCGAATTTTTAAACGCTGAACGTATAATTCTCGTATAAATCACATATCCGAATAATTGACGAATCCGTTTTTTAAACCGTATTTTTTACCGAATTTAAAAATTAAAATACGAATTTTATTCGAATTATATCCGTACCGAATTTTTGCCGAATTCGAATTAACTAACTATGATATGGGGTTTATATATGTATATATATGTATGTATATATATGTTTTTGGATATATATATAGAGAGAGAGAGAGTCTGGCTGGGGTGCTTCTAATAGCACCAAGCATTTGGTGCTACCAAGTCTTTCACCGTTAGATTTACCCTTTTGACCATTTCTATCCTTTAGATCATACTATTCAACCAACCACCCACTCAACTCTAGGGGACCACTATCATCCTAACCACACATCTCTTACCCTCCCCATCGCCACCACCGCCACCCCTGCCCTCCCCATTGCTCGAAGCCATGCAATCATTAGAGGTGAAGCTTGGCTGCAACTCCTCACCGTCGTCGCCGACCACCGCACCACGGCGCCCCTTCTTGTCGGGGCCAACCCTTCTTGGCCAGCGTCAATCACCCAAGGCGGCACAGAAGCTAGAGAAGATCATTGATGCCCTGCTGCTCTAGGTTTGGGCTTGGGCGAGGGTTCTTGTTGGCCAAGCACACTATTCTGGCTGATCCCGACGCCAGCGACCCTCGGTTAGTGAGCACGGCCTTCCTGAATACTTATTGATGGTCATGCTCATCTTCATTGCAATCTATTTGACTCCGGATCTCAGAATTTATAATGTTGCTCCCAGGCCACCTGAGGCTGGAAGGAAAAGGTGGCTCTAACTTGTTCCCCGGCTATCGGTCACACTCCGGATAGTGAGCACGGTGTCCGAGATGTCGAAATCTTCGGGACTACATCAAAGGTTAGATTCCAAATCACAGAATCTTCAGTAATGAATATAAACTCCTTTTATGGTATTTTTATCGCACGGCAGGTGTTCGACAAAATGATGAGGTGACGCTTTTGCATCGTGGCTATCTCGGATAGCAAGATTCAGGTGTAGGATGTTCGAACAAGGTGTTCGAAGCCTAGGAATCCCTTTTTGTGGCGATCGACACGATATTAACTGATATAATATTAGTGTTTTGGTTTCATTTTCACAAAGCGGGTTCCGCTGCTAGTTGCAATGGTAGAGAAGCCTTGTTTGCTGGTTGGAGACTTAGTGGCATGAAGCACGGACCAGCGAGCGATCGTAGATGGGTTCCGGAGCCAAAACGGCAATTTTTAAAAAATCAGCATGGCTTGTTTTGGGGTTTTCACACCTGTCTCGCACCACTTGCTGTGCGGCTATTCCAACACCAAAAATGAGTGTTTTGGGACAGTAAGATAATCTAATGACATTCAAAATATTTCAGAACAGTTCAGAGCTGAACCAAACCCCGAAACACAAAAATCACACAATATCGGACGCAAATTTTTATCGCGTGGGTTGCTGCTATTCGCAGTAGTGGTTGGGCCTTATTAGCTAGTCACTCGATGAGGTTTGATATCTCTGGTGGCAGAAACAAGGCTGTGGGTGGTTTTGATAACAAAATAAACATCCCTGGAGTCAAACCGGTGATTTTCGGGGTTCTAATTTTACGTTTTGGCGCACTTTTCGTGCGGCTGTCCAAACAGCATAAAATTGGTGTTTTCGGATAGCAGGCGAGGTAAGTTAGGTAGTCTTGTTTTGGGATACTCCGTAAGTGGGGTGGCATCTCGACGAGCCGGTGTGATGATCGGGCGAGTTTTCGATGACTGGTAAACAAAATCTGAAAATCCGATCGTACTTATAATATGGATTCGTGGCTTAAGTCACGGTCCTAGGTAATTAGCAGGTTTTGTGCTAATTACAGATTTATGGGCTTTATATAGGTCCGGGTGGTAGTTTAGGGCACTGGCAAGAGGTCGACAACCCGGGTCAGCTCTATGGTAGAGGTGGTGCTTCGAGCTGATAGGTGGTGGTGGACTGTATTTACTCAATTTCTATTCCTTATACTCTATGGCACTCAATTATTCTTTTTTTACATGTCGTCTTTTTTACTTCATTTTTGGCATATATTACTATCTTATATAGTAGTTGTATGATACTCGACATGTAGAGTAGATTTCCAGACTTCATGACTATCAGAAGACCTTCTTGGTCTAGGTGACATGGCACTATTTCACTTCATTGTGACACAACCTTTTTGGTCTTTGGTTATGCTGTCTATACGCCATGGCATTCGACTTTATGCCATAGTTATCGACTTTTCGCTGAGGGTTATTGTTCACATCACATGACTTTGCCACTGTGCTGGGGGGTATACATAGACACCGTGTCGGTTTGGCCACCAACGAAAGGTATATTTATCCAGATAGGTCATCCATTGTGATGCATGGATCAAGTCGGTGCATTATGGTAGCGAGCAATGCCTTAGGTCGACGGACCAATATGGCAGGTTATGTATTGTGTTCGGGCTTGAACTTCTGTTTTTGAGGCATACTAGTTGGATAGTTTCCCTTTTATAGTAGTGGCATTCGTTTATATATTTTGTTCATATTCATATCTTGCTACTGTAGGCTTTATTTCTAGCTGATCATCTATGGTAGGTTATAGGTAGGGGTGGAAACGAGCCGAGCTCGAGCGAGCTTACCTCAGCTCAAGCTTGGCTTGAAATTAATTTCGAGCCTAAATTTAGGCTCAAGCTTGGCTTGAAATTAATTCAAGCCGAGCTCGAGCGAGCCTAACTTCGAGTCGAGCGAGCTCGAGCCCTAAACGAGTCGCTTGAAATTCTTAATATCATGCAATTTATAGTTTAATTTTTATAAAATATTATTTAAAATTTGATACAAAAATATATCTAATAATTAAATATACAAAATGAATGCATGAAATATGATATTATAATATTAAAATAATAATGTAGGAGAAGCGAATTTACGAGCAAGTAAAACAGGGAGAGCAATTAGAGTAGGATTTTGCTGGTTTGGTTTTGTGGGCCCAATAACCTAAACTCTATATACATATAATTAAAATAGATAATATATATTATTATATATAATTAAAATATATATTATCTATAAACTATATATTAATCCCCAATGTTGTAAGCTGACATGGCACATTCTCCTTAATTTGGATTTTTTTTTATTTTTTTATTTTTTACTGTGGGCCCCTCCTCTCTCTCTCTCTCTCCACCGCATAACCCTTCATCTCCCCCACCATCTCTCTCCTTTCCCACCGCATAACCCTTCATCTCCCCACCGCATATTCCCTCATCTCCCCACCACACTCTTTTTCTTCATCTTTCCACCACCGCGTCCCCCCATCTCCCTCTCTCTCCCACTCCTCGCCCAGATCCTTTTTGCGGCGCTTATCCCCTCTCTTCCCTCCCAATCCCCCCTCACTCGCCACCTCTCCTCCCTCTTTTGATCTCGGACCGACGAATGCCCGCAGCGACCACCCCATCCGCCCTTCCTCGCTCCCCTTCGTCGCCCCTTTCCTCTCCTCCTTACTTCTCAATCGCTATCCTAGGGACGTCACCAGCATGCCAACTCGCCCCACAGCCGCGACCGCGAGGTCTACGTACGAAATCGCCATCGGAGGGTTTTGCACGCTGCGGAAGATGCTTGATGCCCTAAGGAGGCTATCATCAGCAACAAATTTGTAAGATGGCTTTTATATATTTTTTTATAATGTGAGATGGCTTTTATTTTTTTTTCTTTTACTCTTTTTCCTTTGTGTATGGTTGAATGGTTATTGTTAATTCTTATAACCAATTTTTCTAAACTATGATTGTATGAGTTTTAATCTTTATCGAAAGTATTGTACTTACTGCCGTCAGATATTTATTTAAAAATATGCAATTATTAAAGATTTGACTTCTGCTTAATTCTGTTTAACTATTTGTTACACCAAAATTGTGGTGAGAATTGGAGATTAATAATGTAGTTGTAAATTAATTGGTTTTTATATTCACTACTGCATGATGAATATTTTTCAGGTCTCTCACCGGCGCACAAATATAATTATAGGCACCTGCACCTTTTGTATATTTTCAATCATTATAACTTTCCACTATTTTGATCCATGTATCTTTAAATATTGCATTGTTTTAACTATTTTTAATTGGTTCTCATTTACAGAAAAAATTGCCAAACTAATTAATGCAGGTGAGATTGATTCATTAGAGCTCATCACAATGAAGACCGTCAAGGTACTTTCGAGTTATTGCGTGTTTCTATATATATTACAGCTATTTTGTCTGCTTAACACGAAGTATAGTATTTCATGGTATTAGGATACAGGTGCTATTGGGAAGCAAATAAAGGATGGTGTGCGATTAATCGGTCGCGCTGCACAACATATCAAATGGGCAATTGAGGCAAGCTTTTTTTTTCTTAATTATCTCTAATTTGGCATCCAAGTTAATTGTTGATCTTTGTATGTATCCTTCTGCTATCACTTTTCTATGACTGTTAAACAGAAAATACATTGTGTAAAATATTTTAACTAATAAAAGCAAACAGAAAAGACTGCTCCAGTAAAAGAAACTTTTGTATAAACATATGGAATAGTGTCGTAATGTTAGCTTCAGGACTTTCGAGGGGGAGGCGTGCAGGGGTTTTGCCTCAGGAGGCTCGGATCGACGAGGCGAGAGAGTTGGATGTGGTGTTGAAGAGCGCGGAAGGGGGCGGTCACATCCCGTCTCCGAAAAGGCTTTATTAACCATAAATCTTTGGAAAAAAAAACTTTTAGTAGTTATTTTTTTAAAATTTTATTAAATAGTTTAATAGTTGCTCTCTTTAAATATTGAAGTTGTACTTACATATAAATAAAATTCTATAAAGCTTCAAGACTCATGAACGTGCTACTACTAATGTTGCTGTTGTCATAGCTCGGCTAGGCGGTTCATCGACTTTCGTTGGTATAACAACTTTGATATTCATATGCAACACCATAATGTTTTAAGAGGAATTTCATTTGGATAAGAAAAGAGAATATGACATGTAAACTATTTTTATATGATTATTGTATGTAAATTTGCCCTATTCAATTTGCTTTCTGTTATTTGAATTCCTTTCTTTTATTTGTCTTTGTTCTCTGCTGAATTGTATTCTCATTCTTAAAAATTTTTTAATGTACTTTTTATATTATTAATCAATCAAATGTGGTTTTTTTTGTTGATTTTGCTTTATATTTTTATTTATTTATTTAATTCGTAAATTTTTACTATAATTTCTATCCGCCGCATCGCGCGGGTTGCTACACTAGTATATAATTATATATAATTATATATATATATATAGAGTCCGACTATTATACTCTTATAAGTATAGACCCTTAGATCTACCCCTTTGAATATTTTCACCCGTTAAATTATACTATTAAATATATAGAATTAAGCTACTATACTATTAATAGTACTAAGCGTTTGATGCTATTAGGTTTTCGGTCCTTGGATGAAGGGATGTGTGGTTAGGATGATAATGGTTCCGTAGAGTTGAGCGGGTGATTGGTTGAATAATATGATCTAACGGGTGAAAATGGTCAAAGGAATAGATCTAACAGTGAAAAACTCGATAGCACCAAACGCTTGATACTGCCGGTAATATAGTAGCCGGACTATATATATATACATACATATACATACATACATATATATACATACATACATATATATACATACATACATATATATACATACATACATATATATACATACATATATTTACATACATACATATGTATATTTACATACATACATATATATACATACATACATATATATATACATACATACATACATACATACATACATACATACATACATACATACATACATACATACATACATACATACATACATACATACATACATATGTATGTATGTATGTATATATATATATGTATATATATGTATGTATGTATGTATATATATATAGAGCTTGACTGGGCTACTATCGGTAGTAAACCGCCCCGTTTACTACCGATTTATTTTCAATGCTGGAGCTTCCAAATTGACGATCGGCACCGTTGAACATGATCTAGACCATTTAAACTATCTAGAAATCAAATTTTATGCTTTTTTGATATCATTAACCGAACGATCAAAGTGTTACAAAATCTGTAATTTTAATGGCCGATATGGTGTGTTTGCTCGTTTAACGGTATAGAAGAATCCAAATCAACTAAATTTTTGTTAGAAAATTCTTTGAACTATTTAAAATAAGATCTGTACTCTTGATCTTGATTACAAGACTTCTATCATCACTTTTTATAGGATATTCATTTTCAGCCATTCATTTTCTGTTCACTTGATGGACAAGAGAACAATATCGAAAAAGCGTGAAATTGATTTCCAGATAGTTTGAATGGTCTAGATCATGTTCAACGGCGCCGATCGTCGATTTGGAAGCTCCAGCATCGAAAACAAATCGGTAGTAAACCGCTCGGTTTACTACCGATAGTATTCTAGCAAAACTCTATATTATATATATATATATACATACATACATATATACATATATACATACATATATATATATATACATACATATATATATATACATACATATATATATATATACATACATACATATATACATACATACATACATATATACATACATACATATATACATACATACATATATATATACATACATATATATAATATATATATATATACATATCATCAGGAACACCTTTCCATGGAATAACCAATGCACCACCAGTCTCCTATAGTACTGGTAATTACCCAAGATATCCTATATCTTCTACTACTGAAGAACAACAGTATCCTTATGGAAGAAATGTTAAAATAAAAGGAAAACGCTTTCCTATAGAAGCACCCATTAAACTACAAGAAGCAGGATCCGGTAAAATCTTAAATACTCAAGCTCGGCTTGAAATAAATTTCGAGCTTTTTTTTTCTGCTCAAGCTCGGCTCATTTAATTTCGAGTCGAGCTCGAGCGAGCCGAATTTCGAGCCGAACGCGAGTCGAACACGAGCCGGCTCGCTCATTTGCCAGCCCTAGTTATAGGTTAGGTCTTGGTTTGGACTATCAGTCCTTGGAGGCATATTAGTTGGATGGCATTTCTTTTACAGTAGCGGCATTTCTATTTATATTCTATTCATATATACATACATCATGCTACTATAAGCTATTTTATTTCTACCTGATTACATATTTATATATTTCTTGTGTAACTTATGTTTTCGATGAGTATGGCTTGCCTTCGTGACTCTGTGGTACCCACTGAGAAATCTTAGGTTGGTTTCTCATCTCACGATTTCACAAGTAGTACCGATAGGGAGGAGATCAGGTTGCGGCGCAAGGTCACGACATAGCTAGCTTGCACTAGCGGTCTCGTACACTATGACTTATTCTGTTTCTTGTATTCTTTCTCTTACCTTTATTATCGTCATTGACATAGACTTTATGATTGGTTTAGTTAGTTTGATTGCTTGACTTAAATTGAATATTGGATACTTGGTAATAAGGTATTTGTTTTTTCTTCTGAGATTATGGCATGGTGATGTGGATTTATGGCACTGGTATTTGTGGTTTTATGGTTTCTAATGGCAAAACAGTTTTCTACCTCTCTTGGTAGCCAATTTTCAAAAAAGCTATATTTTCGTGTGAGAATTCGAATTTATTTTTGAAATTTTGAATTTGAATTCAGTGTTTTCTCTCCCTCTACTTTATTTTTGTATGCATGTGTATTTGTATATGTATATATATATATATATATGTATAGGTGTATATATATACGTATATATAGGTATTATTTGTGTATTTTATGGTTTTGAGTTTTGTTGGGGGAGAGAGGATGGATTGTGTCGCAGTTCGGAGTCTGTTTCTGACGATCCAAAATGATAGATTCAATGTCTCGGTAGTGCTGAACGCAATGGCGCAATCCGTTCTTACATGCGATGGTCGGATCGTGAGATATCGCGAGATCTTCGCTGAGAGGTCGTTATGCATATTTGATCGTTTCGCGAATTGGACCCTGTTTCACGCACCGTTTTGCGTGAGATCGAGTGTGGAGGGGTGTCTGTGCATTTTGTGCATGCTGTGAGGGACTCGGGACTAAATTCCCAAGTTGCGAGGGGCTTGTTGTAATTGTGCATGTGGTATTTATGTGTGTGTGAGTGGAGAGTTTGCTTGTTGCTCTCTTCTCTCCCCTAGCTCTCCCCCAGCAGGGTGCCACCCTCTCCTCAGCTCCCCTGCCCACCTCCCTGTGCACCGTCGACCGCCGCCGACCTCCCTTGGCCGGCGGGGAGCTCCGGCACCCTCTCCCTTGCTTTCTCTCTTTTTCTTCTTCTTCTTCTTCTTCTTCTTCTTCTTCTCCCCTGCAGTGTGCACCCAGGGTGAACCCATGCCCTAGGTTCCCCTGAGGTGGCACAGCTGCCGGCAACCAGCCCCGCCGTCGGGAGCCGCCGCCGAGAACCGCCGCGCCGCAGCTAGCTGCTGCTGGAGCTGCTGCGGGCTGAGGGAGTTGGTCCCGAGCTGCCGCCGCCTCCCGCCGACGCAGCAACCTCCGGCCAGCTCCGGGAGGACCTCCGCCGCCGTCGCCTTTCTCCCCCGCCGCCCCCGTGCCGCCGGTGCACCGCCGCAGCCGCCGCTGTTGCAGCTAGGGCTGCTAGGGCAGCCGCGGCCGAGCTCCTTGCGCCGTCACCGCCGCCGCCTTTTCTTGTCGCGGTCACCTCCCACCCGACGTCTGGCGACCCCCTCTTGCCGGTGCTCGCGTCCCCGCCGGCCGCCGTCGCCGTTCGTTGTCGGCGCCGCCGTGCCCTAACCACCCGAGAGCTTGTTCTCTCCCCGCGTCGTCGCCGCCGCCGCTTCCTGCCGCCGGTTGAGGTGAGCTCCCCCTTCCTCACCTACCCCGCGTCCGACCCTGGCAGCCGGCCGGAGCAAGCTTGCTCCGGCCAAGCTGGTTTTTGCTTGGTTTAGGCCGCATGCATGGCTCTGGCCTTTCTGTTTCCTCCCGAAGCTCGGGAAGGTGAGCACGATGATCGCGGCGACGTGTTGATCACCATGCTCACCTTATTTTTCTATTTTGGCGCGCCGTTTCGCTGTTTGGCCCTTGTCGGCATTATCATCGCATGTGGGTGCTATTTTTATGGGTTGTTTGAGCCTGCGACTGTTCCTGTCGTAGTGGGGCTGTGAGCACGGCCTCTGTTGCGTCGTTCCCTATCCGCTGGTGCTTGCGGAAGGTCTTGCGGACGAACGGAGTGCTCAAACGGCCTTCTTTATGCTTAATATTGTGTGAATGTTGCTTGTTTTGGGGTCCTTGCGATTGTGGCAGTGTTGTGATGCTGTGGGCAGCAAGGGCATGACCCTTGAGGCCCTGTGGACTGGTTGTCCAACCCCTTCGCCCTTCGTGGAGATCAGATTGAATTCTGGTGCGTTTTCCGACGAAATAGTCGACGGAATGCGTGTTTTAGTCGTGCGACTCACTTGCTGGTTTTGCGAGTGACTTGGCTTCGTCGTATAGCCTCGTTGGCTGTTCCTCATCGCTGTCCCGAAGTTTCGAGGACAGCGGATGAGTGACGAAGGGTTTCGGTGCCAAATCGACATTTTTCGGGAACCCGGAAAGCCGTTTCGGGTGCGTTTGTGTTCGTGGCACCCCGAGCTTGTGCTCGCTGTCCTGTCACCTTGTTTTGTGTGTTTGGGGACAGCGGAGGACCTGGTTTGGTTGTTGGTACCCCTGTGGGGCTTGGTGTGGTTTCGGGATCGTCCCGGTGGGTTTTTCGGACGATCCGTCAGTTTCGGGTTGTGAGCGCCTTGTGTTTAGTGTCGACTTGGTGGACCTTGACCCTGTGAGTCTTTCGTAGGTCCTGTCGTGGTTTCCGGGAGTCGTTGGTGTTAGGCTCTATCATTTCTACAGGTGGGTACTTCGATCCGGAGTCGGTTCAGTGGACTACGGTGATACCTTTCTATCCCTTCTCTTGCATTTCGTTATTAGTTCACTTGACTCCTGTTGACTCTACTTATGTGTGCTTACCTTAGTAGAGTAATTGTTGTTTGCATGATTATTGAGACGACCTCGTTGGTCGGTGGTGATCGCCTGTTGTTCCGAGCGATCCTCGTATTTCGGTTTATCAGTTGCTTCACGGCTCGTTGTCGTTCTGTGGATTGAGCATTCGCATCGATCGTCACAGCTCTTCTAGCACCTCACGTATGCCAGCGGTCTGATCCACCGTTTGGGTCTTTTTTTCCGGAAAAGGGTCGCGTGTGTTCGACCCGTGAGCCTCGACGCATGTGCGTCTGGTAGGTTTTGTGCCGAGGGATGAGCAGGTTGTGACAGTGCCAGGGATCCGTCCCGATGGCTTATGGATTGGGTATACATTTGTGGTTATCATTGTTGATGCATATACTATTTGCTTGCAGTAGCAAAGTTATTCAGTTGTATGTCAGCCTCATACTTATTTGTGCTACTGTTTACCTTATCTAGCTATTTGTTGACCCTCGTGCCGGTGTGTACACCTCGCCTTCGTCGGCTTGCGGTACCCACTGGGAGGGGCGACATGTTTACATGTTCTCACCCCCCGCCATCGTTGTTGTTTTCAGGTGAGCAGGGTGGTGGGAGTCGGGACGCAGCGAGGCACGCTTAGTTAGTGGTACTAGAGGTCCCGACTTGTGAGGTTCCTCCCTTCAGATTGGTTATCGCCTTTATCCCTTTATCAGCTAGTTGTGGATGTGGTTCAGTTACACTTTGGTTGTTTTGTCTTGCATGTTTGGATTTCGTGGATATGATTCAGTTTTTATGTGTTGACTGCATGCTTAGACATTATGGATGACGTTGCTTACTAGATCTTTATTTATGGCTTTATATTGTGTATCTTGGATTTCTACCCCTCGTGGTAGCAGTTTTCAAATAAAGGTTTCCGTATGGGAAACAGTTTTCAAACCGTTTTCGATCGATCGGCTTTTGGGATTTCAAAAGAGAGTTCTCGTGTGGAGAACGATTTTCAAAGGATCTTTAAATGATTGAGATTAGGGTTTCAAATAAAGCTTCTGGGTAAGGAGCAGCTTTATAGAATGATCTGTTGTTTGTGCATCGCATCATCCTTCGCCTAAGGACTTGCTTAGATTCATACAGGTTTAATGACTGGTAGCTGTATGAACCTTATTGTGTTGTTGTGGATTGTGTGATGAATGAATGGTGGTTGTGATCCTGTTTGTATGTTGTGTACGACGTGCAAATACAGGAGAGGCTCTATCCGTGTGGACAGTGGGTCCTGTATTTGTGGCGTCTGTACGTGGCGCGGGCTAGGCTTTCAAAAAAAAAAAAAAAAAATCAGCACGTATTTTCGCTTCTAAAACTAGCCCGGGGCGTGACATTTCGCGTGGAAAATGGTTTTCAAAATGGTTTTCAAATTTATCGTATCCCTAGGATTTCAAAATAAAATTCTTGGGTGGAAAACACTTTTAAATAATAGATAGTTTTTAATGATTGATGTATTATACATTCTCATCATCTTCACAGTGCTTAGCTAAAGTGTACGGCATGCATCGTCTTTACTAAGCACTGGTTAGCTGTATGTGCATCCACATTATGTTTGCTATAATTGCTGGCTGGTGTGAGTGTAAATTGTAGGTTGTATGGTATTGTAATAGGCAGATATTCCGTGCAAATATAGGAGAGACTCTATCCGTGTGGAAAGAGAAATCTATATTTTTGTGGCGAGTTTGTACATCCCGTGGGCAAGGCAGGATTAAAAAATAAATTTTGAGTGTTTTTTGCTAACTCTGGTTTCAAACTACGCCTCTTTCCAAAAGACTTTACAAAAAAGGCCCCCGGGACATGACACAAAATTGCCATTTTCGATGTCTGATTGTGTCGGAAGTCGTTGGAGAGACCATTCTGTGATTTTGCATGGTAAAAGTATGATTGGAGAGAAAAATGGTGAGAGGTAACTAAGGCATTTTATATGCCAAATTGCGTAAAAATTCATGACGAGGTGTTACTGTGCAAAATACACATGTTTGGGAGTTTTGAGTAAGAAATTTTGAGTTTGGGGGACTAAACTACAAAATCTTTAAAAAATAGAAAACTAGGGTTTCTAAACCCTTTATCTCTTCTTTCCCTCTCCCCTCACCTCCAGTTGCCACTACCAATACCACATCATCGCCAACCCCTATCTCCGACGACGTTGCTTCGGCCGGCGGAGCTCTGGTCGTACAGCTTTTAATACATCTCTCTCAAACTCCCTCTTCCTCCCTTTACCTCCATCCCTGGCCGTGTCGCCCTGTACCGTGCCTGGCCGGCCTCCTAACACTCCGACGACCCCCCTCCGGCTTGCCTCGCTGCCCCTAATCCTTCCCGAGCCTGGGTTCCCAATTGGAGCCTGAGTTAAGGAGGGCTCAAACGCACCTTCAGATCCGTCGCTGCCATCGCTCCCAGCCACTGGCCGGCGCCTCCTTGGCCCTCCTCCCGTCGGTCTCGGCCTTCCTTGGCCAGCGCCGGCCGTCCCTGGCAGCCTATAATAGAGCCGACTTATTACTGCTTCTGTAAGTTCTTTTAGCAAAAACCAACGAAAGACGTATATTTTTTTTTTAAATCTAAACCAAGAATCCCCGAAAAGTGCACTGACTTGCCACATGGATAGTCTTTCCTGTACGTACATAGTGTAGAAACCTAGAGTATAACAATCAACCATACTATCAACTACAACAACAATAATGACAACAATAATAGGACGAATAACAACAAATATTATAAACCAAAGAATCTACAGAAAACTATTAAGGAGTACAACACCACTACAATCATGAATGATAACTAAATAATAGAAGAAATCTAAACCAAAAGGTAAACTAGAACACAAAGCTACTACCACAGGAAACATGTCTATCGTCTAGCGTCCTCACGCACCGTCCCAACCCACACCTCTAATGTCACATGTAAAAATTGGGGGTGAGAAACACGTACACATATTTTTTAGTGGGTACCGCAAGCCGCCGAAGGCAAGCTGTACTTACCGACAAACAAGAGAGATAATAAGATAAGTATGATAGATATAAACAAATATAACTAGTATAGTAGCAAAAAGTAAAGCAAGAAAGGAAGTAAAGAACTACATAACTAGAAAGATATCGCTACTATAACAAAGACAAACAATCATGCGTATGCATCAAGTACACGAACTGTTGAATATCCAAAGCCAATTTGAAACTATTGTTTTTGTCCAGGGACCTCAAGAAAATCCACATCTGTGCTTAGTCATCGGACAAATAATCCCTACTGCAAAAAATACCACTTTTTTTGAAAAAATACACAGTCTCGGTGGTCAAACTGTTGGTGTATGTGAAATACTTCATGAGCTGCGGCGATCGATGCTATATGCTCACTACCCAGACCGTCGGCAAATAGCCGAGAGAGATATATAAAATATCCACTGAACAATCAGGTCATATAATCAAGTAACCGACCGAGTAGGTCAATATGTATCATATAATCAGTAACCAACCAAGAAAGTCAACATCTCTCATATAGTCAAGTAACCAATGGAATATGACAACATCTGTCATATAATCAAGAAACTAACCAAGTAGGTAAACATCTATCATATAATCAAGTAACTATTTGAGTAGGTCAACATCTGTCACATAATCAAGTAACCGATCGAGTAGGTCAAATAACAACCGCTCTACTACTCAAGAATAAATCAAAGATACAACAATTATAGTAGAGCAAATACGATGATAAATCAAGTGATGCAAGAATATACTATAGAGAGAATGGAGGATAAGTAAGGAAACTGAGTATGCACCATTTTACCGACTTCGAATCGAAGCACCCATCTATATACTGGATACACCTAAGTTTGCGACTCTACCAATGCTTCTAGGCGCCATGTGAACCTAGATATAAACACTAATTGTCAATATAAACCATTATGTATCCACTAAACCAACTGACACATCAATACCGCACTGGAGTACACCACGACTACTCGAAACATCGGTTCCGCAATCTGACTTCTGGAACTAGACCAACCCTTGAGCCAAATCTACAAGAGTCCAACCAGATTCCAACATCGAACCGAACATAAACCAATTCTGTCGAAACATCTTCTTTAAGCGATTTTCGAACATCGTCCAAACTATCATCTACCCACCGAGACCTCCAACTAGCTCCATGGAGCGTCTCGAGACATGCCATAGGTGTCCTTAGATCATCCGCTATCCCAAAACATACCAATTTAGGTGTTGGGATAGCCGCACACGAGGTGTGCACCCAGGAAGGCTCTAGCCTCAAACCAGACCTTCATGGATTCCAACATACACCGATTTTTGGCATAGAAACTAGTGGAAGATAGAAATAGTTATGCTCGATTAACCAACGAGAACCCTCCGAAACACGCGCCACAAGTTTCGGTGTCCTATGCAATCAGTGCGCCGAAACTATAGAGTTCCTGCATGACAAGTCCCAAAGTTATCGATTTCGGTACCTAGACCATACACGACTACAAGATCACTTTCAAGGGTCATTTTTTTCTAAATGACTACAACAAAGCTCCGGCTAGCAACAAGTATAGCTGCAAACTTCCAACCCAACAGTTAGGCCGAAAAGGCCCAACACATTATTCCAAACACTATTTTAGTGTTGGAACACGCGCACAATCTGCTTTCAGCCCAAGATGGCCCCACAACTACATTACCAATACCAAAGTAACCCAAAGTCATATTACTCACTAAACAACATGATCGGGCAATCAGTTCCTTTTATCGATTTTCGAAACTCGACAAAACTCAACGAAACTCACGGGAAACACTTTAGCAATCCATAGAGTGTCCCGGAGGATGCTATCCAACACTCTAAACCATTCACTAGACTAAAACAACTCAATTTGGGTGTTCGGGTAGCCACACACGAAGAAGGCATAAAAAAGGTATAGTAGTTGAAAACATGCTATGATCGGTCCCCGAAAGTGCCAATTTTGGCTCTGAAACCGAACACTATCCTCCTTCTGTCTCTGGACACTCAAGACACCAGCCAAGGAGGCTTGGCAATTGTAATAAGACATTAACAACTATTTTTGCGAATTTCAAATCGAAACATGACATATCGACCGACTTTAGCGATAATCGCACTTAAAGCTCTTGAGCTCCAAAATGACTTCCAGACCTAGGACGATCAGTCCTAAAGTCGAGCACCATTAAATAACGCTGCCCAGGGCAGCCTGTCAAGCACAATTGCATAAAAGACCCCTCGAATATCATTAATTGCAATACTAACATAGAATCAGGGGATTAGGCTTGTTACCGTCGATTCCCTGATTTGAAATCCAACCAATAGCACCAACAGCAGGGTATCGATGTTCTGGACACCATGCTCGCGATGTGATGCCCCACTTCCCAAGGGTTCACTCATCCTAGGACTACTCTAGTCCTAGCACGCTTAACTCTCTTAATCTCTTGGGCCTAGCCACTACCCAAAATGCTATAGCCGGATTTAAAGTTTTTAGCCCTATTATATCTTATATATAGGATTAACTGGGGTCTCACATGCGGTCTGGAGTGTCAACGGTAGCCGACGAGCATACTGGAGCAACCTTTTCATCAGAATTAGTTGTCCCCGGGAGCGTGCAGTTCGAACAAGTCCACCGCGGCTTCTTGGACTGTCACTAAGGTAAGCACGAGTACCGAAGAGGTCGAGAGGGTACCGTACTCCTTCATCGGAGCACTGCCAGCAGCAAGAATGGTCAGAACATGATGCTTAGGCTTGGACCGCTCAAGATCAGCAGCAACAGTAATAGCATGGAGCATCCTTGCTCCTGCGCCACCAGAATTGGCCGATGCTGCCTGGGAGGGGTCGATCTCGATGGAGGAGAGACCCGGACAGCAGCAGCCAGTGGCCGAAAGTGATGTCGGTGATAGATCTAAGGGTTGCGACCTAGGCCTCCTCAACTCAGGCTCCGGCTGGGATCGTGGCTCGAGCAAGGCAAGAGGCTATAGGGTGTCGATAGGGAGGGGTGCGGGATACCAGGGAGGCCAGTGACGGTGATAGAAGCCGCAGCCATGGCTAGAAAAGAGAGATAAACCCAAGAGATGTTGATAGATCTAGAAAGGGAGGGAGAGAAAGAGAGAGAGAGAAAGGGCATAGGCAGAGCCTCCCGCCGGCCGGGGAGGTCGCCGACTGCGGGGAAGGTGTGCGGCGGCGATTACTGCGAGAGAGGGGAGAGAGGGAGAGAATATTAGGGTTAGGATTTTGCTTTCTTTAAATTTCCCTTTAGTTGTAACAATTGCAATATAGTCCCTGTATTTATCTTTTCGGCCACTTTGGTGCTCCCTCAGTCCTCTACGCATAGGAGTACTCGTTATAAAAAATTTGCACTTTTTACACATGAAATGATAACATTTTTGCAAAGTGTTAATTTTTTTTATTTTGTAAAAATTGTGTTTTAGTCTTCCAAACTTTGAATTTCTTACCAAGAACTCCCCAGTATGTATATTTTGCTTAGTAGCACCTCCCCATGAATTTTAATGCAATTTGACATGTAAAATGTCGCACTTTTTACCAAAAAAATTGAAACATCTTGGTTACCCTCTCGCCATTTTTCCTCTAAATCATATTTTAACTGTGCAAAATTGCAGAATGGTCCCTTCCAAGACTTTCGGCACAGCCAGACCTCGCGATTTTGTTTCACTTAAAACTATACAATTTTGCAGAAAGAACTAACCTTTCTGAGTTTTAGTTATTTAAAAACTCGGATCCCCTTAAAGAAAGTTTTGTTACCGAAACTTAATTACACGTTCACCATAATCAAAATTGGATACCGCCAATAAACTCATTGTGTCCATATTGTATTCAAAACGACGTCTTATTAGATCATTTGGCTTGATCTTGAGTTGATGTAGCCCGATTAAAGGTCAATTTCAAGTATACTTGCAATCCATAGAATTGATCAAAGAGATCATCAATGTGTGGCAATGGATGCTTATTTTTAATTGTAATCTTATTCAATTTATGGTAATCCATGCATAGCTGAAGAGATCCATTCTTCTTCCTAACAAATAATACTAGGGCTCTCTATGGCGACATGTTGGACTTTATAAATCCCTTCTCCAGAAGATCTTGAAGCTCCATCTTCAACTCTCTCAATTCTGTTGGTGCCATCCTATTTAGCGTGTCCAAAATTGGCACAATCCTAAAACCAAATCAATAACAAATTTGATCTTCCAATATAGTGGCATATACGAAATACATCAAGAAACTCTTGGACTATAGAGATGCCTTTGAACTTCACATCCACCGTGATTGCCAAAAAGCTACCCAACCACTATCCATCAAATGTTTAGCTTAAGACGACGCAATCAACATAGCAAAGAAAGAGCTCTTACAACAAATCACTATCCTACTTCCATAATCAAACATCGCATAATACCCGGTGAACCATTCTATGCCCAAAACCACATCAAATTCCTTTAACTATTTCAAAGCTAATAGATTTGCAAGAATAATCCAATCTCCTAACTTAATTAGACAAGTAGGGTAACACTCGTCAACATGCAATACATGATCAGGAACTTAAAACCCTTTCTACATGTGGCAAAGGAACTAACTCAAATTCATGTAATGTGGCAAATGAATGACTCACAAATAAATAAGATGCACCAATATCAAATAAAGCTTTAACTCTTATGTTATTAATTGAAATGATACATACAAGGAGAAGGAGAAGAAGATGGAGTAGAAGGGGAGATTAGGGCTTTCTCTTAGGAAGAGAAGTAAAAGAGAGGATGAGAATGATGGGGGTTCATATAGAGTTGCAACAATTCTACATGAGCCCTTCAAACAAGAATTCACAACGTATACATCCAGCCCGCGTACAGGAATGTACCAACAATCCTATTGGAGTACTAGTATTCAATACAAATTAGTTCAAGTACCCCTTTGACCTTTTGCAAAACCTAAAGTTTCCAACACTACTCATACCATTGGAGTTCAGGTACTCATCCTCCAGAACTAGCACTTAGATTTGGCAATCTTTACCCAAACCCGCAGGTTACGTATACGAGCGTAAGTTTTATTTTTAATCCAAAAAATTGAGGATAAAATGAGTGATTATCGATTTAATTGTAGGCATTTTGGGCGACCTGCTGGTACCTGCATTATAGAGTACTAGACCTTGGCAAATAGATAAGGTTACAGTATGTGTTGCTAGTCAGCATGTTCTTACAGTGCTTGATTGAGCTGGAGACATTTTGGCGCAAAAAAGATACGAAAACGGACTCAGAAATTAAATTCTGCTCAAGGTTGTGTTGTCTGGTGCACTTTCAGAGCACGAAAAGTTGTTTAGGGCGCCCGAAACAGGTGAGCAGAGGACTGGCAACATTCAGACCCTCTTTTGGACCAGCCACTTCAGTGCCCCGTGTGAGGGTTGTTACGGATTTCATATTGGCATATTTCGTAATTTGAGTCGGAGTCTTGAAGGGTTCGGTTTGTGTTGTTGACGGTTGAAGAATTCGAGATTCCGAGAAGAACTCAAAAACATCTCACAGGGTGAATCACGATGCTCATGTATGAATTAAATATTTTCATAGTGATTCACATGGATTTATGGCGTTAGAATCATAAAAGACTTGACCAGTGGATTAGAAGTGATTTTTGAAACTTTTGTTTCATACATAACAATACTTTATATTGAGTTCCGGTACTGGTTTTTAGTTCCTCAAAACTGGGTTGAAAAACTTGATGTTTTATATTGAGTACCGGAACCCAATATCGAGTTCCTCAAAACTCGAAAGTACAAATTCTGTAAATTGAATTGCGTACCGGTACCAGGTTTAGTACCGGTACTGATTGGAGTAGTTCCGGTACTGAAACATCCGAGTACCGGAACTCAGCGTTAGGAAAATCCTGTTACGTCTTTTGCGTACCGGTACCAACCTCCGTGTACTGGTACTCAATGTGTAGATTACCTAATCTGACTCTAATCCGACTCTAATTGATTCTAAAGTCTATAAATATAATGTTAGGGTTCTCTATGACGTTGAAGCACTCAGAATTCACAAGAGAGCAACCATAGAGGCTAGATTTTTCGTTCTAAACCCTACTTCATCAAATTAGCCTCTTTTAGGTCAATTCGAGATTTCATCATTCAATATGCATATGTCGAATTGATCTACGATTTACTTAAGAGACTTTTCTCTGGTTCTTCAACGATTCTCTAAGCAAAGAATCACCATAGAAACGTTAATTTTCTCTTTGTGAGAGGCGTCGTGGATTCGACGTGATAAAGGCGATTCATGGATTCGAATCGTGAGTGCTCGTGGATTTGAGTGGCGTCCGTGGATTCGGACGTGGGGCGTGGACAACCCGGTGGTGTGCGCGAGATCCGTAGGAGATAAAGGAGATGTTAAGTCTGTGGAGTCGGTAATCACCTTGTAATCTTTTATTCTTAGTGAATTATTTTTTCGCGTGTTGGTCCCGTGGATTTTTTTCCAAGTTGGAGTTTTCCCACGTAAATCTCGGTGTGCTGATTTTTATTTTTCGTATTTATTTTTATTGCATCGAGATTTGTGTTTGGACCTTATACCTATTCACCCTCCTCTAGGTATTAGATACGTTCTAGATAGATCCTATGGTCCCCATAACTTACAAGGGTTTGGGAGATTCCGGACACCCAAATCAAGTTTTTGGGCGCCTGAGTTCCCACGTTTTGGTTGGAATGATATAGTTTGATACATAAAGGACTTTTTGGTATTTTGTTACATCATATAGTGGAATCCAGTAATGCAACAAGGTACCTTCTCGATAGTTATCCTCTCCACCTGCTATTTCTAGAGAGAGAAAAAGAGAAGAAGAGAAAGAGAATAGAGGATCTTGAACTACTCGACGAGCCGATCGAGACCGCGTATGTGTAGAATTTCTTCGGCGTTTCGACTGCGAGGTCAGCATTTGGATGTAATAGGTTTCTGAATTGGGTTTTTGATGGCTTCATAGCAGTCGGTTCTAAAGAAGGAGATTTTGTGGGATTTTTGTGGAATTTGAGTTTTAGAGACCGATTTCTATGCGTTATAGGAGTCAATTTCGCGAGCGTTTCGTTTAGAGAGATTTCGGGATATTACGGGTTGTTGTGGCTGCCGTATGTACGGACATGGAGAGCAGTAGTGGATCACCTCACCACTCCAACGATCATTCTTTTCTTTGAATTCGCAATCTAGGTGGGTTCCGTGTCGCCAAAAATGGAGAATTTCTTTCTACGTCTATTTGCTTGTATAAGTATATGTACATGGTTATATTTGTTGGTAGAGAGCTATGTTAGCATGGAATTAAGTAGAGGGATGGAATTATATCATATATGCATGTAAGTATTAATCTATTCTAGATTATATGAGCAAAAGGTCAAATTGTTTTAGTAAATCAAATTTCTATTAGTGTACTATTTGGCATATACTAGATTAGGCCGGGAGGGGACGTTTGACATCATATGTATAGTGGTGAGATATCTATTGTTCATTTGCATTGTACATGCCATGAGTTATGTGATAGAGCCGTGAGTTAGCGTGGCGGAAGTGAATAGGTTTGTGAACATTGAAAGGTATATGATTGTTCGATTGTGGCATGTGACATCGTAGTTACTCTATGATTGGGCCGAGAGCACTTGATTGATTACTTGTTATCTTTTTTATTATTATATAGACTATACCCTACGAGCCACATTGAGCTTGATAGAGATACGCGCTATTAAACTCGGTAAGGGTCGCTCCCCTTCGAATGCTACTCCGAAGGCTGGCCAGCGATAGCAGAGACAGTAGCCTAGGTGTTGATGGCACACCTACAGCAGTCTGGTCCGGGTACTAGGCAGGCGCAGGCTTGGCCGGGCCTACGAGTCGGTCGTTGCGATTGGGTACTATTATAGCATTGATTTATTAGTATTAGAATTGATGTATGATTAGTAATCTTCTTTCCTGTTCATTACACGTGTAAAGGTATGATAGTTTAGTAGATACTATTTCAATTCACATTATGCTCTGTTACCCGTTTTATAGCATTTCTTACTGCTCTTTTACTATTCTTGCCTCTAATAGACCTAATGGGAAAGACGTGATTGTCGCCGACCATACCTACTGGGAACTGTTGTTTACTAGTTCTTATGTGTTGTTGTGGTTTACTTTTCAGAGATAGCTACATCATTAGTTGATCGAGATAAGTGGATTGCGCCATAGATAGCATCTTCTACCAATGTACATGAGCGATAGAGGACCACCAGCTAGAGGGTCTTAGTTATGTACTATACAGCAAGACTAGCTAGGGCAGGGCCTTTTTTGGTATATTTATATTTGTAGGAATTGTGGTTATGTGATTTCATGTACAGGAATGTATAGTAGTTTCAATTTTATATGTAGTGCTCTGATACATGTTCGTTTGACTAGTTCTGTGACTCTAGAATTATTAGTTGTAGACTCTAGGGTGCTTTACTATCGCTTCTGGTTCCATTTAGACGCTTCATATGTGCAGAATCGCATACATATGGCAATCTGTTAATGTTCTAGTGGGCTTCCACTGTGAAATCGGGGCGTGACATGCATATTTTTTTTAAAAATAAACAAGTAAATACTCTTTTTGTTTTATTTATCTCTAGGACCCTAACCCTAATTTTTTTAATGTTGTTTTATGACTATAATATTTATTATATGTTGTAATATGTAGTACACTGAATTTCAGTGCATCGTACTGAACTTCTACAAATTGTAGAGTTTTAGTGAGAAAATGGCATAAGAGGCTATATGTGAGGCTTTGGCCAAGTTCGGGACTTGTGCGAAGTGTTTTCGGCGCAAAAGAGGCGTGAAAACGGACTTCGATAAGTTAAAACTGCAGAATTGGTAAAGTCTGCACTGGATTCCGGTATGTGAACTCTAATACCGGAATTGGAGCTTGGTATACCGGTATGTGAAATGGTATACCGGAATGCCGTGTTGAAACCGAGAAACCTAGCTCTCGGGTTTGTGGAATTTTTCGGGGTATACCGGTATGTGAAAATGGCATACCGGTATACTGTGTGCGAAACAGTGAAAGCAGCTCTCGGGTTCTGCGGAATCCCTGAGGTATACCGGTATACAATGCCCCGAGTGGGCTGAGTGTTGTGTTGTGTGTGGAGAGGGGCATTTTGGTCTTTTCACATACGTGGGGGTATTTGAGAGGCTGGGAACACTCCCCTTTCACAGGGTTCTTCTTCCCCACTACTCCTCTCCCTCTCCTCTCACTTTCTCTCTCTAGAGATCTCTCCAAAAGCTTGGAGAAGTGGTGGATTGATCTTGGAAAAGGCTTCCAAAAGAGAAAAGAAGCTTCTTGGTGCAAGAAGAAGCTTGGGGATTTCGTGATTAAGGTTAGTACCTCACGTTTGGGTTCAAACCTTGGATTTAATCCTTTGAAATGATGTTTTTGGGAACCCTTGGCAACCTAAACCACAAATGGTGGGTGTTTGGCCATGAAATCTAGGGTTTGGCTTGCATGCATGCAAACCCTAGGTAGAATGAGGGCTTTTGCAATGTGAGGTTCTAAAAATATTTGGACCTTCGATAATTGCAATTGAGGCATAGGAAATCATGTTAGAACACTTGATTTCCCATATTGAGATGGATTTAGGGTTCGTAATGAGTAACGACCATTTTTCTTGTAGAAGCTTGGGTTGAAGCAAGAACTCTAAGCTTGGACACTTAGGAGCTTGAAGAATACAAGGATTTGAAAGCTCTTGAGGTGGGTTTGTGTTTACCGAAGTGATTAGGTCACTTCCATGTCTAGGGTAATTATCCATTTAAAAATAAAATGGTATGTGTTGAGAACCCTAGCATTTTGCATGTTGGCAAAGGTAAAATCATGATAGGTAGAACAATGAACTCCTATTGCATGATGGATATTTCAAGTACAATTCAATTATTTATACTTGTTGCATGGTTGCATGTGAGATTTAAACCTAGTGTTATCGAACATAGGTTGGAACGTGTGAGATTTAAACCTAGTGTCATTGAACATAGGTTGAACATGTGAGATTGAAACCTAGTGTCATTGAACATAGGTTGGACATGTGATTGGAACCTAGAGTCATGGAACCTAGGTTGGCAATGAGTAAGTAAGCCTAGTGTTATCAAACATAGGCGAGACTTAGTGACTTGAACCTAAGATCATGAGATTTAGGTTGGCAAGTAATGTAAAGAATGGGATGTGCGACGATTTTGCTATCCCGGGTATGCGACGATTTCGCTACCATGCCACGAGTTGGCGGTGCCGACATGGGATAGGCGACGATTTCGCGATCCCGGGTATGCGACGATTTCGCTACCGCGCCACGTGTAGGCGGTGTCGAGGGGGGATGTGCGACGATTTTGCTATCCCGGGTATGCGACGATTTCGCTACCATGCCATATGATGGCGGTGTTGAGACGGGGTATGCGACGATTTCGCTATCCCGAGTATGCGACGATTTCGCTACTCGAACTAGGAGGTGACAAGCTCACTCCTTGAATGTTGGAACAAATATGGTGAGACGGCGATTCCGAAACCATAAGTAAACGACAAGTAAAAGCACTTGGTCATTGTGAGACATAGGATGAACCTAGGAGAGAATGATAGATTATATTTCATTTGGTTGCATCCTTTATGTTTATTTACTAAGCATGTAAATAATTGTTGCATAGTTATATATGATCTAACTTATGCATGTGGTGTTTCTTTGGACCTGGTGGGTCGAGCTTCTCTCTTGGGTGGCCTTACCCACTGGGAACTATGTTTATAGTTCTCACCCCCCCATTTTCCAGGTCCTTCCGTGAGTGAGGCGGCGGAGCGAGGCAAGGGTTTGGCTCTTTAGATAGCGGCCCTTCCATTTTGGTGATGCATAGAGTTGTACCCCTATTTTGGAACATGATGTATGGAATGAAAGTGAAAGAAAAGAAAAATTTGGACATGTATATTGTGCCTTGTGATGTAATAGAAGTAGAACTTCTTTATGTTGATGCTTTCCTTGTGCAACTCTTGTACTCCGTTCCTAGTTGGAACATCGTGGATAAGCTTGTGTTGTGACGCCTTGGGCTGGTAGAAAGGACTCTATCCGTTCGGCGCGTCTGGGGCATGCGCCCGTGCGGTTATCCTTTCCACCTAGTTGGTGTTAAAGGGCCGGCGGGGCGTGACAGACTGAGGTGGTATCAGAGCGTAGAAACGGTCTAGGTTGACCTAAGAAACCCTAGGATGGAAAAGACCCTAGGAGTGTAGGCTCGTGAGTGACGAGATTTTTAATGTGGCGAAAGATAAGTGATTGGGTTATGTCCTTATGCCTCTAGTTGGAAATAGAGGTAGATTCGAGGTGTGTCTTATTCTTCACAAAGTGTGTTCATGTTGGCGGCCGACAATATGAAAACCAAGTGAGGGGAATAAGGACCCTTGTGTGACTTTCGCCTAGATTGGGTTCACGCTTATTTTCGTGAAATATAATATCGCGAATGACCTTGAATGTCATGAAATGACCAAAGTCATTGTGTTTTCAGGATAATGGTACGTGGACGGCCTCCTAAGAGGGCTGGGCCCGGAGGATCGGGCGCGGCTCCCGAACAACTCGGGGAGGGCGAGAACTCGGCTCTTCGCAATGAGTTGACCGAGCTAATGGGCGTGGTTCGGCAACAGGCCGAAGCCATGCAGCGACAAGAGGAGCAAATTAAAAGGCTCCAAGACGAGATGGCGCGGCAGACGGCTGCGACTAGGGAGGAGAGATCGGGAGTACCTCCGGCCTCTGCTTCGGCACCGGCCGAGGAGGTGACACCGGCGCCGGCTGTGGTGCCACCTGCGCCACCGGTTGTAGCCGAGGGGTCGGGTGCCCCTATACCCGATTCCGACATGGAGGATGCGGAGCGAGAGCGCGCACTTGCGGCTCTCATGAGGTTCAAGAAGTTCAACCCGCCTATCTTTAGCGGGGAGAACGTGGATCCGTGGGACGTAGAGACATGGATCGACGCAATCGAGACGCTCTTCGAGGACCTTTATACCTTGGAGAGGGACAAGGTGCACCTCGCCGTTCATTGTCTAGAGCGGTCGGCGAAGGTGTGGTGGAAGGGGGTTCGACGCGATCGACTCTCTAGCCTTCCGCCACCATCGTGGGAAGAGTTTCGGGGTATGGTGTTCGCCACCTATTTTCCCGATAGCGAGAAAAGGAAGCTTCAAGAAAGGTTCCGCAAGTTGAAGCAGGGGAACCGCTCGGTGCGCGAGTACGAGAGGGAGTTCTCGTACATCATTAATTGCGTACCGCACGTTGTCCGCGGAGAGTTGGACAAGGTCGATTGTTTCGTGCGCGGACTTCGATCGGATATCTTTCGGGCGGTGCACGCCCTCAAACTTAGGACCTTTGCGGAGGTCTTGGACCGTGCTCTTTGGGTGGAGCACGGGAATGCATGTGCGCGCGAGGAGCGCGAATCGTGGGAGAAATAAAAAGATAAAGAGAAGGGAAAGAAGCGACCGGCGGGTGGCTCGGGGGGACAATCTAACTCTAAACGGCCCCCGAAGCACTCGCAGCCGCAAAATCAGTCCCGAGGGTCCCAACGGAACCGACCCTCGACCCAATGCCCGATTTGTGGCGGCCCCCACGGCCCTCAACAATGTGACCATCGTGAGGGCCGGTGCTACAAATGCGGACAGCCGGGCCATATGCGGTACAATTGCCCGATGGACGATAGCCGAGCACCGTCGTCGGCGTCGGCGTTTGCGCCACCGAGGCAGCTTGCGGGCATCCCACCCGCGGCGATGTCGGCGGACCGTGCACAGCCGCCGAGACCATTGGAGGGCCAACGACTAGCGCCCAGTGGACGGGTATTCGCCTCTCAGGTGGAGGAGCCTTCTACCCAGGAGGACGTCGTGGCAGGTATTGTGTTAATTAAAGGCATTCGATGTAGAGCTTTGTTTGATACTGGAGCATCGCATTCATTCATTGCTCGATCATTTGCTATTGCACATGGAATAGAAATCATAGATGCCACACATGCGAGAACGGTGCAAGTACCTGAACACACTTTTTGCGTACATCACGCGTGTGTAGATTGCCCCGTGAGGGTTGAAAACTGGATCATGCCAGCCGATTTGCTGGTATTAAATCGAATGAACGAATATGATTTGATCCTAGGAATGGATTGGCTCTCTAAGTATCATGCTACTATCGATTGTGAGAGCCGGATAGTGAAGTTTAAAGAACCCGGGCACAAAGAGTTTGTGTACCGTGGGTGTAAGAGTTCGCTCTTTGCTTCAATGGTGTCCACGTCGCAAGCAAGAAAGCTCATTGCTAGTGGTTGCATTGCCTACTTGGCGACGGTAGTGGATGACCGAAAGGAAGTGTTGGGACTTGAGGACATTCCTATAGTCCAAGAGTTTCCGGATGTGTTTCCGGCGGAGTTGCCCGGAATGCCACCAGACCGGGAAATAGAATTTGTGGTCGATTTGCTCCCGGGTACGGCGCCGATCTCTAAGGCCCCGTACAGGATGGCACCCGCGGAACTGAAGGAATTGAAAGCACAATTGCAAGATTTGATGGACAAGGGTTTCGTAAAGCCAAGTGTGTCACCTTGGGGAGCCCCTGTTCTATTTGTGAGGAAAAAAGACGGTTCGCTGCGGTTGTGTGTGGATTACCGCGAGTTGAACAAAGTGACCGTCAAGAATAAGTACCCGTTACCCCGAATTGATGACTTGTTCGATCAGTTGCAAGGGTCTCGGGTGTACTCAAAGATTGATTTGCAATCCGGTTATCACCAATTGAAGATCAAACCGGAGGATGTGCATAAGACCGCGTTTAGGACGCGGTATGGACATTATGAATTCACGGTTATGCCTTTTGGGCTTACCAATGCCCCGGCAGCGTTCATGGATTTAATGAACCGTGTGTTCAAACCACTATTGGATCAATTTGTGGTTGTGTTCATAGATGATATTCTTGTCTACTCTCGGAGTGAAGAGGAACATAGGGAGCACCTAAGGATTGTGCTTCAAGTTCTTCGAGAGAACAAGTTGTTCGCCAAATTAAAAAAGTGCGAATTTTGGATCCGTGAGGTCGCTTTCTTGGGTCACGTAATTTCCGCAGGAGGAGTAGCTGTGGACCCTATGAAAGTAGAGGCAGTCAAGGATTGGCCTCGCCCGACCAATGTCACGGAAGTACAAAGCTTTTTGGGTCTTGCGGGGTACTATCGGCGGTTCGTGGAGGGATTTTTAAAAATCTCCGGTCCACTAACGCGTCTTACCCGCAAGGGAGCCAAATATATTTGGAGCGAGGAATGCGACCAAAGCTTTAAGGAGCTAAAGGAAAGGTTGACTTCGGCTCCGGTACTCGCCTTGCCGATTGCGGGGGAGGGTTATGTGGTGTATAGTGATGCATCACGTCGTGGTCTTGGGTGTGTGCTTATGCAAAGAGGACAAGTAATAGCATACGCCTCTCGACAGCTGAAGAGCTATGAGCAGAATTATCCCACCCACGACTTAGAGCTTGCGGCGGTGGTCTTCGCACTTAAGTTGTGGAGACACTACTTATACGGGGAGCATTGTGAGGTTTACACGGATCACAAAAGTTTAAAGTATTTATTCACTCTGAAGGAGTTGAACTTGAGGCAGCGGAGGTGGTTGGAGTTGATAAAAGATTACGACTTGACCATCTTGTACCACCCCGGTAGAGCCAATGTGGTGGCCGATGCGCTCAGTAGGAAATCCGTGGAGAACTTCGCGATTGAGATGACGGGACAAATGCCGTTAATCAAGGAAATGGGCCGGTTTGACTTGGAAGTCGTGGCCCCGGGCGTCCCCGCTAAACTTATGAGTCTCGAGGTGTGGCCGACCTTGTTGGAGCAAATAAAGGAAAAGCAATCCGGTGATCCGGAGCTCCAAAAGGTGCGGGGTACTATCGAGAGCGGGCGCGCCGATGATTATCATGTAGATTCGATGGGCGCAATTCGATTTCGAAATCGATTGTGCGTGCCGAAAGTTGAGGACATTCGTAGGGAAATCTTGAAAGAAGCTCACACTTCTCCCTATGCGATTCACCCGGGCGGCACCAAAATGTATAAGGACCTCAAAGTGCATTATTGGTGGCCGGGGATGAAACTTGATGTGGGACGCTTTGTGGCGCAATGCTTAGTATGCCAACAAGTAAAGGCCGAGCGTCGCTTTCCGGCGGGAAAATTGCAAGGATTGCCCATTCCAGTTTGGAAGTGGGAAAATATCGCGATGGATTTTGTTGTGGGCTTACCTCGATCGCTAGGTGGCCACGATGCGATATGGGTGGTGGTGGATCGTTTGTCAAAGTCGGCACACTTTTTTGCCAATCCACACCACTTGGTCGGGAGACAAGTTAGCCCAAGTCTACCTGGACGAGATTGTGCGGTTGCACGGGGTTCCGACCTCGATTGTTTCAGATCGAGATCCCCGTTTCACATCGCATTTTTGGAAAAGCTTGCAAGAAGCTTTGGGTACACGGCTCGATTTTAGTTCAGCATTTCATCCTCAGACTGACGGTCAATCGGAAAGGACAATTCAGATTTTGGAGGATATGCTACGAGCGTGTGTGTTGGACTTCAAAGGAGCGTGGCCTACTCATTTGCCGATGGCTGAATTTGCTTACAATAATAGCTATCAAGCTAGCATCGGTATGGCACCTTTTGAGGTTTTGTATGGAAGAAAATGCCGCTCTCCTATTCATTGGAGTGAAGTCGGCGAGAGAAGGGTCTTAGGACCGGACGTGTTGCGTGAAGCGGAGGAAAAGGTCCGCTTGGCACGCGAACGCTTATCGACGGCGCAATCTAGACAAAAGAGTTATGCGGATCGACGTCGACGAGATTTGGAGTTCGCGGTAGGAGACCGCGTCTTCTTGAAGGTCTCACCCATGAGAGGGGTGAAGCGATTTGGTGTGCGGGGTAAGTTGAGTCCCCGTTACATTGGACCTTATGAGGTTTTGGAACGTGTGGGATCCGTGGCATATCGGCTAGCCTTGCCGCCGAAACTTGCGGGGATACACAATGTGTTTCATGTATCGACCCTCCGCAAGTATGTGTACGATCCGGCGCACGTCCTCGAGTATGTGCCTATAGAGCTCCATGAGGATATGACTTATGAGGAGTTTCCCTTGTGTATCATGGATCGCGAGGTGAAAAGTTTGAGGAACCGTGAAATTCCTTATGTAAAGGTACAATGGACGAATCACGGTGAGCGCGAGGCTACATGGGAATTGGAAAGCTCGATGAAAGAGCGGTTTCCTTACCTCTTCGCTGAGTCCAGCTGAGGTATGATTTTAGTTTCGTGGCCGAAACTCTCTTTAAGGGGGGTGGAATGTAGTACACTGAATTTCAGTGCATCGTACTGAACTTCTACAAATTGTAGAGTTCTAGTGAGAAAATGGCATAAGAGGCTATATGTGAGGCTTTGGCCAAGTTCGGGACTTGTGCGAAGTGTTTTCGGCGCAAAAGAGGCGTGAAAACGGACTTCGATAAGTTAAAACTGCAGAATTGGTAAAGTCTGCACTGGATTCCGGTATGTGAACTCTAATACCGGAATTGGAGCTTGGTATACCGGTATGTGAAATGGTATACCGGAATGCCGTGTTGAAACCGAGAAACCTAGCTCTCGGGTTTGTGGAATTTTTCGGGGTATACCGGTATGTGAAAATGGCATACCGGTATACTGTGTGCGAAACAGTGAAAGCAGCTCTCGGGTTCTGCGGAATCCCTGAGGTATACCGGTATACAATGCCCCGAGTGGGCTGAGTGTTGTGTTGTGTGTGGAGAGGGGCATTTTGGTCTTTTCACATACGTGGGGGTATTTGAGAGGCTGGGAACACTCCCCTTTCACAGGGTTCTTCTTCCCCACTACTCCTCTCCCTCTCCTCTCACTTTCTCTCTCTAGAGATCTCTCCAAAAGCTTGGAGAAGTGGTGGATTGATCTTGGAAAAGGCTTCCAAAGGAGAAAAGAAGCTTCTTGGTGCAAGAAGAAGCTTGGGGATTTCGTGATTAAGGTTAGTACCTCACGTTTGGGTTCAAACCTTGGATTTAATCCTTTGAAATGAGGTTTTTGGGAACCCTTGGCAATCTAAACCACAAATGGTGGGTGTTTGGCCATGAAATCTAGGGTTTGACTTGCATGCATGCAAACCCTAGGTAGAATGAGGGCTTTTGCAATGTGAGGTTCTAAAAATATTTGGACCTTCGATAATTGCAATTGAGGCATAGGAAATCATGTTAGAACACTTGATTTCCCATATTGAGATGGATTTAGGGTTCGTAATGAGTAACGAACCATTTTTCTTGTAGAAGCTTTGGTTGAAGCAAGAACTCTAAGCTTGGACACTTAGGAGCTTGAAGAATACAAGGATTTGAAAGCTCTTGAGGTGGGTTTGTGTTTACCGAAGTGATTAGGTCACTTCCATGTCTAGGGTAATTATCCATTTAAAAATAAAATGGTATGTGTTGAGAACCCTAGCATTTTGCATGTTGGCAAAGGTAAAATCATGATAGGTAGAACAATGAACTCCTATTGCATGATGGATATTTCAAGTACAATTCAATTATTTATACTTGTTGCATGGTTGCATGTGAGATTTAAACCTAGTGTTATCGAACATAGGTTGGAACGTGTGAGATTTAAACCTAGTGTCATTGAACATAGGTTGAACATGTGAGATTGAAACCTAGTGTCATTGAACATAGGTTGGACATGTGATTGGAACCTAGAGTCATGGAACCTAGGTTGGCAATGAGTAAGTAAGCCTAGTGTTATCAAACATAGGCGAGACTTAGTGACTTGAACCTAAGATCATGAGATTTAGGTTGGCAAGTAATGTAAAGAATGGGATGTGTGCGACGATTTTGCTATCCCGGGTATGCGACGATTTCGCTACCATGCCACGAGTTGGCGGTGCCGACATGGGATAGGCGACGATTTCGCGATCCCGGGTATGCGACGATTTCGCTACCGCGCCACGTGTAGGCGGTGTCGAGGGGGATGTGCGACGATTTTGCTATCCCGGGTATGCGACGATTTCGCTACCATGCCATATGATGGCGGTGTTGAGACGGGGTATGCGACGATTTCGCTATCCCGAGTATGCGACGATTTCGCTACTCGAACTAGGAGGTGACAAGCTCACTCCTTGAATGTTGGAACAAATATGGTGAGACGGCGATTCCGAAACCATAAGTAAACGACAAGTAAAAGCACTTGGTCATTGTGAGACATAGGATGAACCTAGGAGAGAATGATAGATTATATTTCATTTGGTTGCATCATTTATGTTTATTTACTAAGCATGTAAATAATTGTTGCATAGTTATATATGATCTAACTTATGCATGTGGTGTTTCTTTGGACCTGGTGGGTCGAGCTTCTCTCTTGGGTGGCCTTACCCACTGGGAACTATGTTTATAGTTCTCACCCCTCCATTTTCCAGGTCCTTCCGCGAGTGAGGCGGCGGAGCGAGGCAAGGGTTTGGCTCTTTAGATAGCGGCCCTTCCATTTTGGTGATGCATAGAGTTGTACCCCTATTTTGGAACATGATGTATGGAATGAAAGTGAAAGAAAAGAAAAATTTGGACATGTATATTGTGCCTTGTGATGTAATAGAAGTAGAACTTCTTTATGTTGATGCTTTCCTTGTGCAACTCTTGTACTCCGTTTCTAGTTGGAACATCGTGGATAAGCTTGTGTTGTGACGCCTTGGGCGGGTAGAAAGGACTCTATCCGTTCGACGGGTCTGGGGCATGCGCCCGTGCGGTTATCCTTTCCACCTAGTTGGTGTTAAAGGGCCGGCGGGGCGTGACATAATATTTTAAATAATAGATTATGTTATGGTATTTTTAAAATTATATATATGTATTTTGTGTTTGGAAAGTATAAGAAGGAAAAAAAAGGAGCAACTTGTGAGTAACCCCGCATACCCGCCCGCCCGCCCACATAATCGTCTGGCCGCCCGCCCGCAGGCCAATATTAATAAACATGGTGGCTATATACCCAAAAATTTAGAAGTAAATTCTACTCATACCCACATGACTTGCGGGCATAATAATCAGCCTACGGATCGCCCTGTCGATTTGCTAGGTCTACTAATACTTAACCCCTGACACTGATATTCCTCAAGGAGTTCCTCAAAATCTGAAGGTTTCTCAACAGATTTACTACTGAGTATTCGGTACTTCCTATGCAAGTTTCAAAATTTGACACAGCTGTACCATTTCTAAAATTTTGTTTTCGAGTCAATTTCACATCAAAACCAAACAAACTCATCTAGAATTCCCCTAAAACCTTCTAAATAGTATCAAATGCTATTTCATACTATAGCTCCGGTATTTTGCAAGTGTTCAGTGTATTACAAAAGGAAACCTCTTATTTTGCTAATAGTATTGAAATTGATTTTTTATTGAATAGTTTTATTCAATTTATATAATTTTACTGTATTAATTATAACTAATTTCATCTGTCAATTTATTTCTATAAAGTTCTATAGCTGAAAATTTAATAATTATCCCAAATTTGTAAACCTATTTAAAACAATAACATAATGTAGGATGTAACTAATGTAATTTTAATATAGAAGGATAATTGAGGTAAGAACCAAAGTGCAAATGTGTTTTTTTGGTAATTTAGCCTCATAATTTTTAGTGCGGATTTGATTTTAAGTTTCACAAAAACGGCTCGAAATGAATGCTTCTGCATCCCTAAGAGGGAGAGAGACTATAGGTTAGGGATGCAAACAGGTGGGTCTAAAGGCAGGAGAGATTTTCCAGTTTCCATCTTTTTTTATTGGTGGGTTGGGATTAGGGGTGTCAACGAGCCGAACACGAGCGAGCTTAACGAGCTGAACACGAGCTGAATTTTTTGGTTCGATACTTAAACGAGCCCGCTCGTGTTCGGCTCGTTTAATCGAGCCGAACACGAGTCGAACACGAGCTGGCTCACAAACAACAAGTTAAAAGGATTATGAAGGATATGTATATATAAAAAATAAATTTATGAGATGTTACCCATTATAGACTTTGATCTAATGGTTGAAATTTTATATATAAATTGACTTTTTATAATTAAGTTGGATTTTATATTTAGGTTGGGTTAAAAATCAAATAATAAAAATTTATATTTATATATATAATTATTTATTTATATATATAAATATAATATATGTATTCGAGCTGTTATCGAGCCGAACACGAGCGAGCTGACCCTAACTCGTGTTCGGCTCGTTTATTAAACGAGCTAAAAAATTCAGCTCGTGTTCGGCTCGTTTACTAAACGAGCGATTCGATCTTGAGCTCATTTCGAGCCGAACGCGAGCTGGCTCGCGAACAGCGAGCTGGATTGCCGCCTCTAGTTGGGATAGATTTGGAGGAAATTATTTTTTATTCTATTTTTTCGCCCCAGTTAACTACATTCAAGGTAGGTTGGAATTGGAGCAGATTTGTAGCAATTTTTTGTCGGATAGGAAATGTTCTCTACCTCCCATTCCATTTCCAAGCGGGGCAGATACAGAATAAATTAGTTTTTAACTTATTTTTCGTCCCGAGTGTGTCCTATTCGAGACAAATCGGAGCCGGATCTACACAGATCCGGATCCATTTGCACCCTTACGAGTATAGGTCAAGCCGAAAGCACGGATCTAGCGAGAAGCCTACTCCCGAGTCCCGCAGCTGACCAATTCGAAGATCGCCAGAAAGCCATGGAGGTACGGCCTTCAAACTTCCTCTCTCTTTTTCTCTCTCTTTTGCCGAATTTGGTTGAAAGAAAACTGTGGCTTTCTCTCTTCTTGACAAATTTCTTTCCTTTCTAAGCGGTTATCTCCCGAGTCTTGTTAAATTTACTGCTTCATTAAATTTTTTTCTTTATTTGATCTTGATTTCCAGAATCGAAATAGCTTTATCGTTAGGATCTTTTGAATTTTTTTTTTTTTTTTTAAAGTTGTAGTAGATAGGATCTTCGTTTAACTAATTGGATTCGATAGGCGAATTTGGCTCTATGAAAAACTACGTCGAATTCTGTAAGGCATTTGGGGATGATCTTTGGCGCTTAAATACTAGAAATAGAAGCAAATATAGAAGTATCAGGAGATAATATCAAGTTATCTTTTTGAAGTGTAATTATTGGTTATTCCCTTGGCTGTTGTTGTATTAACTTATGCGAAGTCTGAGAGAAAATTTTGAAGGTTTCAGAATAATTTGCCACTGGCAAGCATAAATATCATGAATCTGTGGAGAAATTTCTGAAAGATTTTTAAAACGCTGAGTTCTTTGTGAGAAGTAATGAAAAACAAGAAATCGCTGTACCATGGTGAATTTCGACAAACAAGAAACGCTGATTTCTATAATTCTTGCACATTTTGTTGGCCCAATCTTTTTGTAGTCAAACAGCCTTTCTTGACATACGGAAACTTTTTTTTTTCTTTTCACTCATTTGTATGTGCGATGTCCATAGCTTGTTTTGATATGAAATAGAAAAGCATCTTGTAGTCTCTTAAAAAAACGGTTCTTTGTTGATCAAGAAATATATAACTTTGGTTTGTTTGGTTAACAATAATGGACCATTTAACAAACTTTCCCAGATCTTGATATGAAGGGAGCACTTGGTTTAGTACAAGCGCTGATTAATCAAATGAAAATTCTAACACCATGAAAGCAAATAAAATAGGAATATGTTTTGCACATTGGCATGACCAGTTGATAGATCTGATGAGAGGTTTGGTTGATTGCTCATGCTAGATGGCCTTGTAGCCAGGGCGCCTTACACAAAGTGGTTCTTATAAAAGATGTTGGTCCATATTATAGATTTTCATTGATGTATTACAGTTTTTGTAGCATCAAATTAAAAATTTGTAAGCAACAAGTCCAAAGTCTCTTCATGCAAGTTTGAGTTTTGTCATGTAAGTTTAGAAAGACGAGGAAGAAAAGAGATATATTATTGAGGGAAAAGCCTAGATTCTGGAATAATGATATTTGAGTTGAAAGTCATCAATTTTTTTCTTTGATGCCCCTTTTCTGTTATAATAGTTGTTCATTAATGCTCAATGATTATTTCAGATATATGCTATGAAAATAAAGTAGAAAAGGCATCTCAAATAAGAAATATATTAGCACTAGTAAAAGGGGAATTTTGGGGCCAGGTTACCACCATCCCTCTTCCTTGTCCTTTTCTTTTACCCTCAAATGTTTCACTTTTGTAAGTTCTTCCTTGGTTTGCTTTGTTTACCTTTGTTTGCTTTGTTTATCTCAATTTCCATTGTTCTTGCTCACATATTTTCCTTTTTGCTTTCCTTGCTATCATAATTTTGTTTCTCTTCTAACCAATATGATCCAAATAGTAAAAGATGTGTTTCATCTCGTTTCTGCATGTACAGGATGGAACACCAACTAGCATTATTGTATTAAAAGATTGAACTAGGAATCTACTTCGTATGGCTCGAATTTTACTTAGTTTTCCCACCTTTCCAAAAACATTAAAATATAATGGAAGAAGTTCCAGTGGAACTTGTGGTGTGGTATCTTCTAGTGAAATGTGAGTGCTTTATGTTACCTGCTTAGGTTCAACTCTAATCGCTTGGCTGAGATTTCTTTAAGATGATTAGTAGTGATAAGGGAGTTTCTAGTAGGTATGTGTTGGCAAGACGTAGGATTCATGTTATATAGTTAGATAGTTGTGTTCTCAAAGTTTCCAAATAAAAACATAAAAGGCAAAGACGATCTAATAATTCCTACCAAACTCGGTAGTGACAGCATTCCTTTTCTAAATGTAGACAATATTTGAAGTGCGGAAATGCATGGATGAAATACTTTGTTTGTTATATTGTGCAATATTGGAGTATCTTTACGTGTCATTCGCAACCTTTTAAGCTGCAAAAAATAATTTAATGCATAGATTATTCATCAGGGAAAGAAAAAGAAGAAATATTAATTTTATTAAGACTCCTTTGGGTCACATTGGTGGAATTTTCCACGAATCATCATACCATATTAGGAAACATAAAAATAACTTTAGAACAATAACTTGAATGTGTCAAAATGGTTACCATAATGCACTTCAAGTTTGTCTCTCTCTACTTTTGCTTTCTTTTCTTTTTTTTCTTATTTTCGCATTTATTTTTCTTTTTTTCGAAATAGTTGCTTGCATAAATAGTTGTTACTATCTTGTCAGACTTCTGCATCCCTTGATGTGTGGTGTTTTGTTTTTCAGTACTAAACATATTAATATATTTTTCATATTTTTCTGTTTATTCATGTTTTGTCTTTTCTGCTGCTATTGGGGCTACAATTTACTAAAGCCTCTTTAGTGGTTGATTGTTTGAAAGTACCTTTGTTATGCATTTTAAGATTTGCAAAACTATCAAAATGCTTTCGTAAATACAGTTTCAAAATCTTTCCATATCTAAATTAACATCCACCCACCCACCCAAATATACTAGATATGCACTTCATTAATCAAAACCAATAGATAACATCCTAGATTCATAGAATGTTAGTGCCTTACCTCCTTCTCTAGAGTGGTAAAATGGAGGATTTTGTAAAGTTTTCTATAGTTACGATTTTGTAGGAGGATGAAGTGCATATTCTGAGATTTTGTGTGTGTTGGGGGGTTTTAGCTTTTCCTTTTTAAATAAGTTGGAAGCCAAACATATTAACTTAACATTCTGTGTGACAGAAAAAGCGGAAGTCAAATGACTCTATTAATGCATACTCAGTACAATGCGACAATTGTTTGAAATGGAGGTTGATTCCTACAAAAGAAGAGTATGAAACTATCCGGCACAATTTCATCGACGACCCGTGGGTCTGCAGCAAGAAACCAAATGCTTCCTGCGATGATCCTGCTGGAGATATCGAGTACGACAACACTCGGATATGGGTGATTGATAAGCCAAACATACCTAAGCCTCCGCCCGACACTGAAAGAATCGTGATAATGAGGAAGGACTTGTCGAAAATGGATACTTATTACATTATGCCTAAGGGAGGGAAGAAGGCCCGTTGCTCGGGGGATGTGGAGAAGTTTCTAGAAGCCAACCCTGAATATAAAGATACAATGTCTGTTTCAAGCTTTAGTTTTACGGCTCCCAAGATTATGGAGGAGACAGTTTCTAGGAACTCGGAAGTAAAGGCTTCAGCTAAAAGTAAGATGAGAATAGCAAATTCGGATAACAATTGAGGGAGATGTACATGTAGCATGCATAATAACAGTTCTTTTAGAGAAGGATGAGTTCTACAAAGATGTTCTTCTTTTTAATGCGATAATCTTGTAATCTTTGCTGTGTACAACCAAAAAAAAAAAAAGGAAAAAAAATCTGTTAGCTTGTTTTAAGTTATGGCTTCCTTGTACCTGAATTTGAGGGAAACATTTAATTTGTAGCTTGATATTTGATCCTTTTTGGAACCAATAGTATGTTTTACAGTACTAGTGTGTATTGATGATGCTTAAGTTTTAAAATGCGAGGTCATTCTGCAATTATTCATTCATTTTCTTTTTTTTTGGGGTGGTGCAACATAACTCGTTAATTAACGGAGTATTGTATGTTAATTGTTTGAATTTTTGTACCTCTTCAGGTTACATGAGGGGAAAGGGCCACAATGAGGTTAATTTCTAGCGCATTATTCTGGAGCAATGCTATTTGTACATCAACTTTAGATGTATTTCGTACAAAATCGTCAACCAATGGTTTTTTTTATTTTTTATATTGGTAACCATATGTTGCTATGGTGTAAGAATTACATCGCCTCTTGATGTTCTACAAGCAGTATTTTCCTTAATTTTACTGCAGATAATTGTCTTCGTACTACATGAATGAAAGAGTTTGTTGAAATCGGGACCAGCTATCAGGATTAATTGGTTAGCAAGTAATGTAGTTTTTTGTTTTTGGCGAACTCACTCTTATAACTGAAATCTTGATGCAAGAGGATCTACTGTAAGTTCTAAATCAGATAGGGATCACATAAAATCAGGGCTTTGGAGCCGTTTCAGACTTGTCTTTTATGTTTAGAATCTGCCAGTTTGGGTGATTGAGATGAAGAAAAAACAGGGAATCTATCATCTTGCTGAAACAGATCTATTAAGTATGCGACTTTTTTTTATGAATTCTATTATGGGTATATTAGCCGGTCCATCGTGCACTCGGTGTATGGTACTCATCGAAGAGGTATGAGTCTTAGGTTGGGGGGTTAAGGAATTGAGTTCATAGAGGCATTTTGCAGCTTTTTTTTTTCTTGTTTTATTTTGTTATTTTTATTGTTAGGAGATTTTTGCTGTGAGATTTCGTACAAGATCGAATATCGAACCTCTCAGCAAGATAGCAGCATAATAGCTGTCTTATTAGAAGCCAACTTGCTTTTGAGTCTGCCTTAAACGTGGCTCAAGAATGTTCAAGTTCTATAATAATGCATATCGATTAGTTCTTTTTTCCTTTCAATTTTGATAGGTATAGATAAGATTAGTTAGCTAAGAGTTAAATTAGGATTCAACTTAAGCACTTTTAACTTTGAGTGAAACTCTATACATTGATGAGGCCTACCAAGGATTGTAGCAAAGAGGAGAGGAGTTTTCAAGATCAAATGCAAGCTGTTAGGTTGCAAGGCAACACTAATCAGCTTCCCTTCCTCCTGCACAAGCAGCTGGCTTCAAAAGCTTCTTCCTCGATTTGCTTCATATTTCTTTGTCCAAAATTTTGCAGAGGTCATTAAGTCATTGAAAAGGATTGGCTGCATGGTAATCAGAAATCTCGTGCGCAATGTTTTACAATCCGACGAGACCCAATTATGCGGTTGCTGCATAAAAGCCAGTGTCATTTCATTGTACTTTTCTTTTTGTCTTGAAATAAGACAGCCGAAATATTTCCTACGATTCACTTTCTAACGCTGTCGATTAACTACTTAACATGATTCTGTTCATCTTTCTTGTTGAAATGTTTTATTGGATACTTGTAGGTACCAATCTGATTTCGACACCGAATTCGACGAGTTTAGATTCCTACAATATGTTGTATGCAGGGGTAAGATCTTCTAAAATGATTTGGCGCACTTAAGGAACTTTATAAATGATCAAATCAAAACATTATGAACATCCCTAACCGAAAGTCACAAGATGTTGAGTTTGAACAGAAATTTAGATACAATCTCAAAACCAAGCGAATTTACGGGATCGATTCAACTTTGTTATTATTAACTTCATTTTCGGAACCAAGTTTTCTGACATTAAATTGTCAGTATCAACCAAACCCTAATCATCCTTCTCTAATTTGCTGAGATTATGTAGCTCCTTGAAAGAAACAAAATCCAACGGCAAATCACACAGTACTACCGTGCATGTTAGGTGATGCTTATGTTTATGCGCAAGAAGAGACGTGTTGATGTGCAAAAAGAGAGTAAATAGGATATGATTGTGGATCAAAACATGTATAACAAAGTGCAACAGTGAAACAGAACAAAAAAAAAGACGTGACAGGCGAAATAGAACATAATACTATGTAGTGCTGATATACCAAAAAAGATCAAGTACAAAAGCAGATACACAAACTTGAATTTCCATTGTATCAAAAGGCAATTAATAAAATGCATTCAAGATTTCAGATATTAGATGAATATTTGAAGCCCAAAAATTAAAATTTTCATTTTGCAAATAGCATATCCATCCATATCAGGGGAGTAATTTTTCTTTTTCATCAGACACTATAACCGTTAGAAGCTCTAGCATTGCATATAAAATTTAAAAATATAGTTACTGCACTAAGCCAGTCCGATCTAGATTTCATCCACCAATTTTTTATAATGAGATAGCCCAAATGTTTTCAGGAGTTCGCCAATTTGATCTTGAAATTTCTTCCGCAAAACTAAAGGGGTTTACACTTGGATTATGTGTTTGTCTACCTGTTAGTTGAAAAGATATTCTTACAGCTAAAACAGAGAAAATAAGAAACATGCGGAGTAGGTATCCATATCAAGGAGGATTTCACCTTTTACTCTTTTTTTCTCTTTTCCTAAATACTATAACCCTGAGGAAAACTGCTCAGGAAATTGCATCTGAAATGAAAATCGCTGTCACTGTATTGTATATATACATATATATATATACATATATATATATATATATATATACATATATATATATATATATATATATATACACATATATATATATATATATATATATACACATATATATATATATATATGAATAAAATGTTTACAGAGACTATGCGCACAGCTGCATTGAAAGTAACTGCTACATGTGTTTAACTAAGCAGATCTCAACTTCTTCAGCTCGAGCAGGTGCTCATCATCTGATATGTGGAGGAGAGCGCGCATGTCGGATAACGATGTTTCTTGCTCCCAACTCAACAACCTCCCGGATTTGTAGAGCGCCATCAGGGCGTAATGATACGCTTTCTGCTCCAAACAATGCGTTTCAGCTGCGACGATCTCACCGTCATCAGAGGAGGAAGGTCGCTTTCTCTTTGAGCTGCAAGAACCGCTGTTGCTACTCGTGGGGTCGACTTTCACATCCTGATGTTCAGAAGGATGAGCTGATTGACTGGAAGGATGCTCGACATTCGCAGAAAGTTGGTGTTTCTCCGAATCATCGGAGCAGGCGTCGGGTGGATCATTCACAACTTGATCGGTGGGTTGATCTACCGTTGAAACGCTCTCAGGGATATCTTTGGGTTCTTCGCACGCTCCAAGAAGGCTAGGTTCATTGGGTTCTTCGCACGCTGCAGGAGAGCTGGCTTTTGTGCTGATGTTCTCAGCAGTCGTCTGCGGCGGCAGAGTCTCTGCAGACGCTGCTCCCTCCGTCTCGGCGGAACTCTTCTTTTCATCGCCGCATGGCTTCACAGCACATCTCTTGCTGCGCTTGCGCTTCGCAAGCCACGCGACTTTGCGAGGCCTGATATCCGATGCGCGCACCTCGATTGCTTTGTTCGACCCGAAGAGTGTGATCATGTACCAAGGCTGAGGCCCGTCGCCAACGGCAGCAGACACTGTCGCTGGCGTCCAGTCGCCGTCTTTATTGTTGTTCTTGCACACCTCGACATTGGCGCCGCGAGGCCAGTGGGTAGTAGTAGCAGGGACTGCTGATGCGGTGGGCCACCTGACGCTGTTCCTGGGCACGCGCTCCATGGTGCCCGGCCGGAGCTCGTAGTACTCGACGACGTAAGACTTTGCATCGCTGGAGACGACCCTGGCCTTCAGCCACGAGCCGGACCGGTCCACCCACTTGGTGAACACCTCCACTTGTTGCACGTACGCTTTCCGAATCGGCCGCACCAGACGATACATGTGCGTCATCTTGTGGTCTCTTTAACTTACAGTTCAACAGGAAGGATCAGTAACCAACAGCGTTGCTCTTCTCTTCAATATGGAAGTATGGAAGTTGCCCAAATTAATTAAAGATCGATTCTTGCTTCCGATTTCGCAATTTGTGTTGCTAAAAAAGAAAGAAGATGAAAAGTGAGGACTCGATATTAAACGTATATATAATTGTTCTCACTCCTGTTCCTACTAGGAGTCCGCATATATATATATATAATAAATGGAGATCGTATATTATCCTATTCCTAGTTGGAATCCTTAACGGGCTCGAATTCCAGATCCCAACCGTTGGGTGGATAATACCGTTGGTGTAAAATGATCCAAACACAACTCGGAGTCGCGCGCGCGTTTAGCTCTTCAGATGCACAAGTAATTAGTAAGTGTTGGAATGAGCTCAGGAATTAGATGTTGATTACAATTAAAACTATCGCCATCATCCATAAAGTTTCTAATTTTAGGTATTAGCTTTTATTTTTTTTAGTTTTATTTATTAAAAAGTAATTGAAACTATTTAATTTGGTAAATTTATTAAATTTTTTTAATTTATATAACTAAAATTACTTGATTTTTTAAAAAAATAAAAAATCTTTTGTTTACCGTTGGTGTAATACCGTTGTTGGAAAAATCTTTCAAGAGACAAATTAAGTTTTAAATCACCAAATTGATCCAACATTCCCCCACATGATTTAAAACTTCACATAAAGACAGTAAACAAAATTGAAATTCAAAACAACTCAAAAGAACGCTGGATCTCTTATACCACGTATTCGGCGAAGGTACCTTTCGGGTTTGAACCTTCACTTAGTGCTTGTCTATGTACATCCGAGGGCACAATGGTGGACTACGCCTTGAACCAAGGCCGGTGAATCGGATTTCCACAAACCGCACACATGGTACAGCCGTTTGGGTTCAAAGCGGGTGAGCGCTATAATGGCATGCGCTGGTATCGATTCATGTGCGTTTTAGGGAACCGCCCTCTTCCCACAGTCGCGGCCTCACGACTCCACACATATAGTAGGTCCTCAAAGGGTATCTGCAAGGTCATACCCTGCCTCATGGGTCTTGGAACCATTCAGGGCCAAAGCCCTTCCTATCCACTTGCAGATATGAGCACTGTCGCCATAGGGATGAGGACACAAAAACAGTGCTCCTCAAGCTACCTGTTCGACTTGTTACTACCCATTGAACCTGCAACAGGTTGGGTTGCCATCGCCGGTAACTTCTATTGTGGGCTAAGCCCCATCCCCCTCGACGATTCTAGGATCACGGTCCTAGACAAACCCTTGGTGAGCTGATCATCCAAGTTTCTTGCAGATCTCACAAATTCCAATGCAATCACATTTTCTTTCAAATTCTGTCGAATGAACTTTTGTCTCATTTTCATAAATCTATTCATCTTAGTCTCCACATTCTCTTGGGCACATTTGTCAATTGCAGCTCTACAATCACAATGAATACACACAGGTGCTAAAGGTTGCTCCATCAGTGGTAGATCATAAAGAAATTCTCTCATCCACTTAGCCTCTGTTACAGTAGTATCTAAAGCTATAAGTTCAGATTCCATAGTACTTCTAGAAATCAAAGATTGTTTAGTTGACTTCCAAGAAACAGCTGCTCCTCCTATGAGAGATACAAATCCTGTAGTCGACTTTACATCAGCTGTATCACTAATCCAATTCGCATCGCTATATCCTTCTAATACTGCAGGAAAACCACAAAAGTGCAATCCATAGGATACAGTCCCTTTCAAAAATCTCAACACTCTTTCTAAAGCATTCCAATGCTCTCTGTTTGGATTATGGGTATATCTTCTCAATCGATTTACAGCATAAGTCAAGTCAGGTCTAGTGTAATCAACTAGATATCCTAAGGATCCGATAATCTGTGAATATCTATTCTGGCCTATTGGATCTCCTCTATTCTTCTTAAGATGCACGCTAGAATCATAAGGTGTCACTACAGGTTTAATATCAGAATATCCAAACTTCTTCAATAATTGTTCACTGTAGTGAGATTGGCTCATAATAATTTCTTTCGACTTTCTAATGATCTTCATATTGAGAATCACATCTGCTTGTCCAAGATCTTTCATATCAAAGTTCTTATTCAGTAATTTCTTCACATCATTTATCACATTCATATTAGTACCAAAGATCAAAATATCATCAACATACAAACATAATATCACAATCTGTCCATCATACTCTTTCGAATATACACATTCATCAGACATGTTCACATGAAAACCATTTGATACAACCAAAGAATCAAATTTTAAATGCCACTGTTTAGGAGCTTGCTTTAATCCATATAATGATCTGGTCAATTTGCACACTTTATTCTCATGCCCAGAAACCACAAAACCTTCAGGTTGCTTCATATAGATCTCTTCATCTAAATCACCATTCAGAAAGGCTGTCTTAACATCCATTTGATGAACAATCAGATCATGAATAGAAGCTAAAGCAATCAACACTCTAATAGAGGTAATCCTAGCAACAGGAGCATAAACATCAAAATAATCTACCCCAGGCTTCTGTGCAAAACCCTGTGCCACTAATCTAGCCTTATACTTATCTACAGATCCATCAGGTTTCAACTTCTTCTTAAAAATCCACCTACAGCCTACAGGCTTACATCCTAGAGGTAAATCAGTCAACTCCCAAGTATGATTCTGTAAAATAGACTGCATCTCAAGATTAATAGCCTCTTTCCAAAACGATGCATCTACAGACTTCATAGCTTGGTCATAGATGGGGTGTCTTCTACAAGTAGGACACAGAAATCATCTCCAAAAGTCTTCTCTACTCTAGGACGCTTACTTTTTCTAGGCTCAATCTCTGCTATAGGTTCACTGACTCTAGGTCTGCTAGAGCTACCTACGAGTTCAGCAGGAATAGATCTATCTACTCTAGTCTTAAAAGGAAAAACATCCTCAAAGTACACAGCATCTCTAGCCTCAATGATTGTATTGTTAGAAATCTCACTAATTTCAGAATTCACCACTAAAAATCTGCTAGTATTACTATCCTGTGCATAACCCACAAAAATCGTATCGACTGTCTTAGGTCCAATCTTCCTTTTCTTATTCTCAGATATTTTTACTTTAGCTAGGCACCCCCACACTTTAAAATAATTCAAATTAGGCTTTCTACCTTTCCAAAGCTCATAGGGAGATACATCAGAATTCTTGTGAGGAATCCTATTTAAAATCATACATGCAGAGATCAAAGCTTCCCCCCACAAGTTCTCAGGTGCGCCTGAACTAATAATCATCGAGTTTATCATATCCATCAAAGTCCTATTCTTACGTTCAGCAACTCCATTAGATTGAGGTGTATAAGGAGCAGTCACTTGATGTACAATTCCAAATTCTTGACAGAAACTAGTCATCTCATTTGAAGTATATTCACCACCTTGATCAGACCTCAAAATTTTGATTTTCTTATCCAACTGATTTTCTACTTCAGCTTTATAAATTTTGAATCTGCTAAGAACCTCATCTTTTGATTTAATCAAGTAGACATAGCAAAATTTCGAATGATCATCTATAAAAGTCACAAAGTACTTATTTCCACCTCTACTAGGTCTACTTCCATCACAAATATCACTGTGCACAAGTTCTAAAAGATCACAATCTCTATCCACAGATTTAAAAGGTTTTCTAGGTTCCTTAGCTTGCACACATATTTCACATCTATGATCAGGTAAATCAGATTTGGGAATCAAATCAAGATGCATCAATCTTTTGACAGTATTAAAATTCACATGTCCTAATCTTCCATGCCAAATATTAGTAGAAATAACATTCAAAACAACAGCATTATTATTCATCGGAAATGAAGATACAGAAAGTTTAAACAAACCATCACTCAAAAAACCTTTCCCAACAAAGTTCACACCCTTTGTTATTACTACCCTATTACATTCAAAAACTAACTTAAAACCCTGCTGAACTAAAAGAGAACCACTAATCAAATTCTTCCTAATATCGGGAACATGGTGGACTCCGTGCAAGGTTAAGGTCTTCCCAGAGGTCAACTTCAAATCCACTCGACCTGTCCCAAGCACGCGAGAAGAGGCTGCATTCCCCATGTTCACCGATCCTCCACATGCGTCCTGATAAGTGGAAAACCACGAACGATCAGAACAAGCATGGACATTAGCTCCAGTATCTATCCACCAATCAGAAGAACTAAGGGCAATGTTAACCTCAGGTAAACTAGATCCTAACCTGATAGTGGAGTCAGAAGGGTCAGAACCGGCAGTCAGCATATTCGTCTGGCGCTCAGGTGGAGCTCCCTTCTTCTTCATTGGCGCGGAAGGCCGAGTCTTGCGAAAGTAGCAATCCTTCGCAAAGTGGTTCGTCTTTCCGCACACAAAGCAACCAGAGTTGCCTCCACTTCCCTCAGGTTTAGGCTTCTTAAAGTTTGGGTTTAACTTTCTATGATGGAACGGCTTCTTCTTAGAGTTTCTATAAGGCTGAAAGTTTCTACCCTTATTTTTAGGATGCTCTACTAGGTTGGCTTGGGTAGTAGGCTCATTAGGCTTCTTATCCCTAGCTCGGTTCGACTCTTCTATCCTAATGGATCTTAGGACAAAATTCAAGGATAGCTCTCTCTGATTGTGGTTAAGATCGTTTGCATGGTTCGTCCAAGAGGGTGGTAACTTATCTATAAGGGCAGCAACTAAGAAACTCTCATCAAGATCTACACCACTAGATCTAAGTTGCTCAACTATGTGCTCAAAATCATGAAGCTGGTCAGACATAGACTTATTATCTACCAGTTTAAACTTAATCAAATCTGACGCCTGGTATCTCTTCTGGGTAGGATCAACCTGACCGTACTTATTTTCTAAAGATGTCCAAAGCTCCCTAGCAGTTTTCATACTACAGTAGATGTCATAAAGTTTATCTGATATGGTGCTAAGAATCCGGTTCAAACAGTGATAATTAATCATATCAGGGTTAATAGGAGGTACGGATCTAGGTGCAGAAGTAGTAGCAGTATCAGCATCAGCAGAGGGAGGAGTGGAACCAGCTTGGGCTTGACTCCGAGTAAACGGTCTAGTGACCGCAGTCTGAATTGCACCTTCAGGTGCAGATCCATTACTATTTTCGGTAGAATCCGAAATAGCAGAAACCAGCCCAAGCGTGGTGAGCCAGAACCTCATTTGGTTCTGCCACCTTCTAAAATTACGACCATCAAATGTGAAAGGTTTCGCCGAATTGTCCATAACCAAAATCTGTTTAGAAACAATTATGCTACAATGTCACAAACTATTCTAAAGTTCAGGTTTATAGCAATGTTAACGACAGAATTATATATAAGTTTTGAAAGCTAAATAAATGCTGGCAGCAAGATATTATAATTTAAATTATCAGTGCAAAGACAATAACAGCAAATATATATGATCACAGATATATGTTAATCTGTAGCAAAGCAATATGTATATACTGTACTAAAAGAAACAGAAAAATTAAAATAAAATCTCGCTTCTAGATTGTTGGAAAAATCTTTCAAGAGACAAATTAAGTTTTAAATCACCAAATTGGGCCTCAAAATCCAACACTCTTCAATATGGAAGTATGGAAGTTGCCCAAATTAATTAAAGATCGATTCTTGCTTCCGATTTCGCAATTTGTGTTGCTAAAAAAGAAAGAAGATGAAAAGTGAGGACTCGGTATTAAACGTATATATAATTGTTCTCACTCCTGTTCCTACTAGGAGTCCGCATGTATAATAAATGGAGATCGTATATTATCCTATTCCTAGTTGGAATCCTTAACGGGCTCGAATTCCAGATCCCAACCGTTGGGTGGATAATACCGTTGGTGTAAAATGATCCAAACACAACTCGGAGTCGCGCGCGCGTTTAGCTCTTCAGATGCACAAGTAATTAGTAAGTGTTGGAATGAGCTCAGGAATTAGATGTTGATTACAATTAAAACTATCGCCATCATCCATAAAGTTTCTAATTTTAGGTATTAGCTTTTATTTTTTTTAGTTTTATTTATTAAAAAGTAATTGAAACTATTTAATTTGGTAAATTTATTAAATTTTTTTAATTTATATAACTAAAATTACTTGATTTTTTTAAAAAATAAAAGATTAATGGGTTGTCAGCTAATAAAATTGAGGAGATCATTTCAAAAGGTTGATGCACACCTGAACTATTACAAGTTTGCAAATAGTCTAAACTTTATATGTATAATGTTATTATTTTAAATTGATTAACATTACCCAAAGGGCCCGTTTGGTTCCTTGCTTATAATATTCCAATAATCCTCTATATTTACTATTAAAAATATTTAAATCATTACCATTCAACTCAAGTTCGATAGTTATAAAGAGCGTCGGTAAAGTAGTAGAATCATTATAAATTAGTAGATGATAGAAATACTAGAATAATTATTGCGGACTAAGAGGTATTCTCGTTATAGGGATCAGTACTATTCTATTAATAAGCATACACTAGTTTTTAACGACCTCTAATCCAAATGGATTGATAAGTTAGTAATATATTTGTCATTCCTAATATAAAATATACAATATTTTCATAATAATATTCTTTACGGAAGATTGAATATTGCCGTTAAAAAGATGTATGCATCTTTTATTGATTCTTAATTATTTGGCTAACATTAATCAATTGAAAGTAGAATAAAAATTGAGATGGTTAATTGTAAAAAAATTTAAAGTTTGGGTGCCTCTAGTGTGTATGTAATCCATTTCAAAACGACCTAGCATTGAAGGGTCTTCATGATAAACTAGTTAAGGAATCCGGGCGATGCGGCGGATAGACATTATTATAGTTAATCATTATGGTATGTAGATTAATGCGGAGTTTAAAATTAAAATTTATATCAGAGAAATAATCTATAATACATAATTATCGGAGAATACAAACCCACTTATCATCTATAGCTATCATTAATTATGTGTATTAATATTTTTAAATATTATTTATCTCAGTGTTGTATAATTAAAAATTAAAGAATGAAACTAAAGAATATTTCTTTCTGAAAATATCTAAATCAAATAATTAAAATGAATAAAACAGTTTTAAAAAAAAAAGAAAAGCTCATTGCAATAGTAAAAAAGATAAGTAATATTTTTTATTATTATTATTAGCGTAGTATTTACAAATAAAAAATATTAAAAAATTAATTAGAGTGAAAACACTATCTTTAGTAGGCTTGGTAGTAGCGCCCCCATTATCGTCGCTGACGATGAAGAAAAGCCTTCGTTAACTTTTATCACTACAGATACAACTAATAAAGTACTTGATTCCTAAATTTCAGGTTAGTAAAGAAATCAATAAGTAATTATCAAAAAATAAGACTAATCAAAAGGCATTTGAAAATTGAAATAGATATTTTTTATATTGCAAAAAAATTCAACTACCAAAATAAATATTCTAATATTATATATTAGAAAAAAATAAGTTCTCTAGCTCAAAATTAAGATTAATAGCATGCGAATTAGCAAAATATCACTCACATGAACTAAATAATATTATTTAATTAGAAAAAAAACTAATATAAAAAAAATCATCCAAGAAAAAGAAATCCAAAAGTTGAATTTTCTCATTTCAAGACACCAATTTGTTAATTTCAAAAAAAAAAATTAAAAAAACTATTCATATTATCAATCAAGCACAATGAGCCAATAGTCACAATTTTAAAAGTCTTAATACATATTTGAATATCATTTTTATGAATGAATACCCTAATATACGAAATATAATTACATTGCTAAAGGCCTCATTATAATTTTTATTAAAAGTAGAAGAAAATATGCATTAGATGTAGCTCGCTAATGGTCCATTATCTTGCATCTCCTCTTATGGAGCAGAGCATCTGAGATGATTAAAAAAAATAAATCGACTTGATAGCTCAAAGCCAGCTGTTCTAATTTGTCTAAGTTTAAATTACATATTTAAATTTAAAATTCAAATTCAAATTTTCAATGCAAATTCAAATATCAAAATCAAAATAAAAAATTTAAGTTTGAAATCAACATTTAGATTCAATTTAAAATTTGAATTTCAATTCAAATTCAAATTTTAAATTCAAATTCAAAATTCTAATTTCTGGTTAGTTAAAATTTTAAGTTTAATATTAATTTTGAATTTAAAGTTAAAAATTTGAATTTTTATTCTTGGGGACTAAAGTGAAAAATATGCAAAGTTTAGGGACCAAAATTGACATGCAAAAGAAAGCCAAGTAGGCGCTAACAAAGCAATTTCGTTAATTTTAACACCTTTTTAACGGCTATGACGTAATCGCAATAAAATGAAAAGATTGGGATTGCAACAACAAAAAAAAGTTGAGGCACCAAAGTAAATAATGGTACAAAGGTTGGGAACCAATGGTGCAATTAATTCTTAATAAAAATGAGTACTATGCGGGCCCCCCAACCCCCATCAAATAAGGAGTGGCCTTCTCTAGGGTTGGGAATTCATGTATGAAATTAAGTTATTAATTATTGATATTGATTGATGAATAATATTAAAAACTATTTTTTGGTAGCTTAAATTTTTAGAGATAAATAATTATTTCATTCAAATCTCATCAGACTCCTAATCTTATTTAATTTTCTGCCATTTAATTTAAGTCGACATATTCGGTATGTTATAATATCTTTAACCCTAACATGAGAGAAATTCTTAGAGATAAATAATTATTTCATTCATATCTCATCATACTCCTAATCTTATTTAATTTTCTGTCATTTAATTTAAGTCGACATCTTGGGCATGTCATAATAGGACTTTTTTATAAAATGACCCTGCAAAAATTTGTAATTTACGAAATGACCCTCTCAAATTTATATTTGTAAAAGTAACCCTGGTTTCGCCACGCGGGTGCCAGGTCAGATTTTCTTCTGAAGACGGTGAATCGTTCACCGTCTTCATTAAGGCGGTGAACGATTCACCGCCTTTGTAATATACGAAGTGAAGGCGGTGAATGGTTCACCGCCTTCACTAAGACGGTGAATCATTCACCGCCTTTAGTGCAACTCCCCCCACACCCACCAAAATTTGTCTAAGTCCTGGAGGCGGTGCTGAAACACAAGTAAGATGGTGAATCATTCACCGTCTTTATGAAGGCGGTGAACGATTCACCACCTTAGTGTGCGCCCTTGAGAAGACGGTGAACCGTTCACCGTCTTCAGTACGCACTATGAAGACGGTGAACGGTTCACCGTCTTCATTAGGTCTACCCGACCCCCACGCTCCTTTTCTCTCGCGCTTTCGGTCTCTCTCTCTCTCTCTCTCTCTCTCTCTCTCTCTCTCTCTCTCTCTCTCTCTGCCCTTCCCTCTCCAGAAGCCCTCGCCGGTCGTCGTCGCCCCCGCCAGTCACCGTCGTTCCCCGCATCCGCCGCCCCTGCCAACCTCCCTCGGCAACCCACATTGCAGGTAGCTCCATTGCTACCTGCTGGATTTTCTCAAAATATGTTTAAGCAGTTCTTAACTAATTAAGTTAGGTTTATATATAATTTTATTACTCAATTAGCTATTTTTGGCTACCTGCTCCATGGCATTGTTAGTATTGTTGGTATTGTTGGCATTGTTGGCATTGTTGGCATTGTGGCAACAGGTTAGACTTGTAAAAACTAGGTTTAGAATGGTGAACCATTTGCTAATTTTACAATTGATGTAAAAACTAGGTTTAGAATGGTTATCCTTTTTTTCTGTTGGGAGTAGTAGCAGTAGTCCTGATCAGATGCAACTTTTTGGTAAATATGAGCTCTTCCCTATCAAAACTCTTTGTTGGAATTTTGTGTGCGGTAGGGAAGCCTCCATGTGGTCCCTTAGCTTTTTTCTTTATTAATTTTTTATATTATATTCACTAAATATTTTTAGAGGAGATTTGAAAGTTTTTTCTGTATAGTTAAAATGGCTAGTCGTCGGATGTCTCTAAGTGTCCAATGGGATGGACAGTTAGTTACGGATGGAAATGGTCCCCAATATGTCGGCGGTCGAAAGAAATTGATTGCGATTCGTTCAGATACGACATATACTAATTTTGAGACGAAAATGTATCGTTTAGTAAATTATAGTAGAGAAGAATGTCATCTCAAATTCACAATTCGATGCCCTACGGGTGTGAATGAATATATAGCTCACGAAATAGTAGATGATGAATCATTGGAGGGCTTAATTAGATTGTTTGAATATTATGGATGTGTGTCGGTATATATCGAGAAAGGTTTATATCCGTCGGAGACACAATATCAGTCGCTAGGCTATTACACAAGACTGCTTCATAATGATATCGATGTGGGTTTTTCGGATAATCCAATTGGTGACCGTGAAGTTGGTAACGAACCAGGCGTCATGATGACACAGTAAGTGAAATCTCTAGATTTCGGTGAATATTTTTTAAATTATTAAATATTTTGATAAATCTAAATTATAATACTGCAGACAGACAGTCTCCACGTGCGCAACCCTCGACGTCACGTGCGCAACCCTCGACGTCACGTGCACAACCCTCGACCTCACGTGCGCAACCCTCGACCTCATGTGCGCAACCTTGGACCTCACGTGAGGAACCCACAATATTTCATGCACTACCGACGAACTCCTGTGCAGAACCTACCATATCTCATATACAATTGGAACCTTATGATTGGGGGTAAAGAAAATTTTGATTTTTTTTTACTTAATAGTATATAAAAATGTACCTAATATAGTAAAGATTCGGGACCCATTGCAAGGCTATTTACGTCTGCTGATTGGAATGAAGTTCCTAATATTGTCGATGAAGGAGATGATAATGACAGTAATCAGGAGGATGCACCCATTCATAATGATGATCATTATACTAGTGAGGATGACGATTGGAATGATGTAGCTGCTGACGTTTAAGATGATCACGATGGTGGGTTAAATTGCCTTGCGAATGTCATTTACAGTGTGAACGACGACTCGCGTGTAAACAACGAATATGTAGACAATCCTGACGAGAAACTTGATTTTATTGACCATTCGGAGCAATTTCCTACAGATAACAATTGGATAAATCAATATGTTGTGAATTCGACTGAGTTCGATGTTAGATGGACCGATACCGGTCTACCTAGCATTAACGGGACTTGGCTTCGTCGAATCTTTTATGATAAGGCATCTTTAGTGGACGCTCTAGATCAATGGCACATTGCTCACAATGTTCAGATGAAGGTTTTGAAATCCACCAAAACGACTTATACAGTAAAATGCACGGTTGATGGATGTCCTTGGAGATTACACGCTTCGGTTCCTAAAGATGCAAAATATTTCAGAGTTAAGACATATGCAGGTCAACACACTTGTGTTATTCCAATGCTAAATGCGGCGCACCGTAATTGTACTTCAAATCTCATTTGTCAAGTGATTCCTCCGTTAATGAAGGCAAGACTTAATATGACGCCAAAAGAAATATAAAAAACGGTGCGATCCACTTTGCATGTTGACATAAACTACTGGAAGGCATGGCTAGCAAGGAGCAAAGCATTACAGATTATTTATGGAAGCTGGGAGCAGTCATACACAGACTTGCCTCGGTATCTTACTATGGTGCAGAGTAGTAATCCTGGTAAACATAGATGGCCATCAGACGAAATATCTCGGTTTGGTCGTATTTTTTGGTCATTTGGTCCTTCTATTCGTGAATTCGCACACTGTCGGCCGGTAGTGAGCATTGATGGCACTCACTTGTATGGCAAATACGAAGGCTATGCATTGATAGCGACGGCTGTAGATGCAAATGATAGCATTTTTTCTTTAGCATTTACAATTTGCGAAGGAGAAAATGGTGGAAGTTGGCGTTGGTTTTTACAGAATTTGCATCATTATGTTACACGTAATCGACAGATTTGTTTTATATCTGATCGATTTAGTGGCTTAAAGGAAATAGTGGCTGAGATATATCCTATGCGACAGGGGCATGCACACCGGTGATGTCTTCGACACATGAAAGCAAATATGAATAAGCGTTTTAAGAATAAATCATTATTGGACAAATTCTATGCTATTTGTCACGCCCCGTCGGGCCTTTAACACCAACTAGGTGGAAAGGATAACCGTATGGGCGCATGCCCAAGACCCGCCGAACGGATAGAGTCTCTTCTACCCGCCCAAGGCGTCACAACACAAGCATGTCCACGAGGTTCCAACTAGGAACGGAGTACAGAAGTTGCACAAGGAAAGCATCAACATAAAGAAGTTCTGCTTCTATTACATCACAATTGTACAATTATATATGCCCAAATTTTTCTTTTCTTTCATTTTCATTCCATACATCATATTCCAAAACTATAGAATATACGAGTTTCATATAATCAATGAAAATCCCCTATACTATCAAAGTCCAAGACTAGGGGTACAACTCTATGTATCACCAAAATAGAAGGGCCGCTATCTAGAGAGCCAAACTCTTGCCTCGCTCCGCCGCCTCACTCGCGGAAGGACCTGAAAAACGTGGGGTGAGAACTATAAACATAGTTCCCAGTGGGTAAGGCCACCCAAGAGAGAAGCTCGACCTACCAGGTCCAAAGAAACACCATATGCATAAGTTAGATCACAAATAACTATGCAACAATTATTTACATGCTTGTAAATAAACATAAAGGATGCAACCAAATAAAATGTCCATTTTTTATTTTCTCCTAGGTTCATCCTATATTTCACAATGACCAAGTTCAACTACTTGTCATAAACTTATGATTTCGGAATCGCCGTCTCACCATAATAGTTCCCACATCCAAGGAGTGAAATCGTCACCTCCGAGTTCGAGTAGCGAAACCGTCACATACTCAGGATAGCGAAATCGTCGCATACCCCATTCAATCACCGCCATCATATGGCACAGGTAGCGAACTCGTCGCATACCCGGGATAGCAACCTCGTCGCACATCCCATCTCAACACCGCCGTCACACGGCACAGGTAGCGAACTCGTCGCATACCCGGGATAGCAACCTCGTCGCACATCCCATCTCAACACCGCCAACTCATGGCACGGGTAGCGAAGTCGTCGCATACCCGGGATAGCAACCTCGTCGCACATCCCATCTCAACACCGCCAACTCATGGCACGGGTAGCGAAATCGTCGCATACCCGGGATAGCAACATCGTCGCACATCCCATTGTTCACATTTTACACTTGCCAACCTAAGTCTCATGACCCTAGGTTCAAGTCACTAAGTCTTACCTATGTTCAATGACACTAGGTTTACTTTCTCATTCTCAACCTAGGTTCCATGACGCTAGGTTCCAATCTCATGTCCAACATATATTCAATAACACTAGGTTCCATTCTCATGTTCCAACCTATGTTCAATAACACTAGGTTCCAATCATACATGCAACCATGCAACAAGTATAGATAATAAAAATATACTTGAATTCTATAACATGCAATAGGAGCTCATGGCTCTACCTATCATGATTTTCATCTTTGCCAACATGCAAGTTCTAGGGTTCACAACACATATCATTTTATCTTTAAATGGATATTTACCCTAGACATGGAAGTGACCTAATCACTTCGGTAAACACAAACCCACCTCAAGAGCTTCCGAATTCTTGTATTCTTCAAGCCCCTAAGTGTCCAAGCCTTGAGTTCTTGCTTCAACCCAAGCTTCTACAAGAAAACGGTTCGTTACTCGTTACGAACCCTTAATTCAACTCAATACATGAAATCAAGTGTTCTAACATGATTTCCTATGCCTCAATTGCAATTCCCGAAAGTTCAAATATTTTTAGAACCTCCCAAGGTAAAAACCCTCATTTCACCTAGGTTTCACATGCATGCATGTAGAATCTCAAAATTTCTTGGCCAATCTCCACATTTTGTAGTTTAGATTGCCTAGGGTTTCCAAAAACCTCATAACAAAGGATTAGATCCAAGGTTTGAACCCAAAACGTGAGGAACTAACCTTAACCACGAGTTCCCCAAGCTTCTTCTTGCACCAAGAAGCTTCTTTTCTCTTTTGAAAGCCTTTTCCAAGCTCAATCCACCATTTTCTCCAAGTTTTGGAGAGATCTCTAGAGAGAGAAACTGAGGGAGAGGGAGAGGAGAAGTAGAGGAGGAAGATGACTGAGAAAGGGGGTGTTCCCTGCCTTTCTAACACTCCCTCGAGTGTGAAAAGACTATTTTGCCCCTCTCCACAAACAACACTTCCAACCAGCCAAAACTGGAATTTCGCAACACTGTATACCGGTATTCACATTGACATACCGGTATACGGGTGTTAGTTCCGGTATACCCCGGAGAATTCCGCAGAACCCGAGAGCTGGATTCTCGGTTTCAGCCTCCGCATTCCGGTATACCACATCACATACCGGTACTAATCACTTCAGTACCGGTATGGAGATCCACATACCGGAATCCACTGCAGACATCACAAGTTCAGCAGTTTTAACTTTTCTAAGTCCGTTTTCGCGCCTCATTTGCGCCGAAAACACTTCGCACAAGTCCCAAATTATGCCGAAGCCTCACATATAGCCTCACATGCTATTTTCCCACCGAAACTCTACAATTTGTAGAAGTTCGGTACGATGCACTGAAATTCAGTGTACTACATTCCTCCCTCCTTAAAGAGAGTTTTGGCCGCGAAACTAAATCATACCTCAGCTGGACTCAGCGAAGAGGTAAGGAAACCGCTCCTTCATCGAGCTTTCCAATTCCCACGTAGCTTCGCGCTCACCGTGATTCGTCCATTGTACCTTTACATAAGGAATTTCACGGTTCCTCAAATTTTTCACCTCGTGATCCATGATACACAAGGGAAACTCCTCATAAGTCATATCCTCATGAAGCTCCATAGGCACATACTCGAGGACGTGCACCGGATCATACATGTACTTGCGGAGCGTCGATACATGGAACACATTGTGTATCCCCGCAAGTTTTGGAGGCAAAGCTAGCCGATATGCCACGGATCCCACACGCTCCAAAACCTCATAAGGTCCAATGTAACGGGGACTCAACTTACCCCGAACACCAAATCGCTTCACCCCTCTCATGGGTGATACTTTCAAGAAGACGCGGTCTCCTACCGCGAATTCCAAATCTCGTCGACGTCGATCCGCATAACTCTTTTGTCTGGATTGCGCCGTCGACAAGCGTTCACGTGCCAAGCGGACCTTTTCCTCCGCTTCACGCAACACATCCGGTCCTAAGACCCTTCTCTCGCCGACCTCGCTCCAATGGATAGGAGAGCGGCATTTTCTTCCATACAAGGCCTCAAACGGTGCCATACCGATGCTAGATTGATAGCTATTATTATAAGCAAATTCAGCCATCGGCAAATGAGTAGGCCATGCACCCTTAAAGTCCAACACACACGCTCGCAGCATATCCTCCAAAATCTGAATTGTCCTTTCTGATTGACCGTCAGTTTGAGGATGAAATGCTGAACTAAAATCGAGCCGTGTACCCAAAGCTTCTTGCAAACTTTTTCAAAAATGCGATGTAAAACGGAGATCTCGATCTGAAACTATCGAGGTCGGGACCCCGTGCAACCGCATAATCCCGTCCAGGTAGACTTGTGCCAACTTGTCTCCCGACCAAGTGGTGTGGATTGGCAAAAAGTGTGCCGACTTTGTCAAACGATCCACCACCACCCAAATCGCGTCGTGGCCACCTTGCGATCGAGGTAGGCCCACAACAAAGTCCATTGCTATGTTCTCCCACTTCCAAACTGGAATGGGTAACCCTTGCAATTTCCCTACTGGAAAGCGACGTTTGGCCTTCACTTGTTGGCATACTAGACATTGTGCCACGAAGCGTCCAACATCAAGTTTCATCCCCGGCCACCAATAATACAATTTAAGATCCTTATACATTTTGGTGCCGCCCGGGTGAATCGCATAGGGAGAAGTGTGAGCTTCTTTCAAGATCTCCCTACGAATGTCCTTGACTTTAGGCACGTACAATCGATTTCGAAATCGAATGGCGCCCTTCGAGTCCACATGAAAATCACCGGGGGGGTGGGGGGGGGGGGGGGGGGGGGGGGGGGGGGGGGGGGGGGGGGGGGGGGGGGGGGGGGGGGGGGGGGGGGGGGGGGGGGGGGGGTGCGGCGTGCCCACTCTCGATAGCACTCTGCACCTTTTGGAGTTCCGGATCACCGGATTGCTTTTCTTTTATTTGCTCCAACAAGGTTGGCCAAATCTCGAGATTCATAAGTCTAGCGGGGACGCCCGAGGCCACGACTTCCAAGTCAAACCGGCCCATTTCCTTGATCAACGGCATTTGTCCCGTCATCTCAATTGCGAAGTTCTCCACGGATTTCCTACTGAGCGCATCGGCCACCACATTGGCTCTACCGGGGTGGTACAAGATGGTTAAGTCGTAATCCTTTATCAACTCCAACCATCTCCGCTGCCTCAAATTCAACTTCTTTTGAGTGAATAAGTACTTTAAGCTTTTGTGATCCGTGTACACCTCACAATGTTCCCCGTACAAATAGTGTCTCCACAACTTAAGTACGAAGACCACTGCTGCAAGCTCTAGGTCGTGGGTGGGGTAATTCTGCTCATAGCTCTTCAGCTGTCGAGAGGCATATGCTATCACTTGTCCTCTTTGCATAAGCACACACCCAAGACCACGCCGTGATGCATCGCTATACACCACAAAGCCCTCCCCCGCTATCGGCAAGGCGAGCACCGGAGCCGAAGTCAACCTTTTCTTTAACTCCTTAAAACTTTGGTCGCATTCCTCGCTCCAAACATATTTGGCTCCCTTGCGGGTAAGACGCGTTAGTGGACCGGAGATTTTTGAAAACCCCTCCACGAACCGCCGATAGTACCCCGCAAGACCCAAAAAGCTTCGTATTTTCGTGACATTGGTCGGGCGAGGCCAATCCTTGATTGTCTCAACTTTCATAGGGTCCACCGATACTCCTCCCGCGGAGATCACATGACCCAAGAAAGCGACCTCACGAATCTAAAATTCGCACTTCTTTAACTTGGCGAACAACTTGTTCTCTCGAAGAACTTGAAGCACAATCCTTAGGTGCTCTTTGTGTTCCTCTTCACTCCGAGAGTAGACAAGAATATCATCTATGAACACAACCACAAATTGATCCAATAGTGGTTTGAACACACGGTTTATTAAATCCATGAACGCTGTCGGGGCATTGGTAAGCCCGAAAGGCATAACCATGAATTCATAATGTCCATACCGCGTCCTAAACGCGGTCTTATGCACATCCTCCGGTTTGATCTTCAATTGGTGATAATCGGATTGTAAACCAATCTTTGAATACACCCGAGACCCTTGCAACTGATCGAATAAGTCATCAATTCGGGGTAACGGGTACTTAATCTTTGAATACACCCGAGACCATTGCTATGTTGGATTAGTTGCAGCCACAGCACGCGCCTACATGTTATATCAGATTGGGTGTAGCCTGTTTTCGAACCCCCCCGGATATAGAGTTCACCCGAAGTGGCTGCTACTTTTGGAGGATTTTGATGAGTGTGGCGGGTTAGCATGGGGTGCAGCAGTTTTGGCCTATATTTATCGGGCGTTGGGAGCGGCTTCATTAAAAGAAAATGCCGATTTTTTTTGTTTCGCGACATTATTATAGGTATAATAAGTAATATTATAATTTTATATAAAGCTTCTCCTGTTTAATTTATTGTAACTTATTTATAGATTTGGGCGTGGGACCATATTCATATCGGGCGACCTACTGGCATTGGAGCTATTTCCGATATAGCAGATTGCCCTTTGGGTTGCCGGTATGACATATAAATTTGATACATATTGTATTTCTATATACATTTGCAACTAACACGTATACTTTTAAAACTTTAGCTAGGCGAACGCTGGTGGGTTACGATTTGGAGCTAATGTTAGGATCACAGATATTGAGTTTTATCAAGATGAGTTAGATCAGTAGAGAGAGTCCCATGTACATATTAATACAACCATATTTTTCAATATTATACAAACGTATTAATGCATTCAGGTGACTATTGGCTTGTTCACAGATTATATGGAGGCCGTACATAGATACTATTATAGCCGCGCTACCGGCATTTTGTGTACAGGGCAGTCAGGTATGGCGATCGAGGACGACGCCGATTTGCTTTCATATTGTAGAGATGTATGTACCAGATCGAGTCCTACGACAGTTTGGTCTTCTCCAGCATATACTCATTAACGTGGAGACCATCCGTCGTGTCACTTCTCAGGGGCTGCCAGATGAGGATTGGGCAATCTTTCATGGTGCACACATCGAGAGATGGGGATAGAGATTACAGCACATTTTTGACAAGCTGTCGATTGCCGGTGATGACCCGATACAGGCGGCCTCCATTTATATGCAGTGGCATTGGCAGATGACGAGATGATGGATTTCTCGTCCAGTACAGCGTCCATCGTTGACTTACCAGCCTCGTGGGCAAACCGAGAGAGCTTTAGTACAATCATTCATATATTAATTATTATTTTAATCTTATATTTCATATAGATTGAAAAAGTGAGTTTTTATGTATAATGCAGGTAGACGCATTACGACAGACTCACTACAGCATCAGACACCTAGTTGATGATCCCCCTGCGATCCATACGATGCTGGAGTCTCTGACGGGTATCTGTACCCATATTGAGTCGGTACTGGAGCATGTTCCTGCCATACCTGTTGTCACGGATATAGGGGGTCGAGATTTTGGTCATGCCTCGACATCGGGTCATCATATGCGACAAACACCGTCTCCTATTAGATTATATTCGACATCGAGCCAGCGGGTGTCACGGTCTCCATTCTCCTACTGACGTTGGAGTTATGCCCGCCGCCCCTTCGACATTTCCTTTCTTGACGTTGGACTCGCTTCCTCCACTAGTCTCGCGAGCGTACTTTAGATCTGTCTATTCTCGTCGTCATGGCGCGTCATCATCACAGCACTGCCCAGCATCTACACCGGCCACTGTCGAGGGTGATCGACCAGAGCCATAGGAGACTCAGGCGATTCCGGAGCATCCTGAGGGCATCATTATCGCGGATCTCGATTAGATGGCCGGTATCGAGCCACTTGATGACGTACCTCCTGCTGAGCTCGATGTTGATCGTGGCCGTAGAAGTGGACGTGGGTGTGCACGCGGACGTGGCTGAGGACGTCGAGGGAGAGTAAGATCGTGTTGTATCTTTTTTGTTCTTGATATTCCTATGCTATTGGTTGTATCTTGTTGTTCTACTTGTCTTATTTTGTTTCTTGTTGAAATATTTGTTCTCGTAAAATTTTTTGCTTCAAACTTGTACAAATTGTTGTTAAACTAACAAGAATAACTCATATTAGAAACAAAAAGACAGAAGTTAAGGAATTGTCAATATAAAAAAATAAAGTTGAGAAACCAATTTATAAATACCCTGTAGTTGAGGGGTCTCCATGCATTTTACAAAGCCCATCTCAATATATAGAACGAGATGGATTTATGTCTGTGATCATCTCCTCTTCATTATTATTTTTTTAAAATTTCTTGATGAATTATGTACTAGAGAAGAAGTAAGCCTTTTTGAGTACATGGAGCTAAATTTATTCGCTTGTCAACTAAGATTTGTTACTGCACCTTCAACTTAGTTCGAGCTACAAAATGAAAACTAAAATGAACAAAAATTGTGAAATTAAGTAAACTTTATATTGTAAAGTTAAATCTAACTTTACATATGGGTCCATCTTGTTTACCACTTTCGTGTAATATCTAGTTAATTATGCAAATTGGACATATGTTGTATTAATCCGATATCTTGAATATATAAAAAAATTCTATCCGTACAGCAGATCTGCCATGCTTCTGATTAGAAGTCTATGTCAGAGTGTAACGAAAAGAATCTTAGTTATAGATCATTTTGAAATATTTCTGAACTTCTTGATTCTTTTGACCGACGCATTTCATTTATTTTAATTTGAAAGTCTATTTCTCGATAGCCTACAGTTTGGAAAAACAAATAAAAGTTGAGGGGATATGAATTAGAAAAAGAAAATTGAAGTTAGGGAGTCTATTTTCACAATAGCATCATACTATACTTAATTTGGCACTTTTACAAGTGCCACGTGTCGCTCTTTGGATGTGCCCCCTCTTCCCCCCTTTCAGCTAGCCCCCCCTCTCTCTCTCATCCGTCCTCTCTCTCATCCTTTCTCTCTCTTCCCCCTCCCTCTCTCTCTTTCTTTGCCTCAACATCTCTCTTTCTCTCTCTTCCTCTCTCTTCCTCTCTCTCTTTCTATGCATCCCACCCCAACAGAATCATACTATACTTAATTTGGCACTTTTACAAGTGCCACGTGTCGCTCTTTGGATGTGCCCCCTCTTCCCCCCTTTCAGCTAGCCCCCTCTCTCTCTCTCATCCGTCCTCTCTCTCATCCTTTCTCTCTCTTCCCCCTCCCTCTCTCTCTTTCTTTGCCTCAACATCTCTCTTTCTCTCTCTTCCTCTCTCTCTTTCTATGCATCCCACCCCAACAGAATCCCGAAAAATTCGGGATCAAGATTTTTTACGATCTCTTTGCGATCTGAAGAGATCTTGGATATGAGCTTGGAGCTCTATAAATAGAGCAAGAGAAGGCTGTGCAGAGGGAGAGGAAGAGGGGCCCGATAGCAACCAAAAAAAACAAAGAAAGAGAGAGAGAGTAAAAAAAAAAAAAGGTAGGAGAAGGAGAAGGACCTGTATGGGAACTAAAAAAAATTAATTAACAAAAAAAAATATGATGATGATAAATTAAAAAATATATATATAGTAGAACGGTGCTCCTCCTCCCGGTTGCTGCCATACTCGCCGCCGCCGCCGCCGCCACCGACGCCCGAAGTCGCCGACGACGCCACACTCGCCGACGCCGCCAGACTCGCCGCCGACATCCTCGCCAGCGCCGTCCAACGCCGCCGCCGCCGCCGACGCCCGAAGTCGCCGACGTCGCCATACTCGCCGACGCCGCCAGACCCGCCGCCGACATCCTCGCCAGCGCCGTCCAACGCCGCTGCTGTCGCCGTCTTCGTCGACGCCGCCCAAAGCCGCCGCCGACGCCGCTCCGAGACGCCGCCTAACCCGTCGCCGTCGTTGTGTCCATCGTCGACGCCGGCCAAACTCGCTATTAGCGGCTGGTCACCCGAGCCTTCACCCTCAGCGAGGTCGGGTGCTGGAATCCTCAACCATTCTTGCTTCGGGAGCAAGAAAGAGCAAAAAGTGAAAGTGGTGGATTACTTTCTCAGCATGCTTACATTAAAATGTACCCAATAACATGCCTTTGGTAACGAACTATCACATTTTGTGTTTAAAAAAAAATCGGGCATGCTACATGCTCCATTTCTTATATAAAAATGATTCGGCTGGAACTCAAAATTATTTATGAATGTCTCATTTATTTGGTTGGTTAAGAGTTGTGAACTGATACTGCCGCAGCCGCGGTCGCGTCCGCGTCCGTCGCGACCGCCGTTGCTGATGCCGCCCGTCCGCCTCCACGTCTCTAAGGCAAATAAAGAGACAGAGAGAAGTAAAAAAAAAGAAAAGAAAAGAAAAAATAGAGAACAAAAAAAACATGAAGAAGAACAAATAACACTTTAAGCAGAGAGCTTCAAAAAACTAAAAATTTAATTAAATCTTTTAATAAAAATATTAATATAATTAATATTGCAAATGAAGTTAAGAAAATATTGATAAAAAATTAATTTTATAATATATTATAAGAGAACTTTATTATTTTTTATAATTTTTAATTAAAGTTTTTATCTTAAAGTTTTAATAATATATATTTTAATTGTCTAAAAATATTTTTTTATATTTTTTAAAATTGTTGTTTAAAAGTCTTTACATAAATTAGTCACGAACTATTTTGCCGCAGCGAAGCGCGGGTAGTTACCTAGTACAGCTTTAATCTGCAGCTTATTCCAAACCCTATTTTTATGTATCGCAATTTAGAAATAAGTTACTATATTGGTTTCGATCTAGTCCACCCATATCTATATCTATACTATACATAAAATTGGATTAAAAAAATTTGACTTGACATATGGAATCCTAAATGATATAAAGAATATTCTATACACATTACAAAGAAATTTTTTTTTAACTAATTAAAATAAATCAGGTTTGAAAAATAAAATGGTTTAAAAATAGACCTATCAAACCAACAACTATTTAAATTCGAATAATAAATTTAAAATTAAAATTAAATTTTAAATTAATTTAAATTATTAAATTTTGAATATACATTAAATATTTGTATGCCAAGGAACACATATAAAATTGTTTACAGTATAACTAAATTGGATTAGAACCAAATCAAATTTACAAGACAAATTAATTAAAAAATAGACTCTGTCACCCGTAGCCAATTTAATTCAAAATATAGATTCAAAATTTATTTTAACTTAAAAATTTAAATTTAAATTTAATTTAATTTGCAAATGTGACATATATCACATACGCATTATAACTAGTATATATACAATAACTATGGATATTCAAACTATATATATATTTTTTAATAGTGCTATATTATTTAATCTCAGCTGTATGGGCAAGGTTTTCGTAGTGGCGCAGGAGATTTCAAAGTAAACGGGTCTAGATCACTTAAACAGTTTGTATTATCCATCGGACGGTTGGGATTGAGAGTTCGAGTCCGTGAAGGATAAAAGATTCATATACACATATATACACTGCAACTAGGAATAGGACTCGCACAAATATGTACGTATGTATATATATTAATGTGTTACCTGATTCCCACTTTTTATAATTTTCTTTAGCAACACAAATTAGAAATAGCAGAGCAGAGAGAGCAAAAGACGACTGGGAAGCAAGAATCGATCTTTGATTTGGGCAATTCCGATATTTCGATATTGAAGAGCTAGAAGAAGAAGAGAGTTGATTATTGATCCTTCGTCTTGAACTGGAGCTGGGATTCAAGATGACGCAAATGTATCGTCTGGTGCCACCTGCCACATCAGCAGTCCCTGCTACTACCCACTGGCCTCGCGGCGCCAATGTCGAGGTGTGCAAGAATAATAAAGACGGCGACTGGACGCCAGCGACTGTGTCTGGTGCCGTTAGCGACGGGCCTGAGCCTCGCTACATGATCACACTCTTCGGATCGGACAAAACGATCGAGGTGGGTGCATCGGATATCAGGCCTCGCAAAGTCGCGTGGCTAGTGAAGCGCAAGCGCAGCGAGAGATGTTGTGTGAAGCCATGCGGCGATGAAAAGAAGAGTTCCGCCGAGACGGAGGGAGCAGCGCCTGCGAAGACTCTGCCGCCACAGACGACTGCTGACAACATCAGCACAAAAGCCAGCTCTCCTGCTGCGTGCAAAGAACCCAAAGATATCCCCGAGAGCGTTTCGATGGTAGATCATCCTACTGACCAAGTTGTGAATGATCCACTCCACGCCTGCTCCAATGATTCGGAGAAACACCAGCTTTCTGCGAATGCCAAGTATCCTTCCAGTCAATCAGCTCATCCTTCTGAACATCAAGATGTGAAAGTAGACGCAACGAGTAGCAACAGCGGTTCTCGCAGCTCAAAGAGAAAGCGATCTTCCTCCTCTGATGACAATGAGATCGTCTCAGCTGAAACGCATAGTTTGGAGCAGAAAGTGTATCATTACACCTTGATGGCGCTCTACAAATCCGGGAGTTTGTTGACTTGGGACCAAGAAGCATCGTTATCCGACATGCGTGCTCACCTCCACATTTCAGATGATGAGCACCTGCTTGAGCTGAAGAAGTTGAGATCTTCAGAACCAAAAGGCATGTAGTAGTTACTTATTTGGCTTCGCCGAGCCATAGTACATTGTCTTCATTTGTACTTTGCACATACATACTTAACGATATCGATCTACATTTTAGAAGCAATAAATTATCTGAGCCTGCAATGAGAACCAATATTGCTTTTTCTCCTAGTTGAAGTATTCCTGAGAGGAGAGAAAAGGGAGTACTCCCCTGATGTGGATATTTTTATCTGCTGTACTAAAGTTAATTTCTCTGCTTCTAGTGTTAATAATAATTTGTGCATACTGTTTTCTAAATTATCTTCCAGTGTTATAGTGTATTTTGAATTTATTGATCTGATTTGGGTTATCTAATTCTCATATAATTTTGTCATAAATATTATTGGTTTTTTTTTGTTTTATATTATTTATATTATTGGACTGTATATACTTATTCTGCTTTGGGATGAAATTCTAATCCTTTTATCAGTGTTCTAATCCACATGACCATGCTATTTAGAGCCACTTCATGCTTATAAACAAATAAGAAGAAACCTCAGATCCGAACTGTCACGCCCCAGGCTTGAGTGGAAGCTCCCTCGATAGCGTATTTCGATCCGCCGTATGTCCAACACTCCCTTACACACATGAAGCGACAATTCATAACAATCAACTTATATAAATAAATAAAATATTTGTACGAGTTGAAGTATTAAAGTATAGAGATGCTATTCTATTACAACTATTAATCCAAATGAACTATTACAAGTTTTATTTTAAAAATAACAATTCCCAAAATATCATTGCTTTACAAAAGAGTTCCACCTCTAGACACACTAAAAGTAGTGGTGGAAAGTTAGCTACTGCGCAACCTCCTTCCCTCAGTGGGGTTTAGAGGTACGGGTGGCAATCCAGCTCGCTGTTCGCGAGCCAGCTCGTGTTCGGCTCGAAATGAGCTCGAGATCGACTCGCTCGTTTAGTAAACGAGCCGAACACGAGCTGAATTTTTCAGCTCGTTTAATAAACGAGCCGAACACAAGCTGAGGTCAGCTCGCTCGTGTTCGGCTCGATAACAGCTCGAATATATATATTTAATATTTATATAATTTATATATATATATATAAATAAATAATTATATATAAATATAAATTTTTAGCCCAACCTAAATTAAAGCCCAACTCAATTATAAAAAATCAATTTATATGTAAATTTTCAACTATTAGATCAAAGTCTAATGGATAAGATCTCATAAATTTATTTTATATATATATATATATATTTTCTAATCATCTTAACTTATTGTTCCTGAGCAAGCGCGTGTTCGGCTCGTTAATAAACGAGCCGAACACGAGCCGAACACGAGCCGAATTTTTCGGCTCGATACTTAAACGAGCCTGCTCGTGTTCGGCTCGTTTATGAAACGAGCCAAACACAAGCCGGCCCAGCTCGCTCGTGTTCGGCTCGTTGACACCCCTATTTAGAGGTAGCCAAAGAAAGACCTTCATGGCTTTTCTTTTGTCATGTTGGCCTCACTTTGGGGTCAACTTTGACCCCAAAGTGGGGTCAAAAACCTGAATAATTTATTTACATTTATTTTTATAATTATAATTTTTTTAATAAATAGTAGTTATTTTAAGTTGCTAGAATATATAAAAATATACTTAAGTGTATTAAGTATTGTAGCTAGTTGTATTTGATTATTATTGTTGTTTGTGAAAAGTAATTAATTATTTATTTTTTTTTTCTATTTTTCTATTTTTGTTGGCTATTGACATATGATTAATTTTATATGGTTTATATAAAATTAATTTATTTATCATCAACTTTGCTAATAAATACATGAAAAAAGATCTATTTGATGGTGTTACCAATAAAACTATCATACACCATTTTTAAAATATAAAAATACGTTGAAAATAATTATAAATTATAATGGAATATTTTTTCTATTTATACATTATAAATTACGGGTTTACTTTTCGATTTCTTAATAATTCTTTTAGTTATATATTTGACTCCATTATGAGAAATTTCTGGATCCGCTACTGAATACAAGTATAAAACTTACATGGTAAGTATTTGAATATCTAATCAATCAACCCAAAAAGAAAAAAATAAATAATAAATATAGTACATAATTTAGAAAAATATAAAAAGTGATTGAAAGTATACATGGTAGTAATCAAAACCATAAGAGCACTTAGGGTGTGTTTGGTTCGAAGTCGGAATCGGTATCAGAATTGGAATGAGAATAAGCTGGAAACGCAATCGGAATGATTCATTACCTCATTCTGTTTGGTTCGCCACCTGAATCGGAATCGAAATGAACCATTACCATTTGTTGGTGTTTGGTTCAGATTAATATCGAAAACGTAATCAAATTAGTATACTAATTTTATCTTTATAATATATTAGTTTAAATTCAAACTGAAAAATTAAATATTAAAAATTTACATCAAAATTTTAAAATAATGTCAAAATTTTAAATATATTTTTTAAAAAAATTTAAAATTTGAAATTGAACTGATAATATAAAATATAAAACTAAAATTTAATTTATTCAAATTCAAACTAAAATTATAATTATAATTTTAATTTGAATCCATAAATTTAATTTAAATTTTAAATAAAATTTGAATAAAAATTTAGATTTTAAATTAAATTTAAATTTATAAATTAGATTTGAAATGCTTGATTGAATTTTAATTTTTAATTTAAGTTTAAATTAAAATTAAAATTCGTAAATATAATTTTTAAACTTAAACTTATGTTTTAATTAAAAAATAAGTTTAAAAATATTAAATTTAAACATAACAAATTCATTCCGTCCGGATTCAAATGATTGGAAAAAGGATAATTGGGGGATTCCAATTCATCCGGAAATCGGAATCGGAATGAAAATCCCGCATACCAAACACGGACAAATAGATTCGTTCATTCCGATACCGATTTCATAATGAAAAAAGGGCGAATCAAACACGCCATTTATTGTAATGAGATATTTGCCTTAATAATTACCAATAAATAGATTATTTTCAATTGCATTTTCTTGCCTAATAATATATGACACAATATTTTCGCAATCGCAACTTGGCAAGTGGGGAGTCTCAGAAATTTGAGGGCCAAAATAAACCTGCCTAGAAGTTCACGGACTGTAGTGCAATTTGGCCGATAGTGTTCTTTTGCGGGGGAAAGGAGGTGACGTGTCCACTCCCAAGTCCTAAGTCTCCTAACGCGCTAGCCTTCAATTTTTCCTCATCTCTCACCTTTCTCCGCCTTACTCTCCCCGGCTCGAAATGTATCCGTTAACGCCCTGCGCCTCCGCCATTTCAAAAATCTCCTCGATTCTTACGCCCCCAGCAGCAACCACCGGCTCCCACTGCTATGCTTTACTCCGCGGAAGCCGGGTGCGGCCCAAGGCGCAGTCCGACGGCGCGGATGCGTCCGCCCTCCGCGAGAGCGCAGGGGAAGAAGGAGAGGCTACCAGCCGACCTTCTTCCCCTGCTCCTCTTCCTCCTCCTCCTCCGCCTCCTCCTCGACCGCAAGTTATGGGCCCTAAAATAGAAAAGGACCTCAAAAAGGTTGCCTCTCCCTTTCTTTTACAAAATTACTTACTGATCGAATTAGCAGTTTTGTTTCAGTATCGGTAATGTTATGCTATATCTAATTAGTTTGTATTCGGTAGCTTAGTTTAACTTGGCTTTATTTAAATATTTAAATAGGACTTGGTGCTATAGAGTAATTCCCGATGATTGAGCATATAGTGCTACGACTGACACTGTTAAATATGATCTTCTAGGGCATTTGAACTTGCTAGGTACCAAATTTCATAATTTTTTGACATTATTTACTTAATGATCAAGCGGCCTCACAAGTGGCATTTTGAACGACCTACATGAGGTGAACGGTGTATAGAATATTACAAATAGGGTGAATTTTTGGTAGAAAATTCTTAGAACAAGATCTGCACCTCCAATCTTTAATTTAGAAATAGTATCTCCTATTTTTAGAAGATTGATCAATTTTGATCGTTCATATTTTTGGCAAGTTTATGAAGTTGATGAGTTTGAAAATGAATTTTAATAATCACATATCCTAACAGTGTCGATCATCAAATTAGATGCCCTATCATCGAAAACGAGTCTATAGCACAAAGGAGTTGGTTCTATTAATAGCATTAAAGCTCAAATCTTTAAATAATATTGATTAAATTTACATTAGATTAGTAATTAGATTGCATTTATTAAGAAAATAGCATGCCACTGCTAATAAGTCACAAGAAGGGAGTCAAGAGAACCTATAATCATATTTACCAATAAAAGAGGCTTAAAGCTGTGATATTAGACCTTAGTTCAGCCAAAAAGGCCAAATAAACCATGCCAATAAGTATATGTTCATGCCAAATGAACATTCTTTGCCGCCGGCTGCACGGAAACACGCCTGTCTGTCAGTATTCGGTACGATCCCATGCTCGTACTTACTGTGCTTGCCTAAGGTTGGTAGACCAAAGGATCAAAACAAGATTGAAAAATTCAGGGGGGCATGGTATGCGTTTTATTTGAAAATCTAATCAAATAAGAGTGTTCATGCAAAAAAAAAAATATAAGCAAAAGTGTCTTCTTTTATACCAAAAAAAAAAAAAAATGCAAACAATACTGAAGTTGTGCCCAACATTCTTTCATTCAATTGAAATCATCTATAATTGAATCACCAGTAAATATAGAAGCAATTTCTTTTTAATATAAACTAATAGATAATCTCTTAGTGAAACAAAATTACTATGCAGCGGATTCATTGACAAATCAAAAAGAAAAATGGAAAAAACACTACAGATAGGGCTTTTTTTGTATTTAGCCCCCTCAAAAAAAATATTTTCACAAATAGCCCCACAAAATTTATATTTGCAAGATTGGCCCTATCCCCGCCACGCAAGCGCCACGCGAGCACCACGTGAGCAGCGGCCTAGATAAAGTTGAACACGGCGAACCATTCACTGTGTCCAAACACGGTGAATGGTTCACTGTGTTCTTCCTAATCTCTAAACCCCAAATATTATGTAGTTCTTCCTGTTACGATATGTTACGATATATTTAGTATCTTATGGTATATTAGGATACTGTATATTATATAGAGTAGGATTATATGGTATGTAATCCTAGTTGTAGTATTACTATAGTAGGCAATGTTACTATAGTAGACCTATCTCTTGTACTAATATATTTTTATCAATTCAACCCAAGAGGGTATGCACATTTATCTAACATTGTTAGGAGCCTACTGTTTCATGATTGCTTACCTCCTCGATTCTGGGCTGAGGCCATTCAAACTGCTGTCTTTCTTGTGAATCGAATTCCTTCTCTTACTGTTTTGAAAGGACAATCGTCATATGAAATTCTGCATGGTTGTGTTTTCCCTGACTTGCAACTTGTTAGATTTTTGGATGTTTGTGTTATCCTGATGTTCAAGACATTGCAGCTCACAAGCTCTCTCCCCGTTATCTTCCTTGTGTCTTCTTGGGACTTTCTGACAAACATAAAGATTTTTGTTGTCTCTATCCAAGCACTGGTAAAGTTTTTATTTCTCGCCATGTTACTTTTGTTGAACATGTTTTTTCTTGTTCTTGTCTTTCTAAATTCTCTTCTTCTCCTTCCTCCTCTATTTCAAACTTTCAAATATTTTAAAGTTTTCTTTCTAATCCTCCTTTGCTGGGTGAGAGTCCATCCACTATTGATGCAATCTCTGGTTTCTCCTTCACACGCCCCTCTACTGATGTTGGTTCACATACGCTTGTTTCACTGTCTGAGCAATTATCAATTTTTCCTTCCACTGTGAATCTTGATGCCCCGATGCCGCTTCTGGTGGTCAAACTGAACTCCGGATCTATACAAGATGACACACTGGCCGGCCTGTTGCTGCTTCACCTTCCCCTATTGATCATCCACTTTCCCTCAGCCTGCTGCAGTCTCTCCTCCTTCCCCTTCTGAGCCTCCGTTGTCTGCCAGAACACACTCTATGCTCACTCGATCCATGGCTAAGGGTTCCGCTGCGTCTTCCTCCTTCATCGCTTCTGCGCGTTCTATTCTTCCTGCTGAGCCTACCTCTTTTCATGAAGCTTCTCAGGATGCAGGTTGGCGTGCTGCCATGGCTGAAGAATTTGATGCATTACTGACCAATGCTGCTTGGGATCTTGTTCCTCCTCCCTCTTCTGTTAATCTTATTGGCTGCAAGTGGGTATATAAAGTGAAGCAGAAGGCGGATGGTTCTCTTGAGCGTCTCTAGGCTCGGCTTGTGGCTCAGGGTTACAAACAACAACAAGGTATTGATTTTGATGAGACATTTTCTCCGGTTGTCAAGTCGACCACTATTCGTACTGTTCTTTCAGTGGCTTTCTCCTCTGAGTGGTCTCTTCGACAACTTGATGTAAAGAATGCCTTTCTTCATGGTACTCTCTCTGAAGAAGTTTATATGAAACAACCGCCTGACTTTGTGCATCCTTCTTTTCCTCATCACGTTTGCCGTCTCCGAAAGCGATCTATGGTCTCAAACAGGCACCTCGGGCTTGGTTTCAACGGTTTACTTCTTTTCTTTCTGAACTTGGTTTTGTTGGCACTACTGCTGATCTCTCGATGTTTGTTTGTCATTCCTCTTCTGACACTCTTATTCTTCTATTATATGTTGATGATATTACTGTCACAAGGAGTGAATCACCAGAACCTTCTCAAAGATGGAAACAACGACGACGAGATGCCGTTGATGAGGAATAAAAAATGCCGACAAGGATCACGGAACACGACTGCGGTAGCGACGATGACGGCCACGAATAAAGATGGACTAGGGTGATCAGGCGGACGTCGTGCGCGCGTGCGTGCGGGAGAGAGGCCGTACAGTGCTTGGGAGAAGAGAGAATCGTGGTAGAGAGGGGGGAGAGAGAGAGATAGGTGGCTGTGGCTGTGATACGAATAGGAGAGAGAAAAAGGTAATTAGGGATTTAATTGGCATAAAATGCCGCCAAGCCCCTGAACTTTTAATATTTACGAGAAAGTCCAAATTTCAAAGGAATTGGGGTCCAAGCAAAAGAAATAAAGGTATGGGATGTTACATCCTCCCCTCCTAAAAGAAGTTCAGTCCTCTAAATTTAACATATGTTAGCTCCCGAAAAGCTGAGGGTGCTCTACCCTTATCTGCTCCTCGAGCTCCCAAGTAGCTTCCCATTCAGAAAGGTTGCTCCACTGTACTTTAACATATGGACTGGTCCGTCTTCTCAAAACTTGCTCTTTTCAGTCTATAATACGCATCGGCTGCTCGTCATAAGATAGATACTCTGTAAGTTGCAAAGATTCCGACTCCACCACATGGCTCGGATCGTGGACATATTTTCTCAATTTGTGCGTGTCATCCTTGAGCAGGGGCCATGCGAGTCTTCTCCGTATCGTGTTCCAATTTTGTCCTTGCGCAGGGTTTCGGTTCATTACATATATTTCACACTTCCGGCTGGTTATCAGGCTCTGATACCAATTGTAACGACCAGACCTGCTAGCAATAATAATTCGTTGGGTCTAAACTACCAGCCCAAAATGCTTCCCATTCGATGTAGGACTATTGGAGCGTTATATTTTTGCTGAGATAACTGAAATCTACGTGAAACAACTACCTCACATCTATCCATAATTCAAAACTTACATATTAAGTTGAGATGATTTCATCTAAAAAATAAAGAAAAAAATATCTAGGAAAACTTGCACGACAACTTCAGAATCCTAATAAAAGGAAACATTCACCTTATTCTTCCTTCTTTGGTAAACTCGGCTCGTTTCTAGAAGGTTAATACATTAATAGTGTTAATAACTCACGTTAGAGGTTTTTACTAATACGGGCTAAAGTTTTCATCTATATGGATACCTTAGTTAGTTAGTTCACGTATAATACGCGAATTATTCATGAAGAAGCGGTATAACATATAAAACGATCCGTTTACGATTTTTTTCAAAAAATAGGAATAAAACGTGATTTTTTCCCTTGCTCAAAGTATTCGTGATCAAAACTGTTTCGCCGAATTATATTTCGAAAAATCAGTTTGGGCGGCTGCGAAAAGATGAAATTTCTCAGAAATTAGATTGGGCTGCTGCGGAAAGATGAAATTTCTCGGAGCAACATCACGCGACCACTGCTCCGCAGATCCGTGCATCTCTTCCTGAGCAGTCGAGCAACCTTGTTCGATTTTGAGGGAAAAATGGAGACGGAGCGCGACAGCAAAGAAGGAAAGAAGGGGCGAGGAAGGAAAATACGCGGCGTACCGCGGAGGGTGACAACGCGGTCCATGGGGCTGCCCTCAGCCTCGTGGACCATGTGGAGTGAGAGGTCCACCGTGGACCTCTCACTCTCTCCCCTTTTGTGTATATATATATTACATGATCTATTTTATTTTTTATTTTTTATTTTATATTCGTAAAAATTATAATTATGTATGATAATAGCATAAATCTAAAAGAAAAGTTTAATTTAATTGACGAATTTTTATTTCGAATTTGTAAATGATAAATGTAAAATTCTCTTATAAATCGCGTACTCGAATTATTGACAAATCCATTTTTTAAACCGTATTTTTCAACGAATTTAAAAATCAGGATACGAATTTTATTCGTATTATATCCGTATCGAATTTTTACTGTATCCGAATTAACTAACTATGATTATAATTAAGGGATCCTTCACGTATCCCGTAGATATAATCTTTAGTGTTATTGATGGGAACTGTTATCGAGTGGCGTTATGCGAGATATGGAACGCCGAATATAGCGGGATATTATCGCGACGAGTAGCGACTAACACAGATGGATACTGCAGTTGCCTTATCCACTTTCATAACTATCCATTAAGCAATCTGATAACAACCATCACATATTAATTATAATCAGAAAAAAAAACAAAACGTATTTAAGAGAATTCTCGTCATTGACGGCAAGAACACGATAATTAGATGATTATTAGTTTGAGATGTCATTGCTGGATGATAGGATGATTGGGAAACTAAGAAATAACAAAAATATGTTAAGGGAAAAAAGCTATGCAAACTTGCATTTCAATTGTAAGATACGTTAAATCAAAAGCCACTTGGAATACATCTACTTTTTATAGTTCAATATCTAATAATTGTGGTTAAAATGTGCACCAAACAACCACAGAGACCCACATACATGCACATCTCACACAACGAGACATAAAACTTACGTCACAAAAAGTTGACTAAGCCTATTCTATAATGCCTTGTCTCCTAAGAAAAATTGAATATCCTCGTTGATGAACCTGCTCTCCATTCTTGGATAAGAAAAATACGCCAGGACCCTTGAACTTTGCCCTAGTTGTACTTAGCCACTCAAACTTCAAGGGGAAAAAAGAAAAAATTACATTAAACTTCTAATCTGTTTCAATTAAACATCAATCTCCAATTTCTTCTTAAATTATGCAATTACTCATTGTTCTTTGCAATCATTTGATCCTGAAAAGATCATATTTACTCATTTTTCATTTGAATGCATAGATGAATTTAGAAAGTTTCAAGTTATTTGATTTTTATAAAACTGCCAACTATTAAGGAAAACGAATAAAAATTGGAGCTAAGGTTTAAGTTCATGTTGCTTGGAGACCAAATCAAATGCATGGTCAATATAAGCAGTTATTTTATTTTTATGAAGAAAAATGTTGCGATCTTTAACAAAATTCAAGGAAAAATAAGCAAATTCTGATGTATTCAATATAAGTTAATTAATCGAATAAAAAAATATCCTGAGTATGCGTCCTTACCTCGCAGGTTACGTAATCGACGGAGGCCAAGGTACGTGATCATTTACCTTCTCTTTCTGCTCTTCCTCCTCGTCTTCTGCTGCAGTACTCTTGCTCCCAATCTTTTCTTCGGCATCAAGATTAGGTTCAAGATCGACATTCTTGAGCAATTTGAGCGCTCGCTGGCACTGTTCAAGCACCACCTCGAGGGTGATTCTAATTTTCTTTTTATTGAGACCTTCTTAATTTTTTATTATTTTAATCTAAATAACTCTAAATCAAGTTCGAGATTTGTGAAAATTAAGCTATTAGTTATCAACAGTTACCAGGACAGTTTAAAATCCAAAATAAATAAACTTAATTATATTATAGTTTAAAATTTAAATTTAACAGAATTTTCAATTTAATTCACTAAACTAACTAAAAAATATTGAGGGGTTTATTTTAAAATGGCCTATAACCGAGGGGGTCCCTGTAAAATTTTCCCTATAATCCAAGAGTGCGCAATGAAGCAAAAGATACGAACATAATCTTAAACCATAAAATTAGAAAAAAAATCAAAACTAATTTACAAAAAAAGGAAGCATAAATCCGAATTAAACGACCAAATAAAGCCCTAATTATGAGGCACCTCCACCTTGTAATCGTCATCGAACTCGATGCGGAACACATCGCAGAGGCCTCGGCAAAGGCGTAGTGGCCGCAGCCTCTGCCATGACAACGCTGTAGAAAATCCTATGGGGGTTAAAAAGAGAGAAGGGTGCAAGGGAAGAAAGAGAGCATGTTGTACTTCACACTTGAATTTGGAGATATTAGAATCTTGTATCATTTCACTCTACATAAACCATGAATTGACATTAATTAACAATAATAAGAAAGATTACCAACACCAGTCAATCAATACAACATTGAACACAATCACCCTCTGCATTTCTCCTTTCGACACGAATGATTGTGCCATGTTTCCAGGCTATCATTTAGGTTTAGGGTTTATATAGTTTGCATATAGGTTTAGGTTCCAGATCCTGAGATAAACTTAACATAAAATACATATAGTCGGCAATTGATCCCCTACAGTAAGAATAAGAAAGATTACCAACACCAGTCAATCAATACAACATTAAACACAATCACCCTCTGCATTCTCCCTTCGACATGAATGATTGTGCCATGTTTCCAGGCTATCATTTAGGTTTAGGGTTTATATAGTTTGCATATAGGTTTAGGTTCCAGATCCTGAGATAAACTTAACATAAAACACATATAGTCGGCAATTGATCCCTTACAGTAAGAAAAAATCCGTATGTGCTATAAAATCCAAACAAAAGAGGAGAGAGGGTGATTAGTAACAGAGATAAAAATTATGCAGCTATTCATCTAGAAGATACATATCAAATATATAACAGCACTATAGTACTTGAAGAAAGAGATAAGATATTATAAAAAGATCATAATTTATAGGAACAGATTTACATGATGACTTCGTGGTAAACCTTGGTCAAGTTTACGCTGGCTTAATAATCATTCCGATATACGTGCTATAATAATATGAAATATATTATATGTAAGAGCTTTTATAAATCCAACTCCCAACTGACCTTATAATATGATGACACGGCTGAGTAAAATATAAGAACATTTTCTTTGCACCAAAACGTGGAAGACTTCTCTGAGCATCTAAAAGAGTTATAGTTCATATTATTGAAAACATTTTTACTCAAAAATGTGCTCCAACCATTTATAAGAGCAATTTTTTTAATCTTTTTTCTCAAAACCTGGTAGACTTCTTTGAGCATCTAAAAGAGTTACATTTCATATTATTGAAAAACCTTTTGTACTAAAAAATGTACTCCTACCATTTTCAAGATTTTTTTTAATTTTTTCCCCCCAAATAGATGACAAAAAAATAATGTGAAGAAGTCTCTTTGTCTATATCACCATCAAGGATTAAAGTGCCGGGCGGCACGGGCCCGTGCCGCCCGTGCCGTACCGTGCCCCCAAGAAGGGGGCACGGTACAGGGGGGGTCTCGGACCCCCCCAAGTGCCGCGGCGTGCCGCGCGAGACAAAGCGGCACGCTGCTGCGTGCCGCGGGTGCCGTGCCGCTCGTGCCGGGGTTTTTTTTTTTGGCCTTTTTGTTTTTTTTTTTGGTTTTTTGGTTTTTTTTTTCTTTTTATTTTGTTTTTTGGGGAACCAAGAAACATCCGGATACCCCACATCCTCCAAAATATTGCAAATCGAAGATCTACTTGTTAGATCGGCCCTCGCCCTCCGCTTCCACCACAGACATCTATTTTTTCTTCACAATTTATTTTTTCAAAATTTGTCGCACCGCGAAACTTTTGGCGAATTAGGGGAACAAAATCGAACTCAGTAAACAAATTTTGAGGCACATCAAACATAAATTTTTATTTTTGCGCTAGAAGATTGAAAATACTGATAAAATTAAAAGCTAAATTAAATCAATTGATACTTAAATTTATTTAATTTATTTAAAATAAAATTTATTTCTTAATTTTTTTGATAGATCTACTAATTTTTTGAAAAATTAATTTAAAATATTTTTTTCAAATACTTTTAAAAATACTTTTTTTTATATTTTATAAAAGAAAGACTGTAATATGGTCAAAAGAAAGATGTCTTTGTATTTTTAAAATTCTAACCTGTAAAAATTTCTATTCTGCATAAGGTATAGTTGTACTTTACATACAAAAAAGCTTACAAGTATGTTAATTGATGAATATAGTAAGCTATACATAGCAAATATTCATAATTATTTGATTAAATCTTTCAAAATAATATTATAAGAGCTTATTGGAACCAAAAAAATTGAAATAAGTCCGTGCCAAAGCGTGCCAGTAGGAGGTCATGCGTATCCATCGGCACGCAAGCGTACCACGTGTCGGCACGGAAGCGTGCCCGTACCGTACCGTGCCAGGGACAGAGCGGCACGCCCCCGTGCCACGGCACTTTAAACCTTGATCACCATACACTGCAAAAGAGACAAAAAAGAAAAGACTTCACCAAGGTAACACCATAATATTTTCTCTAACTCCATTTAAGCTTAAACAAACAATAGTTATCAAAAAAACATAAGCAATAGGTTGGCGATAGCGACAGCGCTAGTGTCGTCCTTATCGAGGAGATGGGAGGGGCCGCAAAGGGGTGGCTAGCGATGGCGACAGCATCAGCGCCGTTACGGGAGGAGGTCCCCTACACAATAATCTTGATATAGCAGCAATTTAGAAAATGAAGAACACATATAAATGTAAAAAAAGAAATGCCAAAAAACTGCTACTTCATCAAAAAGTCGGGCAAAAGTATAACAAACACACCTCTTACACCGAATCTAGGGAGGTGCTATATATAGTTTTAATTATAATAATAACAATTAAACAAAATAAAAGCTCCCATTTCTGCTAATTGCTTGTTAATAAATTCCTATGCAACCAAGACACATTGTAATAACATAAAAAATAAACAATGCCACCATTCCTAAACCTAACTAGACCCAAATAATACAACACACTAAGAAACATACAGTCTCTCCTCCTTACTTTCCTACTCATTTTCTCAAACACCACTCAGGCACTACTCGAATAGACTAGTTTGGGGATTTTTTTTTTCTTTCTTTGCATAAATACCCCTGCCAATATGTAAAATTGCAGAGACAAACCTGAAATATTAGTACTTGACATATTTCCCAAGGGTAAACATGTTTCTCAAGGGTAAATATGCAAAAAGAGAAAAAACCCATTTTTTTAAATCTAGAGATTACACCCAAGGCAATCATAGGATATGAGAGTAAAAAAGCAAAATCCAAAGGGCTTGTTTAGTAAATTATAGTTGCTAGCGTAGCACCAGGGAGGGAGGAGGCAGAGCTCCTTCGGTCCTCTGCAGTATGTGAACGACACGCTACCTGAAAGCTTCATAATTGCTAGTGTCCTGAAATTCAATATTGTGATGACAGTGTCTCAATATATTGTGATTACATCTATTCTCGAAGCTTGCTTAAGCGAGTCATTCGTTCGACTAAGTAATGCTCAAGTGGTATATGTTCTTAGAGCTGGCCTTTCAAATTGTTGGTACATGAATGTAAAAAAAAGCTCCTTATCACCTTAAGAGCTCCTCAAAACCCTATTTATGGAGAGGAGGAGAGGTCAAGCACATGTCTTTACATCAAAGACACGTGTCTACATGAAAGGAGCACCTTTTGAGAGTGTCTAAGTAGATGAAGAGGAGTTTGGTTTTGGGCTTGTGGGGTTTATTTTCTTTGTTGGATCAATTGGGGTTTGACCAAGTTCATCAACTTCACCCACCAACCTTTTTATATATAATATAAAATTGACCACAGTAGAAGAATTTGAAGTTCACTAAAACTTCAATGCCACCGATCGATCTTTATAAGCTTGTCGAGCATCAGATGGTAAAAGATATCTCACACACTAAATCAACTCTTTTAATAACATTCTTTAGTTCATACACCATCGGACCTCTCTAAGTATGACCTGCAAGAAAGCTTCTGTTCGTAGCCAAAAATGTGCATCTAGAGGAATAAAAGATAAGGCGAAGGGGGGAAAGAAAGCATAAAAATAAAAAAAGAGAACCCATCAAATATAGGCCATTTTGAACATGAACACCTAACTTCTATTCTTTTGTATTAACACCCCTTGACTTTTGCTTGGTTTTGATTTGAGTTATTAACATAGTTGAATTGGAGATTTCAGAGAAATTAGCGCCTCCATTATCTATAGGCCGACAACTATCAATTGAACATCTAAATTTGTCAGCTGAAAAGCAGAGATGCACCATCATCGATTCAACTAAGGGGAGATGACTCAAATCAAAGTACGCTTTAGTCGAGGCATGTCAGCTGCAAAAATACAGAAAATTCAGGGTTAAAATGATCTAGAATTGAGGAGGTACCCTTTTTTAACCGAAAGAAAAATATGCACTCAATACCTGTAGAACACAGCGGAAGTATTCGTTCGTACCTTTTGCAGAAGGGACTCGTGCTAGAACGCGATGAGTCCGGATCGTAGAGGTTGATCCATGTGTTCTCGGATCATCCATGAAGGTTTTCTAATGCTCCAAACCCGCTGTAGATCGAACTACGAATGAGCACGATTTCTAATCCACCGTTCAAGACCCTCTAGAAGCAATAGGTTAATGGAGGATGCAGTTTCTCTCTCTAACAAGATGGCTCAGAAACTACTCACGAATTTATGAGTATTTTTCTCTCTATATATATTTTTTGTTCATTCTATGAGAGAATAGCCCTTATATTTATAAGGGATCATAAAACCCTAATAGGTGAGTAAAAGATTAGGCCGAATCGGTTTATGATTGTTATCCTAATATGGCTAGAATATATCTTTAATTAGCTTTCCAATTTAAAAGCGAGATGAAGTCTAGTCCAATTAGACAACATAGTAACCGTCGTATCGAGTCCGATCATGGGCGCACCCGATTCGGTTTAACCGAATGCCAACAATACCAATATACCTCTCTGCAACTTTTTCATCTGAACTGTTCCATCTTCACTACACAGTAGACTTGCCTAGTCCTGACAACCAACCTCAACTCAGGAGAAAATTATTCTAGCTATTCATTTAATTCAAATGGAATCTGCATAATCAATTCATGCTTTGCTTGAAAGTCACTAAAAAGGTCCTTTTAGCACTAAAAATCAGATTTTTCAGCGAAAAGAAATAAAATTTTCAATTTCCAGTTCTTGTCCACTATCCGATGAATTATTGACAAATTCACATCAAGTAAGAATTAAACACCAGAGAAAAGATCAAAATTTGTAAAACGCAAGGCATTTACCAAGATTACGTGCTTCCTTTTGATATCGATTTTGAGGTCGCTGGAGATCGTGGGCTCGCCACTGGACTGTGCCCACATCGTAGAACTGGACACAGAAGAAGCCAGTGGTGACGGGATAGTGATCCCCCTGGTGATATCGCAAGGAAGAGAAAAGTTCCGGTGGCGGGAGAGAACAGCACCCCTGAAGTTGGCGGAGATGGTAGCTCCAAGGTTGGCGACGCGGCGTGATATCTCCTCCTCTATCCATAGCACGCGCTCGATCTCGGCTTCGGAGTCCATGAGGGAGGGGGGAAGAAGAGGAGGAGAGAAAGGAGCAGTTGCGTGGGTTTCTTGGTTTGGATTGGAGTTCGGAGGGTTTATGGTGATAAAATTGAAGGTGAATGGACGCATTAATTAGAAGTCGGGTGTGCACGATAGGCGAAGAGCCACTGGATAAAAAACAAAGTACATACTATGGAAGGTGAACGGCCACTTAAATAAGAAATAGCGCATATTCAACTCTTAAGGTGAGAACCAGTCCCCTAAAATAAGGCATGTATGCCACGTCAGCTAAAATGTTGAGTTTTAATATATTGTTATAAATTCTTTTAACACAAAATTAGATTTTTCAGTGAAAAGAAACAAAATTTTCAATTTTCGGTTCTTGTCCACTATCCGATGAATTATTGACAAATTCACATCAAGTAAGAATTAAACACCAGATAAAAGATCAAAATTTGTAAAACACAAGGCATTTACCAAGATTACGTGCTTCCCCTTGATATCGATCTTGAGGTCGCTGAAGTCGTGGGCTCGCCACTGGACTTGGTGCCCACGCTGTAGAACTGGATACGGAAGAAGCCAATGGTGACGGGGACAGTGATCCCCCTAGCGATATCGCGAGGAAGAGGAAAGCTCCGATGGTGGGAAAGGGCGGCACCCTTGAAGTCGGTGGATGGCAACGTCAAGCTCGATGACGTGGTGCATGATCTTCTCCTCCATCCACAGCACGCGCTCGATCTCGGCTTCAAAGCCCATAAGGGGAAAAGGGGTAGGGGGTGTAAAATGGGCCGAGCGGCTCGTGGGCGGCCCGGCCCGGCACGAGATTGGGCTGGGTCGAGGCATGACACGAGTTCTATAGCACTCGCGCCGGCCCGACCAGACCTGATACACCCCTCCTTTCTCAGTCTGTAAGGGGAGGCCCCGGCCTGGCCCAGCATGGCATGGCCTGTATGGGCCATACCTATGAGCCGGCACAGCCCGGCCCTTGCGAGTTGAGGACAACCCAACTCCCAAGGTCTCCCAAATCCTAATGCTTTGGGAGTTGTGAGCCAGGCCAACTCTTGGGGCTCTCCTAAGGGTGAGTTGGGTATTTTAGTCCAAAGTTTTGACTATTCGGGAGGGTATTTTAGTCCAAAAAATATTTAAATTTTTTTAAAAACTTTAAAATTTTATTATTTTTATAAATATTTTTTAAAATTTGAAACTTTTCACTAATATATTATTTTTAAAAAATAGTATTTTAATTTTTAATATTTTAAAATTTTAGATACTTTTAAATAAAATTAATAAATAAAAAAAGAGCTGGCCCTGCCTGGCCTGGCCCGGCCCGGCCCGTCCAAGCCGGGGGGCCGTGCTGGTCTGCTGGGCCGGGGTCCAAGAATTTCGGCCCGGCATGGCATGGCCCGACTTCAGGGCCGGGCTGGCCTCCGACCTGTTTCGGCCTGACTGAATGTGGGTTACACCCCTAGAGAGGGGATGCGGAGAAGGAGAGAAGGGAGCGATTGCATGGGTTTCTTGTGTTTGGGTTGGAGTTCGGAGGTTTATGGTGATAAAATGAAAGGTGGATGGATGCATTAATTGAAAGTCGGGTGCGCATGATAGATGGAGGGCCACTAGATTAAAAAATAGAGTACATGCAACGGGAGGCGAAGGGCTGCTTAATTTAGAAATAGAGTACATACAACTCTTAAGGTGGGACCTACTCCCCCAAAATAAGGCATGCATGCCACATCAGCTAAAATACTGAGTTTTAATATATTGTTATAGGTATATAGGACTATTCCAAATCCTGGGGTGTCACGTTCCCCCTTCCTTTAAGCCATGACATCCTCGTCAGGCTCAAGCACACTCATAAGCACTAGGCGATGTGAGATTCGTCTCGCTAACCTTAGCCGACCTTGTGGGCAGTTGCGCTCCACCCACAACGGTCGTCAGATCGAGATCCACGCTCTACCCGTTGCATTACTCTAGCTCAGCAGAGACTCATCTAACATCTTTTATTGATGATTGGCTCTGATACCAACTGTGACACCTTACTTCCTAGGGAATCTCCCATCCTAGAACTATTTTAGCTCTAGCACATTTGACCCTCTTAACCTCTTGGGCTTAGCCGCCACCTAAAATAGTTAGCCGGGTTAAGAGGTTTTAGCCCTATTAGATCTCATACATAGGACTATTCCAAATCCTGGGGTGTCACAGTGATTTTTTCCTGTTTATACCTAAAATTTTACTAAATCAACCAACAAAATCATTTGAATGAGATTAAATAAAAAAGATTTAGGCGGGATTAGAGGTAGCAAGGGTAACTTTTTTCCATTGGCTATAATACAATTTAGGTGCTTGCAAATCTTTTGATTGAAGAGCATGGTTGTATAGGGGCAAATTTCTGTGCCAAGAAATGTGCAACGAAAGAAGAAGAAAGGCTTACTGAAATCATCTAAAAGGAAATGGATAGTTTTATTTGTCTTTTTTTTTAAAAAAAAAATGCAGTTCAAGGTAACTACTTTAGGATAATCGAAGAATTGGATGTAGGATTTAGTGTATCTTAGTATCTGAGGAATACCATGCTAGATTACAATTAGGAATTTGTTGCTATTAAAAGGTTTGAAGGTTATAAGGAGATTTTTTTTTTTAATTCTTATCATTATTATGTGGTTGTTATTTGGTCTCCATAGGCCACATTCAGGTTGATGATAATTACTAAAACTTTGAAAATTGAAACAATAGTATACCAATTTGGCTTTAAAGGGGTGCATCAACAGTAGGCAGTAGCTATAATTGATCAATCTTTTTTTTATTTTTTATTTGAGCTGCCACTCATCTATTCTCCACATTAGTAAGCGGCTGCGAGACATAGGAGATTCTTATCTTGGATTAATTGGAGATCTCTGCTGACTTTCGAATTTTTCGAAGGGGCCACTATTCTTACAGGCCAACCCTTCCATCCATCCCTTGGCATGCCCCTCTGTCTTGGCACTTCTTTCAAATTACTCATTTTTGTTTTTTTTTTCTAACAAATTAATTAGTTTTTAAGGTACTTTTTAAGGACAAGCATGCTCTTGTTATCTGGACTTATCAAATTTTATCTTTACACTAATCTTATTTACAGAATATTGTTAAGCAAACATATTATTCAAAGCAAATTTAATTTTTGATAGGCCCATTACTTTATTTTGAAAGTTTTTGTTTGTATCATTCATATTTATGTTTAATGTTTTTTAATATCATAAATCACATTCCTTAGGAGTCTTCGTTATGAACATAAGCAATATATTTAATAAGTCATCATTCATTACAAATAAATCTCGCCCAAAGCGGAAGATGTTTATTGTTCTTATATGCAATAGTTCGGTTATTTCTTCTTTATCACTTGTCAGTTGCTTGAATATGCATGCTTTGGGTTGCTCGGAAATACATGCTTTAGGTACTAAACTTACTGTCCAACAGGTCGTTCAAAAGACTGCGGCAACCTTTGCACCAAGGGCTTCCACAGCCACCAAAAACCCTGCTGTACCTGGAACTACTCTATACACTGTTTTTGAAGTTCAAGGCTATCTTTCAATGTTACTTGGTGGAGCTCTCTCCTTTAATCTTATATTCCCTTCAAGTGAACCAGACATTTGGAGATTAATGGGGATGTGGTCCATATGGATGTTCAGTAAGTAATTCATTTTTAATTTGTGTTATGCTATCTATAGTAAGAGCCAAAAAGAATTGTAGCACCTTGTATCTCTATTAAATCTCTCTAAATAAGTTATAGAATTTGTATGCCACTGCCATATTTCTCGGAAATCAATACAAATTTTAACCCTGGAAGAACTTTCAAAACTCTCTGCTACTGCTGTTGCTTATACCCTTTAATATCCTACCTCTTAACTATTAAATAACACATTCCATACTACCTTGCTTGCATACTTGGATCTTGTATCTATTTTACCAAATGAGCGGGCTGCTTGTTGTACTCCTTTTTAATATCCTACCACTTAGCTATTAAATAGCACCTTCCCACTACCTTTCTTGCATACTTGGTTCTTGTATCTATTTAACAAATGAGAGGGCTGCTTCTTATACTCGTTGATATGCTACCTCTCAACAATTAAATAACATCTTCCCAAACTATCTTTCTTGCATACTTGGACCTTGCATCTATTTTACAAAATGAGAGGGAGGATTCCTTTTTTTAGAAGTTGTTACACTTCCATTATGGACCTATTAAATCCCTAAATAATTAGCAACATCAAATCTTTATAGGTTTATAGCTCATTAATTTCTGTTAGTATATCATACTTTCGGTATAGATAGATGTGGGTAGCTATTGGTTGTGTAAATGGATCGTTCAGGAAATGGAATTATCACTGCAAATCCTTTTATCAGTATTTTCTAGAGCTTAGGAACAACCTAATGAAACTTGGGATTTTAATCAATTAATAACACTTGCAAATAGTTAATGTTCTTGGAAGTTCTAGTGTGACTTGCAATCCTGGTGGACTTGACACAATTAAATGTGAAATTTATCCATATCAGTATTCTACTCTTTCATAATTGGCATTACTAATGTTCCTAGTTGTTTACTAATCGCTGTCAGTATCATGCTACCTTGTATTACTACAAAAGTCGGAAGCTACATCTCCTATTATTTAGAATTCAAAAAAAGAAAAAGAAAATGAAAAAGAGAAAGGTATGTATGACTCTTGTTCTACTGTGTTGATGTTACACCTCAGAAGGATTATCTAGGACAATTGTGCTAACAATTATAGATGACATAAGCAAGTAGAATATTGCAAAAATAAGGATGTAGAACAACATAGGGGAGAGCTTTTAGAGTTGTGTATACTCAAGTTCAAGGTCAAATAATTAATGATTTGATAGAAAATACTATGGGATTTTAGTGAAACTTAAAGAACTAAGATGATCCATACCAGAATGAGGTGATCAGTGTGTGACCAAACATGGTTGAAATAGCAATGAGGGTTCCGTAGTGGCAAGAACTAAAACCTGCATTGGCAGTTTGGCACACTGTGAAAAAGATTGGAGATTGCATATTCAAGATTCTAGTCAGAAGCAAAATGAATTTTAGCGACGTGGGGCATCAAGAGATTTGACTCAATGCCGAGCCACCAGCTGGTTATTGTATTAGGCCACTAGAAACAACTTCAGAGTTTCGGGCTGAGCTCCAAGTAGATTATCTAAAATTTATGCTTTCGTTGCAAGAAACTCAAGCTGGCCTATTTTAAATGTGAATTTGCTTTACTTTAGCATCTTAATGTCAGTTGAAAGTTCAATTTTGATGATAGATAGAAAGTCCCAGTGATTTAATTTCAATTAAAATGTTAGGTTCTTGATGTAGTCCAAGGTTACAGACTGCTAATTTAGTAAATATCAGATATCTGAAACTTACTATGACAAATCAGGGTTTCTTTGAGGGACACATATCTTAGAATTCACTGTAGAAGTGTCATTTATTTCATTCTATTTGATCCGTTGGATTCCAGTACTTTTACTTACTCTGAAATGTCATTCACTGTTTATGGTTATTTTAGTATGAACAATACCTTTCCTGTATATGATCATTATCTTCTTGTATATGATAGAACATTCTGGTCAGTAGCTTATTGTGGCTCATCCCATGTTTAAGGATTTTCTTCTGAGTGGAAAAATTGTCTGGTGATGATATTAATGATGTTTTCACTACTTCTTAATTAGATTTCCTTCAGAACCATTTTCAGGTTATGAGTCATATTTCTACATTTGTCTAATCAAAAGGATCTTTAACGTGTCAATTAGCCCAGTTGTATGTTTTAAACAAGTAGAGAGAAAATGAGGTATAAAGATAAAAAATGCTTTAAGGTGTGTTGCAATGCCATTTTTTAGGGCTTTATTTGTCTCCACCGGCTTGCTAACTTGGTGTGTACTGGTGAATAGCCTCTTAGGATGAAATGAAGCACAAACCCTCACTACGTTCGCACAAAACAAATTAGGCTGCTAAGCACTAATTGGATGACTAAGTTGCAAAATGAGAGGTTTAAAGTAATGGTAAGCTATTGTAGTATTTTGTGTGTTATTTTCTCAAACCTAAAAGTCTTTTTATAGACCTCTGTAGGGCTAATATAAAAAGGCATAATGACCCTTCATTTGCTTGATGCCCATTGGTTGATAGGTACATTAATTAGATCAAAAATGGCTGAGATGAGTCCAAGAGTTGTTAGTCAGAACCACATTTGGCTCTGTCAACAACGGAAATGAGATCCGTCAAATGGTGCCGATTTCGCTAAAATCACATCATAGTCTGTGGTTCTCATATTCATTGTTTCGAATTTTCAAAAACCTAAATAGTTTGAACAAAATAAATAATTGGTGTAAGAAAGTTGTCTAAATCAAATAAAACAAAATATGTATATGTATTCTGGTAAATAAATATATATTCTACTGCAAGAGATTAATTATAATAAATAAACAACTACAAGCTACAATAAAGACTAGTGAAACCGACTGTGCCGGAGCGGGTAATAAAAGAAAATATGTGCCCGAATTGATCTATCTTGACACTTTCCTCCTATTAAGTCAACCAATCTGTAAATTATGTCAAGAGCACCCAAGTATATTGGTTCTAACTGGTTATGGATTTCATGTATGAAGCTTAATATTGTAGAACTATTTTTCTACACAGTGAATCAATGTAAGCATAAAAGAGCAAGATTATTGACAATTTGGAACCATTCAAGGACAATAATTGTATGCACAACTATACATAAATAAAAGAAATAAGCACAAATGATGGTCTACTTAATATGCAAGCTATTGTGCGTGTGAGATGTTCGTTAATAAAAAAAAAATAATTTTTTCAAATACTAAAATGACCCCTGAAGAAAATTATGAGGAAACAAAAATTTGGCTCGAATTAGTGTTTTGTTTTATAATAAAGAAAAGTTGCAACTCACAAAATATAATATAAATGATATAAATTAAATTCAAAAAACTAGATCTGATTATTTAAGTTTAAATTAGAAAACAGATACCAAAAATAAATTTCGTCTCTATATTGTTGGTGATATTTGATCTGTTTTCAAATTAATTTCAAAAAATTCAAAATAATAAATCACAAAATAAACAAATAAATAAATAAACATAAAATTAGATTATGCAAGAAATAATTGAAATCGGGCTGGCCTGAAATGAGGCGTGTATGAAGCACTGTCCTAGAGATGAAAGTGCCCCTCCACGGAGAGGCTATGAGACGATTCGCTTTAGTGATACAACTACCTCAAAACTCATGAATCTCATGTGGTTGGCACGGCTTTAGAGAAGTGATAAATGAGTCTTATTCCGGCCTTAGGGATCTCAGTTGTAAAAATATTAAAGTAAAAATTAGAGAAAGATGAAAGTATTTTCTTAAAAGAAAGTTGTAGTTGAGATGATGAAGGCTTTGTTATTCACCTTAAGTTCTATCCCTTCTCCCATAAATAAATGGTTCAAAAGAAATATTAACGTTCAAAAATTAATGATCATGATTATGACCATTATGAGAGCTTAAACAAGGAGAATTATTCTCCTTGATGTAAGCTACTGTTACCAAAATTAAATAGGCCAAGAAAACCTCCTTATGAAATAAAAATTCAAATTACAAAAGATACTAAGTATGACGACAAATTAAAGATCAATAAAACTACCTTATATGATGAAATTTTAAATCACAAAAATAATACCAAATATAAATAATATAATAAAAATTTCGTAAAAAATTGATATACTCATCTAACAAATGCTACAAGCTTTTTGAGTAAGTGAACGAATTTGCTGAATAAGATGTTAGAACAAGTTATCAATGCATTATGTTTGGACGGATGAACATCTTGTTCAGTATATCTCTTTGATTTGCTAAAAAATTTAAATATCTGGTAGATGAGGAGTACAGTCAAATATCTAAAAAGGCATACTATACATGGCCCCTAAGTCATTTTCTTGGAATAAGATAATCACCTCATAAGTGAAATATACTATCTTAACAAATTATGACTTCAAGATCTTGCAAGGCGCTCATATTAATACATCTAACTTCCAATGACGAAAGAAAATCTTCATAGTGAATAATTTGTCATTGGATAACTTATTCTGACATCCAACAAGCGCTATGGGAATTTTCTTTTGTAATTTGCAATCTATGGGAGTATATTATCAGGTCATGACTGTCATGATTTTTCATGATAATGCTTCCCCCTACAGGTTGATTTATCTCATTCCAAGTAATGACTTACATGCCACATGTATTATGCCATTGTAGACATATAATCATACTTCTTACCTACCAATTAACATTGCCTTTTAGTAAACGAAAGAAATGTGGCGAACAAGTTGTTCATGCATCCAAATAGGTCCTTAAATTAACGGAATTGCTAGTTTTGGAAAGGTTGAGCCCTCTGTCTTCTTCATTCCACTTTTTCCTCTTATTTTTTACATTTTTAATCTTTCCTTTATTCTTCTCCTACTTTAGCTTATGATGGTCGGTTTGATTTTGTTGTTCATTCATCTTGTGGTTATTTAATATTACTTCAGACGCATCACATTCTTCTTCTATGTGAAAACTAGTATCACCACAACTATTACTTTAGATGCATCAACATTCTTTTTCTATGTGAAAACTAGCAGTACCACAACTATCATACTACATCAAGGCTCTGGCAAATGTTGAGTGCTTTTCATTTTCCTTTATATGTGATTGATGTTGTTGAATCTGTCCAAATTGTTGTTTGTTGATATAAATTATTTGCTATGATATTGCAATAATAGATGAGAAAGTTTGAAAATTGATGCACAGTTGTCAGAAACTTTAGCTTATCAATGGTCTGTTTCTTCTTCTATGCACATTTTCCCTGTTTTCTGTTTTTTCTGTCAAAACCTTTTTAGCTAAGGTAAGATGAATCTCCACATGTTTTTAACTATTGAGAGATTGTAATAATAGAAAGGATGCTGCTCATTAGATTTTTGAAGTATCATCAGAAATAATCAATATCTTTTTTGACACTCTGCCCTTTCTTTCTGCTGATCAAGTATTCATTGTTTAGATGATTTGAACTGCAAAACTTAATTACTCAGTACTCTAGGTTAGTATTATGTATTTTTGTGGATTAATATCTTAAATAAGAATTTATGTTCATAGTGATTAAGGTCATTACTATTTTGCAGCTATACCTTCCCTTAGAGCACGCGACTGCTCGAAGAATGAGAAAGAGGCTCTAAACTATCTCTTTCTTCTCATCCCTTTACTTAATGTTCTGATCCCACTTTTCTGGAAGTCTTTTGCAGTTGTCTGGTCTGCAGACATTGTTGCTTTCTTTGTGATGTACACGTGGAAGGTACTTTCTCTATTTCTTATCTTCGTGATGTTGGTTTTTTGTGTTATGTGGAAAGGTTCTTTATTTAAGTTCACATCCCCTTTCACTCTCCTCTGATATCTTTAATTCTGAACAGCTTGGTTGGCTTCAAAGGTCAGATTAGAGCTTTGTTCGGGCGAGTTCATCTTCAGAGATCTCTTCTTAAATGTTAATACTGCTGAACAGTAATATGACAAATTTCGTTAATATATACTTTTTAATGTAAACCTAGAGGGAAAATTCAATCTTTCAAGAGATTCAGCATAGATTAATAAGCTGCAGCAAATTAGTACGACGAAAACATATGATGATGGCTGATTTTTTATCATTCTGGACATGTTTGGAGGAGATTGAAGAATCTGTCTTGGGGAGGGAATAGAAGATAGGGTGAAGAACTTGGTAGAGATACTCTTAAACCAAACTTTTAGTGAGCTTTAAATATCAGATGTTGCTTAAATTGGTGCACTTTCTCGTATAATTGGCATTGCTTGCTGATTAAGCTTTTTATATGCATCATCATGTAAGTTTATTAATACATTTCACTTTATTCTTTGGTATATATATGCTCTAATTTAGTTGTATTCACCTTTTTTATTTTACATGCGCTTGTTCCTCAATTTGACTTTGTAATCTATTTTAAATGTGGTTCTCTGGGCTTGTGTTCAATAATTGTCATTTTATGGATTAAGTCAAACACCTCACCTTAATTAGAAGGCAAAGACTTTTTTGACCGGGTAAAAACAAAGTACATAATACGGCGACTCTCCAACGGTGAGAATATCTTATTCACCGTCTATATGTTCTGTGTCCGAATCTTTTAGCAGCGTGAATATTGGATTAGTCAGTCTCACTGTGAGGAGTATGTTGTATGCCCATCTGTTGGTTTTTAGAGAATGGTAGTATGCTATTGTTTTATTCTTTTTTTTGAAAATAAATTTAGCTGAAAATATGCTGCAACTAGACTTCGAACTTGGGATCTCGGTTACTAACCATCAAGCCCTTTGTTACTCGCGCTAGGGACGGTCGGTTATGTTGGATACATATTGTAATATAGTGAACTTTTGCAAATTGGTGAGGTCGCAATTTGAGTTGGTGGTTGACACTTTTAGTATTGGTATATGGAGATTATTGGGTTGGGTGGAGTCTATTCTGGCGCAAAACGGGCGTGAAAACGAAATCCGGAAATGAATTCAACTGAAACTAAATCAGAAAACTTATGGACGCCCGAAAGTTGTTGTGGGTGTCCAGAAGTATTGTGCTGAGGGAGAGAGGGTGTTTCGGACGTCCGGAAGTTTCGGGCGAGGTTCTGGTCGCACAGACGTGTATTAAGTGCTCCATTTGAAATGTTGAGGTCACTGCTCACGCTTAGTTGCGGATGCCCCGAAGATACTCTGGACGCCTGAATGTTTACGGATAAATATAATCAAGTGCGAAGCGGTGAGCATGTGACTCACTATAGGGGTTTCAAACGCCTGATAGTGGTTCTGGGTGCTCAAAACAGTTGAGCTAGCATTTGCTAATGAGGTATCGGTTGCCCGAAAATGGTTTCGGGCGCTAGAGACATGTTTCGGGCTGAACGGCTCTATTTGGAAATTGAAGGGCTTAAATGCAATTGTTGCCTTCCTATAAACAGGCTTTCATTCCCCGGCAGCTCTTTCTTCATCTTTCTACCGAAAGAAAACTTTTTCTCCCTCTTTTTTGTCTATTTCTTTTATTAAAAGTGTTGTGGATCCTTGGAGGGGAGGCACTAAAGTTAATTAAATTTCTTGTTGGTGATCTCTTGTTGATGCGTAACTGAGGTTGGAGCTGAGGATTGAGGAGGAAAGCTTTTGGATGATCCTTGTTGCTGTTTCACTCTGTCCATACAAGAATTAAGGTAAGAACGATAGGTTTAAAGGTTGAGTAGAGATGTCTTGAGATGAATTACTCTATTGTTAATTGTGTAAATGGTCTGAACTATGAAATATATGGTACAATGCTGAGGTTGACTGTAGATTGGTGTTGATGTAGAGCTGTGAGGAGTGTTGAGGAGCTGAAATTGGCGTACTTCTCTTGGAGCGTGGGATTCTTTGGTCCTAGTATGTAATACCCCAAACTTAATCATTATTTATGTGGGCTCATTTATTTTGAAATTTGAACTTTTCGTAATTTGTATTAGTAGGGGGGTTCGGTTGCATTTTGTACATATTTTTTTTTCCTAACCCTAAGTAAGTTTTGGTCGCCTCTCTCTCTTGGCCAATTTGCATAAAAAATCCATTAGTTTTGAGATTTTGCAAAAGTATACTGCCTTTTTGGATTTTGCAGATTCGGGCCGAATTTTTAGAAAGGTGACCAAACTACCCCTCTTTCAAAATGCATAAAAGTACATGTATTAAATGTCTTGAAAAATACAACTGACAAGTCATTATTACATTTACCTTTTTTTTGAAAAATAAAATTTTCATCTAACATATAAATAAAAAATTTCAAATAATAAAAGAAAGAAAGAATGGAATACACCTTAAGTAGTGCAACACCATTTCAAATTGTGCAACATTTTCTTCCAAATAATATAATATTTGTGCAAACAGTGTAATATTTGCACAATTTAGGCCACAATTTATATAATGTTGCACAATTTTTATACCAAATTACGAATAATATAGTATATTACGCGCAAATAATATAACATATTATAATATATTATAAAAATTATGCAATAGATGAATAAACGGTGCATATTTTACACTATTTGTATAAATATTTATACTATTTGTGTAAACATTGCACTATTATGAGAGAATGTTGTACCATTTAGATACTATGTTGCACTTTTTTTTAAAAAAAATTAAATTGCATTGTATATATTAAATAAAGTGTCAATTTTTTTGAAAATGACCTAAGTCATAATTGCATATATCTTTCTCGAGAGACGAGAATCCTCATTTAAGATAAACTAAAAAATAAAGTATAATTAATAAGATGAAAAATGCAAAATTCTCTCAAATAGTTCAATATTTGTGTAAATAGTGCAACATATGCATCATTAATACACATATTGCACGATTTTTACTAAATTACGAATAATATAATATATTACGCACAATTAACACGTAAATAATATTACATATTACAATATATTATAAAAATCAAGCAATATATGTATCAACGGTGCATACGTTGTAATATTTGTATAAGTATTTACATTATTTGCATAGACGTTGCACTATTATGAGAGAATGTTGTACTATTTAGATGGTATGTTGCACTCTTTATTTTTAAAAATTAAATTGCATTGTATATATTAAATAAAGTGTTAAATTTCTTGAAAATGACAATTGCTAAGTCATAATTGCATGTACCTTTCTCGAGAGACGAGAATGCTTATTTAAGACAAAATAAAAAATAAAGTATAATTAATAAGATGAAAGAGTGCAACATTCTCTCAAATAGTGCAACATTCTCTTCCAAATAGTGAAATATTTGTGTAAATAGTGCAATATATGCATCGTTAATACATATATTGCATGATTTTTATACAAATTACGAATAATATAGTATATTACGTGCAAATATTAAAATATATTATGATATATTATAAAAATCATGCAATATATGCACAAATGATGTATATGTTGCAATATTTACACAAATATTGCACTATTTGGAAGAGAATGTTGCACTATTTGAGAAGATGTTGCACTCTTTCATCTTATTAATTATACTTTATTTTTTTATTTTTTCTTAAATGAGTATTCTCGTCTATCGAGAAAGGTACATGCAGTTATGACTTAGTAGTTGTCCTTTTCAAGAAATATGACACTTTATTTAATATACAATGTAATTTAATGTTTAAAAAGAAAGAGTGCAACATACTATCTAAATAGTGCAACATTCTCTCATAATAGTGCAATATTTACACAAATAGTGTAAATATTTATACAAATAGAGCAAAATATGCACCATATATATATATATGGCATGATTTTTATAGCATATTATAATATGTTATATTATTTGCGGGTTATTTGCGTAATATATTATATTATTCGTAATAAAAATTATGCAAAATATTAACGATGCATATGTTACACTATTTACACAAATATTATATTATTTGGAAGAGAATGTTGCAATCTCGTCTCTCGAGAAAGGTACATGCAATTATGACTTAGCAATTGTCATTTTTAAGAAATTTGACACTTTATTAAATATATACAATAAAATTTAATTTTTAAAAAGAAAGAATGCAACATACCATCTAAATAGTGCAACATTCTCTCATAATAGTGCAACGTCTATGCAAATGGTGTAAATATTTGTACAAATAGTGCAACGTATGCACCGTTGATACATATATTGCTTGATTTTTATAAAATATTGTGATATGTTATATTGTTTACGCGTAATATATTATATTATTCGTAATTTAGTATAAAAATTGTGCAGTATTATATAAATTGTGGGCTAAATTGTGCAAATGTTGCACTGTTTGCACAAATATAACACTATTTGGAAGAAAATGTTGCACAATTTGAAATGATGTTGTACTATTTAAAATGTATTCCATTATTTCTTTTTTTTGTTATTTAAAATTTTTTATTTATATGTTAGATGGAAATTTTATTTTCCAAGAGAAAGGTAGCTGTAATAATGACTTGTTAGTTGTATTTTTTAAGACATTTAATGTATGTACTTCTTATGCATTTTGAAAGAGGGGTAGTTTGGTCATTTTTCTGAAAATTCGGCTCGAATCTGCAAAATCCAAAAATGCGGCCTATTTTTGCAAAATCTCAAAACTAATAGATTTTTTATGCAAATTGGCCCTCTCTCTTTTGGTCTGTGGCATTTTTTTTTTTTGATCTCTCTCCCACCGTGCGCCATGCACGCTTCTCCCTCTCACGCGCGCCCGCGCGCTCGGACTCTCGATCTTCTCTTGTCCTCTGACATTGTTGCTGCCGTCATTGCCCGCCATCGTGCTTCATGATCATTGTCGGCGCTATTTTCGTTCACCATCAACGGCACCTTTTATTTTTCTTCACCGTCTTTGAAGGATTCAATTGATAGTTTGATTTTTAGCATTTGACCAATTAATACTTCGATTATTTGGAAGTAAGCGACTGGACACTCGTTAGTTTTTTGCAAACTAATATAAAAAATATTCCGAGTATAGGAAAAATTCTGTTTTTGTAGATTTCTGAAAATAAGGATTAAAACATGTTATGACGCACGTTTGAAAAAGAGTTTTGGCTTTGACTGATAGTTTCATTTAGTAAAATATTTTTTCGAAAGTTGATAATCTATTATGTAACTTGGTGCCTGGATAAATATTTTAAATTATAATGTCTCTTGGTATTCTGTTATACTAATGTTGGCCATGTCGACATGTACTCTATTATAGAAGTTAGCTTCGATTCTGTATTGCGCCTCCGGGTGCCTGCGCCTACCAGCGTATCTGTTTTGTATTTGCGCTTTCGAGCGCCTCTGTTCTGTATATGCACTTTCGGGTGCCTCTATTTTGTATTTGCACCTACAAGTGCCTCTGGACCTCGCCAACGGGTCACTCTGTGTAGTTAGCTGCCGGAGACTTATTTTGAACCCTATCTATTTTTAGAAAGGACTGTATTATTTTATAAGATTTATATCTGATATGGATTTGAAAATTTTGATAATCTCTATTTTCTGAATTTTTGTGAAAGAAAAATCAGTCGCTTAAATTGCATTTATGTATAAAAGTTTTACCTGAGAGCATTTAGTTTTTTTCTTTATGTGCTTAATTCGACTAATGTGGTATATGATTGTTTACCTAGGTTTCGTGGTTGTTTTGCTGGGCGGGGCTAGGATCGAGTGAACGCTAGCTGTGATTTGTCGTTCGAGTTCTTTTTTGTTATTTTTGCCTTTCTGTAGTTAGGTATATGGTAGGTAGGTTTCTGTGGATGGATTATCATATGATTTTATTCATTCTATTATGTTCTTTTCTCCACATCAATGAACTTAATGAATTTTTGCGACTGTCTGATTCTTGTTAGGTTCTGTGGCCTTGCATATTTGCTATTTTAGCAGGGCGTCTGTTACTCCTCGAGTTTGGGGCGTGACATAGTATCCATAAAAATACATTATTTGACAGTTCCTTCAATCCATATGACAACCTCTCTTTCCTTCTCTCTCTTTCTCTCTCTCCTCCTGCCAAATCCTCTCTTTCTCTCTCAAATCTACATCTACTTATTTATTACACCTACCTCTCACCTCCAACAACTCTATTCTCTCCCTACGACATCCTAATCGCTCCCATATCTTTTCTAAATCTTTTCATATTTTTCAAATCTTTATCATTATTCCTACTCCTATGGCTATCCTCTCATCCTCATTCTCTATTCCTATAATCTAAGCCTAAATCTTTTCTAAACTTTTTTCAAATTATTATCTACTCCCTCCTCTCCTCCTCCAATCATTGCTCCAATTCTCTCTTCTCTCCTATAGCACTTGCACCCTCTAATCCAAATCCAGTCCCTCCACCGAGCTCGTTGTTGACCTCACCGCCCCCAGCTTCCCTTCTATGATGCCGATGTGTGCTACTTTATGTCCCTCGAGTCCCGCCCAGCCTCGTTTCCAGGATGAGCTGCATTGAGAAAGCCAACACAAGCAAATCAAATTCGGCAGCATCGACGAGAGATCCAAATAGAGGATGTAGTCGCGCTATAGAGAGGGAGTCAAGAACAGGAGTCGCAGCCGCGACGATGGAGGCGATCGGTGGCATTGGGACACAGAGCAACTCAGACTCGTCATTGGTGATCTTCAGCTCTGCTACGATTTTTATTTTTTTTATTCAAATTAATTATGAATATATATAGAGAGAGAGAAATGAATATATATAGAGAGAGAAATTATTTTTTTATTTTCGTATATGGTAGAGAGAGGTTTTTTTGGATATATATTTAATTAATTAGCCTTTTATTTTTATGCTAAGTGGTGCGTCTTTTTTTGTTACTTCTTTTAAACTACTATATACTTATTTTTTCTTTTACTGTGGCGGTGTAGTGTTCCGAGAAAGATATATATATATATATATATTAATATTATTTTTTAGAATGATTACAGTTCGTGAATTAAGTGACTGTTGAGAGAAAAAAAAATTAAAATTAAAATTGAAAATATAGAAGGAAAGAAATTAAATTGCAATTTAATTTCTACTTTCTTTAGAAGATTAGGTGTCAACAAGGAAAGAGATAAAGAAAACAAAGAGCTTCTAGAATCACTATAAATTGGACCATGGATTTAAAAAAGGGGTTTTCTAGAAGAGAGAAAGGGAGGTTGAAAAAAAGAAAAAAGAAAAAAAAGAAGAAAGCAAAAAAGAAGAAGAGAGGCGTCAGGAGGAAGGGCCGACCTCTCTCTCTTTCTGGTTCGTGCACAGAGAGAGAGAGAGAGGGAGTTGGGTTCCCCTCTCTCAGGCCAATCAAAAAAAAGAAAAAGAAAAAAGAAAAGCAAAGAAAAGAAAAAAAGAAAGAGAGAAAAAGAAAGAGTTGAAGGCACGACGATGACGGCGGCGGCTGCGACGACTCCGACGATGACAACGACGTGCGAGGAGACCTTATGGCCTCTTCTTTCTTCTTTCTTCTTCTCCAACGACGAAGGGTGACGCATGCACACAAACGGTGTGAATCCGATTCTTTTGTCGGTTTGATCAACACGACCATCTTCGCGATAGGTTCAACCGATCAAATCCGGCATTAAATCGCTATTTTCACCGTGCGTGTGTATCGTTAATCCCTATACCGAATGGCCATCTTCGCGATAGACTCAACACGGTCAAAACATGGAGATTCAAATCGAACTCTTCTCAATGAGTTGATCGAGCGGCCGTCTTCACGATAGGCTCGACACGATCAAACCCTCGTATTTGGACAAAAATAAATATAAAATAATAAAATAAAAGATAATGAAAATAACAAAATGATTAGCCATCTTCGTGATAGGCACCGGTCGAACCATACACCATCTTCGTAATAGGCCCGGTTCGACTTGATCGATTTGCCATATTCGTGATAGCATTGTTCGAACCACACGCCATCTTCGTGATAGGCACTATTTGACTCGATCAAATTGCCATCTTCGCGATAGGTATGTTTGATCCACACGCCGTCTTCGTGATAGGTTGATTCGGCTTGGTTAAACCAAATCGACTGCATAAATATTTGCTTGAACCGAGCCCAACGTAATCATGAGTTCAATTTGAACTTAATTATAAAAGGGAGAAAATAAATAAGTTGGAGCCGAACTTAAGTCAAACCGGCTTGGATACAAACTCAATTGAACCAAACTCAAGTGGATGGCGGTTCACGCCGATGATGGATCAAAAATAAATTAAGTCCAAGTTGGTGAACCAAATCTAAAATGGTGAACCGAACTCCTGATGGTGAACCAAGCCGAAATATTAAACCACATACAAGTCATTGAACCGAACTTGCAATGGTGAACCGAATCCAAGACGATGAACCAAATCGACTTATAAGCGGTTCAACTTAAATCGAACTGAGATTCGAGAGGTTCGAACCAAACCAAATAATGAACTAGTTCGACCTGAACCGAACTATAAGCCGATTCAACCTAAACTAAACCACATAAGATTCAAGATGAACTGACCAAGCTCAAAGCCGGTTCGACCTAAACCGAACCATAAAGGATTCAACTTAAACGGGTTCAACTCGAACTAAACCCCAGAAGGTCTGAGTCGAGCCAAACCAAACCATAAGCTGGGTTCAACCCAAACTGAACCACAGAAGGTCTGAGCCAAGCCGAACCAAACTAAAAGCTGGTTCAACCCAAACAAAACTATAGAAGGTCCCAACCAAGCCAAACCAAACTACAAGCTGGTTCAAGCCGATTAGAGCCACAGAAGGTCGAGCCAAAAGCCGAACCAAATTACAAGCTAGTTCAACCCGAACTGAACCACAAAAGCATCGAGCCAAGCCGAACCAAATGATAAGCCAGTTCAACCTATATCAAACCTGCACGGAACTATATGTCGGTTCAACGCAAACTACACAACTTGAACCGAACCGTGAACCAGTTCAATCCCAAATCAAAATCAAAATCAAAGGGCAAGCTCAACTCAAAACGAACCACAGGAGGATTGAATCAAGCCGAACCAAGCATAAACCAGTTCAATCTAAATTGAATCTGGAGGGAGACAAATGTCAGTTCGACCAAACCAAATGCAAAGGGATTCCAAGCTAAGGTGAATCATAAGGGTTCAACCTGAACCAAACTGAACAATAAGAGGGTCCTAGTTGAGTAAAACCATAAGGACTCGACCCAAATCAAACTCAAAGGGATTTCGAACTAAGCCATACGTGTTCAACCTAAACCAAGTCTCAACGGGTTCTGAGCTAAAGAATAAGGTTTCGGCCCAAATCAAATTCAGAAGGGCCAAACAAGCTTAAGGCGGCTCAACCAAATCAAATACAAAAGGTTCAAACCAACTCAACCTGAATCCAACCTAAACGAAAGTTCAGACCAAACTTCAGGGATGAACCAAATCAAGTAAACCGGCTCCGCCCGAATTGAAGCAAATCAAGGATTTAAACCGAGCTAAATCGACTGAGTCAACTTAATCGACTCACAAGCCATAATCAAATGACCGCAAAGTCGTTAAACTAAACAACCCAAATTCATACGACCGCAAAGTCGTTAAACTAGACAACCCAAATTCATATGACCGCAAAGTCGTTAAACTAGACAATCCAACCTCAAACCGACTGTCATGTTGTTAAACTGAGCGCCTCAATTTCAAATCGGTTGCCATGTTGTTAAACTGAGCACCAACCTCAGCCGACCGCCATATCGTTAAACTGAGCACCCCAACCTCAAACCAACCACCATGTCGTTAAACTGAGCAACTTAACTTAAACCGACCGCCATGTCGTTAAACTGAGCAACTCAACTCAAACCGACCGCCATGTCGTCAAAATGAGCAACTTAACTCAAACCGACCGCCATGTTGTTAAAATGAGTAACTCAACTCAAACCAACCGTCATGTCGTTAAACTGAGCAACTCAACTTATACCGACCGCTATGTCGTTAAACTAAGAAAGTCAATTTCAAACCGACCGCCATGTCGCTAAACTGAGCATGTCAACTTCAAGCCGACCGTCATGTCGTCAAACTGAGCATCTCAACTTCAATCGATCGCCAAGTCGCTAAACTGAGCAGATCAAGTTCAAATCAATCGACCGCCAAGCTGCTAAACTGAGCAGATCAAGTTCAAATCAATCGACCACCAAGTCGCTAAACTGAGCATATCAAATTAAGTTCAGACCGCCAAGTCGCTAAACTGAGCAAATCAGATGACCACCAAGTCGTTAAACTGAGCAAATCTGACCGCCAAGTCGTTAAACTAAGCAACCCAGTTTTGAACGACCGTCTAGTCCATAAACTGAGCATTTCACTAATGTATAGTGGGGGTATGCCCCTGCTTAAGCCGTGTACTTTAAAATTATATGAATAAAAGTTTATCTTTATACTATGGTCTCTTTCTATCATCAGCATTAAATTTGATTTCTTAATCGAGCATTCCTTAACATTGCAAGTGTGGGATAATTAACAGCAGATTCTTGAGTCTGCTGGAAGTCGTGAACCTACAAACCTGATTCCAAAATAAAATTTAAACAAATCTAATCTATATTATGAATGACCACTTGCCGGAGAAAAGCCTGCAGCGGTCGGGCCTTTCGTGGCAGCAGACAAAATGGTACGCCTGGTGGGACATGGCTTCACCCTCCATATTTGAGACCAAATCGAATAATGGTGATAAGAGACCTATATATAAATGTTTGGCTTATAGCTATTGTTTCATCCAGGAGGAGCAATGGCATCCAACAACACCACCTGCTCTACCTCGATGGAGATTAATGCAAGGCATGTCGGTCCTCCTCCAATTTGGCACCGCCACAAAGGACACTCTGGCTACCTTCATGCCCTAACCTGGCGCTCAAGCTGTCAGAGGGTAGGACGATTCCTGTTGACAATCGAGGTCTTCCCCCTCCGAAGGTCGCCTTTTGGCAATTAGTCGAGGGCAATCAATCATCCGTCATTCCGAAGATATTAGTTTCTTCTTTTCCCATTTGGTACTATTACGAAAAATATTCTGGTCACTGGCTTGCCACTCAAGCTGTCAGGGGGCAGGACGACTTCTATGAGCAATTGTGGTCCTTTATCTTCTGTTTCTAGGAAGGCACAACAATCATCAATCCTAAATCCTCTGTACCCCAGGATTGCTTCTTAGCTATTCATCATGTGGGGAATAAATGGAATAGGGGCAATCAACCCTCCTTTATCTTGGAGACATCAGCCCATTCTCGCACCGGGGGCGTAAATTTGCTCTCATTGCAACATACTACTTTTCTAGATGGCTGAAGTTGATCCCTTAAGAAGAATTAAAGAAGACGAAATCATACAGTTCATCAGGAAAAATATTTTGAACTAGTTCAGGATTCCTCGCTGAATTATCTCTGGCAATGGGTTAACCTCAAAGATTTTGAATTAGCAGATTCGCTTCATATTTTTAATCCACAACCATAAGGCTCATAGGCTGGTCGAGACTTTCAAGATCCTGATTCTTTTTTAAGAGCAAAAAAAATCAAAAAAAAAAAGAAAAAAAAGAAAGAACAAAAAAGGAAAAAAAAATCAAAAAAGATAAAGAGAAAAAAAAAGAAAGAAAAAGCAAAAAAAAGAAAAAAAGCAAAAAAAAAATCTCCCAAATGCTATGTAAATCCTGCAGGCAAAATTGAGATCCCCGCTATGAGAAAACCTATTTTAGGCTCGCAGGCAAAAGTTAGGGGAATGCTTCTGGCGAAAACCCTCGCGGCGCTAGTTGCCATAATAAAAATAATAAAAAGTTTTGCAGACGATGAAATGCTAATTCATCTCTTGGGTTGGTTATTGGCAATAACTCTGACATATCGGATTGTTTTCGAAGAATCTATCTTCCCAAAGTCCACTCCGTCAATCGAATGATAACTCACTCCTGGGTCAGTTATGCACTGCAACCACAACACATCGGGTTTCTTCCCGAGGCAAAATGAAAAAAATGTTTATGAAGGGATGCAAAAAAAAAAAAAAAAAATCAATAGGTCATCCTAGAGGGTTCTACATAACTGCATTTGAAGATGCCCCTCTCCCTCCCATCTCGTTTCCATTTTAAGGACGTACATATATGTCATACTGAAAAGTTTTGGAGGGTTTTGGCTAACTGCACGTGAAGATTGTCCCTCCCTCCCATCCCATTTTGAAATCTTACATATATGTCATTCTAGAGATATCTTACAGGGATTTGCCTAACCACATAGAAAGATGCTGGTATCCCAACAATCTCATTTTGAAGATCTACAGATGAAAGCCCGGGAGAAGTTGTCCTATAAATCATAGAGCTCGGCACTCTCTTAGTTCAACTCCTCATCCATCAAAAGAATCAATCCCGAGGAAAGAAATAAGGCTTTCTACCAAAAAGTATACAAGCATGTTGGCCTTTCAATTTGATCCATGTCCAAAAGAAAGAACATAAAGAAATGCCGGACTCTTGTCAAGTACAATTTTGATGCCCAATCTAGTTCCGGTGCTATGATGAAAATTTCGGTGAATTATATTTATTTGATGACCCCATAATAAACTGGCAGAAGCATGATATCATGAATGTGGCCCTGCACCCAGTGTCCTTGATTGGCGGACTAATATTATGCTTGTCAAAAAAACAAAAAAAGAACAGATAGTAAATCACTTATATACAACGAGCAACGAGACGAGATTGTTATTATACTCATCAAGATCACAGTTCCTCAGAGTGGATTTCTCATACATGAGAACAAGAATGTCTCCTTATATTTTGATATTGGAAAAGAAAAATATCGATATCACCATATGAGAAATGGATAGTATTTGTCGCAGAACATCGAGCTACTATTAAACTATTGAGCATTCTACAGTCCAACTCACATGTGCCACTAAATACAATGTCTTTTTCGGGGATATCAGTTAAGTAGAAAGGATCCCTAAATTGCCAGGCCATTATCATACTTTACCAGAGAAAAGGATAAATTTTTGAGACTGCACTTTTTATTCCGCTCACATAGCGCTCGCAAAAAAAAGGTGGGGGGCACTTTGTTGAGAGAAAAAAATTTAAAAATTCAAACTGAAAATATAGAAGGAAAGAAATTAAATTGCAATTTAATTACTACTTTCCTTTGAAGATTAGGTGTCAACAAGGAAAGAGATAAATAAAATATTGTTGCCCTATCTTCAAATTTTTTTTGAATTATTTCCCAAAACAAAGAGGTCCTAAAATCACTATAAATTGGACCATGGATTCAAAAAATGGGTTTTTTAGAAGAGAGAAAGGGAGGTTGGAAAAAAAAAGAAAAAAAAAAGGCATCAAGAGGAGGGGCCCGCCTCTCTCTCTCTTTGGTTTGTGCGCAGAGAGAAAGAGAGTTGGGGTCCCCTCTCTCAGGCCAATAAAAAAAAAAAAAAAAAAGCAAAGAAAAACAAGAAAGAAAGAGAGAAAAAAAAAGAGTTTTAAGGCACGACGATGACGGCGGCGGCTGCGACGACTCCGACGACGATAACGACGTGCGAGGAGGCCTTACGGCCTCTTCTTTCTTCTTTCTTCTTCTCCAATGACGAAGGGTGACTCATGCGCACAAACGGTGTGAATGTGATTCTTTTGTCGGTTTGATCAACACGAACATCTTTGCGATAGGTTTGACCGATCAAATCCGGCATTAAATCGCTATTTTCACCGTGCGTGTGTATCGTTAATCCCTATACCGAACGGTCATCTTCGCGATAAGCTCGACACGGTCAAAACCGGGCGATTCAAATCTAACTCTTACCAATGGGTTGATCGAGCGGCCATCTTCGCGATAGGCTCAACACGATCAAACCCGAGTATTTGGACAAAAATAAAAATAAAATAAAAAAATAAAAGATAATGAAAATAACAAAATAATTAGCCATCTTTGTGATAGGCACCGTTCGAACTATACGCCATCTTCGTGATAGGCCCACTTCGACTCGATCGATTTTCAATCTTCGTGATAGGCATTGTTCGAACCACATGCCATCTTCGTGATAGGCACGGTTTGACTCGATCGAATTGCCATCTTCGCGATAGGCAAATATTCGATCCACACGCCATCTTCGTGATAGGTTGATCCGGCTCGGCTAAACCAAATCGACTGCATAAATATTTGTTTGAACCGAACTCAACGTAATCATGAGTTCAATTTGAACTTAATTAGAAAAAAGAAAGAAAATAAATAAGTTGGAGCCGAACCTAAGTCAAACCGGCTTGGATACAAACTCAAATTGAACCAAACCCAAGTCGATGGCGGTTCACGCCGATGATGGATCAAAAATAAATTAAGCCCAAGTTGGTGAACCAAATCTAAAATGGTGAACCGAACTCCTGATGGTGAACCAAGCCGAAATATTAAACCACATACAAGTCATTGAACCGAACTTGCAACGGTGAACCGAATCCAAGACGATGAACCAAATCGACTTATAAGCGGTTCAACTTAAATCGAACTGAGATTCGAGAGGTTTGAACCAAACCAAATAATGAACTGGTTCGACCTGAACCGAACTATAAACCGATTCAACCTAAACTAAACCACATAAGGTTCAAGATGAACTGACCAAGCTCAAAGCCGGTTCGACCTAAACCGAACCATAAAGGATTCAACTTAAACGAGTTCAACTCGAACTAAACCCCAGAAGGTCTGAGTCGAGCCAAACCAAACCATAAGCTGGGTTCAACCCAAACTGAACCACAGAAGGTCTGAGCCAAGCCGAACCAAACTAAAAGCTGGTTCAACCCAAACAAAACTATAGAAGGTCCCAACCAAGCCAAACCAAACTACAAGCTGGTTCAAGCCGATTAGAGCCACAGAAGGTCGAGCCAAAAGCCGAACCAAATTACAAGCTTGTTCAACCCGAACTGAACCACAAAAGCATCGAGCCAAGCCGAACCAAATGATAAGCCAGTTCAACCAATATCAAACCTGCACGGAACTATATGTCGGTTCAACGCAAACTACACAACTTGAACCGAACCGTGCACCAGTTCAATCCCAAATCAAAATCAAAATCAAAGGGCAAGCTCAACTCAAAACGAACCACAGGAGGATTGAATCAAGCCGAACCAAGCATAAACCAGTTCAATCTAAATTGAATCTGGAGGGAGACAAATGTCAGTTCGACCAAACCAAATGCAAAGGGATTCCAAGCTAAGGTGAATCATAAGGGTTCAACCTGAACCAAACTGAACAATAAGAGGGTCCTAGTTGAGTAAAACCATAAGGACTCGACCCAAATCAAACTCAAAGGGATTTCGAACTAAGCCATACGGGTTCAACCTAAACCAAGTCTCAACGGGTTCTGAGCTAAAGAATAAGGTTTCGGCCCAAATCAAATTCAGAAGGGCCAAACAAGCTTAAGGCGGCTCAACCAAATCAAATACAAAAGGTTCAAACCAACTCAACCTGAATCCAACCTAAACGAAAGTTCAGACCAAACTTCAGGGATGAACCAAATCAAGTAAACCGGCTCCGCCCGAATTGAAGCAAATCAAGGATTTAAACCGAGCTAAATCGACTGAGTCAACTTAATCGACTCACAAGCCATAATCAAATGACCGCAAAGTCGTTAAACTAAACAACCCAAATTCATACGACCGCAAAGTCGTTAAACTAGACAACCCAAATTCATATGACCGCAAAGTCGTTAAACTAGACAATCCAACCTCAAACCGACTGTCATGTTGTTAAACTGAGCGCCTCAATTTCAAATCGGTTGCCATGTTGTTAAACTGAGCACCAACCTCAAGCCGACCGCCATATCGTTAAACTGAGCACCCCAACCTCAAACCAACCACCATGTCGTTAAACTGAGCAACTTAACTTAAACCGACCGCCATGTCGTTAAACTGAGCAACTCAACTCAAACCGACCGCCATGTCGTCAAAATGAGCAACTTAACTCAAACCGACCGCCATGTTGTTAAATTGAGTAACTCAACTCAAACCAACCGTCATGTCGTTAAACTGAGCAACTCAACTTATACCGACCGCTATGTCGTTAAACTAAGAAAGTCAATTTCAAACCGACCGCCATGTCGCTAAACTGAGCACGTCAACTTCAAGCCGACCGTCATGTCGTCAAACTGAGCATCTCAACTTCAATCGATCGCCAAGTCGCTAAACTGAGCAGATCAAGTTCAAATCAATCGACCGCCAAGCTGCTAAACTGAGCAGATCAAGTTCAAATCAATCGACCACCAAGTCGCTAAACTGAGCATATCAAATTAAGTTCAGACCGCCAAGTCGCTAAACTGAGCAAATCAGATGACCACCAAGTCGTTAAACTGAGCAAATCTGACCGCCAAGTCGTTAAACTAAGCAACCCAGTTTTGAACGACCGTCTAGTCCATAAACTGAGCATTTCACTAATGTATAGTGGGGGTATGCCCCTGCTTAAGCCGTGTACTTTAAAATTATATGAATAAAAGTTTATCTTTATACTATGGTCTCTTTCTATCATCAGCATTAAATTTGATTTCTTAATCGAGCATTCCTTAACATTGCAAGTGTGGGATAATTAACAGCAGATTCTTGATTCTGCTGGAAGTCGTGAACCTACAAACCTGATTCCAAAATAAAATTTAAACAAATCTAATCTATACTATGAATGACCACTTGCCGGAGAAAAGCCTGCGGCGGTCGGGCCTTTCGTGGCAGCAGACAAAATGGTACGCCTGGTGGGACATGGCTTCACCCTCCATATTTGAGACCAAATCGAATAATGGTGATAAGAGACCTATATATAAATGTTTGGCTTATAGCTATTGTTTCATCCAGGAGGAGCAATGGCATCCAACAACACCACCTCCTCTACCTCGGTGGAGATCAATGCAAGGCATGTCGGTCCTCCTCCAATTTGGCACCGCCACAAAGGACACTCTGGCTACCTTCATGCCCTAACCTGGCGCTCAAGCTGTCAGAGGGCAGGACGATTCATGTTGACAATCGAGGTCTTCCCCCTCCGAAGGTCGCCTTTTGGCTATTAGTCGAGGGCAATCAATCATCCGTCATTTCGAAGATATTAGTTTCTTCTTCTTCCCATTTGGTACTATTACGAAAAATATTCTGGTCACTGGCTTGCCACTCAAGCTGTCAGGGGGCAGGACGACTTCTATGAGCAATTGTGGTCCTTTATCTTCTGTTTCTAGGAAGGCACAACAATCATCAATCCTAAATCCTCTGTACCCCAGGATTGCTTCTTAGCTATTCATCATGTGGGGAATAAATGGAATAGGGGCAATCAACCCTCCTTTATCTTGGAGACATCAGCCCATTCTCGCACCGGGGGCGTAAATTTGCTCTCATTGCAACATACTACTTTTCTAGATGGCTGAAGTTGATCCCTTAAGAAGAATTAAAGAAGACGAAATCATACAGTTCATCAGGAAAAATATTTTGAACTAGTTCAGGATTCCTCGCTGAATTATCTCTGGCAATGGGTTAACCTCAAAGATTTTGAATTAGCAGATTCGCTTCATATTTTTAATCCACAACCATAAGGCTCATAGGCTGGTCGAGACTTTCAAGATCCTGATTCTTTTTTAAGAGCAAAAAAAATCAAAAAAAAAAAGAAAAAAAAGAAAGAACAAAAAAGGAAAAAAAAATCAAAAAAGATAAAGAGAAAAAAAAAGAAAGAAAAAGCAAAAAAAAGAAAAAAAGCAAAAAAAAAATCTCCCAAATGCTATGTAAATCCTGCAGGCAAAATTGAGATCCCCGCTATGAGAAAACCTATTTTAGGCTCGCAGGCAAAAGTTAGGGGAATGCTTCTGGCGAAAACCCTCGCGGCGCTAGTTGCCATAATAAAAATAATAAAAAGTTTTGCAGACGATGAAATGCTAATTCATCTCTTGGGTTGGTTATTGGCAATAACTCTGACATATCGGATTGTTTTCGAAGAATCTATCTTCCCAAAGTCCACTCCGTCAATCGAATGATAACTCACTCCTGGGTCAGTTATGCACTGCAACCACAACACATCGGGTTTCTTCCCGAGGCAAAATGAAAAAAATGTTTATGAAGGGATGCAAAAAAAAAAAAAAAAAAATCAATAGGTCATCCTAGAGGGTTCTACATAACTGCATTTGAAGATGCCCCTCTCCCTCCCATCTCGTTTACATTTTAAGGACGTACATATATGTCATACTGAAAAGTTTTGGAGGGTTTTGGCTAACTGCACGTGAAGATTGTCCCTCCCTCCCATCCCATTTTGAAATCTTACATATATGTCATTCTAGAGATATCTTACAGGGATTTGCCTAACCACATAGAAAGATGCTGGTATCCCAACAATCTCATTTTGAAGATCTACAGATGAAAGCCCGGGAGAAGTTGTCCTATAAATCATAGAGCTCGGCACTCTCTTAGTTCAACTCCTCATCCATCAAAAGAATCAATCCCGAGGAAAGAAATAAGGCTTTCTACCAAAAAGTATACAAGCTGTTGGCCTTTCAATTTGATCCATGTCCCGAAGAAAGAACATAAAGAAACGCCGGACTCTTGTCAAGTACAATTTTGATGCCCAATCTAGTTCCGGTGCTATGATGAAAATTTCGGTGAATTATATTCATTTGATGACCCCATAATAAACCGGCTGAAGCATGATATCATGAATGTGGCCCTGCACCCAGTGTCCTTGATTGGCGGACTAATATTATGCTTGTAAAAAAAACAAAAAAAGAACAGATAGTAAATCACTTATATACAACGAGCAACGAGACGAGATTGTTATTATACTCATCAAGATCACAGTTCCTCAGAGTGGATTTCTCATACATGAGAACAAGAATGTCTCCTTATATTTTGATATTGGAAAAGAAAAATATCGATATCACCATATGAGAAATGGATAGTATTGGTCGCAGAACATCGAGCCACTATTAAACTATTGAGCATTCTACAGTCCAGCTCACATGTGCCACTAAATACAATGTCTTTTTCGGGGATATCAGTTAAGTAGAAAGGATCCCTAAATTGCGAGGCCATTATCATACTTTACCAGAGAAAAGGATAAATTTTTTAGACTGCACTTTTTATTCCGCTCACATAGCGCTCGTAAAAAAAAGGTGGGGGGCACTTTGTTGAGAGAAAAAAATTTAAAAATTTAAACTGAAAATATAGAAGGAAAGAAATTAAATTGCAATTTAATTACTACTTTCCTTAGAAGATTAGGTGTCAACAAGGAAAGAGATAAATAAAATATTGTTGCCCTATCTTCAAATTTTTTTGAATTATTTCCCAAAACAAAGAGGTCCTAAAATCACTATAAATTGGACCATGGATTCAAAAAATGGGTTTTTTAGAAGAGAGAAAGGGAGGTTGGAAAAAAAAAGAAAAAAAAAGGCATCAAGAGGAGGGGCCCGCCTCTCTCTCTCTCTCTCTTTGGTTTGTGCACAGAGAGAGAGGGAGTTGGGGTCCCCTCTCTCGGGCCAATCAAAAAAAAAAAAAAAAAAAAAAAGCAAAGAAAAAAAAGAAAGAAAGAGAGGAAAAAAAAGAGTTTTAAGGCACGACGATGACGGCGGCGGCTGCGACGACTCCGACGACGATAACAACGTGCGAGGTGGCCTTACGGCCTCTTCTTTCTTCTTTCTTCTTCTCCAATGACGAAGGGTGACGCATGCGCACAAACGGTGTGAATGTGATTCTTTTGTCGGTTTGATCAACACGAACATCTTTGCGATAGGTTTGACCGATCAAATCCGGCATTAAATTGCTATTTTCACCGTGCGTGTGTATCGTTAATCCCTATACCGAACGGTCATCTTCGCGATAAGCTCGACACGGTCAAAACCGGGCGATTCAAATCTAACTCTTACCAATGGGTTGATCGAGCGGCCATCTTCGCGATAGGCTCAACACGATCAAACCCGAGTATTTGGACAAAAATAAAAATAAAATAAAAAAATAAAAGATAATGAAAATAACAAAATAATTAGCCATCTTTGTGATAGGCACCGTTCGAACTATACGCCATCTTCGTGATAGGCCCACTTCGACTCGATCGATTTGCAATCTTCGTGATAGGCATTGTTCGAAACACATGCCATCTTCGTGATAGGCACGGTTTGACTCGATCGAATTGCCATCTTCGCGATAGGCAAATATTCGATCCACACGCCATCTTCGTGATAGGTTGATCCGGCTCGGCTAAACCAAATCGACTGCATAAATATTTGTTTGAACCGAACTCAACGTAATCATGAGTTCAATTTGAACTTAATTAGAAAAAAGAAAGAAAATAAATAAGTTGGAGCCGAACCTAAGTCAAACCGGCTTGGATACAAACTCAAATTGAACCAAACCCAAGTCGATGGCGGTTCACGCCGATGATGGATCAAAAATAAATTAAGCCCAAGTTGGTGAACCAAATCTAAAATGGTGAACCGAACTCCTGATGGTGAACCAAGCCGAAATATTAAACCACACACAAGACATTGAACCGAACTTGCAACGGTGAACCGAATCCTAGACGATGAACCAAATCGACTTATAAGCCGATTCAACTCAAATCGAACTGAGATTCGAGAGGTTTGACCAAACCAAATAATGAACCAATTTGATCTGAACCGAACTACAAGTCGATTCAACCTAAACTAAACCACATGAGGATCAAGCTAAACTGACCAAGCTCAAAGCCGGTTCGACCTAAACGGAACCATAAAGGATTCAACTTAAACGGGTTCAACTCGAACTAAACCCCAGAAGGTCTGAGTCGAGCCAAACCAAACCATAAGCTGGGTTCAACCCAAACTGAACCACAGAAGGTCTGAGCCAAGCCGAACCAAACTAAAAGCTGGTTCAACCCAAACAAAACTATAGAAGGTCCCAACCAAGCCAAACCAAACTATAAGTTGGTTCAAGCCGATTAGAGTCACAGAAGGTCGAGCCAAAAGCCGAACCAAATTACAAGCTAGTTCAACCCGAATTGAACCACAAAAGCATCGAGCCAAGCCGAACCAAATGATAAGCCAGTTCAACCTATATCAAACCCGCACGGAACAATATGTCGGTTCAACGCAAACTACACAACTTGAACCGAACCGTGAACCAGTTCAATCCCAAATCAAAATCAAAATCAAAGGGCAAGCTCAACTCAAAACAAACCACAGGAGGATTGAATCAAGCCAAACCAAGCATAAACCAGTTCAATCTAAATTGAATCTGGAGGGAGACATATGTCAGTTCGAACCAGGCCAAATGCAAAGGGATTCCAAGCTAAGGTGAATCATAAGGGTTCAACCTGAACCAAACTGAACTATAAGAGGGTCCAAGTTGAGTAAAACCATAAGGACTCGACCCAAATCAAGCTCAAAGGGATTTCGAACTAAGCCATACGGGTTCGACCTAAACCAAGTCTCAACGGGTCATGAACTAAAGAATTAGGGTTCGGCCCAAACAAAATTCAGAAGGGCAAACCAGCCTAAGGCAGCTCAACCCAAATCAAATACAAAAGGTTCAAACCAACTCAACCTAAATCCAACCTAAACAAAAGTTCAGACCAAATTTCAAGGATGAACCAAATCAAGTAAACCGGCTCCCCCTGAATTGAAGCATATCGAGGATTTAAACCGAGCGGAATCGACTGAGTCAACTTAATTGACTCACAAGCCAGAATCAAATGACCGCAAAGTCCTTAAACTAAACAACCCAAATTCATACAACCGCAAAGTCGTTAAACTAGACAACCCAAATTCATATGACCGCAAAGTCGTTAAACTAGACAATCCAACCTCAAGCCGACCGCCATGTTGTTCAACTACGAATCTCAATTTTAAACCGACTGCAATGTCGTTAAACTGAGCACCAACCTCAAGTCGACCGCCATGTCGTTAAACTGAGCACCTCAACCTCAAACCGACCGCCATGTCGTTAAACTGAGCAACTTAACTTAAACCGACCGCCATGTCGTTAAAATGAGCAACTCAAGTCAACTGACCGCCATGTCGTTAAACTGAGCAACTCAACTCAAACCGACCGCCATGTCGTTAAAATGAGCAACTTAACTCAAATCGACCGCCATGCCGTTAAAATGAGCAACTAAACTCAAACCAACCGTCATGTTGTTAAACTGAGCAACTCAACTCTAACCGACCACGATGTCGTTAAACTAAGAAACTCAATTTCAAACCGATCGCTATGTCGCTAAACTGAGCACATCAACTTCAAGCCGACCGCCATGTCGTCAAACTGAGCATCTCAACTTCAATCGACCGCCAAGTCGCTAAGCTAAGCAGATCAATTTCAAATTAATCGACCACCAAGTCGCTAAACTGAGCAGATCAAGTTCAAATTAATCGGCCGCCAAGTCGCTAAACTGAGCAGATCAAGTTCAAATCAATCGACTGCCAAATCGCTAAACTGAGTACATCAAGTTCAAACTAATCGACCGCCAAGTCATTAAACTGAGCAGATCAAGTTCAAATCAATCGATCGCCAAGTCGCTAAACTGAGCAGATCAAATTAAGTTAAGACTGCCAAGTCGCTAAACTGAGCACATCAAATTAAGTTCAGACCGCCAAGTCACAAATCAAGTTCAAATTAATCGACCGGCAAGTCGCTAAACTAAGCAAATCAATTTCAAATCAATTGACCCCCAAGTCGTTAAACTAAGCAAATTTGACCGCCAAATTGTTAAACTGAGCAACCCAATTTTGAACGACTGCCAAGTCCATAAACTGAGTATTTCACTAATGTATAGTAGGGGTATTCCCCTGCTTAAGCCGTGTACTTGAAAATTATATGAATAAAAGTTTATCTTTATACTATGGTCTCTTTCTATCATCAGCATTAAATTTGATTTCTTAATCCAGGGTTCCTTAACACTTCAAGTGTAGGATAATCCCAGGGTCGGGCCTTTCGTGGCGGCAGACAGCGACACGTCGGAAAAGTGTCGGGATGAGTCAGAATTGATTTGGACGCAAAATTAGTACCGTGAATAATTTCGAAATACTTTTGATTTCAGCTGGAATACTATTATGAGTTATGTTGGGGTTTAGGCTCCACTTACACCTCCAACTCCTCATAATTAGGCAGTTTGGAGTGTAGTGCTAGCTGAGATCATCTCTCTCTCACTCTAATTTACTTCTCCCTCATATTCTACTCCTCTCTTTACCCTTCTTCTTCTACTCACCATTGGAGCACTCTCACAGCAGCAACAACCTGGCAGCTTGAGGAGTTCGACTTTTTCTTCGATTTTGATGAAGTTTCGAAGCCTGGGATTGTAGGAGAGATGCACGCACAGCTAGTTCTTGAAGTTAAGAGTTTGTGGATGTCACGCCCCGCCGGGCCTTAAACACCAACTAGGTGGAAAGGATAACCGCACGGGCGCATGCACCAGACCCGCCGAACGGATAGAGTCCTTTCTATCCGCCCAAGGCGTCACAACACAAGCTTATCCACAATGTTCCAACTAGGAACGGAGTACAAGAGTTGCACAAGGAAAGCATCAACATAAAGAAGTTCTACTTCTATTACATCACATGGCACAATATACATGTCCAAATTTTTCCTTTCTTTCTTTTTTTCATTCCATACACTATGTTCCAAAACGATGGAATATACAATTTCATACATAAATGAAAATCCCCTATGCTGTGATAATCCAAACTAGGGGTACACTCTATGTGTCACCAAAATGGAAGGGCCGCTATCTAAAGAGCCAAACCCTTGCCTCGCTCCGCCGCCTCACACGCGGAATGACCTAGAAAATATGGGGTGAGAACTATAAACATAGTTCCCAGTGGGTAAGGCCACCCAAGAGAGAAGCTCGACCCACCAGGTCCAAAGAAACACCATATGCATAAGTTAGATCACATATAACTATGCAACAATTATTTACATGCTTGTAAATAAACATAAAGGATGCAACCAAATGAAATATAATTTATCATTCTCTCCTAGGTTTATCCTATGTCTCACAATGACTAAGTTCATTTACTTGTCATTTACTTATGGTTTCGGAATCGCCGTCTCACCATAATTATTCCAACATTCGAGGAGTGAACTCGTCACCTCCTAGTTCGAGTAACGAACTCGTCGCATACTCGGGATAGCAAAATCGTCGCATACCCCGTCTCAACACGGCCACCGCATGGCATGGGTAGCGAACTCGTCGCATACCCGGGATAGCAACCTCGTCGCACATCCCATCTTGACACCGCCAACTCATGGTGCGGTAGCGAAATCGTCGCCTACCCGGGATAGCAAAACCTTCGCACATCCCGTGTCAATACGGCCAACTCATGGCATGGTAGCGAAATCGTCGCCTACTCGGGATAGCAAAATCGTCGCACATCCCGTCTCAATACGGCCAACTCATGGCATGGTAGCTAAATCGTCGCCTACCCGGGATAGCAAAATCGTCGCACATCCCGTCTCAATACGGCCAACTCGTGGCATGGTAGCGAAATCGTCGCCTACCCGGGATAGCAAAATCGTCACACATCCCATTGCTCACGTTTTTCACTTGCCAACCTAAGTCTCATGACCTTAGGTTCAAGTCACTAAGTCTCGCCTATGTTCAATAACACTAGGCTTACTTTCTCATTATCAACCTAGGTTCCATGACTCTAGGTTCCAATCTCATGTCAAACCTATGTTCAATGACACTAGGTTTCAATCTCACATGTTCAACCTATGTTCAATAACACTAGGTTTAACCTCATGTCCAACCTATGTTCAATACCATTAGGTCTAACCATACATGCAACCATGCAACAAGTATTAATATTTGAATTATTCTTGAAATATACATCATGCAATAGGATCTCATTGTTCAACCTATCATGATTTTTACTTTTGCCAACATGCAAATTCTAGGGTTCACAACACATACCATTTTATCTTTAAATAGATATTTACCCTAGACATGGAAGTGACCTAATCACTTCGGTAAACACAAACCCACCTCAAGAGCTTTCAAATCCTTGTGTTCTTCAAGCTCCTAAGTGTCCAAGCTTTGAGTTCTTGCTTCAACCCAAGCTTCTACAAGAAAATGGTTCGTTACTCATTACGAACCCTAAATTCAACTCAATCCATGAAATCATGTGTTCCAACATGATTTCCTATGCCTCAATGGCAATTCCCGAAGGTCCAAACATTTTTGGAACCTCCCATGGCAAAAGCCCCAAATCTACTTAGGTTTCACATGCATGCATGTGAAACCACAAAATCTCTTGGCCAATCTCCACGTTTTGTGGTTTAGATTGCCTAGGGTTTCCAAAAACCTCATGCTAAAGGATTGAATCCAAGGTTTAAACCCTAAATCATAAGAACTCACCTCAAAGCCCTAGCTCCCAAGTTTCTTCTTGCACCAAGAAGCTCCAAATCCACCTTAGAAGCTTTTCCCAAGGTCAAATCCTTCACTTCTTCAAGCCTTGGAGAGATCTCTAGAGAGAGAAAGTGAGGGAGAGGGAGAGGGAGAGGGAATGAGAGGAAAATGGAGAAGGAATGAGGGGAGAAGTCTCAGCCCTCATATATATAGCCCACTCACTGCGAAACTACCAAAATGCCCCTCACTGGGCATTCTGCCTCAGCCGGGTCCGGACCTTGCAGATGGGGTCCGGACCCCGCACTGATAACCGACCAGCGCGCAGGCCGGGTCCGGACCTTGGCATCAGGGTCCGGAACCCGTACGCACCCCAACCTAGCACGCGGCTCGGGTCCGGACCTCAAGTCCCGGGTCCGGAACCCGTACGTTCCCCATCTCGGACATCGGCTCGGGTCCGGACCGTGGCACCCGGGTCCGGACCGCAGCCGGCCACAAACTTCATTGTCCGGACCCCAGTTTCCAGGATCCGGACCCCATGAGCAGTTTTGCTCCAGTAGGTCCTTTTCTTCGAAATCTTCGATTTCTGGGTTCCCACTCGCACCCAAAATGTTCCGAAACCTTCGGAACCCAATCCCACTCTAGCCATCACCGGCTCTCTCCGAACTTCATCAAATTTGGTAAAGTTCGAAACAACGCACCGAAATTCAAAGTGCTACAGTGGAGGGCTTCATTTCATCAAATCTCCGGGTATTTTTTTGGATATATCGAAGTTTTGGTAAAAGTTGCTAGTTTTTAAGCAAGCTGAGATTTTGATGGATTTTCTTTGGATTTTTCTCTTGAAGCTGAGTTTTCTTTTGGTTGGGGAGAATCTTAACTTTATCTAGAGCAAGTGGAAATTTCGTTTGAGTAGAATCAAAGGTTGATTTTTAATGAATTTCAGTTTTCATTGAGTCCATCAACCAAAAATTAGAATTTTGTCGTATTTGCGTTCTTGAGTTTTTTATCACCGTTGCATAGTGATTTCGTGGTAACTATGGATTTTTTTTTGATAGATTAAGGGCTTGGGAACACACTTGGGAGTGTTGTGGTCTTCGTCATTACCTTGGTTCTATTGTGGACTTGCTGGAATAGCCGCAAGAGCCACCGTAACTCAGCGACAGCAGCAGCCTAGTGCAGGGACAGCAGTGAAGTATTTTCAAAATTTCTTTTGATTTGGACTTTGTTGCTACGATTTGATTCCTGGGTGTTCCTAAGGTTGAGAGGAACCTAGATTTAACTTTGAGCTGCTGATTTGAGGTGAGCATCGCTGAATTTCAATTTTTCCAACCGAATCGCCGTTTTGTTGGAATTTAGCTCGCCTTTTGAATCGGCTCAATCCGACAGGGATCCTTGGACTTTTATTGCTTTTCTTGGTGATTTGGGATCTAAGACACGTGCCTGCTGAGTTTCATCCCAATCCGTGGTTGGATTTGCACTCTAGGTGGGTCTGAACTAACACATCGAAAATTACAAACTGCACTCTATGTCTAGTGTAAATTTCAGCATGTTATAGTTAAGATATATGATATTTTCTCTACATAATATGCTAGACCTTGATGACAAGAATCCTAAACTGAGCTTATCATGTTTTAATGACTATTTGCATGAGTTGTTTGGCCATCTAGTTAGGATTCACATTACATAAACTTCTTATATATATTGCGTATGAACTTGAACTTGAAACTCCTTTTCTTATGTTGGTTAGTTCATTGTACTTGGGATATTGAGCATAAGTTAGAGGTAGTGTGATGATCATAGAGTCGGGGTAGGACTTCACCGTACTTTTGACTCTTGTGATTTACGGTAGTCGTGGATTTGGGATGGTTGTACTGGATTATTGATTTTGCATCGGATTGGACCGAGATTATTCATTAGTGGCTAGCATGTTCCACTTTGATCATAAGCATTGATTTTTGCCTGCGACATACTTGACCTAGTTACTTTATCCTCGAGCGGGTCGCTCCCCTCGAGTGCCACTCCGGATTTAGGCAGCTTGATAACTTTTGGGTATGTTCCACGTCGGCGATCCACAGGTTGTTAATGAGATCGAATGTGATGCTAGTGCAGGAGGGACTGGGCTTTCGAGCCAGTTGGTTGATTGGGTTATTCTCGGCAGATTACTAGAGTTGATGCATATCATTCCATTTATACTTGCTCATTCCATACTAGTGTAGAGGCATAGTAGTGGTAGTTTTCCTTTTAGCAGCTATTTCTATTCTTTACAACTTTACCCTTTATGTCTGGTAGACCTAGTGGGTGGGTTGTAATTGTCGATGACGTACCCACTGAGGATTACTGGTTTTTAGTAGTTCTCACACCCTCTGTTGACCCCTTTTTGCAGAGACCTCTGCAGCGGTAGCGACGACCGCGGATTGAGGTAAGGGGATCGTTGGCTAGATAGCTCTTCTTTCTATTTTGTGGGCTAGCTGTGGATCCGGATATTATTTTTGTTAGACTGTTGTACATTTTGGGTTTGGCTTTTGCCAGCTGGTTGTATTTATTTTTATATCTGGGTGATGGATCTTATATCCGGATGATGTTTTTGTACAGTTCAGTTTTTAGTTAATTTTATATTTCAGCTCTGTTTTGTTCTTCTGCATGGCTTTATTATACTTTTAGCAGGTACTAGCACTTCGTGGGCACGAGGCTTTTCGTGTACACGGAGGATCTGTTGGCGAGCCCGGGTTTCGGTATAATCCGGGACGTGACTGATTAAGTTGGTATCAGAGCTTAGAGATAGATTGGTGGGACTTAAAAAACTTTAGGCTTTTGGCAGACCTTAGGGAAGTAAGACGTGGGAGTCGTGACTTTTAGCGAAAGTCAATGATTGAGTTGTATAAACTCTTCAAACGGAATCGAAGAGTGATCGGCATGTCTACCCCTGTTGGGTAATTATGTTGACCGCAGAGAACATAATTACATAGAGGCAAAGAGATGTCTTGGACTTTCTCTGGATTAGGTCGAGTGCTGCGTTACTGTGTGTGACTGACACTGTGCTATTGCAGGTGATCAGAATGGCACACAGAGATCAACCACCGACACGGGCCACAGCCGCGCCACCCGCGGAGCCGGAGCAGGCGGGACCGACAGCACCACCGGATCTTCAGGAGCAGTTGGCTGCCTTGACAGAGGTTACCAGGCAGCAGGGTGAACTGTTACAGAGGATGTGCGAGGTGTTGACGCAGCAGTCTAGTACGGCACTGCGAGCTTCAGATCCTCAGGCGCCACGACCGACTACATCAGTAGAGATTCCTGCAGTCCCTGCACCTCCGACAGTCACAGCACTGACAGCGCCATCGCCTAGTAGAGAGGTACCTAAGGGGGATGAGCCATTGGCAAAGGCAGAGCAGGAGAGGAATACCGACCGATTGGCTCGTTTCTGCAGATTTGATCCACCTCGATTTGCAGGCCGTGATGCTGAGCCTTGGGAGGTGAAGGCTTGAGTGGCAGCCATGGAGAAGCTATTTGAGGACATCTTCATCCTAGAGAGAGAAAGTACACATAATAGTGCACTATTTGGAGGGAGATGCGGATGCCTGGTGGCGGAGGACTAGACCCAGTGGACTTTAGGGCACCCGGTAGATATCTTGGAATGAGTTTCGTGGGTTACTGTTTGGGACCTACTTTCCGAACAGCGTAAAGCAGAGACTCGAAGAAGATCTAAAGAATCTACAGCAGGGAGATAGATTAGTCCAGAAGTACCTCAGGGAGTTCAGGCGATTGCTTAACTGCGTGCTATTCGTTGCGAGGGACGAGCTGCACAGGGTGTATCTATTCGAGAGAGGGCTACGTCTAGAGATTTATACCTTGGTTCAGTCACAGAGGTTGCAGATCCTTGATGCGGCTATCAAGCAAGCTCTGTGGGTAGAGTGGGGCGCCACCGTGCTAAAGGAGAGAGTTCCAGTATCAGGGCAGAGTTCAGAGAGAAAGCAGCCAGCGACGGAGGATGGAGGACAGACCAGTGAGAGGAGACCGCCTAGACCGCCGCGATCTCTCTCCTAAAGTCGTGGTCATTCTGGGCGGCGGAGGCCTGGTGGATCCCAGAGGCAACATCATAGGCAGTCATAGTCCGATCGGTGCATCTTCTGTGGAGGGCAGCATCCTTCCCACACCTGTGACTAGCGAAGGGGCCGCTGTTATTGATGTAGACAATCGGGGCACATGCGGGCGTCGTGTCCCCTTACGGCTTCATCAGCACCGTCATCGGTATCAGCCTCTTATTCACCGCAGCAGAGGTCAGGAGTTCCACTAACGTATTCATAGACTGACCGGGCTCCGCCTTCCCGCACTTCAGACAGGAGACAGCAGACCTAGGGCGGCCGGGCCTACGCCGCACAGGTTGAGGATTCTTCTGCAGCCGATTATGTAGTGGCAGGTATCATTTTACTATCTGGTATTAGAGTGCGTGCATTATTTGATACCGGTGCATCACATTCATTTATTAGTAGAGCATTCATATCACTGCATGGAGTAAAGATAGGGCCATGGCCACATGCACGTGAGGTGCAGATTCCTGATCATGTTTTGCATGTGGAGGAGTGTTGTTGGTTTTGTCCAATGCAGCTAGGACCTTGGATCATGCCGGCGGACCTGTAAGTCTTGCGACAGCTACAGAATTTTGATGTGGTACTCGGGATGGATTGGCTGGCGAGGTACTTCGCGACGATTGATTGCGTGGCGAGGACGGTGACCTTTCGCGAGCCAGGACAGGAGGAGTTTGTGTATCGAGATTGTCAGAGTACTCTTTTTGCTACAATGATCTCGACGTCCAGAGCGAGGCAAATGATGAGTAGAGGATGATTGGCCTTCTTGGCGAGTGTTGCAGAGGTGCCTACGGCGGCACCGGGACTCGAGGATATCCCTATAGTCCGCGAGTTTCCGGATGTGTTTCCCCCTGAGCTATTGAGCATGCCGCCAGATAAGGAGATTGAGTTTGTGATTGATGTAGTTCTTGGAGCTGCGCCGATCTCGAAGGCACCCTATAGAATGGCACCGACTGAGCTGCGAGAGCTAAAGACGCAACTCCAGAATTTGATGGAGAAAGGTTTTGTGAGACCAAGTATGTCGCCTTGGGGAGTGCTAGTGTTATTCGTGAAAAAGAAGGATGGTTCACTTCGGCTTTGTATTGATTATCGGGAGTTGAACAAAGTAACCATCAAGAATAAGTATCCTTTGCCGCGCATCGACGATCTACTCGATTAGCTGCAAGGATCTTGTTTCTTTTCAAAAATTTGATCTGCAGTCAGGTTACCATTAGTTAAAGGTGAAGGCCGAGGATATTCCTAAGACGACATTCAGGACACGGTACGAGTATTATGAGTTCACAGTGATGCCTTTTGGATTGACTAATGCCCCTGCCGTATTTATGGATTTGATGAACTGAGTGTTCAAGCCGTACTTGGATAGATTTGTAGTAGTGTTCATCGATGATATTTTGATCTACTTCCGGAGTGATGCTGAGCACGAGGATCACTTGAGGATAGTGCTACAGTTTCTGAGAGAGAAGAAGTTATATGCCAAGTTGAAGAAGTGCGAGTTTTGGCTTCGAGAGGTTGCTTTCTTGGGCCACGTGATTTCAGCCGCAGGTATGGCAGTTGATCCGAAGAAAATTGATGCAATTTGGGATTGGCCTAGACCGACGACGATTACTGAGGTGAGGAGCTTCTTGGAATTAGCTGGTTACTACCGCCGGTTTGTGGAAGGCTTTGCGAAGCTTTCCACACCCCTCACTCGATTGACTCGAAAAGGATTCAAGTTCATCTGGAGTGAGGAGTGCCAGAGGAGCTTCGAAGCTTTGAAGCAGAGATTGATGACAGCTCCTATCCTTTTCCTTCCAGTTATGGGGGAAGGATCTGTGATCTATAGTGATGCATCACATAGTGGACTTGGGTGCGTGTTGATGCAGCATGGTAGGGTGATTGCTTATACTTCGCGGCAATTGAAGGATTATGAAAAGAATTATCCTACGCATAACTTGAGCTAGCAGCGGTCGTGTTTGAACTGAAGCTTTGGCGACATTATCTGTACGGGGAGCACTGTGAGATATTCACTGACCACAAGAGCCTCAAGTACTTGTTCACCCAGAAAGAGTTGAACCTGAGAGAGCGCTGGTGGTCGGAGCTATTGAAGGATTATGATGTGAGCATCCAGTATTATCCAGGTAAGGCTAATATAGTTGCAGATGCTTTGAGCAGGAAAACAGTGCAGAGTTTAAGCATGATGGTCACGAGTCAGGCGCCATTGCTTGAGGAGCTGTGACTGTTTGGATTTGAGGTTGTATCCCCTGGGGTTACTGCAAGACTTATGTTTATGGTCTTGCAGCCCACTCTGTTGGACAGGATTGGGGAGAAGCAGAGTGTGGACCCCTATTTGATGAGGATTCGAGCACAAATTGAGATGGGCCAGCTAGGGGACTTCAGTGTTGACACCTCGGGAGTACAGTACAGGGATTGACTATGTGTGCCTATGGATTTAGAGCTCCGCGAGAAGATCTTGAGAGAGGCTCATTAGGCTCATTGTTCTCTTTATACTATTCATCCTGGTGGGACTAAGATGTATAAGAATTTAAAGGTACACTTTTGGTGGAATGAAATAAAGAGGGATATTGGGAGATATATAACTCAGTGTTTGACTTGTCAGGAAGTGAAGGCCGAACATCGGGTACCTACTAGCAAGCTTCAGAATGTTCCAATTCCAGAGTGGAAGTGAGACCAGATCACGATGGATTTTGTCGTCGGATTATCTCAAGCTCATGGTGGATTTGATGCGGTATGGGTGATAGTGGACAAACTGACCAAGTCTATTCACTTTCTATCGATGCAAACTTCATGGTCCCGAGACCGACTCGCTCAGTTATATTTGGACGAGGTAGTGAGATTACATGGAGTACCTATCCCGATTTTATCAGATCGAGATCCGAGGTTCGTCTCGCATTTTTGGAGGAGTCTACAGATCGCCTTGGGTACACAGTTTCATTTCAATACAGCATTTCACCCACAGACCGATGGACGGTCAGAGCGGATTATTCAGATTCTTGAGGATATGTTGAGAGCCAGTGTCCTAGACTTTGGAGGAAGGTGGCATCGGCACTTGAGACTGGCTGAATTTGCGTACAACAATAGCTACCAAGCAAGCATTCAGATGGCTCCATTTGAAGCGTTGTATGGACGCAAGTGTCGATCACCCCTACATTGGAGTGAAGTGAGTGAAAAAAAGACTTTGGGGCCAGACATTCTGTTAGAGACAGAAGAAAAGGTCAGAATTGCACAGCGACATCTTGACGCAGCCCAGAGTCGGCAGAGGAGCTATGCTGATATTAGGCAACGAGACTTGGAGTTTCAGGTAGGAGATCATGTGTTTTTGAAAGTCTCGCCGTTTAGGGGGATCCGTAGATTTGGAGTTCGTGGAAAGCTAAGTCCGCGTTATATTAGTCCTTTTGAGGTATTGGAGCGGGTTGGACTGGCGGCCTACCGGATTGCTCTACCGTCGCGGTTAGCTGGTATCCACGACGTTTTTCATGTCTCGACTTTGAGAAAATATGTTTTATATGCTTCGCACGTGATTGACTTCACCCCACTGGAGGTGAGTGAGGACTTGAGATATGAGGAGAGATCGGTGCGAATTCTTGCTGGGGAGGTAAAAAAATTACACAACCGAGTCATTCCCTATGTAAAAGTGGTGTGGAGCAATCACGAGGAGCATGAGGCGACTTGGGAGCCGGAGGCTATGATGTTGGAGACCTACCCTTCTTATTTGAGATTCTTCTTGAGGTATGGTTTAAGTTTCGAGGACAAAACTTTTTGTAGAGGGGAAGGATGTAGTGTTCCGAGAAATATATATATATATATATATATATATATATATATATATATATATATATATATATATATATATATATATATATATATATATATATATTTATGAGTCCGGCTACTATACTCTTATGAGTATAGGTTTCTCTGTACTCATAGGTTTTCAACCGTTAGATCTATTCTTTTGATTATTTCAATCCGTTAGATCATACTATTCAACCAATCACCCACTCAACCCTAAGGGACCACTATCATCCTAACCGGGGACCACTATCATCCTAACCGCACATTCCTTCATCCAACGGCCGAAAACTTATGAGTACAAAGGGGTCTATACTCATAAGAGTATAGTAGTCCTAGCATATATATATATATATATATATATATATATATATATATATATATATATATATGCTATAGACTTTTTAGCCACCCATCAATTTTGATGGGTGGATGAGATGAGAGAGAGAAGAGAAATTGAAGAAAAATTCAAAGAAAAGAGAAATTGAGACATCCAATTTCTCTTCTCTCTCTCATCTCAACCACCCATCAAAATTGATGGGTGGCTAAAAAGTCTATAGCACAAGGGCTATTGTGCTATTAATAGCACAATAGCCCTACTCTATATATATATATATATATATATATATTTCTTTTTAATATTATTTTTCAGAATGATTACAGTTCGTGAATTAAGCGACACGTTGGAAAAGTGTCGGGATGAGTCAGAATTGATTTGGACGTGAAATTGATATCGCAAATAATTCTAAAATACTTTTGATTTTAGCTGGAATACTATTATGAGTTATGTTGGGATTTAAGCTTAACTTACACCTCCAACTCCTCCTAATTGGGGAGTTTGGAGTGTAGTGCTAGCTGAGATCATCTGTCTCTCTTATTTCCTTCTTCCTCACATTCTACTCCTTTCTTTACCCTTCTTTTTCCTCTTCTACTTACCATTGGAGCACTCTCACTCTAGCAACAACCTGGCAGGTTGAGGAGTTCAACTTCCCTTGGATTTTGGTGATGTTTCGAAGCTTGGAATTGTAGGAGAGATGCATGCACAACTAGTTCTTGGAGTTAAGAGTTTGTGGAAGACTTCATTTCATCAAATCTCCAGATATATTTGGATTTATTGAAGTTTTGGCAAAAGCTGCGAGTTTTTAAGCAAGCTAAGATTTTGATGGATTTTCTTTGGATTTTTCTCTTGAAGCCGAGCTTTCTTTTGGTTGGGGAGAATCTTAACTTCATCTAGAGCAAGTGGGAACTTCGTTTGAGCTGAATCAAAGGTTGGTTTTTAGTGAATTTCAGTTTTCATTGAGTCTATCCACCAAAAATCAGAATTTTGTGATGTTTGTGTTCTTGAGATTTTGATCACCTTTGAATGGTGATTTCATGGTAATTATGGGATTTGTTTTTGATGGATTAGGGGCTTGAGAACACACTTGGGAGTGTTGTGGTCTTCGTCATTGCCTTGGTTCTCTCGTGGACTTGCTGGAATAGCAGCAAGAGCCACCGGAACTCAGCGACAGCAGCAGCGGTAGCAGCAGCCTAGTGCAGGGACAGCAGTGAAGTATTTTCAAAATTTCTTTTGATTGGGACTTTGTTGCTGTGATTTGAAGATTCCTGGGTGTTCCTAGGGTCGAGAGGAACCTAGGATTTAAGTTTGAGCTGCTGATTTGAGGTGAGCATTGCTGAATTTCAGTTTTTCCAACCGAATCGCCGTTTTGTTGGAATTTAGCTCGAATTTTGATTCGGCTCAATCCGACAGGGATCCTTAGAATTTTATTGCTTTTATTGGTGATTTGGGATCTGAGACACGTATCTGCTGAGTTTCATCCCAATTCCTAGTTGGATTTGTGCTCTAGGTGGGTCTGAACTAACACATCGAAAACTGCAAACTGCACTCTATGTCTAGTGTAAATTTCAGCATGTTATAGTTAAGATATATGATATTTTCTCTATGTAATATGCTAGATCTTGATGACAAGAATCCTAAACTGAGCTTATCATGTTTCAATAACTATTTGCATGAGTTGTTTGGCCATCTAGTTAGGATTCACAATATATACACTGCCTATATATATTGCTTATGAACTTGAACTTGAAACCCCTTTTCTTATGTTGGTTAGTTCATTGTACTTTGGATGTTGAGCATAGGTTAGAGGTAGTGTAATGATCATAGAGTCAGGATAGGACATCACCGGATTTTTGACTCTTGTGATTTACGGTAGCCGTGGATTTGGGACGGTTGTACTGGATTATTGATTTTGCATCGGAGTGGACCGGGATTATTTATTAGTGGCTAGCATGTTCCACTTTAGTCATGAGCATTGATTTTTGCCTGCGACATACTTGACCTAGTTACTTTATCCTCGAGTGGGTCGCTCCCCTCGAGTGCCACTCCGGAGTTAGGTGGCTTGATTACTTTTGGGTATGTTCCATGTCGGCGATCCACAGGTTGTTAGTGAGATCAGATGTGATGCTAGTGCAGGCGGGACTGGGCTTTCGAGCTAGTCGGTTGATTGGGTTATTCTCGGCGAATTACTAGAATTGATGCATATCATTCCATTTATACTTACTCATTTCATACTAGTGTAGAGGTATAGTAGTGGTAGTTTTCCTTTCAGCAGCTATTACCTGTTCTTTACCAATTTACCCTTTATGCCTCTGGTAGACCTAGTGGGTGGATTGTAATTGTCGATGACGTACCCACTAAGGACTACTGGTTTTTAGTAGTTCTCACACCCTCTATTGACCCTTTTTTGCAGAGGCCTCTGCAGCGGTAGCGACAACAGCGAATCGAGGTAAGAGGATCGCTGGCTAGATAGCTCTCCTTCCTATTTTGTGGGCTAGCTGTGGATCCGAATATTATTTTTGTTAGACTGCTGTACATTTTGGGTTTGGCTTTTGCTAGCTGGTTGTATTTATTTTTATATCTGGGTAATGGATCTTATATCTGGATGATATTTTTGTACAGTTCAATCTTTAGTTAGTTTTATATTTCAGCTCTGTTTTGCTCTTCTGTATGGTTTTATTATACTTTGAGTAGATACTAGCACTTCGTAGGCACGAGGCTTCCTGTGTACGTGGCGGATCTGTTAGCGAGCCCAGGTTCCGGTATAATTCAGGGCGTGACAGGCAAGCCTTCTTTTAATTTTTTTAATTATGTTTTATATTATGAATCGAGTTGGTTCTTACCCGTATGATGTCACTATTTTAGTTACGAGTTTGCTCGCAGCTGCTTTTTTTGGTTTTTTCATATTGTTGTTCTTTTTCTTCTATCCTAGCCTTCGTTTTCATTTCTTTGAGGCAATGATGATATTTTTTTAAAAAAAGCACTAAGAACAGTGCATGGAACACAATTTTTTTTTCTTTTTTTCTTTTTTTTGATGTTGTATTTAGATTTTTTTTATAATGTACATAACGCTACTTTATAGGGTTTTTAATTTGTATTTCTTAGATTATAATTAATTTAATTTTAAAATTTTAATAATATATACCTTAATTAGCTGAAATACTATTTGTCTGTCGCGACGTGTGGACCCTCCACTAGTTATATTGAATTTGGTGTTTTGCTGTTGCATAACAAAAGATGATTTGTAATGTAAAAATAGAATGAACACATTTGAAAGTGTCTAGGGACAAGTGAAAAGTGTAATGTAAGCTCCGGTGATCTTCTTGATCATTGCATGTGACTATCGTATGTAAGAGCCAAATATAGTTTAACGACATTTGTGGTACATTTTGCTCGTATAGGGTAGCGCCCTAGTGAGATGGCCCTCCGGAGATGGTAGCCTTGTGAGACAGTTCGTGATTCCTGTTGAGTGTCGAAATGGGGCATCTATGACCCTGGGGGTATTGGATGTTACGCATTAGGCGAGGCTCAGACTTGACAGAACCTATGAGTCGGTCAGTATGATTCAGTGATATGGCATTTATTATTAGCTGTTATTCTAGTTGATGCATATGAGACATGATTTACAGTTTTCAATATTCTTTTGATATAGGCATGATAGTATGTATTTGCTTACTGTTCAGTACATCATGTGATTATTATTTAGTCCAGTCTATACTATTGTTGCCTCGAGTAGATCTACTGGTATAGATAGTTGCTATCGTCAACTGTATCCACTGAGAACTATCTTTCAATAGTTCTCACGCCTTCCTATTATTGTTTTTATTTTAAAGTCCTCAGTGCCAACTAGTGATCGAGATAAGGGGATCGCAAACTAGATAGCGTCTCCTACCTTGGGCGGGTGCTAGTGGTGGGCCATTCGCAGATAGTATAGCTAGCTGTACATATTGGGCTTGGAGGGGCAGATGGTGTTGTATTTTATTTTGGTTGTATAGTTGGGACATGTGCAGTTATAGTTGTGTAGCTGTAGATAGACTCTGATACATGTTTTTCATATATACACTATGTATGTGATTTGGACAGGTTGGTTTTGTTATGCTTCATATGTTTGGGGTGAATTCTGGCGCATACGACAGGTTTGTTAGTGTATCCGAGATCTTCCGCTGTAACCTAGGGTGTGACACATATTAAGTTTTAAAATTGCGGAATTTTCCCTGCAAATTTTTAATTATCAAATTTATTCTTCTAAAGCTCTAAAATATGCAAATTATTCCCTATAGGTTGACTACATTTTTCTTTTTCGGACCTTTATGCCCTTGCAAATGAATGGTTTTCGTTAAAACTATTAGAATTTATTACTAATGATTCACGTAGAATGATACCAAAATTAGAATAAACATATTAGAAATCATGATAGGTGCTAAATATAATTATAAAGATATTTAGAGGTTTTTTTTAAGTGCAGAATGGTCATTTTGTAGGGGGAAAAACAGTCAATTTTAACAAATTAACTAACGGAGAGTAGGAGTGTCAACGAGTCAAACACAAGCGAGCTGGGGCTGGGTCATGTTCAGCTCGTTTCATAAACGAGTCGAACACGAGCTGACTCGTTAAAGTATCAAGTCGAAAAATTCAGCTTGTATTCGGCTCGTTTATTAATGAGCCGAACAAGAGCTGACTCCTTATGTTTTCGCCTTTGTCAAAGCTCAAAATGCCCTTCAAACTACAGGTGATAAAGTGAAACCACGCACACCACGAAAAAAAATTATAGTAACTTTCTTTCCATACTTCCAGCATTTGGATAGATTGTTTGGCTGTCATATGCTTTACTTTAAACAGCGTCATAATGGCAAAGTCCCCATGGAAAATGAAGATAGTAAAACTCAGGGCAGGCTACACCACAGAGGGTCCTTATTGAAGTTTCCTCTATGATTTACTGTTGAAGTTCTACACTCTTTCTCTGTTTACATACAATCCACACAGGAGGAGAAATTCATCATGCTTTATTTGAATATCATCCATTATTGAGAAGAAGGGGGGACTGTAAACAGAGACCCTCTAAACATAAGCGCACACAAAGAAAAGGGATTTCTGTAACTGATTCAGTATTTTTCAAGGGAAAAGAGAAACTAATTGAACTAAAGGTCTCAAATGGCTGCTACCGAACTATAGACGAGCCAAATTGGGAGGAAATTGAACTATCTAGAGCTTACTGATAAATAATAACTAAGACACTGACACCATGTGAAAACCTAAAATCTAATCAATAAAACTCAATGCTCCTTCTTTTGAATAATGCTCTTGAACCAGTAAGCCGAGTTCTTGGGGTATCGCTTGAGCGTGTTGTAGTCAACGTAGACTAGGCCGAACCTCGATGTGTACCCCAACCTCCACTCGAAATTGTCGAGCAGGGACCACGCAAAGTAGCCGATCACATTGGCGCCCTGCTCCATCGCACTCCGTAGTTCGGTCAAGTAGCTCCTGTAGTAGTTGATCCTTGTTGTGTCCTCCAATGCGTGAGGAAGAGTCACGTTACCAGCTTGGTCCATTCCTGCATTCATGTCACAAACAACAAAGCAAAGAATACGCTTGATTTTAGTTAATCTGTGACATTTTGTTAATTGCAGATAGAAGTGAACATAGAGAGAGGGATAGAATTGAATTTTAAGTTGTTAATACCATTTTCAGCAAGAATGATTGTTGGGCTGTTATATGCCTCCTTAACGTAAGTCACAGCTTTGTATATTCCCCATGGAACAATGTAAAGCCAATATGAATTTGCCTGCATCAATAAATCCAAAACTCTATTGATTTTCAAAATTCCTTTCATCTATAGCTAAATAAAGAAGAACACGACGTTGCATAAGTGTCAACTTCTTGTGCTAAAAAACAAGAATGATTGAAATCTATGAACAAGAAGAAATGAAGATAATACAGAACTATGATTGTAAAAGAGAGAAAAAAAGAAGAAGATAATACCAAACCATGATTGTGAAAGAGAGTGAATAAAAATAGTCCTTCACATCTATGGCTAACTTAAATTAGTTTGTAAGTCAAATACCAATGCTAGTAATGAGTATCAGTTTACCTGTTTTCCGATTTCCACACCATTACGATCATCTGCAAAGGAAAGTTCAGAAATGGAAGGGATCAGTATAGCATTGTTAAAACACCATCAGCATGTACTAAGTCTATATAATCACTTGAGAAGCCAGAGAGAACTCACAAATATAATTAACATGCCAGTCATTTGAGTAGCTGACTTCCATACCACTGGTTGGTTTTTGGTCCCCCATATAGAAAGCGGTGTATTGATTGATGCCCACGTAATCGACCGAACCTTTAACAATCTTAACCTCCTTAGCAGTGAACTTGGGCAACCTGTCCTTGACAATCTCTTGCATTGTGTCTGGATAGTGACCATACACAATCGGGTGAAGGAACCTGCAACAGATTGAAATCGTGTTTGTAAATACTTGATTTTCTTAATGATGATGACAATAATTTAGGTATTAGTTAGAATATTTTTGTGATTTTACCATCCAAGATGGAAGTCTCTGGCTCTTTGAGCAGCTGCTTTGTCCTCTGCAGAGTAAGTGTGAGGCTCATACCATACAAAGTCCAAGAGTATTCCAATCCTTCCCTTTTGAGAAGCCTGAAAATAGTTAATTTTCATAAATATTCTGCCGCTTTTTGATTAACTAACAGCATCTAATATGACAACTGAGATAGCAGAGCAATCAGTTGTGCCTTTCATATGAAATACACAAGAAACGTTTCCAATTTTACTAACTAAAGTCACTCTATGATTTCCAATGTAACACAAGAAAGGTTTCCAATGTAACTAACAAAAGTTATTCTATGATTTCCAATGTAACACAAGAAAATTTTCCAATGTGATTAAATAATGTTGTTCTCGTCTAGAAATTTGTTCAGGGAATCTCCAAACAAGTAGATTTTGTTCCAGTATCCTCTTATTAATAAGACAATTTTTAAGCTCCCAACTGAGAACAACTTTACAATATGAATGTAAGGAGTGTTCACTAAAAAAACTTCCTTTTGCGACTTCCTTTCGTGTGTGATTTACTCTCCAAGAAAAGAGAAATCTTGCAGGCCAAGAAGAAAATCAGTTCCCAATCTACTGACAAGCAAGTACAAAATATAAATTATTTTGAAAATAGATCTTGATTGATACCTTTCTTGATTTCTAGGCCCTATAAAAGTTTAGAAGTTGCAAAAGAAATTTTCTGAGGTGTAAGAATATGAAGAACACCAAGCTGATATGGAAATCGAAGGACAGTTACGTGCTTAGACATATACCTGATACTTCTCACGGTATCGCTTCACCGCAGCAGCGTGAGATAGGATGAGATGATGGGCCACAGTGTAGGGCTCTGTACTTGAGTTTCCCCCTGCTTTACAGCCAGTGCACCTTCCCGGGGCATGCAAACCGTTATCATACCCAAGAGCCGCCACGCACCTCGGCTCATTCATTGTGAACCAGTTTTTCACTCTATCCCCAAATGTCTTGAAGCAAAAGTCGGCATAGTCAGCGAATGCATGCCTAAATCAACATGTAGCAAACACAAATATCAAAATACAGATATCAAAAACAAATAACGATAATTACAGTCAAAAAAAAATTAATGAGAAAAAAAGCTAATTCATCTTTACTTACAAGACATTACTTTTAGGCCCTATTTGGATGCATGAATATCTTGTTCAGTATATCTCTTTTGAAATTTGTACATTCGAAGGAGAAAATTATGGATAACAAGACCTTCGAAGGAGCAAAAATCAAACTCCTTACTTACAATTATGTTACAAAATCCTTATACGGAATATGTTATTCTTTGGATAACTTATTCCGACATCCAAACAGAGCATTAAGCAGACACTTTGGTCATACTATTATGAATACTGTGAATAGATAAAATGTATTTTGCTAAGATTTGTGAATATTGTTGTGTCAGTAGCAAAACTAGCTCTATTAATATCAATTCCCGTCTGTAAATACAATGTGCAACTAAATGGACTATAATGCTAGCACGAATCAAGAAGAAGTAATAGAAAACGATTAGCAGAATAGAACAATACGGTAATAGGATGCACAAAAAAAAGAAGAAAAAACACACAATTCAAACTTACACTATCTTTGGGTTTAACCAGCCAAGATACTCCTCATGAAGCGCCAATGGGAGATCATAGTGATAGAGATTCGCATATGGAGTGATGCCTACAAAATAATGAATATTTCTCAGTTTCTCAGTTTAGTATATTCATTTAAGAATTTATTGACTTAATCATCTACTTGAGAATTTTACTGAAAAAAAACAAAAAAAAATGCTTCAGAGAGAATGTACCTTGCTTGATCATGTAGTCGATAAGCCTATTGTAGTATGCTACACCTTCCCAGTTGACCTTCCCAACCCCCTCTGAATCGATGGAGAACAAGTTTCAATAAAGATATTTGCAAGAACACAATGTTATTTCTGTTACGAATATGAGGGGCTGTTTGGTTGCTTGCATTTCAAGTTGCATTACAGACGCAACTTCTTACAAACCTAAAAATTTTGCTCGGTTTGCTGCAGGTGCATCTGCATGCTGCAGTTGGAAACCCAACTGTTGTACTTCAAACTACGCCCAAATTGAATGTAGTTGAAAATGCAGTAGCCGAATAGAGTAATCTTAAATAAGGGGTAATCTTACCTACCACTCGCATCTTAAATAAATAAAAAATAATATGCTTCTAATTTATAGAGATCTCACCATACCTTATACTACATATAAGATAACAAAATCTGTAAATACAGTTTTCAACTTGGAGCAACTAAACAAAAAATTTCTAGTTGCATCACTTTCAATTAGATACAAAGAAACGGATTTGATGCAAATGTATCTGCGCCTCCTCCAACTACATGCACCTCCAAATGGTGCCTAATACAAGTTCAAAAGATCACTAACTGGTACCTGGGAAAATGCGGGACCAGGAGATTGAGAAGCGGTATGCATCAAAGCCCATCTTCTTCATTATGTCTACATCTTCCTGTACCACAAGAAAGCAAATTAATTGAGAATGAAAGATAAATTTCTCCACCAACGAAAGCAGATTCTTCGATTTTTCTTTCTTTTTTTTGGGAGGGGGGGGGGGGGGGGGGGGGGGGGGGGGGGGGGGGGGGGGGGGGGGGGGGGGGGGGGGGGGGGGGGGGGGGGGGGGGGGGGGGGGGGGGGGCTGAAATTGAAATTGGGTTTGGGGATTTTAATTTTATCCCAGTTCGATCCCATTTTGCAAAAGGGATAACAAAGAAACAGTTCTTTCTCAGTTACCTTATAGCGATGATACTCGTCGGTTGTGACATCTGCAGTAGCATTATTCGGAATATTACCTGCGCATAAACAAACGGAATAAATAAATAAATGAATAAAATACAGCATAACCATCATATATATATATATATATATATATATATATGAACTATTATTTATTGCAGTAATAATAATAATAATTAACATATGAATATGACCTGGGATCTTAACGAACGCGTCCCAAATGCTAGGACCCCTCCCAGCCTTGAGGGCCATCCCTTCGACCTGGTACGCCGACGACGCCGTGCCGAAGACGAACCCTTCCGGGAAGGTCGCGCGACTCAGCCCGCCCGTCTTCCCGTCGTTGCATTCCGCCGCAGAGAAGCGGATCGCGGCCGCCAGCACGGCGGAGAGGAGGAAGAAGAAGACCGCACTCAACTTCATCCTCGCGGTGTGTCGTCTGTTTACTCACTAACCTTGCTCAGTTGAGTAGCAGCACAAATAATAATTAATAATTGAAGAGTGGAGCGCGTACTGGTACAGTCCTATCTTTTATTTATAGTAGAATAGAGAAATATATAGAAAGCGAGTAAAAAACACAGATGGGAAGGAGTAATTTTCGTGTAACAATATGGCCTTATCCGTGGAACCATGTTTGTTACAGTTTCCAAATTGACAGGGATGGGAAATAGGGATCGGATAACAACGCCGCGCCTTCTCCTGTCTCTTCCTCCCGTGAATTTTGATACCAGCAATGCTATCCATATCTATATTTACTAACTAGTTGAATATTCATACAAATACGCCTTACAATTATTTTAATTTATTTTAAATTAATATAAATTTACACATTATATTTATTTAAAATATTACAATAAAAATTATATTTTATAAATTCATATGTTATATTTTATTACAAAATATCTATAATATTTTATATTATTCTTTTATTTTTTATATACATCGAATATTTTTATATTTTTTTCGAATTTTGATGAATTCAAAATTTAAATATGTGTTTTATACTAAACGTATCAAAATTTAATTTACATTTACTTTAAAATTTAAAATTTAATTTTGAATTTGAGTCTGTCGACTGATCCATTTTTTGCGAAATTTTTTTTATTTCTTTTTTTTCTTATACAAAATAAGTAACGTAACGAAACAAACTTTTTATTCTTTTTCTAATGATTGGATGGTAATAAAATTAACACATGACAGTAAATCTGGAGCTCTCCAACCAGGATAATCGGGACTTCTCACTAAAATTTTATCCCTATTCATCTGATGGGAGAAATTTCTCTAACGATCACATTGATGTGATCGATATAAAAGTTCTACTTATAAAATAAATAAAGTGTAAGATATATATCCAAAATAGAATATGTTTTCTTTGGATACAGAGCAGGATTTCCAAATGGCCTCTTAACTTCATCTTTATTAGTTTTGAATTTTAACCATTTCTAATTTTTTATTTAAACTTTTATCTTTTATTGAATTATTATTTTGTGTTAAATATATCATAAATATATAAACATTCGCCCGCTTACATATATAGTCATTCAACTTTAAAAATTATATATTTGGTATCTAAACTTTTAGAGCATGTTTGGTTCGCGGTATTTTAAAAATCTCTAAAATTGAGGATTAAGAATTATTAATTTTTATGTTTAGTTATAGAAATCTGACGTGATAGAAATTTATAGTTCTTCTGAATTAGAAACGTGAGAATTCAAAGCCTGTCCCATAAAATTTTAAATCTTAAAAACGCCCTTAAAGTTTTACAATGTACCACTCAGTCTGTAGTTTATCTATTTATGGTGATTAACAGTAGCCGAATAGTTAAAATAAAATAAAAGACGATTATTTTCAATAGAGAAAAATCCTCTTGATGTCAAAATTTGCTCTTTTGATAAAATTGATCATAATTATTATATTTAATTTTTAACAATTAATGCTTTTTTTTTTTTTTACAGCAACACTGAATTTTAAGATTAAAGAAGTTTCTCCTATATTTCTGGAGAAATTCTTTTTTTTATAAATAGGTATTATAATTATAAAAATAATTTTTAAAAAAAATATTTACAAAATTAGATCTAAGCAATAAATGAATACACTTTTTAACTGCGGCAAATCATTCACCGCTTAATTCAAAATATTAAAATTATTTGTGGCATTTTATAAAAAGATCAATATTTTATAAAAAGATCAATCATTTATCGCCTTTAAAAATAGTATGCATCTTTTGGAGTTCAGACTTAAAAAATATAATTTACATAAATGAGGAGAATAATTTAGACAGTATATATCTTTCAAAGTTCAAATTTAGAAAAAAAATAATCTACGTAAATGTGGTGAATGATTTACTGTTTTTAGAAAGAAAAAATGAATCATTCATAATTTGTAGAAGACAGTGAATAATTCATTGATTTGGCCTAATTTTACAAATAAAAATTTTAAATGCCTATAATTATAATTAACAAGTTTTATAAGCTTACTTGCCCAAAACCTTCTTGCTGGTGTGTATTCTTTGTTATCTCATGACCCTTTGATAATTGTTAGCCAATTTAAGTTGGTAAAACATAAGCATAACCGACGGTCCCTAACGCAAGTGGCAAATGGTTTGGTGATTGGTACTCGAGGTTCTAAATTCGAATCCTAGTTGATTCACATTTTCAGCTAAGTTTATCTCTAAAAGAAATAAACGAAGAGGGTAGCGTGCTACCTTTCTCTCAAAAAAGAAACATAAGCATAAATGCTTAATGCAAAAAATTAAAAGCTTGGATGGCAAATATAAAATATTTAAAATTAAGATGAGGCTAAATTACAGAATTTTTTTTTTGCAAATATCTATTTTTTTAGCAAATATTATCGAGCCGAACACGAGCGAGCTGACCCCAGCTCGTGTTTGGCGCGTTAATTAAACAAGCTAAAAAATTCAACTCGTGTTCGGTACGTTAATTAAACAAGTTGAAAAATTCAGTTCATGTTCGGCTCGTTTACCAAACAAGTGATTCGATCTCGAGCTCATTTCGAGCCGAACACGAGCTGGCTCGCGAACAATGAGCTGGATTGCTACCCCTACTTTCAAGGTCGGGCAAATCTGGTAAGTAATGGAATTTTGGAAAGAACATAACATTTAGAGAGGTAATTGTAATTATGATCCTATTGATTTTTGTGCGTTAATGAAATATGTCAATTTTTTAGGAGTATCATTGAAATTAACTCTATGGTTCAGAAGAAAAAGCTACTTGTATACTCCCAAAAGAGATATATGATGTACATCGCCATCCATCTAAGATAGAATGACTTTCACTTATCATATTGACATGACTAGTAAAAAAAAAAATTTATTTTAGGATGAATGGAGTGTACATCATGTATATGTAGCATTACTCATTTAAGGGAGATGCTATGCTTACAATCTTATTAGGCTTCTAATTTTACAACTTAATCCGTCGTTATAATTAACAGACTAGTCTTATCAACTCTTTTTAACTAAAAACTAAAAAAAGGTGTTTAAACCCTTAAACAATTAAATTAAGGGTTGTAAAAATTACAATCCTTTAGGTTTGAACATTACCATTTCTTTATATTTAATACCTCGATCCCTCTTAACGTACAAATTAGTGATAATAACAGTCTGTTTTTGAACTTTTAATCAATATCCTCATTAAATTTTTATCATTGCCAAAATATACAGTAACAACATAATTATATTAGTTTCTTAAAAAATATTATTAATTATGTTTCCAGTTCTTGAAGTTCAAGATATATACTAATTTAATCCGACACTTTAAAAACTTATAATTAAAAAGTTTTGGATATTAAAGTTTACTAATCAAGTCTTATTGTTATTTTTGACTACCCAATTACACACAGCTGATATCTAATTGTCTATGCTACCATTCAATGTTATTTTAAGATTTATTTAAACTGTTGGATTACGTAAAGTCATTTCCGAGTCGATATGCAGAGTTTGACTCTAATTGGATCTAATCTTGTTCCAAAAGATTAGGGATTGTCTAGTATCATTTTAAAAAAGATTACTAATTGTCACGCCCCGGGCTAGTTTTAGAAGCGAAAATACGTGCCAATTTTTTTTTTGAAAGCCTAGCCCGCGCCACTTACAGACCCGCCACAAATACGGAGCCCACTGTCCACACGGACAGAGCCTCCCCTATATTTGCACGGCGTACACAACAAACAACAGGATCACAACCACCATTCATTCATCACATAAACCACAACAACACAATAAGGTTCATACAGCTACCAGTCCTTAAATCTGTATGAATCTAAGCAAGTCCTTAGGCGAAGGATGATGCGATGCACAAACAACAGATCATTCTATAAAACTGCTCCTTACCCAGAAGCTTTATTTGAAACCCTAATCTCAATCATTCAAGAATCATTTGAAAACTGTTTTCCACACGAGAACTCTCTTTTGAAATTCCAAAAGTCGATCGATCGGAAATCCATTTGAAAACTGTTTTCCACACGGAAACCTTTATTTGAAAACGCCACCTCGAGGGGTAGAAATACAAGGTATGCAAAATAAAGCCATAAATAGGAAACAACATAGAAGGCTAGTAAGCACCATCATCCGAAAAGTCTAAGCATGCAATCCATGTAAACGCTAAACCAAATCCACGAGATCTAAACATGCAAGACAAAACATCCAAAATGTAACTGAACCACATCCACCACTAACAAGTAATAGGATAAGGGTGATAACCAAAATCTGGAGGGAGGAGCCTCACAAGTCAGGACCTCTAGTACCACTAACTAGGCGTGCCTCGCTGCGTCCCGACTCCCACCACCCTGCTCACCTAAAAACAACAACGATGGCGGGGGGTGAGAACATGTAAACATGTCTCCCTCCCAGTGGGTACTGCAAGCCGACGAAGGCGAGGTGTACACACCGGCACGAGGGTCAACAAAGAGATAGATAAGGTAAACAGTAGCACAAACAAATATGAGGCTGACATACAACTGAACAACTATGCTACTGTAAGCAAATAGTATATGCATCAACGGAGATAGCCACAAAGTATACCCAATCCATAGCCACCGGAACGGATCCCTGGCACTGTCACAACCTGCTCATCTCTCGGCACAAAAACCTAACAGACGCACTACGTCGAGGCTCACGGGTCGGTCACACACACGACCCTTTTCCGGAAAAGAACACCCCCAGGCGATGGATCAGACCGCTGACGTACGTGAAGTGCTAGAAGAGCTGTGACGATCGATGCGAATGCTCAATCCACAGAACGGCAACGAGCCGTGAAGCAATTGATAAGCCAATATACGAGGATTGCTCGAAAAAACAGGCGATCACCACCGACTAACGAGGTCGTCTCAATAATCATGCAACCAACAACTACTCTACTAAGGCAAGCACACATATGTAGAGTCAACAGGAGTCAAGTGAACTAATAACGAAATGCAAGAGAAGGGATAGAAAGGTATCACCGTAGTCCACTAAACCGACTCCGGATCGAAGTACCCACCTGTAGAAACGAAGAGCCTAACACCGACGGCTCTCGGGAACCACGACAGGACCTACGAAAGACTCACAGGGTCAAGGTCCACCAAGTCGACACTAAACACATAGCGCTCACATCCCGAAACCGACGGATCGTCCGGAAAACCCACCGGGACGATCCCGAAACCACACTAAGCCCCAAAGGGGTACCAACAGCCAAACCAAGTCCTCCGCTGTGCCCAAACACACAAAACAAGGTGACGGGACAGCGAGCACAAGCTCGGGGTGCCACGAACACAAACACACCCGAAACGACTTTTTGGGTTTCCGAAAATGCTGATTTGGCACCGGAACCCTTCGTCACTCATCCGCTGTCCTTGAGACTTCAGGACAGCGATGAGGAACAGCCAACGTGGCTATACGACGAAGCCAAGTCACTCGTGAAACCAGCAAGTGAGTCGCACGACTAAAAACACGCGTTTCGCCGACTATTTCATCTAAAAACGCATCGGAAGTAAATCCGGATCTCCGCGAAGGGCGAAGGGGTTGGACAACCAGTCCACAGGGCCTCAAGGATCATGCCCTTGCTGCCCGCAGCATCGCAACGCTGCCACAATCACAAAAAACCCTAAACAAGCAACATTTACACATAAAGTAAGCAAAAAGAAGGCCGTTTGAGCACTCCGTTCGTCCGCACGACCTTCCACAAGCACCAGCGGATAGGTAACGACGTAACGGAGGCCGTGCTCACAGCCCCACTGCGACAGGGACAGTCGCAAGCACAAAAAATCTATAAAAATAGCCTCTACATGCGATAACATTGCTCGACAAAGGCCGAACAGCGAAACGGCTCACCAAAACAGAAAACTAAGGTGAGCATGGTGATCAGCGCATCGCCGCAATCATCGTGCTCACCTTCTCGAGCTTCGGGAGGCAACAGAGAGCAAGAAAACATGCAAGCGGCCCAAATCAGCCAAGACTTCACCCTGGCCGGAGCAACTAGCTCCGGCCGGCTACCGGCCGACATGCACGGCGCACGGCGGCCAGGGTTGGATGCGGGGGAGGTGAGGAAGGGGAAGCTCACCTCAACCGGCGGCAGGAAGCGGCGGCGGCGGTGCGGGGAGAGCTCCTGCTCTCGGGTGGCTAGGGCACGGCGGCGCCGGCAACAAACGGCGACGACGGCCGGCGGCGACGCGAGCACCGGCAAGAGGAGGTCGCCGGACATCGGGTGGGAGGTGACCGCGACAACTCCGGGCAACGGCGGCGGCGGTCGGAAGCTCTCGGCCGCGGGTGCCCCAGGAGCACAAGCGGCGACAGCGGCGGCTGCGGCAGCGCTCCGGCAGCACGGCGGCGGCCGGGAAGAGGTGGACCGGCGGCGGCGATCTAGAGGGTGGCGGCGCGCACCCCCTGAGGCGGCGGGAGGCGGCGGCGGCTTGGGTCACCAACCCACTGCCCGCAACTGCCCTAGCAGCAGATGCAGCAGCTCGGCGGCGCTCGGCGGCTGCTCGCGGCGGCGGGGCTGGTCGCCGGCAGTCGTGCCACCTCAGGGGGACCCGAGGCGTGGGTTCACCCTGGGTGCACACTGCAGGGAAGGAGAAGAAGAAGAAGAAGAAGGAAAAGAAGAGAAAAGGGAGAGAGAGGGAGTTGCCGGAGTTCCCGCCGGCCAGGGGAGGTCGGCGGCGGTCGGCGGCGCTCGGGGAGAGGGCAGGGGAGCTGAGGAAGTGGGTGGCCCTGTGCTGGGAGCTGAGGGAGAAGAGAAGAAGAGAGGAACTCACTCTCTCTCCACTCACACACACACACACACACACACATTTACACACACTTGTACAAATGCAAAAAGGCCCTCAAAACAAAAGAAATAACCCCTGAATCCCTCACAGCAGGAACAAAATGCCCAGACACCCCTCCACAAAAAAAGTCACGCAAAACGGTGCGTGAAACAAGGTCCAGATCGCGAAACAATAAAATGTACACTACGACCCCTCAGCAAAGAACTCGCGATATCTATCGATCCGTCCGTCGCATGTGCGAACGGATCACACCATCGCGTTCAGCACTGCCGAGACATCGAATCTACCATTTTGGATTGTCGGAAACGAACTCTGAATTGCGCCATAAACCATTCTCTCTCCGCCAACAAACTCAAAACAATATAAAAATACTAAAAATACACTATATATACATATATATACACACCTAAACATATATATATACGTATACAGATATAAAAACACAGTAAAAGGAGAGGAACACATAATTCAAATTTCAAAATAAAATTTACAAATTTGAATTCTCACATCACTCCCACCATACAAGAAGTTTCGTCCCCGAAACTTACTCACACACCATCCGCAAACAACTGCGGATACCTCTCTCGCATAACAGACTCCAGCTCCCAAGTAGCCTCGCGCTCCTCGTGATTCGTCCACTGAACCTTCACATACGTAATGCTCTGGTTCCTCAACTGCTTCACCTTGCGGGCCAAAATCCTCAAAGGCGCCTCGTCGTAGCTGAGATCCTCCCTTAGCTGAACCGTCGTCGGGCTGATCACGTGAGAAGGGTCGGGGATGTACTTCCGAAGCATGGACACATGGAAGACATTGTGCACCCGAGCAAGACTAGGAGGAAGAGCTAACCGATAAGCCACTGGACCCATACACTCAAGGATCTCGAACGGTCCCACGAAACACGAACTAAGCTTGCTCCGCAATCCGAACCGCTTGATCCCTCGAGACGGCGACACCCTGAGCAGCACATTCTCACCGACCTAAAACACTATGTCACGTCGTCGTTGGTCCGCGTAGATTTTCTACCGGCTCTGCGCAGTCAGCAGCCGCTGCCTCGCACTGCGAATCCTGGCCTCTGCGTCCTCTAACAGGTCAGGCCCAATCACTCGACGCTCACCCACGTCATCCCAACAGATCGGAGATCGACAACGACGTCCATACAACGCCTCGTACGGTGCCATCCCAATGCTCGCCTGGAAGCTGTTGTTGTAGGCGAACTCCACCAGAGAAAGATACTTGAACCATCCCTCACCATAGTCCAAAACGCATGCCCGGAGCATATCCTCGAGAGTCTGGATGACTCGCTCCGACTGCCCATCACTTTGAGGGTGGTAAGCTAAGCTGAAGTTGAGCTTCGTTTCCAGTGCCTGCTGCAAGCTTCTCCCGAACTGAGAAACGAAGCGAGAATCCCGATCAGAAACGATCGACACTGGCACTCCATGCAGCCTGACGATCACATCCAAGTAGAGCTGCGCCAGTCGATCCCAAGACCAAGTCGTGTGCACCGGCAGGAAGTGAGCTGCGTTCGTCAATTGGTCCACAATAATCCAGATCGCATCATGACCTCGCTGAGAACGAGGCAACCCGGTGACGAAATCCATGGTGATCAACTCCCACTTCCATACTGGTACAGGCAACGGTTGAAGCTTCCCTGCTGGTCGCTGATGCTCAGCCTTCACCTGCTGACAATTCAAACACTGAGCCACATGCTAAGCCACGTCCATCTTCATGCCAGGCCACCAGAAACTCTACTTCGGGTCGCGGTACATCTTCGTCCCTCCAGGATGAATGGTGTACGGCAACCGGTGTGCCTCAGTCAAAATCTCTCGCCTCAAATCCTGATCACTGGGCACACACCTTTGTCCTCAAAAGCGAAGGGAACCATCAGCGTGAATCGTGAAGTCACCATCTCTGCCCTGCTCGGCCTCTGCTCGCACTCACTGCAAGTGCGGGTCCAACAGCTGTCCACTGGAAATCCGATCAGACAAGGTGGGCTGCACCACCAAAGTCAACAGCTGTGCGGTAGCTCCATAAGGTAGAATCTCCAACTCTAGTCGATGAAACTCCTCCACCAAGCGCTCCTGGTCGGTGATCATGAGAGATAGCTCCGCCGAAGGCTGCTTCCGGCTCAAGGAGTCCGCCACAACGTTCGCGTTGCCCGGATGATACTGGATGGAGATGTCGTAATCCTTCAAAAGCTCAAGCCATCGTCTCTGTCTGAGGTTCAGCTCCTTCTGAGTGAGGAGGTACTTCAGACTCTAATGATCTGTGAACATCTCGCAATGCGCTCCGTACAGGTAGTGTCTCCAAAGCTTAAGAGCGAACACCACTGCTGCTAGCTCGAGATCGTGCGTCGGATAGTTCTTCTCGTAGTCCTTCAGCTGGCGCGAAGCATACGCGATGACCTTCTCCTGCAGCATGAGCACGCACCCCAATCCTATTCGAGACGCATCATAGTAGACCACAAAATCCTCACCAGACTGCGACAATGCTAAGATAGGGGCACGAGTCAATCTGTCCTTCAGCTCTTGGAAGCTCATCTGACAAGCGGGAGTCCACAGAAACCTCTCGCCCTTCCTCGTCAGCTTGCTCAAAGGGGCGGCGATCTTTGAGAAACCCTCAACAAATCGCCGGTAATAACCAGCCAAGCCGAGGAAGCTCCTGATCTCCGTCACAGAAGTCGGGATAGGCCAGTCCACCACAGAGTCCACCTTCTTTGGGTCCACCGCAATACCAGACTGAGTCACGATGTGACCCAAGAAGAAAATTTCTCGAAGCCAAAACTCACACTTCTTGAGCTTAGCATAAAGCTTATGCTCTCGAAGCGTAAGGAGGACTCGTCGAAGGTGATCCTCATGCTCCACGTCACTCCTCGAATAGATCAGTATGTCGTCAATGGAGATCACGACAAACTGATCCAAGAACTGCCGGAACACCCTGTTCATCAAATCCATAAAAGCTTCCGGGGCGTTCGTCAAACCGAATGGCATCACTATGAACTCGTAATGCCCATAACGAGTCCGGAAAGCCGTCTTCGCAACGTCCTCGGCCTTGATCTTGAGCTAATGATAACCTGACTGCAGATCAATCTTCCAGAAAACCGAGGCTCCCTGAAGCTGGTCGAAGAGATCGTCGATCTGCGGTAGAGGGTACTCGTTCTTTACCGTCACCTCGTTGAGCTCGAACTCACCATCAAACCCACGTAAAAACCTTGCGAGTCCATCACTCTGGTGCACAGGGTTGCCAATCGCAACAACCGATAAAATCACCAGTGATGCCAAACACCTGTCTCCAAGTGATCGGACACGCACTCCAACCAAGACACCAAAACTCCTGGTAAAAACCGAGATCGCCACACAAAACAACCCCTTTTTGCTGGGTAAGGAACATCTACCAAGCAAAAAGGCAACCAGACTCAACCGGAGTCAAACCATCCGCAGTGATGGCAAATCAACTGCGCAAAACCACCCAAGGATTAGCTCAAGGCTCACTACGTGATCAGGGATGACCACCACACAGCTTTCCCACAAAACGACGTAGAGATTGTCTTGCAAGAGAAAGCACCGACCCAATCCTGAAAGTCCCAAAAGGGATAGGGTATTCCGTCCTATCTTTTGACACTACGTTGTCTGCAGCCAACGTACTTATAAAAAAAAAACAAAATATCCGAAGATCAAATGCCAACAACAAGTTGGCAACACCACAAGGGTACCAGGCCAACTCAACTCAACTCAAAAGCTGGACCAAATTCACGAAAGAATCACCGAATTAACGAAAAAAAGCAAACCGACCCACAAAACAAGGTTTGCCCTGAGCCAACTCCCTAGGAGTCTTCGACTTCCAACGACAAACCGACGACTACACGCGACGTAGGGTCGCCAACCACACGAACCAAAGTGAAGGAAAAACAATTCCCAGCATCGTCTAACCAACGTCAAACGCGGTGAGATCTCCAACAACAACCTGGAAGATCTCGCGACAACACGAAAACCTACAAATACCACCAGAAATCCCATAACACACCAATTTAGGCGTTAGGATAGCCACATACGATGTAGGCAACAACAAAAACCTGACACCAAACAGTGTCCACTCAGTCTAGTACACGTCAGTTTGACGCAAGAACTAGCTAAAGGTCGAAAGACCAACACTGACGATTCCACCAGCAAGCCGTTAGAGGGGTAGGCTTCACCGCCCTACCCAACCAAACAGAAAATGTAACACCAAAGTTGCGGTCGAAACCGCTCAAAGCACCGTCTCCGTAGATACGCTCGCAGTGGCCCTCGTGCTCTACACAGAAAGTGGGGCCTGTGCAAGAATAGCCCAAACGACAACACAGATCCACCAAGTGACGCCACCTAGCCCGATAGGGCCACCACCTGCCAACGAGTGGTTACGCAAAAGGAAAAAAAACACACCCTGCCACTTGGTATCTGCCTAGTATTCCACCACCACTTCTAATAGAAGCACGAGTCTGCGAACAAGGGCGAATCGAACCTTAGGAAATCCGCCAAACACGCTCGGATGTGGCCACCACCCCCAATCACGGGGTCGGCGTCCACACGCGGAACAGCCGACGTAGTCGCTGTCGTCGTCGCGGTCGTGGCCACGACGACGTGGGTGCCACAGGAGGGTCTGCAGTCATCGGGGCACTCGGCGAAGGAGGAGGAGGGGCTGGAGCGGCAGTCGCCGTAGCCTGCTGCTGCAAAAACTGTCGGAACATGCCATAGAGGGCCGTCAGCTGACCCCTCACCACGACCAACAGCAAGCTGCTCGCCTCCTGCCGGCTCCTTGCTCGAACCAGCCGCAGTAGCCCGAGTCTGAACACCAGCAGACGGCTCCGCAGGCGCACGCCTACCACCACGACCAGGACGGGGAGGTCTACCACGACCACGAGCCATCTGTAAAATACAGAAACCTGCGCAAGAGAAAGGGGTCGGCAACTCCCACAAAACACAAGCCGAAAACAAACCCCCTCGAACTCGCGCACCTATACATCTTAGGTCTTCCTATGGGTCAGCCTAACCAATGGTTCAGTTACAAGTTTATGAATGAATGAGTGTTTGTACCATTTACGCTCTAATACCATCTCAATCTGTCACGCCCCGAACTAGTTTTAGAAGCGAAAATACGTGCCAATTTTTTTTTGAAAGCTTAGCCCGCGCCACGTACAGACCCGCCACAAATACCGGGCCCACTGTCCACACGGACAGAGCCTCTCCTGTATTTGCATGGCGTACACAACAAACCATTCATTCATCACACAAACCATAACAACACAATAAGGTTCATACAGCTACCGGTCCTTAAACCTGTATGAATCTAAGCAAGTCCTTAGACGAAGGATGATGCGATGCACAAACAACAGATCATTCTATAAAACTGCTCCTTACCCAGAAGCTTTATTTGAAACCCTAATCTCAATCATTCAAGAATCATTTGAAAACCGTTCTCCACCCGAGAACTCTCTTTTGAAATCCCAAAAGTCGATCGATAGGAAATCCATTTAAAAATTGTTTCCCACACGGAAACCTTTATTTGAAAACGCTATCTCGAGGGGTAGAAATCCAAGGTATGCAAAATAAAGCCATAAATAGAAAACAGCATAGAAGGCTAGTAAGCACCATCATCCGAAAAGTCTAAGCATGCAATCCATGTAAAAGCTAAACCAAATTCACGAGATCTAAACATGCAAGACAAAACATCCAAAATGTAACTGAACCACATCCACCACTAACAAGTAATAGGATAAGGGTGATAACCAAAATCTGGAGGGAGGAGCCTCACAAGTCAGGACCTCTAATACCACTAACTAGGCGTGACTCGCTGCGTCCCGACTCCCACCACCCTACTCACCTGAAAACAACAACGATGGCGGGGGGTGAGAACATGTAAACATGTCTCCCCTCCCAGTGGGTACCGCAAGCCGACGAAGGCGAGGTGTACACACCGGCACGAGGGTCAACAAAGAGATAGATAAGGTAAACAGTAGCACAAACAAATATGAGGCTGACATACAACTGAACAACTATGCTACTGTAAGCAAATAGTATATGCATCAACGGAGATAGCCACAAAGTATACCCAATCCATAGCCACCGGGACGGATCCCTGGCACTGTCACAACCTGCTCATCTCTCGGCACAAAAATCTATCAGACGCACTGCGTCGATGCTCACGGGTCGGTCACACACACGACCCTTTTTCGGAAAAGAACACCCCCAGGCGGTGGATCAGACCGCTGGCGTACGTGAAGTGCTAGAAGAGCTGTGACGATCGATGAAAATGCTCAATCCACAGAACGGCAACGAGCCGTGAAGCAACTGATAAGCCAATATACGAGGATCGCTCGGAACAACAGGCGATCACTACCGACCAACGAGGTCGTCTCAATAATCATGCAACCAACAACTATACTAAGGCAAGCACACATATGTAGAGTCAACAGGAGTCAAGTGAACTAATAACGAAATGCAAGGGAAGGGATAGAAATGTATCACCGTGGTCCACTGAACCGACTCCGGATCGAAGTACCCACCTGTAGAAACGAAGAGCCTAACACCGACGGCTCTCGGGAACCACGACAGGACCTACGAAAGACTCACAGGGTCAAGGTCCACCAAGTCGACACTAAACATATAGCGCTCACATCCCGAAACCGACGGATCGTCTGGAAAACCCACCGGGACGATCCCGAAACCACACTAAGCCCCAAAGGGGTACCAACATCCAAACCAAGTCCTCCGCTGTCCCCAAACACACAAAACAAGGTGACGGGACAGCGAGCACAAGCTCGGGGTGCCACAAACACAAACGCACCCGAAACGACTTTTCGGGTTCCCGAAAATGCCGATTTGGCACCGGAACCCTTCGTCACTCATCCGCTGTCCTCGAGACTTTGGGACAGCGATGAGGAACAGCCAATGAGGCTATACGATGAAGTCAAGTCACTCGCGAAACCAGCAAGTGAGTCGCACGACTAAAAACACGTGTTTCGCCGACTATTTCATCAGAAAACGCATCGGAAGTAAATTTGGATCTCCGCGAAGGGCGAAGGGGTTGGACAACCAGTCCACAGGGCCTCAAGGATCATGCCCTTGCTGCCCGCAGCGTCGCAACGCTGCCACAATCACAAAGAACCCTAAACAAGCAACATTTACACATAAAGTAAGCATAAAGAACGCTGTTTGAGCACTCCGTTCGTCCGCACAACCTTCCGCAAGCATCAGCGAAAAGGTAACGACATAACGGAGGCCGTGCTCACAGCCCCACTGCGACAGGGACAGTCGCAACCACAGAAAATCCATAAAAATAGCCTCTACATGCGATAATATTGCTCGACAAAGGCCGAACAGTGAAACGGCTCACCAAAACAGAAAACTAAGGTGAGCATGGTGATCAGCGCGTCGCCGCGATCATCGTGCTCACCTTCCCGAGCTTCGGGAGGCAACAGAGAGCAAGAAAACATGGAAACGGCCCAAATCAGCCAAGACTTCACCCTGACCGGAGCAACTAGCTCCGACCGGCTGCCGGCCGACATGCACGGCGCGCGGCGGCCAGGGTTGGATGCGGGGGAGGTGAGGAAGGGAAAGCTCACCTCAACCGACGGCAGGAAGCGGCGGAGGCGGCGCGGGGAGAGCTCCTGCTCTCGGGTGGCTAGGGCACGGCGGCGCCGGCAACAAACGGCGACGGCGGCCAGCGGCGACGCGAGCACCGGCAAAAAGAGGTCGCCGGACGTCCGGTGGGAGGTGACCGCGACAACTCCGGGCAACGGCGGCGGCGGCCGGAAGCTCTCGGCCGCGGGTGCCCTAGGAGCACAAGCGGCGGCTACGGTAGCGCTCCGGCAGCACGGCGGTGGCCGGGAAGAGGTGGACCGGCGGCGGCGGTCCAGAGGGTGGTGGCGTGCACCCCCTGAGGCGGCGGGAGGCGGCGGCGGCTCGAGTCACCAACCCACTGCCCGCAGCTGCCCTAGCAGCAGATGCAGCAGCTCGGCGGCGGCTCCCGGCGGTGGGGCTGGTCGCCGGCAGTCGTGCCACCTCAGGGGGACCCGAGGCGTGGGTTCACCCTAGGTGCACACTGCAGGGAAGGAGAAGAAGAAGAAGAAGGAAAAGAAGAGAAAAGGGAGAGAGAAGGAGTTGTCGGAGTTCCCGCCGGCCAGGGGAGGTCGGCGGCGCTCGGGGAGAGGGCAGGGGAGCTGAGGAAGTGGGTGGCCCTGTGCTGGGAGCTGAGGGAGAAGAGAAGAAGAGAGGAACTCACTCTCTCTCCACTCACACACACACACACATATACACACACTTATACAAATGCAAAAAGGCCCTCAAAACAAAAGAAATAACCCCTGAGTCCCTCACAGCAGGAACAAAATGCCCAGACACCCCTCCACAATTAAACTCACGCAAAACGGTGCGTGAAACAGGGTCCAGATCGCGAAACAATAAAATGTACACTACGACCCCTCAGCGAAGAACTCGCAATATCTCTCGATCCGTCCGTCGCATGTATGAACGGATCACACCATCGCATTCAGCACTGCCGAGACATCGAATCTACCTTTTTGGATCGTCGGAAACGAACTCCGAATTGCGCCATAAACCATTCTCTCTCTGCCAACAAACTCAAAACAATATAAAATACACTAAAAATACACTATATATACATATATATATACACCTAAACATATATATATATATATACGTATACAGATACAAAAACACAGTAAAGGGAGAGGAACACAGAATTCAAATTTCAAAATAAAATTTACAAATTCGAATTCTCACACTAATAGGATTCCCAAAAGGATTCCTAAGAGGATATCGACTGCTAGATGTGAATCGGACTCGGACGGAAGGCGGAGATCGTTTTCTACTAGAATTAGAATTTTAGGGTTATATAAACTCTTGTAATTAATCTTTAGAGTTTAGAGCCTCGTTGATGGAGGTTTTTCGTATGAGCTTTATTGTAGACACCCTAATTGAGAGGAACACGTGGAGAGCTCCTGAGCTTGTAATCCAATCTACTCATTTGTACTTTTGTGCTTTGGATTCATCGAAGAGCGTATTGAGGTGGTCTTGTCCGTGGACGTAGGTCGACTCATGGTTGGCCGAACCACGTAAATCTTGTATTCTTGTATTCTCTTATTCCTTTTATTGCTTTGTTATTCTCGTGCTTGTTTTTTCTACGATCGTTCTCGTCTCTTACGTCTACGAAAGATCATGTTTCCGCTGCGCTCGTGTGCTGTGTGGGTTTGAGGTGTTCTCGGTAGCCTCACGGCCGGTTCCTTCAATTGGTATCAGAGCGTTTGGTTCTTTGTAGTTCATTGACGGTGAAACGAAAAGTTACAGCGACGAAGTATGAGGTTCCTCAGTGGAACGAATTTTGTATTGTGGAAACTGAAGATACAAGAAGTCTTGATTAAAGATGCTTGTGAAATCGTCCTGCAGGGAAAGGCAAAAAAGCCGGAAGGGATGACGGATAAGCTATTTGAAGTGAAAGAGAAGATGGCTTTGGCAAATCTATATTTGGCACTGGATGATTCGATGCTATTCAATGTGGAGACCGAGACTACCGCAAAAGGAATTTGAGATAAATTGAAGAATCTCTATGAAGGAAAGTCGTTGGTGAATAAAATCTTCTTGAGGCGGTAATTGTACAATCGAAAGATGAAGGACGGGGCACCAGTACAAGAACATCTAAGTTCATTCAACTCTATTGTGAGCAAGCTCGCGGCCCTAGACGTTAGAATCGATGAAGAAGAAAAGGCAAGTATTTTACTTTGTTCGATGCCGAAATCTTGGGATAATTTGATTACAAATTTGAGTCATGTTGAAACCCTTAAGATGGAGTCGGTTGTTGCATCATTACTTACCGAAGAGATGAGGCGAAAGTCTAGCCAAGGAAGCTCTTCGGGGGAGGCTATGATAGCACGGGGAAGACCCTTCGAGAGGGAGCGTGGAATTGTGAAAGGTTGGGACACGTGAAGAAGGATTGCCAGGTTAAAGGAGTTGATGGTAAATCCGATTCAAGCAACTTTCAAGGTAACATAGCCGAAGCAGATGCTAAGTCGGCTAGTTCGAAGGACGGAGATGCGTTGTCCGCATTAGATAGATCCGATCTTATTTATCATTGGATCTTAGATTCGGAAACGTCTTTCCACATGACTCCCTATAGGGAGTGGTTTCATACTTACAAGCCATGGGATGGTGGTATTATCTATTTGGGTGACAACACGACATCTCCGGTGGTTGGAGTGGGAGACGTTCGGATCAAGATGTTTGATGGTATTGTTCGGACGGTTTCTAATGTTCGGCATATTCCTGCACTTCAAAAAAGTGTTCTATCACTTGGAATGTTTTGCAAACAAGGACTTAGATTCGTCGGCGAGAAGGATCATTTGAAGGCATGTCAAGAATGTTTGGTGTTGATGAAAGGAGAGCAAATAGGTGGCTTATATAGATTGGTGGGCGAGACTCAAGTGGGAGAAGCGATTGTTGCAAGCGTGAAGGTGGAGTCTCCGACGGTGTGGCATCGCCGTTTGGGACACATGAGCGAGCGCGGATTGCAAGTATAAGGTATAATTCAAATTTATTTTAGAAAAGAGTTAGATGGGCTAAATTAATTCTAATTTTAAATTAATCTATTAAATAATTAGATCATGTATTATAATTTAAAATATAAGCTGAAATTAAATTTGACGTTCATAATCTAAAAAGTATATAAAAACCTCTTATAAATCCAAATAGTATGTACAATTTAAACTTCCTAATAAATAAGTTTAGACTATATAATTTAAATTTTAAGCTTATACTAAATCTCCACTATAAAATTTAATTATAGTAAACAAAGTTTGAAATGTAGATAAATTAAACAAATTTTTATATGGAATAAATCTAGACTATTTGTATATTTTATCAAATTGGTCAGTCTAATTGATTTGGTTTATTAAGATGATTTTGACTACTTTCACCCTTAAATTTTTAAATTTTTAATCGATTTTTAAAATTTTAGTCCCTTACCTTTTGATTTGCAATTAGCTTAGTAATTTTTATTATTTATTTTAATTAAATTAGTATCAATAATTTAAAAATCAAATTGAAACAATTGATTCGACTGATCAAACCATAATCGAATCTATCAAACTTCTCAGTTCAACCGACTAAACTGAATAATATTAAGAATACTTTAGAACTGTTAGATATAATAGACATTTTAAAAAATTTAACAGATATCCATAGTTTTATCCAAACCAGAACACGAATCCGAAAGCGAACACAGTGGATCTACCCAATGTTAAATGGATATAGTTTTGAATATATATATCAAAAACGGAAACTCGACAGATTTGAATTCAGGTATGGATTTTGATTGTATCTGATCCGAACCCGAAACCAACTAGAACCGGATTTATTTTATGTTATATATAATCTATATAAATATTTGATGTTATTTGAATATGTATTTTATAATTTTAAATTTAATTTAATATATTTTGAAATATTGTAAAGAGAAATAATATTTTGGGTTCGGATTGTGAGAATTCGAATTTTTAAATTTTGAAATTTGAATTTGAATTATGTGTTCTCTCCCTTTACTGTGTTTTTGGTATCTGTATACGTATATATACATGTATAAGTGTATATATATATATGTATATATTATGTATTTTATGTATTTTAGGGTTTTTGAGTTTTGTCGCGGAGAGTGAACGGCTTAACGGCGCAATTCGGAGTCCGATTCTGACGATCCAAAATTGTAGATTCGATGTCTCGGCAGTGCTGAATGTGATGGCACAATCCGTGTCGGCATGCGGCAGACGGATTGAAAGATATCGCATGTTCTTCGCTGAGTGGTCATAGTGTATATTTTATGGTTTCGCGATCTGGACCCTGTTTCTCGCACTGTTTTGCGTGAGATTGCTTGTGGAGGGGTGTCTGGGCATTTTGTTCCTGCTGTGAGGGGCCCAAGGGCTATTTGTAGTGTTTGAGGGGCTTTTGTGCAATTATACATGTGTGTACTGTGTGTGTGTGGAGTGAGAGAGAGTGAGTTCCTCTTCCCTCTTCTTCTCCCTCAGCTCCCAGAGGTGTCCACCCTCTCCCTCAGCTCCCCAGCTACCTCCCCGAGCTCCGCCGGCCGCCGCCGACCACCCCCTGGCCGGCGCAACCTCGGCCATCTCCCTCTCCTCTCTTTTCTTCTTCTTCTCCTTCTTTTTCTTCTCCTTCTCCTTCTCTGCGGTGTACACCCAGGGGGAACCCACGCCTGAGCTCCCCCTGAGGTGGCACAACCGCCGGTGACCTGCCCAGCCGCCGGGAGCTGCCGCCGTGCGCCGCCGAGCTGCTGCAACTGCTGCTAAGAGCAGCTGCGGGCAGGGGGTTGGTGACCCGAGCCGCCGCCGCCTCCCGCCTTCTTGGAAGGTGCGCGCTGCCACCCTCGGGACCTCCGGCACCGCCCCCTACCTCCCCGGCCGTCGCCATGCCGCCGGAGCGCCGCCGCAGCCGCCGCGGGCTTTGACTGGGCAGCTAGGGCAGCCGCGGCCGAGCTTCCTCCGCCGCCGCCACCGCCGGTCTTTGGCATCGCGGTCACCGGCAGGCCGACGTCCGGCGACCCCCTCTTGCCGGTGCTCGCGTTGCCGCCGGCCGCCGTCGCCGTCCGTTGCCGCGCCGCCGTGCCCTAGCCAACCCGAGAGCTCCTCTTCTCCCCGCGCCGCCGCCGCCGCTTCCTGCCGCCGACTGAGGTGAGCACTCTCTTCCTCACCTCCCCCGCATCCTTCCCTGGCTGCCGCTGGCCGTGCATGCCGGCCGGCAGCCGGCCGGAGCTTGTTGCTCCGGCCAGGGTCTTCTTTTGATGGTTTTTGACCGCGCGCTTGTGTTTTGGCACCCTGTTGCCTCCCGAAGCCCGGGAAGGTGAGCACGATGATCGCGGCGATGCGCTGATCATCATGCTCATCTTAGATTTCGGTTTGGTTGAGCCGTTTTGCTGTTCGGCCGTTGTCGAGCTTTGTTATCGCATGTCTTCACTATTTTTATGCAATATCTATGCTTGCGACTGTCCCTGTCGTAGTGGGGCTGTGAGCACGGCCTCCGTTACGTCGTTACCTATTCGCTGGTGCTTGCGGAAGGTCGTGCGGACGTACGGAATACTTTAACGGCCTAAATCATTGCTTGTATGTATGTAATTGTTGCTTGTTTGTGGACTTTGGTGATTGTGGCAGTGTTGCGACGCTGCGGGCAGCAAGGGCATGACCCTTGAGACCCTGTGGACTGGTTGTCCAACCCCTTCGCCCTTCGCGGAGATCCGGATTCATTTCCGGCGCATTTTTCGATGAAGTATTCGGCGAAACGCGTGTTTCTAGTCGTGCGACTCACTTGCTGATTTCGCGAGCGACTTGGCTTCGTCATTTAGCCTCGTTGGCTGTTCCTCATCGCTGTCCCAAAGTTCTGAGGACAGGGGATGAGTGACGAAGGGTTCCGGTGTCAAATCGGCACTTTTCGAGAACCCGGGAAGCCGTTTCGGGTGCGTTTGGTGTTCGTGGCACCCCGAGCTTGTGCTCGCTGTCCCGTCACTTGGTTTTGTGTGTTCGGGGACATCGAGGGACTTGGTTGGCGGTTTGGTACCCCTCTGGGGCTTAGCGTGGTTTCGGGATCGTCCCGGTGGGTTTCCGGGCGATCCGTCGGTTTTGGGATGTGAGAGCTATGTGTTTAGTGTCGACTTGGTGGACCTTGACCTTGTGAGTCTCTCGTAGGTCTTGTCGTGGTTCCCGAGAGCCGTCGGTGTTAGGCTCTAGCGTTTCGACAGGTGGGTACTTCGATCCGGAGTCGGTTCAGTGGACTACGGTGATACCTTTCTATCCCTTCTCTTGCATTTCTGTTATTAGTTCACTTGACTCCCGTCGACTCTACTTATGTGTGCTTGGATAGTAGAGTAGTTGTGGTTTGCATGATTATTGAGACGACCCAGTTGGTCGGTAGTGATCGCCTGTTGTTCCGAGCGATCCTCGTTGTGGTTTATCAGTTGCTTCACGGCGCGTTGCCGTTCTGTGGATTGAGCATTCGCATAGCTCTTCTAGCACTTCACGTACACCAGCGGTCTGATCCACCGCCTGGGGGTGTTCTTTTCCAGAAAAAGGTCGTGTATTTCGACCGACCCGTGAGCCTTGATGCGTTGCGTGCAGAAGGTTTATGTGCCGATGGATGAGCAGGTGACAGTGCCAGGGATCCTTCCCGGTGGCTATGATTGGGTATATTTGGTTGTTATCTCCATTGATGCATATATTAGTTGCTTACAGTAGTATATTTGTTAAGTTGTATGTTAGCCTCATACTTACTTGTGCTACTGTTTACCCTATCTATCTATTCGTTGACCCTCGTGCCGGTGTGTACACCTCGCCTTCGTCGGCTTGCGGTACCCACTGGGAGGGGAGACATGTTTACATGTTCTCACCCCCCGCCCTCGTTGTTCTATTCAGGTGAGCAGGGTGGTGAGAGTCGGGACGCAGCGAGGCACGCCTAGTTAGTGGTACTAGAGGTCCCGACCTGTGAGGCTTCTCTCTCCAGATTTGGTTATCACCCTTATCCTTTATCAGCTAGATGTGGTTGTGGTTCAGTTACCTTTTGGATATTTTGTCTTGCATGCTTATATCTTGTGGATTTTGTTTAGTATTCATATGTGGATTGCATGCTTAGACTCGTTGGTTGTCGATGCTTTTAGATCTTTCATTATGGCCTTATATCGTGCATCTTGGATTTCTACCCCTCGTGGTAGCGTTTTCAAATAAAGGTTTCCATGTAGGAAACAGCTTTCAAATGGATTTTCGATCGATCGACTTTTGGGATTTCAAAAGAGAGTTCTCGTGTGGAGAACAGTCTTCAAATGATTCTTGAATGTTTGAGATTAGGGTTTTGTGACGCCCCGGACTTCCCAGGGGGTCACCCATCCTAGGACTACTCCCGTCCTAGCACGCTCAACTCTCTCAACCTCTTGGGCCTAGCCCCCACCCAAAATGCTTAAGCCGGGTTGAGAGGTTAGCCCTATTATATCTTTTATATAGGATTACCTGGGGTGTCACAATCTCCCCCTCTTTAAGCCCTGACGTCCACGTCAGGCTCAGACTCACAAGTACCAGGCGGTGTGAGACTCATCTCGCTAGCCTAAACCGGGGGAGCCGCGCTCAACCCATAAACCCTGGGGAGCCATGCTCTACCCATAACTACACCTGGCTCAGCCGAGACTCATCTCACACTTCCGGCTGGTAATTTGCTCTGATACCAACTGTGACGCCCCGGACTTCCCAAGGGGTCACCCATCCTAGGACTACTCCCGTCCTAGCACGCTCAACTCTCTCAACCTCTTGGGCCTAGCCACCACCCAAAATGCTTAAGCCGGGTTGAGAGGTTAGCCCTATTATATCTTTTATATAGGATTACCTGGGGTGTCACAGGTTTCAAAATAAAGCTTCTAGGTAAGGAGCAATTTTCTAGAATGATCTGTTGTTTGTGCATCGCATCATCCTTCGCCTAAGGACTTGCTTAGATTCATACAGGTTTAAGGACTGTTAGCTGTATGAATCTTATTGAGCTGTTGTGTTGTTGTGATGAATGAATGGTGGTTGTGATCCTGTTGTATGTTGTGTACGCCGTGCAAATACAGGGGAGGCTCTGTCTGTGTGTACCGTGGACCCTGTATTTGTGGCGGGTCTGTAAGTGGCGCGGGCTAGGCTTTCAAAAAAAAAAAAATTTATCACGTATTTTCGCTTCTAAAACTAGCCCGGGGCGTGACAGATTAAGATGGTATCAGAGCGTAAAGGGTACAAACACTCATTCATTCATAAACTTGTAACTGAACCATTGGTTAGGTTGACCCATAGGAAGACCTAAGATGTATAGGTATGCGAGTTCGAGGGGGGTTTGTTTTCGGCTTGTGTTTTGTAGGAGTTGCCGACCCCTTTCTCTTGCGCAGGTTTCTGTGTTTTTGCAGATGGCTTGTGGTCGTGGTAGACCTCCCCGTCCGGGTGGTGGTGGTAGGCGTGCGCCTGCGGAGCCGTCTGCTGGTGTTCAGATTCGGGCTATTGCGGCTAGTCCGAGTGAGGAGCTGGCAGGAGGCGGACTGTCATGCCCCGGATTACTCGTTTTCCCGGGCTCGCCAACAGATCCGTCGTATACATAGAATTTTCTATGTATACGAAGCGATAGCTAACCTGTAAACAAGCATACAAGCAACTACAAGAGATATAGAGCGGAAATAAAACATATTAATAGAACCAAAGCCACCTGTACATATAGAATCCAAAATACAACGGTCCCTCCAAAACCAAAATAGGAACAAATCCACTGTATATGTACATGGCTCAACTCAAAAGAGACTATCTCCAGTAGGGTCCTCCTCTAGGAACAACAGGGACAGGTAGGGATCTAGCTCGCGACTCCCTTACCTCGATCTGCAGGAACAAGAGCAGCAGCCGCAACAGACGAAGGCTCTGCAAGAAAAAGGTGGCAACAATGGGTGTGAGAACTACTATCAAAAGAAGTAGTCCTCAGTGGGTACCAATACCGACCTCAACGGTCCACCCACTAAGTCTACGAGACTAACAGTATAGCTGGTAGGTAAAGAACAACAAGTAAGCTGGAATAAACTCTACAGCTGTAATGCCACTACCCTACCACTATCCAAGTCAAACCCTCAAGTAAGCATCACCAAAGTGAATAGTCACCCCTGACCCAATCTAACGGAACCGCCCAAACAGGCTCGTCCAGCCAACTGCCTAGCCACACAGCACACTACCAAAAAGGGTAGCCGGTCCAAGCATCAGATCCAACTAATCTGCAGCGACATCAACGCAAGAGAGGCCTCACTCCGGAGCGGCACTCGGGGGAGCTACCCAACCGAGTTAGTACGCGTATCTCTGTCGAGCACAATCAGGCTCCGGCAGGCTATAATCAAATGGAAAGGGGTCAAATGGGTCAAAGACTCCAAGCTCACGTGCCCTCAGGACAAACAGAAGCTAAAACAAGAGTCTGGGTCCACCGTCAATCCCGACGGCACCCGACAATACAAAACAGCCTAACCCTGCTGTAAATACAAGCTCGGCATCCCAGCACGAGCGTAAACTCATCCTACAACAAACTAAGTATCCACCTCGCACTAACATCGGTGATACAAGAACAAAAACGGCTCCTAGAGCTAAATCTGATAATAGTTCGAAAAGTGACGGTTGTAGGTTCACGAGTTTTCTCCTAAGTCAATTCCCAGTTCAGCATGTAAAGTCATGTCTATAAATTATCAATTTATGCTCCAAATTCATATTTCATATAAATACATGCAAATTCATGAATTCGAGCTACTAACATGATCAAACAGATAATAAAACAGCATGCTGCACTTTCTACAATTTAGGAGGAAATCCGGCGATTTCGGTAACATTAACCCACCTCGAAAGCTATCCAACAAAGGCTAGGAGTCGAGTGGAAGGCCTCCAAACAACACCGGCTGAAATCGGGCTCAAAACTGCAAACTCGAGATTCGGACCCACCTGCTCAAGTTCTGGGCGCCCAGAACATCAGCCCAGAACTGCAGCCTGGCAGCACGACCAATATGGATTCAACATGCGATAAAATCCAAATCTTAAATCCAAATGCAGTGAAACTTTGCCCAACTCACCAGCAGTGGTTCAAGAACAAACCCTCTAAATTTCAGCCAAAACAGAGCTCGACTCGATGTCCAAAAAGTCCTCACACTGATTCGGACCTACTTCTGGACCCTCCTGCACATGCATCCAGAAATTCCAGCAACTAAGCAAATAACACTTCTAGCATGAATTCTGGAATTCCAACGAATCTAGCCCATGGAAAAGGATCACAAACCTCTCAAATACAGTGATGGAACAACCCAATTCCTCTCCAAGGTTCCTCACAAAAATCTGGATTCAAAAATCCAAGAAATCCATCAAAGGTCCAAAAATTCAGCACTTAAGCTAATTACTCATAATCTGAGCTATAACTCACCTTTAAATCCTCAAATCAGGTGGAAGGAACCTCCAAACCAGCAAGGAATGAGGAAGGACCAATCTTCTCTTTGAAATTCCAGCTCCCAAGAGATTTGGATCCAAAAGATCAAAGGAAAACCCAAGTTTCAGCTCAAGAACACAAGAGGTCCAGTAAAACAGCAACAGTAGCATACATACATGTCCAAATTTCGATTGGAAGGATTCCACATCTTCCTCCACACGTCCTCTATCTAACAAATCAAGTTTCGTGGGATTTGGACACTCCCACACTGCACACAAGCAAGAACACCACAGGTCGACGTTGTAGTTCTGCAGGAATCCAAGGTCTTCAATGGAGAAAGGTGGAATTTAGGAGGAATTGGAGGGGTTCCAAGCAAAATCCGAGGTTCACCATGAAGAGGGGAGAAAAAGCCTCAGGGGAGGTCGTCCACAACTTGTATAGACCAAAGGTTAGGGTAAAATGGACCTCAAGAACAACCTGCTGCTAACCTGTTCCTCAGCAGGAAAACCCACATTCGGGCACCCGAAACCCAAGAAGTGGGCACCCGGTTCTTCAGCCTGCACAAGTCCAGAACTTCAGACTCTCCGCCCCCGGTCTGGTGCACCCTATCCTAGTCCGGCGGAACTCACCAACCAACCAACACGTGTCAAAACGGATCGATACTCACGAGGTAGATTTCCGGACTCACTTTCCGGGCGCCCGATCCTGGATCGGAAATGACTTAGCAGTTTCAAAAAACGAGCACTCAACATCTGGACGCCCAAAACACAACTTCCGGGCGCCCTAAAGTCCAAATGCCCAAAACTTCAGTTTTGGCTTACTTTGGTGCTCTGAGTCCGTTTTCGCGTCTATTTGGCGCCGAAACGACTCCGACTTGTCTCGACCTTCTCCAAAAGTGTCGAACAGTCTAGGATACTGCAGTCATTCCGTCATTTAGGCCCCAGGGGTACTACATCCTTTCCCCCTACGAAAAGTTTCGTCCTCGAAACTTTAAACTCATACCTCAAGAAGGCAGCTCGAAAAGGTACGGATAGGATTCCCGCATCACCGTCTCCGGCTCCCAAGTCGCCTCACGCTCCTCGGGTGAAGTCAATTACGTGGGAGGGATTGAACACATATCTCCTCAGGGCCGAGACATGAAACACATCGTGGACTCCAGAAAGTCGCGGTGGAAGGGCATCATGTACGCTACCGGCCCCACTCGCTCTAACACATCGAACGGGCCAACAAACCGTGGACTAGCTTCCCACGAACTCCAAAATGGCGAATTCCTCTGGACGGCGAGACTTTCAGAAACACATGATCTCCAATCTGGAACTCCAAGTCTCGTCTCCTAATATCCGCATAGCTCCTCTGTCGACTCTGGGCGGTCTCAAGACGTCGTCGAACTATCTTGACCTTTTCTTCCGCTTCCAATAGGATGTCGGGACCCAAAGTCTTCCTCTCACCCACATCGCTCCAATGCAAGGGCGAACGACACTTGCGTCCATACAATGCCTCAAACGGAGCCATCTGGATGCTCGCTTGATAGCTATTGTTGTACGCAAACTCAACCAGTCCTAAGTGTCGATGCCACCCTCCACCAAAGTCTAGGACACATGCCCTCAACATGTCCTTCAAAGTCTGAATGGTCCGCTCAGACTGACCATCGGTCTGAGGATGAAAAGCCGTGCTAAACCGGAGCTGAGTACCCAGTGCTGTCTGAAGACTCCTCCAAAACTGTGAGACGAACTGTGTGTTTCGATCCGACACAATCGAGGTAGGCACTCCATGCAACCTCACTATCTCGTCCAAATATAACTGAGCGAGTCTGTCCCTGGACCAAGTAGTCTGCACTGGTAAGAAGTGGGCAGACTTGGTCAGTCTGTCCACTATCACCCAAATGGCATTGAAACCAGCCTGCGTCCTCGGTAATCCCACGACAAAGTCCGTGGCGATCTGGTCCCACGTCCACTCGGGTATTGGGAGACTCTGAAGCTTGCCAGCAGGTACTCGGTGCTCCGCCTTTACCTGTTGACAAGTCAAACACTGAGCCACAAATCTCCCAATATGCCGCTTCATTCCATTCCACCAGTAGTGTGCCTTCAAGTCCTTATACATCTTAGTTCCACCGGGGTGAACCGTATAAGGCGAATAATGAGCCTCTCTCAAGATCTCTTCTCGAATCTCTGAATCCGTAGGCACACACAGTCGGTCCCTGTACCGTAGTACTCTCGAACTGTCAACACAAAAGTCTCCCGTTTGCCCACTGGCAATCTGATCTCGAATCCTTATCAAATAGGGGTCCACACTCTGTTTCTCTCGGATCATATCCAACAGAGTGGGTTGCAAAACCAAAGACATAAGTTTTGCAGTAACCCTAGGGGACACCACCTCAAGCTCAAGCCGCCTCAACTCCTCAAGTAATGGCGCTTGCTGAGTGATCATCATACTAAGGCTCAGCACTGACCTCCTGCTCAACGCATCTGCCACTACATTCGCCTTGCCGGGGTGATACTGGATGGTAATATCATAATCCTTCAACAACTCTAACCACCGGCGTTGCCTCAGGTTCAATTCCTTCTGAGTGAATAGATACTTGAGACTTTTGTGATCCGTAAAAATCTCACAGTGCTCACCATACAAATAGTGCCGCCACAGCTTCAGTGCAAACACTACAGCTGCCAGCTCCAAATAATGCGTAGGGTAATTCTTCTCGTAATCCTTCAATTGCCGAGAGGCATAGGCAATTACCCTACTATGCTGCATCAGCACACATCCTAAGCCACTGTGTGATGCATCACTAAAAATCACGAATCCTTCCCCCATAACTGGAAGGGTAAGGATGGGAGCAGACATCAGCCTCTCTTTCAGCTCCTCAAAGCTACGCTGGCACTCAGCACTCCAAACAAATCTAATCCCCTTCCTCGTCAGACGAGTGAGGGGTGTGGAGAGCTTCGCAAAGCCTTCCACAAATCGACGGTAATAGCCAACCAACCCGATAAAACTCCTCACCTCGGTAACCGTCGTCGGTCTGGGCCAATCCCGCACAGTCTCAATCTTCTGCGGGTCCACCGCCACTCCAGTGGCTGATATCACATGGCCCAAGAAAGCTACCTCTCGAAGCCAGAACTCGCACTTTTTCAACTTGGCATACAACTTCTTCTCCCTCAGAAGTTGCAGCACTATCCTCAAGTGCTCCTCATGCTCAGCATCACTCCGGAGTAGATCAGGATATCATCAATAAACACCACCACAAATCGGTCTAAGAACGGCTTAAACACTCGATTCATCAAATCCATAAACGTGGCAGGGGCATTAGTTAAACCAAACGGCATCACCGTAAACTCATAATGCCCGTACCGGGTCCTAAAAGTCGTCTTGGGAATATCCTCGGCCTTCACCTTCAATTGGTGGTAACCGGACTGCAAATCGATCTTCGAGAAGACACAAGATCCTTGCAGCTGATCAAACAGATCATCAATGCGCGGCAAAGGATACCTGTTCTTGATGGTCACTTTATTCAACTCTCGATAATCCACACAAAGTCTAAGTGAACCATCCTTCTTCTTCACGAATAACACCGGCGCTCCCCAAGACGATACACTGGGTCTCACAAACCCATTATCCATCAAATCCTGAAGCTGCACCTTAAGCTCTCTCAGCTCAGCCGGTGCCATTCGGTAGGGTGTCTTTGAGATTGGCGCAGTTTCTGGGACTACGTCAATCACAAACTCGACCTCCCTATCTGGTGGCATCGTAGTCAACTCCGGGGGAAACACGTCCGGGAACTCGCGGACTACAGAGATGTCCTCGAGCTCCGGTGCCACCGCAGATACCTCAACAATAGTCGCCAGAAATGCAGTACATCCTCGACTCATCATCTGTCTCGCTCGTGCCGACGAAATCCACGTCGCGAACAAAGTGCTCCTGCAGTCTCGATACACGTACTCCTCCTGGCTCGCAAAACATCACGGTCCTCTCGCTGCAGTCGATCGTCGCGAAGTAGCGGGCCAGCCAATCCATGCCGAGCACCACATCAAAATCCTGCAATCGCCCCAAGACCAACAGGTCTGTGGGCATCACCCAAGGTCCAAGCTGCACTGGGCAAGCTCGACAACACTCCTCCACAAGCAAAACGTGCTCGGGAATCTGCACCTCTCGTGCACAAGGTAACGGCCCTAACACTAGCCCATACAATGATGCGAATGCTCGACTAACAAAAGAATGTGATGCACCGGTATCAAATAATGCACGAGCTCTAATGCCAAAAATTAAAATGATACCTGCCACTACATGATCAGCTGCCGTGGAGTCCTCCAGTTGAGCCGCAAAGACTCTGCCAATCTGCGCCTGCTGTCGCCGCTCACCTGGGCGTGGTACAGAAGTCCTATCCATCTGGCTATGAGTCGGTGGAGCTCCATAGGTCTGCTGATGAACTGGGGGTGCCGATGCGATCGATGGTACAGGCGACGCTGCTCGGGGACAAGCTGCCCGCAGATGTCCGGACTGGCCACACCCAAAACACCAGCCCTCTCGCTGCTCGCACTGCCTAGGCCAATGTGGTCCTCCGCAGATGACACATCTCGGTGCTCCCCTCTGCTGCCGTCCCTGTTGATGGGATCCACCAGACCTCTGTCGCCCCGAAAACCCACAACCCTGGGAACGTGATCGTGGAGGTCTTGGCGGGCGTCTGCCGCTAGTCTGTCCTCCGTCGTCTAGAGCCGGGCATTTTCTATCCAAACCTTGACTTAGTGTGGCCGCCCGCTCACTCGCCGTCAAAGCTCCTCGCTCCACCCATAGCGCCTGCGCGATCGACGCATCCAAGGTCGGCAACCTCTGCGCCTGAACTAGGACAAAGATCTCCTGTCTCAATCCTCGCTCAAACAAGTAAACCCTGTGAGCCTCATCTCTCGCTGCAAAAAGAACACAGTTCAGGAGTCTGGTAAACTCTCGGGTATACTCCTGCACTGTGCGATCACCCTGGAGTAAATTCTTTAGATCCTCCTCGAGTTTCTGCTTCACGCTGTTAGGGAAATAGGACCCATACAGCATCCCGCAGAACTCGGCCCAACTCAACCGTAGCGCATCCAGCGACCTGCTCGATCTCGTCCTCGTCCACCAGATGCGTGCATCACCCGTCAAGCAGTGAACCGCCAAATGAACCTGCTCCCGCTCTGGTATGAAGAGATCCTCGAATAACTTCTCCATCTCGCCTACCCAGGCCTCCACCACCCATGGCTCGGTGTGGCTACCATCAAAACGAGGTGGATCAAACCGGCAAAAACGAGCCATCTCTCGGTCATCCGCTCATGCTCGGCCTCCGACATCTGTTCACCTGACCGAGAAGTATCGCCAACCGGTGCGGCCGAAACTGCCGCTGCTGGGGGTACGGCTGCAGCTGGAACATCCACAGGAGCCAAAGGAGGTGGCTCCTGCGACTCCGTCGCTCTAGGTGCCGCACTCGACGTGTGAGTAAAGGTATCACACATTCTCCGCAGTAGTGCACCCTGCTGCCTAGCTGTCTCGGCTAGCGCAGCCAACTGCTCACTCAAATCAGGGGGTGCACTAGGTCTCGCCTGCTCTTGCACCTCAGATGGCACGGGGGTAGCCCGCGTCGGGGGTCGACCTCGGTGTCGGGGAGGCGTCATGCTCACCTGCGCAACACACAGATCAATGAGCGAACACAAACAACTCAAGACCCAATCAAGCGAAAGTCTAGAAGGTCGCCCCTTTTCCCTCGCTGCTTGACGTCGTCTGCAGCCAACGCAAGTTCGCGACAGAAAAGGACACACGCCTTCGATCACTCCCTCCACTTAAGGATGAGTTCAACAGTCAAATCGATGACTTTCGCAGCAAGTCACGTCTCTCACGTCTTGCATTCCTAGGGTCTGCCAAAGCCTAGGGTTTACTAAGTCCCAACGACCTATTCCTAAGCTCTGATACCAACTTAATCTGTCACGCCCCGGATTACTCGTTTCCCCGGGCTCGCCAACAGATCCGCCGTATACATAGAATTTTTTATGTATACGAAGCGATAGCTAACTTGTAAACAAGCATACAAGCAACTACAAGAGATATAGAGCGGAAATAAAACATACTAATAGAACCAAAGACACCTGTACATATAGAATCCAAAATACAACGGTCCATCCAAAACCAAAATAGGAACAAATCTACTGTATATGTACATGGCTCAACTCAAAATAGACTATCTCCAGTAGGATCCTCCTCTAGGAACAACAGGGACAGGTAGGGATCTAGCTGGCGACTCCCTTACCTCGATTCGCAGGAACAATAGCAGCAGCCGCAACAGACGAAGGCTCTGCAAGAAAAAGGTGGCAACAATGGGTGTGAGAACTACTATCAAAAGAAGTAGTCCTCAGTGGGTACCAATACCGACCTCAACGGTCCACCCACTAAGTCTACGAGACTAACAGTATAGCTGGTAGGTAAAAAACAACAAGTAAGCTGGAATAAATTCTACAGCTGTAATGCCACTACCCTACCACTATCCAAGTCAAACCCTCAAGTAAGCATCACCAAAGTGAATAGTCACCCCTGACCCAATCTAACGGAACCGCCCAAACAGGCTCGTCCAGCCAACTGCCTAGCCACACCACACACTACCAAAAAGGGTAGCCGGTCCAAGCATCAGATCCAACTAATCTGCAGCGACATTAACGCAAGAGAGGCCTCACTCCGGAGTGGCACTCGGGGGAGCTACCCAACCGAGTTAGTACGCGTATCTCTGTCGAGAACAATCAGGCTCCGGCAGGGTATAATCAAATGGAAAGGGGTCAAATGGGTCAAAGACTCCAAGCTCACGTGCCCTCAGCACAAACAGAAGCTAAAACAAGAGTCTGGGTCCACCGTCAACCCCGACGGCATCCGGCAATACAAAACAGCCTAACCCTGCTGTAAATACAAGCTCGGCATCCCAGCACGAGCGTAAACTCGTCCTACAACAAACTAAGTATCCACCTCGCACTAACAGTGGTGATACAAGAATAGAAACGGCTCCTAGAGCTAAATCTGATAATAGTTCGAAAAGTGACGGTTGTAGGTTCACGAGTTTTCTCCTAAGTCAATTCCCAGTTCAGCATGTAAAGTCATGTCTATAAATTATCAATTTATGCTCCAAATTTAGATTTCATATAAATACATGCAAATTCATGAATTCGAGCTACTAACATGATCAAACAGATAATAAAACAGTATGCTGCACTTTCTACAACTTAGGAGGAAATCCAGCGATTTCAGTAACATTAACCCACCTCGAAAGCTATCCAACAAAGGCTAGGAGTCGAGTGGAAGGCCTCCAAACAACACCGGCTGAAATCGAGCTCAAAACTGCAAACTCGAGATTCGGACCCACCTGCTCAAGTTCTGGGCGCCCAGAACATCAGCCCAGAACTGCAGCCTGGCAGCACGACCAATATGGATTTGATATGCGATAAAATCCAAATCTTAAGTCCAAATGCAGTGAAACTTTGCCCAACTCACCAGCAGGGGTTCAAGAACAAACCCTCCAAATTTCAGCCAAAACGGAGCTCGGCTCGATGTCCAAAAAGTCCTCACACTGATTCGGACCTACTTTTGGACCCTCCTGCACATGCATCCAGAAATTCCAGCAACTAAGCAAATAACACTTCTAGCATGAATTCTAGAATTCCAATGAATCTAGCCCATGGAAAAGGGTCACAAACCTCTCAAATACAGTGATGGAATAACCCAAATCCTCTCCAAGGTTCCTCACAAAAATCTGGATTCAAAAATCCAAGAAATCCATCAAAGGTCCAAAAATTCAGCACTTAAGCTAATTACTCATAATCTGAGCTATAACTCACCTTTAAATCCTCAAATCAGGTGGAAGGAACCTCCAAACCAGCAAGGAATGAGGAAGGACCAATCTTCACTTCGAAATTCCAGCTCCCAAGAGATTTGGATCCAAAAGATCAAAGGAAAACCCAAGTTTCAGCTCAAGAACACAAGGGGTCCAGTAAAACAGCATCTGTAGCATACATACCTTTCTAAATTGCGCTTGAAAGGATTTCACGTCTTTCTCTACGAGTCCTCTATCCAACAAACCAAGTTTCGTGGGATTTGGACACTTCCACACTGCACATGAGGAAGAACACCACAGGTCGATGTTGAAGTTCTGCAGGAATCTAAGATCTTCAATGAAGAAAGGTGAAATTTGGGAGGAATTGGAGGGGTTCCAAGCAAAATCCGAGGTTCACCATGAAGAGGGGAGAAAAAGCCTCAGGGGAAGTCGTCCACAACTTTTATAGACCAAAGGTTAGGGTAAAATGGACCTCAAGGACAACCTGCTGCTAACCTGTTCCTCAGCAGGAAAACCCACATTCGGGCGCCCGAAACCCAAGAAGTGGGCGCCCGGTTCTTCAGCCTGCACAAGTCCAGAACTTCGGACTCTCCGCCCGCGGTCCGGTGCACCCTATCCTAGTCCGACGGAACTCACCAACCAACCAACACGTGTCAAAACGGATCGATACTCACGAGGTAGATTTTCGGACTCACTTTTCGGGCACCCGATCCTAGATCCGAAATGACTTAGCAGTTTTAGAAAACGAGCACTCAACATCTGGGCGCCCAAAACACAACTTCCGGGCGCCCTAAAGTCCAAATGCCCAAAACTTCAGTTTTGGCTTACTTCGGTGCTCTGAGTCCGTTTTCGCGTCTATTTGGCGCCGAAACGACTCCGACTTGTCTCGACCTTCTCCAGAAGTGTCGAACAGTCTAGGATACTGTAGTCATTCTGTCAGTTAGGCCCTAGGGGTACTACACGGACAGCCTGATGTGGATCGTACCCTGTGTGCTTGAGGCCGAGGTGAGGGGTCAGCTGACGACCCTCTCCGGCATGTTCCGGCTTGTTCCGGCAGTTTTTGCAGCAGCAGGCTACGGCGACTACCGCTCCAGCCCCTCCTCCTCCTTCGCCGAGTGCCCCGATGACTGCAGACCCTCCTGTGGCATCCACGCCGTTATGGCCACGACCGCGACGACGACAGCGACTACGTCGGCTGTTTCGCGTGTGGACGTCGATCCCGTGATTGGGGGTGGTGGCCACATCCGAGCGCGATTGGCGGATTTCCTGAGGTTCGATCCGCCCTTGTTCGCAGACTCGTGCTTCTTCTAGAAGTGGTGGTGGAGTACCAGACAGATACCAAATGGCAGGGTGTTTTTCTTTTTTGCGTAACCACTCTTTGGCAGGTGGTGGCCCTATCGAGCTAGGTGACGTCACTTGGTGGATCTGTGTTGTCGTTTGGGCTGTTCTTGCCCTGGCCCTACTTTTCGTGTAGAGCACGAGGGCCACTGCGAGCGTCTCTACGGAGACGGTGCTTTGAGCAATTTCGACTGCAACTTTTGTGTTACCTTCTCTGTTTCTGGGTAGGGCGGTGAAGCCTACCCCTCTGACGTCTTGCTAGTGGAATCGTCAGTGTGGGTCTTTCGACCATTAGCTAGTTCTTGCATCAAACTGACGTGTACTAAACTGAGTGGACACTGTTTGGTGTCGGGTTTTTTGTTGGTGCCTACATGGTTTGCGGCTATCCTAACACTTTAATTGGTGTGTCTTGGGATTTCTGGTGGTATTTGTAGGCTTTCGTGTTGTCGCGAGATCTTTCTGGTTGTTGTTGGAGGTCTCACCGCGTTTGACGTTGGTTAGTCGACGCTGGAATTGTTTTTCCTTCGCTTTGGTTCGTGTGGTGGGCGACCCTACGTCGCGTGTAGCCGTCGGTTTGTTGTTGGAAGCCAAAGACTCCTAGGGAGTTGGCTCAGGGCAGACCTTGTTTTGTGGGTCGATTTGCTTTTTTCTGTTAATTCGGTGATTCTTCCGTGATTTTGGTCTAGCTTTTGAGTTGGTTGACCTGGTACCTTTGTGGTGTTGCCAACTTGTTGTCGGCATTTGATCTGCGGATATTTCGTTTTTCTTTTGATAAGTACGTTGGCTGCAGACAACGTAGTGTCAAAAGTTAGGACGAAATATCCTATCCCTTTTGGGACTTTCAGGATTGGGTCGGTGTTTTCTCTTGCGAGACAATCTCTACGTCGTCTTGTGGGAAAGCTGTGTTGTGGTCATTCCGGATCACGTAGTGAGCCTTGAGCTAATCCTGGAGTGGTTTTACGCAGTTGATTTGCCATCACTGCGGTTGGTTTGACTCCGGTTGAGTTTGGTTGCCTTTTAGCTCGATAGTTGTGCCTTCACAGCTGAAAGATTTGTTGTGTGAGGTGATCTCGGTTTTTGCCAGGTATTTTGGTGACCTGATGTCGGGAGCCTGGTTGTTGGCTCCGAGGTCTCTGTGCGTGTGTTTGCGTACTAGGTTTTCGTCGCGACTTTCGTGCAGTCTTGGTTTGGAGCGCGTGTCCGATCACTTGGTACTGATGTTTGGCATCACTGGTGATTTTATCGCTTGTTGCGATTGGCAACCCTGTGCACCAGAGTGATGGACTCGCAAGGTTTTTCGTTGGTTTGATTGTGAGTTAAAGCTCGACGAGATGACGGTGATGTTTTAGTACCCTCTACCGCAGATCTACGATCTCTTCGACCGGCTCCAGGGAGCCTCGATTTTCTCAAAGTATGTTCTACAACCAGGTTATCTTTAGCTGAAGATCAAGGACGAGGACGTTGCGATGACGGCCATCCGGACTCGTTCCGAGCATTACGAGGTCACGGTTATGCCGTTCGGTTTGACGAACGCCCCGGCAGCTTTTTGGATTTGATGAACTGGGTTTTCGGCAGTTCTTGGATCAATTTGTCGTGGTCTTCTTTGACGACATACTGATCTATTCGAGAAGTTTCTTTCTTGGTTCACATCGTGACGCAGGCTGGTATTGCGGTGGAACCAAGGAAGGTGGACTCTGTAGTGGATTGGCCTGTTCCGACTTCTGTGGCGGAGTTTAGGAGCTTCCTCGGCTTGGCGAGTTGTTACCGGCGATTTGTTGAGGGTTTCTCAAAGATCGCCGCCCCTTTGAGCAAGCTGACGAGGAAGGGCGTGAAGTTTCTGTAGACTCCCGCTTGTCATATGAGCTTCTAGGAGCTGAATGACAGTTTGGCTTGTGCCCCTATCTTAGCATTGCCGCAGCCTGGTGAGGATTTTTGTGGTCTACTGCGATGCATCTTGGATAGGATTGGGGGCATGCTCATGCAGCAAGAGAAGGTCATCGCGTATGCTTCGCGCCAGTTGATGGACTACGAGAAGATCTATCTGGCGCTCGATATCGAGTTAGCAGCAGTGGTGTTCGCTCTCAAGCTTTTGAGACACTACCTGTACGGAGCGCATTGTGAGATGTTCACGGATCATTAGAGTATGAAGTACCTCTTCAAGGAGCTGAACCTTAGACAGAGACGGTGGCTTGAGCTTTTGAAGGATTACGACATCTCCATCCAGTACCATCCGGGCAAGGCGAACGTTGTGGCGGACGCCTTTAGCCGAAAGCAGCCTTCGGCGGAGCTGTCTCTCATGATCACCGACCAGGAGCGATTGGTGGTGGAGTTTCGTCGACTAGAGTTGGAGATTTTACCTTATGGAGCTACCGCACAGTTGTTGACTTTGGTGGTGCAGCCCACCTTGTCGGATCGGATTTTCGGTGGGCAGCTGATGGATCCGCACTCGCAGAGAGTGCGAGCAGAGGCCGAGCAAGGCAGAGATGGTGACTTCACGTTACATGCTGTATGGTTCCCTTCGCTTTCGAGGACGGAGGTGTGTGCCCAGTGATCGGGATTTGAGGCGAGAGATTTTGACTGAGGCACACCAGTCGCCGTACACCGTTCATCCTGGAGGGACGAAGATGTACCGCAACCCGAAGCAGAGTTTCTGGTGGCCTGACTTTGACGATGGATGTAGCTCAGCATGTGGCATTGTGCCTAGTTTATTAGCAGGTGAAGGCTGAGCATCAGCGACCAGCAGGGAAGCTTCAACCGTTGCCTGTACCTGTATGGAAGTGGGAGCATATTACCATGGATTTCGTCACCGGGTTGCCTCATTCTCAGCGAGGTCATGTTGCGATCTGGGTTTTGTGGACCGATTGACGAAAGCAGCTCACTTCCTATCGGTACTCACGACTTGGTCTCGGGATCGACTGGCGCAGCTCTACTTGGATGAGATCGTCTGGCTGCATGGTGTGCCTGTGTCGATCGTCTCTGATCGGGATTCTCGCTTCGTTTCCCAGTTTTGGAGGAGCTTGCAGCAAGCACTAGGAACGAGGCTCTACTTTAGCTCGGCTTACCACCCTCAGAGTGATGGGCAGTCGGAGCGAGTCTTCCAGACTCTCGAGGATATGCCCCGGACATGCGTTTTGGATTTTGGTGAGGGTTGGTTCAAGTATATTTCTCTGGTGGAGTTTGCCTTCAACGACAGCTTCCAAGCGAGCGTTGGATTTGCATCGTGCGAGGCGTTGTATGGACGTCGTTGTCGATCACTGATCTGTTGGGTTGACGTGGGTGAGCGTCGTGTGATCGGCCCGACAACGGTTCGGCTGAGGGAGTATCTCAGCTACGGTGAGGTGCCTGTGAGGTTTTGGCTCGCAGGGTGAAGCAGTTGAGGAACCGGAGCTTTTTGTTTGTGCGAGTGCAGTGGACGAGTCGCGAGGAGCGTGAGACTGCTTGGTAGTTGGAGTCCGCTTTGCGAGAGAGGTTTCCGCAGTGTTTGCGGATGGTGTGTGGGTAAGTTTCGGGGACGAAACTTCTTGTTTGGTGGGAGTGATGTGAGAATTCGAATTTTTAAATTTTAAATTTTGAATTTGAATTTTGTGTTCTCTCCCTTTACTGTGTTTTTGGTATCTGTATACGTATATATACATGTATAAGTGTATATATATATAAATATATGTATATATTATGTATTTTATGTATTTTAGGGTTTTTGAGTTTTGTCGCGGAGAGTGAACGGCTTAACGGCGCAATTCGGAGTCTGATTCTGACAATCCAAAATAGTAGATTCGATGTCTCGGCAGTGCTGAATGTGATGGCGCAATCCGTGTCGACATGCGACGGACGGATTGAAAGATATCACATGTTCTTCGCTGAGGGGTCGTAGTGTACATTTTATGGTTTCACGATCTGGACCCTGTTTCTCGCACCGTTTTGCGTGAGATTGCTTGTGGAGGGGTGTCTAGGCATTTTGTTCCTGCTGTGAGGGGCCCAGGGGCTATTTGCAGTGTTTGAGGGGCTTTTGTGTAATTATACATGTGTGTATATGTGTATTGTGTGTGTGTGGAGTGAGAGAGAGAGTGAGTTCCTCTTCCCTCTTCTTCTCCCTCAGCTCCCAGAGGTGTCCACCCTCTCCCTCAGCTCCCCAGCTACCTCCCCGAGCTCCGCCGGCCGCCGCCGACCACCCCCTGGCCGGCGCAACCCCGGCCATCTCCATCTTCTCTCTTTTCTTCTTCTTCTCCTTCTTCTTCTTCTTCTTCTCCTTCCCTGCGGTGTGCACCCAGGGGGAACCCACGCCTGAGCTCCCCCTGAGGTGGCACGGCCGCCGGTGACCTGCCCTGACGCTGGGAGCTGCCGTCGTGCGCCGCCGAGCTGCTGCAGCTGCTGCTAGAGCAGCTGTGGGCAAGGGGTTGGTGACCCGAGCCGCCGCCGCCTCCCGCCGCCTTGGAAGGTGCGCGCCGCCACCCTCGGGACCTCCGGCACCACCCCCTACCTCCCCGGCCGTCGCTGTGCCGCCGGAGCGCCGCCGCAGCCGCAGCCGCCGCGGGCTTTGACTGGGCAGCTAGGGCAGCCGCGGCCGAGCTTCCTCTGCCGCCGCCACCGCCGGTCTTTGCTGTCGCAGTCACCGGCAGGCCGACATCTGGCGACCCCCTCTTGCCGGTGCTCGCGTCACCGCCGGCCGCCGTCGTCGTCCGTTGCGGCGCCGCCGTGCCCTAGCCGACCCGAGAGCTCTTCTTCTTCCCGCGCCGCCGCCGCCGCTTCCTGCCGCCGGCTGAGGTGAGCACTCTCTTCCTCACCTCCCCCGCATCCTTCCCTGGCCGCCGCTGGTCGTGTATGCCGGCCGGCAGCCGGCCGGAGCTTGTTGCTCCGGCCAGGGTCTTCTTTTGCTGGTTTTTGACCGCGTGCTTGTGTTTTGGCTCCCTGTTGCCTCTCGAAGCCCGGGAAGGTGAGCACGATGATCACGGCGATGCGCTGATCATCATGCTCACCTTAGATTTCGGTTTGGTTGAGCCGTTTTGCTGTTCGGCCGTTGTCGAGCTTTGTTATCGCATGCCTTCACTATTTTTATGCAATTTCTGTGCTTGAGACTGTCCCTGTCGCAGTGGGGCTGTGAGCACGGCCTCCGTTACGTTGTTACCTATCCGCTGGTGCTTGCGGAAGGTCGTGCGGACGTACGGAATGCTCTAACGGCCTAAATTATTGCTTGTATGTATGTAATTGTTGCTTGTTTGTGGACTTTTTTGATTGTGGCAGTGTTGCGATGCTGCGGGCAGCAAGGGCATGACCCTTGAGCCCCTTTGGACTGGTTGTCCAACCCTTTCGCCCTTCGCGGAGATCCGGATTCATTTCCGACGCGTTTTTCGATGAAGTAGTCGGCGAAACGCGTGTTTCTAGTCGTGCGACTCACTTGCTAATTTCGTGAGCAACTTAGCTTCGTCATTTAGCCTCGTTGGCTGTTCCTCATCGCTGTCCCGAAGTTCCGAGGACAGCGGATGAGTGACGAAGGGTTTCAGTGTCAAATCGGCACTTTTCGGGAACCGGGGAAGCCGTTTCAGGTGCGTTTGGTGTTCGTGGCACCCCGAGCTTGTGCTCGCTGTCCCGTCACTTGGTTTTGTGTGTTCGGGGACAGCGAGGGACTTGGTTGGCTGTTTGGTACCCCTCTGGGGCTTAGCGTGGTTTCGGGATCGTCCCGGTGGGTTTCCGGGCGATCCGTCGGTTTTGGGATGTGAGAGCTATGTGTTTAGTGTCGACTTGGTGGACCTTGACCTTGTGAGTCTCTCGTAGGTCCTGTCGTGGTTCCCGAGAGCCGTCGGTGTTAGGCTCTAGCGTTTCTACAAGTGGGTACTTCGATCGGGAGTCGGTTCAGTAGACTACGGTGATACCTTTCTATCCCTTCTCTTGCATTTCAATTATTAGTTCACTTGACTCCCGTCGACTCTACTTATGTGTGCTTGGATAGTAGAGTAGTTGTGGTTTGCATGATTATTGAGACGACCCAGTTAGTCGATAGTGATCGCCTGTTGTTCCGAGCGATCCTCGTTGTGGTTTATCAGTTGCTTCACGACTCATTGCCGTTCTGTGGATTGAGCATTCGCATCGATCGTCACAGCTCTTCTAGCACTTCACGTACACCAGCGGTCTGATCCACCGCCTGGGGGTATTCTTTTCCGGAAAAGGGTCGTGTATTTCGACCGACCCGTGAGCCTTGATGCGTTGCGTGCAGAAGGTTTATGTGCCGAGGGATGAGCAGGTGACAGTGCCAGGGATCCTTCCCGGTGGCTATGATTGGGTATATTTGGTGGTTATCTCCATTGATGCATATATTAGTTGCTTACAGTAGTATAGTTGTTCAGTTGTATGTTAGTCTCATACTTACTTGTGCTACTGTTTACCCTATCTATCTATTCGTTGACCCTCGTGCCGGTGTGTACACCTCGCCTTCGTCGGCTTGCGGTACCCACTGGGAGGGGAGACATGTTTACATGTTCTCACCCCCCGCCCTCGTTGTTGTTTTCAGGTGAGCAGGGTGGTGAGAGTCGGGACGCAGTGAGGCACGCCTAGTTAGTGGTACTAGAGGTCCCGACCTGTGAGGCTTCTCTCTCCAGATTTGGTTATCACCCTTATCCTTTATCAGCTAGATGTGGTTGTGGTTCAGTTACCTTTTGAATGTTTTGTCTTGCATGCTTATATCTTGTGGATTTGGTTTAGTATTCATATGTGGATTGCATGTTTAGACTCGTTGGTTGTCGATGCTTTTAGATCTTTCATTATGGCCTTATATCGCGCATCTTGGATTTCTACCCCTCGTGGTAGCGTTTTCAAATAAAGTTTTTCGTATAGGAAACAGCTTTCAAATGGATTTCCGATCGATCGACTTTTGGGATTTCAAAAGAGAGTTCTCGTGTGGACAACAGTCTTCAAATGATTCTTGAATGTTTGAGATTAGGATTTCAAAATAAAGCTTCTGGGTAAGGAGCAATTTTCTAGAATGATCTGTTGTTTGTGCATCGCATCATCCTTCGCCTAAGGACTTGCTTAGATTCATACATGTTTAGGGACTGTTAGCTGTATGAATCTTATTGAGCTGTTGTGTTATTGTGATGAATAAATGGTGGTTGTGATCCTGTTGTATGTTGTGTACGCCGTGCAAATATAGGGGAGGCTCTATCCGTGTGTACCGTGGACCCTATATTTGTGGCGGGTCTGTACGTGGCGCGAGCTAGGCTTTCAAAAAAAAAAAAAAATTTGGCACGTATTTCCTTTTCTAAAACTAGCCCGGGGCGTGACACGGATTTTCTGGTTCGGGCTAGGGTTCGGGTTTCAGATGTTTAGTTGGGTACGGGTGTGGATATGATTTTCTAAAGTTTGTCAGATTTGTATTTGGATTCCATTTCGGTTTTGATAGTGGGGTTCGGGTTCGGGTTCGGGTTTTTGAAAATTCGCCCCGAATTCAACCTCTTTACATCTCTATTGTGGCTGAAGAGAAAAGATTGAGCGAGAAAAAGAAAATAAAGAGAGAAGAAAGATTTGATAATATATTAGACGTAAAGTTACTAAATTACCCTTCTATTAAAAGACGGAAATAGTCTTCTTTGGGGTACCTGGTAACCGGTACCACTCTCAAAGTGACTTGTCACAATTTTTAAAAAATTAAATCTGAACCGTTGAATAGAAATGAATGAACGGTATCGAAAAATTGCAAGTATAGAAGCACTACTCTTTGAAAAAATGTCATCCATCCAAGGTAGCCAGCCGTACAAAAAAATAATTTCATCCGCTAAATTAAAGCTTACAAGAAAATAGAAAATGACAGCAATGTCGAACAAATCTTGATTTCATCATTATTGGCAACTCTCACTTGTGCATCAAATAGAGTATATACTGAATGTTGTTTCTCGTAGGAGCAAAGAAACCTTAATTAAATGATGGAAAGGAAATACAAAGAGAAATAGACTTTTAGAGCATGTTTAGTTGAAAGATTTTTTATACTCATTACGAAAATGGAAATGAGCCGCTTCCTTTATTAGTGTTTGGCTTGAGATATTTGCTTTGCGATTTTCATTTCGGAAAGAATCAAATCCCTCCAAAATTTCTCATTTCATAGAGATAGAACTGAACTTTGATTCCAAGAAGGATTGAAAAAGGACCCTTTTCATTCACTAACAAGTATTTAAATTCAAAATATAAATACAAAAATATGAATTTAAATTTGATTTTAAGTTATAGATTTTAAATTTATGTTTAAATTTATGTTTAAATCCAATACAAGTTTAATATTTGAAATTAGTTGTACTTTTGGATTTGAATTTTAAATTTAGTTCTAGTTTTAAATATCTGTCACATACCTAATAACGCTTCAGTTTTCAATTTTTTAAAATTGTCTACATTACATTCAGTGGTGTGAATCTTTTAATAAAGATGTCGTCACATCGAATTATATTCAATTTTTATCAGAATGAATTAGTCTCAATTCGTTCCAATTTTGGGTATAAATTTTACGGGAAGAAACTATTGGTATATACAAACTGTAGTTGGACTATGGTACTACTAAAAATATAAAGGAGTTGGTGCTTCCGATTTTTTCAATCTTTGGATCAATCCTTTGACCATTTCTGATTCATGGATTAGTATTAATTTTCTAGGGAGACCACTAAATCCTGGGGGACCATATCATCCCAACCGTACATCTTTGATCCAAGGATCAAAAAGTCAGAAGCACCAACTACTTTATGCTCCGGAAGCATAGTAGCTCTACACTATAAACTGTGCATGAATTAGGTCAGCTTTGTACTTTAATGAAAACATTTCTTTATTCAAATTGTAAGGTTATGAAAATTAAATAATATTAATCTTGTACAACCTTAAATAGCAATATCTGTAACCAATTCTAAGGCCACCCGTTTGATGATAAGTATAATTTCGCTCCAAAAATGTCATAACTAAAATAACAAGAAACTGTCTTAGAGTTAGGACTACTAAATCTAGTTATCTCTTTCGTAATTTTCCTGATCAGTTAATCGTAGCTAATTAGAGTTTATTTGGTCCAACAGCGCACTTCAATTGTGAAACATGACACACAATGTTTCACACCGACCGTCCCTAGCGCAAGTGGCAAAGGGCATGGTGGTTGATATCCGAGGTCCCAAATTCGAATCATAGTTGATTCACATTTGCAGCTAAGTTTATTTCTAAAAAAAATAAACGAGGCGGGTAGCATGTTACATTTCTCTCAAAAAAAAAAATTTGTTTCACCAAAGCATGAGATAACATGCTATGGTGGAACATAGATTTTGGCTTCGTTTGGAACCACAGGGTTTGAATTACATATAGTGAAAAAATATATATAATTAAAAGTTACATGTTTATTTTTGAAAACAGCATCAGATTGCATATGTCTCAATGAATTGGTTAATATACAATTTGTGTCATCTTATTGGAAAATAAGGAAATATATCTATGTATACTTTGCCTCCAACTTTGTCTCGTACTAATAGTATTAGGCAGCCCTCAATACCAAATGAGCCTTTTATCAAACGGTGGCATGCCATCTCAGCTCACAGATGCAGATCAAACGGTTCCTTTTTTTTCTAAGAGAAAAGTAGTATGATATCCGCTTCGTTCGTTTTTCTTTTTGTGTAGAAATGAACTTAGCAGAAAATATGAAGTAACTAGACTTTGAACTTGGGATCTCGGATACCAATCATCAGTTTTCCATGGAAAAAAGTATGGAAAAAAAATTCGAGATATTTTTTTTTCATGAAAAATCTCTTCAGTTTTCCATCAGGTTTGGTTTCAAATGAAACTAGATTTTGTTTTGAAAACTTATTTTCCAAATTTTGTAGCAAATTAATATTTTTATTTTTTGGATTTTTTAGGAAAACGAAAAATACTAATTTTTTATAAAATTTGGAAAGAAGTTTTCCAAAAATATAATTTTTCTTGGAGCCAAACAAATGGAAAAATAAAAAAAGGTTTTTTTCATGAATTTTTTTTTTCTTGAAAACTCTTTTCACACTTTTCTGAATAACCCAACAGCTCCTTAGTTAATGTCACCAAATAAAGAATAAATAATTGCCTATATATCCATGTAAAGTTACCGAGATTTAGATTTACCTCTTGTTTCAAATATACCCTCTAAAATTTCTCTAATGTTCTTATATGTCCCTATTTTGAGGGTTTATTTATTTAAAAGAATTTGAGATTTTAGAACAGCGGATTCGAACACGATAATTTTTAAGGGATAAATATGAAAGCTGGAAAGTACTGAAGAGGATATAGACAATTGCGTCGATAAAGAATTTCGCTAGGGTGCTATTAGTATCGCCAAGTTATTTTGTGTTGTAGACTCATTTTCTCAAGATGGGGTATTTAAATCGACGGTCAATATTATTAAACATAATTTATAAAATTTGAACCTTTTAGAATCTGATTCCATGATTTTCAAAACTAATTTTTTTTACTTCATTAAGTGGTAGCAGGATAAATGGTTAAAATCGAAGAACCGTCTAACAATAAGGAATAGAATTCTCACACTCGAGATCACGATAATAGGTCCCGATTTTCCAATTGAATTTTGAATTATTCTACATCATTAAACTAAAATGTTTGCCATTAAAATTACCCCTTTTTAGACCACTTGGATCAATAAGTAAATTTTGTTAATTATTTATAAAATTTAGTTTCAAAATACTTAAACACTCTGAATCATATTTAACGGTATTGATTATCAAAATAAACAGTCAATCATAAAAAACGACTGCGTAATAAGGACTTTGAGCTATTAATAGCACCCCACTCCAGATCTCAAAGAAATTGCCTTATAATCTCGCACTATTCGGTTACTTCTTAAGCTCCGTTTGGAATTGAGGTTGTGTACATTAAGGTGTCTGTTAGACCGTTACCCATGTCATGCTCAAATGGTGGGACCACGTTACAAAGAAAATGCTACCTATACATCAATTTATAAATATAAATCTTATATTCCACTCATTCTAGAATTCACAAACTCCTCCCAATTTTTACTAGTAAAAAAGAAAAATAGAGAAATGCTAACTGTACAATCCAAAAGAGTTATAATCCCTAAAACCCCTCATCCGAAGAGTTATAGGGTTTAAACAACCCCTTTTGTGATTTAGTTATAATAATAATAATAATAATAATAATAATAATAAGAAGAAGAAGAAGAAGAAGATAAGTGAAAAGAGAAGAACCATTGGATTAGGGTGTTTGTAGGATTACAATTCTTTTTGGGTTGCACGCCTAGCACTCCTTTAAAAAAATAGTAATCATCGAATGAATAGGTGTAATATTTAAACCGTATAAATAAATGAATAGATAGCACTCTTTCACAAATGGCATAAAATTTCATTTTTCCTGAATAGGGATGTCAATGGGTATCGATATCTGAAGTTTTATCTAAACATGAATCCGAACGAAATGGATTTAATCCGATATAGATGGATATAGTTTCGGCTATAGATATGAAAAATAAAAACCCAACGAATTCGAATTCGGAGATAAATTTGTTGCATCTGACCTAAACCCAAACCCAAATCGAATCCAAACCTAAACTGATTTTACATTATATAATAAAAATGCGCATAAAAATCCTACCATTGTTATCCTATAATACACCATTTGGCATCGGGTTTCGAGGTTGGGTTTGGGTTCGGATTTCGGGTTTTAGGTCGGTTTCAATTTTGAATATGAGTTTTTAAAATTTGTTGGATTCGAATTCATATTCCGATTTCGGTCTTAACTGTTGGATTTGAGTTCAAATATTTATATTTATAAAAATCCGCCCTGAATTAGATCCATTGACATCCCTATCTTTAAAATTTAAGACTCCATTTGTTTTTAGAATAAACTAGATATAATAAAAGCTATCACCGTTATTCTATCTAATAAGGTAAAAACATAACAAGAATAGCTATTCCAGTAAAGGTTCAACTTTGAATTTTTAAAAATTCGCTCTGGATCTGATCTTTTGACATCTCTATTCTTAAAACTTAAGACTCTGTTTGGTTTTGAAACAAACTAGAGACAACGAAAATTATACCCTCTATTCTACCGAATACTGTAAAAGAAATAATATGAATAGCTATTCCGGTTAAACTGAATTATTCTAGATAATTCTAGAATAATTTGAAAACAACTATTCCATCTTAATACCTTATAGAGAAATAGAACTATTCTCGTGCTATACTTAGCTTATTAAAGATAATTAAAACTATATAAAATTATGATTATATTATACATTATATTTAGATATATTAAATATCTTATAATACAATATAGTATAATAATAATTTATCATTATTATATAATAAGTACTAAAAAACTGCTGGTGCTACTATTATATTATATGGGTTAATTGCATACAGGTCCCTGCAAACATAGTGAATTATAAATATATTCCTGCAAAGTTCAATTTTCATAAGTTATTCCTACAAAAGTCCTAATATTTGCATATATGTTCCTCTGGTTTGTTACCGTTAGAGAACTGTTAATTTTTTAACAGCAGTCTCGTGAAATAATATTTTTGCCCTCACAAATATGTCCCTCCAAAAGCTGGATACGAAGAAAAAGAAGAAGGAGGCGGCGGAGGCGATCGCCCGCCGCGATCTCCTCCCTCGCCGGCGACATCGACGACGACCTCTCCGACCTCCGCTCCGCTCTCCTGCCCCGGTGGCCGAGTTCCACCTCTCCGGCGAGATGGGGCCACGTCGACAAGCAAAAGAGGAAGAGGAAGAGGAAGAGGAAGAAGGGTAAAATTATCAATTCACCTTATTAACTAACTATAGTTAAGCATTTTAACTGTGGTTAACTAAATTTCTCTAACGGATCCTAACGGTAGGGACATTTCTGCATACATTAGGACTTTTGCAGGAATAACTTATGAAAGTTGAACTTTGTAGGGATATATTTGTAATTCGCTATATTTGTGGGGACATGTATGCAATTAACCCATATTATATTATATTATATCATCTTTATTATTTTTATAAATTTTATATTATGTTATCCTATAATACACCATATAATATAAAAAAAAATATTGTATAAGGTAATAAACATATAAAATATGTAATGTTTCACAATATTTTGTCTTTAATTATTTATATATCATAAGGAAGTATTTTATATAATAATATTGAATTATTTTTTATAATAATATAATTATTATATTCTATAATATTTTAATTATTTAATATTTATAAATTTATTATTATTTTTTATATGCATTATTGTATATATACTAAAATATTCTATATATTAGAAATATAGATAAAACAATCTTGGTCTACTGACCGTCCCTAGCGCAAGTGGCAAAGGGCTTGGTGGTTGGAACCCGAGGTCTCGAGTTCGAATCCTAGTTGATTCACATTTCTAGCTAAGTTTATTTCTATAAGATATAAACGAAGCGGGTAGCGTGCTATCTTTTTCAAAAAAAAAAAAAAAACAATCTTGGTCTTTTACATTTTTTTAAATTTTTTTAATTATTCTTAATAAAATTACCAGACATTCTCTTAATTATTCTAGAAAATTTAGAAATATTAAACCAAATATAAAATTGTGTATTTCCGCTCTATCCTAAAATAATAAATTATCCTAAAAAATAAAAAATTTTCCAACGCAGCCTAAAAATCAGTTATATGGAAACAAACTGCGTACTTCTCCGTATTGGCTTACGTTAGCTAAAATATCCGTTCATCATTATATGCTCTCGAATAAGCCACGTTTAAATTTGCGCTCCACGTCCCAAGGCATAGACCATACTCTCAACCACATTAAATGCTCTCAACTTCCTAGATTAAAGTGGTGCTTCATTGCACAATAAATAAATATTTGTTGCAAAATAAATGCGCTACAACCATTTAAATTTTCGTCCTTTTCTAGATTCCCATCCCATCTCAACATTAATCACATTTAAAATCTGTTTCGTTCGAGCCGGGTTCTCCGGGCGGTTGCGCAAGTCAAATTATTGACGGAGTTAAGATACGTCCAATTTACAAATCGGCTCGTAGGATGACTCTCGATTACGACGAGATCAAGAGATTCAGTTTAGAAGGAATCTGTGAGAATTTGATTTTTTAATTTTTTGTGAAATTTAAATTCTGTGTTCCTCTCCCCTTTTCCTGTGTATTTGATCCGTATTTACAGATATATACATGTATAGGTATATATATATATATATATATGTATATATGTTGTATTTATTGAGTATTTTAATATTTATGTTTCGATTTTGGAGAGAGAACGGCTTAACGGCGCAATTCGGAGTCCGTTTCTGACGATCCAAAATGGTAGGTTCGATATCTCGGCAGTGTTGAACGCGATGGCGCAATCCGTTTCGACATGCGACGGACGGATTGAGAGATATCGCGAGTTCTTTGCTGAGGGGTCGTAGTGTATATTTTGTTGTTTTGCGATCTGGACCCTGTTTCACGCACCGTTTTGCGTGAGATTGATTGTGGAGGGGTGTATGGGTATTTTGTTCCTGCTGTGAGGGACCCGGGGGCTATTTGCTGTGTTTGAGGGACTTTTGTGCAAAATACCATTGTGTATATGTGCTTTGTGGGTGTGTGAGTGGAGAGAGAGAGAGAACTCTCTTCTTCTTCTTCTCCCTCAGCTCCTAGAGGTGCCTCTCCTCTCCCCAGCCCCTCTGCCATTTCCCCAAGCGCCGCCGGCCGCCGCCGACCACCCCTGGCCGGCGCAAACCCCGGTCAACTCCCTCTCTCCCTTTTCTTCTTCTTCTCATTCTTCTTCTTCTTCTTCTTCTCTTTCCCTGCGGTGTGCACCCAGGGTGAACCCATGCCTGAGCTCCCCCTGAGGTGGCACGACCGCCGGCGACCAACCCCGCCGCCGGGAACCACCGCCGAGTGCCGCCGAGCTGCTGCCAGCTGCTGCTAGGGCAGCTGCGGGCCGAGGCTTCTGGACCAGAGCCGCCGCCGCCTCCCGCCGCCTTGGAGGGTGCGCGCCGCCACCCTCTAGTCCTCCGGCGCCATCGCCTTCCTCCCCGGCCGCCGCCGTGCCGTCGGAGCGCCGCCGCAGCCGCCGCGGGCTCAGCTTGGACAGCTAGGGCAGCCGCAGTCGAGCTCCCTCCGCCGCCGCCGTCGCAGGGTTTTGTTGTCGCGGTCACCGGCATCCCGACGTCCGGCGACCCCCTCTTGCCAGTGCTCGCGTCGCCGCCGGCCGCCATCGCCGTCCGTTGTCGCGCCGTCGTGCCCTAGCCAACCCGAGAGTGGGCACTCTCCCCGCGCCGCCGCCGCCGCTCCCTGCCATTGGCTGAGGTGAGCACCCTCTTCCTCACTACCCCCGCATCCGACCCTGGCCGCCGCGCGCCGTGCATGTCGGCCGGCAGCCGGCCGGAGCTTGCTGCTCCGGCCAGGGTCTTTTTTTGTCTATTTTTGGCTGCATGCTAGGTGTTTGACCTTTCTGTTGCCTCCCGAAGCTCGGGAAGGTGAGCACGATGATCGCAGCGACGCGCTGATCATCATGCTCACCTTAGTTTTCTGTTTGGATGTGCCGTTTCGCTGTTCGGCCTTTGTCGAGCAATTTTATCACATGTATCCACTATTTTTATGGGTTTTTTGTGCTTGCGACTGGTCTTGTCGTAGTGGGGTTGTGAGCACGGCCTCCGTTACGTCGTTACCTATCCGCTGGTGCTTGCGAAAGGTCGTGCGGACGAACGGAATGCTCGAACGACCTTAATTATGCTTGTTATGTATGTAAATGTTGCTTGTTTAGGGTTCTTTGTGATTGTGGCAGCATTGCGACGCTGCGGGCAGCAAGGGCATGACCCTTGAGACCCTGTGGACTGGTTGTCCAACCCCTTCGCCCTTCGCGGAGATTCGAATTTATTTCCGATGCGTTTTTCGATGAATTAGTCGGTGAAATGCGTGTTTCTAGTCGTGCGACTCACTTGCTATTTTTGCGAGTGACTTGGCTTCATCATTTAGCCTCGTTGGCTGTTCCTCATCGCTGTCCCAAAGTTCCGAGGACAGCGGATGAGCGACGAAGGGTTCCGGAACCAAATCGACATTTTTTGGGAACTCGGGAAGCCGTTTCGGGTGCGTTTGTGTTCGTGGCACCCCGAGCTTGTGCTCGCTGTCCCGCCACTCTATTTTGGTGTGTTTGGGGACAGCGGAGGACTCGGTTTGGCTGTTGGTACGCCTGTGGGGCTTAGCGTGGTTTCGGGATCGTCTCGGCGGGTTTTCGGGCGATTCGTCGGTTTCGGGATGTGAGAGCTATGTATTTAGTGTCGACTTGGTGGACCTTGACCCTGTGAGTCTTTCGTAGGTCCTGTCACGGTTCCCGAGAGCCGTCGGTGTTAGGCTCTAGCTTTCCTACAGGTGGGTACTTCGATCCGGAGTCGGTTCAGTGGACTACGGTGATACCTTTCTATCCCTTCTCTTGCATTTCAGTTATTAGTTCACTTGACTCCCGTTGACTCTACTTATGTGTGCTTGGATAGTAGAGTAGTTGTGGTTTGCATGATTATTGAGACGACCTCGTTGGTCGGCGGTGATCGCCTGTTTCCGAGCGATCCTCGTATATTGCCTTATCAGTTGCTTCACGGCTCGTTGTCGTTCTGTGGATTGAGCATTCGCATCGATCGTCACAGCTCTTCTAGCACCTCACGTATGCCAACGGTCTGATCCACCGTTTGGGCTTCTTTTTTGAAAAAGGGTCGCGCGTATAAGTCGACCCGTGAGCCTCGACGCAGTGCGTCTGGTAGGTTTTAGTGCAGAGAGTTGAGCAGGTTGTGACAGTGCCAGGGATACGTCCCGGTGGCTATGGATTGGGTATACTTTGTGGTTAGCTCCATTGATGCATATACTATTTGCTTACAGTAGCATAGTTGTTCAGTTGTATGTCAGCCTCATACTTACTTGTGCTACTGTTTACCTTATCTATCTTTTTGTTGACCCTCGTGCCGGTGTGTACACCTTGCCTTCGTCGGCTTGCGGTACCCACTGGGAGGGGAGACATGTTTACATGTTCTCACCCCCCCGCCCTCGTTGTGTTTTCAGGTGAGCAGGGTGGTGAGAGTCGGGACGCAGCGATGCACGCCTAGTTAGTGGTACTAGAGGTCCCGACCTGTGAGGCTTTTTTCTCCAAATTTGGTTATCACCCATGTCCTTTATCAGTTAGTTATGGATGTGGTTCAGTTACACTGTGGTTGTTTTGTCTAGCATGCTATGGTTTTAGTACAGTTACATTTTGGAGGTGTGGATTGCATGCTTAGATCTCGTGGATCTGGTTTAGCTTTTATATATGGATTACATGTTTAGACTTTTGGATGTCGATGCTTTTAGATCTATCATTGTGGCTTTATATCGCAGATCTTGGATTTCTACCCCTCGTGGTAGCGTTTTCAAATAAAAGTTTCCGTGTGAAAAACTGTTTTCAAATGGATTTTCGATCGATCGACTTTTGGGATTTCAAAAGAGAGTTCTCGTGTGGAGAACGATTTTCAAAGGATCTTTAAATGTTTGAGATTAGGGTTTCAAAAAAAAGCTTCTGGATAAGGAGCAATTTTCTAGAATGATCTGTTGTTTGTGCATCGCATCATCCTTCGCCTAAGGACTTGCTTAGATTCATACAGGTTTAAGGACTGTTAGCTGTATGAATCTTATTGTGTTGTTGTGGTTTGTGTGTTGAATGAATGGTGGTTGTGATCATGTTGTATGTTGTGTACGCCGTGCAAATACAGGGGAGGCTCTGTCCGTGTGCACAGTGGACCCTGTATTTGTGGCTGGTCTGTACGTGACGCGGGCTAGGCTTTCAAAAAAAAAAATGGCACGTATTTTCGCTTCTAAAACTAGCCCGGGGCGTGACAGATTAAGATGGTATCAGAGCGTAAAGGGTACAAACACTCATTCATTCATAAACTTGTAACTGAACCATTGGTTAGGCTGACCTATAGGAAGACCTAAGATGTATAGGTGCGCGAGTTCGAGGGGGTTTATTTTCGGCTTGTGTTTTGTGGGAGTTGCCGACCCCGTTCTCTTGCGCAGGTTTTTGTGTTTTGCAGATGGCTCGTGGTCGTGGTAGACCTCCCCGTCCTGGTCGTGGTGTTGGGCGTGTGCCTACGGGACGGGCTGCCGATGTTCTGATCCGGGTTTCTGCGACCGGTGTGAGTGAGGAGCTGACAGGAGGCGGACAGCCTGATGTAGACCGTATCCTGCAGTTAGAATTTGGGTTGGCTGAGGTGAGGGGTCAGTTAACGGCCCTCTTCGGCATGTTCCTGCAGTTCTTACAGCAGCAGGCTACGGTAACTGCCGCTCCAGCCAATCCCCCTCCTTCTCCGCCGAGTGCCCCGATGACCGCAGACCCTCCTGTGGCACTCACGCCTTTCATGGTCCCGACCACGACGACGACAGCGACCACATCGACTGTTCCGAGCGAGGATGTCGACCTCGCGACTGGGGACGGTGGTTACCTTCTAGTACGTTTGGCTGATTCCCGGAAGCGTCCCCACCCCTGTTCCAGCAGTGGCTCTTTCTCTAAGAAGAGGCCGCTGAAGCATCTGCGGATCCTGTCTGCCAGGAGCACTCCATCTGGGAGCCAGCGGCAGGGGAACCTGACGTGCGTCATCTGTGGGCAGGGTCACCGACCGCACGGCTGCCCCCAGCGTCGTGACCACTATTTTTTTTGTGGCTAGAAAGGACATCTGCGACGTCACTGTACCTTGGGGACACCCCTGGCTTTGGGAGACACCGATGGAGACGCCGTGGATGCAGGTATTACCTCTTTTTTCGGCTCTCGTGCTAGGACGCTGTTTGATACCGGTGCATTGTATTTTTTACTTCGCGTTCTTTCGTTTGCAAGTATGATCTGGAGTCGAGTCCGCTTCTTGTACCCCTTCGGACCCAGACCCCTGGCAAGGGCCTTGGTGCAGAAGGCGATGATTCTTTCAAGGACGTTGGTCCAGTTTATGAGTTTTCTTGGCCTGGTACTTTTGTGGTGTTGCCAACTGGTTGTTGGTGTTTGATCTTGGGATATTTTGCTTTCTTTTGATAAGTACGTTGGCTGCAGACAACGTAGTGTCAAAAGTTAGGACGGAATACCCTATCCCTTTTGGGACTTTCTGGATTGGGTCGGTGCTTTCTCTTGTGAGACAATCTCTCTGCGTCGTCTTGTGAGAAAGCTATGTGGTGGTCATCCCTGATCACATAGTGAGCCTTGAGCTAATCCTTGGGTGGTTTTGTGCTGTTGATTTGCCATCACTGCGGATGGTTTGACTCCGGTTGAGTTTGGTTGCCTTTTAGCTCGGTAGCTGTGCCTTCACAGCTGAAAGGTTGTTTTGCGAGGTGATCTCGGTTTTTGCTAGGTGTTTTGGTGCCTTAGTGATCGAATGTCGGGAGCCTGGTTGTTGGCTCCGAGGTTTCTGTGCATGTGTTGGCGTACAAGGTTTTCGTCGCGGCTTTCGTGCAGTCTTGGTTTGAAGCGCGTGTCCGATCACTTGGAAACATGTGTTTGGCATCACTGGTGATTTTTATCGCTTGTTGTGATTGGCAACCCTGTGCACCAGAGTGATGGACTCGCAAGGTTTTACGTTGGTTTGATTGTGAGTTCGAGCTTAACGAGATGACGGTGATGATTTAGTAACCTCTACTGCGGATCGACGATCTCTTCGACCGGCTCCAGGGAGCCTCGGTACTCTCGAAGATTGATCTGCAGCCAGGTTATCTTTAGCTGAAGATCAAGACCGAGGACGTTGCAATGACGGCCTTTTGGACTCGTTACGGTCTTTACGAGGTCACGGTTATGCCGTTCGGTTTGACGAACGCCCCGGCAGCTTTTATGGATTTGATGAACAGGGTTTTCGGCAGTTCTTGGATCAATTTGTCGTGGTCTTCTTTGACGACATACTGATCTATTCGAGAAGTTTCTTTCTTGGTTCACATCGTGACGCAGTCTGGTATTGTGATGGACCCAAGGAAGGTGGACTCTGTGGTGGTTTGGCCTGTTCCGACTTCTGTGGCAGAGATTAGGAGCTTCCTCGGCTTGGCGAGTTGCTACCGACATTTTGTGGAGGGTTTCTCTAAGATCGCCGCCCCTTTGAGCAAGCTGACGAGGAAGGGCGTGAAGTTTCTGTAGACTCCTGCTTGTCCGATGAGCTTCTAGGAGCTGAAGGATAGTTTGACTCGTGCCCCTATCTTAGCATTGCCGCAGCCTGGTGAGGAATTTGTGGTCTACTGCGATGCGTCTCGGATAGGATTGGGGTGCGTGTTCTTGCAGTAGGAGAAGGTCATCGCGTATGCTTCGCGCCAGTTGATGGACTACGAGAAGAATTATCCGACGCACGATCTCGAGCTAGCAGCAGTGGTGTTCGCACTCAAGCTTTGGATACACTACCTGTACTGAGCGCATTGTGAGATGTTCACGGATCATCAGAGTCTGAAGTACCTCTTCAAGGAGCTGAACCTCAGACAGAGACGGTGGCTTGAGTTTTTGAAGGATTACGACATCTCCATCCAGTACCATCCGGGCAAGGCGAACGTCGTGGCGGACGCCTTTTAGCCGGAAGCAGCCTTCGGCGGAGCTGTCTCTCATGATCACCGACCAGGAGTTTCGTCGATTAGAGTTGGAGATTTTACCTTATGGAGCTACTGCACAATTGTAGACTTTGGTGGTGCAGCCACCTTGTCTGATCGGATTCCCAGTGGGCAGCTGATGGATCCGCACTTGCAGAGAGTGTGAGCAGAGGCTGAGCAGGGCAGAGATGGTGACTTCACGTTACTTGCTGATGGTTTCCTTCGCTTTCGAGGACGAAGGTGTGTGCCCAATGATCGGGATTTGAGGCGAGAGATTTTTGACTGAGGCACATCGGTCGCCGTACACCATTCATCTTGGAGGGACGAAGATGTACCGCGACCTGAAGCAGAGTTTCTGGTGGCCTGGCATGACGATGGAAGTAGCTCATCATGTGGCACTGTGACTGGTTTATCAGCAGGGGAAAGCTGAGCATCAGCGACCAGCAGGTAAGCTTCAACCGTTGCCTGTATCTGTATGGAAGTGGGAGCAGATCACCATGGATTTCGTCACCGGGTTGCCTCGTTCTCAGCGAGGTCATGTTGCGATCTGGGTTTTTGTGGACCGATTGACGAAAGCAGCTCACTTCCTACCGATACACACGACTTGATCTCGGGATCGACTGGCGCAGCTCTACTTGGATGAGATCGTCAGGCTGCATGGAGTGCCAGTGTCGATCGTTTCTGTTAGGGATTCTTGCTTCGTTTCTCAGTTCTGGAGGAGCTTGCAGCAGGCACTGGGAACGAAGCTCAACTTCAACTCAGCTTACCACCCTCAGAGTGATGGACAGTCGGAGCGAGTCTTCCAGACTCTCGAGGATATGCTCCGGGCATGCGTTTTGGTCTTTGGTGAGGGATGGTTCAAGTATCTTTCTCTGGTGGAGTTCGCCTACAACAGCAGCTTCCAGGCGAGCATTGGGATGGCACCATACGAGGCTTTGTTGGACGTCGTTGTCGATCACCGATCTGTTGGGATGACGTGGATGAGCGTCGTGTGATCGAGCCCGTTTTGTTGGAGGACGCAGAGGCCAGGATTCACAGTGCGAGGCTGCGGCTGCTGACTGCCAGAGCCGGCAGAAAAGCTACGCGGACCAGCGACGACGTGACCTAGGGTTTCAGGTCGGTGAGCATGTGCTGCTCAGGGTGTCGCCGTCTCGAGGGATCAAGCGGTTCGGATTGCGGAGCAAGCTTAGTCCGCGTTTCGTGAGACCGTTCGTGATCCTTGAGCGTGTGGGTCCAGTGGCTTATCGGTTAGCTCTTCCTTCTAGTCTTGCTCGGGTGCACAATGTCTTTCATGTGTCCATGCTTCGGAAGTACATTCCCGACCCTTCTCACGTGATCAGCCTGACGACGGTTCAGCTGAGGGAGGACCTCAGCTACGACGAGGTGCCTGTAAGGATTTTGGCCCGCGAGGTGAAGCAGTTGAGGAACCGGAGCATTCCGTATGTGAAGGTTCAGTGGACGAATCACGAGGAGCGCGAGGCTACTTGGGAGCTGGAGTCTGCTATGCGTGAGAGGTATCCGCAGTTGTTCGCGGATGGTGTGTGTGTAAGTTTCGGGGACGAAACTTCTTGTATGGTGGGAGTGATGTGAGAATTCGAATTTTTTAATTTTTTTGTGAAATTTGAATTCTGTGTACCACTCCCCTTTTGCTGTGTATTTGATCCGTATTTGTAGATAAATACATGTATAGTTATATATATATGTATATATATATATATATATATATATATGTATATATGTTGTATTTATTGAGTATTTTATTGTTTATGTTTCGATTTCGGAGAGAGAACGGCTTAACGGCGCAATTCGGAGTCCGTTTTTGATAATCCAAAATAATAGGTTCGATGTCTCGGCAGTGTTGAACGCGATGGCGGGATCCGTTTCGACATGCGACGAACGGATTGAGAGATATCGCGAGTTCTTCGCTGAGGGGTCGTAGTGTACATTTTGCTGTTTTGTGATCTGGACCCTATTTCACGCACCGTTTTGCGTGAGATTGATTGTGGAGGGGTGTCTGGGCATTTTGTTCCTGTTGTGAGGGACCCGGGGGCTATTTGCTGTGTTTGAGGGACTTTTGTGCAAAATACCATTGTGTATTATGTGCTTTGTGGGTGTGTGAGTGGAGAGAGAGAGAGAACTCTCTTCTTCTTCTTCTCCCTCAGCTCCTAGAGGTGCCTCTCCTCTCCCCAGCCCCTCTGCCATCTCCCCGAGTGCCGCCGGCCGCCGCCGACCACCCCTGGCCGGCGCAAACCCCGGCCAACTCCCTCTCTCCCTTTTCTTCTTCTTCTCCTTCTTCTTCTTCTTCTTCTCCTTCCCTGCGGTGTGCACCCAGGGTGAACCTACGCCGAAGCTCCCCCTAAGGTGGCACGACCGCCGGCGACCAACCCCGCCGCCGGGAACTGCCGCCGTGCGCCGCCGAGCTGCCGCCAGCTGCTGCTAGGGCAGCTGCGGGCCGAGGCTTCTGGACCCGAGCCGCCGCCGCCTCCCACCGCCTTGGAGGGTGCGCGTCGCCACCCTCTGGTCCTCCGGCGCCGTCGCCTTCTTCCCCGACCGCCGCCGTGCCGCCGGAGCGCCGCCGCAGCCGCCGCGGGCTTAGCTTGGACAGCTAGGGCAGCCGCGGCCGAGCTCTCTCCGCCGCCGCCGTCGTCGGGTTTTGTTGTCGCGTTCACCGGCATCCCGATGTCCGGCGACCCCCTCTTGCCGGTGCTCGTGTCGCCGCCGGCTGCCGTCGCCGTCCGTTGCCGCACCACCGTGCCCTAGCCAACCCGAGAGTGGGCACTCTCCCCGCGCCGCTGCCGCCGCTTCCTGCCGCCGGCTGAGGTGAGCACCCTCTTCCTCACCACCCCCACATCCGACCCTGGCCGCCGCGCGCCGTGCATGTCGGCCGGCAACCGGCCGGAGCTTGCTGCTCCGGCCAGGGTCTTTTTTTGTCTATTGTTGGCTGCATGCTAGGTGTTTTTTGAGCTTTCTGTTGCCTCCCGAAGCTCGGGAAGGTGAGCACGATGATCGCAGCGACGCGCTGATCATCATGCTCACCTTAGTTTTCTATTTGGATGTGCCGTTTCGCTGTTCGGCCTTTATCGAGCAATTTTATCGCATGTATCCAATATTTTTATGGGTTTTCTGTGCTTGCGACTGGTCCTGTCGCAGTGGGGCTATGAGCACGGCCTCCGTTACGTCGTTACCTATCCGCTGGTGCTTGCAGAAGGTCGTGATGCTCGAACGGCCTTAATTATGCTTGTTATGTATGTAAATGTTGCTTGTTTAGGGTTCTTTGTGATTGTGGCAGCATTGCGACACTGCGGGCAACAAGGGCATGACCCTTGAGACCCTGTGGACTGGTTGTCCAACCCCTTCGCCCTTCGCGGAGATCCGGATTTATTTCCGATGCATTTTTCGTTGAAATAGTCGGCGAAACGCGTGTTTCTAGTCGTGCGACTCACTTGCTATTTTTGTGAGTGACTTGGCTTTATCATTTAGCCTTATTGGCTGTTCCTCATCGCTGTCCCGAAGTTCTGAGGATAGCAGATGAGCGACGAAGGGTTCCGGTACCAAATCGGTATTTTTCGGGAACCGGGAAGCCGTTTCGGGTGCGTTTGTGTTCGTGGCACCCCGAGCTTGTGCTCGCTGTCCCGCCACTCTGTTTTGGTGTGTTTGGGGACAGCGGAGGACTTGGTTTGGCTGTTGGTACCCCTGTGGGGCTTAGCGTGGTTTCGAGATCGTCCCGGCGGGTTTCCTGGCGATTCGTCGGTTTCGGGATGTGAGAGCTATGTATTTAGTGTCGACTTGGTGGACCTTGACCCTGTGAGTCTTTCGTAGGTCCTGTCACGGTTCCCGAGAGCCGTCAGTGTTAGGCTCTAGCTTTCCTACAGGTGGGTACTTTGATCCGGAGTCGGTTCAGTGGACTACGGTGATACCTTTCTATCCCTTCTCTTGCATTTCAGTTATTAGTTCACTTAACTCCCGTTGACTCTACTTATGTGTGCTTGGATAGTAGAGTAGTTGTGGTTTGCATGATTATTGAGACGACCTCGTTGGTCGGCGGTGATCGCCTATTGTTCCGAGCGATACTCATATATTGGCTTATCAGTTGCTTCACGGCTCGTTGCCGTTCTGTGGATTGAGCATTCGCATCGATCGTCACAGCTCTTCTAGCACCTCACGTATGCCAGCGGTCTGATCCACCGTTTGGGCTTCTTTTTCGAAAAAGGGTCGCGCGTATAAGTCGACCCGTGAGCCTCGACGTAGTGCGTCTGGTAGGTTTTAGTGCAGAGAGTTGAGCAGGTTGTGACAGTGCCAGGGATACGTCCCAGTGGCTATGGATTGGGTTTACTTTGTGGTTATCTCCATTGATGCATATACTATTTGCTTGCAGTAGCATAGTTGTTCAGTTGTATATCAGCCTCATACTTACTTGTGCTACTGTTTACCTTATCTATCTTTTTGTTGACCCTCGTGCCGGTGTATACACCTCGCCTTCGTCGGCTTGCGGTACCCACTGGGAGGGGAGACATGTTTACACCCCCCGCCCTCGTTGTTGTTTTCAGGTGAGCAGGGTAGTGAGAGTCGGGACGCAGCGAGGCACGCCTAGTTAGTGGTACTAGAGGTCCCGACCTGTGAGGCTTTTCTCTTCAGATTTGGTTATCATCCTTGTCCTTTATCAGTTAGTTATGGATGTGATTCAGTTACACTGTGGTTGTTTTGTCTAGCATGCTATGGTTTTAGTACAGTTACATTTTGGAGGTGTGGATTGCGTGCTTAGATCTCGTGGATCTAGTTTAGCTTTTATATATGGATTACATGCTTAGACTTTTGGATGTCGATGCTTTTGGATCTATCATTGTGGTTTTATATCGCAGATCTTGGATTTCTACCCCTCATGGTAACGTTTTCAAATAAAGGTTTCTGTGTGGAAAACAGTTTTCAAATGGATTTCCGATCGATCGACTTTTGGGATTTCAAAAGAGAGTTCTCGTGTGGAGAACGGTTTTCAAAGGATCTTTAAATGTTTGAGATTAGGATTTCAAAATAAAGCTTCTGGATAAGGAGCAATTTTTTAGAATGATCTGTTGTTTGTACATCGCATCATCCTTCGCCTAAGGACTTGCTTAGATTCATACAGGTTTAAGGACTGTTAGCTGTATGAATCTTGTTGTGTTGTTGTGGTTTGTGTGATGAATGAATGATGGTTGTGATCCTGTTGTATGTTGTGTACGCCATGCAAATACAGGGGAGGCTCTGTCCGTGTGCACAGTGGACCCTGTATTTGTGGCGGGTCTGTACGTGGCGCGGGCTAGGCTTTCAAAAAAAAAAAATGGCACGTATTTTCGCTTCTAAAACTAGCCCGGGGCGTGACAGAATCTGCTCAACCTTATTCTCTCTCAATGCGTAAAAGCTCTTTACAAATGAGACAAAAATTGAATCGGCTGAAACTAGTGCCGAGTTAATTATATTTCATTAAGTGAAGTGTTTGGAAGTTACAAGAAAAAGTGCTAGAACTCCAATTACAAAGAACTAAAGGCTAAAAACTCTGAACTAAAAGATAAAAACTTCTAAAATTAATAGCTATTTTGAGAAAATTTGTAGACGCTAGGAATGAAAAAAAAAGATTAAAAATAGCGGTCTTTTTTCTCGAAAAAAAAAATCACTCTTAAAAGGTAACTTCTCGCTATTTATAACACTTCTGCCAATTTTCAGTTAATCCTGCGGTTATTGAATAGTTCACTTTGTGGGGGACCACGTCTTTTTTAGTTACGAAGTCACTCCCTCATCTTCCAAACCATTCCTTCCCAAACTCGTCTTCCAAACCGTTCCTGCCCAAAGTCCATTCGTCTTTGGGCTTTCTTTCTCGGCTTTTGGCATACCACGTGTTATCTCTCTATTTGACCATGTAAGTCGAGCCGACTACTAGCTGGCACCACATTTTTTTTGAGCCAATAATGCCCTTCATTAATCCTAACTTGTCATTTCACATTAATGCTATCATCATCATCAAAAATCCTTTCGGTAGCAAAAAGTCTTCATATTCTCCACCATCTTTTCAACCTTAGGTTTCTGAGCTCTTTTTCTTTTTCTTCTCTTAGACTCTTCGGTCCATCTTTTTCCTTCTCAATGGCCCCTACTTGGATTCCTCCTTTTCGCTAAACTCCTAAGGTTGATTTTCACCTTCATATACCATCTGATGAGGATTCTTCTCGCTTCATCTTGGGCTCTTCCTTTGTAGAGAACCCAGACAAGGATATATTTCCTTTTTGGGTCGAGGGCGTACCCTTAAGGGCGGACACCATCTATCTACAATCTTGGTTTTCTTCAAAATCTCCAGAAAAAAGTCTTCGCACTTGGCCCATAATCTCATATGCTTACATTACTTGGCTTGACCGAGTTCAAAAAGTTTACGATGTCCTGCGGAAGATAATTGGGATTTTTTAGGTGATTTAACTCTCAAGGACGCCTCTCAAACCGACAACCTTATTCTTGCCTCTGCCTTGATTTTCTGGTCTTCGGCTATAATGTCACGCCCCAAGGTTCTTTTGTAAAATCCTCTTTATGAAAACCAATGAAAAACGTATGTATTTTTTATTAAAACAACCACCAAAGAACACCCCAAAGCGTGTACAGATCCGTCACATGGATAGAGACTCTCCTGTATAAACGGACGTAGTCTCTCCTGTACATGCACGACATAGCACCTGAAATACAACATCAACCATACATACAACCATAACAATAACAAATAGGTAACGGAAGGATGAATACAACTAAACATCTATCAACAGGTAGATAATCAACGAATACTAGGAATCAATAATTATCCACAAGTATGAATCACCTAAAACAGATAAATATAAATCCACAATTATTAACCAACAATTTATGAATTAATAAAATAATGGAAACTAAATTAAAAAAAAAATATGAACCAAAAGCAGATATATGATAAGTCATCAACGAATCAAAGTTCGGGACACATCTATCTAGTATCATCCTCACACACCGTCCTAACCCTCACCTCCTATGTCACCTGTAAAAATAGAGGAAGTGAGAAACATGTAAACATATTTTTCAGTGGGTACTACAAGCCGACAAAAGCAAGTTGTACTCACTGACAAACAAGAGATATAATATAATCAACAAGTATGAAGCGAGATCGTATAATCAACAAGTATGAAACGAGATCAGATAGTCAACATGTATGAAAAGAGATCATCTACTCAACAAGTATGATGCGACATCATATAATCAACACATATGAAATGAGATTCATGTAGTCAACATGTATGAACAGATAAATCAGATACAGTAGCATTAATAAGCTGGAAGGAAATAATCAACTATCAATGGATATATATATATATATATATATATATATATATATATATATATATATATATATATATATATATATAATTGGGCTGGGATACTATTAATAGTACTTGGGCTCTTTTGCTATCGAGTTTTTAATTATTGGATGAAAAATTATAGGGTTATGATGATAGTGGTTCCCTAGGGTTGAGTGGGTAGTTGGTTGAATAGTATGATCTAAAGGGTGGAATTGATTAAAGTGTAGATCCAACGGCTAAAAAATCGATAGCAAAAGAGCCCAAATACTATTAATAGTATTCCAGCTCAACTCTCTCTCTCTCTCTCTATATATCTATATATATAACCGCTACTGTAATAGAAAATAAATAGCAAATACCTATCAATCGGACGAATAGTCCAAACAAACCCAATCAATCCGCCATGTTGGTCCAAGGACCTCAGGCAAAGCCACATCCTGCTCACCCACCTGGCATATAACCCCATTGTAAAATATCTCGCATAGGGCTCATGGCTCGTATGTATGACCACTTCTCCAGAAAAAACACCCCCTTATGGTGGATCAAGCAGCTGTATATATGAAATGCTCATGAGCTATGGCGATCGATGCTATACACTCAATAGCCAATCGTTGGCAGATAGCCGAGAGAGAATCTACAAAAGTCACCAACCAATCAGATCAACATCTCAAAGATATCACAATATCACCAACCAATCAAGTCAACTATATGACAGGGTCATCTACTATAATCATGCAATAGATAACAAGGTGTTACCAACCACAAGGTCAGCTAACGTCACTAGTGATGTAATATCATCCAACCATAATGGAACACCGCCCTGCAGCTAAATCATAATAAATATGAGACTAAAGCAAGGAGTCCGGCTACTATGCTATCAATAGCACCAAGCACTTGGTGCTACCAAGTTTTCTACCATTAGATCTCCCCCTTTGACTATTTCCCCCCGTTAGATCATGCTATTCAACCAATCACCCACTCAACCCTAGAGGACCACTATCATCCTAACCGCACATTCCTTAATCCAAGGGCCGAAAACTTAATAGCACCAATGACTTGGTGCTATTAATAGTATAGTAGCCTAGTTCCTAAAGCAAGTGTAGAGCAAATAAGTTACAAAGTCAAATGGTTTACACGAGCTTAACAAGTATCAAAGAGCGAAGGATCCCGATCTAAAGAAAAAGGTGTTTGCATATAGAAAATGAAAATTTTAAATTCAATAAAAGATCAGAAAAAAGCTATTTTCTCAAATTGGAATAGTTTCCAGCGAAACAAAATCACCACTTTCATAGTCTGGCAGTGCCGAAAGTTTTGGCAACGTCTATTTTTCGATTCTGTGCTGTAATAGCACGATTTAAAGTGAAAGACGACAAATTGTAAAATCAGAAAAAATAGGTATTTTTGAAAAAGGCGTGACATTTTATATATCGAATCATACGAAACTTGGCAGGGAGGTGGCACTGTGCAATTTATGCGTGCTGGTGAGGGCTGAGTGTAAAATTTTGAGTTTGGAGGGATTTATGTGCAATTTGGCAAAACTATATAAAATACAATCTAGGTTTTCTAAACCCTATTCCCTCTCCTCTTCTCCCTTCACCCACCCAGCCGCCAACACCCACTCTCGTACCCCCTGCCGGCGCCTCCCCGACCTCCAGCAACTAGCTCTGGCCACCGGACCTGGTATTCGGGATGTGAGTTAAGTGATCTTTTGTAGGTCTCGGGTGGTGTTTAGGAGCATATTCGGAGTCGTAGATGCTTCATTGACTTTAAGGTGGGTGCTTCGATCTGAAGTCGACAAAGTGGTGCCTGCTCGGTGATTTCTCTCTCTATCATCACCTTCTTTGATGTGGCCACCATCACTGTCTTCGCCCCCATGGTACCATCATCTCTTCGGCTCTTAGCCCTGAAAGTGAATCGAGTTTGACGTGAGTTTGGATCGAAAGGCGGATCTCGCCTATACCAAGTTCATAAAGAGATTCGCTAGCCGCGGTAGGACGCCTCTAAACCCGGCGAGCAAGGAAGAGCACATCGCCTTTCTATTATATTGATTGTACCATAACTTTTTCTGCATCCGGTCCTAGAAGATCAACTGAGACTTCGTTTCGATTGCTGTCGCTTTGGCCAACTGTGAAGAACTTGCTCTCAGTTCTTACTTCCTTTCCTTTTTATACTGAGAGATTTTTGAATGGATCAAGTCGTGCACAAAAAGGAGAGTGGGGTCATCATCGATTCTAGCTGTGGAGTATTCTGGTTTCTTCATATTTACCTCCGGCTATATTTTTCCTTTCTCTACCGAATGCCGCTTGATCCAAATTCGTTTTGGCAGTTCGATACTTATGGGCTTGCACTAGGCTGTCTAGAAACTCTTACTCATGGGGAACCTTTCGACTTCTCAAGATATTTTCAAGTTTCTTTTAATCCAAAAGGAGTCGGCCCCTTGAATGCTGGGATTCTTTCGGAACGCGGTCAATCGATCCCTACTAGTTTAGAGAATGTTTTGAGTACATTCGCAACCAAGTCGATTCCCCGAAAGTGACCAAGCACATCGAAGTGTAGTACTCCTTTTTGGCAGCTCGAGATCTTCGCATCGGCTTGAAGAGCTGATCGAAGCTTGTGCCGAGCACGGAAGTATTATGTCTGTATTTCATAGCTCGACAATTTGGTTTAGTTCATGTGCTTCGGCTCCACTAAACTTTTTTTACTGCCAATACCTCCCGGTCTTGCCTAACTACTAAGAGAGTAGCCGAAGTTGACCGCATTTCGGTCATAGGAAAGCACTTAAAGCGAAACTTCATTCCCGTAGTTTTTCAGCCGACTAGACTGGGAACCTTTGACTGTAGTATTTTGGACCTCAGTAGCTAGGTGTGGTTGCAGTGTGGGTAGCTGGTCAGCATGTCTGTAGAGTGCCGGACTGGATTGGAGCCGTTTTGATGCAAAATGGATGCAAAAACAGACTCGGGATCGAAAAACCTGCTAAAACTAAAGTTTCAAGAGGTTTCGGACGCCTAGAAGGAGTTTAGGGCACTCGAAAGTCCTATACAAGCTTTGGCTGTGATTCGAATCCGAGTTCGGGACGCTCGAAAGTACTATAGGAATCCGAATGTGAGTTGGTGATGATCTGACCATTGCTTCGACACGTGCGTAGTGACTCACTAGAGTTCGGGCAAGGAGGTCCAGGCGCCCAAAAGTAGCGGGCGGAGCTACGAATGATTCGGGCTTCTCAACCGGACGGCCGCAGGTGTGAAGCAGCCACTTCTACGACGGGTTCGGATGCCCGAAATGTCGGTTTTGGGCGTCCGAGAATGCATATTTGAGCTAAGGTGCGTTATTTCTAATTTTTTGAGGGCTGGGCTGCAATTGTACATCATCTATAAATGGTCGAGGAGAGCTTTACACTCACTCTTTTTCCACTCCCTTCCGCCTGAAGCCTCCATTAACATAGCTTCTTCCTTCCCTTTCCTTCTTCTTCCTCTGCTGGAGCTGAAGCAGACAACTTCATTGGTGAGAGGCTGGAGAAAAGCCTTCTTTGCTGTGATGCACTATCTGTCGACGCTTTGCCGTCGACGGAAGCAACGACGCATCGGTGATCACGACGGAAAAGCCTTGAAGACGGCGATCTTCCACTTGCATTTAGCTGTCAGCGAAAAAAAGGAAAAAGGCAGCCACCCGCTAGCACATCAACAACAACAACACCCACGATTTGCCGTCAGTAGAACAGAAGAATTGGTGGTCATTCACTTGACGTTTACCGTTGTAGAAGAAAAGAATGGCGATCACCGGCCGGTGGTTAGCCATTGGTGGAAGAGAGAAAATAGTGATGAACTGCTTGATACTTAGCTCTCGGCAGAAGAAAGGAACTAGTGATGAACCACTTGGCGCTTAGCTCTCGGCGGAAAAGAAAAACTAGTGATGAACCGCTTGGCTTAGCCATTGACGAAAGGGAAGAGCAACGATCATCTGCATGACATTTTACCGTCGGCGGAAGAGAATAATGACTGTCATCCGCTGGCGCATCAATGATCACGAGAAGCATCAGGCCGACACATTGCCGTTGGCCAACGAGAAGAAACACTGCTGAGTCGGCCTTGATTTTAGTCGATTCGCAATTGATCTGATCAAATTAGGAACAAGTTGGGACCTAATTACATTTAATAAGGTGTTTTATGCTCTATTTAACTAAATTAAAATCGAGCTAGCAACTTGGATTTGGATCCTAGTTTACTTTTGACTGCTATGGTGCACTCAATTTGGTCTTAATTCGGACCTAAATGTAGTTTTGAGTTTATTTTGGACTCACAAAACTCATATTGGACTCTTGAACCTATTTGATTCATTGCCATGATGGATTCGACATGGGCTATTTTGAATTTGATTCCTTATGTAAACCTCTTTTTAAAATCTGAATGATTATGGATTTGAAAATAAAATTTGATTTAGTTTATAAACTTAAACCAAATTAAACTCAACTGAAAATTGAATTAAAATTCCAAGAGAAATTCAAATTCAGAACTCAAATTCCAATTTAAAATTTGAATTGAAGATTCAAATTCAAATTTAAACTAATTTCCTATCTAAAACTAAAATTCAGACAAAATTAAACCAAAAGCATAATCAGAAAATCAAATAAAATTGAATTCAACTTAAATCTGAAACTTAAATCTAAATGCAAAGCTAAATTTTGATATTCAAATTTATGATCAATGTTCAAATTCAAATATAATCCTGAATTCTAACAATCCAAATTCAAATTTAAAATCAAACCAAATCAAAATTCAAATCAAAATTTAATCAACCTAAAAATCTAACTACCCTAGCGCAAGTGGCAAAGAGCTTGGTGGTTGGTACCCGAGGTCCCGTGTTCGAATCCTAATTGATTCAAATTTCCAGCTAAGTTTATTTCTAAAAGAAATAAACGAAGCGGGTAGCGTGCTAACTTTCTCTCTTAAAAAAAAATAAAATCTAATTAAAACGTAAACATAAAATCTAAAATTCAAATTCAAAATCTAATTTTGAAACCAAATTCAAAACAAAATTTAAATTTAAGCTCAAACTTAAAATGCAAAGTTAAACTTAATTCAACATAAATTAAAATTTCAAACCTAAAATGAAATTAAATTCGACCTCAAACTCAAAACTAGAATTAAAACTCAATTTAAAATCAAAATTTAAATTTTAAATTCAAATTTAAAATTTACATTTAAACTTCACGAAACTAATTCAAATGAAAACTCAAATTTTAACTTGTAACCCAAGTTTGTAAACTTTAGCTTTCAAATTCAAATGTCGCCAAATCAAATCCAATTCCTGCACTTGCATTTCACCTACATGCGTTTGAAATTCAAATCCAAGTCCAGTTCTACCCATACTCAAATTATATTGGTCCAATCTTAACCTCAGGCCAGACTTTAATCTAATCCAAAGCACAACATGTTCATGTGGTCCAAACCCGATCGAAATCAAACCTGGACCCAAGTTATATGGGCCTCGTCCAGCCCAAATCATATTTACTCTATATGGGTCTCATCCAGCTCAAACTATATCTAAAACATCTATCGTATATATACCTATACATTATTTCTCATAGGCTTTGCCACATGGCATTTTCTCCTTCACCCTTACCTTCTCCTCCCCCCCCTTCCCACTCCCTGATGCTTCGCCTTTCCACCCCCATCTCCGCCCGATATTTCGTCTTTCCACCCGCCCACTTTTCAATTAATACGTTCACACCTATACATTATTTTTCATAGACTTTGCCACATGGCATTTTCTCTTTTACCCTTGCCTTCTCCTCTCCCCCTTCCCACTCCCTGATGCTTCGCCTTTCCACCCCCATCTCCGCCCGATATTTCGTCTTTCCACCCGCCCACTTTTCAATTAATGCGTTCACACGATCTATTGTCATTTAAACTAATTGCTTTCACAAGAAAAAATAAGTAAAATGAGATCTCTTCATATTCTTTTTTCTCATATTATTTGTACTTATTGAAAAAATTTTAAAATTTGTATTTTATCAATTTTATGCCTTTTATAGTATTAGCCTGTCGCAATGCGCGGGTTACTTCATAACTAATAAATTAACATGGTCAAACTAGATTATATTCTAGTTCAACCTAATTTCCTAGCACATACAACTAGGGTCAATCAACCCTCTATTCAAACTATATTATATCCTAAAATATATATTTAGAATTTGGTCAAATCAACTTTTAGCTTAGTACATATAACTAAGATAAAAAAATCAAATGAAACCTAATTAGGTTCTGACGTAATAGAACCTAATCAAATCAAATTGGACTCTAATACATATAATTAGAGTTTAATAAAATCAAATTAAAATCTAATATATATAATTAGAGTTTAACCTAAATGAAATTTGGTTAATCCTAACAAATTTCCTTGGAACTTAGCCATCTTTCACCCTAGGGTGAACTCAAATCAAATTAGATTGAACTCCAATACATATAATTATAGTTCAATGAAACCAAATTAGACTCTAATGAATCTAATTAGAGTTTAATGTAAATCAAATTCAACTAAGTACTAACACATATATTTAGTACTTAGCCATCTTTCACCATAGGGTGAGCTCAAATCTAATTGGACTCTAATACACATACTTAGATTTCAATTAAACTAAATTAGACACTAATACATATAATTAGAGTTTAATCTAAATCAAATCCAACTAAGTCCTCACACATGTACGTGGGATTAGCTATCTTTCACCTTTTGGTGAACTCTAATCTGATTGGTCTCTAATACATATAATTAGAGTCTAATCAATTCAAATTTAATTAACCGCAACACATATACGTAGGATTTAGCCAATATTTTATCTTAAATAATATGATTGGGTAAAGGCAAAATAGAATTGGACTCTAAAATATATACTTAGAGCCCAATAAATTCAAATCTTGATTAGACTATAATACATATACTTAGAATTTAATCTCCAATAGGTCCTACTATATATATAATTAGGATTTGATCAATTCAAATTGAATCCAACTAAGTCCTAATATATATATACTTGGATTTAATTAATTTTTCACCTTAGGATCGACACATTGAGGCTCTAAAACATATATTTAGGATCCAAATATTTTAATTTGATTAATCTTAACACATAAAATTAGAGTTATTTCAACCTCAGAATATATAAATAGGGAGGTGCAATCAAAATCAAACTTACTCAACTGCCATGTCGTTAAAATAAGCAATCCAAATCCAATCGACCGCTATGTCTTTAAACCAGGCTATTCAAGTCCAATCGACCGCTATCCCGTTAAACTAAGCGCGTTTTTTTAATATTTATACTTTATGTATGTACAGTATAAAAATTATCTTGCAGTCTGGTTAAGCCATGTAATGTCCCAACAATGTATATAATAAAAATTATCTTGCAGTCTATTTCATCATCAATATTTTGAAGGTTTTTTTAATCTAAGGTGCCACAATCTTATAGGACACTATTTGAAAGAAAATATTGCACTATCGGGAGAGAATGTTGCATTCTTTCCTCTTATCAATTATATTTATTTTTTTGTTTTGTAATAAATGAAGATTCTTTTTACTCGAGAAAGGTACATGTAATTATAACTTGGCAGTTATACTTTTCAAAAATATTGCTATTTTATTTAATGCACAATACAATTTGATTTGTAGAAAAGAAAGAGCGTAATATACTTATCTAAATAGTGATCTTCTAATAGTGCAACTTTTAAACAAATAGTGTAAATATTTGTATAAACAATGCAACATATGTATCATTTATATACATATTGCATCATTTTTTTAATATATTGTAATATATAATCCTATTTGTACATGATTTACCACAGTATTTGTAATTTACTGTATAAGTTGTATAGTATTGTTTAAATTATGCAAATATTGCATCATTTTATACAAAAGTTTTATTATTTACATAAAATATCACACTATTTGGAAGAAAATAATGCATTATTAGAAGAGAATATTGCATTCTTTTGTCTTACAATTTATATTTAGTTCTTTTGTTTTGAATTAAATGATGACTCTTGTCTCTTGAGAAAAAATATATGTAATTATAACTTGACAATTTTACTTTCTAAGAAAGTTGACATTTTATTTTAATATATAATGCAATTTAATTTGTAGAAAATGAAGAGTGTAATATACTCATCTAAATGGTGCAACATTCTCTTCTTGCAGTGCAACTTTTAAACAAATTGTGCAAATATTTGTATGAAGGTGCAACATATACATGTTTATACACATATTTCATTATTTTTATGATATTGTAATATATTATCCCATTTGTACATGATATACTATATTATTCATAATTTACGATATGAATTGTGTAGTATTTTATAAATTATACAAATATTAGACAATTTTATACAAATGTTGCACAATTTACACAGATATTATACTATTTGGAAAGAAATATTGCATAATTTGAAAGGATATTGCACTATTTGAGAGATGTTGCATTCTTTCTTCTTTTTTTATTATTTAAATTTTTTTATTCATATGTTGGATGTGAATCTCGTTTTTCAAGAAAAAGATTTTTCAAGAAAAAGATATTACAATAATAACTTATTAGTTGTACTTTCCAAGCTATTTCAAATTCTAAAAAGTGGAATAGATTTGCAAAAGTGCAAAGTCAGTGAATTTTTCATGCAAAAAAGGCGCCCTTTTTTTTGTTGGTTTTTCGTTTTTTTTTATCCAAAACCAAACCAAAATTTTTGATTCAAAAATTTCTCCAATTAATTGACAGTCAAGACTAAATGAAATCACACTAAAATTGTTAGTTTGATTTGATTTTATGGTATCCATGCCCACCCCTAAAGAGAAAGGATGAGATAAAAAAAAGAAGGGAGATTAGGAGTGAGAGAAATAATGGATGGAGGAAGAGAAAGAATATGGTGTTTCAAAATTTTAACTATTGGAATGACAGTAGTTTCGGCAACTGATCGATGCTTCTGCAGAATGTTAGTATGAGTTGGAATCGTTTAGACGCGAAATTGACGTCACAAACAATTACTAACCGTGTTACATCTCAGCTGGAATAGTGTAGTTAACTAGTGCCTAAGGCACATTATAACAACTCCAACCACCTTAATTGGAGTTTTGTCACTGAGCTCTCAGCTGAAATGAACTCTTGCATTCTTTTGGCTGTAATATTCAACTATCATTTATTGACTTTTTATTTTTGTTAATTATCAATTATCTCTACCAATTTCATCCGAATGCAATAGACAATCTCATGATTAACTCATTTATGCTTTATGGTATTTTCTTAAGTAGTTTATCTAATTTAGTAGTATAAGAGATGCCTTAGATGAATGATGATTAGTAAGATAAGAAATATAATCCTCCTTGCCTTTTACTTTCTTACTTTTTTTTAGAAATTTTTAACCGTTATAAAAATGAGGCGAACAACAAATCATTTTTCTCATGCAATATCAGTTTTACTTCTTATCTGAAATTTTAAATTGGTATTGATAGAAATGACATGCCTCCATAAATTTAAATACGTTTTCAAGATAGATAGAAATAATATGTACGAAGCACTAATCCAAATTTATTTTTTGATGTATTTTATTACATGTATTTTTTATGTTAATTTCGTTGTGATGGTCACTGTAATATATTTTAGTGTTTTTAATTGACCGATAAATAAATTATTCAAGTAGTTATGATAACCTGGCAACTAATGTATAATTTATGTAAAAAAATTTATACAACATATATTATTACTGACTTTTATTGACCATAAACTCTTGGGTATCGTTTGGTTCGGGGATAAGCAATTATAGGTTATTCCTGGGATAGGTGTAATTGTTAGGATAAGCAGGAATAAGATCAATTTTACGTTTGGATGAAAATTAGATTTTTTTCGGAAATAAAAAAAATAATATTTGGATGGTTTGATTGGAATAGCAAGGATAAGAATAATCATAGTTTTAAAATAATGATATTTTATCTAATTAATTAGTACAAAATATTAATTAAGTAATAATTCAACTTACTTAATCTACTAATTAATTATGAATATTGCTAAAAAAAAACCCCTTAATATTAATTAATAAATTAATTGGTAATTAATAATTTAATTAATCACAAAATAATTTAATAAATTAATAAATAAAGTAGTTAATAATAATCAGATAATTAATTAAGAAAATAATTAAATTACTCAAAATATTAATTAATTAATCAATATAAGCATTAGTTATTGACTAAGTATACTAAATAATTAATTATTTAATTAGCAAATTAATTAAAATAATGAATTAATTACTCAAATAATTAATTAAATATTTATTAGAGTAATAAATTAAGTAGTTAATTACTCATCTAGTTAATTAGTAAATAAATTAATATATAAAACATTAATTAAATAATATTTTATTATAAATCTAGCTTGGATATTTTATTATTTTATTATTAATTAAATATATTATGTCTATATAATTTATGTTTAACTAAATTTATAATCTTAATTAAGTTTGGTATTAAGCTTGGAATAGCGCTATTCCGCCAAAAGGGTGGAATATTTAATCCCGGCTATTCCGGAATAATCGAGAATAGTGAAGTTTGACCGGGATAAAAAATTTCGGCCAAAAATCATTTCGTTTGGCAGAATAGCGGGGATAACTAAAGTTATCCTCGCTTAACCAGCCAACCAAACAGGGCCCAAGATGTTGCATTTGTAGTTGTTATGATAATTAGAAGAACAATGTTAATAACTTTTACTGGATGAAAAATATAATTTTGGTTGTGTTTATTTTGTTGCAATTCTTTTAATTTTAAATTCTTCATAATTATATATTAATTAACTGAAATATTATTTACTCGCAGCGAAGTACGGCTCTACGCTAGTAATTGTTAAAGTAGGAGTATATTTGTCCATCAAACTATAGTGCTTCATTAGCATAAAAAGATTAAAATTAATGATCAAAACCCTATGTACTAAATTAACATAATATTTTGATAATAAGAATAATTTTCCGAATGCCTTTCTATAGGCTTATTTTATCAACACCTATTCAAAAATCAAAATACTACCAATACCCTCGTAAATATTAGAAATATTCACAAATGTCATTACTTATAAAATTTCATACAAAATCGATAGATTAATTTATAAATTTTATTATATATAAGAACTGATATGAATGACTAATAATATGTGCTTGCCCTTTAAAGTATTGATTTGAAGTTGAAAAGTTTTATATACTAGTGATGAACCCGCGCTACACTGCGGATATATCTATCAAATTTTAGGAATCAATTTTTTTTTAAAAAAAGAACAAAATTTCGCTATATATTCATAATATATTCATATATACATTATAGATATTGTTAAGAGCAGACATATTATGAATATTGTCTCTATAACCTCTATCGCATCTATAAACATCGAAAAATGCTGACATATTATATATAATTCTTCATTGTTTGTATTCATAGTCTCCATCAGTATTTTTGGAACTACAAATATATGTTATAAATATTGTTAAGAGCAGACATATTATAAATATTATCTTCTGTGAGAATTCGAATTTTGGAAGTTTGAATTATGTGTTCCTCTCCCCTTTTACTGTGTATTTGACCTGTATATGTATATATATATGTATGGGTATATATATATATATGTATATATATAGTATATTTAGTGTAGTTTTATTGTTTTAAGTTTTGTTGCGGAGAGAGAACGGCTTAACGGCGCAATCCGGAGTCCGTTTCTAACGATCCAAAGTCTCGGCAGTGCTGAACGCGATGGCGCGATCCGTTTCGTCATGCGACGAACGGATCAAAAGTTATTCCATGTTCTTCGCTGAGAGGTCGAATTGTACATTTTTTGGTTTCGCGATCTGGACCATGTTTCACGCACCGTTTTGCGTGAGATTGCTTGTGGAGGGGTGTCTGGGTATTTTGTGCTTGCTGTGAGGGACCCGGGGGATTTTTTCTTTGTTTGAGGGGCTTTTGTGCAAATGTGCATGTGTGTATTAGTGTGTGTTGTGTGTGTGTGTGTAGAGAGAGAGTGAGATCTCTCTTCTTCTCTCCTCCCTCAACCCCAGCAGTGTGCCTTTTCTCTCCCTCAGCTCCCCTGCCACCTCCCTGTGCGCCGCCGACCGCCGCCGACCACCCCTGGCCGACGCAATCCCCGGCAAACCCCTTCTCTCCCTTTTTCTTCTTCTTCTTCTTCTTCTTCTTCTTCTTCTTCTTCTTCTTCTCCTTCCCTGCGGTGTGCACCCGGGGGGAACCCACGCCTGAGCTCCCCTGAGGTGGCACGACCGCCGGAGACCTGCCCCGCCGCCGGGAGCCGCCGCCGTGCGCCGCCAGCCTGCTGCAGCTGCTGCTAAGGCAGCTGCGGGTAGGGAGCTGGTGACCCGAGCCGCCGCCGCCTCCCGCCGCCTTGGAGGGTGCGCGTCGCCACCCTCCGGACCTCCGACGCCGTCGCCCTCCTCCCCGGCCGCCGTCGTGCCGCCGGAGCACCGCTGCAGCCGCCGCGGGCTCAACCTTGGCAGCTAGGGCAGCCGCGGCCGAGCTCGCTCCGCCGCCGCCACCGCCGGTTTTCTTTGTCGCGGTCACTGGCCACCCGACGTCCGGCGGGCCCCTCTTGCCGGTGCTCGTGTTGCCGCCGGCCGCCGCCGCCGTCCGTTACCGCGCCGCCGTGCCCTAGCCAACCCGAGAGTGGGCTTCCTCCCCGCGCCGCTGCCGCCGGCTGAGGTGAGCCCCCTCTTCCTCACCTCCCCCGCACCCATCCCTGGCCGCCGCTGGCCGTGCATGTCGGCCGGCAGCCGGCCGGAGCTTGTTGCTCCGCCCGGGGTCCCTTTTTGCTTTGTTTGGGCCGCTTGCTTGTGTTTGAGCTTCCCGATGCCTCCCGAAGTCCGGGAAGGTGAGCACGATGATCGCGGCGATGCGCTGATCATCATGCTCACCTTAGATTTCGGTTTGGTTGAGCCGTTTTGCTGTTCGGCCGTTGTCGAGCTTTGTTATCGCATGCCTTCACTATTTTTATGCAATTTCTGTGCTTGCGACTGGCCCTGTCACAGTGGGGCTGTGAGCACGGCCTCCGTTACATCGTTACCTATCCGCTGGTGCTTGTGGAAGGTCGTGCGGACGTACGAATTGCTCGAACGGCCTAAATTATTGCTTGTATGTATGTAATTGTTGCTTGTTTGTTGACTTTGGCGATTGTGGCAGTGTTGCGACACTGCGGGCAGCAAGGGCATGATCCTTGAGGCCCTGTGGACTGGTTGTCCAACTCCTTCGCCCTTCGCGGAGATCCGAATTTATTTCCGATGCGTTTTTCGATGAAATAGTCGGCGAAACGCGTGTTTTTAGTCGTGCGACTCACTTGCTATTTTCGCGAGTGACTTGGCTTCGTCATCTAGCCTCGTTGGCTGTTCCTCATCGCTGTCCCGAAGTTCTGAGGACAGCGAATGAGTGACGAAGGGTTCCGGTGTCAAATCGGCACTTTTCGGGAACCCGGGAAGCCGTTTCGGGTGCGATTGTGTTCGTGGAACCCCGAGCTTGTGCTCGCTGTCCTGTCACCTTGTTTTGGTGTGGTTGGGGACAGCAATGGACCTGGTTTGGCTGTTGGTACCCCTGTGGAGCTTAGTGTAGTTTCGGGATCGTCCTAGTGGATTTTCCGGGCGATCCGTCGGTTTCGGGATGTAAGCGCCTTGTGTTTTGTGCCGACTTGGTGGACCTTGACCCTGTGAGTCTTTCGTAGGTCCTGTCGCGGTTCCCGAGAGCCGTCGGTGTTAGGCTCTAGCGTTTCGACAGGTGGGTACTTTGATCCGGAGTCGGTTCAGTGGACTACGGTGATACCTTTCTATCCCTTCTCTTGCATTTCAGTTATTAGTTCACTTGACTCCCATTGACTCTACTTATATGTGCTTGGATAATAGAGTAGTTATGGTTTGCATGATTCTTGAGACGACCCAATTGGTCGGTAGTGATCGCCTATTGTTCCGAGCGATCCTCGTTGTGGTTTATCAGTTGCTTCACGGCTCGTTGCCGTTCTGTGGATTAAGCATTCGCATCGATCGTCACAGCTCCCTAGCACCTCACGTATGCCAGCGGTCTGATCCACCATTTGGGCTTCTTTTTCGGAAAAGGGTCGTTGAGTTTGGTTCCGACCCGTGAGCCTCGACGCAGGGCGTCTGGTAGGTTTTGTGCCGTTGGTTGAGCAGGTTGTGACAGTGCCAGGGATACGTCCCGGTGGCTATGGATTGGGTTTACTTTGTGGTTATCTCCATTGATGCATATACTAGTTGCTAACAGTAGCATAGTTGTTCAGTTATATGTCAGCCTCATACTTACTTGTGCTACTGTTTACCTTATCTATCTTTTTGTTGACCCTCGTGCCGGTGTGTACACCTCGCCTTCGTCGGCTTGCGGTACCCACTGGGAGGGGAGACATGTTTACATGTTCTCACCCCCAGCCCTCGTTGTTGTTTTCAGGTGAGCAGGGTGGTGGGAGTCGGGACGTTGCGAGGCACGCTTAGATAGTAGTTCTAGAGGTTCCGACTTGTGAGGCTTCCCTCTCCAGATTTGGTTATCACCCTTATCCTCTATCAATTAGTTATGGATATGGTTCAGTTATACTATGGTTATTTTGTCTAGCATACTATGGTTTTGGTACAGTTATATTTTGGATGTGCTTTCTTGCATGCTCTAACATTGTGGATTTGGTTTAGTATTGATGTGTGGATGCTAATGCTTTAGATCTATCATTGTTGCTTTATATCGCACATCTTGAATTTCTACCCCTCGTGGTAGTGTTTTCAAATAAAGGTTTCCGTGTGGAAAACAGTTTTCAAATGGAATTCCGATCGATCGACTTTTGATATTTCAAAAGAGAGTTCTCGTGTGGAGAACAGTTTTCAAATGATTCTTAAATGTTTGAGATTAGGGTTTCAAAATAAAGCTTCTAGATAAGGAGCAATTTTCTAGAATGATCTGTTGTTTGTGCATCGCATCATCCTTCGCCTAAGGACTTGCTTAGATTCATACAGGTTTAAGGACTGTTAGCTGTATGAATCTTATTGAGCTGTTGTGTTGTTGTGATAAATGAATGGTGGTTGTGATCCTGTTGTTTGTTGTGTACGCCGTGCAAATACAGGGGAGGCTCTGTCCGTATGTACAGTGGACTATATATTTGTGGCGGGTCTGTACGTGGCGCGGGCTAGGCTTTTAAAAAAAAAAAATGGCACGTATTTCCGCTTCTAAAACTAGCCCGGGGCGTGACATCTTCATAACCTCCATCGTATCTATAAATAACGGTAAGAGCTGACATATTATATATAATTCTTTATTAAAATAATTTAATATTAGCATTCATATGAAAAGTAAATCAACTTAGTCAAATAAAAAAAAAAACTATATTAAATAGTACCTAGGAGTGTCTTTTGGCATGCGGGACTTCATATAACGAAAATCAAGTAATATTGGAAAAAATAACAGTGTATTGAAGACTAGAACAAAAGAGGAGATGCAACAAATAGCTCAAAATATTTAAACCTGAATGGTCAAACAGAAACATAAATTTTAATACCATGACAAAATCAAAACAATATTACAATTCTCAGGAAGGGAAAGAAGCAAAACCGTCGCAATTAATACTTGTTGAAACAGTTGTGTGAAGGGTTGAACCGGCCCAATGAAACTGATAAGAAGCTCCTATGTCATGATGCCAACATATGTAAAAGAAAGAGGGGAACAAAGTAAATCTCAAATCATTATTTTTAGATGACCTAATGTAGTTCATGGTGTAAAATAAAGCCGAAAGCGTAAATACAATAAATTAGAAGTAATAAAATACATGCCAGAAAGATTATGCTACCAAAAAATACAGTAAATTCAGCTGAAAATTGGTGGATTTTTTTAACTTCTTCCTCCCAAGACATCATTACCTCTATACATTGGAAGTGTTCAAATATGAAGCAACTGCGTAAATTATTACTTGCTGAAATTAAGCAAGTATAAATCCTGACATTAAGCACAAACTGCGCCACTTTGTGAGGCCAAGTATAAATCCTGATGTTAGAGAATGCTTACAAATTAAGCAAAAGCTAAGTGTGAATATCGTAAAGTTGTCGGAGATCTAACAGAAATATTAGAAGTAATAAAATACATGTCAGAAAGATAAAGCTACCAAAAAATACAGTAAATTCAGCTGATAACAGGTGGATTTTTTAACTTTTTTTCCCAAGACATTATTACCTCTGTAGATTGGAAGTGTGCAAAGATGAAGCAACTGCCTAAATTATTACCTGCTGAAATTAAGCAAGTATAAATCCTGACATTAAGCACAAACTACGCCACTTCGTGAGAATGCTCGCAAATTAAGCAAAAGCTAACTGTGAACATCGTAAAGTTGTCGTAGATCTAACAGAAATATTTTCAAACAAAGAATCCAAATAAAACTCAAATTCCTACTCTAAACTAAATGCAACATGCAATTATTCATTCAACAACTTCAATTAGAAATAATCCATGCAACTTTAAATAGATAACATATATTGCCAGCAAATGGACATGGGTTCTTTCTAAACCCAAAAGCGAAAAGCCTAACATACCATATAGATATCCTAGACAGTTAGATCCATTCTATTCAATACCAGAAAGAGAGGTACAAGTAAAAGAGAGAACCATAGCTATGAGGGAAAGAAAGAAAGAGATTGAAAAAAAAATGAAACAAAAAAGATGAAGACAGAAAGAAATAAAACATGCCTTACAAAATTGAGGAGAAAAAAAAATTTACAAAATTTAAACAATCTTAAAAAAAAAAGTGTACAAAACAACAAGGCTCTGGTAAGTTGGACAGGCAATTCCTCTCGTGAGTACAGGGTAGTCGTAGGAGCAGTGGATTATTGAAAGTGGCTAATGTGCAACCACGGAGAGCCATAGCCGAACCCGCATAGTTACAGATTTAAATAAGCACATGAGCAACACCCACCAACGATAAGAACAATAGGAAGTGGTTGCCTATGAGCAGGCCGTCCAAACTTTCGGTTCTTCTAAGCCAACATTTTTCACACTTTCCCCTACTTATCATCATCGCCTCAAAGAAAAGCTAGAAAAATAGGCAGAAACACAAAAAAATCAACGAAATCAAGTAATATTGGGAAAATAACAATGTATCGATGTCACGCTCCGGGCTAGTTTTAGAAACGGAAATACGTGCCAATTTTTTTTTTTTGAAAGACTAGCCCGCGCCACGTACAGACCCGCCACAAATACAGGGTCCACTGTACACACGGACAGAGCCTCCCTTGTATTTGCACGGCGTACACAACATACAAACAGGATCACAACCACCATTCATTCATCACACAAACCACAACAACACAATAAGATTCATACAGCTAACAGTCCTTAAACCTGTATGAATCTAAGCAAGTTCTTAGGCGAAGGATGATGCGATGCACAAATAACAGATCATTCTAGAAAGCTGCTCCTTACCCAGAAACTTTATTTGAAACCCTAATCTCAATCATTCAAAAATTATTGAAAATCGTTCTCCACACGAGAACACTCTTTTGAAATCCTAAAAGTCGATCGATCGGAAATCCATTTGAAAAACGTTTCCCACACGAAAACCTTTATTTGAAAACGCTACCTCGAGGGGTAGAAATCCAAGGTATGCAATATAAAGCCATAAATAGAAAACAACATAGAAGGCTAGTAAGCACCATCATCCGAAAAGTCTAAGCATGCAATCCATGTAAAAGCTAAACCAAATCCACGAGATCTAAACATGCAAGACAAAACATCCAAAATGTAACTGAACCACATCCACAACTAACTGGTAAAGGAATAAAGGTGATAACCAAATCTGGAGAGAGAAGCCTCACAGGTCGGGACCTGTAATACCACTAACTAGGCGTGCCTCGCTGCGTCCCGACTCCCACCACCCTGCTCACCTGAAAACAATAACGATGGCGGGGGGTGAGAACATGTAAACATGTCTACCTTCCCAGTGGGTACCGCAAGCCGACGAAGGCGAGGTGTACACACCGGCACGAGGGTCAACAAAGAGATAGATAGGGTAAACAGTAGCACAAATAAGTATGAGGCTGACATACAACTGAACAACTATGCTACTGCAAGTAAGGTAATCATATGCATCAAAAGTGATAACCACAAATGTATACCCAATCCATAGCCACCGGGACGTATCCCTGATACCGTCACAACCTGCTCAACCATCGGCACATAACCTCCGCAGATGCACGTGCTAAGAGGCTCACGGGTCTGATGCACACGACCCTTTTCCGGAAAAGAACACCCCCAGGCGGTGGATTAGACCGCTGGCGTACGTGAAGTGCTAGAAGAGCTGTGACGATCGATGCGAATGCTCAATCCACAGAACGGCAACGAGCCGTGAAGCAACTGATAAGCCAATATACGAGGATCGCTCGGAACAACAGGCGATCAACACCGACCAACGAGGTCATCTCAATAACCATGCAACCAACAACTACTCTACTAAGGTAAGCACACATAAGTAGAGTCAACAGGAGTCAAGTGAACTAATAACGAAATGCAAGAGAAGGGATAGAAATGTATCACCGTAGTCCACTGAACCGACTCCGGATCGAAGTACCCACCCGTAGAAATGAAGAGCCTAACACCGACGGCTCTCGGGAACCACGACAGGACCTACGAAAGACTAACAAGGTCAAGGTCCACCAAGTCGACACTAAACACATAGCGCTCACAACCCGAAACCGACGGATCGTCCGGAAAATCCACCGGGACGATCCCGAAACCACACTAAGCTCCACAGGGGTACCAACAACCAAACCAGGTCCTCCGCTGTCCCCAAACACACCAAGACAAGGTGACAGGACAGCGAGCACAAGCTCGGGGTGCCACGAACACAAACGCACCCGAAACGGCTTCCCGGGTTCTCGAAAAATGCCGCTTTGGCACCGGAACCCTTTGTCACTCATCCGCTGTCCTCGAAACTTTGGGACAGCGATGAGGAACAGCCGACGAGGCTAAACGACAAAGCCAAGTCACTCGCGAAACCAGCAAGTGAGTCGCACAACTAAAAACACGCGTTTCGCCGACTATTTCATCGGAAAACGCATCGGAAATAAATCCGGATCTCCGCGAAGGGCGAAGGGGTTGGACAACCAGTCCACAGGGCCTCAAGGGTCATGCCCATGCTGCCCGCAGCGTCGCAACGCTGCCACAATCAACAAAGTCCCATAACAAGCAACAATCACACATAAATAAGCATAAAGAAGGCCGTTTGAGCACTCCGTTCGTCCGCACGACCTTCCGCAAGCACCAGAGGATAGGTAACGACGTAACGGAGGCCGTGCTCACAGCCCCACTACAACAGGGACAGTCGCAAGCACAAAAAATCTACAAAAACAGCCTCTACATGCGATAACATTGCTCGACAAAGGCCGAACAGCGAAACGGCTCACCAAAACAGAAAACTAAGGTGAGCATGGTGATCAGCGCGTCGCCGCGATCATCGTGCTCACCTTCCCGAGCTTCGGGAGGCAACAGGGAGGCCAGAACCATGCATGCGGCCCAAAACAGCTAAAACTTCTCCCTGGCCGGAGCAACTAGCTCTGGCCGGCTGCCGGCCGACATGCAAGGCGCGCGGCGGCCAGGGTCGAATGCGGGGGAGGTGAGGAAGGGGATGCTCACCTCAACCGGTGGCAGGAAGCGGCGGCAGCGGCGGCAGCGCGGGAAGAGAGTGGACTCTCGGGTGGCTACACGGCAGCGCAGGCAACAAACGGCGACGGCGGCCGGCGGCGACGCGAGCACCGGCAAGAGGAGGTCGCCGGACGTCGGGTGGGAGGTGACCGAGACAACTCAGGGCAACGGCGGCGGCGGCCAGAAGGTCTCAGCCGCGGGTGTCCTAGGAGCACAAGCGGCGACAGCGGCGGCTGCGGCGGCGCTCCGGCAGCACGGCGGCGGTCGGGAAGAGGTGGACCAGCGGCGGCGGTCTAGAGGGTGGCGGCGCGCACCCTCCGAGGTGGCGGGAGGCGGCGGCGGCTCGACTCACCAACCCACTGCCCGCAGCTGCCCTAGCAGCAGATGCAGCATCTCGGCGGCGCTCGGCGGCGGCTCCCGGCGGCGGGGCTGGTCGCCGGCAGTCGTGCCACCTCAGGGGGACCCGAGGCGCGGGTTCACCCTGGGTGCACACTGCAGGAAAGGAAAAGAAGAAGAAGAAGAAGAAAAGAAGAGAAAAGGGAGAGAGAGGGAGTTGCCGGAGTTCCCGCCGGCCAGGGGAGGTCGGCGGCGGTCGACGGCGCTCGGGGAGAGGGCAGGGGAGCTGAGGAAGTGGGGGAGCTGAGGGAGAAGAGAAGAAGAGAGAAACTCACTCTCTCTCCACTCTCACACACACACACACATATACACACACTTGTACAAATGCAAAAAGGCCCTCAAAACAAAAGAAATAACCCCTGAGTCCCTCACAGCAGGAACAAAATGCCCAGACACCCCTCCACATTCAAACTCACGCAAAACGGTGCGTGAAACAGGGTCCAGATCGCGAAACAAAAAAATGTACACTACGACCCCTCAGCGAAGAACTCACAATATCTCTCGATCCGTCCGTCGCATGTGCGAACGGATTGCACCATCACGTTCAGCACTGCCGAGACATCGAATCTACTATTTTGGATTGTCGGAAACAGACTCCGAATTGCGCCATAAACAATTCTCTCTCCGCCAACAAACTCAAAACAATATAAAATACACTAAAAATACACTATATATACATATATATATACACCTAAACATATATATATACGTATACAGATACAAAAACACAGTAAAGGGAGAGGAACACAGAATTCAAATTCAAAATAAAATTTTAAAAAATTCGAATTCTCACATCACTCCCACTATACAAGAAGTTTCGTCCCCGAAACTTACTCACACACCATCCGCGAACAACTGCGGATACCTCTCTCGCATAACCGACTCCAACTCCCAAATAGCCTCACGCTACTCGTGATTCGTCCACTGTACTCTCACATACTGAATGCTCCGATTCCTCAACTGCTTCACCTCGCGGGCCAAAATCCACGAAGGCACCTCATCGTAGCTGAGATCCTCCCTCAGCTGAACCGTCGTCGGGCTGATCACGTGAGAAGGGTCGGGGATGTACTTCCGAAGCATGGACACATGGAAGACATTGTGCACCCGAGCAAGACTAGGAGGAAGAGCTAACCGATAAGCCACTGGACCCACACGCTCAAGGATCTCGAACGGTCCCACGAAATGCGGACTAAGCTTGCTCCGCAATCCGAACCGCTTGATCCCTCGAGACGGCGACACCCTGAGCAGCACATGCTCACCGACCTGAAACACTAGGTCACGTCGTCGCTGGTACGCGTAGCTTTTCTGCCGGCTCTGCGCAGTCAGCAGCCGCTGCCTCGCACTGCGAATCCTAGCCTCTGCGTCCTCCAACAGGTCAGGCCCGATCACACGACGCTCACCCACGTCATCCCAACAGATCGGAGATCGATAATGACGTCCATACAACGCCTCGTACGGTGCCATCCCAATGCTCGCCTGAAGCTGTTGTTGTAGGCGAACTCCACCAAAGAAAGATACTTGAACCATCCCTCACCATAGTCCAAAACGCATGCCCGGAGCATATCCTCGAGACTCTGGATGACTCGCTCCGACTGCCCATCACTCTGAGGGTGGTAAGCTGAGCTGAAGTTGAGCTTCGTTCCCAGAGCCTGCTGCAAGCTCCTCCAGAACTGAGAAACGAAGCGAGAATCCCGATCCGAAACGATCGACACTGGCACTCCATGCAGCCTGACGATCTCATCCAAGTAGAGCTGCGCCAGTCGATCCCGAGACCAAGTCGTGTGTACCGGTAGGAAGTGAGCTGCTTTCGTCAATCGGTCCACAATAACCCACATCGCATCATGACCTCGTTGAGAACGAGGCAACCCGGTGACGAAATCTATGGTGATCTGCCCCTACTTCCATACTGGTACAGGCAACGGTTGAAGCTTCCCTGCTGGTCGCTGATGCTCAGCCTTCACCTGCTGACAAATCAAACACTGTGCCACATGCTGAGCTACATCCATCTTCATGCCAGGCCACCAGAAACTCTGCTTCAGGTCGCGGTACATCTTCGTCCCTCCAGGATGAACGGTGTACGGCGACCGGTGTGCCTCAGTCAAAATCTCTCGCCACAAATCCTGATCACTGGGCACACACCTCCGTCCTCGAAAACGAAGGGAACCATCAGCATGAATCGTGAAGTCACCATCTCTGCCCTGCTCGGCCTCTACTCGCACTCTCTGCAAGTGCGGGTCCATCAGCTGTCCACTGGAAATCCGGTCAGACAAGGTGGGCTGCACCACCAAAGTCAACAGCTGTGTGGTAGCTCCAAAAGGTAGAATCTCCAACTCTAGTCGATGAAACTCCTCCACCAAGCGCTCCTGGTCGGTGATCATGAGAGATAGCTCCGCCGAAGGCTGCTTCCGGCTCAAGGCGTCCGCCACAACGTTCGCCTTGCTCGGATGATACAGGATGGAGATGTCGTAATCCTTCAAAAGCTCAAGCCATCGTCTCTGTCTGAGGTTCAGCTCCTTCTGAGTGAGGAGGTACTTCAGACTCTAATGATCCGTGAACATCTCACAAAGCGGTCCGTACAGGTAGTGTCTCCAAAGCTTGAGAGCGAACACCACTGCTGCTAGCTTGAGATCGTGCGTCAGATAGTTCTTCTCATAGTCCTTCAACTGGCGCGAAGCATACGCGATGACCTTCTCCTGCTGCATGAGCACGCACCCCAATCATATCCGAGACGCATCGCAGTAGACCACAAAATTCTCACCAGGCTGCGGCAATGCTAAGATAGGGGCACGAGTCAGTCTGTCCTTCAACTCCTGGAAGCTCATCTGACAAGCTGGAGTCCACATAAACCTCTCACCCTTCCTCGTCAGCTTGCTCAAAGGGGCGGCGATCTTTGAGAAACCCTCAACAAATCGCCGGTAATAACCAGCCAAGCCGAGGAAGCTCCTGATCTCCGTCACAGAAGTCGGGACAGGCCAGTCCACCACAGAGTCCACCTTCTTTGGGTCCACCGCAATACCAGACTGTGTCACGATGTGGCCCAAGAAGGAAACCTCTCAAAGCCAAAACTCACACTTCTTAAGCTTAGCATAAAGCTTATGCTCTCGAAGCGTAAGGAGGACACGCCGAAGGTGATCCTCATGCTCCACGTCGCTCCTCAAATAGATCAGTATGTCGTCAAAGAAGACCACAACAAATTGATCCAAGAACTGCTGAAAAACCATGTTCATCAAATCCATAAAAGCTGCCGGGGCGTTCGCCAAACCGAACGGCATAACCGTGAACTCGTAATGCCCGTAACGAGTCCGGAAGGCCGTCTTCGCAACGTCCTCGGCCTTGATCTTCAGCTGATGATATCCGGACTGCATATCAATCTTCGAGAAAACCGAGGCTCCCTGAAGCTGGTCGAAGAGATCGTCGATCCGCTGTAGAGGGTACTTAATCTTCACCGTCATCTCGTTGAGCTCGAACTCACGATCAAACCAACGTAAAACCTTGCGAGTCCATCACTCTGGTGCACAGGGTTGCCAATCGCAACAAGCGATAAAATCACCAGTGATGCCAAACACCTGTCTCCAAGTGATCGGACACGCACTCCAAACCAAGACTGCACGAAAGCCGTGACGAAAACCTTGTACGCAAACGCACGCACAGAGACCTCGGAGCCAACAACCAGGCTCCCGACATAAGGTCACCAAGGCACCAAAATTCCTGACAAAAACCGAGATCACCACACAAAATAAACCTTTTAGCTGTGAAGGCACAGCTACCGAGCTAAAAGGCAACCAGACTCAACCGGAGTCAAACCATCTGCAGTGATGGCAAATCAACTGCGCAAAACCACTCCAGGATTAGCTCAAGGCTCACTACGTGATCAGGGATGACCACCACATAGCTTTTCCACAAGACGACGTATAGAGATTGTCTTGCAAGAGAAAGCACCGATCCAATCCTGAAAGTCCCAAAAGGGATAGGGTATTTCGTCCTAACTTTTGACACTACGTTGTCTGCAGCCAACGTACCTATAAAAAAAAAAAACAAAATATCCGAAGATCAAAAGCCAACAACCAGTTGGCAACACCACAAAAGTACCAGGCCAACTAAACTCAACTCAAAAGCTGGACCAAATTCCACGAAAGAATCACCGAATTAACGGAAAAAAAGTAAATCGACCCACAAAATAAGGTCTGTCCTGAGCCAACTCCCTAGGAGTCTTCGGCTTCCAACGACAAACCGACGACTACACGCGACGTAGGGTCGCCAACCACACGAACCAAAGCGAAGGAAAAATAATTCCCAGCGTCGACTAACCAACGTCAAACGCTGCGAGACCTCCAACAACAACCAGGAAGATCTCGCGACAACACGGAAGCCTACAAATACCACCAGAAATCCCATAACACACCAATTTAGGCGTTAGGATAGCCGCATACGATGTAGGCACCAACAAAAACCTGACACCGAACAGTGTCCACTCAGTCTAGTACACTTCAATTTGACGTAAGAACTAGCTAAAGGTCGAAAGACCAACACTGACGATTCACCAGCGATACGTCAGTGGGGTAGGCTTCACCGCCTTACCCAACAAAATAGAGAAGGTAATACCAAAGTTGCGGTCGAAACCGCTCAAAGCACCGTCTCCGTAGAGACGCTCGCAGTGGCCCTCGTGCTCTACACAGAAAGTGGGGCCAGGGCAAGAATAGCCCAAACGACAACACAGATCCACCAAGTGACGCCACCTAGCCCGTTAGGGCCACCACCTGCCAACGAGTGCTTACACAAAGGGTAAAACACACCCTGCCACTTGGTATCTGCCTGGTATTCCACCACCACTTCTAATAGAAGCACGAGTCTGCGAACAAGGGCGGATCGAACCTCAGGAAATCCTCCAATCGCACTCGGATGTGGCCACAACCCCCAATCACGGGGTCGGCGTCCACACGCGGAACAGCCGACGTAGTCGCTGTCGTCGTCGCGGTCGTGGCCACAAGCGGCGTGGGTGCCACAGGAGGGTCTGCAGTCATCGGGGCACTCGGCGGAGGAGGAGGAGGGGCTGGAGCGGCAGTCGCCATAGCCTGCTGCTGCAAAAAATGCCGGAACATGCCGGAGAGGGTCGCCAGCTGACCCCTCGCCTCGGCCTCAAGCAACAGGGTACGGTCAACAGCAGGCTGCTCGCCTCCTGCCGGCTCCTTGCTCGAACCAGCCGCAGAAGCCCGAGTCTGAACACCAGTGGACGGCTCCGCAGGCGCACGCCTACCACCACGACCAGGACGGGGAGGTCTACCACGACCACAAGCCATCTGCAAAACACCGAAACCGCGCCAGAGAAAGGGGGTCGACAACTCCCACAAAACACAAGCCGAAAACAAACCCCTCGAACTCGCGCACCTATACATCTTAGGTCTTCCTATGGGTCAGCCTAACCAATGGTTCAGTTACCAGTTTATGAATGAGTGAGTGTTTGTACCCTTTACGCTCTGATACCATCTCAATCTGTCACGTCCCGGGCTAGTTTTAGAAGCGGAAATACATGCCAATTTTTTTTTTTTAAAAGCCTAGCCCGCGCCACGTACAGACCCGCCACAAATACAGGATACACTGTACACACGGACAGAGCCTCCCTTGTATTTGCACGGCGTACACAACATACAAACATGATCACAACCACCATTCATTCATCACACAAACCACAACAACACAATAAGATTCATACAGCTAACAGTTCTTAAACCTGTATGAATCTAAGCAAGTCCTTAGGCGAAGGATGATGCGATGCACAAACAACAGATTATTCTAGAAAGCTGCTCCTTACCCAGAAGCTTTATTTGAAACCCTAATCTCAATCATTCAAGAATCATTGAAAACCGTTCTCCACACGAGAACACTCTTTTGAAATCTCAAAAGTCGATCGATCGAAAATCCATTTGAAAATCGTTCCCCACACGGAAACTTTTATTTGAAAACGCTACCTCGAGGGGTAGAAGGTATGCAATATAAAGCCATAAATAGAAAACAGCATAGAAGGCTAGTAAGCACCATCATCCGAAAAGTCTAAGCATGCAATTCATGTAAAAGCCCAACCAAATCTACGAAATCTAAACATGCAAGACAAAACATCCAAAATGTAACTGAACCACATCCACAACTAACTGGTAAAGGAATAAAGGTGATAACCAAATCTAGAGAGAGAAGCCTCACAGGTCGGGACCTGTAATACCACTAACTATGCGTGCCTCGCTGCGTCCCGACTCCCACCACCCTGCTCACCTGAAAACAACAACGATGGCGGCGGGGGGGGGGGGGGGGGGGGGGGGGGGGGGGGGGGGGGGGGGGAGAACATGTAAACATGTCTCCCCTCCCAGTGGGTACCGCAAGCCGACGAAGGCGAGGTGTACACACCGGCACGAGGGTCAACAAAGAGATAGATAGGATAAACAGTAGCACAAATAAGTATGAGGCTGACATACAACTGAACAACTATGCTACTGCAAGTAAGGTAATCATATGCATCAAAAGCGATAACCACAAATGTATACCCAATCCATAGCCACCGGGACGTATCCCTGATACCGTCACAACCTGCTCAACCATCGGCACATAACCTCCGCAGATGCACGTGCTAAGAGGCTCACGGGTCTGATGCACACGACCCTTTTTCGAAAAAGAACACCCCCAGGCGGTGAATCAGATCGCTAGCGTACGTGAAGTGCTAGAAGAGCTGTGACGATCGATGCGAATGCTCAATCCACAGAACGGCAACGAGCCGTGAAGCAACTGATAAGCCAATATACGAGGATCGCTCGGAACAACAGGCGATCAACACCGACCAACGAGGTCGTCTCAATAACCATGCAACCAACAACTACTCTACTAAGGTAAGCACACATAAGTAGAGTCAACAGGAGTCAAGTGAACTAAAAACGAAATGCAAGAGAAGGGATAGAAAGGTATCACCGTAGTCCACTGAACCGACTCCGGATCGAAGTACCCACCTGTAGAAACGAAGAGCCTAACACCGACGGCTCTTGGGAACCACGACAGGACCTACGAAAGACTCACAAGGTCAAGGTCCACCAAGTCGACACTAAACACATAGCGTTCACAACCCGAAACCGACGGATCGTCCGGAAAACCCACCGGGACGATCCCGAAACCATACTAAGCTCCACAGGGGTACCAACAACCAAACCAGGTCCTCCGTTGTCCCCAAACACACCAAAACAAGGTGACAGGATAGCGAGCACAAGCTCGGGGTGCCACGAACACAAACGCACCCGAAACGACTTCCCGGGTTCTCGAAAAATGCCGCTTTGTCACCGGAACCCTTCGTCACTCATCCGCTGTCCTCGAAACTTTGGGACAGCGATGAGGAACAGCCGACGAGGCTAAACGATGAAGCCAAGTCACTCGCGAAACCAGCAAGTGAGTCGCACAACTAAAAACACGCGTTTCGCCGACTATTTCATTGGAAAACGCATCGAAAATAAATCCGAATCTCCGTGAAGGGCGAAGGGATTGGACAACCAGTCCACAAGGCCTCAAGGGTCATGCCCTTGCTGCCCGCAGCGTCGCAACGCTGCCACAATCAACAAAGTCCATAACAAGCAACAATCACACATAAATAAGCATAAAGAAGGCCGTTTGAGCACTCCGTTCGTCCGCACGACCTTCCGCAAGCACCAGCGGATAGGTAACGACGTAACGGAGGCCGTGCTCATAGCCCCACTGCGACAGGGATAGTCGCAAGCACAGAAAATCTACAAAAACAGCCTCTACATGCGATAATATTGCTCGACAAAGGCCGAACAGCGAAACGGCTCACCAAAACAGAAAACTAAGGTGAGCATGGTGATCAGCGCGTCGCCGCGATCATCGTGCTCACCTTCCCGAGCTTCGGGAGGCAACAGGGAGGCCAGAACCATGCATGCGGCCCAAAACAGCCAAAACTTCACCCTGGCCGGAGCAACTAGCTCCGGTCGGCTGCCGGCCAACATGCAAGGCGCGCGGCGGCTAGGGTCGGATGCGGGGGAGGTGAGAAAGGGGATGCTCACCTCAACCGGTGGCAGGAAGTGGTGGCGGCGGCGCGGGGAGAGAGTGGACTCTCGGGTGGCTAGGGCACGGCGGCGCCGGCAACAAACGGTGACGGCGGCCGGCGGCGACCCGAGCACCGGCAAGAGGAGGTCGCCGGACGTCGGGTGGGAGGTGACCGCGACAACTCAGGGCAACGGCGGCGGCGGCCAGAAGCTCTCGGCCGCGGGTGCCGTAGGAGCACAAGCGGCGACAGCGGCGGCGCTCGGCAGCACGACGGCGGTCGGGAAGAGGTGGACCGGCGGCGGCGGTCCAGAGGGTGGCGGCGCGCACCCTCCGAGGCGGCGGGAGGCGGCGGCGGCTCGAGTCACCAACCCACTGCCCGCAGCTGCCCTAGCAGCAGATGCAGTAGCTCGGCGGCGGCTCCCGGCGGCGGGGCTGGTCGCCGGCAGTCGTGCCAGCTCAGGGGGACCCGAGGCGTGGGTTCACCCTGGGTGCACACTGCAGGGAAGGAGAAGGAGAAGAAGAAGAAGAAGAAGAAAAGAAGAGAAAAGAGAGAGATATGGAGTTGCCGGAGTTCCCGCCGGCCAGGGGAGGTCGGCGGCGGTCGGCGGCGCTCGGGGAGAGGGCAGGGGAGCTGAGGAAGTGGGTGGCCTTGTGCTGGGAGCTGAGGGAGAAGAGAAGAAGAGAGAAACTCACTCTCTCTCCACTCACACACACACACACACACATATACACACACTTGTACAAATGCAAAAAGGCCCTCAAAACAAAAGAAATAACCCCTGAGTCCCTCACAGTAGGAACAAAATGCCCAGACACCCCTCCACATTCAAACTCAAGCAAAACGGTGCGTGAAACAGGGTCCAGATCGCGAAACAATAAAATGTACACTATGACCCCTCAGCGAAGAACTCGCGATATCTCTGATCCGTCCGTCGCATGTGCGAACTGATCGCACCTTCGCGTTCAGCACTGCCGAGACATCGAATCTACCATTTTGGATTGTCGGAAACGGACGAGACATCGAATCTACCATTTTGGATTGTCGGAAACGGACTCCGAATTGCGCCGTAAACCATTCTCTCTCCGCCAACAAACTCAAAACAATATAAAATACACTAAAAATACACTATATATACATATATATATACACCTAAACATATATATATATATATACGTATACAGATACAAAAACACAGTAAAGGAAGAGGAACACAGAATTCAAATTCAAAATAAAATTTTTAAAATTTCGAATTCTCACAATCGAAGACTAGAGCAAAAGAGGAATGCAACAAATAGCTCAAAATATTTAAACCTAAGTAGTCCAATAAGAGCAAAAATTTTAATACCATGACATAATTAAAACAGTATTACAGTACTACTCAATTAATACTTGTTGAGAGAGTTGTGGGAAGGGTTGAACCTGCTAAAGGGAACTGATGTAGTTCGTGGCGTAAACTAAAGCGGAGAGCGTAAACACAATAAAATAGAAGTTATAAAATACATGTTAGAAAGATTTGGGTACAATAAAATACAGTCAATTCATCTTTGAAAGCGTTCAAAGATGAAGCAACTGCCTAAAGCAATTGCCTAAATTATTACTTGCTAAAATTAAGTAAGTGTAAATCTTGACATTAAGCACAAACTGCGGTACTTTGTGGAGAATGCTTGCAAATCAAGCACAAAGCTGAGTATGAACATAGTAAAGTTGTCATAGCTCTTTAAAAAAAATTTCAAACAAAGAATCCAAATAAAACTCAAATTCCTACTGTAAACTAAATGCAACATGAAATTATTTATGCAACAACTTCAGTTAGATCTAATTCATGCAACTTTAAAGTCCATCTGAGTTATGCAATGACAGTTAATAAAAGTCAGGGGTAGTAAATTTGATGCCCAAATTTCTCAACAGATCGAAAGAATGGAGAATCATCTATAATCAGCTATGAGGAGACTTGGAATTAAGCAAAATGCACACTAAATAGTAGAGAAAGCATGTAAATACTTACATCCTTGCATTCCCATTGAGGGTGGAAAAAAGAATGCAGTAAATTTGATGCCCAATTTTCTCAACAAATTGAAAGAATGGTGAATCATCTGTAATCAGCTGTGGGCGTGAAAAAAATAATGCAGTAAATTTGATGCCCATTGCTTCCAGAAATGAAGGTGGAAAAAAAGAATGTAGTAAATTTGATCCCCAAATTCCTTAAAAGATCGAAAGAATGGTGAAGCATCTATAATCAGCTATCACTCAGAAATAAAATTTATGCTCAAACACTTGACTAGGGCAAGTGAAAGATAAGAATAGGTTGCCATGATTGCCATGGTTATTGACATCAGGCGATCAAACTCCGGCGGCGGTGGGGTGATAGAATGGAAGGGAGGAAGGCGGTGAAGCAGAGAAAGGGGGAGGGGGAGTCATCGTAGAAAGGGGAAGCGGTTATGGGGGGGGGGGGGAGGTGCGCCCATCGATTCCGTACCCCGGCACACCTCTGGCAACTCCGCTGGTCGTACATACGGAGAGGGAAGGGAGGCATGGTAGAAGCGCGACAACCCTCCGCGGGTTGCGGGTTGCGGGATATGCGGGACCTCGGCGTACTACAGGGGATATGGCATCATACTTGATAGATCTAATCCGATCTGAGGCACAGCGGGGCGAGAGAAAAGAGGCACGGGAGAAAAGGGGCGAGCGACACGTAGCCCTTCTGGAGGAGGAACCGGGGTTAAGAGGTGTGAGAGAGAAGAGGCGCGGGCGAGAGAGAAGAGGCAGGGGAGAAAAGGGGCGAGCGACACGTAGGCTTCTAAGAACTCAAAATTTATTATATCTATTGATTCAAACTTCATAGTAGACATTAATGATAAAAAGTCTATATTTAATTATTTGTTCACATCTAATACTTGATCCATTGTTTGAAGGAGTTTCAAATAGATGACGACGACAAATTCTACTATATTGACAAAAGATATTACTGATGGAGAGTGTTTGAATCAAAAAGTTTCAAGATTGAGGCCGATGTGGTTTCATCTATTAAAGATGCAATGTTGATTTATTTTGACAACAATATATAGTGTCATATTATTGATTACCATCAACAGATTAAAAACATAATATTACGAAAGTAATTTTCATAAATTTAACAATTTTTTTTTTAAAATTAATTAAATAAAATGATAGATTGCACACTTACTAAACAAATAAAAAAAATCATACTATAAGCTACAATTAAAAATTATATCTAAAATAAAAAAATTTAAAAAATAACCTGCATTAATATTTTACCTCCAAAAGATACTCATTAACTTAATAATAATACATTTATAAAAGTTAACAATAGAAGCATTTCTGATAAATTTATACATTTAGAGATACATATTAAATTTTAAAATTTTAGAAAGATGTTTAAATATATGTTTTAAAGATCTATTTGTTTGTTATTAAGGTCCGTCCGATATTAGAAATCAAAATAGAGTGAGAGCGTAAGTTTATGTGACAAATATTTTTTCGTTTTCGATAGGGCCGTCAAAAAATTATCATAAATAGTTTAATATACTACAGTGCATTCTTTTTGACATAGCCTTCTCCGGTGGTCCAGTTTGCGGCAAACTTTGAATCAATCGGAAGGGTGGAAAGGAATGGGCATTTCGACGAGCACCAGCGAGGCGCCGCTGCAGCAACCCTCCTCCTCCTCCTCCTCCTCCTCCTCCTCCTCCTCAGTTTCTCCTCATCCTCCTCCGCCGTCGCCGTCGCCGTCGCCGTCGCCTCCTCTCCATCAGACCGACGCCGACGAAGAGGACGAGAACGTGAAGCAGCTCAAAGAGTGCTCCTCCCTCTACCTCTCTCTTCAGGCAATTTTAACCCCTCTCCCTCTTAATTCGCACTTCCATTCCCCTCTCTTTTATATATTCATCTTTTGTTTCTCTATTCTCTTTATCTTCCTTCCCTCTCCCAATCTCATTTCAGGAATGCCTCGCCGAAACCAACAGGAACTGGAAATCCTGCCAGCGTGGTACTCAACCAACACACTCTGCCCCCTTTTCTTCTCTCAACCCATAATTTAATTTCATTAGGTATGCTGGAGAGCTCCAATGAATTGGCAGATCATATCAATCTTCTTCCAATGTTGCTAAAATTTACATGTGAATAGTCATAAATTAATAAAAGAATAAAGGGCTGATGTACACACTAATCGGACCCAGATCGAATAGGCTTAAGTTTTTAGGTCGAACAAATTATATTAGATATGTCGCTTCCTCCGAATCATAAAAGCCGACGATTTAGCAATCCTGGGCGACTCATCTACTAATGGACCTAGAACTGAAAGGCTTAAGCATTTAGGTTGGATAGGTTTCGGTAGAAATGCCACATCATTGCAACACATGGGACTGGGCTAATCTCGCGGAGATTATTTGAGAGTTCACATATGTGTAGTTCCACATCGGATAATTAATAAATTGGCTTAAGATTGATATATTCTAGTGGATCTAGACATAAGAAGCTTAAGCTTTTAGATTAAATGGGTTTCATTAGATATGTCACATCCTTAGAACGATGTGGTACTGGGCTGAACCAGACCTTCCTTAACAACCTCTATAGTAAATGAGCCATAAAATTTCTTGCTACAATTGTTGGGTGAAGATGGCGAGTCTTTGTTGCTACAACAGTAGGGCGAAGATGACAAGTCTGAAGGGTACAAAATCCAAGGAGAATTAAGAAAAGAAAGAAGAATATAAAGAGCACAAGTGCACAGCTGATCTAGGTGGTCCCTGTAGTTTTTTTTTTGCTCTTTTTGCTAAATTTGCGGGAGAGTAACTTGGAGCTGATAATCAAAGAATTTGAGATTCGATTAGTATTTATAAATTTTTTTTTAAAACTTTTTTGTACATATTAAGTAATAAAAGATAAGTACAAGTAGGAAAGTGAATCATGGACCTAGGTCTTAGGCTTTTTGTCATACTGCGGAGCTTAAGTGTCTCTCTAGATGCAAGTAAATATAGAGAAAAATATGAAACAAAGAAATCTTGATCCCGTGAACAATACTTTTATGCTATGTGTTATTCATATAGAAGTGAAAAGAACCATTTGTTTTCATTTGTTAGGTGTGATGAAATAGTTTGAAGAGTGAAAAGAGCTTCCTAACACAAATAAATTGATTGTAGAAAAAGAGTCCCCAAGCTTTAGATATCATCCTGATGGCTTAGGATACTAATTTCGGGGGCTTGTTGAGATAAACACCCTTTTTGAAGAGTAAGAAAGTGTATAGATATTTGAAGGAGATTCTTATATCCTCTATGGCTAGATAGCCGTTGCATAGAGAGACATAACATTTAATTTTTGAAGAATACAGTCCATCTTAAGTGTTCACATGCGCTTGAATGAAGTTTTTCTTGAATTAGTTTAGTACAAGAAATTGAAAGTGGCTTTTCACAAATCACAAAGGATAACAGTTGTGAGACTTGATATAGTTATTTGTGAAATAACAAAATTGCTTGAACAACGTGGGCCTTTAAACTTGCATACCAATTCACGTTCGCAGGTTCATTCAGTGAAAGCTGTGTAAGTTGACCGGGTTTAACATGTACGGAAACATTTATACTTCTAAGATCATTAAAAAGTGTACAAAAAGTTATCAATTGCCTGTTTACATACTTTAGCACAAATAGAAGAGACCATGATGTTCACGAAATGTTAATGAGACGTATAATGACAGGTCAAATCGAAGAGAAATTTTGATTGCTTTTTTACGTTTGTTAAGCCGGTTCTCAATAATAAATGTTTATGTTGAGATATTGTGAGATCTGTTATTTTATCTTATTTGGGCTTATTTACCATTAGTCAAATACCAAACTCTTAGTTTTCGTATATCATCTCTTTCTTACTTCTTAAATCTCTTATGCTGTGTTAGAAGGAAAGTTTCAAAATGCATATTCTATTTCTGAATCATCCATGTAGAAGCAATGTATTTTGCCTAATGTTCTGTTTCTCTAGCAAATCATGTACTGATGGTAATAATATATTTTGATATTGTAGTATATTTCATTAGCTTCCACTTAAGAGCTTTATTTTACTCTTTCTGGAAAAGCAGAAGTGCAAGCTTTAAAAGCCTGTCATGCTAGGAGAAACAAGAGTAGAGAGAAGTGAAAAGCATTGAAAGCTGCTTGCTGCATACATTGTAAGTCATAGTAATCGATTTCCATTTATTTAGCTTATTTTGGTGACATTTGACATCTTTCATTTTTCATTGTATATAATGTCAAACATTGTTTGCTTCCTGACATATATTTAATATCTTATATCCTCTTTTGGTAACGAAGAACAGTTAGTTACGAGAATGTTTTTGCAGTGCAGTTAGTTACGAGAATGTTTTTGCAGTGCTCAGAAAGCAAGGTAACCCTTTCCGGGTATGACTCAAATTGGTCGGTTATAGTAATAACTCTACAGAGAAGAACGACTATTAGTCAATAATTTCCACCTTTTTTTTTTGAAGGAAGATGAGGGGTGCATTTCTTTTTTGAATAATCTTTTTCTTTTCCTGTGTCATGTAGTCTCCGAATGTAAGATATTAATTCAGCTAAACCTGATGGAACTTGGAAGGTCTCTTATTTTTCAGGTGCATGATACATCAATGCGTTGTTTGAGAACTGGCAGAAAATTGAGTTTAGCAAGTTATCAGCTAGTCATTTAACCATCTATAAATTAAGTGGTTTATGTCAGTGTCAGATACTTATCTGATTTTTTATATACAATATGAATGTAATGGCGTTGTCACAAAAATAGTGATAGTAACAGCCTAAAAGTAGTGATCTAATTTATCTAAGGGAGTTGAAATTATAGAGTAAAAATACTGGAAATCAATTCCAGCATACTTATTTGGTGGTGTTGTGCAAAAATTTGAAATTTATATAACTAATCCTGTCATCCAAACCTCTTCAATGTCATCATCACATATAGAACAAAGTTCATATCGTAGAATTGTGTATCTATCATCATTAGGATGAGTTTGGATTGCTTCACTTGCTGCAGCCACTTTGAAAGCTCTAGAAATGCACGGAAACACAAACTATCTGGAGCTCCACCGATTCTATGTGCCTAATCAAAGTGGAAGGGTGATGGAACCCTAGGTTGAGGATGCACTGGTTCAGGTATTTTCTCAATAAAAGGGCCAACCACCTTCTAATTGTGATCTGACATATAAGTAGAATGGATCTCCAAGGGGCTTTTAGACTCTTTAGTGAGCATGAGAACACTAAAGCTGTTGCTGTAGGCAAAGCCTCTTTTAGCATGGTAGATAATGCTTATGCTCTGGCCGATGCTAATTGGCACAAACTGGTGTGGCATCTAGGTTTCACAGACCCGGCTCCAAGGAAGCTGCATCCGCTTCCGACTTGCGTCGGACGCAGGACGCGCGTCGGACGCAGGATAACTCGCGTCCGCTATGTATCCCGGAATTAGAAAAAGAAAAAGGAGGTGCAGAGAGGACTAGTGTGTGTCGCACGAGTCCTTTCCGCACAAGAAGTTTCCAAGACTTTTAAAGTGGGAAATATTTTTGCCGTCTCCCGGTTTATCTTTATTCATAATTGTAACGCCCCAAAATTTGACTATAAAGGTTTTAAAAGTTTTAAAAGATTTCAAAATGATTTTAGAGGGGTGTGGTCAAATTTCATATGATTGGAACTCAAATTGAGTCAAAACGAATTGTTTTAGGATGAAGGTGTCAAAAAAAAAAATAGTTGAGTCTAATATGCCACTGCACAAGCAGCCATTTTGAGAGAACTTTTGACTAGATTATCGAAATCCGATTAGGGTGAAATTTGTCTCGTTGGAAAGATCTTCGAGTTATCTTTCTAATGCAACCTGAATCCTGAATCGCTTGAAACATATATCGAATTAAAGAGTTATTGCAATTTTTCTAAAAATCGTCGATGCTGTCCTGAGCTGCGAGCTAGTTCGGAATTTTACCAATTGTCATGGGCAGTTTGGTAAATTTGCTAATTAAAAAAATATAACATTTATTTTTTCCTAATAAAATGTTAGGCAAAATGATAGAAATGCCCTTAAGTGTGCTGGTTTGAATGGGAGAAGAGAAAACCTCTTCTATTCCCGTTCCCTTCTCCTTTTCCCATTTTCTCTTCCCCAACCCTACTTTTTCTCTACTTTCTTCTCAGCAATTAGAAGAAAGATTTCTTTTTCAAATTGAAGGGATTTAGGAGGAGACTTTTGGAGAAGAAAACACATTTTCAAGTTAAGACCCTAGCTAGAGAAGACCGTAAGTAGAATCTCGGTTTTATGCTTTGTGGACATCAAAGGATGAATATTTTGGATCGCATGCATGTTTTTCCATCCTCTTTGAAGCTCCCAAGCCATCATTTATGGATTGGCTATAGTTTTTGAGAATTTTGTAACACTATATTTGAATATTGAAGCTAAATTGGGAATTTTTGCCCTATTACGAGATTTGCTTGTAATTTTAGGGCTGGAACCCTAAGAGCCCAAAATGAGGATTTTGATCATTAATTTTTAGTTCTTTCTATTTGAATTTGGGGGCCAATACATAGTTAAATGAATTGGCTTTGTATTTAAGAGGTTTTGATGAGTTACTTGTTTGTTGTAAGGCTCCAAAATTGAGGTTTTTGATCAATTACGAGGTTAAGTTTTATAGTTGATTTTGAGAGTCAAGAATCCTTACATGGAGATGTTAATCATGTTAAAGTATATTAGCATGAATGTATAATTGGGCTAAATTGTTTGATCAAATTTAAACTTAATTTGTTAATATTTCGACCAAATTATGCTATTCTCGGTTTGGACTATTCCGGCTAGTTTTTGGAGGATATAAACATATCATTAAGGCGTCATTTATTAAAATTAAGTACCTTAAACCCTTATATAGGGTTTGAATGAGTTATTTTAAGGTCTTTATGTATTTTGAGCGAGTTATGGTCTCCCGAAATTGAGACTTTTGTTCTAATCCGAGAATAGAGCAAAATAGTTGAAGTGGTGGATTTGAATAAGTTTAAGTCATTTAAAATTAAGATAAAAATAAAAGTTAATAGAAATACTCTGTATGTTAGGTACTTCGGACGCGCACGCTGGAGCTTCTACGGCCAAACCTTCCACGTCTTAAGATCGGTCTTTTCTTATTTTAAGGTAGAATCTCTATCTATAGATGATGAACCTTAGTGGTACTCTTAGTATCATGCATGCATGTATATTGCTATTGAATGTTCATAATTCTTATTGCATGCTTTGTTACTGTTCTAAAAACTCATGCCCTCGTTGTTTATTTTTTGTTTCATGATGCAATGGAATTTGATTTTATGCTCTAACATGTATCTTGTTATCACATTGTACTAGTCGAGGGCATGCATTTGTATTGGAAGGTAGCATAATCTTAGTTATCTGTTTATTCCAAAGTGTAAAATTATTGTTGAGACATTGGCCGTATTTGGATTCGCCGCTATGCATATAATGCTCTCCGGGCCATTTTGGATGGCTCCTTGTGATGTGGGAGTTTGAGTGAGAGACGGCGTGAGTGGGTACTGGTGGTGGTCGCTCCCCACGCCCCGGTAGCGGAAGCACCACGAAGGTGTAACAGCTGCAGACCCGCCACATAACTTAAGATTGAAAGCTTAAATATGTCCGGCATTAATATCAACATCCTTATAGCATTATAAATTTTTACAAACAATTCACAAATTTTAACATTCCAAATTGACTAATATAAATTGGTTACCTTAATACCATTTCATTTAAACACAAATAAAACTTCTAAATGGGTTATGCCCTCAACCTAGCAAGTAGCAAGTTTGTACAATTCATAGTTTCAATATAGCCTAATACATATCCAAAATGATAGTCCAAAATAAAAAGATAAGATCTATATAATACAAAAATGGAGACGATCCAACATGCTACTATCTAACTATAGTCGTCGTCTCGCCCGATCTCATCTCAATGGCCATACTTGAAAAATTAGTAATAATCTCATAATAAGAACTATTAATAATACTTCCCGGTGGAAGCTCGTCTAGAGACAACAAGCCCCACCGGACCTAATAGTATGTGATCAATGGAAAGATAAACAACGAGTTATTGATGGTTATTAGACATATATATGAATCTACCATTATGATCAACAATTGCAACTATACTCAACAAATAAATGGTGGTATCATAGGATAAGCATAATCAATTAGAAAGGCCCAACAAAAATTCAACTCGAGTTACAATTAAGTAAATGTGTAAGCGCGGTACCCTGGCCTCGGGTGCAAAGCAAATCTCAACTTGGGAAGCAAAGGGCTTACCGCGTGAGGAGCGACCACCACCGGTAACCCACTCACGCCTTCTCTCACTCAAACTCCCACATCACAAGGAGCCATCCAAGATGGCCCGAGGAGCATCATAAGCATAGCGACGAATCCAAATAGGGCCAATGTCTCAACAATAATTTTATACTTTGAAATAAATAAATTATTAAGATTATACTACCTTTCAATACAAATGCATGCCCTCTACTAGTACAATGTGATAACAAGAGACATATTAGAGCATAAGATCAAATCCCATTGCATCATGAACGAAAAAATTAACGAGAGCATGAATTTTTAGAATAATAACTAAGCATGCAACAAGAATTATGAGCATTCAATGGCAATATACATGCATGCATGATAATAAGAGAGGTTTGGCCGTAGAAGCTCCAGCGTGCGCGTCCGAAGTACCTAACATACAAACAATGAGTATCTCTATTAACTTTTATTCTTGTCTTAATTTTAAATGACTTAAACTTATTCAAATCCACCACTTAAACTATTTTGCTCTATTCTCGGATTATAACAAAAGTCCCAATTTTGGGATCCCATAACTCGCTTAACATACATAGAAACCTTAAAATAACTCATTCAAACCCTATATAAGAGTTTGAGGTACTTAATTTTAACAAATGACATCTTAATGAGATGTTTATATCCTTCAAAAACTAGCCGAAATAGTTCAAACCGAGAATAGCATAATTTGGTCGAAATATTAACAAATTAAGTTTAAATTTGATCAAACAATTTAGCCCAATTATGTATTCATGCCTAATATATTTTAACATGATTAACATCTCCATGTAAGGGTTCTTGACTCTCAAAATTAACTGTAAATCTTAATCTCGTAGTTGATCAAAACCTCAATTTTGGAGCCTTACAATATACAAGTAACTCATCAAAACCTCTTAAAAACAAAGCCAATTCATTTAACTATATATTAGCCCCCAAATTCAAATGGAAAGAATAAAAAATTAATGATCAAAACCCTCATTTTGGGCTCTTGGGGTCCCAACTCTAAAATTATAAGCAAATCTGGTAATAGGGCAAAATTTTTCAATTTAGGGCTTCAATATTCAAATATAGTGCTACAAAATTCTCAAAAACTATAGCCAATCCATAAAGGATGGCTTGGGAGCTTCAAAGAAGATGGAAAAACATGCATGCAACCCAAAATATTCATCTTTTGATGTTCACAAAGCATAAAACCGAGACTATTTATTTTCTTCTCTAGCTAGGTCTTAACTTGAGAATGTGTTTTCTTCTCCAAAAGTCTCCTCCAAAATCCCTTCAATTTGAAGGAGAAATCTTTCTTCTAATTGCTGAGAAGAAAGTAGAGAAAAAGTATGGTTGAGGAAGAGGAAATGGAAAAAGGAGAAAGGAATGAGAATAGAAGAGAGGTTTTTCTTTTCTCCCATTCAAACCAACCCACTTAAGGGCATTTCTGTCATTGTGCTTAATATTTTATTGAAAAAATTAAGATTGGACCAATGGTTACTCAGCTTAGTTGAAATGTTATATTTTTAATTAGCAAATTTACTAAACTGCCCATGACAATTGGTAAAATCCCGAACTAGCTCGCAGCTCAGGGCAGCGTCGACGAGTTTTAGAAAAATTGCAATAACTCTTTCCTCCGATATCCGTTTAAGGCGATTCAGGTTGCATTAGAAATATAACTCGAAGATCTTAACAAGGAGACCAATTTCACCCTAATCGGATTTTGATAACCTAGTCAAAAGTTCTCTCAAAATGCCTGCTTGTGCGCTGGCAGATTAGACTCAACTATTTTTTTGACACATTCATCCTAAAACAATTCGTTTTGACTCAATATGAGTTCCAATCGTATGAAACTTGGCCATACCCCTCTAAAATTATTTTGAAATCTTTTAAAACCATTATAGTCAAATTTTGGGGCGTTACAATTTCTTCTGTCGTTAAAATAGTTTCGTCTTTGAAACTAAAAACATATCTTGGTTCGAAACTTCGAAAAGGTCCGGAAATCGCCCTCGCATTTCGTCCTCTAACTCCCACGTGGCTTCGCGCTCCTCGTGGTTACTCCACTGAACCTTCACGTACTTGATACTCGGGTTCCGGAGTGTTTTCTCATTTGGGCACTCCGAATAACTCAAATCCTCTTGTAGCTCCAACGAGGAATATTCGATGACGTGGCTCGAGTTCGGAATGTACTTCCGAAGCATAGAGACATGAAAGACATTATGGATTTTCGAAAGGTTTGGAGGTAAAGTGAGCCGATTTGCCGCTGGGCCAACCCGTCCAATTATATCGAATGGCCCGATGAATCTTGGACTCAACTTTCCTTTGAGCCCAAACCTACGGATTCCCTTCATCGGTGAGACCCTAATGAAAATCTTGTCGCCCTCGCTAAACTCCAAATCTCGACAACGACGATCAGCATAACTCTTTTGTCGACTCTGAGAAGCCAAAAGCCTCTGTCGGACTATTCGGACTTTAGCCATAGTATCTTCGATCAAATCTGGCCCAATAATTCACCGCTCGCCGACCTCGTCCCAGTAAATAGGAGATTGATACTTCCTCTCATATAGGACTTCATAAGGTGGCATGGCGATACTTGCTTGCTGGCTATTGTTATAGGCAAACTCAGCTAAAGGCAAGTATTTCTCCCAGCTGCCCCCAAAGTCCAAGACACGGGCTCGAAGCATATCTTTCAATATCTGAATAACTCGCTACAACTGGCCATCGCTTTGTGGATGGTACGCGGTACTCAGGTTGAGCCGTCTACCCAAAGCTCGCTGCACGCTCCTCCAAAAGTGAGAAGTAAAACGAGGATCCCGATCAGAAGTGATCGATACAGGTACCCGTGAAGACGGACTATCTCGTCAATGTATAGCTGCGCCAACCTCTCGACGGACCAAGTTGAGCTCATATGTAGGAAGTGAGCCGACTTGCTCAAGCGGTCCACCACAACCCAAATGGCGTCATGGCCTCGCTGTGTCCTCGGTAAACCCATTAGAGAGTCCGTTGTTATTTCATCCCACTACCAAACCGGCATAGAAAGGCTTTGCAACTTTTCGGCTGGTCGCTGTTGCTCAGTCTTGACCTGTTGACCTATCAGGCATTGTGCTACATAACAGGCGATGTCTCGCTTCATTCTGAGCCACCAATAGTGCACCTTGAGATCCCGATACATTTTGTTTCCTCCGGAATGGATAGTGTAGGGCGAGCGATGAGCCTCGTGGAGAATCTCTCGCTGAAGCTCAGAGTCATGCGGTACACAAAGCCGACCCTCGTAGTAGTATGTGCCGTCATCTGTGATACAGAAACCCTTGGCCCTACCCGACGACATCTTGGCCTTGGTCTTAAGAAGAAAGTGATCTGTGGCGTGTTTCGCTTTGATCCTCTCAACTAATGTGGGCTGGACTGACATGGCCATGAGTTGTACTGTGGCACCAGTTGGCACAACCTCCAACTCGAGCTGATGCATTTGCGCAAGTAGCTTAGGCTCCTCGGTGATCAACATGGATAATGTAGCCATGGACTTTCGACTCAAGGCATCAGCCACGACATTAGCTTTGCTGGGGTGGTAGAGAACAGTAACATCGTAGTCCTTCAGTAATTCTAACCACCAACATTGTTTCAGGTTGAGCTCCTTTTGAGTGAATATATATTTCAAGCTCTTGTGATCGGTGTAGATTTCACAATACTCGCCGTAGAGGTAATACCTCCACAGCTTCAAGGCAAATGCCACTGCTGTTAGCTCGAGATCGTGCGTGGCATAGTTCTTCTCATAATTCTTGAGCTGACGGGAGGCATAGGCAATGACCTTCCCGTGCTGCATGAGCACACATCCCAAGCCTGAACTTGATGCATCACTATAAACCACAAAACCTTCCCCTGGCACTGGGAGAGCAACGATTGGAGCTTCAAAGCAAATACCACAGTATTAAGGTTTTTGATCAATTACGAGATTAAACTTTATAGTTGATTTTGAGAGTCAAGAACCCTTACATGGAGATGTTAATCATGTTAAAGTATATTAGACATGAACGTATAGTCGGGCTAAATTGTTTGATCAAATTTAAACTTAATTTGTTAATATTTCGACCAAATTATGCTATTCTCGGGTTGGACTATGCCGGCTAGTTTTCGGAGGATATATATATCTCGTTAAGGTGTCATTTGTTAAAATTAAGTACCTCAAACCCTTATATAGTGTTTGAATGAGTTATTTTAAGGTTTCTATGTATTTTAAGCGAGTTATGGGCTCCCAAAATTGGGACTTTTGTTCTAATCCAAGAATAGAGCAAAATAGTTGAAGTGGTGGATTTGAATAAGTTTAGGTCATTTAAAATTAAGATAAAAATAAAAGTTAATAGAGATACTCATTATTTGTATGTTAGGTAGTTCGGATGCGCACGCCGGAGCTTCTATGGCCAAACCTTTCACGTCTCATATCGGTCTTTTCTTATTTTGAGGTGGAATCTCTATCTATAGATGATGAACCTTAGTGGTCCTCTTAGTATCATGCATGCATGTATATTGCTATTGAATGTTCATAATTCTTGTTGCATGCTTAGTTATTGTTCTAAAAATTCATGCCCTCGTTGTTTATTTTTTTGGTTCATGATGCAATGGGATTTGATCTTATGCTCTAGTATGTCTCTTGTTATCACATTGTACTAGTAGAGGGAATGCATTTGTATTGGATGGTAGCATAATCTTAATTATTTGTTTATTCCAAAGTATAAAATTATTATTGAAACATTGGTTCTATTTGGATTCGCCGCTATGCTTATGATGCTCTCCGGGCCATCTCCGATGGTTCCTTGTGATGTGGGAGTTTTAGTGAGAGAAGGCGTGAATGGATTACCGGTGGTGGTCGCTCCCCACGCTGTAAGCCCTTTGCTCCCCAGGTTGAGATTTGCTTTGCACCCGAGGCCAGGGTGTCGCGCTTATGTACTTGCTCGATTGTAGGTCGAGTTGGATTTTTGTTGGGCCTTTCTAATTGATTATGCTTATCCTATGATACTACCATTTACTTATTGAGTATAGTTGCAATCGGTGATCATAATGGTAGACCTTTCCATGGATTTTCACGCAAAACGGAGCACCGAAAAACTCTAAAAAGCAAAAACATCAAGTAGTAAAAGGCCAATCTGCAATTAAAGCAGATTTTCTCAAAAATCGTGAAACGGTGCCCAAATCACGTCCGAAGCCATCCTTAAGCCGATGCCTCAAAATAAAATGCAGGTTACTATTCATTTAAGTGAATAGTACCGGTCACTATATACCTTTAATAAAAACTTGTTTTTCCCCGAAATTAAACCAATAATTTCAGAATTAAGGTACCTATAAAAAAAACCCACTGAAAAGCATTCAATTACACCATAAAAATTTCAGTCCTCACAATAAGAATGTTGATATTAACGCCGGACATATTTAAGCTTTTAATTTTAAGTTATGTGGCGGGTCTGCAGCTATTACACCTCTGGGGTGCTTCCGCTACCGGGGCGCTGCAATAATGCACCACAATCAATTTTCTTAATGCTTTGGAGTTAAAATCTAAATTAACATATACTATGTATAATATTAATATATTTAAAAAGAATCTAATATTTAGTCGTTATATAGTCCCAAAAAATCAACAGTATTAAAAGGACCATTGTTCAATTTATAAAAATTACTATCCAAAATTTTGTAATTTTTTATATATATATTTTTTGGTGCCATATAATATATGATGTATTTTACATCTCATAAATTAGTGTGAAAATTTTGTTGTGTAGTGTGCGGTGAATAAGATTTACTTATGAACTTGGTATAGGTAATATGTTTTTGATTCATGCACCAAGTTGTAGGGCATGTAATTAGAATTTATTTACTATTTTAAAATATTATAATATTTGATACATAATATATTATAGAATATTATATTTAAAAAATAATATTTTATTGCTATCCTTGCCGTGTCTATGGCCTAATTTTTAAAAAGTTGTCGAGTCCATGTTCAAATCGTGTCATATCCCGTATTCCATGTCCCGTATCCGTGTCCGTATCTGTGTAACATAATGTGGCAGTCCTTTAACAACATGATTGGAAAGTGCTATTGGTGGGTCATGCAACAAATACAATGTCACCCAATTGCGATGTGTCTTATTGTTAACCTCTGCTTGTATCTCAACAACACCAGTAAGTTGGTTTATTCTAATAGACATTTTTGTATTTTCCACTTTTGTACATAGTGATGTTAGTAGCGATCTGGCTCTTTCCAAATTAATACAAGTTTCCAAATTAATACGAGTTTAGTCAGAGCTGAAGCTTATTTATCTCTCTAACGGAATAATGTTCCGTCAAAAGCTTTATGTTTCAAACTAATGTCCCGTTCGCATTTCATCATTAAGTACAATAAAAAGGTTTTGGAGTGCTCTAACTACTCGCTAACTTGTTGAGTTTCGACCCTTTTCATGTTGTACAAGAGCTGCCGAAAAGTGCTGTAACTAGCTTCTTTGTTGTTATATGCAGATATTTGCTGTTTACATCAACTCACGGAAGAATTAGAAGTGTTAGTATGTTTTGTCACATTTTATCTCTGTTTCCTAAATCTGATTTCAAGCTGACATGAGCTCTTCTGGTAGGTTTGCTGACAACAACTGCTGCAGTCACACACTGTTGAGTCCCTGTTTTTATCTTTTCTTGGGAATAGATTGCGTCATGCAAATTTGTTGCTACAATTGTTCCTTTGAAGTAAACCTCCTTGTGCTGAATTACTGAACCGCAGGGTGTCTTTGCTCCTTCTTTGTAGTTTCTATTTGTAATGGAAAATCCATGTTGAATTTATTTCTGGAAAAAAAAAGAGAAAAGATTAAGGTTTAGACGACTAATGCTTATGTTCAGAACTCCCATCTACTGTTTTGAAGAAGCATCCGAGGCCTGTGATTTTGAGGTTTGTGATATTATTGCATGGTGTTCGACTTTACCTTACAGCATAAGGAAATAAACAAAACACTTCCGAAATCAATCTCTTTAGAACTCCTTGATCCTGATGCAAAATAAAAAGTAGTCCGTGCCGAGGAACTGGTGGTTCCGAATGCAATCAGCTGCTGTTAAAACAATATGGTTTATGAGGCAATTACATTAGAGAAATATTATTTGTGGCTGTAAATGGTTTTGTCTGGTCACAAATCTCAGTTAATGTAATTGTTTTAATTGTTTCAAATAAGATTTAGCTTACATAATTGCAAGTTAATACATTTTCTACACAAATGCGGAATTGAATTTCAGAGGTTCTAAAAAGAAAATCTAAACTGCTTGAAGAGATCTATAACATTAAAAGATTTGTATATAGGAAGTGTAGTTAATTTGGGAAATACTTGTATGTATCTGTAGATATTTTATACATGTAAGTACACAAATATACTGGGTATCACGGACGCGGGGAAACCCCCCGCGCGTCCGCGTCCGACGCGAGTTGGACGCGTACGGGGCATGGACGCGCGTCGGGGCATGGACGCGCGTGTGACGCGCGTCCATGCCGCGTCAACATCCCTTAATTAGGAATTTTTGTTAATTAGAAATCCGAAAAATTTGTTAATTTGAAATCGGAAAAATTTGTTAATTAATTCCTAATTAGTTAAGATACTTAATATTGCCACATCATAATAAATTAATTAAAAAATATATAATTTGGAAAAAAGTATCGTACAATTTTAGAAAAAAATATAATTAAAAAATTATATAATTCTATTCCTAATAAAAATTTATCTAATTCTACTCTTAACACACACAAAAAAAATTTGATCTCATCTTTGATCTTTTCCCTTCAACAAAGCTTCTAAACTAAAGGTATTCTTTTTTTCTATCTTTTTTTTGCATTAATATTATAATTTTTTTGAATAAAAATTTATTTTTTTAATTAGGGTTATTGTATCTCTTTATTTAATTCTTTTTACATTAGTATATTATCTATAATGAATATGTATTAATATACTGAAAAAAATTATATTTTATTAGCCGTGTCCGAACCGTGTCCGTGTCCTTATATTTTGAGTTTTGCCGAGTCGCCGTGTCCGAGTCGTGTCGTGTCCCGTGTCCGTGTCCGTGACACATAGCAAATATATATAGTTATGAATATGTTTTCATCAATATTTAATTAAAGTTACCACTTAATACACCAAGTTAATTCCAAAAATCAACTTCATAAAGTTAAAAATTAAAAAGAAAAACTAATACGTTATACAAATTATCTATAAAAATTCAAGTGTTCAAGTGATACATACCAAATCGAAATCAAATCAAAACTTATGATTTGGTTTTCCACACCATTGGTTTAATTTTGACTTTGATTTTCTCAAAGCAAGTTAGATGGGTCTGATTTCAATTTATCTCGTAACCTGCACCAAAGCAAACCATGCCTTCCCCTTCTAATTTCTCTCCAATTTTTCTCCTCTCTTTCATCCTAACCACCCATCAAAATTGATGGGTGGTTAAAAAGTTTATAGCACAAGGGCTATTGTGCTATTAATAGCACAATAGCCCTACCCTATATATATATATATATAAAATAAAAGTAACTATATTTGATTAGATAATATTTTAAAGGAAATAAATTTATTAGTCATTCATTTAATATAGGCCTTTTTGCATAAAAAATCCACTAGTTTTGGGCTTTTGCAAAATTGGGCCGCATTTTTCGTTTTTGCAGATTCGATCCGGATTTTCAGCAAACTGACCAAAATACCCTTGTTACTTTTTCTCTCTCCTCTATTTTTTCTCTCTCCTCTTTTTTTTCTCTCTCCTCTTTTTTTTTATCGCTCTTTTTTTTTTCTCTCCGAAGAAGGCAGCCGAGGCGGAGGCGGGCCTCTGCCCCTCACGACCTCGCCCTCGCCCTCGCCCTCGCCCGCGCACCCCCGCCATCCTCGCCTCAGACCCCGCCGAGGGCGCGCCTCACCGCGACTCTTTTTTTTTTTCCCTCTCCGACCCTCCTCCATCTGCCGTCCCCGCCGCCACCGCCGGCGACGAAGAAGAAGTGCTTCTTGGGGCCGAGAAGCACGCCGGCGAGGGAGGGAAAAAATATAATTACACTCCGGCGAGGGCGGTGGGTCGTGAAAAAAAAATTGTAAAGAAAAAAAATAAAAAATAAAAAATATTATTTTCCTACTGAAAAAAACAAAAAAATAGAGAAAAATGAAGAAGATGATGAAATTACACTGTTAAAAAAAATTACACTGTTTAAAAAAATATTTGCACTGTTTTAATGAATGTTGCACTATTTAAGAAAGAAATTACACTCTTTTGAGATGAAATTTACACTCTTTAGGCCAAATTGCACTATTTAGAATAATGTTGCACCATTTCTTTCTCTTCCTCTTTTTCTTTCTTCTTCCTCTACTCTCCATCCTCATCCCCTTTCTCTCTCTCTTTCCTCACACTCCAAAATAATTTTGAACCGCTGCGGTCGAAGCCGGAGGAGGAGGAGCGGTCGTAGTCGCGGGGGTCGAAGAGGTAAACGGAGAGGAGGAAGCGGGAGGTGTCGGCGGCGGCGCGCGGGGTGGTGGTGGGCGGGCGGGCGGGGTGGTGCGAGCGCAGGTGGCGCGGCGAGCGCAGGGGGCGCGGGCGCAGGCGCGATCCCCCTGCGCCCTCTCTACCCCCGGGACGCGCCCCCTAGGGGCGCGTGCGCGTGCGCAGGGGGTGCAGGGGGCGCCCCCTGGGGGCGTGCGCAGGGGGCTGGGGGCGTGCGCAGGGGGCAGGGGGCGCAGGGAGTGTAATTTTTACACTATTACAGTGTAATAGTGTAATAGTGTAATTTTTACACTATTACACTATTACAGTGTAATAGTGTAATAGTGTAATTTTTACACTTTTACACTATGACGCCCCTGCTCCCCGCCCCCGCGCCACCCTGGCGCAGTGGGCGCTCCCTGCGCCCCCTGGCGCAGGGGGCGCAGGGAGCGCCCCCTGCTCCCCGCCCCCGCGCCACCCTGGCGCAGTGGGCGCTCCCTGCGCCCCCTGGCGCAGGGGGCGCAGGGAGCGCCCCCTGCGCCCCGCGCCCCGCCGCCCGTCGCCGCCGACGTGCTCCCCTTCTCCCCTTTCCCTTCTCCCCGTTTATTTCTTCGCCCCGCCGCGCCCTCGCCGCCGACGCGCTACTCCCGCTCGTCTCCCGCTCGCCGGCGGGGGAGGCGTGCTTCCGCCGGCTGGGCGTGGAGAAGCTGAGCATCGGCGACGTGTAGCGGCTGGAGTGGGAGGCGCTGGAGTCCAAGATCCGGCGCTGGATCCGCGCCGCCCGCGCCGCCGTGGGCGCCGTATTCACGAGCGAGCGGCGGCTCTGCGAGCTGGTCTTCGAGGCTCGCGCCCTTCGCCGAGGCCGTGCGAAGGGCGCGGCCCTGTAGCTCTTCGGCTTCGCGGAGGCCATCAGCATCGGCTGCCGCTCCCCCGAGAAGCTCTTCAAGATCCTCGACCTCCACGACGCCCTCGCCGACCTCCTAATTAATTAAACTACCCATACCTCACACTCCGCCCTTGTGAGATAATTAATTATCTCACACCCTGCCCGAGTGGGAGTGTGAGATAATTAATTATCTCACACACACACTCCCGCGCCGCCGCCTGCTCCCGCCGCGCCGCCAGCGCCGCCGCTACTACGGCCGCTGCGCCGGCGCCGGCATCTGCGCCGCCATGGCTCCGGGCGCGGCGGCGGGGACGTCATCGTCGTTCGCATCGGAGAAAGAGTGCGACCGAATCTAAAATGATGCGACGTGGAGAAAGAGTGCAACGAGGAAGAAAAAAAAAAAATAGTATAAATTTTATTCAAATAGTGCAATATTGATCTAAAGAGTGTAATTCTCTTTCAAAAAAGTGTAAATTTTGTCTTAAATAATGCAACATTTAGTCTAAATTTACACAATTTTTTTTTTCTCTTTTTCTTCATCCTTCTCCTTTTCCTCATCCTCATCCTCATCCTCATCCACACATGCACACATGCACACACCCACAATGACCTCCACCTCCACCTCCGCGGTCGCGGCGCCGGCGGCGCACGCAACGCGGCGGTAGCGGGCGACGGCAACGCGGGAGCCGGAGCGGGATCGGGCGGGGTGTGTGTGAGATAATTAATTATCTCACACTCCGCCCTTCGCACGGCCTCGGCGAAGCCGAAGAGCTACAGGGCCGCGCCCTTCGCACGGCCTCGGCGAAGGGCGCGAGCCTCGAAGACCAGCTCGCAGAGCCGCCGCTCGCTCGTGAACACGGCGGCGCAGGCGGCGCGGATCCAACGCCGGATCTTGGACTCCAGCGCCTCCCACTCCAGCCGCTACACGTCGCCGATGCTCAGCTTCTCCACGCCCAGCCGGCGGAAGCACGCCTCCACCGCCGGCGAGCGGGAGACGAGCGGGAGTAGCGCATCGGCGGCGAGGGCGCGGCGGGGCGAAGAAATAAACGGGGAGAAGGGAAAGGGGAGAAGGGGAGCACGTCGGCGGCGACGGGCGGCGGGGCGCGGGGCGCATGGGGCGCTCCCTGCGCCCCCTGCGCCAGGGGGCGCAGGGAGCGCCCACTGCGCCAGGGTGGCGCGGGGGCGGGGAGCAGGGGGCGTCATAGTGTAAAAGTGTAAAAATTACACTATTACACTATTACACTGTAATAGTGTAATAGTGTAAAAATTACACTCCCTGCGCCCCCTGCCCCCTGCCCCCTGCGCACGCTCCCAGCCCCCTGCGCACGCCCCCAGGGGGCGCCCCCTGCGCCCCCTGCGCACGCGCACGCGCCCCTAGGGGGCGCGTCCCGGGGGGAGAGGGGGCGCAGGGGGATCGCGCCTGCGCCCGCGCCCCCTGCGCTCGCCGCGCCGCCTGCGCTCGCACCACCCCGCCCGCCCGCCCACCACCACCACCTCGCGCGCCGCCGCCGACGCCTCCCGCTTCCTCCTCTCCGTTTACCTCTTCGACCCCCGCGACTACGACCGCTCCTCCTCCTCCGGCTTCGACCGCAGCGGTTCAAAATTATTTTGGAGTGTGAGGAAAGAGAGAGAGAAAGGGGATGAGGATGGAGAGTAGAGGAAGAAGAAAGAAAAAGAGGAAGAGAAAAAAATGGTGCAATTCTAAATAGTGCAATTTGGCCTAAAGAGTGTAAATTTCATCTCAAAAGAGTGTAATTTCTTTCTTAAATAGTGCAACATTCATTAAAACAGTGCAAATATTTTTTTAAACAGTGTAATTTTTTTTAACAGTGTAATTTCATCATCTTCTTCATTTTTCTCTATTTTTTTGTTCTTTTCAGTAGGAAAATAATATTTTTTAATTTTTATTTTTTTTCTTTACAATTTTTTTTTCACGACCCACCGCCCTCGCCGGAGTGTAACTATATTTTTTCCCTCCCTCGCCGGCGTGCTTCTCGGCCCCAAGAAGCACTTCTTCTTCGTCGCCGGCGGTGGCGGCGGGGACGGCAGGTGGAGGAGGGTCGGAGAGGGAAAAAAAAAAAGAGTCGCGGTGAGGCGCGCCCTCGGCGGGGTCTGAGGCGAGGAGGGCGGGGGTGCGCGGGCGAGGGCGAGGGCGAGGCCGAGGGCGTGAGGGGCAGAGGCCCGCCTCCGCCTCGGCCGCCTTCTTCGGAGAGAAAAAAAAAAGAGCGATAAAAAAAAGAGGAGAGAGAAAAAAAAGAGGAGAGAGAAAAAATAGAGGAGAGAGAAAAAGTAACAAGGGTATTTTGGTCAGTTTGCTGAAAATCCGGATCGAATCTGCAAAAACGAAAAATGCGGTCCAATTTTGCAAAAGCCCAAAACTAGTGGATTTTTTATGCAAAAAGGCCTTTAATATAAGTATGTTTAACATCGTCGGTAGTATTATTTTAGCTAAGAAAACAAAATTAACAACTAACAAGCCTGCGCCTGGTGCAACGAGTTTGGCTATGCAGTCAAATGATTTGCACATCTTACACAACAATAACGTTGCAATAACCGATTGTCCCTAGCGCAAGTGGCAAAGGGCTTGGTGGTTGGTACCCGAGGTCCCGAATTCTAATCCTAATTGATTTACATTTCTAGCTAAGTTTATTTCTAAAAAAATAAACGAAGCGGGTAGCGTGCTATCTTTCTCTAAAAAAAAACAATAACGTTGCAATAGAAAGTTCATATACCCCGACAAAGAAACTCCATCCCATGTTTCGGTAGCTTGAAGCTTCTACTGCTTCAAAAGGAGCAGGAGATGCCAGTGAGAATCCTTATCGCATGTAAATATCAAAAAAACAAGTGACTGATGTATTATCAAGAGCTAGGCTGGTATACTATCGGTAGCATGGAGGCCTCCGTGCTACTAAGTTGTTTTCGATGATGCGGCTTCTGAATCGAGGATCGGCTCCGTTAGACTTGATCTACACTATCGAGAGTATTTGGAAACTAAATTTCATAATTTTTCGACATTATTTGGTTAGTGATCAAAAGGTCTCAAAATTGACAATTTTAATGGTGGATTTGATGCGTTTGTGAATTTAACGGTGTAAAACAATCCAAATCTGATGAAATTTTTATAGAATTTTTTTTTTTACTATTTAGAGTAAGATCAGTACCTCTGATGTTAAATTCAAGTCTTTTATCATTATTTTTTATGAGATTTTTATTTTCAGTCGTTCATTTTTAGACTACTCGTTTGATAGGTAAATGATGTCGAAAAATTATGAAATTAGTTTTCAAATACTTTATCGTCTATTTGAAAGCTGGATCATTGAAAACAACTTGGTAGCACGGAGGCCTCCGTGCTACCGATAGTATACCAGCCGGACTCGTATTATCAAATATCAAAGTCAGATGTTCCAAATGTCTTTGTTGACAAATAATAATAATAATAATAAAATAAAAAATAAAAACCTTTATTGATCAAAAGTAAAGAATTATAATGGTAGGGAGCCTCAAGCATTTTGGCCTAGGTTCTCCGCTGGGAGTTGCTCTTTTAAAACACGCTATGTTCGACGGCTTGGTTTGGACCAAACTTGGATGGATGAATTCAAATGGTCTCTTGACTGGTACTGAAGAACTTCAAGAACTTTGAGGTTTTGACCTAAGTCTCAAGAATGGCCAAAACGTCAAGATGATATGCTACTGAAACTATTGTTACTGAAACTACTGCTACTGAAACTATCGAAAAACTACCACTGGAAACTATTGGAGCTACACCTACTTATATGTTATTGTATTGAAGAGAGTGCCACTTTCTCTAGTCCCCTGCGCGATATTTATAGTCTCCACAATCCGAATCAGAATCCGAGCTTATTTGGAAACTGAATCCTGAGAATTTCGGTAGAATCCTAAAACTCCGGAATGGTTATCTCTCGCCAAATGTCAAATGGCTAAGATCGTTCATCGCTCATTTAATCCGATGGCCAAAATTTAGTGTCCATAGTTTCAACACGAAACAATAATATCTGTAACCATATTTAGTCCAAAAGGACACCATATTTTTTGTTAGTCTAATCATTTATGTATTTATGTGATTAGTATTATTGACAGTTGTACTTTATTTGTACATTGTCTAGTTTAACACAACCTATGCTATAAGTTGTTTTTGGTAATTGTGTTCACTATATATTCAATAAAAATTCTAGAAAGTGCCTTTACGGCTTTACCCAATCTTTCATGGTATCATAATCCCAAAGTCGCTAGAAAAAATCAACAGAGTCGTCATCTTTCTTTCTTCCTTTCCATTGCTAGTTTTCTTTTTCCTCTCTATCATCGTTCTATCGCTGCTATAGTACCGCCGTTATAGTATCACCGCTATAGTTTTTGCTACAGTACCATTGCTACAGTGCTATCACTATTGTATTTTGCTACATTACCACTGTGTCATCCTCTCAGTATCTATTGCGACAATCTCAATACAACATACATTGCAGCCAATCCGGTATTACATGCACGGATAAATCATATTGAACTAGATCGTTATTTTTTGCGCGAGAAAGTACAATTGGGTGATCTCTCTTTAATTCACATTCCTTCCGATAAATAGGTGGCTGATATTTTCACAAAACCTTTATTTACTGCTCTCTTTACCGTGCTTTTTATCAATCTCAAATTCAGTCTCGGGATGCTTAGATTGTGGGAGAATGTTAGGGTCTAATCATTTATATATTTATGTGATTAGCGCTATTGCCACTTGTACTTTACTTTTACAGGATCTAGTTTAATAATATAAGGTGTTGTTTGTAATTGTATTCACTATATATTCAATGAAAATTCTAGAAGGGGCTTTTATGGTTTTACCCAATCTTTCATCTTTTATTTAAATTAGAAAATATCTAAAATCGAAGAAAATTTAAAAGAATCCCATCCAAGCAAGCTTAAAGATATTAAACTTCCAAACATTGAAGAATAGTGAAAGCTTAAGGTGGTGTTTGGTTGCAAGAAAGAAAGCCCAAAAAATTTGTCAAGCCAAAAAGGAAGTTTTCTTGTGTTTAGTTCCACATGAAATACTTTTTGTAGAATCCAGTGTTACACATTAAGAAAAACACAATTTTCGTTTTCAGAGTATGCCTGGGAAAAAAAAAATGCAAATTAAAAACTAAAAACTCTTGTTTCCCTCGATTGCTCCATATCCTTTTCCTTTAAACCAAACAGGTATTCTCAAAACCATTTCATCTTGGGTCATACCAAACACTAGGAATCTCAATTTTCTTTTCCCACTAGTCTCCTAAAAATTATTTTCAACAGTTTTTTTTAAAAAAAACTTTGGTAGCTCCTCGCGCTCGAAACAATGAGGATGGGAGCTAAGCTGAGGAAACCAGAGCACCGGTGTGGTTTAGCTACCATTGGACAGATTGAAGGGCCTTTGCCAAATAGAGGGGGACCGCGACGGCGACTATGTTTCTAGTGCTGTTCTCCACCCTGAACTGGAGAGATAGTTTCGGAAACTTAAGAGCTTCCTAGAGAATGATGAGGTTGGTGGCTTTACCAATGGGCCTCTTGAATGCGAAGCTGGTGAAGCATTTATTGAAGTCGCAAGGACAGATAAGACTAATCTTCATATACCCCAGATTTTTACTTATGGAGGAGGAAGTTTTAAAGGACTTGCAAGAGAAAGGTAAAGACTTGAGTGGATCCACAGAGGCGCGGGTGGGCAAGGAACTCCATTCGAGGCCGCCGAGGCATAACTCCATCTCAGGGGGCAAAAAGTCCTATAAAGAGGCAGTCTTGACGCCATTCATTGCACCTGCAATTGCAATTATCCAACACCCTAGGAGAGATGATGAGCATAATGTTAGGCCGACGGGGAAACTTACCATCTTCGGGAGGTGCTTAAGATGCCTTGGGCGAGATCATAAAGTGGTTGTGCGCCATGATCCCATTAGGTGCATCCATTGTTTCGAAACTGGACATAGGGTGCCCGTCAGTACAAGGAGAGAGTGCACGGTAGGAACGACAGCATGTTCAGGAACCAACATGCGCGCGGTCGAGTTGTGGCTATGAGCACGTTCATACACTGAAGAATATTTCACACGAAGGGAGCTCCATCAGAATGCATTATTTGGCTGATATCGTGGATGCGGTGAATCTAGGGCATGCACTTTAAAAGTCAATTGCCAATGCGTTAGCAGATCATTTCGGTGGGTACCCAACGGATTTCATGGTGGCGAGATATAGAGAACATTCCTTTGCAATCTTTCTAGGTCCTAGCAGAGACCCTAGTGAGGCGACAAATCTTACATTGCAGGGCTTCTGGCTGCGATGCTATTTGTGGGGACCGTAGCAGATTGCCTTTCTGTACAAATTGATGTTGAAGGTATGGATCAGGCTCATCAACCTTCTGTTTGAGTGCTAGACAATAGCGCGGGTCTCGACTATCGTCAGCGGGTTCGGGAGATTTATTCGTGTAGATGAAGCTACGAGATAAATGACTGATTTGAGGGTGTTCTGATGTCGAATAGCCGTCAATGATCTTAGAGATATACCACAAAATCTGTTTGTTATCCTGGCTGATGAATCTTTTTCTATTTTGGTGCATGTCGATGAATAAGAGAGCGGTGGAAACAATGGGAATTCACCTCCACGGACATCGTCACTGCCGCCACTTGGAGATCCAACTGAGGGAGGCGAACGAAAAATAGAACAGCAAAATCAAGGACGAGGTGGCGACCGGATCAGGAAGGGTGATGAGGACATAGAGGAGGTCAACTCGGGCGGAGAAAACGACATGAAGGAGAGATCAGTCAATGGCCAGGGAGGGCGGAGAACTTCGGGAGGCCCAACGGAGACTGGGGGAGGAGCTGGTACGGCGATCCCGGCAATTTCTCGCTTCGAACGACGATGATCTGCACATCGAGGTGCAGGCATTGGAGCCGAGTACTCAGACGCAGTGTCTGGACTTCGCAGGAGGATGCGTCGAGTGATCTTGCATGAAGATGGCATACTTTCAAAATTGGGATGGACATGGAACATGGACTTTTGTTTTGTGTTTCTATTGTTAGGATTTTCATAAATGTGGCCCAATATTAATCATATTCAAATCTGAATTTACTATAGATAAGGTCAATCCTAAAAGATATAGAACTACTTGATATGGTATATTTTATTCATTTCCCATCTATTTAAATGAAATAAAATTCTAATCAGATTTTGATGGGAAGTCGATCTGGACTCTATATAAAGGGGTATTGGTCCTGCCACCTTCTCATACGCATTCTGGTGAAGAATTACCATCGGTTCCACACCATAAAGGAGAGTGCCTGAGATAGGAGGAGAAACCAAATTACCAAGTTCGGTTGGTGACTTCTAGATCATAGCCGGACTTCTTGTTTCCGCAGATTGATCAAGAATTTTTTCTCTATGGCACTCTGTGAGTTATTTTATTTTATTTATAATCTTGGATTTCGGTATGTGTTTAATTTTATTATTATTTTACATATCGATAAAGATCTATCAATTGGTATCAGAGCCGAGAGCGATAAATTTAATATTGTATGCATTCTTTGATCAGATTGAATTATGATGAATTTTATAATTAAGTAAGAAAAGTATCTTGCGATTTTAATATCATGGCCAGATTTGATTCAGCCTTGCACAATTTATAAATTATTCATCATCTTCTCCAAATTGGTGTTCCTATTTATTTTATTCTTGCCTTGGGTGATGTCGTACAGCCCGTTCTTTTTTGTAAACTTGTGGCTTTCGCAGCACGCGGCGATGTCGTCCATATACGGCACGGATGACCCAAAACAATTAACCCTGTTTTGGGTTTCAGGTTTTGAATGAAACCATAATAATGGAAGGAGATGATGAATAGGATCAATTTATTTTGAGTTGACCCATATGAAATCTATAGTTACGCGACATGCATAACGCGGCATGTTGCATCTATATTTTGGTTAGCTTTGAATCGGTCAAACTATTAATATAGGTTAAGTTGACCGGCCAATCCATTGGTGCAATAGTATGGACTCGTGAGTTGCACCTGGCTATGATATTATTTTGGTTTATGCTGTGTGATGGATTGCTTAATTAAGATACGGACAAGAGTTGAACCTATTAAGATTGAACCCGTTATTAATTTATTGGGTTCCCTTTTGCCAATTAGTACTTAATAGGTGTCCGATTTTAAGCCCATTACGCACTTAAATTCTTTTATTCATCTTATTTTGATCCGTTGGAGCTTTTATGTTTATTAAAGCGTCGTGAACATAAAGAATCCCTTCACATAAGGATTTAATTTTGTATATAATATTAATTTATCATAAATCTATTTATCTTATGTTTGTGGTTAAATAAGAATATATAAAATTTGAATTATGATTGTGATATCATGTTTGAAATTATTGCATCAATATTCTTATTTTAATCGGACATAACATGAAAATTAAATTATCATATTTGTTGTTAGATTATTTAAGACTCGCGCTAAGATAAATTAATTTATTATTTTGATTGGTTAGGTGCAAGCCAAAGCGGCCCTAATTAAGAGAAATAATAATTTAATTTACTTTAAAACAGCGCTTCAAGATAAATTTCATGTTAATCATGCAGCACTAAGTTGAATTAATTTATTGCTTCAACTGTTCGAGTGCAAGCCAAAGCGGCCTCGACCAGAAGAAAAGATAAATTAATTGCTTTAAAGAAGTGCGTGCGAAAATTACACCCTAATATTATGTTTAGTCTGCTCTCAAAGGAGGTCTAGACATGAAGGTACACGAGTGATGTAGGATGGTAATTTTCTTGTAACTCGTTTGGAAAAATTTGCCTGGCCAAAGTTGACAATTTCTTTATATGGGAAGCTTGAAATTATCACAACCTGCAGAAAGTTTAAATTAATCTCTGGTAAAGAGGTGACATATTTATGCTCGTAACTCTGCTCTCAAATGAGGGGTTGCGATGTCATATAAAGTATATGCATAAAGAAAGAAAATTACTTATGCTCATAATTCTGCTCCCAAAGGAGGTGTTGTGATGTCATATAAGGTGTATTTTTCTAATTTTTGGTGTGAAAATTTTAGGATGTGGTATTTTATTGATAAAACATGCATTTTATTTTTCAGCTATGACTCTATTCTTTGTTCCTGTTGGTAATTCTGTTCCTGCGCTTAATGGTTCTATACTCCGGAAATGACTCGATTCGCGAGCATATTATGAAAATGCGAGATATTGCAGCGCAGCTCATTGCACTTGAAGCAACCATCTCTGATTCATTCTTAGTGCACTTTATTTTAAACTCCTTACTATCTGAATATGGACCATTTTAGATCTCTTATAACACACATAAAGATAAATGGTCAATTAATGAATTACTGACTATGTGTGTGCAAGAGGAAGGGAGACTAATACAAGAGAGGCAAAATGCAGATAACTTTGTTTCTCAAAAAAGACAAATAAAGCGTGCTAAGAATGATAAGGGCAAGAATGACTCAAAAAGAAAGAATAAGGAAGTCCCATCTGGTTCACAAGACCAATCAAGTAAATGGACTCCTAAGTGCTTCTTTTGTAAAGAAAAGGGTCATATAAAAAAAGACTGCCAAAAATATCAGAAATGGTTCCAGAATAAGGGTAAGTTTCTGGTTTTGATGCATGAGTTGCATTTAGTCACTGTTCCATCTAATATATACTTGGTGGATTGACTCTAGTGCCACATGCCACATGGCGAATTTAGTACATTAATTTCAAAATCGTAGGAAACCCAGTAAAGATGAAGTCACTATCTACACTGCTGAAGGAAATCCAACTAAAGTAGAATTTGTAGGAACATTTAGATTAGTTCTTTCTACTGGTCATATTTTGGACTTAGTTGACACATTTTATGTTCCAAATTGTTGTAAGAATTTAATTTCTATTTCGAAACTTGTTGGATTGGGATATAGTTTCAGTTTTAATAATAAAGCCTTTTCATTATCATACGGATTTGAGATAGTTGACTCTGGTGTTTTGGAATATAATCTATATAAAGTATCGTTAGATCATTCATATAGTGAAATCCTTTTTACCATGCACGAAAATATGGGATCATGGCATTAATAATGAAAGGTCATCCATATTATGGCATAAGAGGTTATGACACATTTCGAAACAGAGAATCCAAAGGTTAATTAGAGAAGGCATTTTAGACAATCTCGACTTCTCTGACTTTGGAACGTGTGTGGACTGCATAAAGGGAAAGCAGACCAAAACCTCCTCTAAAGGTGCTAAAAGATGTGATGGAACATTAGAGCTGATTCATACTGATATATGCGGACCTCTTCCTCCTTCGATTACTGGTCATAAATATTTTATCACATTTACTGATGACTACTCTCGATATGGCTATCTCTACTTACTTAAAGAAAAATCTAAAGCTTTAGATGCCTTTAAGGCATATAAGGCTGAAGTAGAGAATCAACTCGAGAAAAGAATAAAAGTAATCAGATCAGATAGGGGTGGTGAATATTTTGGTAGACAAACAAATAAGGGCCAAGTCCCTGGACCTTTTGCTAAATTTCTGGAGCAGTGCGGAATTGTTCCACAGTACACCATGCCAGGGACACCTGATCAGAATGGTGTTGCTGAGAGAAGGAACCGCACATTACTTGATATGCTCAGGAGCATGATCAGTAATTCTACTCTTCCGATATCATTGTGGGGTGAGGCACTCAAAACTGCCCTATATATTCTTAATCGGGTCCCTACTAAGGCTGTCACTAAGACTCCTTTTAAGCTTTGGACAGGTAGGAAATCTAGGTTAAGATATTTTCATACATGGGGTTGTCGAGCTGAGGCCAAACTGTATGACCCACAAATAAAGAAATTGGACCCTCGAACCATATCAGGATATTTTATTGGTTATTCAGAAAGGTCCAAAGGGTATAAGTTTTACTGTTCATCGCTTGCTATAAAGATTGCAGAAACTAAAACAGCACGGTTTATTAAGGATGGTACAATAAGAGGGAGTTCTGAACCTCGATTCATTGAACTTGAGAAAATTCAAGAGCATTCAGATTCTGTACAGAACAGACCCACTATTGTCCCTCACGATTTGATGGTTCCTGTTCCAGTGGAACAACAAGTTATTTTGGAACCACAAAGTGATCGTGAACCTATCATCGATAATTCACATCAAGATGTACAAGTGGATAATTCACATCAAGATGTGCAAGTGGATAATTCGCATCAAGATGTACAGGTGGATAATTAGATAGATTTAAGAAGATCCTCAAGACAGAGAAGACCGGCTGTATCTAGTGATTATATTGTCTATCTTTATGAGAATGGCCAGAGCCTAGATTATCCTCTTAGTTTTTTCGAAGCCATAAATAGTAGTAATTCTACGGAATGGTACAATGCCATGAAGGATGAGACTGAATCCATGAACCACAATAAGGTATGGGATCTTGTTGAGTTACCTATAGGAGTTAAACCCGTAGGGTGCAAGTGGGTTTATAAAACCAAATGGGACTCCAAAGGTAACATAGAGAGATACAAGACCCGTCTAGTGGCAAAAGGGTTTACTCAAAAAGAAGGCATTGACTATAAAGAGACTTTCTCTCCAGTATCCAGAAAGGAATCTTTCCGTATTATTATGGCTCTGGTTGCTCATTTCGATCTCGAGCTACACCAGATGGATGTTAAAACTGCTTTTTTAAATGGGGATCTCCATGAAGAGGTGTATATGAATCAGCCTGAAGGATTCTCGCAAAAGGGAAAGGAGCACTTGGTATGCAAATTAAACAAATCAATATATGGACTAAAGCAGGCCTCCCGACAATGGTATTTAAAGTTTAAACAAACCATTTTAACCTTTGGTTTTAAAGAAAACATTGTTGATCAATGTATTTATCTGAAGGTCAGTGGGAGTAAAGTAATTTTTTTAGTCCTTTATGTTGATGATATTTTGCTTGCTAGTAATGATCTTGGGCTATTGCATAACACTAAAGAATTTCTTTTCCAAAATTTTGAAATGAAAGATTTAGGTGAGGCCTCGTATGTTCTTGGTATTGAAATTAAAAGTGATAGGTATAAAGGTTTACTTGGTCTATCTCAAAAGGCCTACATAAAGAAAGTTTTGAAAAATTTTGAAATGCATAATTGTGAGCCCAGTGTTGCTCCTGTCCAGAAAGGGGATAAGCTTAATACTTTTCAGTATCCCAAGAACCAATTAGAAATTGAACAGATAAAACATACTTTATGCCTCTGCAGTTGGTAGCCTTATGTATGCACAGACGTGCACACGTCCGGATATTGCTTTTGCCGTTGGATTACTTGGCAGGTATCAAAGTAATCCAGACATGAAGCATTGGAAGGCTGCTAAGAAGGTTATGAGGTATTTGAATGGAACTTTGGATCATATGCAGAGTACATTGCATGCTACGAGACCACATCACAGGCTATTTGGCTTAGAAATTTTATCACAGACTTAAAGATTATGGACTCTATTGCTCGTCCAATAAAGATTTTATGTGATAGTTCAGCTGCAATTTTTTTTGCCAATAACAACAAGATTACAACGGGGTGTAAACACTTGGACACCAAATATCTTGTTGTGAGAGAGAAGATAGAATAAGGTCATGTTACAATTGAATACATCAGTACCAAGTGTATGATTGCAGACCCAATGACCAAGGGGCTAACACCTGGGTCATATAAAGATCATGTTAGCAGTATGGGTTTGATTAATTCTTTTGATGTATAAGATTATAACAATTTATCTTCTTTCAATAAAGTTAAAATTTTAATGCAGCTGTGTTGGACCATTTAATAGGCATAAAGTTTTGTCTATTAACGAATGAACATATAGTTTTAAGTTCATTCATAAAGTTGTACCATATAAAGTACTTGGCTAGGAGATGAAGATGACATGATAATTATGGAAGGAAAATTTTGTTATGAAGAGGTGGACCGCCATAGTTCCTTTCGTTGTAGTCTTTTAGTTTGAGCTAAAGATCAAGTGAGTTCTAAGGTATTTGACCATAAAGTTTTCAATAATGCACAATAAAGTTTGGAGTATAGAAAATCCATTCATGGAGTATGATTAATATGAGCCAAGTGGGAGATTGTTAGGATTTCCATAAATGTGGCCCAATATTAATCATATTCAAATCTGGATTTACTATAGATAAGGTCAATCCTAAAAGATATAGAACTACTTGATATGGTATATTTTATCCCTTTCCCATCTATTTAAATGAAATAGAATCCTAATCAGACTTTGATGGGAAGTCGATCTGGACTCTATATAAAGGGGTATTGGTCCTGCCACCTTCTCATACGCATTCTGGTGAAGAATTACCATCGGTTCCACACCATAAAGGAGAGTGCCTGAGATAGGAGGAGAAACCAAATTTCCCAAGTTCGGTTGGTGACTTCCAGATTATAGCCGGACTACTCGTTTCCGCATATTGATCAAGAATTTCTTCTCTATGGCACTCTGTGAGTTATTTTATTTAATTTATGATCCTGGATTTCGGTATGTGTTTAATTTTATTATTATTTTACATACCGATAAAGATCTATCATCTATTAGTGGAGCGATCGAGGGAAGATGGATTAAGAAGATTGGTGCGGGGAATGAGGGAGTGCTTCTTCTGGGGAGGATAATAGCATTAATTACCCTCATAAGATGTGGTACACGTCACCGCTTGGAATGGATGGCGGGACCCACAGACTAAATAATGAGGAACATAGGACAAAAGAAGGCAACTTAATTGATGGGTTGATGTGGGCCGGGCCCGTATCGAATTGGGAGGTTGTTGAGGGGAAAGATGTCATTATTGGGCCCAAAGTTCACTTTGGATTGGGACGGTGAAAAGGTGATGTTGTTGACTGGCAATAGTGGAACTCGTAAGGGAGTGAATGCATTGATGACATTAAGGGACATGTCAATTAATCAAAAGTGCCATATGTGAGATGTATAATTGGATTGGGCTGCTTTACTGGTATTCAATCATGTTTGTTAGGTGCGCTCTTGAAGGCTGGTGGAGTAAATTCGGTCGAGAGGAAAATACTACTGTGACCTTTTCACCTCAACAGTTGCTGCTGATAGAGGGGCCTGGTAATGTTGGAGGACAAGATGGTGACACTTCAACAGATGCCTAGCAGGATTTTGATATGGGCATAGGATTGCAAATGGGATCTGGGGGTCCTGCAATCCAAGACGATCTTCTGTTCGTTTAGCAAGCGACACTCGTAATTCGATGACATCTAAGACTATGGAAAGAAAAGCCCGACTGAGAGAGGGAGATGGGATAGGTTCAAAAGAAACCTTTCACAAATTTGCGAGAAAGGAAATTAAGAAAAAGAGCGGGATGTGCGGGGTTCGTCTGGGGGACACAGATGCCAAGTCCTTTAGGGAGTTTCTATGTGGGCGTGTGTGATTGAGAGACCTTCGTTCTCTCCTATTATGACCTTTCTGGGATGTACTTTCTTTTACTATATTTCATATTTTTAGTTGGAATGTAAAGGGATTAAATGATCCCTCCAAAGGAAGAGCTGTTAAGTGTGTGGTGTCTAGGTTTAGAAATGATGTGGTATGTTTGCAAGAAACTAATGTGGGTGTTATTTCGCACACCTTCCTTTGTAGTTTTAGTGGTTCTTTCTTTGATAAATGCTTTTTTATTGGCGCAAATAGGGCTTCTGGTGGGTTGTTGACTTGTTGGAACTCAAGAATCTTTGTGTAGTGAAATGATTGAGAAAGCTTTCTCCCTCACACTCCGAATTTCACATTTCCGGAGCGGCGAAAGTTTTTATGTCACTAATGTGTATGGCCTCCAACCTGGGAGGGTAAGGATGATTTCTGTTCAGAACTTTTGCTCTTGAAAGATTCCTGTAAGGGTATTTGGGTGGTCTGCGGCGATTTTAATTTCACTAGAAGTCAAGATGAACATAAAGGTAGAAAATGGAGTAATAGGGCGACAGGTATGTTCAATGACCTTATCCACGAACTAGCGCTTATGGATGTGCCTATGGTGAATCAATCATACACTTGGTCTAGCATGTAACAAATTTCTACTATTGCAAAATTGGACCGCTTCCTTATTTCGACTGAGTAGGACGTGAAGTTCCCACTTTTGAAGGTAGAAGCGGTCCCTAGAATAAATTCAGACTATTGTCCAATTCTACTCTCCCTTGGCGGTAAGGTGGTTAACAAGTTTTTTAGACTTGAAGACGTGTGGTTGAAAAACAAGGAGTTTTCTTTCAAGTCTCTCGGCTTGGTGGAGGAAATATGAGCCTTGCGGGTCTACAATGCTATCCTTTGCAGCCAAACTAAGACATTGTCGTAAACGGATACGAGCATGGTGTGCGAACAGCTTTCATAATATCTTGCAAGCGAAGTCGGAATTAATACAAGCGATCCAATGCATCGACAGGTTGGATAAGTATCAAGACTTGATAAAGAAGTTGGCGGAAAGAAGGGAGAACCTCAAAGATAAGCTCTCACGTGTACTTGAGGACGAAGAAATTCTTTGGAAAACCCGGCAAAGCAACAATGGCTTCGAGAAGGAGATGGAAACACAGAGTATTTTCACGCGATAGCCAATAATAGAAGGCGCTCTATTGAGATACGGGTGGTCAAGGACAACGGAAGAAAAATTCACAATGAAGAAGAGAAGAAATAGTATTTCTGGAGAAATTTTAAAGAGCTCTTCGCACCCAAGGACTACGACTCGACTGTGAACGGAGATTAGAGTGAACTCTTTCAAACCAGACGGGTCTCAAAAATAAAACAGTTGACTACTCCCTGTAGCTTGGAAGAAATTAAGAAGACTGTTTTCGAACTAGGAGAGGACAAGGTGCCGGGTCCAAATGGTGTCCCATTGATCTTTTATCAGATTTTTTGGGATGTGATCAAGGAATATGTGTTTAACATTTTTCTTGAGCTATATGAAAATTAGATCTCCACTAGCCCTATGGATTTCTCATACCTCTGTTTGATCCTTAAAAATGAGGGTGCATTATGAGCAAGTGACTTTTGACGGATTAGTCTGTTGAATGGGATACAGAAGATAATATCCAAGGTATTAGCTAACAGACTGGAAGGAGTCATACATGATCTTATCTCCTTTTCTAAATCAGCATTACTCAAAGGCAGATTGCTTTCAGATGCCTTTGTCACGGCAAGTGAATTACTGGCGTGGGGATGTAAAGAGCATGTTGAGTGTGTTGGGTGAAGGTGGATTTTGAGAAGGCATATGATAAGTTTAACTCGGCATTCCTACTTAAGATCATGGAATGGATGGGCTTTAACGTTAAATGGTGCCGATGGGTGGAAGAATGCATTTGTAATGCTAAGGTGGTTGTGATGCTTAATGGTGAGACCTCCAATTAGATCAAAACAAAAAGAGAGTGAGGTAGGGCGATCCATTATTACCATATATTTTTCTTATGGTCGCTAAGTGCTTAGCTAGGATGATAGAATCAGCCAACTTTCATGATCTAATCAAGGGGATTGGATCATCTGAGGATTGTGCAGTGAGACTCATCCAATATGCGGACGATACTTTTTTTTTGCAAGGTGAAAAAGAAGTATTTGAAGAATATCCATTTCATGTGGGGCCTATTCGAGTGGGCATCAGTGTTGAAAGTTAATAAAGAGAAAACAAAACTGTTCTATATGGGAAAAGACCTGGGAAGGATGCTAGACTTGCCAACCATCTGGAGTGTAGGGTGCGCATTTTCCAACTAAATACCTTGGAATTGTCTAACCAAGGCCTTACACAGAGGATTGGCTTGGGATCATTGATAAGATCCAAAGGAGGATAGATGGATGGCAAGCAAAGTTACTGTCTAAAGTGTTAGTATTAATATTACATTAGTGATTTAAAACTTTAATTTCTGCCCATGGGCTTCCTGGGCAGCCCAACTCTCTATGGGCCTTGCGTGGGAGCCCGTGCCTAAGTTTTCACATATGGAATTTAGTCCCACATTGGAAACCAAAGACTTTATCTATACCAAATCTTCCTAAATCCACCTCGAAAAAGTACCAAATCTGGATTTTATAATTACACCTCGGGAAGGTACCAAATCTACTCAAGTCCACCTCGGAAAGGTACCAAATCTATCCAAATCATTTCCTTACCTTGGTAAGGGACAAAATCCTTATTTCCTTACCTCGGGAAGGGACAAAATCCTCGCCTTGATTCGGGTGCAACGGCAAACCCGAGAAAGAGCCGTTGGAACCCAACCTGAGGTGACTCCTACATGTATATAGGAGAACGTATACTCAAAAAGTTTGAACCTCGAAAAAATTCCCTAATTACTTCTTCCTCTCTCTCTCTCTCTCTCTCTCTCTCTCTCTCTCTCTCTCTCTCTCGCACCAAAACTTCACCTCTCTTCACACTGAGTTTTACCATTTCTTTTTATATTTTGCTGGATCTCTGAGAGCTACTTGGGTTTGTGTTGCGCCGCCCTGAAAATGTGCCGACGGGGTGGACAGTGGTCGTTGTATCATTAAGAGTGATTGCCGGAGCCTCGCACGTGGAGGGGCAATCTTGCTTTTAGGACAGTGCCTAGCACGCCTCGACCCACAGGCCTCATCTGAACCTATTTTCTCTATAATATTTTCTAGTTAATCCGTCCTTATAATTTTCGAAAAACAGAAGTTAAAATTATTTTCTTTTAAAATTATTTAAAAATTAAATTGTACTAAAGATTTAGAAAGATTATTTTTCCAACATTCTAGAAGCAAGATTTCTAACTTAATCTTTCTATTTCTTTTAGTACAGTAGTGAGAATATTACTTTGTTGTAGATTAATATATATCTTGTGTTTGACATTGTTATAATCATGAACATATAAGTTGTTGCTGTTAACTGCACTGATAATTGATGTTACAGTATTTTACTCCTACCACCATAGAAAATATACTGTCACTAAACATAACCTAGAATATCTTACTATTATCTGTCTAAACTTTAGAACAATCTTGTGACATTAGTATAGTTTAATAACCCACAGATTTTTTGTGATGGAGGATTCGTATTCGGCGAAGCCTTTTACTTTTGATGATCGTAATTTTAAGAGGTGGCAGAACCAAATGAGGTTCTGGCTCACCACACTAGGTCTTGTTTCTGCTATCTCGGATCCTACTGAGAATAGCACTGGAACTGCACCTGAAGGTGCAATCCAGGCTACGGTCAACAGACCTTATACTCGGAGACAAGCCCAGGCGGATCCACTCCTCCTGCTACTGAAACTGCTACTGCACCTGCACCTGCAACTGTACCTCCTTTTGATCCTAACATGATTAACTATCACTACTTGAACCGAATTCTTAGTACCCTATTTGATAAATTATATGACATTTACTGTAGTGCTAAAATAGCTAGGAAACTTTGGACATCTTTAGAAAATAAATATGGTTAGGTTGATCCTACCCAGAAGAGATACCAAGCTTCTGATTTAATTAAGTTTAAATTGGTAGATAATAAGTCATTGTCTGACCAGCTTCATGATTTTGAGTATATTGTTGAGCAGCTTAGATCTAGTGCTGTCAATCTTGATGAAAGTTTCTTAGTTGCCACCCTTATAGATAAGTTGCCACCCTCTTGGTCTAACCATGCAAATGATCTTAACCACAATCAAAGAGAGCTATCCCTAAATTATGTCCTAAGATCCATTAGGATAGAAGAGTCGAACCGAGCTAGAGATAAGAAGCCTAGTGAGACTACAATCCAGGCCAACCTAATAGAGAATCCCAAAAATAAGGGTAGAAACTCTCAGCCACATAGGAACTTTAAGAAGAAGCCTTTCCACCATAAGAAGTTTAACCCAAATTTTAAGAAACCTAAACCTGAGGGGAGTGGAAGCAACTCTGGTTGCTTTGTGTGCGGAAAGACCAATCACTTTGCGAAGGATTGCTACTTTCGCAAGACTCGGCCTTCAGCACCAAAGAAAAAGAAGGGAGCTCCACCTGAGCGCCAGATGAACATGTTGACTGCTGGACCTGACCCTTCTGACTCCACTGTCAGGTTAGGATCTAGTTTACCTGAAGTTAACCTTGCCTTTAGTTCGTCTGATTGGTGGTAAAGATACTGGAGCAAACATTCATGCTTGCTCTGACCGCTATTGGTTTTCCACCTATCAGGACTCATGTGGAGGATCGGTGAATATGGGGAATGCAGCCTCTTCTCGCGTGCTTGGGACCGGTCGAGTAGATTTGAAGCTGACCTCTGGGAAGACTCTAATCTTACCACCATGTTCCCGATATTAGGAAGAATTTGATTAGTGGTTCTCTTTTAGTTTATTAGGGTTTTAAGTTAGTTTTTGAATGTAATAGAGTAGTTATTACAAAAGGTGTGAATTTTGTAGGGAAGGGATTTTTGAGTGATGGTTTGTTTAAACTATCTGTATCTTCTCCTTCTATTAATGAAAGTGCCCTTATTTTGAATGTTGTTTCAACTAATGTTTGGCATGGAAGAATGGGACATGTGAATTATAACACTATTAAAAGATTGATGCATCTTGATTTGATTTCTAAATCTGATTTGTCTGATCATAGATGTGAAATATGTGTGCAAGCTAAAGATCCTAGGAAACCTTTCAAATCAGTGGATAGAGATTGTGATCTGTTAGAACTTGTGCACAGTGATGTTTGTGATGGAAGTAGACCTAGTAGAGGTGGAAATAGATATTTTGTGACTTTTATAGATGATCATTCAAAGTACTGTTATGTTTATTTGATCAAGTCAAAAGATGAGATTTTAAGCAGATTCAAAATTTATAAGGCTGAAGTAGAAAATCAATTAGATAAGAAAATCAAGATTTTGAGATCTGATCGTGGTGGTGAATATACTTCAAATGAGATGACTATTTTCTGTCAAGAATTTGGAATTGTATATCAAGTGACTGCACCTTACACACTTCAATCAATGGAGTTGCTGAAGGTAAGAATAGAACTTTGATGAATATGGTAAATTCGATGATCATTAGTTCAGGTGTACCCGAGAACTTGTGGGGGAAGCTTTGATTTCTGCATGTATGATTCTAAATAGGATTCCCCACAAGAATTCTAATATGTCTCCCTACGAGCTTTTGGAAAGGTAGGAAGCCTAATTTGAGTTTTTTTAAAGCGTGAGGGTGCTTAGCTAAAGTGAAAATACCTGAAAACAAGAAGAGAAAGATTGGACCTAAGACTGTGGATACAGTTTTTATAGGTTATGCACAAGATAGCAATGCAAACAGATTTTTGGTGGTGAACTCTGAGATTAGTGAGGTTTCTAACAATACTATTATTGAAGCTAGATATGCAGTATACTTTGAGGATGTTTTCTCTTTTAGGACTAGAGTAGATAGATCCATTCCAGCTGAGCCTATAGGTAGCTCTAGCAGATCTAGAGTTAGTGAACCTATAGGTGAGGTTGAACCTAGGAGAAGTAAGCGTCCTAGAATAGAGAAAACTTTTGGAGATGATTTTTGTGTCCTACTTGTAGAAGATACTCCATCTACCTTTGACCAAGCTATGAAGTCTGTGGATGCATCATTTTGGAAAGAGGCTATTAATCTTGAGATGCAGTCTATTCTGCAGAATCATACTTGGGAGTTAACTGATTTACCTCCAGGATGTAAGCCTGCAGGATGTAGATGGATCTTTAAGAAGAAGTTGAGACCAGATGGTTCTGTAGATAAGTATAAGGCTAGACTAGTAGCACAAGGCTTTGCACAGAAGCCTGGTGTAGATTACTTTGATGTGTATGCACTTGTTGCTAGGATTACTTCTATTAGAGTATTGATAGCCTTAGCTTCTGTCCATGGTTTGATTATCCATCAAATGGATGTTAAGACAGCTTTTCTGAATGGTGATTTAGATGAAGAGATCTATATGAAGCAACCTGAAGGTTTTGTAGTTTCTGGACATGAGAACAAAGTGTGCAAATTGAGTAGATCTCTATATGGACTTAAGCAAGCTCCTAAGCAGTGGCACTTGAAATTTGATTCTTTGGTTGTGTCCAACGGCTTTCATGTGAACATGTCTGATGAATGTGTATATTCAAAGGAATATGATGGACAGATTGTAATCTTATGTTTGCATGTTGATGATATTTTGATTTTTCTTACCAATATGAATGTGATAAATGATGTGAAGAAATTACTTAATGAGAACTTTGATATGAATTGGGCAAGCAGATGTAATTCTTAACATATAAATCATTAGAAAATCGAATGAAATTATTATGAGTCAATCTCATTATAGTGAACAGTTGTTAAAGAGGCTTGGATATTTTGATGTTAGACCTGTAGTGACACCTTATGATCCTAGTGTACACCTTAAGAAGAATAGAGGAGATCCAATAGGTCAGAATAGATATTCTCAGATTCTAGGATTCTTAGGATACCTAGTAGATTACACTAGACCTGATTTGGCTTATGCTGTGAACAGATTGAGAAAATATACCCATAACCCAAATAGAGAGCAATGGAATGCTTTAGAAAGAGTTTTGAGATATCTGAAGGGGACTGTGTCTTATGGATTACATTACAATGGCTTTCCTGCAGTATTGGAAGGAAATAGTGATGCCAATTGGATTAGTAATACAGCTGATGTAAAGTCGACTACTGGATTTATTTTTTTCCTAGGAGGAGCGGTTGTTTCTTGGAAGTCAACAAAATAATCTTTGATTGCTAGAAGTACTATGAAATCTGAACTTATAGCATTAGATACCACTGTAGCAGAGGCTAAGTGGATTAGAGAGTTTCTTTATGATCTGCCACTGATGGAGCGACCCTTAGCACCTGTATGTATTCATTGTGATTGTAGATCTGCAATTGATAAATGTGCCCAAGAGAATGTGGAGACTAAGATGAATAGATTCATGAAAGTGAGACATAAGTTCATTCGACAGAATATGAAGGAAAATGTGATTGCATTGGAATTCGTGGGATCTGCGAGAAAGTTAGCTGATCAGCTTACCAAGGGATTATCTAGGACTGTGATCCTAGAATCGTCGAGGGGGATGGGGCTTAGCCCGCAATAGAAGTTACCGGCAACGGCAACCCAACCTGTTGCACGTTCAATGGGTAGAAACAAGTCGAATAGGTAGCTGTCAGGAGCACTATTTTTTGTATCCTCATCCCTACGGCGACAGTGCTCATATCTGCAAGTGGATAGGAAGGACATTGACCCTGAATGGTTCCGAGACCCATGAGGCAGGGTGTGACCTTACAGATACTGTAGTGCCCCTGAGGGTTAACTGGTGGAATGACTACAGTATTAGTGACTGGTCGACATATCTGTAGAGTGTCGGGACGAGTGGGAGTCGTTTTGGTGCAAAATGGACGCGAATACGGACTCGGAACACTCAAATAAGCCAAAACTGAAGTTCTGCCAGTTTAGTGCGCCCACAAGTTGAGTTTAGGGCGCCCAGATTCTGAGTGTTGTTTTATATATATACTGAGTCATTTTGGATCCAGTTTTGGGGCGCCCAGAAGTGGGCCCGAAAGTTCACCTCGTGAATATCGAACGTGCTGACATGTGGCCTTGGTAGGTGAGATCCGCCGGAACCGGATAGCGGAGTAGCGTACCGCCGGGCTGAGAGGCTGGAGAAAGTGGGCGCCCAGTTCTGGGTTTAGGGCGCCCGAATCCTGAGATTTCAGCAGAGTAACAAGTTAATTCTATTTGTTCCTGACGCTTATTGTACCCAACCTATACCTCTATAAAAAGGGGAAGACGTCCCCTGGGAGCTCCTTTTCACACTCCTTCACTTCCAACCTGAAATTTCCACCAAAATTCTCCCCTAAGCCCTTTAGATTTCATCCTTTTGCATTGAGGACTTGAAAATGCTGCAGAAATCTAGCAGTGACCTTGGGAGTTTCAACTCATGTGCAGCATAGGAGCATCCAATTGCTGTGAAACTTGATTTCATAGGTTGTGGACTTAAGGGGGAGTGTGTTGAACCATTCCAGCAGCAATTTAATTAGGTATGTAAGCTTGAATTGCTGTTTTTTCTGAGATTTTAGTGTTCTTGAGCTGAAATTGAGATTTTCTTGATTTCCTTGGATCCGAATGCCTTGGGAGCTGGCTTTTTTAAGTTGGATTTGGTTTTCCATCATCTCCCATTGGTTTAGAAGGGATTCCCCACCTGAATTACAGATCTCAAGGTGTGTTTAGCTCAGATTTTGGTGAATTGAGCTATAAGTGTAATATTTTTAGATGTTAATGGAGATTTTTGAATGTTGTGTATTCAGATCTTTGTAGAGAACTAAATCCTAGAATTAGAGGTGTTCTTCCCTCACTTGTGAAAGGTTTGAACCCAACCTTACTGAAGCTTCAAGTTGAAAATCCCAAAATTGAGCCAAGTTGCATAATTTGCTTTTGTGCTGAACTTCTGGATGCAGGTTCTGGGCATCCAGAAGTTGGATCCGAATCCTTGTGAAGGTTTTTTTTTGGTGATTGATTTGAGCTCAATTCTGGTGAGGAAGCTGGGGAATTGTTCTCTAACCTTTTGAGGTGAGTTGGGTGAAGTTTCACTGCATTTGGACTTGAGAATTGGGTTAAATTTCATGTTGAACTCCTGCAGGTTGAAGCTACCAGGCTGCTGTTCTGGGCTCTGAATTTGGGCACCCAGAACTCTAGACTGGAGGGCCCGAATCATGTGGACTTGGTTGTTGGCTGCGGTTTGAGTTGGGATTGATCTTTAAGCTCTCATATCGACTTCTTGCCATCGTTGGACTCGCGTTTAAGGTGGGTTAATGTCGACCGAAGCCTTCGGAATTCCTCCTAAGTATATGAAACTCCAGCATGTATAGTTTTACATTGATCATCCTGTTTAATTGCTCAAACTGTAAATTTGCATGTTATATATGAAATCTAAGTTTGGAGCATACTTTAGCTAATTTTTTATGATTATTACCTGCTGAACTGGGGCTTGACTTAGGAGAAAATTTATTTAACCTACACACGTCATTTTTCGAAAATGTTAACAGATTTAGCTTCAGGAGCTGTTTTGACTCTTGTATCACCACTGTTAGCACAAGGTGGATACTCAGATTAGTGTAGGTTGAGATTACGCTCGTGTTGAGATGCCGAGCCCATTTTTACAGCAGAGTTTAGGCTGTTTCGTACTGTCGGGTGCCGTCGAGGTTGACGGTGGACCAAGATCTTTACTTCTTGCATCAGATTGTGCCGAGAGCACACGAGCCTTGGTTGTTAGACCAATTTGACCCATTTGTATTGATTTAGCCTGCGTGAGCCTGATTGAGCTCGACAGAGACACGCTTGCATACTCGTTTGGGTCGCGCCCACGAGTGCCGCTCCGTAGTTTGGCTACCTTGCGTTGATGTCGTTGTAGTCCCGATTGGACTTCCGCTCTCCACCGGCTGCCCTCGGGGTGGTGTACGGTGTAGCTTAGACAGGCGGGACGGGTGTATCACAGTCTCTGTGGATTAGGTCATTTATGGCTGTTTTATTAGCTAGTGATGCATACCTTCATAGAGATCTTGATATGCATAGTGATATGGTAGTGGCATAGTAGCTGTAGAGGTTTATTTCAGCTTACTTTACTGTTTCTTTACCTACCAGCTATCTTGTTAGTCTCGTAGACTTAGTGGGTGGGCCGTTGGGGTCGGTGACGGTACCCACTGAGGACTACTTTGTTTGCTAATAGTTCTCACACCCATTGTTCCCACTTTTCTTGCAGAGCCATCGACTGTTGCTGCTGCTCCTTCTGATCGAGGTAAGGGAGTCGCGAGCTAGATCCCTGTCTACCCCGGTCGCTATTCTAGAGGATGACCCATTTTGGTGATGTTTGATAGTCTTTTTGGGAGTTGCCATTTTCATACAGATGTATTTATTTTTGTATACAATGAGATGGATTTGTACCGTGTATTTATGGTTGGGCCGTGATGTATTTTGGAGATCTTGTATGTACAGTTGGCCTTTATGTATGGTTATGTTCTTTATACCAGCTCTGTATCTCTTGTAGTTGTTTGTATATATTTTACAGGTTCAGCTATAGCTTCGTATACACGAAAAATTCCTATGTATACGGCGGGTCTGTGGACGAGCCCGGGGAAATGTGCAATCCGGGGCGTGACAGATACCCTTTGAGGACCTACTATATGTGTGGAGTCGTGAGGCCGCGACTATGGGAAGAGGGCGGTTCCCGAAAACACACATGAAGCGATACTAGCGCATGGCCATAAAAGCGCTCACCCGCTTAGAACCTAAAAGGTTGTACCATGTGTGTGGTTTATGGAAATCCGATTCACCGGCCTTGGTTCAAGGCGTAGTCCACCATCGTGCCCTCGGATGTACATAGACAAGCACTAAGAGAAGGTTCAAACCCGAAAGGTACCTTCGCCGAATACGTGGTATAAGAGATCCAGCATTCTTTTGAGTTGTTTTGTATTTCAGTTTTATTTACTTTCTTTATTTGAAGTTTTAAATCATGTGGGGGAATGTTAGTATTAATATTAAATTAGTTATTTAAAACTTCAATTTCTGCCCATAGGCTTCCTGGGCAGCCCAACTCTCTATAGGCCTTGCGTGGGAGCCCTGCCTAAGTTTTCACATATGGGATTTAGTCCCATATTGGAAACCAAAGACTTCATCTGTACCAAATCATCCTAAATCCACCTCGGAAAAGTACCAAATCTGGATTTCATGATTACACCACGGGAAGGTACCAAATCTACCCAAATCCACTTCGGGAAGGTACCAAATTTACCCAAATCATTTTGTTACCTCGGTAAGGGACAAAATCCTCATTTCCTTACCTCGGAAAGGGACAAAATCCTCACCTTGATTCGGGTGCAAAGGCAAACCCGAGAAAGAGCCGTTGGAACCCAACCTGAGGTGACTCCTACATGTATATAGGAGAACGTATACTCAAAAAGTTTAAACCTCGAAAAAATTCCCTAATTACTTCTTCCTCTCTCTCTTTCTCTCTCGCACCAAAACTTCACCTCTCTTCACACTGAGTTTTACCATTTCTTTTTATATTTTACTGGATCTCTGAGAGCTACTCGGGTTCGTGTTGCGCCACCCTGAAAACGTGCCGACGGGGTGGACAGTGGTCGTTGTATCGTTAGGAGTGATTGCCGGAGCCTCGCACGTGGAGGGGCAATCTTGCTTCTAAGACAGTGCCTAGCACGCCTCGACCCACAGGCCTCATCTGAACCTATTTTCTCTATAATATTTTCTAGTTAATCCGTCCTTATAATTTTCGAAAAACAGAAGTTAAAATTATTTTCTCTTAAAATTATTTAAAAAGTAAATTGTACTAAAGTTTTAGAAAGATTATTTTTCCAACATAAAGAAGGTAGATTAACGTTGGGGAATTCAGTACTTACTAACTTGCCACTTCATTTTTTCTCCATCTTTAAGGCACCGAAGTGGGTAATCAAACTGATTAAGACACTGCGGCGAGATTTTTTCTGGAAAGGTGGAGTGGATGTTAAGACCGAAGCACACATGGTAGCGTGGCAAACTATGTATAGGGATAAGAAGGAAGGTGGACTGGGAGTGAAAGATCTAGCCGCAATGAATGATGCTTTACTTTCCAAATAGTGGTGGCGTTTTTTCACCAAAAGAGAATTGACATGGAACAATCTTATTCGAACTTTATATTACAGTAAGTGGTTTCGACTTGCCTCACAGTGGTGGAAAAGTGTGTTATCTACTAGGGATATCTTCAAAAGTGGTATGTGTTTTTCTCTTAGGGACGGGCAGTCAATCGATTTTTGGTCAGATAGGTTGTGCGACGATTAGGGGTGTCAACGAGCCGAACACGAGCGAGCTGGGGTCGGCTCGTGTTCGGCTCGTTTCATAAACGAGCCGAACACGAGCCGGCTCGTTTAAGTATCGAGCCAAAAAATTCGGCTCGTTTATTAACGAGCCGAACACGAGCCAAACACGAGCTGGCTCAGAAACAATAATTTAAAATGATTAGAATGGATATATTTATAGAAAATAAATTTATGAGATCTTATCCATTAGACTTTGATCTAATGGTTGAAACTTTACATATAAATTGGCTTTTTATAATTGAGTTGGGCTGTAATTTAGGTTGGGCTAAAAATTAAATAATAAAAAATTATATTTATATATAATTATTTATATATATATATATATATATATATATAAATTATATAAATAATATATGTCACGCCCCGCCGGCCCTTTAACACCAACTAGGTGGAAAGGATAACCGCACGGGCGCATGCCCCAGACCCGCCGAACGGATAGAGTCCTTTCTACCCGCCCAAGGCGTCACAACACAAGCTTATCCACAATGTTCCAACTAGGAACGGAGTACAAGAGTTGCACAAGGAAAGCATCAACATAAAGAAGTTCTACTTCTATTACATCACAAGGCACAATATACATGTCCAAATTTTTTCTTTTCTTTCACTTTCATTCCATACATCATGTTCCAAAACTATGGAATATACAACATTCATACAAGAATGAAAATCCCCTATGCTATCATAGTCCAAAATAGGGGTACAACTCTATGCATCACCAAAATGGAAGGGCCGCTATCTAAAGAGCCAAACCCTTGCCTCGCTCCGCCGCCTCACTCGCGGAAGGACCTGGAAAATGTGGGGTGAGAACTATAAACATAGTTTCCAGTGGGTAAGGCCACCCAAGAGAGAAGCTCGACCCACCAGGTCCAAAGAAACACCATATGCATAAGTTAGATCATATATAACTATGCAATAATTATTTACATGCTTAGTAAATAAACATAAAGGATGCAACCAAATGAAATATAATCTATCATTCTCTCCTAGGTTCATCCTATGTCTCACAATGACCAAGTTCTTTTACTTGTCGTTTACTTATGGTTTCGGAATCGCCGTCTCACCATATTTGTTCCAACATTCAAGGAGTGAGCTTGTCACCTCCTAGTTCGAGTAGCGAAATCGTCGCATACTCGGGATAGCGCATACCCCGTCTCAACACCGCCATCACATGGCATGGTAGCGAAATCGTCGCATACCCGGGATGGCGACCTTGTCACACAACTCCCGCTCGACACCGCCTATACGTGGCGCGGTAGCGAAATCGTCGCATACCGGGGATCGCGAAATCGTCGCCTATCCCATGTCGGCACCGCCAACTCGTGGCATGGTAGCGAAATCGTCGCATACCCGGGATAGCAAAATCGTCGCACATCCCATTCTTCACATTACTTGCCAACCTAAATCTCATGATCTTAGGTTCAAGTCACTAAGTCTCGCCTATGTTTGATAACACTAGGCTTACTTTCTCATTGCCAACCTAGGTTCCATGACTCTAGGTTCCAATCACATGTCCAACCTATGTTCAATGACACTAGGTTTCAATCTCACATGTTCCAACCTATGTTCGATGACACTAGGTTTAAATCTCACATGTTCCAACCTATGTTCGATGACACTAGGTTTAAATCTCACATGCAACCATGCAACAAGTATAAATAATTGAATTGTACTTGAAATATCCATCATGCAATAGGAGTTCATTGTTCTACCTATCATGATTTTACCTTTGCCAACATGCAAAATGCTAGGGTTCTCAACACATATCATTTTATTTTTAAATGGATAATTACCCTAGACATGGAAGTGACCTAATCACTTCGGTAAACACAAACCCACCTCAAGAGCTTTCAAATCTTGGTATTCTTCAAGCTCCTAAGTGTCCAAGCCTAGAGTTCTTGCTTCAACCCAAGCTTCTACAAGAAAACGGTTCGTTACTCGTTACGAACCCTAAAATCAACTCAATATATGAAATCAAGTGCTCCAACATGATTTCCTAAGCCTCAATTGCAATTATCGAAGGTCCAAATATTTTTAGAACCTCACATTGCAAAAGCCCTCATTCTACCTAGGATTTGCATGCATGCAAGCCAAACCCTAGATTTCATGGCCAAACACCCACCATTTGTGGTTTAGATTGCCAAGGGTTCCCAAAAACCTCATTTCAAAGGATTAAATCCAAGGTTTGAACCCAAAACGTGAGGTACTAACCTTAATCACGAAATCCCCAAGCTCCTTCTTGCACCAAGAAGCTTCTTTTCTCCTTTGGAAGCTTTTTCCAAGATCAATCCACCTTTTCTCCAAGTTTTGGAGAGATCTCTAGAGAGAGAAAGTGGGAGAGATGGAGAGGAGAAGTGGAGAAGATGACAATGAGAAGGGAGAGGCCTCAGCCATTCATACACCCCTTCAATCAAGTGAAAAGACCATTTTGCCCCTCTCCACAAACAACACAATCAACCAGCCAAAATCTGGACATTGTATACCGGTATGTGCATTTGCATACCGGTATACGGGTGCTGATTCCGGTATACCTCAGGGATTCCGCAGAACACGAGAGCTAGGTTCACTGTTTCGACCATCGTATACCGGTATACCATTTCACATACCGGTATACCCCGAAAAATCTCGCAAACCCGAGAGCTGGGTTTCTCGGTTTTAACACAGCATTCCGGTATACCATTTCACATACCGGTATACCAAGCTCCAATTCCGGTATTGGAGTTCACATACCGGAATCCAGTGCAGACTTCCCAAGTTCGCAGTTTTTAACTTCTCGAAGTCCATTTTCGCGCCTCAATTGCGCCGAAAACACTTCGCACAGTCCCGAACTTGGCCAAAGCCTCACACATAGCCTCTTATGCCATTTTCTCACTAGAACTCTACAATTTGTAGAAGTTCAGTATGATGCACTGAAATTCAGTGTACTACATTCCACCCCCCTTAAAGAGAGTTTCGGCCGCGAAACTAACATCATACCTCAGCTGGACTCAGCGAAGAGGTAAGGAAACCGCTCTTTCATCGAGCTTTCCAATTCCCATGTAGCCTCGCGCTCACCGTGATTCGTCCATTGTACCTTTACATAAGGAATTTCACGGTTCCTCAAACTTTTCACATCGCGATCCATGATACACAAGGGAAACTCCTCATAAGTCATATCCTCATGAAGCTCCATAGGCACATACTCGAGGACGTGCGCCGGATCATACACGTACTTGCGGAGGGTCGATACATGAAACACATTGTGTATCCCCGCAAGTTTCGGCGGCAAGGCTAGCCGATATGCCACGGATCCCACACGTTCCAAAACCTCATAAGGTCCAATGTAACGGGGACTCAACTTACCCCGAACACCAAATCGCTTCACCCCTCTCATGGGTGATACTTTCAAGAAGACGCGGTCTCCTACCGCGAACTCCAAATCTCGTCGACGCCGATCCGCATAACTCTTTTGTCTAGATTGCGCCGTCGATAAGCGTTCGCGTGCCAAGCGGACCTTTTTCTCCGCTTCACGCAACACGTCCGGTCCTAAGACCCTTCTCTCGCCGACTTCACTCCAATGAATAGGAGAGCGGCATTTTCTTCCATACAAAACCTCAAAAGGTGCCATACCGATGCTAGCTTGATAGCTATTATTGTAAGCAAATTCAGCCATCGGCAAATGAGTAGGCCACGCACCTTTGAAGTCCAACACACACGCTCGTAGCATATCCTCCAAAATCTGAATTGTCCTTTCCGATTGACCGTCAGTTTGAGGATGAAATGCTGAACTGAAATCGAGCCGTGTACCCAAAGCTTCTTGCAAGCTTTTCCAAAAATGCGATGTGAAACGGGGATCTCGATCTGAAACTATCGAGGTCGGAACCCCGTGCAACCGCACAATCTCGTCCAGGTAGACTTGGGCTAACTTGTCTCCCGACCAAGTGGTGTGGATTGGCAAAAAGTGTGCCGACTTGGACAAAAGATCCACCACCACCCATATCGCATCGTGGCCACCTAGCGATCGAGGTAAGCCCACGACAAAATCCATCGCGATATTCTCCCACTTCCAAACTGGAATGGGCAATCCTTGTAATTTTCCCGCCGGAAAGCGACGCTCGGCCTTTACTTGTTGGCATACTAAGCATTGTGCCACAAAGCGTCCCACATCAAGTTTCATCCCCGGCCACCAATAATGCACTTTGAGGTCCTTATACATTTTGGTGCCGCCCGGGTGAATCGCATAGGAAGAAGTGTGAGCTTCTTTCAAGATTTCCCTACGAATGTCCTCAACTTTCGGCACGCACAATCGATTTCGAAATCGAATTGCGCCCATCGAATCTACATGATAATCACCGGCGCGCCCGCTCTCGATAGTACCCCGCACCTTTTGGAGCTCCGGATCACCAGATTGCTTTTCCTTTATTTGCTCCAACAAGGTCGGCCACACCTCGAGACTCATAAGTTTAGCGGGGACGCCCGGGGCCACGATCTCCAAGTCAAATCGGCCCATTTCCTTGATTAACGGCATTTGTCCCGTCATCTCAATTGCGAAGTTCTCCACGGATTTCCTACTGAGCGCATCGGCCACCACATTGGCTCTACCGGGGTGGTACAAGATGGTCAAGTCATAATCTTTTATCAACTCCAACCATCTCCGCTGCCTCAAGTTCAACTCCTTCTGAGTGAATAAATACTTTAAGCTTTTGTGATCCGTGTAAACCTCACAATGTTCCCCGTACAAGTAGTGTCTCCACAACTTAAGTGCGAAGACCACCGCCGCGAGTTCTAAGTCGTGGGTGGGGTAATTCTGCTCATAGCTCTTTAGCTGTCGAGAGGCATATGCTATTACTTGTCCTCTTTGCATAAGCACACACCCAAGACCACGACGTGATGCATCACTATACTCCACATAACCCTCCCCCGCAATCGGCAAGGCGAGTACCGGAGCCGAAGTCAACCTTTCCTTTAGCTCTTTAAAGCTTTGGTCGCATTCCTCGCTCCAAATATATTTGGCTCCCTTGCGGGTAAGACGCGTTAGTGGACCGGAGATTTTTGAAAATCCCTCCACGAACCGCCGATAGTACCCCGCAAGACCCAAAAAGCTTCGTACTTTCGTGACATTGGTCGGGCGAGGCCAATCCTTGACTGCCTCTACTTTCATAGGGTCCACAGCTACTCCTCCTGCGGAAATTACGTGACCCAAGAAAGCGACCTCACGGATCCAGAATTCGCCCTTTTTCAATTTGGCGAATAACTTGTTCTCTCGAAGAACTTGAAGCACAATCCTTAGGTGCTCCCTATGTTCCTCTTTACTCCGAGAGTAGACAAGAATATCATCTATGAACACAACCACAAATTGATCCAATAGTGGTTTGAACACACGGTTCATTAAATCCATAAACGCTGCCGGGGCATTGGTAAGCCCAAAAGGCATAACCGTGAATTCATAATGTCCATACCGCGTTCTAAACGCGGTCTTATGCACATCCTCCGGTTTGATCTTCAATTGGTGATAACCGGATTACAAATCAATCTTTGAGTACACCCGAGACCCTTGCAACTGATCGAACAAGTCATCAATTCGGGGTAACGGGTACTTATTCTTGACGGTCACTTTGTTCAACTCGCGGTAATCCACACACAACCGCAGCGAACCGTCCTTTTTCCTCACAAATAGAACAGGGGCTCCCCAAGGTGACACACTTGGCTTCACGAAACCCTTGTCCATCAAATCTTGCAATTGTGCTTTCAATTCCTTCAGTTCCGCGGGTGCCATCCTGTACGGGGCCTTAGAGATCGGCGCCGTACCCGGGAGCAAATCTCCCACAAATTCTATTTCCCGATCCGGTGGCATTCCGGGCAACTCCGTCGGAAACACATCCGGGAACTCTTGGACTATAGGAATGTCCTCGAGCCCCAACACTTCCTTACGGTCATCCACTACCGTCGCCAAGTAGGCAATGCAACCACTAGCAATGAGCTTTCTTGCTTGCGACGTGGATACCATTGAAGCAAAGAGCGAACTCTTACACCCACGGTACACAAACTCTTTGTGCCCGGGTTCTTTAAACTTTACTATCCGGCTCTCACAATCGATAGTAGCATGATACTTAGGGAGCCAATCCATTCCTAGGATCAAATCATATTCACTCATTCGATTTAATACCAGCAAATCAGCTGGCATGATCCAACTTTCAACCCTCACGGGGCAATCTACACACGCGTAATGTACGCAAAAAGTGTGTTCAGGTACTTGCACCGTTCTTGCATGTGTGGCATCTATGATTTCTATTCCATGTGCAATAGCAAATGATCGAGCAATGAATGAATGCGATGCACCAATATCAAACAAAGCTCTACATCGAATGTCTTTAATTAACACAATACCTGCCACGAAGTCCTCCTGGGTAGCAGGCTCCTCCACCTGAGAGGCAAATACTCGTCCACTGGGTGCTGGCCGCTGGCCCTCCAATGGTCTCGGCGGCTGTGCACGACCCGCCGACATCGCCGCGGGTGGGATGCCCGCAAGCTGCCTCGGTGGCGCAAACGCCGACGCCGACGACGGTGCTCGGCTATCGTCCGTCGGACAATTGTACCGCATATGCCCTTGCTGTCCGCATTTGTAGCACCGGCCCTCACGATAGTCACATTGCTGAGGGCCGTGGGGGCCGCTACAAATCGGGCATGGGGTTGAGGGTCGGTTCCGTCGGGACCCTCGGGATTGATTTTGCGGCTGCGAGTGCTTCGGGGGCCGCTTAGAGCTAGATTGCCCCCCCGAGCTACCCGCCGGTCGCTTCTTTCCCTTCTCTTTATCTTTTTCTTTCTCCCACGATTCGTGCTCCTCGCACGCACATGCATTCCCGTGCTCCACCCAAAGAGCACGGTCCAAGACCTCCGCAAAGGTCCGTAGCTTAAGGGCGTGCACCGCCCGAAAGATATCCGGTCGAAGTCCGCGCACGAAACAATCGACCTTGTCCAACTCTCTGCGGACAACGTGCGGCACGCAATTAATGATGTACGAGAACTCCCTCTCGTACTCGCGCACCGAGCGGTTCCCCTGCTTCAACTTGCGGAACCTTTCTTGAAGCTTCCTTTTTTCGCTATCGGGGAAATAGGTGGCGAACACCATACCCCGAAACTCTTCCCACGATGGTGGCGGAAGGCTAGAGAGTCGATCACGTCGGACCCCCTTCCACCACACCTTCGCCGACCGCTCTAGACAATGAACGGCGAGGTGCACCTTGTCCCTCTCCAAGGTATAAAGGTCCTCGAAGAGCGTCTCGATAGCGTCGATCCATGTCTCTACGTCCCACGGATCCACGTTCTCCCCCCGCTAAAGATAGGCGGGTTGAACTTTTTGAACCTCATTAGAGCCGCAAGCGCGCGCTCTCGCTCCGTATCCTCCATCTCGGAGTCGGGCATAGGGGCACCCGACCCCTCGGCCACAGCCGGTGGCGCGGGTGGCACCACGGCCGGCGCCGGTGTCGCCTCCTCGGCTGGTGCCGAAGCAGAGGCCGGAGGTACTCCCGACCTCTCCTCCCTAGTCGCAGCCGTCTGCCGCGCCATCTCGTCTTGGAGCCTTTTAATTTGCTCCTCCTGTCGCTGCATGGCTTCGGCCTGTTGCCGAACCACGCCCATTAGCTCGGTCAACTCATTGCAGAGAGCCGAGTTCTCGCCCTCCCCGAGTTGTTCGGGAGCCGCGCCCGATCCTCCGGGCCCGGTCTTCGCAGGAGGCCGACCACGTACCATTATCTCCTGAAAACACAATGACTTTGGTCATTTCATGACATTCAAAGTCATTTGCGACATAACATTTCACGAAAATAAACGTGAACCCAATCTAGGCGAAAGTCACACAAGGGTCCTTATTCCCCTCACTTGGTTTTCATGTTGTCGGCCGCCAACATGAACACTCTTGGTGAAGAATAAGACACACCTCGAATCTACCTCTATTTCCAACTAGAGGCATAAGGACATAACCCAATCACTTATCTTTCGCCACATCAAAGATCTCGTCACTCACGAGCCTACACTCCTAGGTCATTTCCATCCTAGGGTTTCTTAGGTCAACCTAGACCGTTTCTATTCTCTGATACCACCTCAGTCTGTCACGCCCCGCCGGCCCTTTAACACCAACTAGGTGGAAAGGATAACCGCACGGGCGCATGCCCCAGACCCGCCGAACGGATAGAGTCCTTTCTACCCGCCCAAGGCGTCACAACACAAGCTTATCCACAATGTTCCAACTAGGAACGGAGTACAAGAGTTGCACAAGGAAAGCATCAACATAAAGAAGTTCTACTTCTATTACATCACAAGGCACAATATACATGTCCAAATTTTTTTCTTTTCTTTCACTTTCATTCCATACATCATGTTCCAAAACTATGGAATATACAACATTCATACAAGAATGAAAATTCCCTATGCTATCATAGTCCAAAATAGGGGTACAACTCTATGCATCACCAAAATGGAAGGGCCGCTATCTAAAGAGCCAAACCCTTGCCTCGCTCCGCCGCCTCACTCGCGGAAGGACCTGGAAAATGTGGGGTGAGAACTATAAACATAGTTCCCAGTGGGTAAGGCCACCCAAGAGAGAAGCTCGACCCACCAGGTCCAAAGAAACACCATATGCATAAGTTAGATCATATATAACTATGCAACAATTATTTACATGCTTAGTAAATAAACATAAAGGATGCAACCAAATGAAATATAATCTATCATTCTCTCCTAGGTTCATCCTATGTCTCACAATGACCAAGTTCTTTTACTTGTCGTTTACTTATGGTTTCGGAATCGCCGTCTCACCATATTTGTTCCAACATTCAAGGAGTGAGCTTGTCACCTCCTAGTTCGAGTAGCGAAATCGTCGCATACTCGGGATAGCGAAATCGTCGCATACCCCGTCTCAACACCGCCATCACATGGCATGGTAGCGAAATCGTCGCATACCCGGGATGGCGACCTTGTCGCACAACTCCCCCTCGACACCGCCAATACGTGGCGCGGTAGCGAAATCGTCGCATACCCGGGATCGCGAAATCGTCGCCTATCCCATGTCGGCACCGCCAACTCGTGGCATGGTAGCGAAATCGTCGCATACCCGGGATAGCAAAATCGTCGCATATCCCATTCTTCACATTACTTGCCAACCTAAATCTCATGATCTTAGGTTCAAGTCACTAAGTCTCGCCTATGTTTGATAACACTAGGCTTACTTTCTCATTGCCAACCTAGGTTCCATGACTCTAGGTTCCAATCACATGTCCAACCTATGTTCAATGACACTAGGTTTCAATCTCACATGTTCCAACCTATGTTCGATGACACTAGGTTTAAATCTCACATGTTCCAACCTATGTTCGATGACACTAGGTTTAAATCTCACATGCAACCATGCAACAAGTATAAATAATTGAATTGTACTTGAAATATCCATCATGCAATAGGAGTTCATTGTTCTACCTATCATGATTTTACCTTTGCCAACATGCAAAATGCTAGGGTTCTCAACACATACCATTTTATTTTTAAATAGATAATTACCCTAGACATGGAAGTGACCTAATCACTTCGGTAAACACAAACCCACCTCAAGAGCTTTCAAATCTTGGTATTCTTCAAGCTCCTAAGTGTCCAAGCCTAGAGTTCTTGCTTCAACCCAAGCTTCTACAAGAAAACGGTTCGTTACTCGTTACGAACCCTAAAATCAACTCAATATATGAAATCAAGTGCTCCAACATGATTTCCTAAGCCTCAATTGCAATTATCGAAGGTCCAAATATTTTTAGAACCTCACATTGCAAAAGCCCTCATTCTACCTAGGGTTTGCATGCATGCAAGCCAAACCCTAGATTTCATGGCCAAACACCCACCATTTGTGGTTTAGATTGCCAAGGGTTCCCAAAAATCTCATTTCAAAGGATTAAATCCAAGGTTTGAACCCAAAACTTGAGGTACTAACCTTAATCACGAAATCCCCAAGCTCCTTCTTGCACCAAGAAGCTTCTTTTCTCCTTTGGAAGCTTTTTCCAAGATCAATCCACCTTTTCTCCAAGTTTTGGAGAGATCTCTAGAGAGAGAAAGTGGGAGAGATGGAGAGGAGAAGTGGAGAAGATGACAATGAGAAGGGAGAGGCCTCAGCCATTCATACACCCCTTCAATCAAGTGAAAAGACCATTTTGCCCCTCTCCACAAACAACACAATCAACCAGCCAAAATCTGGACATTGTATACCGGTATGTGCATTTGCATACCGGTATACGGGTGCTGATTCCGGTATACCTCACGGATTCCGCAGACCCGAGAGCTAGGTTCACTGTTTCGACCATCGTATACCGGTATACCATTTCACATACCGGTATACCCCGAAAAATCCCGCAAACCCGAGAGCTGGGTTTCTCGGTTTTAACACAGCATTCCGGTATACCATTTCACATACCGGTATACCAAGCTCCAATTCCGGTATTGGAGTTCACATACCGGAATCCAGTGCAGACTTCCCAAGTTCGCAGTTTTTAACTTCTCGAAGTCCATTTTCGCGCCTCAATTGCGCCGAAAACACTTCGCACAGTCCCGAACTTGGCCAAAGCCTCACACATAGCCTCTTATGCCATTTTCTCACTAGAACTCTACAATTTGTAGAAGTTCAGTATGATGCACTGAAATTCAGTGTACTACAATATAAATATTAAATAATATATTTGAGCTGTTATCGAGCCGAACATGAGCGAGCTGACCCCAGCTCTTGTTCGGCTCGTTTATTAAACGAGCTGAAAAATTCAGCTCGTGTGCGGCTCGTTTACTAAACGAGCGAGTCGATCTCAAGCTCATTTCGAGCCGAACACGAGCTGGCTCGTGAACAGCGAGCTGGATTGCCACCCCTAGCGACGATGCATCGCTGAAGACGCTCTTTCCAGATATCTTTGATAAAGTGGTATTGAAGATAGTTTCAATCAAGAAATATTTTTCCCCTGACGATTGGAGATGGCAAAAGATTCTAAGAAGGGTTGGTGCTGGGACGCTGAGGGGTGATCACAGAATTAGAGATCTCAAGGCTATGCTAACAAATTTCCGAGTTGCAAATAGACTAGACGAACTCCGGTGGAGATGGAACGTGAGGTTTTGTTTTAACGTTAAGTCGGTGTATATGCTGATCAGATATGGGTGTACGGGATGTTTCCCTGATGAAGGTTTGGAAACTGAATATACCGACAAATAAAGATCGTCGTTTGGTTAGCCCTTAGGAACCGATTGAACACGATAGATAACTTAATCAAAAGAGGTGGTCTGGAGATCCATGATGCATGTTGTGCGATAACAAGGTTGAGACTGGTGATCACGTACTTGTGGGATGTATTTTTAGCAGGTTTTTTATGCTCAACACTCTGGATGGGGAACATCCAAAGGTCTGTGGTAGAGGTTAGGGGGATTTGGGAGCACTTGATGGGGAACTGCTATCAAGAGGTAGCAACGAAGGACCTCGCTGGGGTTGCGCATTGTTGGTGGATGATTTGGCCGAAAAGAAATAATGTTATCTTTAGGAGCCAATGGTTGGACCCCTTATTGGTTGTCAAACAACTATGGAATTTAAGGAGGGAATGGGATGAGTTATGCAGCACTACGTGAGTTGTGTCAGTAACAGGGTGGAGCCTCTTGGAATGGGCTTTTTTCTTTTTCTCTCTCCTAGTGAGGCCCTGCTGCCTCACTTTTTGTAGCTAAATTCATTTGCCGAATAAATAAAGCGGGTAGCAAGCTTCCTCTCTCTGAGAAAAAAGAGCTTTTTGTGGAACCTAAAACTGTCTAAGGTAGAAAGGAATTTGCATAGAGTTACAAAGGTGCTTTTCTTGCAAAGAGAAAATTCATCTATCACCTGGTTCCAGATCCATCTTCCTGAATCAGAAATGGAGCTAACTTTTCAAAATGTATAAAACTTACCTTAGCATCGCCCATTTGGATTTAACTACCTAATCTTTAAAAAAATTAATTTAAATTTTTTTAATTTAACACCTGACCTTTTTAATCATTTGACTTAAGCCAATTAGTGAATCTTTAACTTTAAAATTTGAATACGTCGTTTATCTCTACGAATTTAGTTAGTATATTTTATGCTTACGTAACTGTAAATTTATTAAAATAAACAGTTAACTTAAATTTTGTATCCAAAAAGCTATCATATCACTTCAATTCAATCAAACAAATTGAAAGATCAGGTACTAAAATCAAAATTTTAAAAGATCATGCAGCCGAATCAAATATGATTCCAGTAAGTTTTATACATTTTTTCCCAAACTCAATACTGTTATCTTAGTTCACTGTTGTGTCAAAATACTGCGATGCAAAAGAATGAAGGGTACATGCGTCATATAAACATAATGATTCAAGAGAATGGTCGCTTTTAGCGCAAGGCCATACTAACTTTTCATTATGGGAGATTGAACTTTCACCATGGTTTTGCATATGAGAATTTGAGTTAGTAAGAATTATTTCACAGTTAAGAGAGCTTCAAAATTTTGTTACTTAGTTGTTATTCATTGTGCAACAGTAGGTAGCAGAAAATAACTTTATTCACAAGCTTTCATAGTATTTTTCTTTTTCTTTTTAACAGAAACAGCCAGAGAAGAAAGCTGTTCAGGAAGCAGAAACAAACTTGAGCGAGATGCTGTTAACACAGTGACGCTCGTTGGTAGGTGTTTTGAACCCCTCGCCTTTAAAGACATGACCCAGGTGCCCCCCGCAAGCCGCACATGTGATTTCAGTTCTCATTCCATCAGGATCCGGCTGTACTGACAAATTCATTTCATTAGAACATGCACAAAAGTGCGGCACATTAGATCATATATCCAAAGAAACAGGAAATGCAAGAAAGAAACCCACTGTCCACTTTATCGCTCCAGGTAGTCCCTCATAGAATGCTGGCCAGCCACATCCGGAGTTGAACTTCGTAGTGGATTTGTAGAGGGGTGTCCCACAACCAGCACACTCGTAAATTCCTTCACCATAGAATTTATCATATTTCCCAGTCCCTGGGTACCTGAACACAAATTATCGCCTCCACGCTCATTTCGCAATCAGAGAAGAGTAGCGAGACAGATAATTTCAAAGACTATGAGATGAACGGCATATTGAATGAATTAGACTAATTTGAATGTGAGGAATCTAACATATAAAATCTAAGCTTCACTTGTCTTGTATTTTGCACTGGGTATTTTGGACTAGTGTCATTTATCATACCACCAAAGGCCCAAAGTACATTAGCTGTTCAAATGCAGACCTTCCACTCCTTTTACTCCGCCTGATTTATAAGTAACAGGTACAACCAATGATTTAAGTGCCCATTAGCATAGGTTGTGCCACCGCAATAAGGAATCAGCACGATACGATCCCCATGCGAATGGCACGGCTCAAAACTTTCCTTTTTCTAAATTTGCAAGTAACTAATCAATAGACTACAAAGATTTGATAAAGAATATACTACGAGAAATTACAATATACTAGTAGTGCCAAAGAAAATAAATACTCCATGCCAAAGTGTGGTAGCAGGTAATTTATCAATGACGCACATTGGCACGACACGGCATGCACCGTACCGTGCCTAGTGAGTGTTCAGCACAATCTCGTGCCATGGTATTTAAATTCATAGGTGCATCCACATAAACATAAAAGAGAATGTAGTGTTAGGTGCTTGAGCAAGTCGAGCGTGCAAGACAGGTGTGATTCACGCTGTGTACAAATGGTCTTAGCCCCCGAATTACAAATCAAGTTGGATCACTAGCTGCCTGTCCTTACTTCCTCAGCAGCAAGTCGCAGGCCCAACCTCTGCATCAGAGATTTTCTCACACATCAAAAAAAAAATCTCTCGAGCTCTCATATCCTAAAAGCTGCCTCTTGTTTGCCTCTGTTGCACCTTTAAGCCATGGAGATAGATTTAAAAGGATTGCGCAATGGACATCATACCGCCATAGCTAATAAAGTCCCAAGCCTTGCACTTGGAGGGCCAACACAGAACAAATAGCAAGTCAATGAGGCCAAACCTCTTTTCGTCAAATTTAATCTTTATTATTTTGATTGCTGGAAGGTTCTAACACGAAATGTAAGTGGTTTGAAAATTCTGCCAAAGCCACTCAAATGCCAATATAGTGAACTTACAAATATATTCTAGGATTAAGTGAGTTTAAATCTTCTTCCCTACCCCTATTGAGTACTTTAACCTACTATATTCTAGTACCAACTTATCCAAGAAACGAATAAGCTCTGGACGCTAAAACAATAAGATCCTGTGGTTCTAACTGGTCAAGATAATTAGTAGTCTAAAATAATCCCTTTGTTTCTCAATTTCCAAACAGTCAAAGTAAAAAGCAATTAAACTACATAGGACAATTGGAAAAGTGGACAAGATGTATGCATTCAATGGAAAGAAACTACATAGGGCAATTGGAAAAGTAATAAATTCAACTACATTCACCATATACTAGCTAACAGATATTGGAAATTCGAATTCAATTCCAAATTCCAATCATTTTCTCCAAATGCAGATATCAGATCCTATACAGTGAAACAAGCAAATACCATTAGGATACTATGTTCGCAACTCAAAAATATCACCTCAAGTAAGAAAAGAGATCTATAGGAAAAAGAACATTCATAACTAAATATCAAAAACACGAAGAAGCAGAATTTTAATAGATGGGATACAAGTCCATTTCTCCCTCCCCTTTTAGCTGAAGGACAAGGACAGGGACAATGCCTAACAACATCATACCCACAACAACCCTCTTGAAGACTATCCCAAGCCCCTATCCCGAGCTTACAACTCCAGAAATAGAGGACCATAGGAGGAACCTATACTACTATAAAAAAAATGAGTTATTTTGAACTACATCTTCCCAAATATATCCCTCTCTTTTCTATTTCATCCATTTGATCAAAATATCAAATTCTATCATACAACTGAAATTTAGATATCAACTATAACTTCCAATCAAATGCATATGTTTACATATCTGTCAAATTTAATTCCACACAGAACCCTAACATAACTCGCTTCTAACTTCCTCTGATTTTCTTATGTTCACAACTAAACCATCCAAGGATTTAAGTGTCGTGGCATAGGTTCGTGCTGAGCACTTGCCGGTATAGTACGGCATGGTGTGTACCGAGCCATGCCGTTGTTTGCTGATGACACAATACCAGTGTGTCGTCAGACTTAGGCATGAAAAAGAAAAAGAAATTTTTTTTGGCCCCAGTATATTCTAATTTCTCTTATAATATCTTTGTCAAATCTCTTGTACTACTAATTTCAAGAAAAAAGGATTTTGATCCGTGCCATCATTATAGGGTCGTATTATGCTAATACCTTGTCAGCCCGGGCGTCAAGGATATGGACATGGGATACGACGCGATTCAGACACGGCGATTCAGCAGCTCCAAAAAAATTAGGACACGAAAACAACAAGAACACGGCTAATAAAATATAATATTTTTACTACAACAATATATATTTCTTATGTATAAAATATTAATATTGAGAAAATATTACTATATCATGTATAAAAAATATTAACAAGAAGAGGAACATAACCCTCATTCAAAAAGAAATATAACCCTAATGCAAAAATATATATAACCTTAATTCGGAAAAATATTATAAACCTAATGCAAAATAAAATAAATAAATAATTAGTTGAAAGGTGAAAACTCTAAAACACTAAAAACTCAAGAGAGAGTACCGTTGTAAGGAGAGGGATAGGGGGAGGGAGGAGAGAGAGTACCGTTGGAAAATCCCAAACCATCTAAAAACTCAAGAGAGAGGGAAAGAGAGATTCCGTTGGAGAATAAAGAATGAAGAAAGAAGAGAAGAGGGGGTAGTTGATTATTTTTGGTTTATGTTTTTAAATTTCATACAAGCTTTTTTCTTTTCTTTTCTTAAACAGGTCTTGGTAGATCCGGCATGTCGCAACGCCACGACGGTCGCGAAGTCACGAAACGTCCATTTTCCCTTTTTTACCGGGACGTGCATCTAATGCATCCTTTACTTTTTTTTCTTTTCACACAACGAGTCGATCACGCGTCCAAGTCGGACGTGAGTCCAACACAGACACGCCAGATTTTTCCCGTTCGTGATACCTCGTTGTCAGCACAGTACGACACAATGGCCATCGCTCAAGCTGATAGGCACTTAAATCGTCAAACCTATTTGTTTTTCCTCGCTCTCTCACTAATGTGCAAATCCTATACTTTTTTTTCTTAGCCTTTTTTCCACCTGTATGCATAAGAACGGTTGGATATCAAAAAAAAAAGAAACATCTATAAACTCCTATGAAAACCCGTTTCCTTTTGTCCACGTGGCGATATTAGCTTAATTTGATCTTTTGTGGGGCCTACCTGTCATCTTAAACTACTTTGCTTAATTGTTGATTTGTGGGGCCCACCTGACAATTTTTTTTCCTTATTTTCTTCCCATTTAATTTCTTCAACCGGTTCCATTTAATTGGTTCGAGTAATATGTTCGTCTTCCAGCCGATGCCGCTCGCCCCTCTAGATGCCGCTCCGACTCCTGATGTGCCCTCCTGGATGAAAAATTGCGCCGAGTTCGTTGTCGTTCCTCCTTCCCGTCGGTTATCTCCTTCCCATTTAGTTACTTCAGCCGATTCCTATTTAATTGGTTCAATAAATAGGTTCGTCTTCCAACCGATGCCGCTCGCCCCCCTAGATGCCGCTCCGACTCCTGTTGTGCCCTCTCTGGCAAAATATTGGGCCGAGTTCATGGTCGGCTCTTCTTCCCGTCGCGCCGTTCCCGTTACCGACGCTTCATTTCTGCTTATTGATCTCCGGTCACGAAAATGGTTCTGATTCATTCTCCACACTCCCTTCCTGCTGCCTATATAATATGCCTTCGTAAAAATTTTATTTGTGGCAAAAAAACTCTATTTCTCTGCTGGTAATTTTTTCTTCTCTGAATTGGTTTCAACCTTTTTATTTTTGTTTGAATTTCAATTTGGTTTTTTATTACTTTTTTAAAAAAAAACTGAATAATTTTATTTTTTCTTAGGAAATTGACTGCCTATGTACGTTTGATATGTGATTGATTGCCTCAAATTTTGTAAGTTCTCTGGTTTAATTTTTATGTATATACTACTTGTTTTTGCCTTCCAGTTTGTTGCTGCGAATAATTTAGGAATTTATTTCTTTCCCCGGTCTTGATCGTAATGCTACTATATATGACATAATCTTATTTGGTTGCCAATTTACAAATATTTTTTCAATATTTATTTAATGAATTTTTTTTCAGTGGTGCTAATCATAATGCTTTTGAGGGCAAAGGTGTATAGGGGTAACTTCAAGAGGCTCGGATCAACGAGGAGAGAGAGTTGGATGCGGCGTAACAAATAATGAGATTTATCTGCTACTCTGTTTGATCACATCCTACGTTATCTTTTTTTTTTCCTTTTTTTATTTACGCTATTCTTCTAAGGATTTTTAATGTGATTTCGTGCAAATTAGAGTATAAAGAATAGATTTTTAGAGGAAATTGGTATCTCTCTTTTGTGAACATCCAGTCTTTTTGGTATCTGAGATGGTGATATTTACAAATTGGGATTAAAATTGTATGACAATGATGATGAAAACTAACATGAGATTAGTTTGGAGGGGTTATAGAGGGGATTTAGATGTTGATTAGAGAATAATGGTAGAATTTTCAGCAGGGAAATAAGATGGGAAATAATATAAAGTGGATTTGGAGGGTTTTAGACAAGCGCATGGACGGTGCTTTTGAGATTTTTTTTTTGTTTTTTTGGTGAAGAAATTAGGGTTAAAATTGTATAAAAATGAGGATGAAGAAACAATATGCAATGGGTTTAGAGGGTTTTATAAGAGATTTGATGTAAATTAGCTAATAAAATAAAATATTTTTTGGGCAAAAACTCTTCTTCTCTTTTGTGCATGTGTTTGTCTAAGTCTTAGAGAGGATCGGAGTCAGATCATGCGGCAGTTTCATCTGCTGATGGGAGCACCAGAAAATTCTAATTCTCAATCCTTTCTTTGTCAGGTTGTTATAATTTCTTATTAATATGCATGTTAGCTAGGATTTCAAAAGAAAACAACGTTGATTGAATTAGTTCCTGGGAGAGGCCAAAGGGTTTATGGATCTCATGAACTTTATTATGCTTCTACTTTTACAGTCAGCACGGAATGAGAACATTACATTACTGACTACTATGAACAGAGAACATGCATAATCTAAACTGATACACCAAACTCAAAAAGTTTAAGAGAAAATATCAGATCAAAACCAAGTTACTGAAAATAGGCTAGCACAAGTCTCAATCTATGAACAAATACTAGAATAGATGAAAAGAGATTGGATGAAGGAACAGGTTTTCCCTCTGGATGAGTACTTCAGCTTATTCTGGCACTGATAATGATCAAAGTTCGGCTCATCGACTGGTACATGTCACTTTGGGACAAAAAAGTTAGAGCGGGAAGCACTATACTTGCCCAGATTTACCTAAGTTAGTTAGCATGATATTATTAGATTTATAGAAATATGATTAAATCTTAACTTATTCTATTTTTACATTATTTAGTTTTGACTCTTAAAGTTTGGCATGGATTTAAACTTTATCTATTCAGACTAGCCTATATAGACTGGCATCTTTTTGAGCCATAATACTGAGTTAAAAATATTTTAGTGCAAGTTATTAATATTAATGTATTGAGTTGTCATATTTAGTATTAAAAACTAAATTGCCAAGTCAGAAGTGTGATCGAAATCTTATATTATTTCGTGATTCTGAAGCATGTATGTGATAGAGCCTTAAGATCCCGATATTTTCATATTAGATGAAAAAAAGATTATTTGTAGGTGTTTAAGGACTTACCATTGAAATATCAATAATTGGATTCAAATATTTTGGATCGATGTTTTGGAATTAGCAAGTTACTCATATAGGAGCATTACATTATCATTTCAGTTGAATGCCCATTTTAATTTTGTTCTTAATATTTATCAAAAAAAATTATAATAATATTGGGGGTGGGGTAAGGGTTAACACTCCCAATATTATTGTAATTCAAATCACATAGACTATATTACTATAATTCAAAGTAATTAGAGGAGTTGATTATTTTCTGAGTAAACATCCCTGTTTCAAATGCATAACTGGCCCTTTACTACAACCAAACTATAGCTAGGCTTAAGCATGGTCAAAATAGTAAAAGTTCACATAATCTGTTAGTTTAGGTTTTTAATTCACATTATGGTTTTAAAGGACTCTGCACTACAAAACAGATTACGGAAAGTGGGCATATTTTGTTTGGGACAAGGGCATATTCATGTATCTTTTCTGCCAATATGAGTTGTTGCATAAGTGCTTTGTTTAAGTCTATTATTTTTTATTGTTGTAGTTGTTTTCTTGCAATACTGATGTTTCACTGCCTTTTCCATCAAATCTGTTGCTTCTTCCACTTCTTCTCTATTCGAATTATAAACCTAATCTTCATGGTTAGATTTTACCTGATTCTAAATCTTGAGTATTATTTTAAAAGAATGTAGCTACTGGTATAGCTGCTGCTGCTGCGTACACTCATATTTTTCTAATCTGCTTCTTTATTATCTTATGAATGTGAATTAGAAACTTAAATCTTATAATAAATTTTAAAAAAAAATTCTTATTTATTTTTAATGTGGCACTTAGGATTTGATTTAGTTTCATTTTAGAGCTTCTTCTTTGATCTTACGCTTTTGCTTAAGAATAAATTGTAAAATAATCATAATCATTAACCTTCTTCTTCTGACATATCTTTAGCACTTAGTTTTTTTTTCTTTTTTAAAAAAATTGGTTTTGCTTTCAAATTTGCTATTTTCTCCTACTTATTTTTAACCAGAGGTTTCGCCGGTTTTTCTTTTTTTTTCATATTATGATGATTCTTCTTTTTGTTATGTTCAGTAAGATAGAACAACTTAAAAATTCGATAGAAATAACCTGTTAAAAATTCATCTTCTTCTTATGTATTCAAAATTAAAGTTCAATTTGAGAGAATAAATATGAACATAGTACATAGGAAGGAGAAAATACTGCTTCTACTTCTTCTTATGTATGCAAAAATTTAAATACAATCTCTGATTTAAAAATAACGGTAGACATAAGAAGAAGGCATTTTCTATATTTCTTCTTCTACTTATTTACAAACTTAAAATAATTGTATATATTTCTTCTTCTAGTACTTCTACCCGTTGTGCATAAAACTTATTGAAGATAAAAATTTATTTTCATTTAGTAATCTAATTGTAAAGCTTAAGTACAAATTTAGACTAATTTTATATCTTTAGTTTGAAATTTATGGTTACTTCTTTTTCTTATGTTTTATCGGGGTATATTTTTTAAAGAATGGTGGTTATATAGTACCACCTCCATAATCAATTTGTTAGCTGAACATGATAATACACCATATATGTGCCAAGTATAAGCCAGAGTCATTCTGATTCTTGCTGTTCACTTTCTCTACATTTCAATCATCAAGTTGTACTTGCCAATATGTTTGCACACTTACAAGCCTACTATGTACATGTTTTGTTACGATTAATACTGCTCTCCTTTGACTAACTAAATATAGCAAGTTGGATGGCCTCAGGGCAACTCTTGCGCAAATTTATGTTTGAAATATAATGCACATTACAACCAAAGAAAAAGGTTGTTTCGCTTATGAGCTCAACAAAATTTTTTAAAGTTGGCGTCATATTTTTTGACATTTTCTTGATACGTTAGTTATAAAGAGTTTAATTAAAGTCTAATTGGGTTAGAGTTCTGATCAAACTATATGTTGGAACCTATGTATGATATATAGTGCAAAGTACGGCCACCATAATATTGCCGAAGCTCAAATTATGTCATACTCTAATTAATCTAAGTCAACCCAATTGAGGAGCTGTGTTGGTGGTCATTACACAGTGCATGCTGCGTCCAAGAGAGCCGAGCCTCTTTGGAGTTTATTGTATGGACGTAGATTTCTGTGATTTGGATTTAATTAAAGCTTGTGTCTTCTGAGAGAGATAAGTTTGTACTCCTTTTTTGATATTAATAAAAGTCTTTGCCCCGTCTTCATCCGTGGATGTAGGCCAATGGCCGAACCACATAAATCTTGATGTATTTCTTTTTCTTTTCTTTTCTTGCATTAGTTTTTCTTTCGATCTATAAGAAAGCAAATTTCATAGCCTAATGGCAATTCTTGCGGATATTTATGTCCTAAAAAATAATCAGATTGGAGGGGAAAAAAAGTATATGTTTTTTTTTGTTAGTTCTCCTTCTCTGATGATACTCTGCTTCTTCTGCTACAACTTCTTTTTTTTTCCTATTGCCATTATTCTTTTCTTAATAATTATGCTACATCTTTTTCTTCATATATATTTAAATTTAAATTTTTTAAAAATTAAATTTTTAATGCATCTACTACCCCAATACATTCTCGATGGCAAGGTATAAAGCAAGGTTTAAAGTGCCGTGGCACGGGGCCGTGCCGCTGTCTGCCTGGCACGGTACGGCACGGGCACGCTTCCGTGCCGACACATGGTACGCTTGCGTGCCGATGGATACGCATGACCTCCTACTGGCACGCTTTGGCACGAACTTATTTCAGTTTTTATGGTTCCAATAAGTTCTTATAATGTTATTTTGAAAGATTTAATCAAATAATTATAAATATTTGCAATGTATAGCTTACTATACTCATCAAATTAACATACTTGTAAATTTTTGTATGTAAAGTACAACTATACCTGATGCAGAATATAAATTTTTACAGGTTAGAATTTTTAAAATGCAAAGACATCTTTCTTTCTTTCTTTCTTTTGACCATATTACAGTCTTTCTTTATAAAAAATACAAAAAAATAATTTTAAATTATTTTAAAAATTATTTTAAAATTTTATTTTTTAATTCTTTTTTTCAAAAAATATTAGATCTATCAAAGAACTTAAGCAATAAATTATATGACAAATAAATGAAATAAATTTAAGTATCAATTGATTTAATTTAGTTTTTAATTTATCAGTATTTTTAATCTTCTAACGTAAAAATAAAAATTTTATGCTTGATGTGCCTCAAAATTTGTTTAATTGAGTTCGATTTTGTTCCCCTAATTTGCAAAAATTTTCGCGGTGCGACAAATTTTGATAAAATAATTTGTGAAGAAAAAATGGATGTCTGTGGTGGAAGCGGAGGGCTCGGGCCGATAGCGGTATGGATCGGACATGTAAATTAAAAATTTTCCCGTATATTGATAAACAAACAAATTAAATTATACTTTTTTGACTTACCTAGCAAGTAGATTTTCGATTTGTAATGTCTTTGAGGGATGTGAGGTACTTGGATGTTTCTTGGTTTCCCAAATAACAAAACAAAAAGGAAAAAAAAAGCAAAAAGCAAAAAAAAACAAAGTTTAAAGAGAAAAAGCAAAAAAAAAAATTGCCGGCACGCACGGCACGGCACGCTGCGCGTGCCACGTTGTCTCGCATGGCACGCCTCAGCGTGCCGCGAGACGGGGGGGGGCCGAGACCCCCCCTGACACGGGCAGCACGGGCGATACTTTAATCCTTGGTATAAAGTTTTTCTGCTGCTTACCCTTCCCTATCTTCTCTGCTTAATCTATATTTTATCGTTTCATTAATGCTTTTATTTTTTCATTCAAAGCTTTATAATTTAGTAACATTTGTATGTAAGCTTCTGAGTACAAATTTATTTTTTAACAGCTGAGTTTAATCATGCATTTTGGCTATATATGATTAACATGTAGCTTCCTATGCATCAATAAGTTGTAAATATAAAACTTATTAAAATTTTATAATTTTGCTTTTATTTTTTTTCCGCCGCATCGCGCAGGTCTCTACACTAGTATATATTTAGTATAGATTAAACTACAGTAATAACTTTATCTTTGACCACAGATTTATCTACAATATTAACTTTAATCTCTTTAATCTATACAAAGAATAAAAATATATTTGACCACAGATTTTTTACATATAAAACAACTAATTTATATAGACATATTTAACACATCGATTACAAATATTGACCATAGATTTCTTCACTTTAAATTTATATTCCAACTCTCTCTCCTGTTAACCCCCAACCACGTATACCCCACTTTCAACGGAACTTCCCCTCTCTCCCCACCGAACCCCATACTCCCCTCTCTCACAATTTTTCGTTCAATATTCATTTTTTTCTCACTTGCTTATACTCTCTCTATACTTCAGCATGACGCCGCTGTTGACTTGTTTCATATAGCCTTTTTTTTACCGCGGACTTTTGCATGATGCTGCCACTGGTACTTTTGCATAATGCCACCATTTTCAATCTCATCTGATAAAGATTACAAATATAAAAAATAAACTACAGATAAGGTTCATATTTACTCTTTCTACCTCTCACTTCTAATAGTTCAATTAATCCTCTCCCTGACTCCCTCTTTTACTTATTTCTTCTCTCTAGAACCACTAACTTCGCTGACAACATGATCATTTACTCATAAACTATCGGAAACCCTACCAGTAACATTTCAGCGACAAAATGGTGCAACAAAATATCCTTTTTTCGAGATTAACTTATGCTACCAAATTCCTGAAAATTCGACTAAGGTTAGATTGGTGCCATTAATATCTCCTAGCAATTACAACTTTTCGTCAGATTTAAATCCTAAGGTATCGTTTGGTTCGGGCTATTTTAGGCTATTCCCGGGATAGGTACAACTCTTGGGATAAGCATGAATAAAATCAATTTTGCGTTTGGACTAAAACAGAGTTTTTCTCGAGAATAAGGAAAATAATGTTTGGATAGTTAGATTGGAATAGTAAGGATAAGAATAATTATAGTTTTAACATAATAATATTTCATCTAATTAATCAATACAAAATATTAATTAAATAATAATTCAACTTATTTAATTTACTAATTAATCATGAATATTGCTAAATAACCCTAAATGTTAATTAATAAATTAATTAGTAATTAATAATTTAATTAATCACACGTAATTTAAAAAAATAAATAAATAAATTAGTTAATAACAATCATATATTTAAATTAGTCAAAATATTAATTAGTTAATCAATATAAATATTGATTATTGAATAAGTACACTAAATAATTAATTATTTAATTAGCAAATTAAATAAAATAATAAATTAATTACTCAAATAGTTAATTAAAATATTTATTAGTGTAATAAATTAAGTAGTTAATTATTTATCTAGTTGATTAGCAAATAAATTAATATATAATACCGTAATTAAATAATATTTATTATTAATTTAGTAGAAGTATAAGGAGAGGAATTGTTGTTCCACCATTTTGGTGGAACAACAATTCCACCCTCTTAACGGGTTATCCTAGGATAACCCGTTAAGAGGGGAATCGGCACAAAAAAAAATTTGTATGGGGATAAAGATAGGAATAAGGTCCTTATTCCCCTTATTCTCCTCTTTATCCTTGAACCAAACAATGCCTAAGAATATATCCAATGACAGCTATTCAAAAAGATGGCATCCATCGCAAAAATCATACAATTGTCTACAACGATTTCTGTGTATCTCGTGACACCGAGCATTTGAGAGTTTAACTCCCTTGACCAATGTATGAGATGTACTAATTGAAGATAGCCATTTGCTTTTACTAAAAGGAATTATTCCATCTATTAAAGGCTAATAGCAATTTTATAAAAAATTAACTAACTTGTATAACTGAAATAATAAAGTTAAAAGGTCAAAAGCCCTATTCTTTATAGACCGAGTGTTGATGAGGTCTCCCTACACTTTTACTATAATATATATTGCATACACCAAACAAACTACTCACCATCTATAAAACTATATTATTCCTCAACTCCTTAAACACATGGCCGCACTCCGTTTCATTAGGGCCGTGGGTCCAACGCCCATTTAATGCTCGAGCCCACCATCAATCAACCTTGGCTCATGGGTCCCGCTTCCATCGAGTGGAGGTGGGAATTATTCCTCAACTCCTTAAACATGTGGTCGCGCTCCATTTCATTAGAGTCGTGGGTCCCACGCCTATTCAATCTCGAGCCCACCATCGATCAACGGTTGGCTCGTGGGTCCCACTTCTATCGATTGCAAGGTTCCCACCTCCACTCGATGGATGTGCTTCGGTTCCTCCCCCGCCTCCACCCTGGCAACCGATTCATCTCAGCAGGCTCCATTGTCGTCCCCTCTCTCATCTCGACACTACGTCATCTAGGCCCACCTTGGGGTCGTTGGGCCTATCTTGAATCATTGCTTCCCTATTGTAATCAATGTCCTTCATTGGGTTGCCCTCATCTCCTATCTCCGCCTTCTCCCACACCTCGTCTTCTCTGATGCCGTCGTGTCGATCTACAGTCGTCGCAGTACCTTTTTTCATAATGTTGGCTTCCGATTTTGTCGTGTACCTCATTAATAAGCCTGCTATCCATCCACGAGTTCGGCGGCGCCCTTCCCTCCCTCTATTGTATCCACATCATATATCTTCTCTGGACTGGCGCTGCCGCCTTTCATGTTTGCGGTTATATAAGGGGTCCCTCCATCTTTGCTGCCCCACTAGCATCTGTTTCACTGCCTGCTTCATCCCGGCCCACGCTATTACGCCGCTTTATACACTTGGCTCCGCCTAGAGCTTTTGCTTTGGTTTGGTCCAACGGTGCTCTTGCCATCTGTTTATGCCCACTATCTGTGGTGGAGCTATAAGCATTTACTCATCTTTTACTGCTTTCCTTTGTTATTGTTGTTTACACATTTAGTGTTTCTATACGAACTATTTCTCCTTACTTCGAAATTCTTGAAATATATTGACATATTGTTATGTTACGCGTTGATTTGTTGCTACCGTTCCTGTGGACTCCTTCCCAACCTAAATAGTGCTACATCCATGACAACACCGGCTGTTGTTGACATTAGTTTCCGCCGATTAGTACGCTATATATTTAAAAAGTTAACCTTGCCTCTGCCAAGGTATGGCATAACTGTAGATGCTTTGGGTCAGTTCTCCTGCTACGTCGATATGGAAATCCCTAGGAGTGGCCCGAAAAAGGAGGTCGTTACATGTTGTGGTTCAACCTCAACGAATGTCGAAAGAATAGAGGCCTCTGATCTGTTCAATTTTCAAATCCCTCCGGGGTGAAAAGTTCCTCATGGTAGCTTAAAAGGCTTATGCACGAGCCTCTCAAATAACACGATAAATTTATGATCACATTGCATCAATAGTTTTCAAGCTATAAGACAAAGTACGTATAGTCCTTTAAATTTAATTTTTATAATTTTTATATTTAAATTTATACACAATTAAGTCTTAATGACAAGTTACACTCAGTGATATTAATGGATTCCTAATATAAAAATAATTTAATATTCTAATTACTATTGCATTATCACTTTATAAATATGCATTATTTACTATAATATAAAATTTTAATTAACTTTGAACAAACCTAATCCACAAGCACTTTTGGAGAAAGTCCGCACCAAAGTTCAATTAGGTAAAGGCTTGGGTTCACAATCCTAAAGTCACCATATGAACCCACAAACCCACAAATCAACCTTATAGAAGACTATGCATGAATATATAGATAGTAAATTTTACCTTATAAAATCTTTTAGTTTCTGCCAAAAGCCATTCTGTTGCTGATCGGATCTCTAGGCTCGATACTCTTAGCTACAATGGATGCTTGCCTACCTACGATGCACCTAATCAACACTAGGAGATATATTCCTTGCAGTGTACACCAAATTTGTTGTCTAAATAAAAGAAGGCCAAAGAAGCTTAAATAGTAGTACAAATCTAATGGCCAAATGGCAGGTCTTGCAACTGTTATTCCGTGGAAATTGCCAAGTAAAATGTGCATGGAAGAGATAATGATACAATGCTTACTATCTAACCTCACTTACGGTTAAATTTTTACCACTTTTTTTCTGTTCAATTCGTTAAACTTTTTGTAGAGTTTAGTAATTACAAATAGCTGGAATCAACCAACAGAAATCAGGAATTTGTGTATTTCTTCTTTTTTTCTTTTCCGCAGTTTCTCCTTTCAACGCTACTAAACTGCTGCTACTACTGCTTCTAATACTGGGGCTACTACTGATTATAATACTAGGCTACTAGCCTATTACTGCTTCTTCTTCTACTGCTGCACCAACTTTTTTTGTTCTTCTTATGCATCCACTGCTACTAGTTCTCCTATATAGTTTGAAGCTTATATTCTTGGGCATTAATATGGGCTTTCTAGTAGCATTGCAAAATTCCCTCCTTTCTACAAAATTTCAACAAGTAGTGTTTATGCGCTAATCTTTTTCTTTTCCTTCAATGAAATCTCGAAGTTTGATATAGGTAATTTTGATTCATCCTAAAAGATAATATTACAGATAACTTTACCGTTTATCTTATAAGTTTAGCATTACAATACTCAAAAAATTTATAATCTGATTTTCAAGTAAAATTGCTACAACTCTTTCCGCTTTTATATTCATCTTTCTCCTCTTTGTTTGTTTCTGCTGGGTATTGGATTTATGTTGGGCTGCCTAAGTTATTGTTTGGTACTTTATTTCTATTTAATGTTTTACTACTGTTTCTGCTGTTTCTGCTCCTGTTTCTTCTTCTTGTTTTGTTACAGTTATAGTTCCTTCTTAAATTCTTTCATACTTTTGCGGCTCTTGTCATTCTTCGCGCAAGTTTTGAAGCACACTTTGCTGAATTTTAACTGCATAGAACTTACCTATTGTCCCAGTTGTTGTTGCATTGTTCTCTGCGACCTGATTTATGCTATTACGTCGGCAGTTTTGTGCAGAGACCCTACATTCTATTACATCTGTTTGTGCTAGCTGCTTTCCATCTTTTCCTATTTAGTTTTTTACTACTGTTGGTGTTACTATTACTACTAATCAGTCCTCTTTTTCTTTAGTTCCTTTTTCTAGCCTTTCTTTGTCATGTTGAATTCCTCTGGTCTCCAGTGCCGTCACTGTTATTTATGAATGGTTATGCTTTGGAACTTGAGCATGAATCTAACATAAGCTGCAATGGATGCTCGCTTGACTATCATGCACCTAACTGACTACGAGATCTATTCCTTATGGTGTTTAGCAAATTATCTATTCTTCTAAAACTGCTGACAAAAAGGCAACTATCTTAGGTCATATTGAAATGATATCTTTATATCGTTATTTCTCCTATGAACCTTATCTCTAAGATAATTTATACTCTTACTTCACTGCCACTTTTGCTTTTTATTCATCTTTTATTCTTCAGTTTTTTTTTTTATTATGCGTTTACTATTCTTTTTTCATCTTCATTGCTACTTCGTTCTTCGTCTTCTTCCACAGAATCGACCCGCTGCAACGCGTGGGTGTCTTAACTAGTATTTTACTATTTGATCATCAATTTTTCTATTAAAAAATTAATTTGACAAATGTGATCTACAATATTGAAGGCATCTATCTATAACATCATCATAACTTTATAAAGTTTTAAAAATCTATTCCTTACATATCAAATTGTCTTAAAAATCAACAATAAAGAAATATACATTATCTAAATGTCATATAGAATACATACGATTGATGAATTTTTTTGAGTTTGGGCTTGATGCATGCATTAGGTGCATGGAAAGCATTTCATCCATAAAGTATATCTGAAGGCAGAGTAAATTTTAAATACGCACATTAAGCATTATGAAGAGCAGCAATGTTGCTATTGATAGGCTGAGGAGGGCCATGGCCCCCCTTGGATTTTAGAAAATTATACATTAGTCATTTAAGGCTTTGTGTAAAAGTTCAATCATAGTTGGGGCTTTGGGCAAAAAGGTATTTTATTCATTCCTATGCTCTACTAAAACTTAGTATGTGACAGGAGGCTTCAAAACCACTCTAATTTTCTAGGATAGAGTGATGATTTTTATTTAGCTAAAATATATATAGAGACCCCCTTGACTATAGGTCATTCGAAAATTGACCTCTCAGTCTTAATTTTTATTTTATTTGCACTCTTATTTACCTTCCAATTTTTTGATTTGAGGCTTTATGGTTAATTAAGTTTAAAAAATTATTAAATTTCATTCTATAAGTTATTAGCAGTCAATTAATCTGGTTTCATTTGCTACAAAGTAATTTAATTTATAAATTTGATAGAAATATTAATACTTTTGATAAAATCTCAACTTAGCTTTCAAAAAAAGAATATTAAAAATCGAGGGATCTCAACAAAAAAGTTATAGTTCAGAAGCTATTTCAGAATGGCTATAGCTGAAACTGTCTCTGTTAATTTTACCTTTTTGTTATATTATAACTTTGTTTCAAATTAATAAAGTTAGTACACAAAGTAAAATTCAAATTATGTAACAGGCCTACGGGCTTTATGTGGTGCCACTTTAAAGTTATCTTTTGTAAATCAAACTCTATATTACTGAATGTTCCGATGGGCAAATTTCTTTCATTTATATAGTTATCAGTTAGTTCACAATATATTCTAGTCAAATATGAAATATCATTTAAACAATACCAAAAAGCAAATAGAAATAATATCTACTTTCGTTTTATTTTTGTTTGCGGACAAAATAAATAGAAGACTGCAAAATAATTGCAGACTATAAAAACCATTTAAAGGTGCAAGGTTTGAGCCTTTTTACGAATAAAAAAAGTAATAATGGATGGGATATAATTTTTTCGGCCCCCCTTAATAGAAAATTCTGGCTTCGTCCCTAATGAAGAGCTAGGGGGATACTAAGAGACGAATGTTGTAAATATGATCATATGCGGCGATGAGCAAGCTAAGACGATCGTATTTGATCAAATGAGGGGAGGAGATACTAATGAAGTTTTTATTCCTTAAGCATCAAAAGAGTGCTAATGAAGTGGAGCAAATAGATGAAGGTTTTGGTCAAAGTGAAGGTGCTCGGCATTCGGCAAGTCCAAACAATAAAAGTGATCATCATTATCATCTGGTAAAAGCTCTTTAAGATGCCAAAAGAGCTCATGAAGATGTCCTAAAGCGAAGTAGATGTAATAAAAAAAAGTATTGAGTCATTGGATGGAAGCATTATCTACAAAGAGCAAGTCAAAGATAGAAAAGCAAGATTTATGAGGTTGTTCTCGAAATCCTCTCTAAAAGTGAGATGCAAGCAAGAGTAAGGGATGGCAATATTTTCCGTGAATCCAGAACCCGCAGGGACCTGCTCTGAATAGGGTAGACATAGGGAGATCTTTGCCCCCACAGAGATGGGGTCAAAGGAGAATTTCCCCCTCTCGCGGGGACAGGGACGAGGGCTCCCGCTTGCGGAGACGAGGCAGGGCTAGAGATGCTACTCCCCGCCTGCAAAATCCCCGATCCCCGCTATAATTCCTCAACAAATATATAATATATTATATATTATAATATATATCTTAAGTTATTTATACATATAAATGCTAGCTTTGATGTCTATAATAAATTATTAATCCAATGAAATAATATTAACATATTTAATTATTATAAAATATATTAGTTAAATAATATTTGATTGCTACAGTGTTTTAGTAATTTGATATGTTATACTCAATAATTTGACAAAGTATAAATATAAACTTAATAATTAGATCAAATTTAAAATGATTCAACTTAAATTAAACTTCATTTAATTGAATTTTAATAAAAAAATTAATTTAATATATTTTATAAAAATTTGCGGGGTCCCCAAGGGGACGGGGATCCCCATGGATCGTCAACAGCCCCCAACCCCCATGCATTGCATCCCTTAGCAAGAGTGGAGATAAAAAGGATGTTAATGTGCAGTTTAATTGGTTTGAACACTACGCGGCTGCACATTTTAGTAATTTTGGCTGATTTCTTTGATGTGCTATGAAATCATTAGCTTAAACTATATATTCTCATATCTTGTTTTTACAGTTTATGTATCAAGAATTAAGCATATATCCATCTTAGTTCTGGATGTATTAGATGACAGTGGTTTGTGGCTTAACTGACATGGATGAAACCACACATCTGGTTATATTGGGTATTGTTGGATATATGTTATTTCTAAATCTATTTTGATAGTAATTTCTCTTTACATAGTTTGCAAGTTTGAAATGTAACGAAAGTTGATTAGTTGAGTGTTATTACCGTGTTTATTTCAGTTTTAATCTTTTCATGAGCAATAGAGATGCTTTTGTAAATGTAAAGAGATCTCACATTAGAAATGTAAATAGATCAGCTGTTGGATACATTATGCTGGACAAAGCCCAATGACACCATGCTCACAACTACCCTTTAGAATAGTCCATTAATCCAAGCACCTATCCCAAGCTTAGAAGTTCAGAAAAAGAGGACCATATAGGAGGAATATAGATCAAGGATCAGATTTGGTAAGCAGAATTTGTGAGAGATTTAATTAAACTTCAATAGGGATCATAGGTAAAGAGAAACCTGTTGGGGTGGTGAGAAAGATGAGATACTATCCTGAACAGTTGTTGAACTCCCATTCTCTTCTTCTTTCCCTCTTTTGTGTTTCTTCAAAATACACTAGAAATACAATATGCCCTATATCATTTTGGATTATTCGTAAGATTCAAGCATGCAGCTTAAAACTGCATAATTTATGGTAATTCTTGTCATCTGCTTAATATAGTTTGTTAAATATGTCTCAAATTCTTTGACCCAAATCGATTAGGATCCAAAACTAATTTTGGAATTAATTATGCTAAATCCTATCAGAAATAAATTAGGACACTTTGGTGGCCTAGAGAGGATGACATATGCTATATATATGCATGTATGTAGCATGATGCGAAAAGCAGAAAACAGAGAGAGAGAGAGAGCTTGAGCGGTGGGCTTGCTTTGGAGACCACATCAAATTAATTAACATGCGGCGCTGCGTGGGCTCTTGCGGTACTTCAGACAGAGAGAGCCGAGCCGGCGTTGGGGATAAAGCCGAGCCGTCAAGTCTCCTGTACGGACGTGGTGTCAGTAATTCGCCCGTACATTATTATACACATTGGGTATATTTTGGATTTGGGTCTTCTTTGAGAGAGATATAGTTTTGTATTCCGCCTTCGATATTAATAAAGTTTTGCTCCGTCTTCGCCCGTGGACGTAGGCCAGTGGCCGAACCACATTAATATTGTGTGCCTTATTTTTCTTCTCTATTTCTCGATTCTCTTTTGGTATTTTCGTGCCCAACGAATTAGATCTTTTCCGCTTTTGTCATAACAAACTGGTATCAGAGCCGGATTATTCGTTTGGGTGTTCAAGATGTCTACGAAATTTGAGATCGAGAAATTTGATCGCTCCACCAGTTTTGCACTGTGGCAAGTTAAGATGCGCGCAGTTCTGACGCAACAGGGCTTGCAAAAAGCGTTGCTAGGGAAAGAGAAGATGTCTAACACATTGACAGAGGAGCAGAAGAAGGATTTAGACGATAAAGCTCTTACGGAAATTCAATTATGTCTCTCTAATGAGGTTCTTCGTGAAGTTCTTAATGAGAAGACCGCTGCGGCTCTATGGTTGAAGCTCGAGTCTCTTTATATGACGAAATCTCTCACAAATAAATTATATTTAAAGCATCAGTTATTTATTGCTACGCATGTCCGAAGGTACGGCTATCAAATCTCATCTTGATGAATTTAATTCGATTATTACGGATTTACGGTCGATAGATGTTAAAATTGAGGAAGAAGATGAAGCTCTTTTATTATTATGCACTTTAGAGAAACCTTCCTTTTCGGTAGAGATACCCTATCTATTGAAGATGTCAGTCGTCTCTACTTTCAAAAGAACAAATTGATCGGCAGATTAATGGTAATCTGAGTGAAGGTACTGCAGAGGACCTCGTTGCGAGAGGGAGGTCCAAAGAAAAGAGTTCTCCCACCAGTAGACAGAAATCAAGGTCGAAGTCACGGCATAGAAACTTGATCTATAATTATTGTAAGAAGAAAGGCCATATTAAATCTGAATGCTTTAAGCTAAAGAAAAGGAATGAAGGACAACAAGAGCAGAAAAAGGAGAAACCAACAGAAGCTAGCGTTGCTGATGGTGGTTCTGATAGTTCGGAATATGTTCTCTCCGTTTTTTATCAAAATAAACTTAAAGATAATTGGATTATGGATTCGGCTTGCTACTATCATATGTGTCCCAATCGGGATTGGTTTTCCACATATGAATCTATTCAAGGTAGAGTGGTTTTGATGGGTAATGATTCTCCATGCAAAACTATTAGGATAGGTACAGTACGAATTAAGATGCATGACGGCATGGTGAGGACTCTATCTAATGTTCGGCATGTTCCGAATTTGAAGAAAAATCTTATTTCATTAGGTCTTCTTGATGCTAATGGGTACAAGTATACCGCTGAAGGTGGAGTTATGACCGTTAGTAGAGGTGCTCTTGTTCTGATGAAAGCACGGATGTCGGAAAATCTATATATATTGCAAGGATCTATTGTCACTGGTTCTGCGGCTACTTCGTCTTCCGTTTCGGATTCTGAAATCACTAAATTATGGCACATGCGTTTGGGGCACATGAGCGAGCGCGGGATGACGGAATTAAGTAAGAGAGGTCTCTTATGTGGCCAGAGTACAGGAAAATTGGAGTTTTGTGAACATTGTGTTTTGGGCAAGCAGAAACGGGTAAAGTTCAGTACTGCAATTCACAAGACAAAAGGCACTCTGGATTATATTCATTCTGATCTTTGGGGGCCCTCACGTGTTCCGTCTAAAGGTGGTGCTCGATATATGCTTTCTTTTATCGACGATTATTCCAGAAAGGTTTGGGTGTTTATGTTGAAACATAAAGATGAGGTATTCAAGCATTTTAAGCAGTGGAAGGCTATGATTGAAAATCAGACCGGGAAGAAAATTAAGCGACTTAGAACAGATAATGGTTTAGAATTCTGCTCGATTGAGTTTAACGATTTTTTTAAAAATGAAGGTATCGTTCGTCATAGAACAGTAAGACATACTCCACAGCAGAATGGAGTGGCGGAGCGTATGAATAGAACCCTCTTGGAGAGAGCACGTTGTATGCTCTTGAATGCTGGTTTATCAAAGGACTTCTGGGCGGAGGCAATTTCCACTGCTTCTTATTTGGTGAATCGTTCTCCACATACTGCTCTCGAGTGCAAGACTCCTGAAGAGGTATGGTCTGGTAAACCTGCTGATTATTCTACTTAACGAGTATTTGGATGTCCTGCATATGCTCATATTAATAATGGTAAATTAGAACCTAGAGCTCTAAAATGTATTTTTCTAGGCTATGCATCTGGGGTGAAGGGCTATCGATTATGGTACCCTGATCCCAAAGCATCTAAATTTCTTATCAGTAGGGATGTTACTTTTGATGAATCTGCCATGCTTCACCCGAAAAAAAAGCCTTCTTTTGACACTACTTTAGAAAAGATGGAGGATGCTAAGAAGCAAGTAGAGCTTGAAAGTGATAACTCAGTATCTCCGCAGAAAGGTCCTAGTTCTAATCCAATGCAGGTACATGATAGCTCCGAAGCAGAAGAAATTTCGACACAGAAGCAATATAGTATTGCTACAGGTCGAGAGAGAAGGCAGATAAAGCCACCACAGCGATATACAGATATGGTGGCCTATGCTTTATCTGTAGCTGAGGAGACAATTGATGTTGGTGAGCCTTCCACATATACAGAAGCTATTTCTAGTGCTGACTCTGACAGGTGGTTAGTTGCAATGAATGAAGAGATAGAATCTCTTCACAAGAACCACACATGGGAGTTAGTGAAATCACCTGAAGGAAAGAAAATGGTCGGTTGTAAATGGATCTTCAAAAAGAAAGAAGGAACCCCAGGTGTTGAAGATGCTCGTTATAAGGCAAGATTGGTTGCAAAGGGCTATAGTCAAGTCGAGGGTGTTGATTTTAATGATATTTTTTCACCTGTTGTTAAACATAGCTCTATTCGTATTTTGCTCTCATTAGTTGCTATTCATGATATAGAGTTAGAGCAACTTGATGTGAAGACGGCTTTCTTGCATGGCGAGCTTGAAGAACAAATTTATATGTGACAACCTGAAGGTTTTGTTATTCAGGGTAAGGAAGATCATGTCTACCTATTAAAGAAATCATTATATGGCTTGAAGCAGTCTCCCCGACAATGGTATAAGCGATTTGACTCATTTATGATTGGTTATGGCTACTCAAGGAGTAAGCGAGACAGCTGTGTTTATTTCAGGAAGCTTGATGATGGCATTTTCATTTATTTGTTACTTTATGTTGATGATATGCTTATTGCTTCCAAAGACATGTCTGAAATTAAAAGGTTAAAAACACAGTTAAGTTTCGAATTCGAGATGAAGGATTTGGGAGCAGCTAAGAAAATTCTCGGCATGGAGATTCTTAGAGATAGAAAGTCCGGGAGATTGTTTTTGACTCAGAAGAAATATATTGAGAAAATTTTGGAGCGTTTTGGAATGAAAAACGCAAAGCCCGTAGGTACTCCGCTTGCTGCTCATTTTAGGCTTTCAGCTGCTTTGTCACCACAGTCAGTTGAGGATAAGAGGCACATGTCACATGTTCCCTACTCTAGCGCAGTCGGAAGTCTTATGTATGCAATGGTCTGCACCCATCCAGATATTTCACATGCAGTCAGTGTTGTGAGTAGGTATATGGCTAATCCCGGCAAGACACATTGGCAGGCTGTGAAGTGGGTTCTCAGATATTTAAGAGGAACTTCGGATACACATCTGGAGTTTGGGAGATCTGATGACTCTTTAGTTGGTTTTGTTGATTCAAATTTTGCAGGCGATTTGCACAGACGGAGGTCACTTACAGTATATGTTTTTTCCCTTGGTGGTTGTTCTATTAGTTGGAAAGCTACTTTGCAGCCTATTGTTGCTTTATCCACCATTGAGGCAGAATATATTGCTATAACGGAGGCTGTACAAGAAGCTATTTGGTTGAGAGTCTTATATGAAGAGCTTTCTGCTAATCAAGAGGCGATTGTCGTCCATTGTGATAGCCAGAGTGCTATACATCTTTCTAAAGATCAAATGTTTCATGAGAGAACGAAACATATTGATGTCCAGTATCATTTTGTTCGTGATGTAATAGCACAGGGTGATATTGTCGTGAAAAAGATAGACACTGCAGATAATCCAGCGGATATGTTGACTAAGTCTCTTCCGGTGACTAAGTTTAAGTATTGCATGGATTTGATCGGCGCGTGCAGTAGCACTTGAGACCCTCTTTGGGGTTTAGGTGGAGAAGACGTAGAATTCGAGCCAAGGCGGAGATTTGTTAAATATGTCTCAAATTCTTTGACCCAAATCGATTAGGATCCAAAACTAATTTTGGAATTAATTATGCTAAATCCTATCAGAAATAAATTAGGACATTTTGGTGGTCTAGAGAAATTAGTAGACCAGATCTTTAATGCCATAAATAGAGCTCGTGGCTATATAGGATTGGCGGAGATTTCTAGTCCTTCTCGAATTGCTTCTCCGGATTCTAATTAATTAAGGAGGATGACATATGCTATATATATGCATGTATGTAGCATGATGCGGAAAGCAGAAAACAGAGAGAGAGAGAGAGCTTGAGCGGTGGGCTTGCTTTGGAGACCACATCAAATTAATTAACCTACGGCGCTGCGTGGGCTCTTGCGGTACTTCAGACAGAGAGAGCCGAGCCGGCGTTGGGGATAAAGCCGAGCCGGCGTTGTCTCCTGTACGGACGTGGTGTCAGTAATTCGCCCGTACATTATTATACACATTGGGTATATTTTGGATTTGGGTCTTCTTTGAGAGAGATATATTTTTGTATTCCGCCTTCGATATTAATAAAGTTTTGCTCCGTCTTCGCCCGTGGACGTAGGCCAGTGGCCGAACCACGTTAATATTGTGTGCCTTATTTTTCTTCTCTATTTCTTAATTCTCTTTTGGTATTTTCGTGCCCAACGAATTAGATCTTTTCCGCTTTTGTCATAACATAGTTTTATGACTTCAACACATGCTATTGATGTCTTATAATGGACCTTCTTTATATTGTGAGATTTTTCATATTTATTTTATTTTTCTTTCTGTCGTTTGTGGGCGGGACAATGGGAGCCGGTTAATGCTGTGCTCTAACATCTTTCTTCTCTTTATGTCCTTCTGTCTTCTATTTCCAGTTCACAAAAACCTACTCCTTCAAAGCCTTTTTGAACTCTTCTCATAACACTAACGATTCAACCAAGAAATATACTCAAAGGAGAAATTTTCTTCCTCTTTATTGTTCTGCTCCTTTTGATTCATCTATCTGCTCCTTTTGATTCATCTATATAGCTGGATTTGACCCTGCATAGCAATATTGCCAGCATATTTACAGTCTGTCCCTATAGACAACTTGGGCATAAACTAAAGGCATGGGGCCTCTTGCTTGTTGTCCTTTCTTTGTGGAACCTGATAGCATATTTTTGTGTAGCCACCTTCTTGTAGATTTGCTTTATGTCCTCTATTTTTATTAGACCATAATTAAAAAAAAAAAAAACTGAAATATCTCTCATTGAAAATATATTTCATCCTCCTGTTTTGGACTTTATTAGATGCCACATAAGTTACTCTTCCACTTAAATAGAATTCTATGTGACATGCAGATCATTGAAATACTTTTGGAGTAAATTCACTGGAATAAAAAAGTTTTCTGCTAACAAATTAATTATTCTGTACTTGAAGTTGTAAATTGTCTTTTCATTGAATTTATCTATTTGTTGCAACATATATCTCTTTGATCCTTGCTAGGAGAGAGAAAGTAGGTAACTTATCAAACTCCATGTATCATTAGCCTACTTAAGCTTAAGATTACATTTTGCAGCTTGAGAAGGACCGAGAGAAGAGAAAGGGTTCCTCGCCTGAATTTGAAGTCACATGTTGCCCTAATCATTATTAAGCTACTAGCAATATAAGGGAAAAATCTATCAAATAAGAATTCAATCAGGCAAGAAAACTGTTAAAAACTTTTTAATATGAAAGAACAACAAAATTAGTCCCCAAGTCATACACATGACTTCTTCATAAATCATAACTAAAGTTGGTTCTCTAAAACGATGCACATGCGACTGCAATGCAAGCATCAAATTTCAAAAATTGGCGGGCATCTGCCAATTCCAAAATGAACATTGTGAAATCTGACTAATCTACTCGATGAACAAAAGAGATACACATGCTAGTTGAGTAAATCGAAGTCTCATATCTCAATAAGCAACTGAAACTAGCACATACTAGTACCGACTTAGGAGACAAGCACGTGAAAAGGCTCCATGGTTCCAAGCAAATTGCCAACACTTCCTCTAAAATAACCCTTTGCGATTAAATTTCCAAACAGATAAATAGGAGATAAAGTTAAAAAAAAGCCATCACCATATTTCTCAAGAAAAAAACCCTCAGAAATTCTATACTGCAAAAAGGAACATCATGTACTACACCATCAGAACACTTATTTTTCTCTATTAATACCTAATTATAGTGTCCTTACTAATGCATTGAAAAAAAACACTTCAACAGAAAAAGAATTCATAACTAGATCAGGAGATTGGGTGGCAGAGCATGCCTTTTATTAGGCATTGAATCCTCTTGATGTGCTTTTTGTTTTTTTTTCCGTTGTTCTTTCTTTCCTTTAGGTTAGACTAGTTCGAGTTTGAGCACTAACCTCCTATGTAGTGGTTGTGTGAAAAGAAGTTAAAATGGTGTATATTTCTTTAGGTAAAAATGCATAAAACTTACCTCAACTATCACCCATTTGGATTTGACTACCTAACCTTTAATAATTTTGATTTTAATAATTGACTTTTTAATTTATTTGATTTCTCTTTACATGTTTAGTTAGTATATTTTGAACAATTTTCATAACTATAAATTTATTAAAGTAACCAATTAGCTTAAATTTTGTATGGGAAGAGTCATCAAATCACTTATATCAAACAAATTGAAAAGTTGTGTACTAAAATTAAAATTTTGAAAGATTGAATAGCAGAATCAAAATGGTCTATAGTTCCGGCAAGTTTTATACATTTTTACCTACAAATATCCCTAGTAATGAATTGCACACAGAATTACCTTGTGTTTTGCGTTAAAAAAAATGATACTAATAGTAATTATTAAGCCTGTAAAAAAAATGTCGACAAGAAGAATAGAAAATAGAGGAAAAGAGCAAGAAGGCAATTGGCCTTACTCGGTGCCCTTGAGGCGAAGGATGCGGAACTGCTCGGGGGAGAGGACGGCTCTCCACTCCTCCTCGGATTTCTGAACTGAGCCCGACGACGACGACGACGACAACGATGACATGGACACTACCATCACCCTCCTGCTGCTCGGAGGAGAGAAGGCGCCCACTTTTCTCCCAAGCCCACAATACCGGAGAGAGGAGCTGAACTTGGAGGAGGAGGAGGAACGGGTGGCGTTTGTGAAGGATTTGAGGGGAATTAGGAGAGGACTGGTACGGAGAGAGAGGGCTGCGACGGGGCTGGCAGCCGGGCGGGGCGCCGCCATCCTCGATAGTTGGTGGACTGCCATCCTTTGTTCTTCTTGTTAACTCGCCCCTTCCTCTTCCTTCGTCTGTCTCCGACCGACCGCTCTCATTCGGATGCAGTCCCGAATTGCATGGTTCAAAATAACCGCCGTCGTCACCCGAGCGAGAACAGCGATTTTCCTGAGGTGGGCATCACGTATTGGCTTGAGGGGCCTTTAGGCCCAGAGTCCGAGAAGGAGTTTTTTATAAAATGACCCTCCAAAAATTTATATTTTACGAAATGACCCTCTCAAAATTTTATTTGGAAAACTAACATTTTTCTCGCCAAGCGGGCGCCAGGGTGGATATTTCACCTAAAGACGGTGAATCGTTCACCGCCTTCAGTAAGGCGGTGAACGATTCACCGCCTTTGTTATATAACAAACTGAAGGCGGTGAATGGTTCACCGCCTTCTGAAGACGGTGAACCATTCACCGCCTTCAGTGTTAATCTCCGCAACTAACCAAATTTTCTCAAGTCTTGGAGGAACATCTACACCAGCCACCGTCGAGGATGATCGACCGGAGCCAGAGGAGACTCAGGCGATTCCGGAGCATCCTGAGGGCATCATTATCGCTGATCTCGATCAGATAGCCGGTATCGAGCCACTTGATGACGTACCTCCTGCTGAGCTCGATGTGGATCGTGGCCGTAGACGTGGACGTGGACGTGCATGCGGACGTGGCCGAGGACGTCGAGGGAGAGGAAGATCGTGAGACTGACATTTATATGATTTAGATCGAACACATTATATAATATTACTATCTCTTTATTTAGTTCACATTTGTATATCTTTCTGTGTTTTTTTTTATATTCCTATGCTATTGGTTGTATCTTGTTGTTCTACTTGTCTTGTTGTGTTTCTTGTTGAAAAATTTATTCTCGTGAAATTTCTTGCTTCAAACTTGTAGAAATTATTGCTAAAAATTACTGAAAAAATGGGGTCTGTACAGTTTGCACTAAAGGCGGTGAATCATTCACCGCCTTTAAAATATAAACAGTGAAGGCAGTGGATGGTTCACCGCCTTCACTAAGATGGTGAACCATTCACCGCGTTTAGTATAAATCCCCGCACCAACCAGATTTTCTCCAAGTCCAAATTTTTTCCAAGTCCTGGAGGTGGAACACTGATAAGACAGTGAATGATTCACCGTCTTTGTGAAGGCGGTGAACCATTCACCGTCTTATCAGTGTTCCACCACCACCTCCAGGACTTGAGAAAATTTGGTTGGTTGAAAATTTAGTTAGTTGTGGGATTAGCATTGAAGACGGTGAATGAAGGTAGTGAATCATTCACCGTCTTCAGTTTGTATATGAGAAAGGCGGTGAATCGTTCACCGCCTTACTGAAGGCGGTGAACGATTCACCGTCTTTAGATGAAATATCCATCCTGGCGCCCGCGTGGCGAGAAGAGGGTTAGTTTTCTAAATAAAATTTTGAGAGGGTCATTTCGCAAAATACAAATTTTTGGAGGGTCATTTTATAAAAAAGTCCGTCCTAGAAAGTAATTTTCACAAGGATTAATTTTGGTTAAAAGTTCTAGAGTAGTGGGCGAAGTCCAGCAAAAAAATAATTTTTTTAAAATTAGTTTATAAATCTATTTGATAAATTGTTTTTGTTATTTGCAAATAATAATTTTTTACTAAATTTTATTTTGAAATTTTGAATTCAATTTAAATTTTAAATTAAAAAGTTTAAAACTTAGTATGTAGAATTTAAAAATTTTAAATTTTAACTAAATCTAAAATTAAATTTTAAGGGGCTATTTAAGGCCTGTTTGACCTAACTGTGAAAAATAGTGCGGTTGAAAAAAAGTATTGCTTGAAATAGTGTGGTGCTTAAAAAAAACTATATAGCATTTCGCTAATTTTGTTATAAAAGTATTGTTCGATGTAGAAAGTTGTTTGGTAAAATTCTGATAAATTATTATAAGCTAATATAAAATATAAAAAGGATAGATTTAATTAAATGATCCCATTAATTATTTTAAATTAACAATCCCTTAATTTTTCATGTTTTAAATTTTAAAGAATTGGTAAATTAAATTAACAATTTTGTCAAAATTTCAAAATTTTCATAAATTTATAAATTTTAAACTGCTTTTTATCAAATAAAATTAAGACAATTAATCCCTAATATTTAATAAACTTATTTATATTCAATATTAATTTTTATTTAACTAAAAAATAATTCAAATTTAAAAATTAGAAATTCAATAGGAGTTAATTTTGAGTAAATAATTGAAAATATTGGATACTTTCTGTAATTTTGAATGGCGGGCTGCCTTGAGCAACATCAGTTACTCGTATTTGACCAGTGGACTGGTTGTCCTATGTTCATAAATCATTGCAGAGCCAAAATGGGGCTTTCGATGCTTTTATCACCGAAATTGTTTGTTATTACATGATTTTGATTTTAAATCTACGGAAATATCATCGTAACTTCCCTTGGATGTTGTCGGGTCCCCTTGGCTGGTTGGGTTCTCACAGTCTTGACTATTCAGTGATAGCGGGAGGGTCCTGGTGTGTTCCGATGTCGAATATGCACTTCTGGATACTCGATCTGACCTATTTTCGATAATAAACTCTTTTTGGTGAACACCTCGAGTGCTGCTGTCCAAATACCTAAATTGGTGTGTTTTGGGACAACGGATGGGCAAATGAGGTGTGTGGGCGTCGTTTGGGGCATTTCGTGGGCTGTGGAGGTGTTTCCAGTGAATTTTCGCGATTACCGGCAGGTAGGGGAAATTGATAAATGGAAATAATCATCCAATCACATTGTTATATGTTTTTGGTGTCTTCGTGTCACTTTGGTGTCAACTTTCGGGTTGAGCTGATGATTGTGACCCTCTAGGATCTTTCTTCGGTCTAGGTGATATTTAGGAGCTTCAGTCAAGTATGGACTATTTTGTTGACCAGTGAATACAGCTTGCCTTCAGCGGCCTGCGATACTCGCTGGAAAACTTGTGTACATATTTTTCATCCCCCCCTCGTTTTCTATAAGTGAGGTCAGGGGGTGTGTGTGAGGATGCTATTAGGTAAGGTGTGACCCCTTGGCACTAGCAAGATGAGTTTTTGGGTCGTACCTTTGTGATTCTACTTATCTATCCTCATTGCTTAGTATTATCGCACATTTTTCTTATTGTGAATTTGTATTACTCGGTATTTTCATGTACTTCACTTTGGAGTTTTCGGTTTTCAGTATTTGTATTTCATTACTTCATAAGTATACTTCAATCTTGATGTCTGTATTTTTTTTTTTTCTGGATATCGGAGGTGATTTGTTGCACATGAGATTGGAGAATTATTCTTGTTGCATATGGAGATTGGAGGATTACTTTGTAAAGCTTGTGAAGATTGGAGAACTGTGGTAGCTGGTTATTTATCTGTTATGTCATTATCATCTTTTTATAGTATCTGATTGTTGTTGTTGTGGTTGATTGTGTAGTATACCGGATTTTTAATATAGAAGCAAGTGTAAATAAAAATAGTATTTCATACTATTTTTATTAGACTTAGAGTAAAAAATAATTCTGAAATAATTTGTGGTAAAATTGGAATAAAAAAAAAAAAGATTTGGAATTTTTATAGGAACATGGCTTATACTGCAGCTGGAAAATTGACAGTGGCAAAATTTTTTAAAAATTTGGGAATTTATCGAAACTATTTTTCTGAGGCTAGATTTAAAGTTTTGTGTCATTTGAATGCCCGAACAGTGAAAATGGAGCCTAACTGTAATCTGTTTAAGATTTTAGTCGGTAGAGCTTTCGGTGACCCAAAATGATCCAAACTGAAAAGTTAAGATAAATTACTATTGATACCTTTAATCGTGTGTGTTTGCCAAATTTGAGCGTAAACAGACAATCAGAAGGGCTCCAATTAGTCATATCAGATCAAAATTGGACTAATGTCATAATACTTGGGGTTAGTGGACTTTTTAGCATTTGTTGCAATTTAATGGAATTCCACTAAGTCTCAGGAGTTTTCTTGAAGCTCCTCCCCTTCAGCCAGCACGCATAGAGAGAGAGAGAGGGAAAAGAAAGAGAAGAAGAAGAAGAAGAAGAAGAAAAGGAATGAGTTTTAGTGCTATTTGACGAGCCGATTGAAACGCCGCACGCGCGATTTTTAGCATTTCGACACTCGAGTTAGTATTATAATATTATTCTCCTTTCATTTTGATTCTTTTGATGGATTCTTTTGATGGATTCTTGATAACATGATTTAGAGAAAGAGGTTTTGATGGATTATTGTAGAAATTGGAATTTTAAAATCGAATTCTATGCGATTTAGGAGCCGAAATCGCGCATTTTTCGACGAGAGGTTTTTTCGACCATTTTGGAGTGTGGTGGCTGCCACGTGACTAGGGAGAGCAGCAGCGAGCAACTTGGCATTTCCGACGATCATTTCTATCCTTGATTTCGCATCCGAGGTGGGTTCCGTGTCGCCGAAAACGGCGTACTCCTTACTATGTTCACTTGCATGCTGGTTAATTATTAATATATTTATACTTGTTGCCTTATGTGATATTCTTGGAATGTTAATAGTAAAGATGGATAATGATTTAGAATTTATGTAATTATACTTCTATGATGGAATATATGGATAATAGGTGGATAATTGATTTTAAGCATGAAGAAGTTACACATGATATAGCGTTTTAATTGGTACTAGTACATGGGGTGTTGGACTCGTTTAGTTACTTGCATGTTGGACTCGTTTGGTTACTTGTACATGAGTTTATTTAATTTTATCGATCGGGCTAGAAAGAGTAGGAAGCCATACTTATATAATTATGGGTGTTCGATTATGGATATAGGCTTTATGTTATCGTATTATGGACAAGTTTGACATTATATGCATATATATGTTGGTACAGAATAGTAATAGTATAGAAATGAGTAGAAAAAGTAGATTCCATGATATATGCATGTGAGTATTAATCTAAGCCAGATTGCATGAATAAGGGGTCAAAAATGGTTTAAAATATTAAATTCCTTCTTTGTGTATTATGCTGTAGGTACTAGTTTAGGCCGGGAGGGGCCGTTTGACATTATATGCATAGTGGATAAGCTATCTATGATACTTGCATTGTAATTGTTGCATGGTTATGATATGAAACATATGGAAACGACTAAAGGGCTATCGGATAATTGATTTAGTTACTAGAGAATATCAAGATTCTATAGGTGACATACCACACATATGATGTTATGCCAAAAGGGTTCATTGGTTATTGACATACATTGGCTATTGCATTATGCATATTATAATAAATGTGATTGGTGCCATGAGATTAGCGTGGTAGTAGTAGGTAGATTCTGGACATTGTGAGGCATCTGAGTTAGTAGATACTCTATGATTGTGCTGAGGGCGCCGAGATGATTACTTGTGATCTTTTTTATCATTGCATAGACTACAGCCTGCAGAGCCACATTGAGCTTGATAGAGATATGCTATGATACTTATTGGGGGTCGCTCCCCTTCGAGTGTCGCTCCGGACGCTGGCCAGCTATAGCAGAGATATTTGCCCTTGGGATGACGACACACCTGCGGGAGTGGTGATCGGGCTGGGGGCAGAGCCTACGTGTTAACGGCGCACCTGCGGGAGCACGGTCCAGGCAGTAGGCAGACACAGGCTTGACCGAATCTATGAGTAGGTCGTTGCGACTGGGTACTATTACTGCAGTTATTTGTTAGTATTAGCCTTGATGCATACTTTAGTCACCTTGTCTCTTGTTTTTTATATATGTGACTTACGAGTTGGTTGGTTTATGATTGGGTGACAATGTATTGATTAGGTTGCATGTGTATGAGTAGGTGATACCTTGCATTTATTATTAGTATTCTAGTTGACGCATGACAAGGGTAGTTACAAATAGGATTGGGTTACATTATGCATTTCTATTGGGTACTAGAGCTGATTGCATGACAGGGTAGTATTGTGTAGAGGCATGGTAGATGTGATTCGAATTCTGTTCAGATATTATTTTTATTATTCAGTTCCTTCTCTATCTCTATCTTTGCCTCAGGTAGACCTAGTGGGAAGGCCGTGATTTTCGCCGACCATACCCACTAGAAACTACCGTTCAGTAGTTCTCACACTCTCTTGTGGTTTACTTTTCAGGGTCATCTTAGCCGATAGTTGTACAAGGTAAGGGGATCGCACCGTAGATAGCGACAGCTACCCGTATCTTCCACTTGTAGAGGAGCACCCAGCTAGATAGCTTTCGGATTATATACTGTACATCAAGACTTGCAAGGCCAGGGCCTTTCATGTGTATATTTAAATTCTGGAGTTGCAATTTTATGGACAATGATTTATAGTAGTTTTACTGTTTATTTATAGTGCTCTGATACATGTTGGATGTTAGTTTAGACTCTGAAAATAGTCTTGCGGATGAATCTGGGACTAGAATTGCTTTGCTACTATTCTGATTTGTTGAGCTTCGTTCAGACAGAAAAAACTCCCTCCGTTCGGCGGGTCTGTTGACGTCCCAGTGGGCTTCTGCTGTGGAATTTGGGCATGACAGATTGTGTAGTTGATTATTGTATTCTACGCCCCTACGTCGTGTATGTACATGGGAGATTGTTTGTTTGAGCATGGGAGACTCTATCCATGTGGTGGGGGGTCTTGTGCACGTCCGAGCAAACTTTTTGGTTTCAAACAAAAAGAAATGCATTTTCTGTTGAACCGTAATTTCTTTACGAAAGATTTTACTTAAAAGCCCCGAGGTACAAATTCATCTTTCAAACTATTACATTTTTCTAGTGTTCCAAGATTACATGGCGTGAAAACTATCTAATATAGACTGCTTGACACGCGTCCTCACTGTGTGTCGCGCTCCACTCATCCAACGTATTTAAAAAATAGTAGTGTGAGAAACTTACAAAAGGTTTTTAGTGGGTACAACACGCCATTAAAGACAAGTTGTCCCAACCAGGGTACAAAAGAATGGTAATATGAGAGATAAATAAACTATAGATAAACAATAGAATATATCTTATGATAACTTCATCTAATGTCAATATATGGTAAATAAAGCTCTACTCTATGCATCAACTGGTAAAGGATGTCATCAAAATCACCAAATCCTCTGTCCTGTCCAAGAAGAGACCTAGACAACTCGACTTAATGCCATCACTTTGTTTAAGAGGAGACCGAGGTGGCGCCTTGTTTAGGAAGAGATCTAGGTGACTAATGCTCAAATGCCCTCTCCGGGAAAAGACCCGAGCCCACACATAATGTTCTAGGAGAGCTCATCCTACATCTGAGTGGCCAAACCACCGAGGCAGAGGAGGGGAGTACAACATATCTCGATAATCATCCGACTCATGATCAACACGATAATAGTAGTTCTCAAGTAACTAGGTCATAATTTTTTGCTAACTCAAGCAATAGTTTACAACTTAACATACTTGATCCACAATGTCTTTTTTATCATTACTATCCAACTAGCATGCTTCTACAATGACCATTGCAATGCGGCAGCAAGTATGATGTCCCAAGCTAGAAATAAATAGCAATAAACATGCTATCAACAAGTAGGCATACAAGAACTCAAGAACAATTGTATCAGGTTACTACTAGCTAGTATGCATGAATGAGAGTTGGGTGAGGCAAAGCAAACCGGATGTCGTTAAACCCACTTTGGAGAGTGCAATCACCTCCAAATGGTCACACAATGGCTACGGCTTGCACTTGGCTCTTTAACACTCGCTCGGACCTATAAGAAGGATAACCAGTTTATAAACTACCCTAGCACACGATTCGTGATCAAAATAATTTTTCAAAACCTATTATTAGAGTTTATGGAGTATTAGGTTCCAAAATTACATTGTGGGTTCTAGAACCTGGTTAGGTTCGGAAACCAACTACCTGATTCCTCAAAATCCAAACCATTTCCACCATATTCATGTGCTCAAAGTCTGAAACTAGACATTTGGGTACTGGATGGTAGGGACTTAGAAAAGTTTCTGCACAGTCCGGTCCGCAAGTTGAAACGGTTTGTCAATGAGGCCAGATTCCAGCCCCTCATTGGGAGAATGAAGGGTTGCAAAACTACTGCCATTATACCCCATTATGTCTTAAAAAAAACTGCCAAGAGACATGGGCAACTCTTGGGCTTTGAATTGATGAGGGCTAATTATGTGTATTAATAGGTGAGTTAGTGGGTGAGTTATGGTAGGCTAGATTCATTGTATTTTAGGCCTATAAATTGTGAGAATGACTAAGGCCAAAACACAAGAGTGTGTGTGTGTGTGTGTTGTAATCCTCTTTTCTAAGTAATTGAGAGTACTTAGTTTTTTAGGTAACCTCTATCTCTCTCTTTTCTTCATACTTAGTCATAGGACGCGAAGGTCCGAGCTAGCAATAGGGACCAAGACTTGTTCATCTTTGCGGAGAAAGGTGAGCGCAGCACGGGCTTTGCGAGCAAAAACACTCTGACAGTTGGTATCAGAGCCGGTTCGAGCAAGGAACCATGTCAACGTCCGATGCTGGAGTTATCGACGCTGGGGGTGACCCTCCAAAGCAGCCCTCTAAGAAGGGCAAGAGCAAGGAACCGCGGGCAATCACGAAGGATGCCGCACTATTGGAGGACCGCCTTGCGCTGTTGGAGGGCGTCATATTGAAAATGTGTGAAACGTACTCCGAAACGGTTGAATCTTTTAACTTATTTAATGACAAAGTCCGCAGTATGGAGGAAAGCGTCGCTATTGTCGTGGCGACCTTTTGAAGCGAACTCGAAAAGCTTCAGGACAACATTACTCATCGTGGTTAGGAACGAAAGAAGCTGATTGAGGAACTCGTTGCTCGGGTTGACGAGGTCGAGGACCTCAAGACGCGGGTGACGATCCTTGAGAAAGCGGTGGCACGTGGTCATGAACCACAAAGAGAGTCTGCTTCGAAGGTACGTGTCATGAGCCTCAAAATTTTAGAGGTACACGCGACGAAAAGGAGATCGACAACTTTCTGTGGCACATGGAGTGCTACATCAAGGCGCTGCAGCTGGACGACGAGGAGGAAAAGGTCCAAGCTGCGTCCATATACCTTACTGACGACGCGATGCTTTGGTGGCGTCGGCGATCTGTAGAGGCCGAGAAAAGCCAATGCAACCTGAAGACGTGGGAGGACTTTGTGCGCGAGCTCAAGGCGTAGTTCTACCCCGAGCATGTCGAATACCTTGCGAGGAGGCAACTACGATGGCTCAAACACACCGGGACGCTCAAGGAGTATGTCAAGGAATACTCCAAGTTGATGCTGTCCATCACCAACATGGCGGAGGAAGATCGATTGTTCTTCTTCCTTGACGGGCTCCAATCTTGGGCGAACAAGGAGCTTGTGGGGCACGACGTGAAGAACATGGCCTCCGCAATCACCTTGGTGGAGAAACTGCCAGCGTATGGGAGGGCGGATCCATCTCGCAATAAGGCGCACCCAAAGCGAACAAGGCTAAGGGTGGGGGAGACTGCCGCGACCAGAAGGAGCGCAGGGGCCGCGAGAGGGGTCCTGTGCCGCCGCCAAAGAAGTTGACGTGCTACGTCTGCGGCGAGAACCATTGAGCGAGGGACTGCCCAAAGAAAAAGTTGGTGAATGTTGTCTAGACTGAGCAGGGTGAGGGCAATGCAAAATCGACGAAGATGGGCGCGCTCAGGCTCATCAACGCGGTTCAGGGGCTAGCAAGCAGCAGCAAGCCCCTCAACAAGGAGCTCTTGTACATCGATGTGACCCTTAACAGCAGGGTCACACGAGCACTATTGGACAAGGGAGCCACTCACTACTTCATCGCCGAGATGGAGGCCAAGCGGACAAGCCTTTCCCTTGAGAAGGATGCAAGCAAGATCAAGGCCGTCAATTCAGAGGCACGACCTGTTGCGGGTGTGGCCAAGGGTGTGGCCATTGTAGTGGGACCTTGGAGAGATACTGCAAATTTTACCGCCGCACCCATCGACTACTTCCAAGTCATACTAGGTATGGACTTTTTGGCTTCGTCGAAGGCGGTTCCAATGCCACACCTTGGGGCCTTAAGCATCATGGAGGAGGCAGCCCCGTGCATGGTTCTTGCCAGCCAAGAGAAAACGGTAAGCACCCAGACCCTTTCTGCCTTGCAGTTGCGAAGGGGTGTGAACCATGGCGAGATAACTTACCTTGCGGCCATCGGCGAGGTGAGCGATAAGAGCCTCGAGGAGAAGAGCCTTCCGACGGAGATTGAGGCGGTCTTGGCAGATTTCCAGGATATCATGCCAAAGGAGCTGCCTAAGTAGCTTCTACCCAGGCGGGAGGTGGACCATGCTATCGAGCTCGAGCCAGGAGCCAAACCGCCAGCGAAAGCGCCATACAGAATGGCCCCGCCAGAGCTCGAGGAGCTGCAGAAGCAGTTGAAGGAGCTCCTCAATGCAGGCTTTGTTCGACCCTCGAAAGTATCCTATGGAGCACCAATTTTGTTCCAGCGGAAGAGCGACGGAAGCCTGCGGCTCTGTATAGATTACAGAGCGCTCAACAAGGTAACGGTTAAAAACAAGCCTGGGGGAGAGTGTCAGGGACTTAGAAAAATTTCTGCGCAGCTCGCTCCCTGGCCCAACTCCGCAAGTTGAAACGGGTTGTCAATGAGGCCCGATTCCAGCCCCTCTTTGGGAGAATGAAGGGTTGCAAAACTGCTGCCATTATGCCCCATTATGCCTTAGAAAAACTGCCAAGAGACATGGGCAACTCTTGGGCTTTGTATTGATGAGGGCTCAAATTGTGTATTAATGGGTGAGTTATGGTAGGTTAGATTCATTATATCTTAGGCCTATAAATTGTGGGAATGGGTAAGGCGAAAATACAAGAGAGTGTGTGTGTTGTAATCCTCTTTTTCTAAGTAATTGAGAGTACTTAATTTTTTTGTGGATAACCTCTATGTCTCTCTTTTGTTCCCTTTGCATACTTAGTCGTAGGACGCGAAGGTTCGGGCAAGGCTTGTCCATCTTTGCAGAGAAAGGTGGGCACTGCATGGGCTTTGCGAGCAAAAATGCTAAGGTCGTGACAGTTGGTATCAGAGCCGGTTCGAGCAAGGAACCATGTCAACGTCCGATCCTGGAGTTATCGACGCTGGGGATGACCCTCCAAAGTAGCCCTCCAAGCAGGGCAAGAGGGAAAAAAAGAGACTCTTGGGCTTGGTATTGATGAGGGCCGGTTGCAGCAGAGAGGGAGGGGTTGAAGATGGGAGGTGGGTTGAGGTGGAAGTGATGGTGGTGGGAAAGGTGAGAGAGAGAAGAGAAATTAGAAAAAAATCAAAGAGAGAAGAAATTATGTAGAGTACTGAACCTTGGCAAATAGATAAGGTTGCAGTATGGATTGCCAGTCAGCATATTTTTAGAATGCTGGACTGAGGTGAAATCGTTTTGGTGCGAAATAGACGCGAAAACAGACTCAGAAATTGAAATCAACTCAAAATTTGTTGCTAGCGCACTTATGGACACCCAAAAGTGGGTTAGGGGGCCCAGATGTTGTGAGCTATGGATTTTGGTGATTTCGGACCCTCCTTTGGGCCGCCCGAATTGGGCACTATAGCAGTCCGGAAGTTAGGCACAATGATTTGACAAGTGATAGGGTATACGTGTACAGGTGACTCAGCATGTTTTTGGGCGCAGGTACCAGACGCCCAAATCGATCCGGGCGCAGTTACGGTTGGTTTTGGACCGTCAAAAGTATTGAAGGAGTGCCTGAGGGATACTGTTTGAGAGGTTTCGGACGCCCGAATATGTGTTCCGGGCCCCCGAAACTGCTCGTTTTGGGCTGAGGTGAGATATTTGATACTTGGAGTGCCTTTTACCATATTGTTACATTATATAGTGGATGACAACAGCGCACCTAAGCATTCTATCATCATCTTCTTCTTATCTTGCATATTCTAGAGAGAGAAAGAAAGAGAAAAGATGAGATCTTGAGTTATTCGACGAGCCGATCGAGACCGTGCGCATGTGTAAATTTTCCAGTGCTTCGACTACGAAATTAGCATTATAATATTATTATTTTATGATTAGGATTACTATGATCGGATTTTGATAGTAGCTTCTAGTAGATGTGATTTTGATGGACTTTTGTGAAAATTGAGATTTAGAAATCAAATTGTATGTGATTTAGGAGTTGGATTTTCGTAAAATTCGTCGTAGATTTTTTCGAGCTTTTTGTAGGTGTGGTGGCTGCCATACGGCCAAGAGGACCGCAGCGGAGCACCTCGACTCTCCGATCTTCTCCTTTCAATTGTGGGGATGAACTCATCTATCAAAGGGTGAGATTTCGATTCTTCCAATTTAACCTTCACCTCAGGTGTTCGATAAGTTCTTGATCCGTCGGATCGAACTTTACTCCGGCCGGTAGCCCAACCCAGTCCTACAAACATTCATATATAAAAACTCCATAATATATATGTGTGTTTCATTCCTCTAACCTTAACTCATGGAGAGGTGGAGGTGATGGAAAAGAACGCAAAGGTGAGAGAGAGGGGGATGGCGAGAGGGAGAGGGAGAGGGAGAGGGAGAGGGAGATGCAGGATGCGATGAGACAGAGAAGAGGAGGCGGAGGCGCGGATGAAAAAAAGAAGAAGAAGAGGAGGTGGAGGGGCGGACAGATGGAGAGGCGGGGGAACTGGGGAAGTCGGAGGGGCGGACAGGTGGAGAGGATGGGAAACCGAAAAGTCTCTAGAAGGAAGCGGGCCCCACCTAAATAAAAAGAGAGAGAAAGTGGGCCTAATTAAGAATTTATTCTGCAGACTTAGAGACAGAGGTGGGCCTCACTTTCTTCGTGAAACACGGAGAAAGCTTGAATCCCACATAAATTCATAGTATTTTATAGATAACTATTCTTGTACAATGGTCTCTTTAATCATCAAGTACGTAAATAAAATGCCATTTTATAAAGTTAGATTTTTTTTCTTAAAAAAAAAAAAGCTAGAACCGAAGTTGCAACATATGTAAAAGTTTGTGAAGTGTGTGAATGAAAAGTTCAATAACTAAATTGCACTAACGGACCACCAAAAGAACAACCCATGTATTTTCTTTGGGGGGGGGGGGGGAGGGGGGACAACCCTACTAAACTGGTTCCTGGTTCCTATAACCGTGTCATAAAAAGATTGACAACACGAAAGGCTTAGCACTTCCTCACAAAGAACAGTACAATTTCATCCATAGGATGCCTTGCATTATCATCATGTACAATAAGCTTACAGAAATTTCTGCCAAAAGTTTCCTTAAGAGATGATTATAGAAGATTGGTTTTCTACACAATCATATTGAAGTACTCTCACTTTGCTATCCAGCATTGTAAAAGAAAGTAATGCCACTCGTATTGTAGAATAGTTGATTAGCAATTTCATCAAACACTGAAAAGAAAAGAAGAAGAAAGACAAATAACTCCACGCTCTCTCCTAAAATTTCCATCCTTGTGGTGTCAATTCCAGCTAATTGTCGCCACACTGCACATCATTTATACATTTTCTATGCCCCGCCAACAAGTAGTGAACTACAGGTTGAATCATTCTCGACTCCTGTTACACATCTTTATGGTCTATTACAGGGAATTGCAATTTATTTTCCCCTACGGAATAAGCTAGCTCCAATTAGCAACTGAAATCCATCATAACATTTACGTATGTGTTCCAATTAGACAGATATTATGGGAACTCATCTGTATGAAAGGACAAGCTGTTAGCAGCAGAAGCTTGGAAATAGAACACTTCTGGTACTGGAGAATGATGAGCTCGATATTTAATCCTCCCACTCATTCTGAAAGACCTTTGCCATGGATGCTCAAAAGTAATGATAACATGCTGCATGAAAGGAAAAGAACAGACAAAAAAGAAAGCAGTTAGAACACATTTCAATTATCTAACAAATGAAAATCGTGTTTTTTTTTTTTTTCTTCCTTTGCTTCTGTCTGGAAAGAGAAGTTGCATCGAGCAAATGTAGATGCAGATTACATGAAGAAGTTGAATGATGTGAGGCATGGCAGTTGCTCTATTGCTCTGAACCACTCACTGCCATAAATAGTAAATAATTAGAGATAACTGAACTTGATAAGATGAACTTGAATGTAGAGGGATACAGCAATATAAACATTACCGTTTCAACAGATAAAGGGTGTCTTAGAGAAGGAGCAACACATGCTGAGCTTGGCTCTTTTGGCGAGCCAGGATGATGAAATGCTTCTGACGTTCGCAACACAATTTTCTCATCCTTTACCCTCTCAACAACTTGGGAAGCTTTGCTGCTTGTTTGAAGAATACCATTACTTCCGATGGATCCTGACTAGTTAAGAATTTATAAGAAGAGAGGTAAATCACTAAGAGATCTAAGAATAACAAAAGTATTATATTCACATGAAGCAAGGTTGAATCTCTACATGAGTTAAGTCTTTGATGTGCACAACTATGATTGTTATATCATCCGTCCGACTTTCGTTCTCTAACCAATTCTTATAAGACTCCGAAACAACTGCTGAACATGCATCCCGTGGATCTTCAAATTTAGACACCTGAAGTAAAGGGAGAAATCCTTTAGGAAAAACAAGACTTAGAAAAACGAATCATTACTTCAAACCTAACATATACAGAATGTTGAATTTTGAATATCAAAATAGAAATTAAACGGACAATAAACTTCCTGTAGTTATCGATAGAAGCCATAAATAGCTGCATGTCACACTGCTGAATTATAGTTACTGTATTTTGTGCCACGATCAGTTGACCTACAGCTACTGGGAAAAGATTGTGAAGATCTCCAAGAAGTGAGGGTGCCAAGCCCAGTACTTTAAAGAGTAAAAAAAAAGGTGAGTCTAGTCGTGAAAGAAAGTCAACACCAGTCAATAACAGTTTGAACAACATCCATCTCAAGATGTGCAACTATCCATCTCAACACGTGCAGCTCAGCAATATCGATTGTTGTCAACAATATAGCCTAACTATCCAAATCGTAAACTATAATCAAGACTAGTACTACGATCCCTTTACGCAAGTAGAATCTATGAAAATACAGGCACTTCAAATAATTGCTGAGACCACACGTGTCAGTGATGGGGTGGACACATTCTTGCTCCGACTCTTCTTGGGCACGCCTCTATCAACTGTGGAGTCATCTAGCATGGACTGGAATGTATCTATTTAGGATTTGGTAGGTTCCTTGGGACATATATTACCATGGGTTAAGGCCTCATTTGGTGCTGCTTCTGTTTCTTTTTCTTTTTGAAATCCAAATTCTATGAGATTAAATGGGCCAACAGATGGCTGGTCATTTGCAATCTATACACCTAGGGATTCTGTTCAGCGACAAAAAAAAAAAAAAAAAGAAGAAGAAGAAAAGAAAATGGCAACAAAAAAATGAAACCAAGTAGCAACATTTTTTCGCCTATTTGCCATTTTTAAGGAAGACGCCATTCTGCATACAAAAGCATCCAACGCAATATTCCAAAAGGCGGTATGCGGAATCCATGCGATTACCTACCGCATAACGCATATGCGGTATGAGGCACTTACAAGGACGCATTGCAGTCCATGTATTAAATATTAATAAAATATTTATAGGTATTAAAAATAAATATAAATGCTTCCAAACAAGGCTAAATAACTAAGCTAAAATTCAGAATTCACAAATTAAAATAATTAATTTCAAATAAATGACCTCATATGCGCACATATATCACAAAACTAACAATTAGTAATTTCCTCTTAGTTATTAAATAGAGAAATAAATAAAATTGATGCAAAATCATAAAAAATGTCAAACAAAAATCAATGTTCTCAAAAGCGGTATGCCAACTTGTCATTCACATCATTTGAGAGTCCAAAACTTTTTTTTAAAAAATCTAGTATAATAATATCTAAAAACTACAAAATTATTTATCAATATTTATAAATAAATTATTAGATAGATTAGGAATAATACTACTAAAATAAGAAGAGAGATAGTTAGATTATATTTATATAAAGATAATTATATTTATATGCATTATTATTAATTAAACTTGAATGAAAATAGTCATATGTATATGTATAATTATTAATCAAATAATCCCATTCAACATTGTATTTCAATCCCATTCAACGTTGAATTTCAATCCCACTTTTAGAATAAAAATAAATGAGTAAAAAAAAAAAATTTACCCCATATGCGGCCGCATATGGGCAACATGTGTAGTCCGACCGCATACCGCACCACATATTACATATGTGGCACGGTTTATGGTCTGAACTGCGTAAGCGACCGCATGAACAGCTTTTTGGAACATTGACGATACCAAGGATGGAGAAGTCCAGCTGGATATGGACAATCTCATAAATAATTCTTAAGGCCTCAAGGAATATCATTTCAATTTTTGAAATTGGGACTATAGATAGCAACTACTACTTCAGAATTGAACTTACAATCTCAAGTCATGAACTTCAATATGTGTAAGACATATTTGTATAGCACCATGAAAAAAAAAGATGAAGATAGTTAAATACTTATGTCATCTCCGCAATTGAAGTGGCTTGATAATGCAGAAAGTAGCCCTAAAATAGCTCTTACAAATAATATTAAGCAAAAACTGCAAAGCATAATGAGATGGTGTTCAATATGGTACATTATGCCAGCTGTTGAACGTCAAAATCCATTCAGCTATATACGTTCCCTTAAAAACTTCCTCAACGAATTTTTCTTTTCTTTTCATTTTTATTTTTTAAATAGATTTCCATTAGCCAACATTCAATGTAGTGTGAGCGTGATACATAAATAGAGGGAGGTAAGAGAGAAGATTCCCTAAATTAGGACAAGTTGATGAAAATATTCAGGGAAGATGACAATAACAGGCCCCAAAACCTACACAGAACAAAGGAAAAAATTATTAATGTGCTTTTCTAACCTACGCGTGAAAACCAAACAACTAATGGGGATGATTGTAGGCGGTCGCCAACCTAAGCATACAAACAACAATGTACCAAACTCAAGACAAGAAGTGCAGATCAGTCGAGCTTAGCAAAAGAAAAACAAACATGAAGAAAGAGTAGACAACAGCAGTCTCTGCTTCCTGCACCTCCAGCAACCAGCCCTATGAGCTCCAGACCATCAACTAAATCCGCGAATCAAAACCCTGCTTCCACTCCCTCATACATCAACTTCGATAGATACAAACAAGACATACCAATTTGATAGCAGGTACCAATGAGAACTAAAGAACCAGGAACCAACGTTTAGGAGTAGAACTAGAAAGCTGGACAAAAGCTACAGTAAAACAAGAGATTGTGGAGACTCAAAGAAAACAAAAGATCAAAAATACTTAGGTTAGGTTGATATACAATGGTAAACTAAGGGTTGGACCAAAAATCGGCCAGCGGAAACGAAAGGCACATGATAGCGAAGAAGAAACATAAAGTCACCGGCCAGTGGAAACGAATGGTACATGAAAGCGAAGAAGAAAACACAATGTCACCTGGAGAGGAGAACGAGCAGAACAATCGAGGATCAAAGGATTAACTTTTCTAATGTCCAATGTCAGGGCATGCAACACCAAGAAAATCAAGAAGAAGAAGGCATATATACTATTACCAAAGTCAAGGTGTCTCTCTCTCAATCATAATAAAGACCATAACAGCACTGGTGTAGAAAATATACTTGCAAATATTTTTTTAAAGGCAAGTTATGGTGGCAACAAGTTTATCAAATACTATAGATTACAATGTACACAGAGAAGTACATTGCACGCAACAAATGCCCAACAATAAGGCAGAGAAAACAGGGAATATATTGATTGCTTCCTTTAGTTCATACCGCAACTTCCACTCCATTAAGTGTATTGCTCAAATATATATTTGCAATATGACAAGCTACAGATTAGTAGTTATAACATACAGTATAGGGACAAGTTTTACAAACACCAGACACTAGTAGCCTCGGCTAAAGAGGAAAACATGGGACCAATTTCAACGCTAGCTCCATTTTCAGCCCTCCATAATTTTGTCTTCATGACATTTTCCTACTCGTTGATGCAATACTATTACATGTAATTTCATTGCACTTTTTGAGAACAAATTTCTCAATGTTCCAAAACTAATTATATTTCACTGAAGAAGTTTTTGTTGTACAAAGCATGAACCAGGCTTAGTAACCATTTGACATTCCTAAGATTAGGGAAGATACCAAAATTGCAAGATTAGACTGCTAAACTGAAAAGACTCATAACTTTTTAATAAACCAAGAAGTTTATAGTGTTTTCCGGCAATCAACATGTTCCACGCAGTTGTAACCAAAACCACTTGAATTTAGCCTTTAATCTAGGTTATTGGATGAAGATGACTAGCTAGTAATAGGTTAGCCATATAAGGGTAATGATGCAAGAGTCAAACAAACACAATTTATGGGTAAAATAGGTAGAAAAGAAGTCTAGGAGTGATTTAATTGTTGCCTTTTGTAGTGGCCTCAAAAGTGTTCTTATTTCTACTATTGAAACATGACTACTAGTCCCTTAGTGTCATTGATAAGTCCACTTAAGTGCAAAAATAGCAGCCAACGATGTTGCACAGATGCAAATACATGAAAGGGTTACGACATAATACAGATGAGGCGATATGGTAATTTCTAAAAATCTTAGTGATGCAGAACAGGCCTGAACCTATGTTGATCGGATTAAACCGATTTAATTCATTGTTTTTTAAATTAGATTAGATTAGTTGAGAATATCTTTTCGTTAGTTCAAATAAGGATTTTTAGCTATCCTCTTATTTGGCTTTATTTGTATTTATTTTTAATTTCATTTTTTTTGTTAATCTCTAGATAAAGTTGTTTTAGTTGGTTATTTAGTATAAGATTAAATTCTAAGTTGGTTATGTGTAAGATATTATAAATAAGATATAGATCTTCATTGTATGAGAAGACGATGATATTAATAAATTAATAAAGATGATTCGGAGCTTTGCTGCATGAGCAATCTTTTTTTCTTCGCGAATGCGTCGCCCTGGAGTGAGTCCAGTCTCGAAGTAAGTTCGGTTCAGGAGTGAGTCCTGATTATTTTTTCTATTTTTTTGAATTTTTGAATTTTCTTTAATTTTCATATTTTTTTAATTACGAAAATTTCTAAAAAAGTATTTCAAAAATTTTCAAATTTTCAAAAAGCTTTCAAAACCATAAATTATATTTTGGAGCTCTCTAAAACGTAGGACCCTATCTTCCGTCCTACATCAGATTTGGTATCAGAGCTTAGACTATTTGACGGTTCTATTTCGTCAAAAGTTTTGGGCTTGTGGAAGAAAACAGGGTGAGAATTGAAAAAAAAAGTGAGAAAAAGTATTATTAAAAAAAAAGAGTTGAGTGAAAAATAATAGTGAAAAAAGTCTATGGAGGAAAAAAAAATGGAGAGAGTAAAAATAAAAAAGTATGGATGCAAAAGAATGTCTTAAAAAAGTTTTTCAAAGCATAGTAGAAGAAAAGGAATTCATATTGAGTTATTGAAAGAAATATGTGAGATGACAAGAGTCGAGTTTGATGAATGGTTGTACTATCAGAGGTCATATTTTGAGAGAAAAAGAAATTATATTCAGATGGGAATACTAGCTGATTGGAAAGAAGTTCTAGATTTGATCGAGTTATAATTTGAGCATCCGCAGTTAAATCATGAAGCCAAGGTCGAGCGGCATGTTGAAGAGATAAGATTGCCGATCGAGTTACCCTTATTGCCCCAGCAATATGAGTCCACTATACTAGAGCTTCACATTGCATGGAAAGCATCTTTCTTATTGGTATCAAACCGTACGAAATCTCATGAACTTATCAGTTGTTCTTCCTACTTCAATACCAAACCGGAAACTCATATGATACAAGTGGTTCGACATGCAGGCGTTGGGCTGCATCACTTTATTCTGCACACTTGGTTGTTTCCTATCTCCTTACAAATACAACTCATCTCGAGGACGAGATCCTGCGCAGCGGAAGCGAATGATGCAGAACAGGCCTGAACCTATGTTGATCGGATTAAACCGATTTAGTTCATCATTTTTTAAATTAGATTAGATTAGTTGAGAATATCTTTTCGTTAGTTAAAATGAGAATTTTTAGCTATCAACTTATTTGGTTTTATCTGTATTTATTTTTAATTTCATTTTTTTTTGTTGGTTATTTAGGATAAGATTAAATTCTAAGTTGGTTATGTGTAAGATATTATAAATAAGGTATAGATCTTCATTGTATGAGAAGACGATGATATTAATAAATTAATTAAGATGATTCGGAGCTTTGGTGCACGAACAATCTTTTTTCCTTCGCGAATACGTCGCCCTGGAGTAAGTCCAGTCCCGAAGTGAGTTCGATCCAGAAGTGAGTCCTAATTATTTTTTTCTATTTTTTTGAATTTTTCTATTTTCTTTAATTTTCATATTTTTTTAATTACGAAAATTTCTAAAAAAAGTATTTCAAAATTTTTCAAATTTTCTAAAAGCTTTCAAAATCATAAATTATATTTTGGAGCTATCTAAAACGTAGGACCCTATATTCCGTCCTGCATCACTTAGTATATAGTGTGCGGGGCATATCGGAGTGCGATATTATCTTAAATTCATATACATTCATAATGGAATATATCAAAACAGTTTGGACAATTAGATAACATAGAGCAATAAATGCACTAGCTTGTGCAAAGATAAAGTATTTGATTTTGTTTATCAAGAATGATGACTAAGCAAACCAAACAATAATTTTGAGTTTCAATCATGAACTAACGATGCAAGTATCATATCAATGCGTCAGTGAGATAACTAATCATTACAATTTTTTTAATTTAAGTCACTTAAGAATGATTCCAATCTGCCTTAGTACCAAAAGGAGCACTCCATGTCCTTCCTGCCTACCTCCCTTATCTAGGCATTTTCCTAAATTCTTGAGATATCGAATACTCCTACAAAGCATCTGACATGTACCGGGAATGTATCGCTATTCAATGCATACAGACACAGCGAAAATGAAGCACTCAAGTATCAAAGTAGCAACTATAAAACTAATAAGAGTTAACGAGTCCTTGGAGAGTGTGGAAGGCTTTGCAATTGTGACACCCTGAGGATTTGAAATTGTCCTGTTTATGAGGTATAGTAGGACCAAACCTCCTAAGCCTGACTATAGCATTCTGGGTGATGGCTAGGCCCAAGAGATTAAGAGGGTTGAGAGAGTTTAGGGTTAGAGTAGTTCTAGGATGGGTAACCTCCGTGGGAAGCGGGGTGTCACAGTTGGCATCAAAGCCAATCACCAGCCGAAAGTGTGAGATAAGTCTCAACTAAACTAGGGTTATACGGCAGTCAAAGTGCGGCTCTCCGACTGACGACCGTTATAAGTGGAGCACAGCTCCGCACAATGTCGATTAAGGCTAGCATCATGAATCTTACATCGCCTAGTACTTGTGAGTATGCTTGAGCCTGACAAGAACATCAGGCTTAAGGGGGGGCGAGAGGATTAGTCCTATATATAAGATATAGTAGGGTAAATTTCTTAAACCCAGTTATAGCATTTTAGGTGGTGGTTAGACCCAAGAGGTTAAGAGGGTTGAGCGAGCCTAGGGCTAGATTAGTTCTAGAATGCATGAACCCCCTAGAAAGTAGAGTGTCACAACAATAAATAAGAGGATAAGATGATAAGATAAGAGGAGGCAGTAAGAAAAGATCAGCAGCGTTGAAAAATGGACTGCAAAGAAAAAAACATAAAGGAAACTTCACAGAGACCTGATGAGAAGGGACCAGTTGATATACAGCATCACAGAAGGATTTCTCATCTCATTGGAATTTGAAATGTACGAAGAAGAAAAAAAAAAATCCCTCTGATGTTTTGGGCCATTCTCTTTATGAGGGGATTACTTTTACTCCTGAAAAGATTTTCAGAGTTAAAGACTTGTTTTCAAAGGTTTGATATCATATATATCCTGACCCAAAAAATGTTCCAAGGAAATTATAAAGTTGGGCATTAGCCACGTATACTGACAACTGAAAAAATTGGTGGCAAAAATAAATTTCCAACAAGATAAAAGTAAGTCAAATTTTGTATTGAATTGAACAAACTTTGGCTTCCTAACTATGGGTTGATCCAAATCGAGCACAAATGTGAACCAGGTGAGTCGTGATCAGTTGATGGTAAATTGGTGATTTCTTTATTAAGGTATTGAGTTTAGTTACCAAAAAAAGGGCTTTAAGATGGGCAGTTTCAGAGCCAACTTGAGAACCTTTGTTAGACAAAACTTAACCTAGCTTAATTTTAATAAATGGTCTGATACCATATCAATTCAACTATGATGTAGACAAACAATAATTGTTTTTAAAAAAACCTGATCGAACTCCTGATTGACAGAAGTAAAGGAAGTTCTAAATGAATGTCTACATCAGCTCTGATCACTCTTGCCACTAATATAGCAGGTGTCAACTGAGTTAACCACATTGTTAGCTCTATTTTTCAACTCATTGCAAATTCACTAACCATCTTATCTGGAAAATATTTTATAGTCAAATTAATTGTTAATTAAAGAAAATGGAGTTAATGTAATTGACACCCCAAATTTTCTCTAACAGGAAAGATAAATATAGAAAAACAATAACCTGTGTAAGCTCGAATTCAAGTTCCAAAGGAAAAAATTTGTAAGCTCATGAAAAGTGAAAATTGCAAAACATACCATGTCAACCACAGCTTGACTAGAGAGGAATTCGAAAACCCCATCACTTGCAATGACAAAGAAGAGATGGTGCGGCGCAATCTTCACCATCTTCACCTCAGGCTCTGCGATAACGCCGATACTCTCGGCCGTCGAGTCTCCCACGCTCCTCGTGAACGCAGTCCCCGGATACATCCCATTCGGGACCCACAGCCTCGGGGGGTCCCCGTCATCGTTCTCCTCATTCCCCCAATGTTGTATGTTAGGGTCCTTAACCCCCTCCACCTGGTCCACACTCAAAACCCGAGCCCCCGACTGCTTCACCCTCTCATACTCGTCCTTCCTGAACGGCGTCTGGTCGCAAGACAGATCCTCGGCCACCACGGCGGAGCCGTTCCAGACGCCCGCAACGGCGCGGGAGTCGCCCACATTGGCCACATAGAGCGTGTCCCCGCTGACGAGCACGGTGATGGCCGTGGTGCCGCTCATCGAGTCGTCGATGCTGCTATCGTGGAGCTCGGCGTTGGTGGCGAGGAAGGCCGAGGCGTAGGCCTCCGCGGGGGAATCCAGCAGGCGGGTGTCGGCTGACAGGATGTCGACGAGGCGGTCGCGGACGAAGGCGGCGCACTCGGCGCCGTACAGGCCGTGGCCGTCGAAGACGCCGAAGAAGTGGAGGTTGGGGTTGTCCTGCAGGCGAGTGCGGATGCAGAGGCAGTCCTGGTTCTCGCGGTCGGGCGATTCGGGGTAGTGGCCGCGCTGGCTGAGGGAGGAGTAGACGAGGCGGAGGTGGTGGGAGGGGACGGCGGCGGAGCCCAGCGGGGCGTCCGAGAGGACCTGCCGCCGCTGGCCGAGAAGGCTGCCCTCGTTGTGGGGAACGCCGCAAGGGGCGACGTCTGCCGCGCCGCCGCCGCCGCCTCCTCCCTCGCTTCCGGCAGCCGAAGAGTCGCCACAGCACCAGCAGCAGCACCAGCAGTAGTCGTACGCGCCGCAGCACTTGCCGTGGACGCAGCCCATGATCACAGCTAGGGCTCCAACAAGAGGAACTTGGAAAACAAGAATAGAATAATCGGGTCTCTTAGAAAGAAGAAGAAGAAGAAGAAGAAGAAGAAGAAGAAGATGATGATGATGATGATGATGATGAAAGGGGGTGGCAAAGGAAAGGAAATAAACAACAAGTGGAAGCAATCATTAGCCCATCAAGAAATCCCTAGAATCTGCTGACGAAACAGAGAGGGAATAGTGCGCCAAAAGGGTCATAAAAGGAGAGTGAGGAAGGGATGGGGAGAAAATTGGCTCTCTTCAATGGAGGGGTGGCGCTTATGCCTTCTCCACTATAGAGGGTTTGTGCTTTTGCCCACTACCTAGTAAAAGAATTAAATTAAATAACCCTATGAGAGAGAGTGAGGGAAATGCTTTCCTGGAATCCTAACTTCAGGAAACCGATGGTTGAATTAATCAGACAGAGAAACGAGAAAGAGACGGGCAAGACTAGTTCATTCATTTCATTTTATGTTTATTATTATTATTATAAAACAAGAAGAGAACTCCCAAGTGTTATTAGGGTTGGGGAAGTCACAGCAGCAGCTTGGTTTTTGCTCAGCAGTCACCATCATTATTGACGGATTGTGGAACCAGAAATCAACACAAAATTTTTCACCTTTTTGGGCAAATAAGAAAAGATTAAAAGAAGACAGTAGAATGGGACCACGCGAGCGCGAATATAGATTTTTTTTTTACTACTTTCTTTCTCCTGGAGATTCGGTGAGTGGGGGATGACGGGGGGTCACGCGTGACGGTGGTAAGGTGGGAACCAGAATGGGCAAAAATGGCATAAATTATGCCATGCACCTTGATCTATCCACCGGAATTTTTGAAAGTTAAATTTAAAAAATTTAGAAATAACTGTAAAAAATATCTTTTAAATTTTGGTGCTTTTGCAGATAGACTTTGAACTTTAATTTTGGTAACTAGAGCTTTTCTTTAAGTATATTACTAATTTAGTAGTCATTTTGATCGTATACATGAGTTTTTAAATCTTGAAAACATAAAAAAACTATTTTCTCTTTTAGCAACAATAATTAAATATCAGGATGAAAGAAAAGGGTAAATCAATCTTTAATTTTTATTACTTTTTTCATACCTTAGGATAGAAAAATTAAATCTTTTTTTTTTTTTTGTGTTCTGAAGCTTTACCATATAAAATGCAAAATATGCAACTAACATAGTTATTTAGTAACTTCGCTTGAGAAGAGTGGTATATAAAAAAATCTGCTAAAGTTTAAAAATCTTATTATCAAATTAAAAGTTCATAAGGTCTATTTGAAAAGATGCAAAAGCTTTGGATGCCTTCCTACATTTATTCCAAAATTTTAAACTATTAAGTCATTAGATGAAATCTACAATTTTAAATTATAATATAAAATTTATAATTTTTTAAGCTCTTCCTAATGTGATTAAGAATAAGCTTTAGAAAGACATAATAAATTCACAAGATATAAGGTTTTGTTCCCTGTAGATGAGGGCGTAGATTACCTACCCCGACAATACCCCATAATATTTGAGCTAATGTCATGCCTAGCCTCATTGAAAAAAATATTTTTAATCTAGCCTTCTTTTCAAAAAAATTTCTAATATAGCCTTCTTTTGATGGATTAGAAAATAAAATGTGACTTAATAGCATTTATATGTTAATTAGGAGAGAGAAATTTTTTTTTCCTCTCTCTCCTCCCGGTCTACTAATATTTAAAAATAATTAATTTTTATAATAATAATAATTAAAAATTAATATTTAACAATAAGGGTTTGGTGGTTGGTACCCGAGGTCCCGAGTTCGAATCCTAGTTGATTCACATTTCCAGCTAAGTTTATTTCTAAACGAAATAATACGAAGCGGGTAGCGTGCTACTTTTTTCTCAAAAAAAAAAAAAAACAATAATAAATATTATTATTATTGAGTGACAATTCTTTTATTATTATTACTATTACTACTATTTAATTTGACTATACAAGCCAAATTTGATCATATTGGCATGTACAATCAAATTAAATACTAATAACAGTAGTAGTAGTAGTAGTAGTAGTAGTAGTAGTAGTAGTAGTAGTAAGGCCACTTTGCATAAAAAATCCACAAGTTTTAAGCTTCTGCAAAACTGGGCCGCCTTTTTCGATTTTGCAGATTCGGTCCGGATTTTTCGCCACCTGACGAAAATTCCCCTCGTCCCGCTCCGTCTCACCCGTATTCGCTCAGATACGTATACCTTACTGTACGGCGACTGGGCGGGCATTAAATGCGCCCCGCGCCAAGTTACGCAACCTCCGTGTCATCGGAATGCGAACCAAATCGGCCCCGCTTTTTGTAGTACACTGAATTTCAGTGCGTCGTACCGAACTTCTACAAATTATGGAGTTCCGGTGGGAAAATAGCATGTGAGGCTATATGTGAGGCTTCGGCCAAGTTTGGGACTTGTGCGAAGTGTTTTCGGCGCAAATGAGGCGCGAAAACAGACTTCGAAAAGTTAAAACTGCTGAACTTGTGAAGTATGCAGTGGATTCCGGTATGTGGATCTCCATACCGGTACTGAAGTGATTAGTACCGGTATGTGATGTGGTATACCGGAATGCGGAGGCTGAAACCGAGAATCCAGCTCTCGGGTTCTGCGGAATTCTCCGGGGTATACCGGAACTAACACCCGTATACCGGTATGTCAATGTGAATACCGGTATACAGTGTTGCGAAATTCCAGTTTTGGCTGGTTGGAAGTGTTATTTTTGGAGAGGGGCAAAAGAGTCTTTTCACACTCGAGGGAGTGTTAGAAAGGCAGGAAACACCTCCTTTCTCAGTCATCTTCCTCCTCTACTTCTCCTCTCCCTCTCCCTCACTTTCTCTCTCTAGAGATCTCCAAGACTTGGAGAAAAGGGTGGATTGAGCTTGGAAAAGGCTTCCAAAAGAGAAACGAAGCTTCTTGGTGCAAGTAGAAGCTTGGGGAACTCGCGGTTAAGATTAGTTCCTCACGTTTTGGGTTCAAACGTTGGAATTGATCTAGTATTTTGAGGTTTTTGGAAACCCTAGGCAATCTAAACCACAAAACGTGGAGATTGGCCAAGAGATTTTGAGGTTCTATATGCATGCATGTGAAACCTAGGTAAAATGAGAATTTTTGCCTTGGGAGGTTCTAAAAATATTTGGACCTTCGGGAATTACAATTGAGGCATAGAAAATTATGTTAGAACACTTGATTTCATGTATTGAGTTGAATTAAGGGTTCGTAACAAGTAACGAACCGTTTTCTTGTAGAAGCTTGGGTTGAAGCAAGAACTCAAGGCTTGGACACTTAGGGGCTTGAAGAATATAAGAATTCGGAAGCTCTTGAGGTGGGTTTGTGTTTACCGAAGTGATTAGGTCACTTTCATGTCTAGGGTAAATATCCATTTAAAGATAAAATGGTATGTGTTGTGAACCCTATAACTTGCATGTTGGCAAAGATAAAAATCATGATAGGTAGAGCCATGAGCTCCTATTGCATGTTATAGAATTCAAGTATATTTATATTATCTATACTTGTTACATGGTTGCATGTAAGATTGGAACCTAGTGTTATTTAACATAGGTTGGAACATGTGAGAATGGAACCTAGTGTTATTAAACATAGGTTGGACATGAGAATGGAACCTAGTATTATTGAGCATAGGTTAGACATGAGAATTGGAACCTAGCGTTATGGAACCTAGGTTGAGAATGAGAAAGTAAACCTAATGTCATTGAACATAGGTGAGACTTAGTGACTTGAACCTAGGGTCATGAGACTTAGGTTGGCAAGTGTAAAATATTGAGATGGAATGTGCGACGATTTTGCTATCCCGGGTATGCGACAATTTCGCTACCCGTGCCATGAGTTGGCGGTGTTGAGATGGGATGTGCGACAAGGTTGCTATCCCGGGTATGCGATGATTTCGCTACCCGTGCCATGAGTTGGCGGTGTTGAAATGGGATGTGCAACGAGGTTGCTATCCCGGGTATGCGACGAGTTCGCTACCTATGCCATGTGATGGCGGTGTTGAAATGGGATGTGCAACGAGGTTGCTATCCCGGGTATGCGACGAGTTCGCTACCTGTGCCATGTGATGGCGGTGTTGAGATGGGGTATGCGACGATTTTGCTATCCTGGGTATGCGACGATTTCGCTACCCGAACTCGGAGGTGATAATTTCACTCCTTGGATGTTGGAACAATTATGGTGAGACGGCGATTCCGAAATCATAAGTAAATGACAAGTAGTTGAACTTGGTCAATGTGAAATATAGGATGAACCTAGGAGAGAATGAAAATTTATATTTTTATTTGGTTGCATCCTTTATGTTGATTTACAAGTATGTAAATATTTTTTGCATAGTTATTTGTGTTCTAACTTATGCATATGGTGTTTCTTTGGACCTGGTGGGTCGAGCTTCTCTCTTGGGTGGCCTTACCCACTGGGAACTATGTTTATAGTTCTCACCCCACGTTTTTCAGGTCCTTCCGCGAGTGAGGCGGCGGAGCGAGGCAAGGGTTTGGCTCTCTAGATAGCGGCCCTTCCATTTTGGTGATACATAGAGTTGTACCCCTAGTCTTGGACTTTGATAGTATAGAGGATTTTTATTGATTATATGAAACTTGTATATTCTATAATTTTGGAACATGATGTATGGAATGAAATTGAAAGAAAAGAAAAATTTGGGCATGTATAAATGTGCTAATGTGATGTAATAGAAGTAGAACTTCTTTATGTTGATGCTTTTCTTGTGCAACTCTTGTACTCCGTTCCTAGTTGGAATCTTGTGGACATGCTTGTGTTGTGACGCCTTGGGCGGATAGAAGAGACTCTATCCGTTCGGCGGGTCTGGAGCATGCGCCCGTGCGGTTATCCTTTCCACCTAGTTGTTGTTAAAGGCCCGACGGGGCGTGACAGACTGAGGTGGTATCAGAGCATAGAAACAGTCTAGGTGGACCTAAGAAACCCTAGGATGGAAAAGACCCTAGGAGTGTAGGCTCGTGAGTGACGAGATCTTTGATTGTGGTGAAAGATAAGTGATTGGGTTATGTCCTTATACCTCTAGCTGGAAGTAGAGGTAGATTCGAGGTGTGTCTTATTCTTCACCAAGTGTGTTCGTGTTGGCGGCCGACAACATGAAACCAAGTGAGGGGAATAAGGACCCTTGTGTGACTTTCGCCTAGATTGGGTTCACGTTTATGTTCGTGAAATATTATGTCTCCAATGACTTTGAATGTCACGAAATGACCAAAGTTGTTGTATTTTCAGGAGATAATGGTACGTGGACGGCCTCCTACGAGGGCTGGGTTCGGAGGATCGAGCGCGGCTCCCGAACAACTCGGGGAGGGCGAGAACTCGGGTCTTCGTAATGAGTTGACCGAGTTGATGGGCGTGGTTCGGCGGCAGGCCGAAGCCATGCAGCGACAGGAGGAGCAAATTAAAAAGCTCCAGGACGAGATGGCGCAGCAAGCGGCTGCGGTTAGGGATGAGAGAACGGGAGCGCCTCCGGCCTCTGCTTCGGCACCGGCCGAGGAGGTGACACTGGCGCCGGCTGTGGCGCCACCGGCATCACCGATTGTAGCCGGTGGGTCGGGTGCTCCTATGCCCGATTCCGCGATGGAGGATGCGGAGCGAGAGCGCGCACTTGCGGCTCTCATGAGGTTTAAGAAGTTCAACTCGCCTATCTTCAACGGGGAGAACGTGGATCCATGGGATGTAGAGACGTGGATCGATGCTATTGAGACGCTCATCGAGGATCTCTATACCTTGGAGAGGGACAAAGTGCATCTCGCCGCTCATTGTTTAGAGCGATCGGCGAAGGTGTGGTGGAAGGGAGTCCGGCGTGATCGACTCTCTAGCCTTCCGCCACCGACGTGGGAGGAGTTTCGGGGTATGGTGTTTGCCGCCTACTTCCCCGATAGCGAGAAAATGAAACTTCAAGAAAGGTTCCGTAAGTTGAAGCAAGGGAACCGCATCGTGCGTGAGTACGAGAGGGAGTTCTCGTACATCATTAATTGCGTACCGCACGTTGTCCGCGGAGAGTTGGACAAGGTCGATTGCTTCGTGCGCGGGCTTCGATCGGAGATCTTTCGGGCGGTTCACGCCCTCAAGCTACAGACCTTTGCGGAGGTCTTGGACCGTGCTCTTTGGGTGGAGCACGGGAATGCTTGTGCGCGCGAGGAGCGCGAATCTTGGGAAAGAGAGAAGGAAAAAGATAAGGAAAAAAGAAAGAAACGACCGACGGGTGGCTCAGGTGGGCAATCTAGCTCTAAGTGGCCCCCGAAGCACTCGCAGTCAGAGAACCAGTCGCGAGGGTCCCGGCGGAATCAACCCTCGACCCGGTGCCCGATTTGTAGCGGCCCCCACAACCCTCAACAGTGTGATTACCGTGAGGGCCGGTGCTACAAGTGCGGACATCCGGGACATATGCGATACAATTGTCCGATGGATGATGGCCGAGCACCGTCGTCGGCATCGGCATTTGCATCGCCGAGACAGCTTGCGGGCATCCCACCCGCGGCAATGTCGGCTGGCCGTACACAGCCACCTAGACCAGCCGAGGGCCAGCGACCAGCGCCCAGTGGACGGGTGTTCGCCTCGCAGGTGGAGGAGCCTTCTGCCCAGGAGAATGTCGTGGCAGGTATTGTGTTAATTAAAGGCATTCGATGTAGAGCTTTGTTTGATACTGGAGCATCGCATTCATTCATTGCTCGATCATTTGCTATAGCACATGGAATAGAAATTGTAGAAGCCACGCATGCAAGAACTGTGCAAGTACCTGAACACACCTTTTGTGTACATCACGCGTGTGTAGGTTGTCCAGTGAGGGTTGAAAACTGGATCATGCCAGCTGATTTGCTGGTGTTAAGTCGAATGAATGAGTATGACTTAATCCTAGGAATGGATTGGCTCTCGAAATATCACGCTACTATTGATTGTGAGAGCCGGATAGTGAGGTTTAAAGAACCCGGGCACAAAGAGTTTGTGTACCGTGGTTGCAAGAGTTCGCTCTTTGCATCAATGGTGTCCACGTCGCAAGCAAAAAAGCTTATTGCTAGTGGTTGCATTGCCTACCTAGCGACGGTAGTGGATGACCGAAAGGAAGTGTTGGGGCTCGAGGACTTTCCTGTAGTCCAAGAGTTCCCGGATATATTTTTGACGGAGTTGCCCGGAATGCCACCGGATCGGAAAATAGAATTCGTGATCGATTTGCTCCCGGATACGGCGCCGATTTCTAAGGCCCCGTACAGGATGGCACCCGCGGAACTAAAGGAATTGAAAGCACAATTACAAGATTTGATAGACAAGGGTTTCGTAAAGCCAAGTGTGTCACCTTGGGGAGCTCCTGTTCTATTTGTGCGGAAAAAAGGACGGTTCACTACGGTTATGTGTGGATTACCGTGAGTTGAACAAAGTGACCGTCAAGAATAAGTACCCGTTACCCCGAATTGATGACTTATTCGATCAGTTGCAAGGGTCTCGGGTGTATTCAAAGATTGATTTGCAATCCGGTTATCACCAATTGAAGATCAAACCGGAGGATGTGCATAAGACCGCGTTTAGGACGCGGTATGGACACTATGAATTCACGGTTATACCTTTCGGGCTTACCAATGCCCCGGCAGCGTTCATGAATTTAATGAACCGTGTGTTCAAGCTACTACTAGATCGATTTGTGGTGGTGTTCATAGATGATATTCTTGTCTACTCTCGGAGTGAAGAGGAACATAAAGAGCACCTAAGGATTGTGCTTCAAGTTCTTCGAGAGAACAAGTTGTTCGCCAAGTTGAAAAAGTGTGAATTTTGGATCCGTGAGGTCGCTTTCTTGGGTCATGTGATTACCGCGGGAGGAGTATCGGTGAACCCTATGAAAGTTGAGGCAATCAAGGATTGGCCTCGCCCGACCAATGTCACGGAAGTGCGAAGCTTTTTGGGTCTTGCGGGGTACTATCGGCGGTTCGTGGAGGGATTTTCAAAAATCTCCGGTCCACTAACGCGTCTTACCCGTAAGGGAGCCAAATATGTTTGGAGCGAGGAATGCGACCAAAGCTTTAAGGAGCTAAAGGAAAGTTGACTTCGGCTCCGGTTCTCGCCTTGCCGATTGCGGGGGAGGGCTTTGTGGTGTATAGTGATGCATCACGGCGTGGTCTTGGGTGTGTGCTTATGCAAAGAGGACAAGTGATAGCATATGCCTCTCGACAGCTGAAGAGCTATGAGCAGAATTACCCCACTCATGATCTAGAGCTTGCAGCGGTGGTCTTCGCACTTAAATTATGGAGACACTATTTGTACGGAGAACATTGTGAGGTGTACACGGATCATAAAAGTTTAAAGTATTTATTCACTCAGAAGGAGTTGAACTTGAGGCAGCGGAGGTGGTTGGAGTTGATAAAAGACTACAACTTAACCATCTTGTACCACCCCGGTAGAGCAAATATGGTGGCCAATGGGCTCAGTAGAAAATCCGTGGAGAACTTCGCAATTGAGATGATGGGACAAATACCGTTGATCAAGGAAATGGGCCGGTTTGACTTGGAAGTCGTGGCCCCGGGCGTCCCCGCTAAACTCATGAATCTCGAAGTGTGGCCGACCTTGTTGGAGCAAATAAAAGAAAAGCAATCCGGTGATCCGGAACTCCAAAAGGTCCGGAGTGCTATCGAGAGTGGGCGCGCCGGTGATTTTCATGTGGATTCGAAGGGCGCCATTCGATTTCGAAATCGATTGTGCGTGCCTAAAGTCGAGGACATTCATAGGGAGATCTTGAAGGAAGCTCACACTTCTCCCTATGCGATTCACCCGGGCGGCACCAAAATGTATAAGGATCTTAAATTGCATTATTGGTGGCCGGGGATGAAACTTGATGTTGGACGCTTTGTGGCACAATATTTAGTATGCCAACAGGTGAAGGCCGAGCGTCGCTTTCCAGCAGGGAAATTGCAAGGGTTACCCATTCCAGTTTGGAAGTGGGAGAACATAGCAATGGACTTCGTTGTGGGCCTACCTCGATCTCAAGGTGGCCACGACGCGATTTGGGTGGTGGTGGATCGTTTGTCAAAGTCGGCACACTTTTTGCCAATCCACACCACTTGGTCAAAAGACAAGTTAGCACAAGTCTACCTGGACGAGATTATGCGATTGCACGGGGTCCCGACCTCGATAGTTTCAGATCGAGATCCCTGTTTTACGTCGCATTTTTGGAAAAGCTTGCAAGAAGCTTTGGGTACACGGCTCGATTTCAGTTCAGCATTTCATCCTCAAACTGACGGTCAATCAGAAAGGACAATTCAGATTTTGGAGGATATGCTGCGAGCGTGTGTGTTGGACTTTAAGGGTGCATGGCCTACTCATTTGCCGATGGCTGAATTCGCTTATAATAATAGCTATCAATCTAGCATCGGTATGGCACCGTTTGAGGCCTTGTATGGAAGGAAATGCCGCTCTCCTATCCATTGGAGCGAGATCGGCGAGAGAAGGGTCTTAGGACCGGATGTGTTGCGTGAAGCGGAGGAAAAGGTCCGCTTGGCACGTGAACGCTTATCGACGGCGCAATCCAGGCAAAAGAGCTATGCGGATAGACGTCGACGGGATTTGGAATTCGCGGTAGGAGACCGTGTCTTCTTGAAAGTATCACCCATGAGAGGGGTGAAGCGATTTGGTGTTCGGGGTAAGTTGAGTCCCCGTTACATTGGACCTTATGAGATTTTGGAGCGTGTGGGATCCGTGGCATATCGGCTAGCTTTGCCGCCAAAACTTGCGGGAATACACAATGTGTTCCATGTATCGACGCTCCGCAAGTATATGTATGATCCGACGCACGTCCTTGAATATGTGCCTATGGAGCTTCATGAGGATATGACTTATGAGAAATTTCCTTGTGTATCATGAATCGCGAGGTAAAAAATTTGAGGAACCGTGAAATTCCTTATGTAAAGGTACAATGGACGAATCACGGTGAGCGCGAAGCTACGTGGGAATTGGAAAGCTCGATGAAGGAGCGGTTTCCTTACCTCTTCGCTGAGTCCAGCTGAGGTATGATTTAGTTTCGTGGCCGAAACTCTCTTTAATGGGGGGAGGAATGTAGTACACTGAATTTCAGTGCGTCGTACCGAACTTCTACAAATTGTGGAGTTCCGGTGGGAAAATAGCATGTGAGGCTATATGTGAGGCTTCGGCCAAGTTTGGGACTTGTGCGAAGTATTTTCGGTGCAAATGAGGCGCGAAAACGGACTTCAAAAAGTTAAAACTGCTGAAATTGTGAAGTCTGCAGTGGATTCCGGTATGTGGATCTCCATACCGGTACTGAAGTGATTAGTACCGGTATGTGATGTGGTATACCGGAATGCGGAGGCTGAAACCGAGAATCCAGCTCTCGGGTTCTACGGAATTCTCCGAGGTATACCGGAACTAACACCCGTATACCGGTATGTCAATGTGAATACCGGTATACAGTGTTGCGAAATTCCAGTTTTGGCTGGTTGGAAGTGTTGTTTTTGGAGAGGGGCAAAAGAGTCTTTTCACACTCGAGGGAGTGTTAGAAAGGCAGGGAACACCCCCTTTCTCAGTCATCTTCCTCCTCTACTTCTCCTCTCCCTCTCCCTCACTTTCTCTCTCTAGAGATCTCTCCAAGACTTGGAGAAAAGGGTGGATTGAGCTTGGAAAAGGCTTCCAAAGGAGAAAAGAAGCTTCTTGGTGCAAGTAGAAGCTTGGGAAACTCGCGGTTAAGGTTAGTTCCTCACGTTTTGAGTTCAAACCTTGGAATTGATCTAGTATTTTGAGATTTTTGAAAACCCTAGGCAATCTAAACCACAAAACGTGGAGATTGGCCAAGAGATTTTGAGGTTCTACATGCATGCATGTGAAACCTAGGTAAAATGAGGGTTTTTGCCTTGGGAGGTTCTAAAAATATTTGGACCTTCGGGAATTACAATTGAGGCATAGAAAATCATGTTAGAACACTTGATTTCATGTATTGCGTTGAATTAAGGGTTCGTAACAAGTAACGAACCGTTTTCTTGTAGAAGCTTGGGTTGAAGCAAGAACTCAAGGCTTGGACACTTAGGGGCTTGAAGAATACAAGAATTCGGAAGCTCTTGAGGTGGGTTTGTGTTTACCGAAGTGATTAGGTCACTTCCATGTCTAGGGTAAATATCCATTTAAAGATAAAATTGTATGTGTTGTGAACCCTAGAACTTGCAAGTTGGCAAAGATGAAAATCATGATAGGTAGAGCCATGAGCTCCTATTGCATGTTATAGAATTCAAGTATATTTATATTATCTATACTTGTTACATGGTTGCATGTAAGATTGGAACCTAGTGTTATTGAACATAGGTTGGAACATGTGAGAATGGAACCTAGTGTTATTAAACATAGGTTGGACATGAGAATGGAACCTAGTGTTATTGAACATATGTTAGACATGAGAATTGGAACCTAGCGTTATGGAACCTAGGTTGAGAATGAGAAAGTAAACCTAATGTCATTGAACATAGGTGAGACTTAGTGACTTGAACCTAGGGTCATGAGACTTATGTTGGCAAGTGTAAAATGTTGAGATGGGATGTGCGACGATTTTGCTATTCCGGGTATGCGACGATTTCGCTACCCGTGCCCTGAGTTGGCGGTCTTGAGATGGGATGTGCGACGAGGTTGCTATCCCGGGTATGCGACGATTTCGCTACCCGTGCCATGAGTTGGCGGTGTTGAAATCGGATGTGCAACGAGGTTGCTATCCCGGGTATGCGACGAGTTCGCTACCTATGCCATGTGATGGCGGTGTTGAAATGGGATGCGCAACGAGGTTGCTATCCTGGGTATGCGACGAGTTCTCTACCTGTGCCATGTGATGGCGGTGTTGAGATGGGGTATGCGACGATTTTGCTATCCCGGGTATGCGACGATTTCGCTACCCGAACTCGGAGGTGACAATTTCACTCCTTGGATGTTGGAACAATTATGGTGAGACGGCGATTCCGAAACCATAAGTAAATGACAAGTAGTTGAACTTGGTCAATGTGAAATATAGGATGAACCTAGGAGAGAATGAAAATTTACATTTCATTTGGTTGCATCCTTTATGTTGATTTACAAGTATGTAAATATTTCTTGCATAGTTATTTGTGATCTAACTTATGCATATGGTGTTTATTTGGACCTGGTGGGTCGAGCTTCTCTCTTGGGTGGCCTTACCCACTGGGAACTATGTTTATAGTTCTCACCCCACGTTTTTCAGGTCCTTCCGCGAGTGAAGCGGCGGAGCGAGGCAAGGGTTTGGCTCTCTAGATAGCGGCCCTTCTATTTTGGTGATACATAGAGTTGTACCCCTAGTCTTGGACTTTGATAGTATAGGGGATTTTCATTGATTATATGAAACTTGTATATTCCATAATTTTGAAACATGATGTATGGAATGAAATTGAAAGAAAAGAAAATTTTGGGCATGTATAAATGTGCTAATGTGATGTAATAGAAGTAGAACTTCTTTATGTTGATGCTTTCCTTGTGCAACTCTTGTACTCCGTTCCTAGTTGGAACCTTGTGGACATGCTTGTGTTGTGACGCCTTGGGCGGGTAGAAGAGACTCTATCCGTTCGGCGGGTCTGGGGCATGCGCCCGTGCGGTTATCCTTTCCACCTAGTTGGTGTTAAAGTCCCGACGGGACGTGACACTTTTCGCCAGCCCCGGTGTTTGCTGTTTGGTATTTTGAAATTAAATATTTTGAAGCTAAATTTGAAAGAATAACCGACCGACAACGGGAATAATGGTGCAACGCCAAGAAAAACAGTGCAACAACCTTTCTAATAGTGCTCATAATAGTGCAACTTTCGCAGACAACAGTGCAACGCAGTTCTAACCAGTGCAACATCACATTCCCCCATCAGTCCGTCTTCATCTTATTCCTGCGCGCTCGGTATTTGGTAAAGAGAAAGGGAAGAAGTTCAGCAGCGTCGAGAAGGAAGAGTGGTTTAGGATTAGGATGTGGAGGAGAAGGACAAGTCGTGGTTTTGCAACGAGATACCATATGCCACTGCCAAGCAAGTTGTGCAACTTTACAGGAAACAATGCAATAATATTTGAACCAGTGCAACTTCTGCTCTTTACAACGTTGTAATAGTGCAACATATCTGTAAAAGGTGCAACAATTCTGTAAGCAGTGCAACGCGAAGAAATACGGTGCACAAGCCTTCTAACAGTGCAGTGAGGACCTCATAATAATACAACTTTTCGCTAACAGTGCAACGCAGTGCCAACCAGTGCAACATCCCACTCCCCCGTCAGTCCGTCTTCATCTTCTTCTTTCGCATACTGCGGTCTCTCTCCTCTCCCCCATCCCGTGCTCCTTACCTATTTCTATTCCTTCGTGCACGCCTGGCAGTAAATTCCAACACTCTTCGCCGCGCTCGGTATTTGCAGAAGAGAAGTGGAAGAAGTACAACAGCATGGAGGAGGAAGAGAGGTTTGGAAGTAGGGAAGGAAGACAAGCCGCTCGGTGCTTGCAGCGACGGTACCACAAGTTACGGCCGAGAAAGTAGTGCGAAGTTTTTCTTCTACCAAGTAATAGTGCAATAGAGATATAAATTGTACAACCTTTCTCTGAACAGTGCATTATTTTCAATAAATAGTGTAATTCTTATTTATAGTAAACCATCATTTGCCAGTTGTGATCGTACACGCTATATTTTCCTCCCGGAGTAAAAAGGCACTGTCAATTTTTCTGCGGATACAACAATTTTACAGCGTACGTTTCGAATAAATTTGAATTAAAGTGAGGCGAACTATCCGAAAAAAGCCCAACATCTTTCCCTCTTCTTTCGCTTCCGTTACAGCTACTGTAGTAAATATTTACGCAAATAGTGCAGATGTTGCACTATTACACAAGAAAATACATCTTAATTCCTAATTAGCACTGTAGGAAAGACGTCCGATATCTGGAAGGTACGTAATTAAAATTAATTTATTTTACTGTATTATACACCGTCAGTAATGCCAGTTTTAAACTTATAGCTCTTCCCTATAATCTGTGACGCTCCGGACTTTCCAGGGGGTCACCCATCCTAGGACTACTCCCGTCCTAGCACGCTCAACTCTCTCAACCTCTTGGGCCTAGCCACCACCCAAAATGCTTAAGCCGGGTTGAGAGGTTAGCCCTATTATATCTTTTTATATAGGACTACCTGGGGTGTCACAATCTCCCCCCCTTTAAGCCCTGACGTCCACGTCAGGCTCCGACTCACAAGTACCAGGCGGTGTGAGACTCATCTCGCTAGCCTAAACCGGGGGAGCCGCGCTCTACCCATAAACCCTAGGGAGCCATGCTCTACCCATAACTACACCTGGCTCAGCCGAGACTCATCTCACACTTCCGACTGGTAATTGGCTCTGATACCAACTGTGACGCCCCGGACTTCCCAGGGGGTCACCCATCCTAGGACTACTCCCGTCCTAGCACGCTCAACTCTCTCAACCTCTTGGGCCTAGCTACCACCCAAAATGCTTAAGCCGGATTGAGAGGTTAGCCTATTATATCTTTTTATATAGGACTACCTGGGGTGTCACATAATCAATTTAATGCGATAGAAAATGATTGTGATGGATTGAACGTTTCGTACAACCAACCCAATACGGCCAAATTTTAACCCAATACCTCTCGAAATCTCCGCGGACCAACTGAAGGACCCTTTCTCTGGCCCGGTAGGCTTTCCAATAAGATATTGTTGCACCGTAGGAGCGCTGAATCTCGGTTTGAATCATCTTCGGCTTGTATTTGTCATTCGCCACGACCTGCTCCCGAATTACAGAGGCGATAAATTCCTCATCGCAATTCCTATGACCCAAACCTCCTATTGCCCGGCTGCACGTATGTTTGGAATCAAATTTCTTCACCCACCACTGATTACGTCCTGGTAAGTGACCAGCCTTGATTCTCCATGTGCAATCCACGACACGGCATCTCGCCATTATTTAACTATCGTTGCACTTTGTGGGGGCGTACTCGAAACCTCTTTTTATGGCATAGCTTTTGATAGCTCTCTTGAAGTCCGCTTGCGTATTGTAAATCTGGTCCTCATGGACATCATCCACATCTACGACAATACCAACTGCCTCCGGCGTAGCGCTGTTGACCACGAGATCTTCCTCCAGCTCGTTGTCGTTGAATTCATATGCCAATGGATCCAATGCTTCACATTGGCTCAACGGGACAACATCAAGGGCGTTGTACGTCCGGTCAAAGTCGATAGAAGAGGGTGCGACAATACGGAGGCTATCGTCGGAATCCATGTCATCTTTCATATCAAAAATACAAGTACCACCGTCACTGTTTGCCGCGTCATCGACGATAATAGGATGAGAGGATCTACAGTACAGTTGCAAATGGTGCAATGTAATGAATTGAAAAGATGAGTTGAAAAGCAAATGGTGCAATGTAATGAATTGAAAAGCAAATGGTGCAATGTAATGAATTGAAAAGATGAAATAGTGCAATAGTCTTGTAGAACAGTGTATTATTGATAAGTTTTGTGCATTTCGGGTGCAACATAAATGGAGTAATAGTGCAAACATATAAGAATGGTGCAACTTACAATCCAACTGATTCAACATTTGACGGTTTAGGCGAACAAGCATCTGGGGACCGGCTGCTTATCAAGATTTCCGGCCGTTCGTCGGTAAGCGCCTCATCTATCTCGTCGGGCTCACATGTAGGAACCTCTCTCTCATCTCTGTTACTCAGGGCATACAGCTCCATCAGAAATGCGTGGTTTCTATACAATTTCGATATGCTTCGGACATCATCGTCGTTTACAATATCGATAAGATTTTCTATTTTTCCACCGTAGCTAAGTTTAATTTGAATCTTACACCCCCTCCTGTGCAGTATTCATGAATTTGAAGAACCGTGCTTGCAAGGCCTTAAAACTCTCCCATTCACCAAGGAAAGCGAGCCGGCAGTTTTCTCCTACATACTTGACGTTTCCTCCTACATACTTGACGTTTCCTCCATCCTCCCGGAAGAAGCTATTAAAATGACAGTGCACTGGTACTTCAACGTTCTCCATGAGGTGTAGTCATCTCGCTAGCCTAAACCGGGGGAGCCGCGCTCTACCCATAAACCCTAGGGAGCCATGCTCTACCCATAACTACACCTGGCTCAGCCGAGACTCATCTCACACTTCCGACTGGTAATTGGCTCTGATACCAACTGTGACGCCCCGGACTTCCCAGGGGGTCACCCATCCTAGGACTACTCCCGTCCTAGCACGCTCAACTCTCTCAACCTCTTGGGCCTAGCTACCACCTAAAATGCTTAAGCCGGGTTGAGAGATTAGCCTATTATATCTTTTTATATAGGACTACCTGGGGTGTCACATAATCAATTTAATGCGATAGAAAATGATTGTGATGGATTGAACGTTTCGTACAACCAACCCAATACGGCCAAATTTTAACCCAATACCTCTCGAAATCTCCGCGGACCAACTGAAGGACCCTTCCTCTGGCCCGGTAGGCTTTCCAATAAGATATTGTTGCACCGTAGGAGCGCTGAATCTCGGTTTGAATCATCTTCGGCGTGTATTTGTCATTCGCCACGACCTGCTCCCGAATTACAGAGGCGATAAATTCCTCATCGCAATTCCTATGACCCAAACCTCCTATTGCCCGGCTGCACGTATGTTTGGAATCAAATTTCTTCACCCACCACTGATTACGTCCTGGTAAGTGACCAGCCTTGATTCTCCATGTGCAATCCACGACACGGCATCTCGCCATTATTTAACTATCGTTGCACTTTGTGGGGGCGTACTCGAAACCTCTTTTTATGGCATAGCTTTTGATAGCTCTCTTGAAGTCCGCTTGCGTATTGTAAATCTGGTCCTCATGGACATCATCCACATCTACGACAATACCAACTGCCTCCGGCGTAGCGCTGTTGACCACGAGATCTTCCTCCAGCTCGTTGTCGTCGAATTCATATGCCAATGGATCCAATGCTTCACATTGGCTCAACGGGACAACATCAAGGGCGTTGTACGTCCGGTCAAAGTCGATAGAAGAGGGTGCGACAATACGGAGGCTATCGTCGGAATCCATGTCATCTTTCATATCAAAAATACAAGTACCACCGTCACTGTTTGTCGCGTCATCGACGATAATAGGATGAGAGGATCTACAGTACAGTTGCAAATGGTGCAATGTAATGAATTGAAAAGATGAGTTGAAAAGCAAATGGTGCAATGTAATGAATTGAAAAGCAAATGGTGCAATGTAATGAATTGAAAAGATGAAATAGTGCAATAGTCTTGTAGAACAGTGTATTATTGATAAGTTTTGTGCATTTCGGGTGCAACATAAATGGAGTAATAGTGCAAACATATAAGAATGGTGCAACTTACAATCCAAATGATTCAACATTTGACGGTTTAGGCGAACAAGCATCTGGGGACCGGCTGCTTATCAAGATTTCCGGCCGTTCGTCGGTAAGCGCCTCATCTATCTCGTCGGGCTCACATGTAGGAACCTCTCTCTCATCTCTGTTACTCAGGGCATACAGCTCCATCAGAAATGCGTGGTTTCTATACAATTTCGATATGCTTCGGACATCATCGTCGTTTACAATATCGATAAGATTTTCTATTTTTCCACCGTAGCTAAGTTTAATTTGAATCTTACACCCCTCATGTGTAGTATTCATGAATTTGAAGAACCGTGCTTGCAAGGCCTTAAAACTCTCCCATTCACCAAGGAAAGCGAGCCGGCAGTTTTCTCCTACATACTTGACGTTTCCTCCATCCTCCCGGAAGAAGCTATTAAAATGACAGTGCACTGGTACTTCAACGTTCTCCATGAGGTGGAAGCAATAAAGTTAGTTGAAAATAGTGCAATAGCATTCGTGTATACATATACAATCCAGTTCGATTAGATGAGTAAAAAAATTTGTTAATGGCGGGAAACAGTAGGTCCGTTCGCGCCATAATTCATTTTCGAGAACAAAATAGCTGAGATGGTAGCAGATTGACAATAGCCTTCTCCCGCCGGCCGTCGTTACGACAACCCAGCGTCGGTTACACCATTTGGTCTGATCACTACATTCCTTTGAACTAATTTTACACTATTGTGAGGTATATTGCACCAATATTTCAAACTGTTGTGCTGATAATTTTACCAATATTAGCGCCACTTTTTACTCTTTTTAAAAGTACTTGAACAGTAAAAACGTCAGCGAAATCATTAAGATTATGCTCATCCCTCGAGGTATGTTCTTACATCGTAAGGAAAATATTACAGCCTTTTTTTCTTGGGAAGCGAAAGCGGCGGCTACAGAACCCAAGGATAACAAGCGTCTTTTCCCATATTACCCAGCGGTTCTTCAGATGCATTCTCCGTTGCATTACTGCACAAATAATTTGCACTGTTCATTGTAGGTATTGCACTATTTTTGTTCCTGCGGACACAACGTTTGCACTATTGTACGTTTAATGCAATAAAGTAACCCTTGTTAAGGGATGTTGCACCATTTATAGCCTGTTTAAATTCAATCGTTTAAGTCGTATGTCGTACTGTTTGATACAGTATTTTCTTAGGGCTTTAGGGTTCTTCTAGTATAAAAGGAGATAAAGACGACGCTGCACTTCGTCAAGGAGGCGAAGGCGACGAAGGGCGTTCCCCGTAAACGCCCGCGATGCGGCGGCGGGGGACGAGGGTCGTCGTCATCCTCGTCCGCACTCGCTGTGGCGGCGGCAGCGGCGGCGGCGACAGGCAAAACTCTTCCTCATCTTGTTTCTTTCGGTGGAGACGCCGATGGTTGCAGAGCCGAAAGTTAAAGTCGCCGTGGTTGGCGGCGGTGGTGGTGCCGACGGCGGCTGCCGCGGAAGGGGAGTGAGGCGAATGAGGGGTCGAGGAGGAGGATGCTGTTGGGAAGGGTAGGACCAAGCAGATCGACATTAAGATCGACTCCCACTATCTGGAGTGCTTCAGTTGCTGCGAGCCCATTGGCCCTCTTTTCTTAAAGGTTCGAACATTTTTTCAGGCTTTTATTGTTCTTGCTCGTTTCTATTTTTTACTGATCGTTGCGTCTGTTTCCGAACATAGTAGAGTGGAGATCCAAAGGGCTCGCAGCAACTGAATCGCTTTAGATAGTGCAGGTCGATCTTAACGCCGATCTTCTTGATCCTACCCTTCCCAACAGCATCCTCCTCCTCGACCCCTCCTTCGCCTCACTCTCCTTCCGCGACGTCCGCTGTCGGCACTACCACAGCCCCCAAACACGACGACTTTAATTTTCGCCCCTGCAACCATCGCCGCCGCCGCCAAAAGAAACAAGACGAGGAAGACCTCCGCCTGCCGCCGCAGCCGCAGCCGCCGCCGCAGCGACTGCGGACGAGGATGACGACAACCCTCGTACCCCACCGAAGCATCGCTTGCGTTTACGGGGAACGCTCTTCGTCGCCTTCGCCTCCTTGATGAACAGTACCATCGCCCTGCTCTTGGAATTGCAAAAAAGCTCGCTCAGATGATCTCTGTTCTTTCTTATATTATTTTGAGAAAATATTATCTTTTATGCAAATTATGTCTTATATGTTGCAACATAGTATAAAATAGTGTAATTTCATCAAAGAAAATATAATCCTTGCTCTCAGATTAATAGAGAGTGCATTTTCTATTTCAATTCTTAATCTTCTTCTTATTCTTTTTGCTTTTATTTTCTGCCATTTGCGAACTTGTACTGCTTCTACCCAAGCAACACTTGGCGAAGATGATGAGAACATACGCCGAACGAAAAAACACTGATCAAAGAGCGGAGAGGAGTTGCACTGGTTAGGAACTAGTTACACTATTTAGCAAATAATGTTGCACTGTTTTGGTCGTTGTTACACCATTTATAGCCTTGTTTGCACTATTACCTTCATGTTAGCACAAAATAGAGAGAAAAATGTGCATTAGTTTTACCCAATCAACACTTGGCGAAGTTGATGAGAACATACGCCGAGCTAAAAAACATTGAGGGAAGAGTGCATTTGTACTTGTTATAGACTCATTGCACTATTTTTGTCAAATTATTGCACTAATTAGGTCAATGTTACACCATTCACAGCCTCTTTTGCACTACTACTTTCGCGGTAGCACAAAATACAGACAACAGTTTGCATTTTTTTAGATATTATTGCACCGTTGTCGCCAAAGTTGTACTACTTGCTTGGCCTTGTGGTATCTCTTTGCAAATGAACGACTCTCCTACTCCTCTACTTCCTAACCCTAAAGCCATCTCCCTCCTCCACGCTTCTTCCACTTCTCTTCTGCAAACGCCGAACGCGGCAGAGACTGCTGGACTAAACTGCCAGGCTTGCATGGAGGAGGGCGAGGGGTTTACAAATAGGGTAAAAAGTACGGGACGCCGGTGAGGTGACTGCCTTACTGTTTAGGAAAAAGACTGACTAAAAAGGGAGTGGGATGTTGCCCTGGTAAGGGAGAAGATTGACTAACAATGTTACACTGTGAGCGGCGGATGTTGCACTATTATGTGGTCCGCACTGCACTGTTTGAAGTGCCGTTGCACTATTTTTCTTCTCATTGCACCATTGTTCCCATTGCCGGCCGCGTATTCTTCCAAATTTAGCTTCAAAATATTTAATTTCGAAAATCCGAACGGCAAACACCAGGGTTGGCGAATAGCGGGGCCGATTTGGTTCGCGTCCCGATGACTGGGAGGCTGCATAACCCGGTGCAGAGCGCATTTAATGCCCTGACAGGCGCCGTACAGAATAGTAGACGTATCTGAGACATACGGGGATACGGGTGAGGCGGAGCGGGACGAGGGGCATTTTCGTTAGGTGGCGAAAAATCCGGACCGAATCTGCAAAATCGAAAAAGGCGGCCCAGTTTTGCAAAAGCTCAAAACTTGTGAATTTTTTATGCAAATTGGCCTAATAATAATAATAATAATAATAATAATTATCATTCAGTAATAATAATATTTATTATTATTAAATATTAATTTTTAATTATTATTATTATTAATATTATAAAAATTAATTATTTTTAAATATTAGTTGGTTGGGAGTAGACCTAGCAAACGGGCGGGTTGGGTAACACGCAGGCGGGTCATTCTACCCGCGGATTATATGGGCATGGTTAAAATTTATCCGTAAATTTTTGGGTAGCCAACATGTTTACCCATACCCGCCCGCGGGTGGCCGGGTGGGTATGTGGGTTACCGGCAATTTTTTTTTTCTCTTTTGCTCCTATACTTTCTAAATACAAAACACACACACACACACACACACACACACACACACACACACACACACACACACACACACACACACACACACACACACACACACACACACACACACACACATATATATATATATATATATTAAAAACGTAACATAATTTATTGTTTAAAATATTACAACATACAATAAAAATATTTAAAGTCTTAAAGCAAATAAATTTCATAATGTAAAAGACACGCGATAAGAAATTAGGGTTAGGATTTTTAGGATGAACAAACAAAAAATATATATAATTTCTTAATTAAAAATATATCTTTTTTAATTAAAAAATATATATGTGGATATCCGTGGGTACCCGCGGATTATCCAAAATACCCACAACTTAATGGGTACCCATCCGTTTTACCCGCAATTTTTTGGGTAGGAAAAGCTCGTACCCATACCTGCAAATTTGCAGGTAACCCGCAGGTACCCGCGGGTATGGGTCGAGATTGCCAGATCTAGTTGGGAGGAAAGAGAGAGAAATTTTTTTTTTCTCTCCTAATTAACATATAAATGCTATTAAGTTACATTTTCTTTTCTAATCCATCAAAATAAGGTTAGATTAGAATTTTTTTTTGAAAAGAATGCTAGATTGAAAATATCTTTTTTCAATGAGGCTAGGCATGGCATTAGTTCTAATACTATTGATACACTCTAAAATGAGACGTATATATTACACCATCTTCATTCAAGGGTCATCATCACCTTTTGCTTGTTACATTATTATTATTATTATTATTATTTATAAAAAATCATTTCGGGTTGTTGTGAAGACCAATCAAAAAAATTGAAAGGTGAAGTTGTTGAAACAATATTTTTAAAAGTGAGGTCGTCATTTCAAAATGTGGTAAAGTTCATATTAGATCCGTATGTTTTTACCTATAATATATTAAAAAATTTCTATCTTATCAAAAGATTTGTGCTCTATAAAGTTATAAAATTTGAACACTAATCTCCATTGATTTAATAATATACCTTTCTATATCTTTGATATTTGAGAGTATTTGATGTTCAGGTACTAAATTTCCCTTTGGAAATTAGCCCATAAGATCACACGCACACACACATACCCTACTTTTCTCTTCAAGCGGGATCTAAATTTAAAACCTACCGTCCAAGGACGAGAATACCTACTAACAAATTACTGTAGTGTAGTATCTTAGTAACAAAATTTCAAAACTTATAATTATTTATATATAGACTCTTTAGATAAAGGCCAATTTGTATAAAAAATCCATCAGTTTTGAGTTTTTGCAAAAATAGGCCATCTTTTTGAATTTTACATATTCGGTCCGGATTTTTAATAAACTGACTAAAATATCCTTATTCTTCTTTCTCTCTCTCTTTTTCACGTTCGTTTTTTTCGTACGGTTCGTTTTCTTCCTTCTCGCCGTTTCTTACTCTCTTTCTCATCCCACTTTCTCTCCTTTCTCCTCCTCCACCACCCCGACGTCAATGCCGCGCTCCTCTCTTTTATTTCGCCCACACCTCCGCTGACGCCGGTTCGGATATGGAATACATGTTCGTGGATAGTGACGGCGACGACGACGGCGACGAGATTGCCACAGGTTCTGAGGACGACGGAGAAAGAGAGCGCATCGGGGCGGAGGCGGCGGCGGCTACGGCAAAGAGCGAGGGAGGAGGTGTGGTAACAGAAAAGGATGCATAGAGTAAAAGAAAAAAAATAAAAAAAATAAGAAAAAAAAATATTTTTTTTCTTATGAAAAAATCATTATGTATTGTGGCCACTAAAAACAAAGAAGAAAGAAGAAGAAGATGAAATTGCACTGTTTGAGACTAAAGTTACACTGCTTGAGAATAATTTGTACTGTTTGAGACAAAATTGCACCATGTAAAACAGAAGTTGCACTATTTTTAGACTAAATTACACTATTTGAGACTAAATTGTACTATTTGAAAAAAAAAAGAGAAGAAGAAGACGAAGTTGCGCTGTTTGAGATGAAAGTTATTCTGGTAGAGAATAAGTTGCACTATTGAGACAAAATTGCGCAATTTAGAGTAAATTTGTATCAAATAGTGCAACTTAGTCTCAGACAAATTGCACCATCTCCCACCTCCTCGTTCGTGCCCACATGCTCCCTGAGCTCCACTCCCTCCACCGCCACCTCCTCCTCCTCTCTTCCTCCTCCTCCGCCTCCTCCGCGGCCGCGGCCGCTGCCGTCGCCGTCGTCTCCGCCACGGCCGTTGCCAATTATATTTTTTTCTATGATCCGTACAACGATACGAGTGCTCATATAAGGCAATAACGATCCAATCTAATTAGCTTGCAACAAATTTCATTCATGCTATTCTTTCTCGGCAATAAACAACATGAGAGAATACAAAAAGAAAAAAAAGAACCCAGGAATCAAAGAGCATAACATTTGAACAAGTAACTATGAAGCAGAACCAATGGTTGTTGTTCGTAATGAACAAGAAGGAAAAGAGAAAAAAAAAAGGAGAAAAAAAACATTACAACTTCCTGGGTGCTGAATAAAATGAAACATATACAAGCATCATTCCACAAAACCCTGCCCACACACCCTTCCCCAGTTTGATTACAAGCTCTAGAGATGAGCTCAATAATAACTTCCCACAAGCCTTCAGCTACCTTCATGAAGATCTTCAAAGAACACATTTGTTCTGTTAATGTTATCGTTGTCAAAGAGACTTAGGCCTGAAAATGGTCCGGAGGAGAACATAGATGAAGTCGGCGGCGGCGAAGGTAGCGGCGGCAGAGATGACGGCGACGGGCGCGGCGGAGACGATGGTGACGGCGGCCGCGGAGGAGGGGGAGAAGGAGGAGGTGGCGGTGGAGGGAGTGGAGCTCCGGGAGCATGTGGGCGCGGGCGAGAAGATGGGAGATAGTGTAATTTTGTCTGAGACTAAGTTGCACTATTTGAGATAAACTTATTCTAAATGATGCAATTTTGTCTAAAACAGTGCAACTTATTCTCTACTAGTATAACTTTCGTCTCAAACAGTGTAATTCGTCTTTTTCTCTCTTTTCTTTCTCTCAAATAGTATAATTTAGTCTCAAACAGTGTAATTTAGTCTAAAGATAGTGTAATTTCTATTTTTCTGATGCAATTTTATCTCAAACAATGTAACTTATTCTCAAGTAGTGCAACTTTGGTCTCAAACAGTACAAATTCGCCTTCTTCTTCTTTCTTCTTTGTTTTTAGCGGCACAACATATGATGGTTTGTTTCGGAGAAAAAAAAAAAAAATTTATTTTTCTTTTGTCCTCTGCATCCTTTTTTGTTACCGCTCATTCTTCCTCGCCCTTCGCCGCAGCCGCCGCCTCCGCCCCGACGTGCTCTCCCTCTTCGTCGTTCTCAAAACCTGCGGCACCCTCGTTGCCGCCATGGTCACTATCCGTGTTAGAAATTCGGAACGACGAAAAATAGATCCAGAAAAATAATGAATGCGGAACAGAGAAAAGAGCACACCGAGATAACGTGGTTCGGCCAACGGCCTACGTCCACGGGCGAAGACGGAGCAAATACTTTATTAATGTCGAAAAGGCGGAGTACAAAGAAGATCTTTCATCAAAGAATCCGAAAGCCAAATATATAAATCGACATGCGTTACCGCATACGGCACCTTCTTAGCGTATCCGGACAATATATCTCGGCTCGGCTCTCACCCTGCATGCGCGCTTAATTAATTAGAGCATACCTCTAATTAATATGCGGCTCCCTGCAATGCGCACCATGAGCCGCCGCAACATCACCAAAACATCCTAATTAAGCACGGCATACTTAGCATCTCCTTGACCGTACGGACCAACCCGAGGGCTCTCTCCAAAGCGCGCACGGCTTAATTAATTGAGTCGCCTCGGCTACATTAATTTGGCCCTAACATGTATATATAATACATGTCTCCAAACTAGAGTCTAATTCTAATACGATTAGAATTAATCTCCTAGTCGTAATCCATATATGCCAAATTAAATCTAAATAATATATTATCCCAATTAGATTAGGATTTAACTTAAATTTAGATAACTACAAATCTAAACCAAATAATAACAATCTCCACCTTGGTTTAATTTGTAGTTTAGCCGCTGTGTCGAGATCGCCACCAAACTCCACATTGAATTAATTTCACCTCAATGCTCCTTAACGCTCCATAGTTCTCCGTCTTCTCCAAACGCCCCATAGGGCCTCAAATGCTGCTAACTGCCACCAAGTCCAAACAATGTTTGAACTTGGCAATTGTAAGAGACTTAGTAAACATATCCGCCGGATTGTCCTTAGTATCAATTTTCTTAACAGTCACTGTGCGCTTCCCGATCACATCCCGAACAAAGTGAAACTTTACATCGATGTGCTTCGTCCTCTCATGAAACATTTGATCTTTAGACAAATGAATTGCACTCTGACTGTCTGAATAAACAATCGTCGGATCCCAAGAAGAAGTAAGCTCTCCAAATAAGCCTCTTAACCACATAGCTTCCTTCACACCCTCTGTCATAGCAATATATTCCGCCTCAGTCGTAGACAAGGCGACAATGGGTTGTAATGAAGCTTTCCAACTAACTGCACATCCACCAATAGAGAATATATATCCTGAAAGTGATCTCCTCCTGTCCAAATCACCTGCAAAATCCGAATCAACATATCCAACCACACCATGCTTACACCTCCCAAACTCCAAACAAGTGTTAGTGGTACCTCGTAAGTATCTCAGAATCCACTTAACAGCTTGCCAATGAACCTTACCAGGATTGGTCATATATCTGCTAACCATACTCACTGCGTAAGAGATGTCCGGTCGTGTGCAAACCATGGCGTACATGATGCTCCCGACAGCACTAGAATATGGAACATGTGACATGTACTCCCGATCATCATCGGACTGTGGTGATAACACGGCTGAAAGTTTGAAATGCGCCGCAAAAGGAGTGCTCACCGGTTTTGCGTCTGTCATCCCGAAACGCCTTAAAATCTTCTCTATATATTTCTCCTGTGATAAATGCAGTAGTCCTGAATTTCTGTCCCTCTTAATTTCCATACCGAGAATTTTCTTAGCAGCACCGAGATCTTTCATCTCAAACTCACCCTTAAGTGAAGCCTTCAATTTATTAATATCAACTATGTCGTCGGAAGCAATCAACATATCATCGACATAGAGCAACAAATATATGAAAGATCCCTTCTCAAGCTTCCTGAAATATACGCAACTGTCACGCTTGCTTCTAGAATATCCGTGACCTGTCATAAAGGAGTCAAACCGCTTATACCATTGTCGAGGAGACTGCTTCAAGCCATAAAGCGATTTTCTTAACAGGCAAACATGGTCCTCCTTCCCTTCAACAATAAATCCCTCCGGCTGCTTCATATAAATTTGCTCCTCAAGTTCTCCATGGAGAAAAGCTGTCTTAACATCAAGCTGCTCAAGATACAAGTCCTTCATGACTACTAATGACAAAAGAACACGAATAGAAGTATGCTTCACAACGGGTGAGAAAATATCATTAAAGTCAACACCTTCTACCTGACTGTAGCCCTTAGCAACTAAACGAGCTTTATACCTTGTATCTTCCACGCCGGGGATGCCGTCCTTTTTCTTGAAGACCCACTTGCAGCCAACAATTTTCTTGCCTGTAGGCGGTTTTACTAACTCCCATGTGCGATTCTTGTGGAGCGATTCCATTTCCTCATTCATCGCTACCAACCACTCCGCAGAACTGGCACCAGAAATAGCTTGATTATATGTGGAAGGTTCACCTTCATCTTCTGAATCTTGTGCCACTGAAAGAGCATAAGCTACCATATCCTCGTAGCCGTATCTCTGCGGTGGTTTGATCTGTCTCCTCGCTCTGCCTGTAGCAATGCTCTGCCTCTCAACTTGTGGGGTTTCATTAACTGAGGTGTCTGGCGACTGAATTTGCTCTGACTGAGAAGAATCCTGCGACTGAACTATACCATCGGTCTCTACCTCCACCTGCTTGCTAGTACTCGGGGTCTCATCAAAAGAAATACGGTTAGGATATAACATAGCAGACTCATCAAACGTGACATCCCTACTAATAACTAATTTAGATGATTCAGGACACCACAATTTATATCCCTTAACCCCCGATGCATAGCCAATAAATATGCACTTTTTAGCCCTAGGTTCTAATTTGCCTTCATTTACATGAACATAAGCAGGACAACCAAATATGCGCAAATTAGAATAATCAGAAGGGCTACCAGACCATACCTCCGGAGTTTTGCAATCAAGTGCTGAATGTGGAGATCGATTTACCAGATAGCATGCCGTAGAGATCGCCTCTGCCCAGAAACTCTTCGCTAAGCCAGCATTAGAGAGCATGCAACGTGCTCTCTCTAAAAGAGTTCTATTCATCCGTTCGGCCACTCCGTTCTGTTGTGGAGTATGCCTAACGGTCTTATGTCTGACGATCCCTTCCTTCTTGCAGAATTTTTCAAATTCTGACGAACAGAATTCCAAACCATTGTCGGTCCTTAATCTCTTGATCTTCCTTTCAGTTTGCTTCTCAATCATAACCTTCCACTGCTTGAAATAATTGAACACTTCATCCTTACTTTTTAAAAAGAATACCCACACCTTACGAGAATAGTCATCAATAAAAGTCAACATATATCTAGCACCACCAAGGGTAGGAGTACGAGAGGGTCCCCAAAGATCAGAATGAATATAGTCAAGAGTACCTTTTGTCCGGTGAACTGCGGCCTTAAAGCTGACTCTCTTTTGTTTGCCAAAAACACAATGCTCGCAGAAATCCAACTTTTCTAAACTCTGACTACCAAGTAAACCTCTCTCGCTTAACTTTATCATACCATACTCGCTCATATGGCCCAGTCGCATATGCCATAATTTAGTGCTATCTGAATCTGACATAGAGAAAGAAGTCACCGCTGCTGAACCTGTCACAGTGGAACCCTGTAGAACATATAACATGTCGGACAACTTGGCCTTCATCACTACAAGATTTCCCTTAGTGACCTTCATTAATCCATCAGCTGAAGAATACTTAAAGCCTTTAACATCAAGTGTACCTAATGAGATCAGATTTTTCCTCATATCCGGAACATGCCGAACCTCAGATATAGTCCTCACTACTCCGTCGTACATCCGTACCTGAACAGTGCCAATTCCAATAACCTTACACTTAGAGTGATTTCCCATCAATACATCTCCACCTTCAAAAGGCTTGTACGTCGAGAACCAATCTCTATGCGTGCAGATATGGAAGGAACATGCGGAGTCCATAAGCCACTCATCCTGTCTGCGTGTCTTATCCGTAACTGTAAAGACGATATCATTTCCATTTGAATCTCCTGCTGCAACACTTGCTTCTGGCTTAGTATTGGTGTTTTTCTGATCTTGATTCTTATCACCGTTATTCTTCCTCTGTTCTTTATTTTTCAACTTAAAACAATCAGCTTTTATGTGACCTTTCTTCTTACAATAACCGCAAATCAGATTCCTGTGCTTTGACTTTGACCTCGATGTACCTCTATTACCGTAACCCTTCTCCCGAGACCTCCCTCTAGCGACTAAACCTTCTCCTAAACCTCCACCTGTCTCATTGCTTATCTGCGTGTCAATCCTCTCCTTTGAAAGTAGAGAAGACTTGACATCATCGAGACATAGAGTATCTCGTCCAAATAAGAAGGTCTCACGAAAATTCTTATAAGAGGGCGGTAAAGAACATAATAATAAAAGGGCTTCATCCTCCTCCTCGATTTTGACATCTATCGAACGGAGATCCATAATAATAGAATTAAATTCATCTAAATGCGACTTAATAGAGGTACCTTCCGTCATGCGCAACATGAAGAGACGTTGCTTCAAATATAACTTGTTGGTGAGAGATTTCGTCATGTAGAGAGACTCCAATTTAAGCCAAAGCCCTGCTGCGGTCTTTTCATCCAAGACCTCACGCAATACCTCATCGGATAGACATAATTGTATTGCCGTAAGAGCTTTGTCATCAATCTCCTCCTTCTGCTCGGCCGTCAAAGAATTGGACATCTTTTCTTTTCCCAACAATGCCTTCTGCAATCCTTGTTGCGTCAATATAGCACGCATCTTGACTTGCCATAATGCGAAACTGTTGGTCCTGTCAAATTTCTGAATCTCGAACTTCGTCGTCATCTTAATCCTCAAAGGGAATAGAAAGGCTCTGATACCAGTTTGTTAGAAATTCGGAACGACGAAAAATAGATCCAGAAAAATAATGAATGCGGAACAGAGAAAAGAGCACACCGAGATAACGTGGTTCGGCCAACGGCCTACGTCCACGGGCGAAGACGGAGCAAATACTTTATTAATGTCGAAAAGGCGGAGTACAAAGAAGATCTTTCATCAAAGAATCCGAAAGCCAAATATATAAATCGACATGCGTTACCGCATACGGCACCTTCTTAGCGTATCCGGACAATATATCTCGGCTCGGCTCTCACCCTGCATGCGCGCTTAATTAATTAGAGCATACCTCTAATTAATATGCGGCTCCATGCAATGCGCACCATGAGCCGCCGCAACATCACCAAAACATCCTAATTAAGCACGGCATACTTAGCGTCTCCTTGACCGTACGGACCAACCCGAGGGCTCTCTCCAAAGCGCGCACGGCTTAATTAATTGAGTCGCCTCGGCTACATTAATTTGGCCCTAACATGTATATATAATACATGTCTCCAAACTAGAGTCTAATTCTAATACGATTAGAATTAATCTCCTAGTCGTAATCCATATATGCCAAATTAAATCTAAATAATATATTATCCCAATTAGATTAGGATTTAACTTAAATTTAGATAACTACAAATCTAAACCAAATAATAACAATCCGCAGCTATATATTTCGCCGTCTCGTGATCTGTGTCATATTCGAGACGGCGTCGGCGGAGGTGCGAGCGAAGTAAGAGAGGAGCGCGGCGTTGACGTCGGGGTGGTGGAGAAGGAGGAGAAAGGAGAGAAACTGGGAGAAGAAAGAGAGAAAGAAATGGCGGGAAGGAAGAAGACTAACCGTACGGAAAAAAGACGAGCGTGAAAAAAAAGAGAGAGAAAGAGAAATAGGGGTACTTTGGTTAGTTTATTAAAAATTCGGACCGAGTCTGCAAATTCCGAAAAGGCGGCCTACTTTTGTAAAAACTCAAAATCGATGAATTTTTTATGCAAATTGGCCTTAGATAAATTAATCACATATATCATACAGAAATCTAAATTTATTATTATTATTATTAAATATTAAATGTGGCCCCTAAAGACTATAATTCTCCAAACGCTAGAGATCTTAGAATTAAACCGTCAAACACAATTAGAAAGTTCTAGATGGTACAAAGCATTTAAACCAAAAAATTATGTTCTTTTACATGTAAGCTGTTTGTTGTTACAAATCTCATCCAATAATCTATATTTATTATTTAGGTAACTTGCCCTACCTACTAGATCAAGAACTTCCACTCAAACTCTATTTTGGTCCTCAACATTTTAGATTTAATATTTGAGATGCTAAATTTTTTTGCAATGTCTAATATTTTAGTTCCCAAACTAGCAAAAATATTTTATTATTGTCCTTACCGTGGAGTAAATATTATTGCTTGCACTAGTGCGCCTTATGTTCTTATATTATGACTCTGGTCGATCTTTCGTCCAACTAATACTTTTTGGTTAAAAGTCATGTTTTAATACAGTAAAAAAAAATTATCACCCAATTAATAATAAGGTAGAAATATTTGATGAGAAATAGTATCTAAGTAAACAGATACACCGAGTGGAGGTGATAGTTCACCTTCAATACTAAATAGGTAAAAATGCATAGAAACTTATCTGAATTATGACCAATTTTGAAACGGCTATTCAACCTATCAAAATTTTGATTTTACTATCCAATCTTTCAATTTGTCTGATTTAAGTCAGTCAACGATACTTTTACTTCAAAATTTAAACTAATTACTTAGTTTAAATGAATTGATAGTTGCAATAATTGCACGAAGTATACTGACTAAATCCGAAAAGAGGAACAATGTATTCAAATTTTAAAACTAAATTGGCGTTGACTGACTGAAATCAAACAAATTAAGCGGTTGGATAGTAAAGTTAAAATTTTAAAGATTGAGAACCGTTTCAAAATGGTCCACGATTCAGATAAGTTTTATATATTTTAACCCACTAAACATACATACATAACGACTAAAATAGAACTCTTTCAAGAGTTTAAAATCTCTAACATTAAAATTAAAAATTTGAAGATCAAAATAAAATCTAGCTGAAAGCAGAGAGACAAGTAGTGTATTTTCCTCTCTAGATTTCAGCAATATTTTTAAAATCGGATTAAATAGCGACTCGAAAATGTTATTGGGTCAATGATCACGGGTTAAACCAATAGGCACTAGTGACGTCAACATGACGTCATAAATATTTACTTATTAATATTATTATTTTAATATAATATTTAATTATAAAATACTGATTTCTAGACTAATTAAGTAGATATAAGTTCTCAAGTTTCACTTATAAAACTAATACATGTTAATAGAAAAAAAAATCAGTTAAGTTAATTTTAAATCGCTGGATTTTACAATAACTTGATAAAAAAATCTGGCCGGCTTGATTAAAATCGGACTACACCTGTTCGATAGTTGAACTACTGATTCGAACAATTAAATTTTTTTTTTTAACTTATCCGGTTCAAAGAATTGAATCGAATCGCTTTATAAATTAAATTATGGTCGACTCAATCGAAGCAATCAATTTGATCCGATTTTTAAACCATTGAATTTCTAAACCTCTGTGTTCAAAAAATTGAGTCAGTTCTCGACTGACGTGGCGGACAATCGCGAGGGAATAATTTCTCCAGAAAAGGAGGATGGTTGTGCTTGTGTTTTTTTTTTTTTTTTAATAGAAGGAAATTTTTATTTCATTTCTTATGGGAAACATACCCTGTCTGTCCGGAAAAAGCGACGCGTGTCTAGAGGCGACGACTATGAAACGACCTTTTGGAAAATACTCGTGTCCTGTCTCTTATTTGTTTCATTATAATAATAATTAATATATTATTTTATATAAAGGGAAAGTGTATGAAGATCTCCTCCACCATAATAGATCATTCTAAAATAAAAAATATTATTGGTACACCCATTTTGAGTGTAGGATATACATTTCCACCCATCTAAAGGTGAGGGTTCTCCTCCTCCCCCACCTTTAGATGGGTGGGGGTGTATATTCTACACCCAAAATGGGTGTATCTCTAGGCCACTCAGACTTTTTTTGAGCAAACTTAAATATATTTTTATTTAGTTCAGGACATTTTTACTTTATCATCCTAAGATTAAAAAATTTACATTTAACTATATTATAAATTTTTTAATTTAATTTTAAGTATCTATTATTAAATAGAATAGCGAAGTAAGATTTTTTTTTAAACCATAACATCTCACTATTCTACAGTTTATATTTTACTGCCTATGATATACAAAAAAATACACCTTACCATCCTATTTTTAACGGTAAGTTCTCACAGTTAAAAAAATAAAAATAAAAAAACAAAATAATTAAGTGCAACATTTGGAACCATGTAAAGGCCCAAACTACCCCCAGTTCGAGTCGCGACCGTCGCTTCTCCATACGATTCAAACCCGAATTTTCAAATTTGAATCCTATAGAGCTGCAAGCCTGAACAGGTCTATGGCATTGTTCAGCAGCTTATCTAGCATCGGGCTAGGGCTGCCACCGCGGAGGTGAGTTTTGAGTGCTCCCTTGCCAACTATTGGTGCCACCGGAGATCTTGCAGTGCTGTTCCTTCTGCCATAGCAATCGCTCCCGTTGTGACTTTCCTGGCACTTGTGGAGGCTGTGGCGACTACCTTTCCCCTATCCACTTTCCACATGTCTGCCACCGGCTGTGCGATGCTCGAAGCGAAGCAGGCACGAGCTCAAGCTGTAGTACACTAGACTTTTGCAAATTGCAGAGTCATAGTGAGAGGAATAGCATTTAAAACTATTCTAGAGGTTTTGGTAGAGTTTAGAGAGCTTGGAATGTTTTCGAGGCTAATTGGCACGAAAACGGACTTCGGAGACCAACATATGCGAAAACTGCAGTTTTGGTATTGTGTATCGGTACTATGTGTGGTGTACCAGAACTCAGTTGAAGGCTCGGTTAGACACTTCTCGGTTTTTTCGGAATTCAGTTGGGTACCGGTACTGATTTGGTGTGTACCGGTGCTGATTCGAGCTGTACCGAAACACAGGAGAAGCCTGAAAAATCTAACATTCGGGGTCTGCGGAACTAGATCCTTGGTATCGAAACACTTGGGTTGTATACCGGTACTCAATTTCGTGTACCGCTATACAATGGTGCAGAATCTGTTTTCGAATAGGTTATAATTTTTGGCTTTTGGGGGACCTTTGGGAATATTGTTACTGCTTATATAAGCAACCCTCTTCCCCATTTCACTGCTGAACGCAATAGAAAGGGGAGAAAGATGGGTTGAGCTCCTTCTCTAATTTTTTTCTCCTCTTTTCTCTCTTTTCTCCTTCCATTTTTCTACTTAGCTAGTTTCTTCTTTCTTCTCCATGGGACTAGAAACTTGTTTAGATAAGTGAGGAGCTTGGACTTGGAAGGAAAGTTATTGGAGCTTCCCAACTTCATCCTCAACCCTTAGATTTGAGGATTAGAGCTTGATTCGAGATTAGTGAGCTTCCTTATATCTCTAATTTGTTGAAATTGAGAGGTTTTGTGTAGAAATTCTAGTTTCTTGAAAATTAGGGTTCATTTTGAAAATTTTCGAAAAAGGGCTTTTAGCTTGGAATTGATGTGTTTAGGAATTCAGTTGGGTACTGGTACTAATTTGGTGTGTACCGGTGCTGATTCGGGCTGTACCGAAACACAGGAGAATCCTGAAAAATCCAACGTTCGGGGTCTGCGGAACTAGATCCCTGGTATCGAAACACTTGGGTTGTATACCGGTACTCAATTTTGTGTACCGCTACACAATGGTGCAGAATCTGTTTTCGAACAAGTTATAATTTCTGGCTTTTGGGGGACCTTTGGGAATATTGTTATTGCTAAGCAACCCTCTTCCCCATTTCACTGCTGAACGTAGTAGCAAGGGGAGAAAGATGGGTTGAGCTCCTTCTCCAATTTTTTTCTCCTCTTTTCTCTCCTTTCTCCTTCCATTTCTCTACTTAGCTAGTTTCTTCTTCCTTCTCCATGGGACTAGAAACTTGTTTAGATAAGTGAGGAGCTTGGACTTGGAAGGAAAGTTGTTGGAGCTTCCCAACTTCATCCTTAACCCTTAGATTTGAGGATTAGAGCTTGATTCAAGATTAGTGAGCTTCCTTATATCTCTAATTTATTAAAATTGAGAGGTTTTGTGTAGAAATTTTAGTTTCTTGAAAATTAGGGTTTATTTTGAAAATTTTCGAAAAAGGGCTTTTAGCTTGGAATTGATGTGTTTAGAACACTTCTATAGGTTGGAATTGAAGCCCCATAGTTTTGATTTGAAGTTCGGACAATGATTTCTTTGGTTGATATATTTTACTCTCATTTTTTATGAAATTTTTTAGGAATTTCGTGAGAGGGCTTTTAGATGTGTCTAACCCCTTAAATTTTTTTCTTAGGCGTAAGAAAGTTGGGGGGAAACTTCGATTTAAAAAATGAACGAGTTTCATCGACTATTCGGTGGGTTCGACCTATCCGAAATTGGTGCCCTCTCCCTATGTCTCTTATTCTCCTAATAGGGTTCATTTCATATTAATTATAGCATGCAAGTAGAGTACTTGTGATTATTCTACCATGAGGCAAGATCATTCCATGCATGTTACATATTTACTCTATAGTAGAGCTATGAGATATGTAGGTGTAATGCATATAAACCTTGTGCATGAACTTCATTATTATAAGTAGTACCATCTACTTAGTTGGAATCCCGTGGTTTCGCCACTGGTGTTACCACAGCAACAGGCGGCGCCTTATCAAGCGGCCTATTGGCCAGCGAATGTAAACCTTAGTATTCAACTAGAGGCACCTTGGAGACTTTCACCCCCACCACCACTCTATCAGCCTCAAAATGGAGGCATGAGGGCTGGGGGATAGAGCCCCGACGCAAGACAATTTTCGCAAGTTCTATAGGGCAGAATGTGCAGCAACCTCCTTTAGGGACGAACTTGATTCCGGCCTAATTACCGAACCTACTGGTAGGTAACAACAAGCTATACACTCAAATAGAGGAGGCAATCAAAAACACTTTTGGTGTTGGGGCAAGGCTGGTTATGCGGCCTGTATTCAGATCTCCATATCCTGCCAATGTGGATATGGAGCACCCTTATTCAACAAACTAAAAAAATGTCAAAATTTGATAAATTTTCGGGAGATGAAATCGAGAACACGGTTGAATATATTACTCGGTTCACGGCCCAATGCAGAGAAGCAGCAGCCGACCCGTTTTTGAAGTTACAACTATTTAATACGTCGTTAACAAAAACGGCGTTTTCATTGTACACGAGTTTACCACCTAATTCGGTTCAAAATTGGGAAGAAATGGAACGCATGTTCTATGAATAATTTTATAGATAAGAGCCAGAACTCTCGGTAGCCGATCTAGCTTTATATCGGCAGAAGCCGGGTGAAACAATGGAAGAATACTTGAACCATTTTAAAGTTGCTAGGAACCGGTGTTTCATCAGAATGTCGGAGTCTGAATTTGCCAAGATGGCATTCAATGGTCTTCACTTTAAAATAAAAGACCATTTCGAGGATAAATATTTGTCAAATCTATTTGATTTAGGTGTTCGGGTTGCTCAATATGAGCAATTCCAAAAAGGTAACATGGACGATCAGCCATGATAGAGCTGAAATAAAGATTGGAGTAAAGGCAAAGAGGAAAATATTTCTCTTGTCGAGGAAAACTCGGCTTCAGAAGAGCCGAGTCAATCAAGCGAGAGCGAAGATTCGGCTGATGACGTCAAAATTTATGCAGTTGAGACAGTGAAGAACCGACAGCCGTACAAGTGTGCGCTCCTAGAGCCGACCAAGACCAACGAAGCTAAGGCTCAAGTCTCGGCTTATACCTACTCGTTTGATATTTTCAAGATCGATCAAATATTCAATCAATTGATTAAAGATGGAAGGATTAAGCTCCAGAAAAGCCAAACGTTGCCTTCCAACGAGGAGTTAAAAAGAAGAAAGTACTACAAATGACACAATTCTTGGAGTCATAAAATAAATGAATGCACTGCCTTTAAAAGGCAGATTCAAAGAGAAATAAATGAAGGTCGGTTGATTTTTTCAAATTGAAAAAAAAAATCCTTTTCCAGCGCAGGTGAACATGGTAGACTTCAAGGGCAAGAAGCCGATCCGAGACACCAAGATCCAGAAGGGAGTGGCCGAAGTCTAGAAAGAGTTTCGGCTATGCATCAGATGTAAGGCCGAGATGACGCAGAAAGATTGGGAAGCGATCATCAATAAGAAGAAAACGGCCGGCGAGTGGAAGGAGTACATGGCGTTCTCTGAAGAATGCGTGGGTCTTCCGGATGATAATGATGATGAACCAGATGAATGTTCAGGGAACCAATCCCAAGAGTCCAACAATGAAGTGGACTCAGAACGGCCTTCTGATGAAGAAGGTCTTAAAAGAATGTTATCAAAAAAAAAAAGAAAAAAGTCGAGAAAGCCCACCAAAGCGACCTTACGGCTATCAACGATGGGAATAGGGGTATCGGCCACCAAGGTACCAGCTGATGAGGCTGAGACTTGAACCCGAATTCGAGGGGATGACTGAGGGGAAAATGAGACCCTCAGTCGCAAACTAGTGAACGAGTTGGGAATCCAACTATGGCCTAGACCATGGAGAAAAAGGAAAATTGTAAGAGAGCATCTCAGAATGGTGAAGCCGCTGGCAAATGTGCCGGCTGACAAATGATTTGCTGGAAAGGGACTGCCCAAATAGTATAGGCCGATCATAACAAAAACTCAAAAGCGTCGACAGCAGCGACTGCCGGCCGAGACTAGAAGGCACTAGAGAGAAGCGAAAGGTTTTCGTCCCACTATGTGGAAGCGGCTGGAACAGCCGTTCCCATGGAGGCCTTTGAAGAATGATCGAGAGGCAGGCGGATAACCGGCACCGCCTCAACTAAAGACGCAGGCGATGACATCGTTGGCCGTAAAGCCGACGGAGAAAGATATCCGCAGGGAGTTGGAGGAGAAAATCCAATCCCTGGAGGCCGTCATCAAGCGAGAAAGATGGTTGGCCAAAGAAAGAGTGGTAACTCAAGAAGAGGAGTCCTCAGTTGGAGAAGCCGAGGAGAAGAAGCCCAGGACCGAGAAAAAATTGATTGAAGAAGATTCGGCGGAGGTAAACATGGTTTACGCTCAGCCAATATCATTCAGAGCTGAAGATGATAAGGCTGGGGAGCAGCCTGATTACGAGAAGGAGATACCCGTGGCTCAACTCCAACTCAAGGAGAACAAGAAGGAGGACGACAAGGTAGTATTTGAGAAGCAGACGGCCTTACAGACACGGTTCGTAAGGTCTTTATACATAAGGGCCCTGATCGAAGGGCGGCCAGTGGGCTGCGTGATGGTAGATGGTAGGGCAATTGTTCATGTTATGCCCACATCCTTCTTGAAGAAGTTGGGCAAGGACGAGAACGACCTTAAACCCACCGACATAATCATGATCGATTTCACTAGAAACGGTCAGCAAACTCGGGGAGTCCTGACGATCGAGTTGACGGTCGGCTCCAAGACCCCCCGAACAGCATTTTTTGTAGTGGACACTAGTAGCGACTACAACCTACTATTAGGGCATGAATGGATTCACGCCAATGAGTGTGTGCCCTCGACCTTTCATGATAAGCTGCTCTATTGGGTCGAGAACCGAGTTGAAGAAGTTGCGGCCGAAGACAGGCCACAAATTGTATACATTACTATGGAAAGCATTAGCCATGTTAATTGGGCCAAAGCTGATACGGACCAAATCTCATTTGTCCAAGTTACATAGGATGGAGTACAAGTGCCAAAAGGAAGCTGAAGTGCTGACGGCTACCGAAGAGCTGCTAGCTTGGTTAAAATGGAACATCAAAAAAGTCTGGAGCAGAGGCCTTGAAGGAGCCTCGGCATAATGACCTGACCACAAGGGCCGACAAAATGGATGATTCAGCTAATAAGGCCGAATGTTGTGAAGATTCGGCCATTTCCAGAATGGCCGAAGATAAGTTAAAAAGCAAAGAGCCAGCCGGGGGGCCGACAATATGGATGATTCGGCTGATAAGGCCGATTTTGAGAAGAAAAAAGAAATTGAAAGATCGGCCAGTACTAACTCGGTCGAAGGTAAAATAATAGGTGAGAAAAAATTGGTTAACAAGACCGATAACAAAGAGGCAAAAGAATTTGAGGGATCAGCTGGCAAAGCCGAAGAAAAGGAAACAAATAAGCCTGAGGATTCGGCTGAAGATGTAAAAGCTGAGAAAAATCTCGCGGAAGAATTTGAGGAATCGCCGATCAAAATGGCAAAAAAAAGTTAGAGATTCAAGATTCTCTGATCGAGGTAATTTTAGGGTCAGATGAAGATAAAATACCGACCTACATCAACGCTAAACTTTCGGCGGAGCAACAAGAAAAGTCGATTGTATGAAAAATGGTCACCAAATTGGGAAGGACCTTTCCAAATTTATAAAATTGCAAGAGAAAATGTATATTATTTAAAAACATTAGAAGGGTCAAAAAATCATAAGTCGGTCAATGAAAAATATCTAAAAGAATACTATTTTTCTGTATAGGAGGAAGAGTGAAGAGAAAAAGAAAATATATAATAATACAAAATAGTCGTAATACAAATTTTTTTGAAAAAAGACTTATACAACCGAAATATTAAAGCCAAACAACTAAGAGAGTAAATCCTTCAGTTGTCTCCATTCGGCTTCCAATGCGATTTGAGCTTGTTCGACTGCACGCTTCCTTCGCTTCATTGAAGGATGAACTTTGTAGAGGTCGAAGAGTTCATTGTAGATCACCACCCCTTCGTTTTTCTTGGCTTTATATTGAGTTTGGAGAGTACCAAACTCCTGGAAATGGAAGCCAGAATTTTCTTCACTTCGGCAAGCTCTTCATCTAAATGAGTTACCCTCTGCGGAAGAGCTGATTCTTGTTTCTTCAGGGAATCACTTCGTTTATTTAAGTCCATCAAGAAAGTAGCCAATTCAATAGCCTTCGCCTTACAGGAGCCAACCGACGTGAAGTGAGCACCTTAAGTGTTATTTTTGGCAAAAAAAAGTTTGTTGCCGAGAAAGAAAAGTAGAGATACGAACCGATAAGGCCGCCAAGAAGCGCTGCTCCGGAGGAGGTAGTGAGCTAGCCGAAAGAGGAAGAAAGATCGCCAAGAAGGGCCTCTAATCGGTTAAGCTTAGCTGGATCTTGAGCCAAAGTGGGGAGACCTTCGCCGTACAATTACAAGCATTCTTTTACTTTTCTTTGGGTATCGGCCGATGCTTCGATGGAAGAGGCCTCCTCTTCATCAGATGCAAGACTCAAAGAAGCTAGTTCTTGCAAAGCCACCACCAACCCATCTTCTGGCTTAGAAGTAGAAGTCTTTCCAGACGAAAAGCTGGAGCCATTGGATGTTTGGTCTGCGCCAGAGAGTGCTGGAGCAGAGGTGGTTTCAATGATGTCGGCTGGAGGTAAAGCAGCCGAAACTTTGTATTCTTCTTCTTTTTTCTTTCTTTCCTCCTCTTCTCTCTTTGTGTTCTCTTCTTCCTCCTTCTTTTTGTCATCTTCTTCCTTTTGTTTTTCTTCTTCTTTCCTTCTCTTCTCTTCTTCTACATTCTTCTTCGCCTCCTCCTCATTTCTTTTCCTCTTCTCCCTCTTCTACTTTCGAACTTCCCTACGGGCTCGCTTTTCTCTCCGGTGAATTTCTGCCTTAGTCTTCATGGTGAGCTCAGTTTCGACAATCTCCGCCGGAGTTCTACTTGGAGTCCCAGCCTCTTTCTTGATTTCGCGACGCTCAGCTTCCATTTTTTGCTGTCGGGCCGCCATTTCCCTCAAGGTGAGTTGAGGAGTTGCCTCGGCCAGGACTTGAGGAGGAGGAGGAGTCTCAACTGAAATTGGCCGAGGTCCCTCCGAACGGGCCGAGGTCCTTCCTCGGCTAAAACCTGACCAGAGGAGGCCTCTTCTGGATTCGACTGAGGTCCCTCCTCGGTCGGAACTTGAGACGACGGAGCTGCATTCGGGATTTGCTCCTATACCAGGAGTAGATCGACAACCCCCTGTGCTTGCCGATGTTTCTTGGCAGACACTTGTTCTTCAGGCGATGGCTGGGAAGGCTCTGCTTGTCCGTGAGCTTCACGCAGTGCAGCGCCGGAAGTATCTTATGGTAATCACCGACGAGGACCAGCCGCTTGCGTCTTTCGCAGTTTTTATCGAGGCGGAGGAGCTGGGGCAGCCTTTTTGGCTCGACACTTGGTAGTTTGCTGATGAGGTCGGTCGGCAATTCGAAGCGGCAGAAAAATAGAAGCCGAGATAGTAAAGAACTTGTTGATATTGGAAAAGAAAAAGAATGCAAAGTGGAACATACTGCCAGAGGTCGGGGAGAATGAACCGCCTCCTTATCTGAGCCTTCACCCGAGGCTTTGATTCCAGGAGAGTCAGCCGCTATCTCCTTGCCCTTGGATGGTCAGCTAAAATCGGATTAAAAATAGGTTTAGAATAACAACGTTAAATTAGGTTAATCCTTACAAGACAAGGAAGAAAGAATTTGAAATACCTTCCAAGGCAAAATCAAATCGATGTAAGCAATTTCCTGCAAGCAGCGCAAATAAAATATTGCAGAAGTTGCCCCACGAATGCTTGTACAAGTCGTCGAACATTCCCCGTCTATTGCTGAAAAGCCACCAGGATGAAAGAACGCTTCAACTGATTTCCCATTGCTGTAATATGATCCACCTCGGCTGTTGTTTTAGTAGGAAGACGTAACCAAGAGGTGTTAGCAGTGAAGAATTTCGGCGGGGTCGGAAGCACTTGGACTAGACTGAACTGCCGAGCAACAAAATGTGGGCAGTAGACTTCGGTGCTCGACGTCAATTTAGATCGGTACTTCAATCCAACATGTAGATCCCGAGTAGCCAAGAAGGAGTACCAAACTTCGGTGTGCTTTCTAATATTAGATGAAGTCCTCTGGCCCTGGACATATTCAAATCTTGCGATGAAACAGGCCAGGCCAGTTCTTCGTTCCACAAAGGGTGCTCAGTTAATGGGAAGTTGGTTATCTTCAGTGTAGAAGGCCCGAAAGTAAATGTGGAAGTCTGAGGGCTGACCGAAAGAGAGTGGATTCGGACAGCCGAGAGCCAACCCATAGGTGCCGAACCGTGGTGCCAAATTCGGGCCAAGCGAAGCTCGAAACAGAAGAAAGAAATATAGCTGCAGACAAAGCTAGAGAAACCACAAAATCCTGTAGCTCAAACTGATAATTACGCTGCTCTTCTTCTAGGGCAGCAGCTTTATTGACTCCAAAATCTCTCGGTAGAGAAAAGAAAGAAAATAAGGATCGAGAGCTAGTTTTTTGCCGTTGGCTAGTGTGACGGCGATCGAGATGAAGTCTCGATTGATTTTCTGCGACTGAGTACAAAAGAGATTGTGGCAGAGCCAATAGAGGAGGAAAGCAGTGTGTTCTTCCTTGGTGACTGGGGTAGGGTCCTGACCCGCGAACCGCTTCATGAAGTTGGTGTAAGCAAGATCTGTTTTAGGTCCAAAACAGCGTCAAACTTCGTTACGCCATCGGGGTTGAAGGCCAGGGACAGAATGGTGCCATGCGGACGAAAGCCGATGATCGCCGCCACATCAAACAGGGTCGGGGTGAAGGGTCCAGATCGGAAGAAGAAAGTGTTCAAGATCGGGGACCAAAAGCTCAGGGCCGCGGCCAGAAGGAGGTTGTCGGCTCGAAGAGGAGTCTTCGAAAGCTAAATGACATCGTAGATCCCAGTATCTCGCCATAAATCAGTAAAGACTCCCTCGACTCGGTCTAACCAGACGAGATAGGCGTCATAAACGGTGGGCCAGGTGCGGAGACTCTTTCTTTGTAGTATACTGAACTTCAGTGTGTCATACCGAACTTCTACGAATTATGGAGTTCCGGTGGGAAAGTAGCATGAGAGGCTATGTGAGTGGCTTCGGCCAAGTCTGGTGCTTGTGCGTGTGTTTTCGGCGCAAATGAGGCGCAAAAACGGACTTCGAAAAGTCAAAACTGCTGAACTTGTGAAGTCTGCAGTAGATTTCGGTATGGATGTGTCCATACCGGTACTGAAGTGATTAGTACCGGTATGGAGTGTGGCATACCGGAATGTGAGGGCAGAATCTGGGAATACAGCTCTCGGGTTTTGCGGAATTTCTCGTGGCATACCGGAACTAACACCCGTATACCTGCATGCCAGTGTGAATACCGGAACGCAGTGTTCAGAAATGCCAGCTTTGGCTGGCTGTGAGTGTTGTTTTGAGAGAGGGGCAAAATGGTCTTTTCACACTCGAGGGGGTGTTAGAAAGGCAGGGACACCCTCCCCTTCTCATTTTCTTCCTCCTCTACTTCTCCTCTCCCTCTCCCTCACTTTCTCTCTCTAGAGATCTCTCCAAAGTTTGGAGAAGTGAAGGATTTGACCTTGGGAAAAGCTTCTAAGATGGATTTGGAGCTTCTTGGTGCAAGAAGAGGCTAGGGAGCTTGGGTGTAGAGGTGAGTTCTTGTGATTTAGGATTTAAACCTTGGATTTAATCCTTTAATATGAGGTTTTTGAAAACCCTAGGCAATCTAAACCACAAAACGTGGAGATTGGCCAAAAAATTTCGGGGTTCTACATGCATGCATGTGAAACCTAGGTGAAATGAGGGTTTTTGCCTTGGGAGGTTCTAAAAATATTTAGACCTTCGGAAATTGCAATTGAGGCATAGGAAATCATGTTAGAATAATTGATTTCTAGCATTGAGTTGATTTATGGGTTCGTAATGAGTAACGAACCATTTTCTTGTAGAAGCTTGGGTTGAAGCAAGAACTCAAGGCTTGGTGACTTAGGAGCTCAAAGAATTCAAGGAATTGGAAGCTCTTGAGGTGGGTTTGTGTTTACCGAAGTGATTAGATCACTTCCATGTCTAGGATAAATAACTATTTGAAAAATAAAATGGTGTGTAAATGTGTAACCCTAGAACTTGCATATTGGTAAAATGAGAATTATGATAGATAGAGTCATGGGCTCCTCTTGCATGTTAAAGAATTCAAGTATATCCTTATTATCTATACTTGTTATGTGATTGCATGTATGAATGAGAACCTAGTGTTGAGGAACATAGGTTGAAAAGTGCAAATGGAACCTAGTGTCATTGAATATAGGTTGGAACATGAGATTGGAACCTAGTGTCATGGAACCTAGGTTGAGAATGTAAAGTAACCTAGTGTCATTGAACATAGGTGAGACTTTGTGACTTGAACCTAGAGCCATTGGACTTAGGTTGGCAAGTGTGAAATGTGAACATTGGGATATGCGACAATTTCGCTATCCCGGGTATGCGACGATTTCGCTACCCATGCCACGTATTGGCGGTGACGGATTGGGATACGCGACGATTTCGCTATCCCGGGTACGCGACGATTTCGCTACCCGTGCCATGTGATGGCGGTGATGGATTGGGATACGCGACGATTTCGCTATCCCGGGTACGCGACGATTTCGCTACCCGTGCCACGTGTTGGCGGTGATGGAATGGGGTATGCGACGATTTCGCTATCCCGGGTACGCGACGATTTCGCTACCCGAGTAAGGAGATGGCGATTTCATTCCTTGGAGGTTGGGACCATGATGGGGATGGCGATTCCATTGCCCGGTGCCCAACGCTTGCGGCGATTTCGCTTTGGTTGAGAACTATTATGGTGATGCGGCGATTCCGATACCATAAATAAATGACAAGTAGTTGAACTTGGTCAATGTGAGATATATGATGAACATAGGAGAAAATGAAGGTTGACATTTTAATTGGTTGCATCCTTTATGTTTATTTACAAGCATGTAAATAATTGTATGCATAGTTATTTGTGATCTAATTTATGCTTATGGTATTTCTTTGGACCTGGTGGGTCGAGCTTCTCTCTTGGGTGGCCTTACCCACTGGAAACTATGTTTATAGTTCTCACCTCACGTTTTTCAAGTCCTTCCGCGAGTGAGGCGGTGGAGCGAGGCAAGGATTTGGCTCTGTAGATAGCGGCCCTTCTATTTTGGTGTTACATAGAGTTGTACCCCTAGTCTTGGACTACGATAGTATAGGGGTTTTCATTAAATGTATGCACTTGTATATTCCATAGTTTTGGAACATGATATATGGAATAGGAATGAAAGAAAAGAAAAAGTTTGGACATGTATAAATGTGCAAATGTGATGTAATAGAAGTAGAACTTCTTTATGTTGATGCTTTCCTTGTTCAACTCTTGTACTCCGTTCCTAGTTGGAACCTTGTGGATATGCTTGTGTTGTGACGCCTTGGGCGGGTAGAAGAGACTCTATCCGTTCGGCGGGTCTGGGGCATGCGCCCGTGCGGTTATCCTTTCCACCTAGTTGGTGTTAAAGGCCCGACGGGGCGTGACATTCTTGATGATTTGGAAGAAGATCAGGATTGAAGATGAATCGTGTTTGCCATCAGTGGGATGCCATCCACCGAGAAAGGAAAAACATCCTCATCAGGGCGCCCCGTGAAAGAAGGGCCGAGAATGAAGCGAGAAGGATTTGCTACAAACGGTTTTAGGAGTTTAAAGTCGACATTGAAAGATGAAGGAAAATGTGGAACTCGAGGAGAGGCCATTAGAACGAAGAAAGCAATGAGTCGAATGAATCCCACACAATAAAGGATGGAAAAATTCGGAGGAAGACGAAAGGCTTTTTGAGGAAGATAAAGGGTTTTTAACGTCAAGGTTTTAAAAGTTTTGATAATAACGGCAGCATTTAATAGCCTAAACAAGACAAAAAGAAACAAAGGATCATAGTCGTCGATTGAAAAAAATTAAATATGAAATGACTAAAAGGTACGGCCAATTGAGACCATCAGTCGAAGCATTACGTGAAATAATTGATTAGGGTAAAACGGCAAGATTGATCGTAGCCGTCAATTGAATCATGACTTGAAGATAGTGTTCATCACAATCGTAGATCAAGAATAGCTAGTCATCTGAATATTCGTTCAAAAGACTGCCGGGGGGGGGGGCATTGTTGGCACAAGAAAAATAGTGCCAGCTGGTGCGCGGCTTGATAGTGTGTTTAAGTGGCATGGACGAAATAAAATATGACACGTGGTGCACCAACAGCCGCTGAAAATGAGGAGCCCCTGGGCAGGAACGGATGAGAACGTGGGCGAGGAACGTGGGAGTAATTCCGGCGACCAATAAAGAGGCGACTGTAGTGTTCCCCATGATGCGAGTCGCACGATATGTAGGCTGACAGCAATACTATAAATAACACAACCTGAAATAAGGGTCTTTCTCCCTTGCAAACAAGAAGACCACTCTATTTTCAGCATTTCTCTATTTTTTAGGAGTAGAATACTTTTGTAATCTTTCTTTTCCTACATTTTAAGAGCTTTTTTATGAGTAGTTAGTGAATAGGAGTAGTATAATCCTATAAGTTTCCAGTTCCTATCACAACGCACTCGGCTCTTTCAGCCGAGTCTGTTTTGAATCTCATTTCGGCTTTATCGTATTGAGGAGAACCCGGTTGAGCCGATCCCTCCTAAACCTATTTTGAATCTCAGTTCGGCTTATCGTATTGAGGAAGAACTCGGTTGAGCCGATCCCTCCTCAACCGAATTGCTTGATCATGGTGCACTCGAGGGTCAGTCTGAGAATCGATCCAGAACTAGAAGACTCATTTGACTCGGTCAACGACTTGACTTGGTCAACATCTCCACAAGTTTGTTCGCTACCCAACAATATGTAACATATCCTTACATATATTAATATATATCCTAAATAATATTATATACTATATATAGTATATTATGTCATTAATTCCTTATATGGATAAACATATTATATATATATATATATAAACTAAATGTCTTATTTTGGTAACTAATATATCGAGCTTTCGGGTCGGGCCCGGACCGAGCTTGGACATGTCCAAATAGGCCCAAAACTTTTTCAGGCCTAAATTTTTAAGCCCAGCCCTGACCCAAAGTTATAATTTTGATACCCAAGGCCCGGCCCATACATGGCCCATCGTACCGGGCCTTATTTAGGCATGGGCCCAGTTCCACCCCTACCAAAAACATGAACCGATGCGATCGAAACACAGTTTCTTTAACCAATTTTCAAATCTCACCTAGATCGTTACCTAACCTACCGAGACCTCCAATTAACTCCTTGGAGTGTCTCGAGACATGTCACAAGTCTTCTTGGATCACCCATAGGTGTTGGGACAGCCGCACACGAGGTGCGCATAAACAGAGACCCTAGCCCCAAACTAGACCTTCACGGATTCCAACATATACCGATTTTGGTATAGGAACTAGCGGAAGGTAGAAGCACCCCCACGCTATTGATTTCAACCATCGAAAACCCTCTGAAACACATCCCACAAGTTCCAGTGTCCAAATGCGCAATCAGTACATCGAAACTGCAAAGTTTCTACCCAACAAGTCCAAAAGTTGACGATTTGGGCAATGGGAGAGCACATGACCTGTATCCAGCCCAAGGATGGCTCAACAACCACATCACTAACAACTAAGTGACTCAAAGTCACTTACCCACTAACCGATACGATCGGGCAATCGTCTCCTTTTACCAATTTTTGAAACCCGCTGAAATCTATGGAAACTCGCTGGAAATATTTTCACACCCCACAAAGTATCCCGGAGGATACAATCCACCATCATAAACCACCTGCTGCCCCGAAACACACCAATTTAGGTATCGGGGCAGCCGCACGCAAAGTGCACACTGAAAAGGGCTACGACACCGAGTTTACACCAGTTAGGGCTCCGAAAATGCCATTTTCGGTATCGGAACCCACCACGACCCTCACACTATCACCGGACGCACCAAACAGTGAGAATCGACCAGCCAAGTAGGCTCGACAACATTAATAAGGCATTCGTATGGGTTTTTTGCGAATCCCGAACCGAACTGCGATCAATTGGCCAATTTTGCCGATAATCGCACCGGAAGCTTTTTCGAGCTCCACAAAGGCAATTAGACCTAAGACAATTAGTCCAGAGGTCAACCATCAGTGGTTCACGTTGTCTGAGGTAGCCCATTAGGTCTAATTACATTAAAGCCCCTAAAGCATTCATTTTATGCAATATTAATATACGAAAACGGAGTTTTTGACTTGTTACCGAAGATTACACGATTTGAAATCCAATCAGCAGCGTAGTCCAGAAGGTATCGATGTTTCGAACACCGTGCTCGCTGTCCGGACCGTGAAGAGTGACCGAGGAGCGCCGCGAAGCGACTAATTCTTCAGGTTCCGAGGGCTACGGGTGCGACACAGTCTAACCGGCAATACGGGGCCAATCTAATTGCTGTGAATGGGAGCACGGTGATCTACAACCCTTTAGGAAGGCCGTGCTTGCCTGCCGGGAGTCGTCTGTGCCAGAGTTGGCCGAAACAGGAAGGTCAGCCACAAGAAACCCTAGCCCGAGCAAAATCTGGAGCAAGGTTTTTCTTTTCGGGCTCCAGCATGTTACGGATTTTATATTGGCATATTTGTGAAAAGTGAGTCAGAGTCTTGAAGGTTCAAAGAAGAAAAGACGACGATTGAAGACTCGAAGACTCAACATATGAATTCACGATGCTTGGTAAGTTTAAATAATCTTGATGATAATTTATGAACATTTACAAGTGTTTGGAAGACATTAGAATAGATAAAAATTGATTTAAAATATAAAAATTGAGTTTTTCAATTTTCAGGATCCGGACCCTGAGGTGAGGTCCGGAACCCGTACGCCTCTCTGGCTGTCACGTAGGGAGGGTCCGGACCCTGAGCTGAGGTCCGGAATATGAAACGCGCAGAATGTTTCAGAGTCCGGACCCTGCATCCAAGGTCCGAACCCCGACCCGTCGCGATTTTTCGAAACTTCGTTTTTTCAACCCTACTCTGATTCTATGTCTTCTAAACCTATATATAAGATGTGAGGATATCTCTAAAACGTGGTTAAACATATTTTATCTTTTAGAAATCATAGAAGCTTATAGGTAGCTGTTTTTCTCATCTTCTACATCAAGCTTCTCTCAAATTGATTCATGGTGCCCTAGATCTTTAATATTCTTTTAAAATCAATTTGAGAATTGCTTAGAGATTATTCCCACAGATCCTTCATGATATTCTAAGCAATAAATCGTCATCAACTTTATTGTTCTTGCCCCGGACGGAGTGCGCTCCTGGATTCGGGTGGGCGTCGTGGATTCGACGTGTAGAAGGCTTCGTGGATTCGAAGTTGGGTGTCTTGTGGATTCGAGGCGTGACGTTCGTGGATTCGAACGTGGGGCGTGGACAACCCGGTGGTGTGCGCGAGATCCAAAGAAGATAAAAGAGAGGTTTGAGTCTGTGGAGTCGATAATCACCTTATAATCTTTTAATTTTTAGTGGATTGTCATCGCGTGTTGGTCCCGTGGGTTTTTTACTCCTAGTTGGAGTTTTTCCACGTAAATCTCGGTGTGCTATTTTTATTTTTCGCATTTACTTTGATAGCATTGAGATTCGTGTTTTTGGCCGTCATACCTATTCACCCCCTCTAGATATTGATAGTATCTAGATAGATCCTAGGGCTCCTCCATATCCTACAATTGGTATCAGAGCGGGATCTAGGCTTTATCTATCATAATGGGTGAAGGAGGTAATATCAATAGGCCCCCGTTATTTGATGGGACTAATTACGCTTATTGAAAAGTTCGGATGAGAGCCTTCCTTATCGCAATTGATGAGCGTGTATGACAAGCCGTTGAATTCGGATGAAAACATCCAACCGAATTAAACGGAGATGCAACTGTTCCGAAGCCACGAAATAAGTGGTCGAGGGACGAGAACGAGGCTTCTTCTTACAACGGAAAGGGATTAAATGCTTTATTTAATGCCCTAACTCAAATCGAGATTTCACGCGTCTCAGCGTGTGAAACGGCAAAAGAGATTTGGGATACCCTACAAGTTACACATGAGGGTACAAGTCTAGTAAAAGTTTAAAAGCTACAGATGCTTACAAGTCAATTTGATTCTATTCGAATGGAGGAGCATGAATCTTTTACTGATTATTTTACTAGACTCCAAGATATTATTAATACATGTGCTAACTTGGGAGAGAAGATCCTAGAATCTAAAGTTGTAAGAAAGATTCTTCGAACTCTTCCGGAACACTTTAGAGCAAAGGTTGCGGCGATCGAAACCGTCAAGCATCCGGATGAGATAAAAGTAGAGGAATTAGTAGGCGCTTTACAAACGTATGAAATGACATTTTCTACTAATGAATCTTCTTCCAAGTCTTCCTTTAAAAGTACAGGTGTTGCACTTCGATCTATGAAGGAGGAAGACAGCAGCTCGGATTCTGATGAAGAGATTTTGCTTGCCGACTTTGAACACCAATTGGCGCGTCTCACGAAAAAATTTCGTCGAAATTTCTGGAAGAACAAGACAAATCGATCTATATCCAAAACTTCTTGAAAATGATCTTCAAATTTTAAATCTTCTAAAGAGAAGAAACTTGCAAAGTCATCTAAAGAAAAATATGAGTTTGAAGGAAAAATTCGATGTTACAAATGCAAAGGCTACGGCCATATTTCAACGGATTGTCCCACTAAGAAATCCTTTAAAAAGACGGCTTTGCAAGCTAAAACTTGGGACGATTCCACTTCTAATGAATCGACCTCAAGTGACGAAGATGCTGTTGCTTTATGTTCACATACTTCTTTACCTTCCTCGTCGATTCTTTGTTTATCATCTATTTCTAATGATTTTCTTTCTCCTTCCTTGCATGAACCATCGAGCGATGACGGCGAAGGTGAAGAGGAGTCGGACGATGATGACTTAGCCGAGGCGTACAATCAACTTCTAATTGAATCGAAGAAGATGGCTAAGCACAACAAGAAGCTGAGGAAACGCTTACTGGAACTTGAGATTGAAAATAAAATTTTGAGAACATCGTCTAAAGCTCTTGAGGAGGAAAATGAGTCAATATTGATCAACAACAAATTCCTCCAAGAGAAGCTAGACCAATCGGAGGTAACGATCAAATCTCACCAAGAAAAGATTGGTTTTCTAGAAAAACAATATGAAGAAATTCATACATCCAACCAAGCTTTGACCAAACAAGTCCATCAACTCAAGTCCGACATACAAAAATTCTCTTCCGGTTCGAAAAAGCTTGATAATATGCTCGGATTGGGTCAAACGGACAAACTTGGAGTTGGATATGAAAAAACTTATGTTGAGAAGGTTAAAACTTCAACATCTAAAGTCTCAACACACTTGAAAGAGAAAGTATGCCATAGATGTGAAAACAAAGGCCACATCAAGAAGACATGCCCTAGAAAAGATAAGAAAACTCAACCGGCATCTTCTAAACATCTATCGGCATCATTCAATACTCGACAAACCTTACGGTTTCAAAAGCAACATCAAAAGGATCGAGTATCCAAGATCAACTGGAAGTCGAAGCCACAACAAATAGTGCACACAAAGCCGAATGCAACGTGGCGACCAACAGATGATCAAAAGTCAAAACAATCGGTGCTCAACTGTAACAAACCAACAATCCGACAAGTTTGGGTTCGAAAAGGTGATATCTTTTCTTGTCTTAAGACTTAATTGTTTTTGACCTTGTGTAGTGCTTTGGTCGGTTTCTATTGCATATCTTGTTTGATCATTGCATTATATATTTTGGTGCTTTTTTTTTTGTTATGATTTTTTGAAGATCATTGAATGGTTAAACATTAAATAGTGCTTGCAATGTCAATACTTCACTTTCATTCACTTCTAATTAATTTCACATTAATTATCAATTTTACTTTATTTTTATTTTATTTTTGAAGATAATTTATTATGAGAATTCTTAATACTTATATTCATCAAATTTAGGTAATCATGTGTAATCTCTAGGAGCTTAACCTATCTCGATTGTGTGTTGAATTTGATGAATAGTCATTCTCTTATGGACTAAAATTTATCACATATTCTTTCAACTAAGAGATTGCTTAAGTGAGGGTGAGTCATTATTATATTGAGAAAAGAATGCTCATATGCTTTGAAAGATGTGGAAAGAGTTACATTCTTAAAGGAGTGTGAAAACTACCACCACATGGAGGAAAGAGCTACAACCTCGGTCGTCCGGTTAGTGTGTGCAGCTACCATATGAGAATTGAATTGCATATCCGAAAAAAATATAAGTGCAAAAGCATGCAAAAGAAAAAAATGTCAGAAAATTTATTTTTCGGAGTTATAAGGTGGTCCACATACATGAAAGATGCTCAAAGAGCCACCCCCTGTGCGATGTTTATTTTATCTCAAATTTGAACGTTTATGCGACAAATTTATGTCTCTTTGATGAATCTCTTAAGTCATCTTCATAATCCGTTTATATCTTGATAGCTTTTGAGCCTTTAGATTATTTTTTATGACTTAATTTTGAAGTTTATATGAATTAAGAAATCGTGTAATATTTTATCTACATCATGGTGATTGTATAGTAAAATTCTTAATTTTTATAAAATTAATAGGGATTGAAAGAAGTCTATATAAATGCATCACGTTCATGCACTAACATTTTTTTCAATGCAATCATTGTGTTTTCTCATTGTATCACAAGTGGTTTCAAAGTTGAACAAAATCTTAAACTTGTGTTTCTTGTGCTTCGATTTGATTTTTTTTAAAACTCTCTTTATTTTTTGTGTTTTTTTTTCGGCAATTTTTGACAAAAAAGGGGAGAGAGGTGATGATGATATTGAAAGTTTTATAAAAAAAAAAAGGAAAAGTTTTTGAACTTAGACGCACGAACAAAGGGGAAGAATGAAAACTTTTTGCAGGTCTTTGAAGACTTCAAGACTTCATGTGTGTCTAAGTCATAGAGTTTGTTTTAGAAGTTACAGGGTTGTATTTTGAATTTTGTTTGGATCTTTCACGCGAGAAGTTCATTGTTTTGGTAATGGCAATGAATTTCAAAGTTTCTGGAGAGATGAGTATCGTGAGTGTTTTATGTAATTTTGGGTTTTGTCACGAAATTGCCAAAGGAGGAGATTGTTACGAATTTTATATTGACATATTTCGTGAAGTGAGTCGGAGTCTTGAAAGTTCAAAGAAGAAAAGACGAAGATTGAAGACTCGAAGACTCAACATATGAATTCACGATACTTGGTAAGTTTAAATAATCTTGATGATGATTTATGAACATTTACAAGTGTTTGGAAGACATTAGAATAGATAAAAATTGATTTAAAATATAAAAATTGAGTTTTTTAATTTTTAGGATCCGGACCCTGAGGTGAGGTCAAGAACCCGTACGCCTCTCTGGCTGTCACGCAAGGAGGGTCCGGACCCTGAGAGCTGAGGTCCGGAATATGAAACGCGTAGAATGTTTCAGAGTTTGGACCCTGCATCCAAGGTCCGGACCCCAACCCGTCGCGATTTTTTGAAACTTCGTTTTTTCAATTCTACTCTGATTCTATGTCTTCTAATCACACCTATATATAATATGTGGGGATATCTCTAAAACGTGGTTAAATATATTTTATCTTTTAGAAATCCTAGAAACTTGTAGGTAGTCGTTTTCCTCATCTTCTACATCAAGCTTCTCTCAAATTGATTCATGGTGCCCTAGATCTTTAATATTCTTTTAGAATCAATTTGAGAATTGCTTAGAGATTATTCTCACAGATCCTTCATGAAATTCTAAGTAATAAATCGTCATCAACTTTATTGTTCTTGCTCCGGACGGAGTGCGCTCGTGGATTCGGGTGGGCGTCGTGGATTCGACGTGTAGAAGGCTTTGTGGATTCGAAGTTGGGCGTCTTGTGGATTCGAGGCGTGACGTTCGTGGATTCGAACGTGGGGCGTGGACAACCCGGTGGTGTGTGCGAGATCCAAAAAAGATAAAAGAGAGGTTTGAGTCCGTGGAGTCGGTAATTACCTTGTAATCTTTTATTTTTTAGTGGATTGTCATCGCATGTTGGTCCCGTGAATTTTTTACTCCTAGTTAGAGTTTTTCCACATAAATCTCGGTGTGCTATTTTTATTTTCCACATTTACTTTGATAGCATTAAGCTTCGTGTTTTTGGCCGTCATACCTATTCACCCCCCTCTATGTATTGATAGTATCTAGATAGATCATAGGGCTCCTCCATATCCTACATAGCAGCCAGAGAAGGCACGCGCGGCCAGAATGGGGTCGTGGCTGACGGGGAAGGCGGGGGCCAGCAACGGGAAGTGACGGCGGCGGCAGATCTTGATCCCCGGCCAATCTCTTTACACCTCGGGTCAAGGTTGGGATCCCGAGCTTCGGGGAGGCTGGGGGCGACGAGGCGGCGCAAGAGTCCCCGGAGGCCGGCGGCGGTAAGAAGCGGCGGCGACGGAGCCAGATCTGGAGCTGCAGCCAAATCCCTCACAACTCAGATTCAACCTTGGGAACTCCAACTCGGGGAGGCTGGGCGGCACCAAGGTTGGCTGGAGGGCATCGCCGGAACCCTAGGAGGCGGACAGCGTGGTACTGGGCGGCGCGGCCAAGGGAGGAGCCTTTTTCGGTCAAGGTTACTTGAGGGAGAGAGGTAGAGAAAGATTGGGCTTGGCTGGGGGGATTCGATCGGAGCTCCAACGGCCGGGGGGAGGTCGCCGAATGTTGAGGTCCGCACTGGCGGCAGTGAGGGAAGGACTTGCTGGCGGCTGGGGGCTGAGGGGAGAAGATGAGATGAAATAGGGTTTCAAAATCCTAAATGCAATATATAATTTTTTTTATAAATTTGCACGATAGTCCCTGAAACCTCATTATTTCATACTCAGTCCCCTACAGCGTGCGTACATTTTGAAGTAAAACCTCCCTATAAAGTTTCGCGCGATTTAATACATAAAATATCGTGTTTTTTATAGAAATATCCTTCATTCGATTTTATCTCTCAATCTTCAACTCTGTTCTATTTTGCACAGATATCCTCGAATTTTGTGAAACTTGAATCCGCTTGTTTTCCTCTGAGTCTACTTTCATATGAGTTCTTTCGCTCACCAAAAGTCTAAAATTTCTCACATAAAATGATACCCTTTTTGCAAAGTGCTCTTTTTTCTCATCTTGTAAAAATTGCACTTTAGTCCTCCAAACTTTGAGTTCTTTACCAAGATCTCACCAGTGCATGTATTTTGCATAGTAGCACATTCTCATAGATTTTTACGAAATTCAACACATCAAATGTGGCACCTTTTTCAAAACTACTCCAAATTCCTCGATCTTCTATGTAATATTTTTCGCTTTAAATGTGTTTTTATCGCGCAGAAACAGGAAACGGACACCACAACAACTTCCGACACTGTCGGACTTTGAGGGTGGCAATTTTTATTCACTGAAAACCGTTTCAATTTGCGAAAATAGCCTTTTTAAAAAAAATTATTGAATTTATCTCGATTTATATTAACTTTAAATTACGGTTTCTACAGCAGGACTGAAATATGAGCTCAACAAGCAACCACTTGTGGAGGCCGCGACTCGACGAGTCTTGGGCTCCGTAGGTGTAGCCACGCGAGTCTGCTCGCCCTGCTGTTGAGTGCCGAAATGGGTAATGTATGCGACTGTTCGACTACTTATGAGGCGGCCGAAGTGGGTGCTTTATGCGATTGTTCGATGGCCTACTAGACAACAACGCAAGCTATGACCGGACTACTAGTCGTTCGATAGCACTGGGTAAAATATTGGATATTGATATCGTAAGCATAATTGATGCATATATGGTCAAGTTGAACAAGAAAATTATTCTTGTAGAGATATAGTAGTTGCATAGTATTCATTCTGATGGAGTCATTTTCATCTCATTATCAGCCGTCTTGGGTAGGATCGACACAAATATTTTGGCAACAACTTCAAAGGGTGGGGCGGAGTGCCGTTGGAAAAATCGTGCCACAAGTGTTCAAAAAATAGGTTAGCAGTTGGCTCTGAGATGAAGGTTGTAGGGGCATAGTAGACCAAGAAACGACAGTTCCTTTTCGTAGACAAGTCTATATTCTGTACATTTTAAAATGCACCTTATTTTTTCAAGAATTTTTGGAAATGAAAGTAAGAGGGACAGGAAGTGACTAAATAAGGCCAAATTGGCAGGCGGCGAAATGTGGAAGGTCAGCTTCAACGCCAAGAAAAGGGACCGAGCTGAAGTTCACACCCGTATGAAGGTTACGAGGTATTAAGAATGACTTTCCGCAGAGAGTCGAAAAAAGATGGAGTCGCATTTAGACGGGCCAAACACCAGTCAGAACCCGCACTCTAAGAACTAAAAGGGTAAAGGTCCTAGAGAGTAGGCGCCCCGGTCTCATAGAGAATAAAAAAAAATACCGATCAAAGGGACAGTCAGCTCGACTGTTACCCGAGATCGACTGTTACCCGAGATAGGAGGAAGCGAAGAAATTTGTGCACTATATATAGGGCAATCTACGCACCTATTGTACCCGCATGTTGATGGATCAGCATGGACGTCCAGAAAATAGGTGTAAAGGCATAATTGAAGCAGCCAAAGAGGCCCAACATTTTCAGACAACTTTTCTTCTTTCAAGGAAGCCAATAGTGCAGTCGAAATCTGGTGGTAAGCACAAAAGCACCAGACGAAAACAAGAAACAGTTGAAAGAAGTAGACCCGGAAGGAGAAAAAAGCGGCCGGAAGGTGGTGATCGGGTTTGATGGACAGTTTGGATAAACCAATGGCGTCAAAGATACTAACCTCCTTCCAGAGATTATCCCAGATTGCTTCGATGTGAGCCACCCGTTAGAGGTAATCGTTGGAAGGAGAAGGCCAAGATCGAAAGGCTCGACCATGAAGGTCCCAGGGAAAGGTATTGAATTATATGTCCATGAAAGCGATGATAGGCTCTAGATTTAAAAAAGAATAATACAAGAGCGGAAAAGACAAAAAAGTAATAGACTGTGACGCCCCAACTTCCCAAGGGGTCACCCATCCTAGGACTACTCCCGTCTTAGCACGCTTAACTCTCTTAATCTCTTGGGTCTTGCTACCGCCCAAAATGCTTAAGCCGAGTTAAGAGTTTTTAGTCCTATTATATCTTATATATAGGACTACCTGGGGTCTCACAATCTCTCCCTCTTTAAGCCCTAACGTCCTCGTCAGGCTCAGACTCACAAGTACCAGGCGATGTGAGACTCGTCTCGCTAGCCTAAACTGACCTTGTGGTGAGCCGTGCTCCACCCGCAACAGTCAACAACATTAGAGCCTCGCTCTCCCCGCTGTATAATTATGGCTCACACTTTCGGCTGGTAATTGGCTCTGATACCAACTGTGACGCCCCAACTTCCCAGGGGGTCACCCATCCTAGGACTACACCCGTCCTAGCACGCTTAACTCTCTTAACCTCTTGGATCTTGCCACCGCCCAAAATGCTTAAGCCGAGTTAAGAGTTTTTAGTCCTATTATTTCTTATATATAGGACTACCTGGGATCTCACATAGACGAACCAAAAGCGAAGCGAGGGACCGGACCGATAAAAGAACGGAGAACTCGAAGATCGACGATGGGATCATCAGGAAAAGCGTCGCTAGATTGGGTTGGTGCAGAAGAGGAAGTCCTTGACATAGAGGAGGAAGCCATTAGAGCAAAAAAAAAAAAAGGAAGCAAGAGAGAAGCAGAGAGACAGAGAAGAGCGATTAATGAAAAGAAAAGGTCTAAATTCAGCCAATGAGCATGTGCTGTGTGTCCAACGAAGTGACGGCTTGCATCCAAAGGAGAACATGATGATGGGTTCGACTTAATGCACGCGAATACCCAAGGTAATAGGCTGCAACATGTTGCATCGAAGGAGGATGCATTTAAAATGAAATGAACAGTTGCTTATCACCAGACAAGTAACCGTCAGAGGCTCAATTGTTGACACCTAAAATAGAACGGCAAGGTCAGAACAAACTCAAAAGAAGTACATGATGCCGAAAGGAGATTTCAGCAAGTTTCGATAGACAGCCAACCGAAAGTCGCTCTAGATGAAAGGTCGTGACAAGAAGGTTCAGTTTCGGTATAGTAAGGATTAGAAAATCTAGGAACACCCAGAGTATAAAAGTCTAGGAATACCTGCTTCGCTCAAAATGGGCGGGCCCCGGGCCAATATGAAATTAGAAATCCAAAATTCGAAAGATGGTGTGCCGAAGAGATCGAGAGTAAGCGAGAAGTCTGGAAGCAGCTGAGGAAAGAAAGATGGTAAATTGCAAGAGTTTCTCCGGCAATAATGGTTACGAGCCTATAGAAAAAAGAGGATATGTCTACGGGGAAAAGGATCCAAACATCACATTCCAAACCATACTTTTTCTCTTACGCATTAGGGGTAGCCATAATCTAACCTAGGAGTAGTTGGTACAGTAGAAGCTGCCATCCCCAAGACACCTTCTCGCCTGGCGACATCTTTGTCCATGACGATCACCCTAAACCTCGCTAGACCACCTCGCACTTCATCGGCGATCGCTTATCCATACTGCATGCCTCCATCCGTGCAGCTCTTCCGCTCGAGAACCGCCACTGTGCAGCGACCCTGTTTCATCCATTTTTGGGCCAGAGCAGCGGCTGAAGTTTGATGAGTTGAAGTTTCAAACTTTTTGCTCGTGTGAAGACCCCGAGATCATCTCTTGAGTGTTGAAACCGATCAGATCGTTTCCTTTTCGATCCATGCTTGATACCAAAGTCAGATTCGGCCTGCGTAACGAAGAATATCGCAAAGCAACTGAACCATATTGCGCCACGTGTCCAACAGCATTTTCTCTGCCGACACAATGCTGGTCATTCTTATCCCTCCTCTCAACTCTCTCTTTTCAAAGATGGAATACTTCTTATGAAACCCAAAAAATTTTCAAAATGATCCAAACAGAGTTTTTTCATCCGAAGTAATGTTAATTTGGACAGCTCTAATACCATTGAGTGGGGAGAAAAAATAAAAAATAAAAAAAAAAAAAAAAAAAAAAAAAAAAAAAAAAAAAAAACTGAAATAACATTCCAGAATATTTTCTTCCAGAGTGTAATCGGACGATCTACCCAAACAAACTCCCCACAAGATATACCACCTACAATTGGGCATTATTTCTCTGCAAGCACAAGTATAATTTTTCTCCCATTAGATATATCACCTACAATTCGGCATTATTTCTCTGCAAGCACAACTATAATTTCTCGGCAAGCACCATATAAAACTGTAATTTCTCAACAAGCACCATGGATTAGCCATACTAGCCAGCATTTTGCGAAGTATCACTTATTAACATAAAAATAAGAAAATTGGAATATGCAGAAAGTCCAAAAAAATGGCAACAAATAACTCCTTTAAAGCTTCTCGACATTCCATTAGAACCGTTGATATCGACACAACGAGGGAAACAAAACAAGAAACTATCACAAAAACTAATGAATAACCAGAAACAAAATAGATCACAAAGCTGGCAAAGGCGCTTTTGATTGACTACCAAATAGTATCATTTTAGCAGAGAAAAGGAATCCTACTTGGGGATTCATTGCGGCATATCCAACGAATAAGTGCGGAGGTATACGAGGATGAGAAGCCTGACTTGGGAATCAGGACAGTTAGGGTTTGTTTTCGTTGTGATAATTAGTTCCTTAATAAATTGCTAAAACATCCTCAACAAAGAAATATTATGACTCCACTTACAAAGAAAGGCAGTGAGTGAGTTTTTCTTCCAAGTAGGCAAGTCATTGGTTCACTGTTTAGGCGGCTGCACACTTCACCATATTGGCTATCTTACATGATATCAGGTAGTTAGAGATCAAATTTCCTTCTCTGGTTGAGAAGATGGATTAAGGTACATCGAAAGTGAAAGAAATCTGCAATAGATCAAATAATATTTCGAAAGGAAATGGAACAACACGCCCTAAGCAAGGAGAATCGATAGCTCAAAAAAGAAGTTAGGAAAGAGACTACAGGGCATAGAATGAATATAAAACTGCACGTGGCTAATGAATAAAAAAATATTTCATTTTTCCTCACATATCTAAAACAATGTTCTAAAGTGCAGTCTATACAACCGCACATGCGGCTGCATATATGGTGGCATCATTTGAGATCCAACCTAAGGCATTTAAAGGAGGAAAAAAAAAGAAGAAACTTTGGTTATTCATATATAACAATTATACATCTAAATGTTAGCGTATACTTTTTTAATTGGTATATTTGTTTGTGTAGATCTTAAATTATGTAGATTTCTTAGATAACTAAGAATTGTTAATGACAGCTTAAGAAGAAAAAAAAACCTATTACTCATCATGCATTTTAGCTAATTTTTAGTGCATTAATTTATTTCTAACTTTAACAGACACGATTATATACTTTAGTAATTATATCTACATTTTTTAGTACTTTTAATAGCTAAACAGCATATGTGCCTGCATATGCATAATTATATGTTTTTTTGTAATTAATTTGTAATTAATTTGCAATTAATTTGCAGGTTTTCAAGTACTTTCAAGGGTTCCTCATTTGCAAGACGACAACCCAATGAAACATAGAAATAGTTGAAATAAAACAAGTTTCAGTGGTGTGTGCGTTCGATAATAAAAGAATTCCACCATCAAATTTCAAGTTCTGAGGAGAGCCAAAGAAAGGATAGTGCTAACCATTATAAAAGGAGCATTAAATCTGCTTTATGACGCTAAAATTCAGGATACCTAAAGTAGACTGATGCAAAGAGAATGCAAATTGTTAGAGTGACACATAATTTCAAAGTGAGGACACATTAGAAATTCTTGTTTCACAAGAGAACTTATGCATGCATGTTGAGAAATATATATTTTTCGGAATGAATTATTCCTGTGGAACCAGTGATCAACTTTTTGAAAAATGCAGGAATAATGATTTTTCTTTCGTCCACCTTTCTCTCATATGCTGACAACGCTTTTCTCTCATATAAACAGCAAAGTATCATGAATAACAATTGTACCTCTGAGCCTTGATATAGTAAATCATCTTGCATTATGGCCCTGGAGCATCCAACGATCAAGAGAAATTTGCCAATTTTACTTTGCTGAGGACATAACATCTTCCAGACAAAAGTAAAGCCTCATAGGAGAAATTGTGACTTGAAACTAGCGGCCATGTAGTAATTATCAAAAGGAGTCATCATCACTATCTTCATAATCAGCATCTTCATCGTACTCAGAACCAGATTCATCTTCTTCCCTGGGTTGTAACAGAGTTTTCATGTCAAACGACTGTTCTGCTTCTATTTCCTCAATCCCAATAGAATCGTACTGCATCCGCTCTTCAAACTTTGCATCACTGCAATTAAGCATCCATCCAAGAGAGCACTTCAGGCCCTTCTTGACTATCATCTGATTCCTGGGTCGTATTGTGGACTCGAGACCATACGTAAAGAAAGCAGGGAAATCGACCAGTTCCTCTAAATCCCTATCCATCTCACTTTGGAAAGACTCGAAGCTCATCTTCATAATATCCAGATTCAAAGCAAGCAACTGCGGACACCCGATAACCATCTTACTCACCTGCTTCAACAAAAGCCCACAGCTTTTCAAGAACTCAACATGCTTCAATATAGCGGAGCGGCTGAGACTAACAGCCTGAGGCATCTTCTCGATCACCCTCCCGAATTCATCACGATCCACGAGAACAATCGACTCGAACAAGCTCTGCTGAGCGGCAAGCTTAGCCCTCAGCTCCATTCCCAATATATCCGGATACTGCGCCACCACAGAAGCTAAAGACTCCTCTTTTATGCCAAACTCGACGAGAGCCCCCACATTGGGCTTCACTTGATCTTCCAAGCTGAACCCTAGGATGTGCGGCCTTTTCTCGATCAATCTCGCCACGGCGAGCGTCGGCAAACCGATGCCCTCAAGGTGTTCGACGAAAGGCTTGATCAACCTCCCCACCCGCATACCCAGAACTTCCGGATAGCGGGTGAGAACGCCGCCTAACTCTCTTCGCGCCACTCCGATTCCTATTAAATAAGCCACTGACGTGCTCATAGTGCCCTCCAATTTGAAGCCCAGAAGCTCGGGATAGCGCTCGAGGACGCGGGGGACGTGGGCGGGCTTGATATCCATCCCTTGCAGGTACTTGACGACGGGGGCGAGGTCGACGACGACGCTGGCGTGGAGGACCTGCGGGTAGCGGCGGAGGAAGTCGGTGAGGGCGGAGCGGCGCACGCCGATCTTGCCGAGGTAGTCGAGGACCGGGACCATGTTCTTCTTGACGCTGCAGCCGAGGACGAGGGGGTAGGCGTTGATGTCGGCGACGGAGAGGCCGAGGGAGCGGAGGAAGTCGACGCGCTCGCGCATGACGTCGACGGTGGCGGGGAGCTCGAGGCCGTCGAGCTCGTCGGGGACGACGCCGAGGGAGCGGAGGAAGTCGTAGACCTGGGCGCGGGTGGCGGCGCGGGCGGCCTTCATCTCGGCGAGGCTGGGCCGGGCGTAGAGGGAGGACGCCCGAGGGGGGTTGTTCTTGGCGGGTTCCGATCTGCGCCGCGGCGAACGAGGATGGCGGGCCGGAGCAGATGGTGCCGACGCGGCTGCGGCGGAGATTGTTCTGCAGTTTAGGGTTTTGAGGGGTGGTTGGTGGTGGTGGTGGCGGTGGCGGTGGTGCGGGGTGAGGCGGGAGAAGCAGGGGATGGGGGGTTTGGGGTGGAAGGAGAAGAGGAGGGCCTTCATTACTGTGTGATAAGCCGCTGGCTCGCACAATTCTTTTTTTTCTCTATTGTGGAATTGAAAAGCGAAGCGACGAGGTAATGGGGATGATAAAGAGCTAACGAAGGGGAGAAGACGGCAGGCTGCAGCATTCACCTATCTCGGCCGGGGACAGCAGGCTGCGCGGACCGAAAACAATCCGTTAGATATTTGGAGAGTCTGCGAATTTGCTGAAAAAGGCCGTGGTTTTATCAATTTTCTCAAAACCTAACCCATTATCCAACCGGGGTTTTGGGGTTTTTGTCCTTTTAGCCCCTTACCTTACGAAGCATCCTTACTTTGAGAAAACCTACAATAAAAGAATTACATTGCTAATGTAGTATATCCATTGCTAATCAAGATATATCTCTAGGGCTCCGTTTGGTTCGGGGATAAACGAGAACTAGCTATTCCAGGAATAGGTACAAGTGTGAGGATAAGAAAAATTTTGTGTTTGGATGAAAGTAGGTACAAGTATAGGTATAAGGTGGGATAAGAAAAAAAAGTGTTTGGATGGTTTTTGGGGACAAGAGGATAGTGGGTGGGTGAAAATTGCAAATGCCCAAATTGCCCCTATATGCAATAACATGTGATACAATTTGAGAGAGGTTATTTTTCGAATAAAAATAGCCCGTTAAATTAAGCGATTATTTAATTACCAATATAATAATTTAAATTACAACTGTACTGTTATTTTTAAAAAAAGCCAGACGATATTTTCATGATGACGCAGTTACAGTTAGGTGCAAACGACGGGATTTTGAATGTGTAACATGACACACCATCCATATTTCCAATTGGGAAAACATAATAACATTTCAAACACCGTCCCATTTTAAAAAATAAATATATGTTACCCACATAGATGAAATTAACATTGTAAAGGCAGAAGATATGCATAGACCAGACCAAATCACTATAAAAGCAATCATCATCCATGTCAAGTTCCGTAGTAACAGACCACATGCGCGAACAATTCGAATATGCAAATCTATGTTACATACGCGACATCACCATAAACAAAGTACACACGAACATTACATGCAGTTTTACTGCAACCAAATACAAGCAATAAACTTCAGCTTCGATTAGCCCACAGTTGGTCGGTAATAGAGCGGCGCAGGGAGTCCCCACATATCGAATCATCGCCTCCGGTAGGAACAGGCAGCGGATCGTCAACGTCTGCCTCAGGGGGTTCTTGCTCTAATTGTTCAGAAAAATATCGATCATTCCCTTCTTGTCGTCGAATATAATTATGAACCACACAACATGCCATAGGTATCAAGCACTGAACTTTGATTGGAAAGGGAGTTGCTTGAGTTAAAATCTTAAACCGATTTTTTAATATACCGAAACTCTTCTCCACAACATTTCTCAACTGCGCATGCCGATGATTATACAGATCTCGGGGATTTCTATGCGTGCGGGCTCGTGTAGAACTGTCAAATTGACTTAGATGATACCGCTCACCCCGATAAGGTGCAAGAAACCTATTAGTGTTTGCGTAGCCAGAATCAACCAAATAATATTTACCTGCACCAAATGAGTTCACAGTTTAGCCAAATAATTAGTACTATTTAAAACGCTCAAAATTAGGCAACATGTTAGCATTTACCGGCGGGAACGGTAAAACCCCCCGTGTCGCACGCCCATCGAAGAACACGCATATCTGCAGCGGACCCTTCCCAACCAGTGCAAACGAAGAAGAAAATATGGTCGAATGACACTGCAGCCATCATATTTTGGGACGTAAATCCTTTGCGGCATCGAAATCGCGGTTGCTCACTCATTGAGACACATACAGGGATGTGTGTTCCATCAACGGCACCAATTGCATTCTACAACAGAAGATACATTGGAATTACATTGACAAAATGATACATAGGTAGAATAAAATTAATGTCATCATGCCAACTGACCTTAAATGGATGGAAATTTATATTGTCATGAATTCTTGGGTGTGTGCTTGCATTACTTGGCGGCAATTGCAAATATTCATCCTTTAGCCTTACAATCGCTCGTAGCACATTGTTGAAATGTCGACTAATTGTCTCTCCTGAATGTTGAAATGTTTCCGCTATCACTCGATTCCCTACGCCATGACCAACACAAAATAGAAAAATAGCTAGCTGCTCATCGGGTGTCATATGTCGTGTTCCTCTTATCAACCCCTGGCCAAGTAGCACATCACGAAGTGCAAAGAAATTCGCGGTTGACATACGAAAGTAATGATATACTCTATCTGGATGACCATTGAGAATATCATTCGTAATTTCATGGCCAGAAAAAGGCCGCGTTCGACACGTCCGTCTTTGCAATGTGTTAGCAAATGTAAGATAGTCCATCGAATAGAGTTGCACAAAAACTTGGTCCCAATAATCCTCTTCTTCATCTATTATTGACATTATATTTGCTAATGTCGGCGACGAAAAAACAGCACGATACAATGGATCGCCCATGTCAACTGTAATGAAACAATGAATCACCCATATCAAATGTAACAAATACAAGAGATAATAAAATCATCTTAACCAAAATAATAAGCAAGCGTACTAATACTATCACATGCAAACGAAGACAAGTTGGATCACATGATCTAGGACTAAGAAAGCAGAGTTTGTCACCAGGAATAAAAACTTGCAGGAGAAACTACGAGCAAATCACGAAGATAAACATATCTAAATGAAGCAAGCGCATAACACAACATAAAATACACAACACATAGTAGCCAAGTTTAGAAATCCAATATACAACACTAGAAAGTAGCGACGTGGAAAATACTAATGCTGGCTGCTAAATACACATCTAAAACCCAGGAAAGTTTGCCTTATACAGGACGCTCTGCAGATGAACCTGACGGTCAATCCACATAAGCGCAAGGTCATCACTCATAGTCATAAAAAGTTGTTTACTTTTGTTTGCTTGCAATGCCTCCCCGGCGACCAAGGCCCGTTCAGTCGCGCAGCCCACTAGATTGTAAACTCGCGCCATACAAACTTCAATTGTTGGAATATCAGTTCGACTAGCTTTCTCCTGCTGATACATTTCTCGTACAATTTCGAGCCTCTGCTTCCCGATCTCCACAATCTCAGCCAATGCCGTCGCTCCCGGGTCATTCTTTTTCTTTCTCCCGCCGGAGGACGATGCATGTTTTCTTGCCGATGCCGAGGGTTGTGGGGATCGAGGACGTTTACCCCCGGAGCTATGTCCTGATCCACTTGCAGAACCTCCAACAGTCGGTTGCACGAGGGGAGGGCTAGGAGAGCGCGAAGAATTATTCGGCCTTGCGGTTTCTGTACGTGTAGTGCCCGCCGAACCTATGTCAAACAGACTGGGTAAGAGAATTATTACTAGTTGTCTAATTAGTGTGATAGTATCATCCTCACCAGGCGAAGACGACGAGGAACTAACAACAGTGGGCGCTTGTGATGACTGCCCGAAGCGGCCGGTTGCCACAGTTGATCCACACAGGAAGGCAATGGAGTTATAAGCTGGAAACGGTTTATTCCTACACTTCGCGTAAGCGGGATTCGCCTGCGTAAAAAGTATTGATACATTTTATCATACATGATTAAGATGGTTAATAACGCATAAACTGTATATACTGATGTTCACACTCTTACCGCAATTACTGCGTCCCAATCAGCTGGGTCACCGGCCGTTGGTATATTGTTGACACTGTCCCATCCCCAACCGCTAAGATTCGATAATTTATCGTACAGCATGTACAACCTCTTTAACACTTTGAGGCGGTTACTGATATGCTTTTTCTTCAGCTGCTGATTTTTTTGTGTGTTGAAACCCGCAACGATTCTCGTCCACGCAACACGAGTAAAACTACCCCCAACGTAGCTTCCAAGTGCGTGCTCCTCCATCATAAGACTAAACAAAATACTATCGAGCTGATCAGTCCAATTAGCAGAGCGGGTCCTCGGTTCATTGTGCCTGCTCAGACCATGTACATCACGACTGGGGATTAATTTATCCAATCCCCCAGCATTGTTTACATTGGACTTAGACGCAATTTTGGCTGGACGCATCTGTACCTGGACAACATTATTTTCTCTCACTAGATTTGAGACATGCAGATCGAATTTATGTCGACATTGTACTAGTATTTCATATAAACATGTCACGACATAATGATAGATTATTTCATTTACATGACAGATATAAACGATGTTATGTGTAAAAGTAAGCCTATCTACAGACACTATACCAAAGTTGAATTTATGTGCGTGGCCGAAACTTTCCAGGAATGCTATGAGGCATGGTGGCTCAAGAGGTTCCGATTACCATGGGGCTGCATAGAAATGAACTTCCATGCCTACCAACAAATGGTAACGAAAACCGGCATCATCGCCAATTTGATAATCGGTTCACCGTACTGCAAACACATAGGTATACACATGTTTTGCATGTTATAACAAACGTTAATTTTGCGACAGGCAAATTTCAATTCCGCGCACATGTTATTGAAGGCAAGAGTGGCTACCAGTGGGGGAGCATGAGCAGAATACCGACGTTCCCTATCAAATGCGGGGGAAGCACTCGCGGTCTACCACGAAGTCCAAAAACGGGTAACTGCAAGAAAGGACAAACAACAGCGAACTAAGAACGTTATTGTGAATGGAAAGACCTGCCATTAACTTGTACTTTCGCACGAAGGGGTCGGCGAAATCCCGTCGTCGGAAAGAAGGCCACCCACGGCCGAAGCCACAGCCGAGGCTAAGCCAGAGGGCTTTTCACACCTGTTGCAAACAGGCTCGGCCAATCCAGAGAAAAAAGAGGCAAAGAACCCAGGATCGGATGTGATGACAGTAGGGCACCAAACCAACCCGATGCGTGCGGTCCGGGATCGCACAGATCTACAGGACCGGTGGCAAAGGGGGCTCGGAACCAACAGTAAAGAGCGAGAAGAGGCTCGAATCGACGTCGAGAGGGTGCTCGGGACTTGGCAAACCCTCAACCTACCGAGATGGAGATTAGATCTGGAACCCACACGGCAAACGCACTCCCACTCGGCAAGCCGGGCTTCCGTCGGCCCGAGGTAAAGGCGGAAAGAGAACTCCGAGCTTGGGAGAGAGGAAGCAGATGATAGGAGAGAGGTGGTGGTCGGTGAGAACCAGAGAGAGGTAGCAGATGAGGAGAGAATAGAGCTCGGTGAGAAAGAGAGAGAGGGAGCAGATGAGGACGAAGGCGAAGGGACACCGAAGCCAGCAGGGTCATGTGGGAGAAGTGGGTCACGCGTGAACAGTAGTTGAGGGGGTGGGAACTGGTGGTGAGGAGAGATGGAGCTCGGTGAGAAAGAGAAAGAGGGAGTAGATGAGGACGAAGGCGAAAGGACAGCAAAGCCTGCAGGGGCAGAGAGGGAAAGTGGAAAAATGGTGAACAGTAAAAAGGTAAGGGGGGTGGGAACAACAGTTCCCACCCCAACAGTGTTTTCAGCCTTTGGGGTGGGAACAACAGTTCCCACCCCAAAAATAAGTGTTTGGGGATTAGGAGGGGGATAAGCTCTTATCCCCCTCCTAATCCCCATGCCAAACAGAGCCCTAGAGTTTACCCATCTCATCATGTGTCACGCCCCTGGCACACAGCGAAAGCCTCCGGGCACTTGAACAGATCCATCACACGTACTAGAACGCATCTTGCACACGCGAAGCGTCCTAAAACCGGGTCAGCAGGCAACAGTCCTAAAAGTCAACAACTAAATAAGTCCTAAGAATTTACAACTAACAAGTATTAGAGAAAAATATAAAACTAAACCAATCAAACTATCACTGTACATACATTCATACAACCATCAACTTTCAAAATCTAAACATAAATAAAAATCCCTGACCTCGCCAGTCCCAAAGCCCTACCAAAATGCTAAGCTATCTGGTGGTCCTCTTCTATTGTGGCACCCACGAGTATCTACTGCGTGATCCCCTTACCTCGGTCGGACGTCAGCGCTGAGGACTCTCAAAAGTAGACTACAAGAGGACGTAAGAACTACTGAACAATAGTTCCCAGTGGTTACGGTCGATGACAACAACGGCCCACACACTAGGTCTGTTAGAGACAAAAAAAAAAAAGAAAACAAACTGAATAAGCACATGAAATAACTGAAGTATACTAACAAAGTCTATCATGCCTCTAGTCAGATAATACAAAGTAGTAAATGACTGCCTCATGTATCAATTAAAGTAATCATGATAATGTACAGTATAACTCAATCAGCATATACTGACCGACTCAACAGTCCGCTTAAGCCGGCGCCGCCTCATGTCTAGTCCCCACTTATAGTGGTCCGCTGCACGTAAGCTACTATCAATCTGTCTGTCTCGCCCATGTCAATCGCTACACCTCTGGAGGGGCACTCGAGAGGCACGACCCCACCGAGTATCATAATACATCATACTATCCAGCTCAATGTAGCTAGTAGGCTATGATCAATGCAATGATCAAAAAGATTATAATATACTGTTCAGTGCCCCAGGCACAATCATGTTAATCTCACAGTCCAACATTGCAGCAACATCGCATGGCATCTATACATGTCTCATAGCATGGACTAAGTAATAGTTAATATGCAAACATAATTCTCTAACATGAAAATATCAACTATCTACTAGTAACTGACATACTCGCAAGGCATGATAACATAAGATCATGCATAACTATATACCCTCATGCTACTACTATCCCAACCAAACGATCAGACAAATCAACAGAACAAGTGTGCAGACAAATAGACATAAAAGGTTATATGTCGTTTTTGGCAACACGAAACCTACCTAAAAACACCACTTCTAAAAGAAAGACAAGGAGATGACGAGCTGTAATGTACCGAAATTTGGCTAAATTGAAAAAATATAGATTAAGTCATGTTAGACATGATTAACATGAGTTTTGGGAGTTTAAACTGAGTTTGGATATCGAATTAAAATTAATTCGGGTCGAAACGGACTTCAAAAACTCAAGAATCAGAGTTCAGACCAATTCGGACGCTCGGAACAGGGGTCCGGACTCCCGAAAGGTCTTTCGAATGGTTCCTAGCTGCACCCGGACCATTCAGACTCTCCTCCAGAGAGTTGGACTTGCAGAAATCTGATATTCGGAGCCCGAAGTATCTTGAGGGCGTCCGGATGTGATTTCGGACCCTACTCGCGGACGCCCAGAAACATTTCGAGTCCTTAATCCGAGAGCTTGGGTGCGAGCGGGCATTGAACAATTGGATGCCCGAATTACCCTGCGAGTGCTTAAAAAGTGTTTCGGACAGTCCTTTGTGGGCGCCCGAATGTGTTTCGGACGCTCAACCCGAGAGCGCCCTTTGCATGAGGAGTCACCCGTTCGAACGCATGAAAGACTTTGTGGGCGCCCGAATATGAAAACGGGCAAATCCATTAGGTGTCTCGATTAGAACCGGACGTAGTTTCGATGGATTCGGGGGTGGGCGCCCGAAAAATTGATAGTGCCAGAAACTTGGAGCAGAGGCTGTTTCTTGGTCTAACGCAAATAAAAGTTATTGAGGGGTTTAGTTGCCATTGTTGCAACTCTATAAAAGAGCTTTCCACTGTTTTGCCCTAGTCCAACAACAGCCACCCCTCTTCATTCTCCTTCACATTTTCTCCTCTCTTTCTCTCTCTAGAAGAAGAAGAAGAAGAAACCTACCTCCACCATCGTTGGAGCTCGGGTTGGATCTCCTTAGGGGCTTGAAGAAGAAGACTTAGAACTTAAAGAGAAAGTTCTATGAGGAAGAGAAAACCCTTCTCTCCCACGTTTGGCTTCCAATAAGAGAGAAGGTGAGTTGAGATCTTTAGGGTTTTGGTTTTAAGACATCCAAATGAAAAAATTTTGGGTTCCTAATCATGTTGGAACTATTTTTAGAATTTTTCTTAGCGTTTCCAAAAGATCAAGTCCACTTCTTTGGTGGAGAAGCTAGCTAAGGTGGGGAATATCACCGAAAAGAGGTGATCTCTCTCTTTGTCCATTGTTTATTAGTTTTATTAGCATGCTAAAATATTAAATATTAAACTATTGTGATTTTTAGTTGCATGCTAGGAAGAACTAGGGTTTCAATCTATTTGTTTGAAAACGAAAAAAAAGATTAAGTGCATGTAATGGTAAAGTGAACTTAGAAAAATAGGTTAAACAAGTATGACATCTAAACTTGGAACAAAATCACTATAAGAAATTTGTGTTTTAGTAGCATATATTATTGTTGCTAAAGAGATAAAATTGATACTAAAACTATCAGCAATATTTAACATTTAACATTGCCTATGCTCATGTTAGTTAATCCTTAATTAACATTTGAATAAAATTTTGCTAATACTAAATATAAAGAGACATATAACAAGCGTTATTATATAAGTAGATATAGCAATATCTAATACATGTTAGTATAAATTAATCATTTTCAACAATGCTAAATGTTGATGATGTTGGTATAAATTAATCATTTCCAATATTTGTAAATGTTGTTGATGTTGGTATAAATTAGCCATTCCGAATATTATTAAATATTGCTAATGTTGGAAGAAAATAACCATTCTTAATATTACTAAATATTGTTGTTTACAATCTGATAGTCAACATCTGAATTCAAATGTTACTACATACTATACTAATTTTTAAATATTGAATGGCAGGTAATGCGTTAAAAAATACCAATCATATTTTACTTAATTGTCATTCAATAATAAACTACTTATGCATATACAATCACAAGATTGATTAAAGTTACAATATATAAATGCAATTCTACTAGACATCTCATGGTATACATATTTAACTTGTTTATACATCTAATATGCCAAAATACCTCAAGATAACTTTTGTTAAACACCAATCCTTCAATATATAAGTAGTAACCTATCAAATTGTGACACCCCAATAGTCCCACATCGGATGGGAATGGAGTTGTCATTGGGTTTATAAGAGACTTGGGCCACTAGTAACAATAACTAGGCTTAAGCATTTTGGGTTGTTGATTGGGCCCAACGAGTTATTGTTGCTAGTGGGCTGGGTGGTTACATTTGGTATCAGAGCCAGTTCACCAGCCGGAAGTGTGAGATGAGTCTCGGCTGAGCCAGGTTGTGCAGCGGAGAGAGCGAGGCTCTCATGCTGTTGACTGTTGTGGGTGGAGCGCGGCTCACCACAAAGTCAGTTTAGGCTAGCGAGACGAGTCTCACATCGCTTGGTGATCTTGGGCTGTGTGTGTTTAGGACTGACGGGGACGTCAGGGCCTAAAGGGGGGGAGTCTGTGACACCCCAATAGTCCCACATCGGATGGGAATGGAGTTGTCATTGGGTTTATAAGAGACTTGGGCCACTAGTAACAATAACTAGGCTTAAGCATTTTGGGTTGTTGATTGGGCCCAACGAGTTATTGTTGCTAGTGGGCTGGGTCGTTACACATATATACTTTTAAATATATTTGTGAATGTGCCATACATTTACTAGACAAATATAATCATGACAAAATTAAAAGAAATATGCTCCACGTCTTCTTTAATTTCAAGAGCTTCAAAATGTATTATGTAGAGATAAACACAGTATCACACACTACTTGCGCTTAACCTATAAAAAGAATAGAGAGCAAATTAAACTTATATATAATATGTTATATATGATAAAAAGATAATCAAAAAAATAAAATACGGCTGTAATACTTCATCCTTACCAAAGTATATAGCCAAGCAACAATTACTCTAACAGCATCTCCAATAGTTTGATAACCATTATCGGGTCTAAGCAGCGGTTCATTGCGTACTATTGGCACATCAACTTGAATCTCTTTCTAATTTGAACTCACCTACTTTTGTAGTTGGGTCCTCACTCAGAAGAGAACTTTGTGCTACATGATTGTGAGGCTTTTGTAAACTTGTCAAGTAAACTTCAGTCCCAATCTAACAATAAGTGAATAAGCAAATATAGTAATTTATAATTATATATATTGCATAAAAAATAATTATCATGCAAGAATAAATAGAATAAGAGATAGAAGATAACCGCAATATTTGATACATCTTGGACTCTCTTTGAGATAGTTTTAGCTCGATTTCTCTACATATAATTGGGATTACAAATTTTAGGATTCTAAGATTAGCTTAAATCTTTTAAAAGAAAAGAAATAAAATAATTGACGATTTCATTTTGTTGAAAATAGAAATTAAACTACCTAACAGAGTAGCAATAGTATTAATAATCTTTTTGTCATTTAAAATTGATTAGCAAAAAATTAGAACTAACTAATTAATTTTGGTTGAAAATTTCGAGTTTTAGTAAAATTACTCAAAAAAAGTCATTTAAGATGACAAAGTACCTGAGATGCCGGTGCTTCATAACTGGAATGAGAAGAGTTTGCCTCATTATTATGAGGTGATGTAAGAATTCGAATGTTTGAATTTGAATTTGCGTGTTTTCTCTCTCTCTACTAGTATATATGTTTATATGTATATATGTATATATATATATATATATATATATATATATATATATATATATATATATATATATATATATATATATATGTGTATAAGTGTATTTATACGTATATATATATATATATATATATATATATATATATATATATATATATATATATATATATATATATATATATATATATATATATATATATATATATATATATATATATATATATATATATATATATATATATATATATATATATATATATATATATATATATATATATATATATATATATGTTTTTGGTTTGTGGTTTTGATTGGAGGGAGAGGGGATGGCTTGTGTCACGATTCGGCGATCGTTTCCGGAGATCCAAAATCGTAGGTTCGATGTCTCGGCAGTGCTGATCGCAATGGCGCGATCCGTTCGTGCATGCGACCGTCGGATCGTGAGATATCGCGAGATCATCGCCGAGAGGTCGTAATTCGTGTTTTGATCTCTTCGCGAAATAGGTCCTTTTTCATGCACCGTTTTTCGTGAAATCGTCCGTGGAGGGGTGTCCGCGCATTTTACACGTGCTGTGAGGGACTCGGGTTAGAATTCCTCTTTTTCGAGGGTTTATTTGCATTTTGTACATTGTGTATATATGTGGTTTTAGTGGAAACCTAACCCCAACCTTATTGTTTTGTGCCTAGCACCCCTCAGCTGACTCCCCCTCTCATCCTCCTCTTCCTCAGCTTCTCCCCGTGCGCCGCCGCCGCCGGCCTGTCCCTGGCCGGCCGGAGTTCTCTCTCTCTCCCTTTCTTCTTCTTTTTCTTCTTCTTCTCCTTCTCCTTGCCCGAGAGCAACCCCGGGTGGCCAGCACCTTGTGTTTCTCTTCCCCGGGTGGTGACCTGACGCCCGGCAGCTAGCTCCGACGCCTGCCGCCGCCCCGAGCTGGCTGCTCTCCCTGCGGGCAAGCTCGGGCCGAGGAGGAGCCCTCTTCCTCTCCTTGCGTCGCCGCCGCGAGAGGTTGTCTCCGTCGACCTCTTCCGACCGCCGGCGACCCCCAGCCCCGCCGTCGTCCCCGCGCACCGCCGAGCCACCGCGCGTGGCTGCTGCTGCTGCTGCTGCCGCGGGCAGGCTACGGGTGGGTGGTTCTGGACCCGTGCCACTGCTGCCTCCCGCCGCCGCCGGTCACTTCTGCCGGCCCCCGGAGGACCGCCGCCGCCACTGTTTGCCGCCCTCGTGCCGCCGAAGCGCCGCCGCGTCCGGTTCGACCGCGCTAGGGCTTGCTCGGGCAGAGGCGGCAGCAGCCCATGGAGCAGCCGCCGCCTGTGCAGTCGCGGCCACCCCCTTTCCGTCGTCCGACGACCCTGTGCTGCCGGTGCCCGCCTTCTCGGCCGCCGCCGTCGCCGTCCGAGGCCGTACGGGCGAGCCCTTGCCACGGTTAGCCTACCCGAGAGCTGCCGCTCTCCCCGCGCCGCCGCCGCCGCTTCCTACCGCCGGTTGAGGTGAGCTCCCTCTTCTCCACCTGCCCCGCATCCGACCTGAGCTGCCGCGCACGCTGCATGTCAGCCGGCTGCCGGCCGAAGCCAGTTGCTCCGGCCGGGCTTGGTCCCTGCTTGTTTGGAGCTGTATGTTGGGTTTTGAGCTTGTGGCTGCCTCCCGAACCTCGGGGAGGTGAGCACGATGATCGTGGCGATGCGCTGATCACCGTGCTCACCTCGAATTGCTGTTTTGGCACGCCGCTTTGCGGTTTATCCTTGCCGAGCCCTTTTATCGCATGTTAGTTCTATTTTTGTGGGCTGTTTGAGCCTGCGACTATCCCTGTCGTAGAGGGGCTGTGAGCACGGCCTCCGTTGCGACGTTCCCTATCCACTGGTACTCGCGGAGGGTCGCGCGGACGAACGGAGTGCTCTATCGGCCTTCTTTATGCTTGATAATGTGTGTATGTTGCTTATATTAGGGCTTTTGTGAGTTGTGGCAGCGTTATGATGCTGCGGGCAGCAAGGGTATGACCCTTGAGGCCCGGTGGACTAGTTGTCCAATCTCTTCGCCCTTCGCGGAGATCCGGTTTGATTTCCGGTGCATTTTCCGATAAAATAGTCGGTGGTACGCGCGTTTTGGTCGTGCGACTCACTTGCTGGTTTCGTGAGCGACTTGGCTTCGTCGTATAGCCTCGTTGGCTGTTCTTCATCGCTGTCCCGAAGTTTCGAGGGCAGCGGATGAGTGACGGAGGGTTCCGGTGCCAAATCGGTATTTTTCTGGAACCCGGAAAGCTGTTTCGGATGCGTTGGTGTTCGTAGCATCTCGGCCTTGTGCCTGCTGTCCAACCACCTTGTTTGGTGTGGTTGTGGACAGCGGAGCACTCGCGTGGTTTGTTGGTACCCCTTTGGGGCTTGGTTTGAGTTCGGGATCGTCCCGACGGGTTTTCCGAACGATCCGACGGTTTCGGGTTGTGTGCTGTCGTTTGTTAGTATCGACTCGGTGAACCTTGACCCTGTTAGTACCTCGTAGGTCCTGTCGACGTTCCCGTGAGCCGTTGGTGTTAGGCTCTCTCGTTTCTGCAGGTGGGTACATCGATCCGGAGTCGGTTCAGTGGACTAGCGGTGATACCTTTCTATCCCTTTCTCTTGCATGCTTGATTATTAGTTCACTAGACTCCCGTTTTCTCTCTACTTATGTGAGCTTGCCATTAGTAGAGTAGTGTGGATGTTGCATGACTTACTAATATGCTTTGAGAGCCGATTGGGTGATGGATGTGATGCACGACCCCGGGTGATGGATGCATAGCACGACCTAAGGGGGTGATGGATGCTGGACACGACCCATGAGGCACGGTGCAGGCTGGGCCCATACACCTTATGGGTCCCTGTGAGATTGGGTAAATAGTTACATTCGTATAACATAAACCGAATTGATGCATGGTGTATCTTGCATGATTATTGATGTGACCTGGTTGGTCAGTGGTGATCGCCTGTTGTTCCGAGCGATCCTTGGACTTGGTCCCGTTGCTATTCTCGGCTAGTTGTCGTTCTGTGGTTTGAGCATATTGTATCGATCGTCACAGCTCTTCTAGCACTTCACGTACGCCAGCGGTCTTATCCACCGCTTAGGGTGTTCTTTTCCGGAAAAGGGTTGTGTGTTTCCAACCCGTGAGCCTCTCGACATGTGCATCTGTGGAGGTTATGTGCCTGTGAGTGAGCAGTTGTGACAGTGCCAGGGATCCGTCCCTGTGGCCTGGTGGTGTTTGGGTTTCATTATCTATCTACAGTTGATGCATATACTATTTGCTTACAGTAGCGTAGTCGTTCATGTATGGTTCATTCTCATGCTTACTTATGCTACTATTTTACCTATCTATCTATCTGTTGACCCTCGCGCCGGTGTGTACACCTCGCCTTCGTCGGCTTGCGGACCCACTGGGAGGGAAGACATGTTTATCATGTTCTCACCCCCCGCCATCGTTATTCTTTTCAGGTGAGCCGGGTGGTGGGAGTCGGGACGTTGTGAGACGCGACTAGATAGCTGCATTAGAGGTCCCGACCTGTGTTACCACCGTTTTGGTTGCTACCCTGACACTCTCCCTTTACCTAGTAGACTTATGGATATGGTTCAGTATTTTGTGTTGATTGCTTGCGTAGATATTGTGGATGACTATACTTAGTATATCGTTCTTATGATTTAGTTATTGCCGAGTTATGTGATCTTCTGTGAATCGTGGATTTCTACCCTTCGTGGTAGCGGTTTTCAAGTAAAGGTTTTCGTGTGGGAAACAGTTTTCAAACAGCTTTTAATCGATCGGTTTTTGGATTTGAAAAGAGAGTTCTCGTGTGGAGAACGGTTTTCAAATGATCTTTAAATGGTTGAGATTAGGATTTAAATAAAGCTTCTGGGTAAGAAGCATTTTTATAGAATGATCTGTTGTTTGTGCATCGCATCATCCTTCGCCTAAGGACTTGTTTAGATACATGCAATTGTCAAGGACGGTTAGCTGTATGCTTTGGTCATTGTGATTGTTGTTTGTGTGATGAATGAATGGTGGTTGTGATCCTATTTGTATCGTGTGTACGCCGTGCAAATACAGGGGAGACTCTGTCCGTGTAGACAGTAGGACCTGTATTTGTGGCGGGTCTGTACGTGGCGCGGGCTAGGTTTTCAAAAAAAAAATGGCACGTATTTCTGCTTCTAAGACTAGCCCGGGGCATGACAGATTAAGATGGTATCAGAGCGTAAAGGTTATAAATACTCATTCATTCATAAACTTGTAACTGAACCACTGGATAGGTTGACCCATAGGAAGGCCTAAGACTTATCGACACGTGAGAGCGCGGGATTTTAGGGATTAGTCCCAGTGTCTGGGTAGAGATTTAATAATCTCGAGGTGTATGATTATTTTTACCCCGTGTTCTGTGCTACAGGTGTTCGATTATTCTTCCTTGTGTATGCCTTATGGTGTGGACGCAGACTCGTGCTTCTACTAGAAGTGGTGGTGGAGTACCAGGCAGATACCAAGTGGCAGGGTGTGTTTCCCCTATGCGTAACCACTCGTTGGCAGGTGGTGGCCCTAACGGGCTAGGTGATGTCACTTGGTGGATATGTGTTGTTGTTTGGACTGTTCTTGCCCTGGCCCCACTTTCTGTGTAGAGCACGAGAGCCACTGCGAGCGTCTCTACGGAGACGGTACTTTGAGCGATTTCGATCGCGACTTTCGTGGGGGCTACTAGAGTGTAGCCCAAGATTTTGGTAGCGGTTTTGGACGACCGCAACTTTGGTGTTACCTTTTCTATTTTTGTTGGGTAGGGCGGTGAAGCCTACCCCTCTGATGTTTTGCTGGTGGAATCGTCAGTGTTGGTCTTTCGACCTTTAGCTAGTTCTTACGTCAAACTGACGTGTACTAGACTGAGTGGACACTGTTTGGTGTCAGGTTTTTGTTGGTGCATACATTGTATGCGGCTATCCTAACGCCTAAATTGGTGTGTCATGGGATTTCAGGTGGTATTTGTAGGCTTTCGTGTTGTCGCGAGATCTTCCAGGTTGTTGTTGGAGGTCTCACAGCGTTTGACGTTGGTTAGACGACGCTGGAAATTATTTTTCCTTCGCTTTGGTTCGTGTGGTTGGCGACCCTACGTCGCGAGTAGTCGTCGGTTTGTTGTTGGAAGCCGAAGACTCCTAGGGAGTTGGCTCAGGGCAGACCTTGTTTTGTGGGTCGGTTTGCATTTCCGTTAATTCGGTGATTCTTCCGTGAAATTTGGTCCAGCTTATGAGTTTAGTTGGCCTGGTACCTTTGTGGTGTTGCCAACTTGTTGTTGGCATTTGATCTTCGGATATTTCATTTTTCTTTTGATAAGTGCGTTGGCTGCAGACAACGTAGTGTCAAAAGTTAGGACGGAATACCCTATCCCTTTTGGGACTGTCTGGTTAGGGTCGGTGCTTTCTCTTGCAAGACAACCTCTATAGGTCGTCTTGTGGGAAAGCTAGAATGGTGGTCATCCCTGATCACGTAGTGAGCCTTGAGCTAATCCCTGGATGGTTTTGCGCAGTTGATTTGCCATCACTGCGGATGGTTTGACTCCAGGTTGATTCTGGTTGCCTTTTAACTCGGTAGTTGTGCCTTACACAGCTAAAAGGTTTATTTTGTGTGGTGATCTCGGTCTTTTGCCTGGAGTTTTGGTGTCTTAGTGATCTAATGTCGGGAGCCTGGTTGTTGGCTCCGAGGTCTCTGTGCGTGTGTTTGCGTACAAAGTTTTCGTCACGGCTTTCGTGCAAATCTTGGTTTGGATTGCGTGTCCGATCACTTGGAGACAGGTGTTTGGCATCACTGGTGATTTTATCGCTTGTTGCGATTGGCAACCCTGTGCACCAGAGTGATGGACTCGCAAGGATTTTTTTTGTTGGTTTGATTGTGAGTTCGAGCTCAACAAGGTGACGGTGACGAACAAGTACCCTCTACCGCGGATCGACGACCTCTTCGACTAGCTTCAGGGAGCCTCGGTATTCTCGAAGGTTGATTTGCAGTCTGGGTATCATCATCTCAAGATCAAGGCCGAGGACGTTGCGAAGACGGCTTTCCGGACTCGTTACGGGCATTACGAGTTCACGGTGATGCCGTTCGGATTGACTAACGCCCCGGCAGCTTTCATGGATTTGATGAACAGGGTCTTCCGGCAGTTCTTGGATCAGTTTGTCGTGGTTTTCATTGACGACATACTGATCTATTCGAGGAGCGACGTGGAGCATGAGGATCATCTTCGACGAGTCCTCCTGACGCTTCGAGAGCATAAGCTTTACGCGAAGCTCAAGAAGTGTGAGTTCTGGCTTCGGGAAGTCTCCTTCTTGGGTCACATCGTGACGCAGTCTGGTATCGCGGTGGACCCGAAGAAGGTGGACTCAGTGGTGGATTGGCCTGTTCCGACTTCTGTGACGGAGATCAGGAGCTTCCTCGGCTTGGCGGGTTATTACCGGCGATTTGTTGAGGGTTTCTCTAAGATCGCCGCCCCTTTGAGCAAGTTGACGAGGAAGGGCGAGAGGTTTCTGTGGACTCCCGCTTGTCAGAAGAGCTTCCAGGAGCTGAAGGACAGACTGACTCGTGCCTCTATCTTAGCATTGCCGCAGCCTGGTGAGGACTTTGTGGTCTACTGCGATGCGTCTCGGATAGGATTGGGGTGCGTGCTCATGCAGCAGGAGAAGGTCATCGCGTATGCTTCGCGCCAGTTGAAGGACTACGAGAAGAACTATCCGACGCACGATCTCGAGCTAACAACGGTGGTGTTCGCTCTCTAGCTGTGGAGACACTACCTGTACGGAGCACATTGCGAGATGTTCACGGATCATCAGAGTCTGAAGTACCTCTTCACTCAGAAGGAGCTGAACCTCAGACAGAGACGGTGGCTTGAGCTTTTGAAGGATTACGACATCTCTATCCAGTACCATCCGGGCAAGGCAAACGTTGTGGCGGACGCCTTGAGCCGGAAGCAGCCTTCGGCGGAGCTGTCTCTCTTGATCACCGACCAGGAGCGCTTGGTGGAGGAGTTTCATCGACTAGAGTTGGAGATCTACCTTCTGGAGCTACCGCACAGCTGTTGACCTTGGTGGTGCTGCCCACCTTGTCAGATCGGATTTCTAGTGGACAGCTGACGGACCCGCACTTGCAGAAAGTGCGAGTTGAGGCCGAGCAGGGTAAAGATGGAGACTTCGCGATGCACACCGATGGTTCCCTTCGTTTTCAAGGACGGAGGTGTGTGCCCAGTGATCGGGACTTGAGGCGAGAGATCTTGACTGAGGCACATCGGTCGTCGTACACCGTTCATCCTGGAGGGACGAAGATGTACCGCGACCTGAAGCAGAGTTTCTGGTGGCCTGGCATGAAGATGGACGTAGCTCAGCACGTGGCACAGTGTCTGGTTTGTCAGAAAGTGAAGGCTGAGCATCAGCGACCAGTAGGGAAGCTTCAACCGTTACCTGTACCTGTATGGAAGTGGGAGCAGATCACCATGGATTTCGTCACCGGGTTGCCTCGTTCTCAGCGAGGTCATGATGCGATCTGGGTTATTGTGGATCGACTGACGAAAGCAGCTCACTTCCTGCCGGTACACACGACTTGGTCTCGGGATCGACTGGCACAGCTCTACTTGGATGAGATCGTCAGGCTGCATGGAGTGCCGGTGTCGATCGTTTCGTATCGGGATACTCGCTTCGTATCTCAGTTTTGGAGGAGTTTGCAGCAGGCTCTGGGAACGAAGCTCAAGTTTAGCACAGCTTCCACCCTCACAGTGATGGGCAGTCGGAGCGAGTCATTCAGACTCTCGAGGATATGCTCCGAGCATGCGTTTTGGACTATAGAGAGGGATGGTTCAAGTACCTTTCTTTGGTGGAGTTCGCCTACAACAACAGCTTCCAGGCGAGCTTTGGGATGGCACCGTACGAGGCTCTGTATGGACGTCGTTGTCGATCTCCGATTTGTTGGGATGACGTGGGTGAGCGTCGAGTGATCGGGCCTGACCTGTTGGAGGACGCAGAGGCAAGGATTCGCAGTGCGAGGCAGCGGCTGCTGACTGCGCAGAGCCGGCAGAAAAGCTACGCGGACCAGCGACGACGTGACCTAGAGTTTCAGGTCGGTGAGCATGTGCTGCTCAAGGTGTCGCCGTCTCGAGGGATCAAGCGGTTCGGATTGCGGAACAAGCTTAGTCCTTGATTCGTGGGACCGTTCGAGATCCTTGAGCGTGTGGGTCCGGTGGTTTATCGGTTGGCTCTTCCTTCTAGTCTTGCTCGAGTGCACAACGTCTTCCACGTGTCCATGCTTCGGAAGTACATCCCTGACCCTTCTCACGTGATCAGCTCGACGACGGTTCAGTTAAGGGAGGATCTCAGCTACGACGAGGTGCCTTTGAGGATTTTGGCTTGCGAGGCGAAGCAGTTGAGGAACCGGAGCTTTCAGTATATGAAGGTTCAGTGGGCGAATCACGAGGAGCGTGAGGCTACTTGGGAGTTGGAGTCTGTTATGCGTGAGAGGTTCCCGCAGTTGTTTGCGGATGGTGTGTGAGTAAGTTTCGGGGACAAAACTTCTTGTATGGTGGGAGGGATTTAAGAATTCGAATGTTTGAATTTGAATTTGCGTGTTTTCTCTCTCTCTACTAGTATATATGTTTATATGTATATATGTATATATATATATATATGTATATATATATATATGTATATATATATATATGTATATATATATATGTATAAGTGTATTTATACGTATATATATATATGTGTTTTTGGTTTGTGGTTTTGATTGGAGGGAGAGGGGATGGCTTGTGTCACGATTCGGCGACCGTTTCCGGAGATCCAAAATCGTAGGTTAGATGTCTCGGCAGTGCTGATCGCAATGGCGCAATCCGTTCGTGCATGCGACCATCGGATCGTGAGATATCGCGAGATTATCGCCGAGAGGTCGTAATTCGTGTTTTGATCTCTTCGCGAAATGGGTCCTTTTTCATGCACTGTTTTGCGTGAAATCGTGCGTTGAGGGGTGTCCGCACGTTTTACACGTGCTGTGAGGGACTCGGGTTAGAATTCCTCTTTTTCGGGGATTTATTTGCATTTTGTACATTGTGTATATATGTGGTTTTAGTGGAAACCTAACCCCAACCTTATTGTTTTGTGCCTAGCCCCCCTCAGCTGACTCCCCCTCTCATCCTCCTCTTCCTCAGCTTCTCCCCGTGCGCCGCCGCCGCCAGCCTGTCCCTGGCCGGCCGGAGTTCTCTCTCTCTCCCTTTCTTCTTCTTTTTCTTCTTCTTCTCCTTCTCCTTGCCCGAGAGCAACCCCGGGTGGCCAGCACCTTGTGTTTCTCTTCCCCGGGTGGTGACCTGACGCCCAGCAGCTAGCTCCGCCGCCTGCCGCCGCCGCCGCCTCGAGCTAGCTGCTCTCTCTGCGGGCAAGCTCGGGCCGAGGAGGAGCCCTCTTCCTCTCCTTGCGTCGCCGCCGCGTGAGGTTGTCTCCGTCGACCTCTTCCGACCGCCGGCGAGCCCCGGCCCCGTCGTCGTCCCCGCGCACCGCCTAGCCACCGCGCGTGGCTGCTGCTGCTACTGCTGCCGCGGGCAGGCTGCGGGCGGGTGGTTCTGGACCCGTGCCACCGCTGCCTTCCGTCGCCGCCGGTCACTTCTGCCGCCGCCTCGGAGGACCGCCGCCGCCACTGCCTGTCGCCCCCGTGCCGCCGGAGCGCCGCCGCGTCCGATTCGGCCGCACTAGGGCTTGCTCGGGCAGAGGCGGCAGCAGCCCATGGAGCCGCCGCCGCCTGTACAGTCGCGGCCACCCACTTTCCGTCGTCCGACGACCCTGTGCTGCCGGTGCTCGCCTTCCCGGTCGCCGCCGCCGCCGTCCGAGGCCGTACGAGCGAGCCCTTGCCGCGGCTATCCTACCCGAGAGTTGTCGCTCTCCCCGCGCCGCCGCCGCCGCTTCCTGCCACCGGTTGAGGTGAGCTCCCTCTTCTCCACTTGCCCCGCGTCCGACCTGAGCCGCCGCGCGCGCTGCATGTTAGCCGGCTGCCGGCCGGAGCTAGTTGCTCCGGCCGGGCTTGGTCTCTGCTTGTTTGGAGCTGCATGTTGGGTTTTGAGCTTATGGTTGCCTCCCGAACCTCGGGGAGGTGAGCACGATGATTGTGGCGATGCGCTGATCACCGTGCTCACCTCGAATTGCTGTTTTGGCACGCCGCTTTGCAGTTTATCCTTGTTGAGCCCTTTTATCGCATGTTGGTTCTATTTTTGTGGGCCGTTTGAGCCTGCGACTGTCCCTGTCGTAGAGGGGCTGTGAGCACGGCCTCCGTTGCGACGTTCCCTGTCCGCTGGTACTCACAGAGGGTCGCGCGGACGAACGGAGTGCTCTATCGGCCTTCTTTATGCTTGATATTGTGTGTATGTTGCTTGTATTAGGGCTTTTGTGAGTTGTGGCAGCGTTGTGATGCTGCGGGCAGCAAGGGTATGACCCTTGAGGCCCGGTGGACTAGTTGTCCAATCTCTTTGCCCTTCGCGGAGATCCGGTTTGATTTTCGGTGCGTTTTCCGATAAAATAGTCGGCGGAACGCGCGTTTTGGTCGTGCGACTGACTTGCTGATTTCGTGAGCGACTTGGCTTCGTCGTATAGCCTCGTTGGCTGTTCTTCATCGCTATCCCGAAGTTTCGAGGGCAGCAGATGAGTGACGGAGGGTTCCGGTGCCAAATCGGCATTTTTCGGGAACCCGGAAAGCCGTTTCGGATGCGTTGGTGTTCGTAGCATCCCGGCCTTGTGCCCACTGTCCAACCACCTTGTTTGGTGTGGTTGTGGACAGCGGAGCACTCGTGTGGTTTGTTGGTACCCCTTTGGGGCTTGGTTTGAGTTCGGGATCGTCCCGGCGGGTTTTCCGGACAATCCGACGGTTTCGGGTTGTGTGCTGTCGTTTGTTAGTGTCGACTCGGTGGACCTTGACCCTGTTAGTACCTCGTAGGTCCTGTCGACGTTCCCGTGAGCCGTTGGTGTTAGGCTCTCTCATTTCTGCAGGTGGGTACTTCGAGGAATCGGTTCAGTGGACTAGCGGTGATACCTTTCTATCCCTTTCTCTTACATGCTTGATTATTAGTTCACTAGACTCCCGTTTTGTAGTACTTGGGAATTTTCGTGAATTAGGGTTTCTGGACTTGGCAGGATTCGGGCGCCCGGAAGTGAGGTTGTGGACGCCCGAATGTTCCGGACCCCGTTGCACTTTGTGGATGATCCGGTTGTGGCCGACGAGTTGTGGATCTGGGCGCAGGATCCGGACGCCCGGATGGAGGATCCGGTTTGAGTTGTGACGTGGAGAGCCACGTGTCGCGACGCAGGACACGTGTCGATCGCCGGAGACACACCGCCCCACCGCCTGCTGACCGCCGACCGACCGCTTGACCGCACGACGACACCTGTACGGCAGGATTTCCGGACGCCCGGAAGTTGGGAAGTGGGCGCCCAAAAGTGGACTTTTGGCAGCCTATAAATAGGCGAGTCCCTGGTAGTTTTTGGTGCACTTCCACTTCGTATGATCCCTATTTCTAGAGAGAGAAAGTGGGTTTAGGGCCATGTGTTGGCATAGTTTGTAACCCTGCTTGCTCTCTTCTACTCTGCTGATCTGATCTGGTGTCGAGCCGTTATTCTGCTGGAGATAGCAGTTTCCTTGGAGGTTTTGACAGATCGAGGTGCTGCCGGAGTGCGTTATCTGGAGGGTTGGATCTGAGAATACTATTCTTTCCCCACCGTGGTTGGATTAGCTTTTCAGGTGGGTTGATGTTTGCCAGATTCAGTGGACTTCCTCCTACGTATTTTATCTCATGTTAGCATAATATGATATGATGTTGGTTGGATTATGTTAGCATGATTGGATTATGATATGTGGATATTGGATTATGATATTGGGATTATGATAGTATGCCATGCTAAGATTATGTTAGAGATGCCATGTTAGGGTGAGACTGATCTATAGACTGCATGGGCATGTTATGATCTTAGATGTGCTAATGATATGTATATGAGCATGCATTTCCTTGTATCCTTGTTGCATGATTGGACCTACACCTATTCTGTTGATTCCTTGTACCAGTTGTTGTACATGTAGTGTAGGTGATCATGTTGTGGCTCGTGCTATATTGTTGTACCTCCTCTTTGTGGTAGAGTTGAGATTAATTGTGAGCACTGGAGCATTGATTGTGCCAAGGGCACGTGGTTCTTTGTGAGAGCATTGATTGGGTCACACTTGTTGATTATCCTTTGTGGTGCCGAGGGCACAGTGGATTGGGTCTTACTTGTTGACTATCCTTTGAGGTGCCGAGGGCACATGATTCTTTGTTGACCCAGTCGTGTCGATCATATACCTGCGGGTGCTTGGCGGATACTATGGTTGTACTTTGCTCGGTTGGGTCGCTCCCACGAGTACCACTCTAGAGTTGGCATGTTCCGTACAGAGGATTGTACGAGGAACTAGTGACAGATGGTGTTCCTGTCCTAGTTGGGCTCCCTATTGTGTTGAGCAGCTCCCTATTGTGTTGAGCGGGATCAGGCCGCAGGTATGGTATGGTAAGGTATGGTATGGTATGGTATGGTATGGTATTGTGAGGTATTGTATGGCGAGAGCTAGGTACAGATGGGGTTTCTGTACTAGCTGGTTCGCAGGTATTGTATTATGTATGATAGTCCTCATTTGGTATATTCAGTTCATTAGTATTCATACTGACAGTTGAGCTTTGTGCATAGTAGTGGTAGTATATCTCCTACTCTTTTATTGCTCTATTCATATCTCTTGAGATTGAGGACTTAGTGGGCAGACCTCTGAGGCTGGTGGCGATACCCACTGAGGACTACTTGATTGATAGTAGTTCTCACACCCATTGGTGACATCTTTTTGCAGAGTCTTCTTCCCCAGTCGTGCATACTGAGCGCGGAAAGGAGACCGTCGGGTAGAGCTATTCCCCGGATATTTGGCTAGAGGTATACCCATTTTGGATAGATGGTTGAGTCTGTACATACTGTGTGATGTTGATATCAGTCTGTATATGATAGTTTTATATGAGAGTTATGGATGATGTATGTACAGTGATCTTTTGATATATTTATATAGCAGCTCTGTTGATACCTTTAGCTCTGTGTGTTTGATTGTGGATGTTGTATCGCTTCGTATACACGGTAGAGATACTGTGTATGCGGCGGATCTGGTCATGCGCCTGGGAAGAGGTAACCCGGGGCGTGACAGATTAAGTTGGTATCAGAGCTTAGGAATAGGTCATGAGGGCCTAGGAAACCTAAGATAAACAGACCTAAGAATGACGAGAGAGACGTGATTGATCGCGAAAGTCAAAGATTGGGTTTTGAATCCTTCCTTGTGTAGGAAGAGTGATTGAGGGATTATGCCTTTTCTTATCAGATGAATTATGTTGGCTGCAGACGACATAATAATCTGAGAAGAAAAGAAGTGTCCTTCTAGACTTTCGCTAGATTGGGTCGTGAGTTGATTGTGGTCCTAATCGGGTATTCTGTTGCAGGACTATTACTATGCCTCCTCGACGACCATCGACGCGAGCGCATCCGACGCCTTCGGATATGCCTGAGCAGACGGGACCTAGTGAACGGCCCGCTCTGCAGGAGCAGCTAGCAGACATAGCTGCAGTTGGAAGGCAGCAGAGTGCCTTGTTGCAGAAAATGTGTGATGCTTTCTCTACGCCTCGAACTATGGAACCTCAGGCGACGACGACTCCAACTACATCTCAACCTGGAGAAGGAAGTACTCAGCCTAGTCAAGTGCTTTCTGAAGAGGAGCAGGAGCGGATGGCGGATAGATTGGCTCGCTTCTGTAGGTTTGATCCACCGCGATTCAATGGAAGTAGCATAGAACCGTGGGTGGTAGAAGCCTGGATATGTGAGATGGAGAAATTGTTCGAGGATCTTTTTGTGCCAGCACGGGAGCAGGTGCATATGGCAGTGCATTGTTTATCTGGTGATGCACATGTCTGGTGGAGGAGGACCCGTGATCATAGGTCCTTGAATCCTCTACAGATGACTTGGAGTGAGTTTCGGGGGATTATGTATGGGGCGTATTTTCCCAGTAGCGTGAAAATGAAGATAGAGGAAGACTTGAAGAACCTGAAGCAAGGGAATCGCTCGGTGTAGGAGTATGCTAGGGAATTTACTAGGTTGCTTAACTGTGTTCCCTCAGCGGCGAGAGATGAGATACAGAAGGTTTATCTGTATGAGAAGGGTTTGAGACCCGAGATCTTTCCATTTGTCCACTCACAGAGACTTCAGACTTTGGATGCTACTATTGAGCAGTCTCTGTGGGTAGAGCGAGGGGCATTTGTGACGAGAGGGCAGCATGTGGACCCAGCTCAGGGTCAGGAGAGGAAGCGCCCGGCGCCTGATGATGGAGGACAATCAAGTAGCAGACGGCCACCTAAACCTCCTCAGCAATCGCGTTTCCAGAGACGTGGATCTTTTAGTCGCTAGCAGTCTGGAGGATTTCGCCAGCAGTCTGGAGGATATCGCCAGCAGCGACAGCAGCAGCAGCAGCCGAGGGGACCTCCCCGATGTGTGATTTGTGGAGGACCTCATTTTGCTTATCTTTGTGATCGACCAGAGGGCCGATGTTTCGAATGTGGACAGCGGGGACACATCAGGAGGGCTTGTCCCAGACTTGTAGCAACTCCTTCTATGGCATCCGTACCTTTTACTCCACCGCAGTATTCTGGAGCTTCCCCGGTATTTTCTCAGGAGCGATCTTCTATGCCACGACAGCAGGATCGACGCCAGCCACCGGCGAGCGGGCGAGTTTATGCCGCTCAGATTGAGGATCCTACGATAGCTAATCGAGTGGTGGCAGGTATAGTTTTGATTTGTGGCATTAGATCGCGTACTTTATTCGATACTGGTGCATCGCATTCCTTTGTTAGTAGGACATTTGCATTGCATCATGGTCTAGAGATAGGATTGTTACCCCAGGCACAGGAGGTGCGGGTACCTGACCATAATTTACAGGTGATTGAGGGTTGTTTAGGATGTCCTGTGCAAGTAGGACCCTGGATCATGTCTGTTGACTTATTAGTATTGAGACAGTTGCAGGATTTTGATGTAATCCTAGGCATGGATTGGTTATCTCGATACTTTGCTACGATTGATTGTGGATCTAAGACGGTAATCTTTCGTGAGCCTGGACATGAGGAGTATGTTTATGAAGGTTGTAAGAGTTCACTGTTCGCAGTGACGATTTCTTCTGCTAAGGCCAGACAGATGTTAAATAGTGGATGTATGGCCTACTTAGCAACGGTGATTGAGGTGCCCACTGTTGTACCAGGACTCGAGGATATTTCGATTGTCCGTGAGTTTCCGGATGTTTTTCCTTCTGAGTTATCCTCGATGCCTCCTGATAGGGAGATTGAATTCGTGATTGATGTGGTACCAGGAACCGCGCCAATCTCGAAGACACCTTATAGAATGGCACCAGCAGAATTGAGAGAGTTGAAGGCGCAACTGCAGGATCTTATGGATAAAGGGTTTATCAGACCAAGTGTGTCGCCCTGGGGAGCGCCTGTGTTGTTTGTAAAGAAGAAAGATGGTTCACTTAGGTTGTGTGTGGATTATCGAGAATTGAACAAAGTAACCATCAAGAATAGATACCCCCTCCCACGTATCGATGATCTGTTCGATCAATTGCAGGGAGCGTGTGTCTTTTCTAAGATTGATCTTCAGTCCGGTTACCACCAGTTGAAGGTGAAGGCCGAGGATATTTCTAAGACTGCTTTTAGAACTCGGTATGGGCATTATGAGTTCACAGTCATGCCGTTTGGGTTGACTAATGCCCCTGCTGCATTTATGGATATGATGAACCGAGTCTTTAAGTCCTTCTTGGACAAGTTCGTGGTAGTCTTTATTGATGACATCTTGATTTACTCCCGTGATGATGCGGAGCATGAGGAGCATCTGAGATTAGTGCTACAACTCTTGCGAGAGAAGAAGTTGTATGCAAAGCTGAAGAAGTGTGAGTTTTGGTTGAGAGAGGTTGCCTTTTTAGGCCATGTGATTTCAGCTTCGGGAGTAGCTGTTGATCCCAAGAAGATTGAGGCAATTCGTGATTGGCCTAGACCGACGACCATTTCTGAGGTGCGAAGTTTTCTTGGTTTGGCCGGATATTATCGACGATTCGTGGAGAGTTTTGCGAAACTCTCTACGCCACTTACTCGGTTAACCAGGAAAGGAGTTAAGTATGTTTGGAGTGATGAGTGTCAAGAATGCTTTGATGAGCTTAAGCAGAGATTGATGACAGCCCCTATTCTTGCACTACCTGTGATGGGCGAAGGATTTGTCATCTATAGTGATGCTTCGCATAGTGGCTTAGGTTGCGTGTTGATGCAACATGGCAAAGTGATTGCATATGCTTCAAGACAACTAAAGGAATATGAGAAGAACTACCCCACTCATGATTTGGAGTTGGCGGCGGTAGTCTTTGCTCTGAAGCTATGGCGTCACTATCTTTATGGTGAGCATTGTGAAGTGTATACAGATCATAAGAGTCTTAAGTATCTGTTTACACAGAAAGAGTTGAATCTACGGCAACGGAGATGGTTAGAATTATTGAAGGATTATGACATTTCTATATTATACCATCCCGGTAAGGCGAACGTTGTTGCCGATGCTTTGAGTAGGAAGGCTGTGGCAACTTTGAGTTTGTGTATTACTCAACAGCCTGTCCTAGTGGAGGAGATGCGGAGGTTGTCCCTTGAAGTGGTTACTTCTGGGATGACGGCGAGACTGATGACTCTGATTTTGCAACCCACTCTGTTAGACAGGATTCGAGAGAAACAGAGTGTGGATCCTTACTTGGTGAAAGTTCGAGATCAACTGAGGAGTGGAGATCTCGAAGGGTTTTCTTGTGATGATGCTGAGACTCTTCGCTATAGAGGACGATTGTGTGTACCTGCAGATCAAGAGATTCGAGAGGAGATACTAAAGGAAGCACATTATTCTCCTTATTCTGTACATCCTGGAGGGACAAAAATGTACCAGGATCTGAAGACTCACTTCTGGTGGAATGGTATGAAGCGGGATATTGGTAGAGCTGTAGCTCAATGTTTGACATGTCAGCAAGTTAAGGCTGAACATCGTGTACCAGCTGGTAAGCTACAGAGTCTTCCAATACCTGAGTGGAAGTGGGATCATATCACGATGGATTTCATCGTAGGATTGCCGAGGACTTCGAGCGGCTGTGATTCTATTTGGGTGATTGTTGATAGGCTGACGAAGTCTGCTCATTTTCTGCCTATGCAGATTACTTGGTCACGTGAGCGACTTGCGCAGCTGTATATGGATGAGATATTGAGATTGCATGGAGTGCCAATCTCAATAGTATCTGATAGAGACCCAAAGTTTGTTTCTCATTTCTGGAAGAGTTTACAAACAGCTTTGGGGACTCAGCTTCGGTTTAGCACTGCATTGCATCCCCAGACTGATGGTCAGTCCGAGCGCACTATACAGACACTCGAGGATATGTTGAGAGCTTGTGTCTTGGATTTTGGTGGAGGTTGGGATCGACATCTGAGATTGGTAGAGTTTGCGTACAACAATAGCTATCAAGCGAGCATTAAGATGGCTCCGTTTGAAGCATTGTATGGACGCAAATGTCGATCACCTCTGTATTGGGATGATGTTGGTGAAAGGAAGACGTTGGGACCAGACCTTTTGCTTGAAGCCGAAGAGAAAGTTAAGTTGATACGACGGCATATTGAGACGGCTCAGAGTAGGCAAAAGAGTTATTCTGATACTCGGAGGCGAGAGCTAGAGTTTCATGTTGGTGATCATGTTTTCTTGAAGGTCTCACCATCAAAGGGCATACGGAGATTTGGGATTCGCGGAAAGCTTAGTCCGCGATTTATTGGTCCTTTTGAGATCTTAGAGAGAGTTGGACCCGTGGCTTATCGGTTAGCCCTTCCGCCTCGACTTGCAGGAGTGCACGATGTCTTTCATGTATCTGTTCTGAGGAGATACATGCATGATCCTTCCCATGTGATAGATTTTTCTCCATTGGAGCTTACTGAGGATTTGCAGTACGAGGAGCGACCGATACGAATTCTTGCTCGTGAGACGAGGGAATTGCGTAATCGGGTCATACCTTATGTTAAGGTACAGTGGGATTTTCATGATGATAGAGAGGCGACATGGGAGTTGGAGACGGTTATGCAGAGATCTTATCCCCACCTGTTTACATCTTGAGGTGAGTGCTTTAGTTTCGAGGACGAAACTATTTTAAGGAGGGGAGAATGTAGTACTTGGGAATTTTTGAGAATTAGGGTTTCTGGACTTGGCAGGATTCGGGCGCCCGGAAGTGAGGTTGTGGACGCCCGAATGTTCCGGACCCCGTTGCACTTTGTGGATGATCCGGTTGTGGCCGACGAGTTGTGGATCTGGGCGCAGGGTCCGGACGCCCGGATGGAGGATCCGGTTTGAGTTGTGACGTGGAGAGCCACGTGTCGCGACGCAGGACACGTGTCGATCGCCGGAGACACACCGCCCCACCGCCTGCTGACCGCCGACCGACCGCTTGACCGCACGACGACACCTGTACGGCAGGATTTTCGGACGCCCGGAAGTTGGAAAGTGGGCGCCCGAAAGTGGACTTTTGGCAGCCTATAAATAGGCGAGTCCCTGATGGTTTTTGGTGCACTTCCACTTCGTATGATCCCTATTTCTAGAGAGAGAAAGTGGGTTTAGGGCCATGTGTTGGCATAGTTTGTAACCCTTCTTGCTCTCTTCTACTCTGCTGATTTGATCTGGTGTCGAGCCGTTATTCTGCTGGAGATAGCAGTTTCCTTGGAGGTTTTGACAGATCGGGGTGCTGCCGGAGTGCGTTATCTGGAGGGTTGGATCTGAGGATACTATTCTTTCCCCACCGTGGTTGGATTAGCTTTTCAGGTGGGTTGATGTTTGCCAGATTCAGTGGACTTCCTCCTACGTATTTTATCTCATGTTAGCATAATATGATATGATGTTGTTTGGATTATGTTAGCATGATTGGATTATGATATGTGGATATTGGATTATGATATTGGGATTATGATAGTATGCCATGCTAAGATTATGTTAGAGATGCCATGTTAGGGTGAGACTGATCTATAGACTGCATGGGCATGTTATGATCTTAGATGTGCTAATGATATGTATATGAGCATGCATTTCCTTGTATCCTTGTTGCATGATTGGACCTACACCTATTCTGTTGATTCCTTGTACCAGTTGTTGTACATGTAGTGTAGGTGATCATGTTGTGGCTCGTGCTATGTTGTTGTACCTCCTCTTTGTGGTAGAGTTGAGATTGATTGTGAGCACTGGAGCATTGATTGTGCCAAGGGCACGTGGTTCTTTGTGAGAGCATTGATTGGGTCACACTTGTTGATTATCCTTTGTGGTGCCGAGGGCACAGTGGATTGGGTCTTACTTGTTGACTATCCTTTGAGGTGCCGAGGGCACATGATTCTTTGTTGACCCAGTCGTGTCGATCATATACCTGCGGGTGCTTGGCGGATACTATGGTTGTACTTTGCTCGGTTGGGTCGCTCCCACGAGTACCACTCTAGAGTTGGCATGTTCCGTACATAGGATTGTACGAGGAACTAGTGACAGATGGTGTTCCTGTCCTAGTTGGGCTCCCTATTGTGTTGAGCAGCTCCCTATTGTGTTGAGCGGGATCAGGCCGCAGGTATGGTATGGTATGGTAAGGTATGGTATGGTATGGTATGGTATTGTGAGGTATTGTATGGCGAGAGCTAGGTACAGATGGGGTTCCTGTACTAGCTGGTTCGCAGGTATTGTATTATGTATGATAGTCCTCATTTGGTATATTCAGTTCATTGGTATTCATACTGACAGTTGAGCTTTGTGCATAGTAGTGGTAGTATATCTCCTACTCTTTTATTGCTCTATTCATATCTCTTGAGATTGAGGACTTAGTGGGCAGACCGCTGAGGCTGGTGGCGGTACCCACTGAGGACTACTTGATTGATAGTAGTTCTCACACCCATTGGTGACATCTTTTTGCAGAGTCTTCTTCCCCAGTCGTGCATACTGAGCGCGGAAAGGAGACCGTCGGGTAGAGCTATTCCCCGGATATTTGGCTAGAGGTATACCCATTTTGGATAGATGGTTGAGTCTGTACATACTGTGTGATGTTGATATCAGTCTGTATATGATAGTTTTATATGAGAGTTATGTATGATGTATGTACAGTGATCTTTTGATATATTTATATAGCAGCTCTGTTGATACCTTTAGCTCTGTGTGTTTGATTGTGGATGTTGTATCGCTTCGTATACACGGTAGAGATACTGTGTATGCGGCGGATCTGGTCATGCGCCTGGGAAGAGGTAACCCGGGGCGTGACACGTTTTCTCTCTACTTATGTGAGCTTGCCATTAGTAGAGTAGTGTGGATGTTGCATCTTACTAATATGCTTTGAGAGCCGATTGGGTGATGGATGTGATGCACGACCACGGGTGATGGATGCATAGCACGACCTAAAGGGGTGATGGATGCTGGACACGACCCATGAGGCACGGTGCAGGCTGGGCCCATACACCTTATGGGTCCCTGTGAGATTGGGTAAATAGTTACATTCGTATAACATAAATCGAATTGATGCATGGTGTATCTTGCATGATTATTGATGTGACCTGGTTGGTCAGTGGTGATCGCCTGTTGTTCCGAGCGATCCTTGGACTTGGTCCCGTTGCTATTCTCGGCTAGTTGCCGTTCTGTGATTTGAGCATATTGTATTGATCATCACAGCTCTTCTAGCACTTCACGTACGCCAGCGGTCCGATCCACCGCTTAGGGTGTTCTTTTCCGAAAAAGGGTTGTGTGTTTCCAACCCGTGAGCCTCTCGACATGTGCATCTGCGGAGTTTATGTGCCTGTGAGTGAGCAGTTGTGACAGTGCCAAGGATCCATCCCTGTGGCCTGGTGGTGATTGGGTTTCATTATCTATCTATAGTTGATGCATATACTATTTGCTTACAGTAGTGTAGTCGTTCATGTATGGTTCATTCTCATGCTTACTTATGCTACTGTTTTACCTATCTATCTATCTGTTGACCCTCGCGCCGGTGTGTACACATCGCCTTCGTCGGCTTGCGGTACCCACTGGGAGGGGAGACATGTTTATCATGTTCTCACCCCCCGCCATCATTATTTTTTTCAGGTGAGCCGGGTGGTGGGAGTCGGGACGTTGTGAGACGCGACTAGATAGCTGCATTAGAGGTCCCGACCTGTGTTACCATCGTTTTGGTTGCTACCTTGACACTCTCCCTTTACCTAGTAGACTTATGGATATGGTTCAGTATTTTGTGTTGATTGCTTGCGTAGATATTGTGGATGACTATGCTTAGTATATCGTTCTTATGGTTTAGTTATTGCTGAGTTATGTGATCTTCTGTGAATCGTGGATTTCTTACCCTTCGTGGTAGCGGTTTTCAAGTAAAGGTTTTCGTGTGGGAAACAGTTTTCAAACAGCTTTTAATCGATCGGTTTTTGGATTTCAAAAGAGAGTTCTCGTGTGGAGAACGATTTTCAAATGATCTTTAAATGGTTGAGATTATGATTTCAAATAAAGCTTCTGGGTAAGAAGCATTTTTATAGAATGATCTGTTGTTTGTGCATCGCATCATCCTTCACCTAAGGACTTGTTTAGATACATGCAATTTTCAAGGACGGTTAGCTGTATTCTTTGGTCATTGTGATTGTTGTTTGTGTGATGAATGAATGGTGGTTGTGATCCTGTTTGTATCGTGTGTATGCCGTGCAAATACAGGGGAGACTCTGTCCGTGTAGACAGTGGGACCTGTATTTGTGGCGGGTCTGTACGTGGCGTGGGCTAGGCTTTCAAAAAAAAATAGCACGTATTTCCGCTTCTAAGACTAGCCCGGGGCGTGACAGGTGATCCATCATGAGGAAGACTAGGGCCGTTCCAGATTAGAAAAATATAAAGTTAGATGTTACGTTAGTTTTTCATATACATTATAAAAAATAAATTAGCTTATAAGTTACTCTTGCTAGCTTGTGGATGTATAAATTATTAAGGAAACTAAACAACCATAGAACCTAATATCTTTCGTAACTAGTACCCAAATTTTAATAATTTTTAAAAAATTATATGAAAAAGCTATTTTCTTTTCTAAGGAAAGAGTTAATAATTTGGCATCTATAGAAGGGTGATTATTTGAAGGTGTTATTGCTTAAAAATATGTCCTATTTTGAACTATTAGAACAAAAATAAATAAAATTAATGTTTATATAAAAGTTATTATATTTTATAAGATCATCTATTCAAGACTTGACGTTAAAGCAAAATAGGATTCTTTACCTTGTGTTCATACTTAGATAGAATTCTTTACCTTGTGTTTATACTTAGAGTACCAATTATGATTTTTTAGCTTATTTTTAGTCTATTTAGAACTATGACAAAATAGTAGTAAGATTTATGAAACTTTTATCCAATTGGAATAAATATTTAGAACTATGACAAAATAGTAGTAAGATTTATGAAACTTTTATCCAATTGGAATGAAGATGCAAACTAAAGTGCATGGAGACTTTTTGTAATTTAAGTAAGCTTTAAAAATAAAATAATGTTATGTTTTTTTAAGCACAAAGTAATAAGATGCAAATGCGATAAAATATAATGAAGCTTTCTAAAGTTTATCTTAAAGTTTTTTTTTTAGTTTTTTTTTCATTCTTTTATTATTTTTATGTTAATTTTTAATCACAATTATATTTTAAATTTCTTCCACATATTATATGCTCTTTCAGTTTGATATAATATTAGCATATCCAAAACTAAATTTTAATTAGTTTCAACAAAGTTCACCATTTTTAATAATTAGTTCTTTTTTAGCACATGCCTTTTTAGTATTGATTTTAATTAACAAATAAAAACTCAACGATAAGTATAAGAACATCCTTTCAGACGGTTAGGCCATGTTAGAAAAAACCACAACCTAAAAGATCCCTATTCAATAATTAAATACCAATTGAATAATATTGAAATTTTTTTAAAATATAGCTTATCATACCAAAACATTATTGGTGTCTACTAAAAAAAAAAAAAAATTAAGTCATAAATATAGAAAAGAACTAACAAACAACCATAGAACCCAAAATATTTCATAACTAACGCCAAATTTTGATTGATTTTTAAGAAATATGCAAAACTAGCTAGAAAAATCCTGGATATTATAGAGAGAAATTAACAAAAATATAGAGAACAAAGGAAATGAAATAAAGGAAAATGTCACAGCATATCGACACCGGAGAAGGTAGAGTAGAATGAGCTTTGCTAGTTAATTACAAGATGAAGAATCGGGAAGTCGGAGATATTTCGAGATGGCGTGGTTGAGTGGTTGCAAAGCATAAAGAGAGGTGGACGGCGATATTGACGGCGATGGCAAGTGGGCACTCGGCAAGGTCAACGATGACAATGTGTTTAGAAGTGACGAGCACTCGGCAAGGTGGAAGGCGACGATTAGAGTTGGAGCGGCAAACTATCAGCAAAGTAGACGGTAATAGTAAGGCTAACCAGTGGAGTGTTGCTTCTTTAATTTATTACTTTGTAAAGATGGAGAAGGTGAACAGTTAAGGTAAGAGCTTTGCTAGGTGTTGCGTATGTGAGAAGGAAGAAATTAAAACGCGGAAAAGATATTTTAGATAGGTATACTGAGGAAATTACTAATTTGAAAATATTAATCTAAAGAATTGGATTAATATTAACAATTATTATGATATATTGGTAAATTATTGCAATATTTTTTTAAAAAATTGCTAATTCTTACATTTAGCAAATTATGGCCCAAATGTTGCTAAAAATATATATTTAGTAATATTTAAATTATATTGCTAAAAATAATTTTTAGTGTCATTTATATACATACCTCAATAATATGCCACCAAACTATAAAATTATTGTAGTGTGCATGAGCATCCTTGTGTGAGCCACGCCTTTCTTGAGATAAGTAACTATCATGGTACAAGAGATTTTCATATTTTATCAATATTATTGATTATAGTCTATTAACCTATTATGAACTATGAGACTAGAATGACATTTTCTAGAGACAACTTAAAGAACTTGACACGTGTATCTAATTATTGGACATAGTGTCATCTAATATAGGTTGAAAACAAAGATTGATTGAGTCACTACTTAGACAATGGTGTCATGAACCTAGGATGATTGATAACATAGATTGTAAGTCAATTTTTGAACAACAAAAAGGTTATTTAGTTGTGACCCTTGAACATATGCATATGATCGCTACTCGTAGAGGCCATAGCTTGTTGAGCTTCACTTGTTGGGGGTCGCTTCCCCGCTAGCCAAGTCCCTTTGGAGGTGTTGACCATATAAGATAAGTACGATAACTTCGTCACCGTCAAGCCAAGAGCCATAGCAGAAGCTTATGCTAGAGACGCGACCAGATCCGCCACAGACACCAAAGCCGCAACTACTGCTTGTATGGCGTTGATATAGAGCATTTATCAAGAGAATACATGACATCCTATGATTGCTATTAACTTTCTCCAATTCTAGCATCAAGCGACAAGTTTGAGACATTTGTAGCATAAACCAAACCTTCTACTGTATAATTACAAACTTGCCATTCACATATGTTTGTCATGTACAATCCCTAAAATATCGCTATTACATTAGTCACCCCAAAATGTATAAAATGTAGAGCTCGGTCCTCGTACTATCTACTCGTGCCCCCGTCGAGTGCCTTGCTCATCTAAGATCGCATCACTTGGAAAAACGTAGGGTGAGAAACTTTGAACAAATTTTCCAGTGGCAACAGCAGGCCGCAAAGGATGAGCTATACCCACTGGTTCACTCGAAAATATAAATAGATAGATACTGAAAGTGAATAAAAAAGTACAACAAAAATCAACTGCACTATAATATTACGGTAGCCATAAGTGAGGAAAGTTTATCATAATGCTACAATGATAATAACCAGGTATACTCATGCATCAATGCCTCTGAGTACTCAAGCCATTCAATAGTACCCAATCTAACTATCGGTCGATCATAGGGATTCGATTTAATCTTGCTGATGAAGCACTACCGGGAACTAATTGTTGCGGTTATTTTGTTGCGTGCAAGGCTAGACTGGCCACCATGCCTCCTTGTCATGCAAGCGATTGCCATGGTCACTGCATGACAACTACCCACTTTAAAGGGGACTTTGTCTCAGTATCACTGAGCTACAGGCTATAGTTATAAGCAAATGCTCAAGGGTCAGTAGCAGGTCTAACACGTATACCAAATCTCGACGACCCTACATGGCAATGTGTAAATCACATGAGGGTAAGTGTCAATACCCCCACAAGGCAATGTCAGGTCACGATGCCCATACAAGGCGATTTCTGCTACTACCAATGCATGTCCTCACAAGGAAATTCCAACTGGCATGCCCCTATTGTCAATTACTCTTGCCCCTATTGGGTGATTTTAAATCTTGAGTTCTCAATGATGTTTGATCCTGTAAGGCTAAATTTAAATCTTCCATGTCAAGTGCCTCTACGAGGCCATCAAGTATAAACATAAAGATGATGAACTGTGGATATCACTACGTATAGTGTCAATGCTAGGCATGCTAGTTAACAATTGAAATGCAACATCTATCTAATCCTCACACAAGCAAGCATATGTCAAGGGCACCACAGTCATATTAAGAGTGAATAAAAGAAAAGAGTAGAAATGGGCGAACCAAATAGTGGAGCAGTACCATTCCGGACTGAGTACCCACCTTGAACCACAAACTCGACATCTACCATGCAACGTCGACTCCTTGACCTTCATTTGGTCCTAAGGAGAAATACAAAAAGATCACAAACTCCTCTAGGATTCCAAAACTCAACATACTACAAGACATATCCAACCATGAGGCTTCAAGGCCTCAAAGCTTGAATCCTAGCTTAAATACTCAAAAATACATATTTTACTATACATAGGGCTTAGGGTTTGCTCATATAACCAAAACTATCACCAATTTCATGGATTTTCTATCCATCCACAAGAAAAGCCTGAATTTTGTAATATGATGCCAACATCAAGTCTTCAATATAAAAGAACCACAAATCAACTCCAAAAGCCTCAAAACATGAAATCAACGACGACTAACCCAAGGATTTAAGAGTTCAAGAGCAATTTATCTTGATTCACAAGCTTTTTCCTTTCCACCAAGAAAAGCTCGCCTGGGCTGAGGTCATTGTTTCCTTCTATCGAAGCTCCAATTCCCACCTACACATCCCGAGGAGCGAGAATCCAGCCTTCGTTACCTTCGAAGTTAGAAGGAAAATAGATCAATGGTGAAAAGGGTAAGAAAAGGTTGGAGAGGGAGAAGAGAGCAAAAGAGTGAGGGGAGAGTGGGATTAGGGCTTCTTCTGTCATGAGAGGGTCCCTTATATAAAGAAGGGTTGTAATAATTACAACTTAACCCAAGAGTTGTAATATTTTATATAAATATCCTTCTCCTATACATAGTCCCCCGCAGTGGAGAGTCTGGACTTCCCCCAAGAAGTCTGGATCCCGAAGATTCTCCAGACCATTTTGCAGCCAAGCTCCGGACTTCTCTTCCAAAGTTTGGACTTCTACATCTGAAGGTCCAGACATCCCATCCAAGGTCTAAATCCCGAATGTTATCTTGCGAAAACACTGCTCAGGGTCCGGACTTCCTCTGCAAGGTCTGAATTATGAAGTTTCAGAAACTTCAAGGTCCGGACTTCCCTATTAAGGTTAAAACTCTTAAGTCAGTTTTCAGAAACTTGTTCTAAAAACTTCGTTTTCGTTCCATTTTCATCCAAAGTTGGCCTCTGGCTATTTTTTAGCCATCCAAACACATCCAAATCGTGTTTGTACATGTTTTATCAGTACTTTATCCTATTTGGTAAAGTTTAGTATCCGAAACTGAAGTTCAGTATATTACAACCACCTATTGATTGGCCCCCGGTGTGTGCGACGATTTTGCCACCCATTGGCATGTATGCCAAGGTGAGTGCAACGATTTCATCGCCAATGCCTAAGTACAAGATGAGACAAACTTTGAGTTCGATTCTTGTGGATTGGGTAAAGAGAATAGTAAGTATATTTATAAATTGAATTACAAAAAAATTATTATTCTACTTGTTGAGGCATGATAGTATTTGCTTCCTTGTCTGCATATATGTGACGACCCAACCCACTAGCAATAATAACTCGTTGGGCCCAATCAACAATCCAAAATGCTTAAGCCCAGTTATTGCTACTAGTGGCCCAAGTTTCTTATAAACCAAATGACAACCCCATTCCCATCCGATGTGGGACTATTGGGTGTCACAGACTCTCCCCCTTTAGGCCCTGATGCCATCGTCAGTCCTAAACACACACAGCCCAAGATCACCAGGCGATGTGAGATTCGTCTCGCTAGCCTAAACCGACTCTGTGGTGAGCCGCGCTCCACCCACAATAGTCAACATGAGAGCCTCGCTCTCTCCGCTGTACAACTTGGCTCAGCCGAGACTCATCTCACACTTCCGGCTGGTGAACCGGCTCTGATACCAAATGTGACGACCCAGCCCACTAGCAATAATAACTCGTTGGGCCCAATCAACAACCCAAAATGCTTAAGCCGAGTTATTGCTACTGGTGGCCCAAGTCTCTTATAAACCCAATGACAATCCCATTTTCATCCGATGTGGGACTATTGGGGTGTCACAATATAGTTGTTGTATATATATGTTTATCTTTAGTTATATGCTTATCTTTCATTTATTATGTCTCCTTTAGACCTGATAGGTCGAGCTTTCCCTTTGCGTGGCCGAACCCATAAGGAACTATGTTTATAGTTCTCACTCCCATTTCACAGTTCCATCTGTCGTCGTATGACGCCCCAACTTCCCAGGGGGTCACCCATCCTAGGACTGCTCCCGTCCTAGCACGCTTAACTCTCTTAACCTCTTGGGTCTTGCCACCGCCCAAAATGCTTAAGCCGGATTAAGAGTTTAGCCCTATTATATCTCATATATAGGACTACCTGGGGTCTCACAATCTCCCCCCCCCCCTTTAAGCCCTAACGTCCTCGTCGGGCTCAGACTCACAAGTACCAGGCGATGTGAGACTCATCTCGCTAGCCTAAACTGACTTTGTGGTGAGCCGCGCTCCACCGACAACAGTCAACAGCATGAGAGCCTCGCTCTCCCCGCTGTATAATCCTGGCTCAGCCGAGACTCATCTCACACTTCCGGCTGGTAATTGGCTCTGATACCAATTGTGACGCCCCAACTTCCTAGGGGGTCACCCATCCTAGGACTACTCCCGTCCTAGCACGCTTAACTCTCTTAACCTCTTGGGCCTTGCCACCGCCCAAAATGCTTAAGCTGGATTAAGAATTTAGCCCTATTATATCTCATATATAGGACTACCTGGGGTCTCACACGTCGGCATGTTGAATCGAGGCAAGGACTTGGTGCATTAGATAAAGAGTCCACCTATATTTTGGAGTAGCCAAGTCATTCACCCGAGTTAATATTGTAGTTTCTTTTGGAAATGAAAGATGTAAAATTATAACTTGTATTTTGGAAATCATGTAAACCCTTTACTTTGGAGGGAAAAAAAAAGGAATAATATACACATGAAGTGTGTGTTGGATTAAAGGGCCCAGCATCCTACCCTGTATTGGGAGGCCAATTTTTTTCGAATCACGTTCGAAATGGTAGGAGTTGCATTGGGCCGACTTATATTCGAAGTGGCATGAGGTTGGTTGGGCCGAGTCACAATCGAGATCCGTTGGTACTGTATTTGTACGCTTTAAGTGAATCGATTGCATCTTTCTAACAGCTCGAGCTTTTGGGATTAATAGTTAGCGCCAATGATCCTACAAGTGATATCAGAGCCAGAGGTCATGAGTTTGATTTTCGCATGCTGCAAATTTGTGCAGGTGCTAAGAGGGGGAGATTGTTGGCTTGATTGGGCAAGCATCCTGCCCTGTGGCGGGAGGCCAGGTTGGGTCGAGTCACGTTCGAAATAGCAGGAGGTCGGGTTGGGCCGAGTTATGTTCGAAGTGGCGTGAGGCTGGTTGGGCCGAGTCACAATTGAGACCCACGGGCGCTATGTTGTACTCTTTAGGTGAATTGGTTGCATCTTTTTAATAGCTCAAGCTTTGGGATTAATGGTTAATGCCAACGATCTGAAATGATGTAATAGTTAGTTTAAATTTATACTTATATGATGCTTACCATATAAAAATCATTTATGTATTATTTCTGGGTGGAATGTAATGTACAGATTTTGTGTACACTTCGTGTGGGTAGGAAAAACTTTGCTCGTTCGGCGGATTTGTGCATGCGCCCGGAGGCTTCCGCTGTGAGCCTGAAGCATGGCATCTATTCATTTTAGAATAAATTTTTTTTGGCTGGACACTACAGCACAAATCATTTTTGGTGATACTTTTTTAGTGGCTCTCATTGAAAAAGCCAGTAAAAACTAATTATTAGTGGCACTTTTAAATAACTGGCCTTAATAAAATTTATATTTGGACCTATTTTATTTTTTTTAAGAAGTTGTAAGGTCACCTCAGAATTCCACCAAAGAACCGCCGAGTACTGGGTGGGCGGAAATTTTTTGCCACTATCTCTTTACTTCGCGCGCAAGAAAAAAAAAAGCCCTAGGTGCCGATCTTCGAAAAACCCTCTTCATCCCATCTTCGAAAAACCCGCTTTACCCAAACTCTCTTCGTCCTATCTTGGGAAAACCCTTGCGCCCATGCCGATCTTCGTTGCCGATGATCTTCGCCTACACCGAAGATAAAGCACACAAAGAAAACAACCAGCCGGCAGGAGACCTTCTTGAAGTTGCTGCTCAAGAAGGCCTAAAAGTCCCTTTCCATGCTATGTGATGCCGAGGTCGCCATCATCGTCTTCTCCCTTTGCGGAAATCTATACAGGTTTTGCAACTCTGATTTTCTCTCTTTCTTTTTACTTCTTCTATTTTGTGCATCTTTTTGGATTTAATCGAAGGAGTATAAAACCTAGGTTCCATCGTTCCTCCACACAATATTCCATATGCAGCTTCTCATCCTTCAATGTCACCTATGTTTAAATATCAATGCTAATAACTTATGCTGTTGGATATGAAATGTTAAATAAACTAATTTATAGTTAGTTCAAGTATTCGAAAGTTCTGCATTCATCAGTGCCTTTTCACTCTGCTTAATATTTTGGGACTGAAACAGAGACACTTCAAACAGTACTTTTTTTTATCATAAAAAGTGAATTATTCTAAAAGCATTAATTTTTTAGGCTAATCTACCCCATATAGCAGAACAAAACAAGCCTTTATTTAATTTTCTTAATTTTAGTTTATAACTTATTTCATTCAATTAAAATTCACATTTCAGCATTCTAAGTATCTTCAACGCGAAAATATTTAAAAACTTTTACAAACAAACAATCATTTCCATTGATAAGATAAATTAAGATATAATTTATGAGAAATCAAATAAAACGAGCTTTTAGGACCAAAAATCTAAATTTTTATTTAGCATTTTTTTAAAAAATTATTCTAAAATAGCTATTCATGCACTGCTTTATCTAAACAAGCCAAAAGCCTTCTATAATTTTCTTTTATTAAATTCGAATACAAGCTTCTTATATTCAATTAAAATTTACATCTAGGCCTATTAAAACGTGACAGTGATTGAAGTGCATATAATGATAATCTCTATTTCAAAGTCTAGATTAGAATGAAAGAAAGTACAGAGTTAGAGAAAGTCAGGTTTGCTAAGTCAAGAGCCAAATTGAGACTCCAATACTTAGAGATAAATTCATCTATTTTTTAGATATATGAATTTCTCAATGTCCATACTTAGAGATTAATTTATCTATTCTTTAGATAAATTATATATGGGGTTTCTTGAAGTTGTTTGAGACCTTTACTAAATTATGAATTTCTCAATGTCTAAAAACCATGATAATAGAGCTAAGAAATGACTAGTCAAGCTAAGACTTCTAAATTATCTATAGAGTTTCTTGAAGTTGATTCAGACCTTTACTGAATTAATCCTTGTATGGCATCAATTTCGTGTAGAAACTTGATCCTAGTAGTGTCTATTTCTTTGCATATCAAGGTTCAATGTGTCAGTGCATGTCTAGTTGTAGCCCTCAGCTTGCTAGAACCAACACCTCTTCTGCCCTTACTAAGCTTCATTATCTATTGACTAATTTACCAACGAATCAGATCTTATACTAACTTCAGTTTCTAATTTTTGCATAGTATTTCTATGCTTCTCTAGCTTTTCTTCCCCTTTTGAATGTGAAGGCATGGCGTAGGGAACTGAAAATTTATCAAGCATTGCCATCCTTCAATATTCAAAGACAGAACAGAGGTATCAAGTCATTTATATTATCCATATAGTTTGTTCTTTATACATAGTTAACGGATGGTGTATGGGGATCGGGATTGGCTTTTGCACTTGTTAGCTTGATTTGAAGGATAAATAGAGAAATTTGATTGGGCATTAGTCCCCACTTTTGCTTATTCAACTTTGAGCCACAATGTGCTTTGGGTTGGATACTTGTTCAAAGTCTTTTTGTGTGTAAAAGCCATTAGAAGCAAACATGCGAATGAGGTACATGAAGGTTTTTTTTTTAATGTAATTTATATTCTCATGTATCATAACCAACAATTATGTTTCTTTAAGTATGATATTTATTTCTTTAACTATAGTGTAAATGTTTTCCTCCCTTAATAGTCTTCAAGTTAGTTGATGCAATTATGTTTATAAGGATAAGACTCATTCAAAGTCCATTGTACTTTTTGCATTAATACTATATTAGTTGATGTATTTCTAGCAGAGCTATGAAATACTTTTCGATCTACTAATTTGACTATGAAATCTTTTGAGTCTCAACACATTGGGATAAATGTGAAGTCGCCTCGAACTTTTAGGAGATTGTCCTTCGATTCTTAGACTTCAATGCTTCATAATTATGCCCCGATTGTGTGATTTTTGGACCTTAGGTTCTTTATTTCTAATGGACCTTAGGTTCATTTGGTTTATTCGTTCTTACACATTGAGTATCCATGTTTCAATCACATTTCGTGAACAAACGTTGATCCTATTGAGAACAAGGGATGGCAGTATGAATCAGTATAAATTAAGGACTTATATGGCCTAATTGTAAAACTTTTAATGTTTATAGACCTAGATGAGAACTAAACTGTCAGCACTGTATTTTCTCTTTTGGAAGTAAAATATATGATCTGAAATGGTTCTAATCTACTTTAGAATAATAATATTAGTTTGAGATTGAAGTCGTTCTTCGTCGACAATTTCTTAGCCTTTTGTCTTCTTTTTTTAAATAAATTCTTGATGATCTTTGATTTGTTTCCACTTCACACTGTTTCTTAAATTTTGCCAGCATGATTCAGCTGTGCATCTTTGCAGCGAAAGCGCAAGTCCCGCATTACTTTCTTGATCTAGTGTTCTTGGAGCCTCGCAGAGAGCCTTGTCGACACCGGCCTGCGTCGTGAAGACTACGCCGCGTCTTAAATTACTCATGATTCCTACTACTTGGTAGCTAATTAGTGGGTACGTATCTTAATTGGCGATAGTATACTAAATCTATTATTGTTTCTTAGCCTAGATTTTTATTTTCTTCTAATGCAGGTTTGACTAGTTAGAAGGTGAAATAATCTGTCGACTAATTACAAGGCTTCATTTCCTTCATTTTGTCTATGATTAAAATATGTACTTGGAGTATTTTGATATTGTTTTGTTGTTGGGACTAAACTGTTAGCCTTTTGTTCATTATGGATGTTGAATATATGATACTTCTTAAAACTTTATGAAGTTATCTTTTTATTCTTTGTTTTGCTTACTAAAACTATTGTGTTCGATGTAATTTGCATGTGTTTAAATACCTTTCATAATCTTCTGTGTTAACATGAGATACTTATTTTGGCTAACTAAATCATCATTTTATTGTTAATGCATGAATCCTTAATCATCTAATTACAAAATACAACAATGCATCACAAATTCAACCTTTTGTTGGCACTTCTTTCCGTCGGGATATCTAATTGGGAACTATAATTTTAAATTTATTGCCGGCTATAATAAGTGCCCTTAAAACTTTGCTGGCAGAAAAAACTGCTGCTAAAAATAAGAGAAGCCGGTAGTTTTGAGTGCCGAAAGAGATAACTTTTGTGTCACTATAGATTTTTATAGGTGGCAGTTTAATGTGCCGATTTTTTGACATTTACTGGCAGTTTCTAAGAAGTGCCAGCAAAATAATTGCGACGGACTTTTAACCGGCACTTGCGAGTGCCACAAAAAACCGCCAGGAAAAACTTTTTCTTGCACTTTTTATACTTTTTTCGGCGGTTTAAATTGCCACTAAAAGTCCCTTTTGGTGTAGTGGGATTACTAACCAGCATTGTCCAAATATTGTACTATATATAAGATTTCTAGTAGTCTAATACAGATAGTGCGAGATGCTTCCGATCAATGCTCTTACCCTCGAGATATCTTGTCTGAATATTATATTTGACCTTGATATCAAGATTTATAGATTGATCGCCGAGGAGTGGCCCTAGTAGAATGGCCACCTCCTCCGCGGTGAATCCTATCGTTTGAGGCCCACCACAAACTCCACATCATCCTTCCAATGCTGTACAAATGTACGATGAACTCCAGCATCGGTCTATAGGAGGTGATGTCGGAAAAGTGGAGGATCTTTGTCACGCCCCACCGTGCCTTATCACCAACTAGGTGAGAGGACAACCCGCACGAGCGCGTGCACCAGATCCGCCGAACGGACAGGATCTTTCTTATCCGCCCAAGGCGTCACAACACATGCAGTCACAAGACGTTCCAAACAGGAACCGAGTACAAAGTTGCGCAAGAAAAGCATCGGTGAAAGAAGATTCTACTTTTATTACATCACATAATCTCACTTACATGCCAACTTTTTCTTTTTTTTACAAACATTCCATGCAATAAGTTCCAAAATATGGAATTTACATTTAACATGCTTTACATAACCCCTATACTGTATTGTCCAAAAGTTGGGGTACATCTATACATGAGACCAAAAGGGAAGGGCCACTATCTATTTACGCCAAACCCTTGCCTCGCTCCACCGCCTCGCTCGCGGAAGGACCTGAAAATGGTGGGGTGAGAACTATAAACATAGTTCCCAGTGGGTAAGGCCACCCAAGAGAGAAGCTCGACCCACCAGGTCCAAAGAAACAACTCAAGCATCGGTTAGTAAATACAAATAACCATGCATAATAAGTCTACAAACTTGGAAATAAACATGAACAGATGCAACCTACTAAATGACATCTATCATTTTTCCTAGGTCCATCCCATAGTATGTAATTCATTTACATTTGTAATTTTTCATAGACATTGGTGTCGGAATCGCCGCCCCACCAACCCAGTTTATCTTTTGTGCGGTGTTACCGCCTTGCTATGGCGTTGGGGTTGGCACCGCCACACCACCAACCCATCTTTGATTACCTCGTTTACATTTAATGTATCTAACATATGCCCAATGACACTATGTTCACGTCAAGTTCCAACCTATGTTCAACAACACTAGGTTCTTGTCAAGATCCAACCTATGTTCAACAACACTAGGTTCATGTCAAGTTCCAACCTATGTTCAACAACACTAGGTTCATGTCACAATTGCACTATTACGCATATTTCATGCATGCACGTGTCTATAACCTTTCTATCACTTAGAAACACAAGTTATACATACATGCAAATGTTCTTTCATGGTATTTAACATGTTACATATGATTCTACTCACATGCAAGGTGAGCTCATTGCTCATTTCACTTAACAAAGCACTTTTGGCAACATGCACAATTTCATTCTAGGGTTTCTTACACATGCACCATTTTAAATTCTTAATGGTTATTTATCCTAGACATGGAAGTGACCTAATCACTTCAGTGCAACACAAACCCACCTCAAGTGCTTCCAAATCTTTGTGTTCTTTGAGCTCCTAGGTCACCAAGCCTTGAGTTCTTGCTTCAACCCAAGCTTTTGCCCTAAATAAGCAAAAATGGTTCGTTACCCATTACGAACCCTTAAATCTAATCGTTCATAAAAATCAAGTGTTCCCACATGATTCTCTAGGCCTCAATTGCAATTCCCGAAGGTCTGAATATTTTTAGCACCTCCCAATTGCAAATCCCCAATTTTACCCTAGATTTTGCATGCATGTAGCAAAATCCTAGTTTTCATGGCCAATCTCCCACCATTTGTGGTCTAGATTGCCAAAGGTTTTCAAAAACCTCAAAATCCAAGATCACATCCAAGGTTAAGGCCTAGAATCATAAGAACTCACCTCAAGACCCAAGCTCCCTAGCTTCTTCTTGCACCAAGAAGCTCCTTTGCACCTTGGAAGTCCTTTTCCAAGCTCCAATCCACCACTTCTCCAAGCTTTGGAGAGATCTCTAGAGAGAGAAAGTGAGGAAAAAGGAGAGGGAGTGAGGATGGTGGAGAAAGAATGAGGGGAGAAGGTCTCAGCCCCTATACATAACCCCCACCCCATGAAATTACCAAACTGCCCCTTCACTGGGCATTCTGCATCAGCCGGGTCCGGACCTTGCAAAATGGGGTCCGAACCCCGTACGCATATCCTGCTCTCTGCGCAGGTCGGGTCCGGACCCCACAGCCGGGTCCGGAACCCGTACGCGCATCTCCGCTCGGAAACAGGTCGGGTTCGGACCTTGGCGTCCGGGTCCGGACCCTAGCTGCTCCACGGACTTCATTGTCCGGACCTCAGATCCTGGGTCCGGACCCCGTGAGCAATTTAGCTCCAGTTCGGTCCTTTTCCAAAATTCAAATTTTTGATTTCTGGGTTCCAACTCGCACCCAAACGTTCTGAAATCCTCGGAATCCAATTCCACACCAGCCATTATTGGCCTTCTCCGAACTTCAACCAATTTGGTAAAGTTCGATACAGCGCACCGAATTTCAGAGTACTACATTCCTCCCCCCTTAAAAGGAGTTTCGGCCGCGAAACTTTACCATACCTTAGCTGAACTCAGCGAAGAGGTAAGGGAAACGCTCCCTCATCGAGCTTTCCAGCTCCCAAGTGGCTTCACACTCCTCGTGATTTGTCCATTGCACTTTCACATAAGGAATTTCACGGTTCCTCAATTTCTTCACCTCGCGATCCATGATACACAAGGGGAACTCCTCGTAAGTCATGTCCTCTTGAAGTTCAATTGGCACATACTCGAGGATGTGTGCGGGGTCATGCACGTACTTGCGGAGTGCCGATACATGAAACGCATTATGTATCCCCGCAAGTTTCGGCGGTAAGGCTAGCCGGTACGCCAAAGTCCCCACGCGTTCCAAAACTTCGTATGGTCCAATATATCGGGGAGTCAACTTACCCCGAATACCGAAGCGCTTCACCCCTTTCATGGGCGAAACCTTCAAAAAGACGCAGTCTCCTTCCGCAAATTCCAAGTCTCGCCGGCGCTTATCCGCATAACTCTTTTGTCTAGATTGCGCCGTTACCAATCATTTACGTGCTAAGCGGACTTTCTCCTCCGCTTCACGTAGTATATCCGGTCCTAAGACCCTATTCTCACCGACTTCACTCCAATGAATCGGTGACCGACACTTCCGTCCATACAAGACCTCAAAGGGTGCCATACCGATGCTAGCTTGATAACTATTGTTGTAAGCAAATTCCGCCATCGGTAGGTAAGTGGGCCAAGCACCCCTATAATCCAATGCACACGCTCGCAACATGTCCTCAAGAGTTTGAATTGTTCTCTCGGATTGTCCGTCCGTTTGAGGATGAAATGCGGTGCTAAAATCGAGCCGTGTGCCTAAAGCTTCATGTAAGCTTTTCCAAAAGTGTGACGTAAAACGGGGATCTCGATCCGAAATTATGGATGTCGGAACCCCGTGCAATCGCACAATCTCATCAAGATAGACTTGTGCAAGCTTATCTCCCGACCAAGTGGTGTGGATCGGCAAAAAATGAGCCGACTTTGTCAAACGGTCCACCACCACCCATACCGCGTCGTGGCCACCTTGTGACCGAGGTAGACCAATAATGAAGTCCATCACTATGTTCTCCCACTTCCACACTGGAATGGGCAGACCTTGTAATTTTCCCGCCGGGAAGCGACGCTCGGCTTTCACTTGTTGGCACACTAAACATTGCGCCACAAAGTGTCCAACATCACGCTTCATCCCCGGCCACCAATAATGGATTTTAAGATCTTTATATATTTTGGTTCCGCCCAGGTGAATTGCATAGGAAGATGTGTGAGCTTCTTTCAAGATCTCCTTGCGAATTCCGTCATTCCTAGGCACATACAAACGATTTCGAAATCGGATCGTGCCCTCCGAATCCAAATGGAAGTCTTCGGCACGCCCACTCTCAATATTTTTTCGCACCTTTTGGAGTTCCGGGTCTCCGGATTGTTTCTCTTTAATTTGCTCCAACAAGGTCGGCCGAATCTCAAGATTCATAAGTGTAGCGGGAACGTCCGATGCTACGACCTCCAAGTTGAACCGGTACATTTTCTTGATCAAAGGTATTTGTGCCGTCATCATCATTGCGAGGTTCTCCACGGATTTCCGACTGAGCGCATCGGCCACCACATTGGCTCTACTCGGGTGGTACAAGATGGTGAGCTCATAATCTTTGAGTAACTCCAACCATCTCCGCTGCCTCAAATTCAACTCCTTCTGAGTGAATAGGTATTTCAAACTTTTATGATCCGTGTACACCTCACAATGTTCTCCATATAACTAATGCCTCCATAATTTGAGTGCGAAGACCACCGCCGCAAGTTCCAAATCATGGGTGGGATAATTTTGCTCATAGCTTTTCAACTGACGAGAGGCATAAGCAATCACTCGTCCACGTTGCATGAGTACGCACCCAAGACCATGCCGTGATGCATCACTATACACCACAAAACTCTCCCCCTGCCACTGGCAAGGCGAGAACCGGAGCCGAAGTTAACCTTTATTTTAGCTCTTTGAAGCTTCGGTCACACTCTTCGCTCCAAACGAACTTAGCTCCCTTGCGGGTGAGACGGGTTAGTGGACCGGAAATCTTTGAGAATCCCTCCACAAACCGTCGATAGTACCCCGCAAGACCGAGGAAACTCCTCACCTCGGTAACATTGGTTGGCCTAGGCCAATCTTCAATTGCCTCAACTTTCTTAGGATCCACTGATACTCCACTCTCGGATATAACATGACCCAAGAAAGCGACCTCGCGAATCCAAAATTCGCACTTTCAACTTTGCAAACAACTTGTTTTCCCGAAGAACTTGCAGCACAATCCGAAGATGCTCTTTATGTTCCTCGTCGCTCCGGGAGTAAACAAGTATGTCATCAATGAACACTACCACAAATTGATCCAATAGTGGTTTGAACACACGGTTCATTAAATCCATGAATGCTGCCGGGACATTGGTAAGCCCGAAAGGCATAACCGTGAATTCATAGTGTCCATACCGCGTCCTAAACGCGGTCTTATGCACATCCTCTCGTTTGATCTTCAACTGATGATAACCGGATTGTAAATCTATTTTCGAGTACACCCGAAAACCTTGCAATTGATCAAACAAATCATCGATTCGGGGTAACGGGTACTTGTTCTTGACGGTCACTTTATTTAGCTCACGGTAGTCTACACATAACCGCAGTGAACCGTCCTTCTTACGTACAAATAGCACCGGGGCTCCCCAAGGAGACACACTTGGCTTAATAAAGCCCTTATCCAACAGATCTTGCAACTGAGCTTTTAGCTCTTTCAACTCAGCCGGCGCCATTCTATACGGAGCCTTAGAGATCGGTGCCGTTTCCGGAAGTAGATCTATCACAAACTCTATCTCCCGATCTGGCGGCATTCCGAGTAACTGTAGTGTACCGAATTTTTAATATAAAAATAAGTGAAAATAAAAATAGTGTGAGATACTATTTTTATTGGATTTACAGAAGTAAAATATAAGTTGGAAATGAGTTATACTGAAATTGGAATGAAAACAGGAGATTTAAAATTTTCTGTCGGACCGGGACTAAACTTTTAGCAGAAAATTCACAGTGTCAGAAAATTATGATAATTTGAGAATATGTCAGAATTATTTTTCTGATGTTAGGTTTAAAGTTTCATGTCATTCCGACACCCGAAAAGTGAAAATAAAATATAACAGCAATCTGCTAGAGATTTTAGTCGGTAGAGCTTTCGGTGACCAAAAATGGTTCGAAACTGAAAAGTTAAGATCACGTTCTCCTAATTAACTTTAATTGAGCATGTCTGTCAAATTTGGACGCAAACGGATATTCAGAAGGACTCAAACTGAAGTTATCAGATTCTGAACTGGACTAAAGTGTAAGTTGCATGGTGTTGGAGGGCCTATATGTAAAACCCACACCTCCTCCTTTTGTTTTGCCCCCACGAAAGAGAGAGAGGAGAGTCCTCTCTCTTTCTCACTTCCTCTCATTCTCTCCCACACCACACCCTCAAACATGAGAGTTTCTCTCTCTTTCTCTCAAACCCTCTCCCCTAGCTCTCTTTCTCTAGTAATTTCTCCATTAAAGAAGAGAGGTTGGAGGAGATTAAGTTGGAGAAGAAGCTTGGCGAAGCAAGCTCTTTAATGGTGGGATCAAGCTTGGAGAGCAAGGTGGCCATGGTGAGTTCTCATGGTTAGAGCTTAGGGTTTGGATTAATCCTTTGAAAATGATATTTTTGAAAGCTCTAGATAATTCTAAACTAGATTGGATAAAGATTTATCATAGATTGTGGGACTTTCTTGTAGAACATGAACCCTAGAGCTTGAATTTGGGATTTTTGTCCCTATTGGGTTTTGATCTAAATTGATCTTGTAAAATCTTAATTGAAGGATATTCGATGCGGAGGACAACTTCGTTTTGGACTACAACGAGGTTATGGCATCCGATTGAGAGATTTTGTGAAGATTTGGGTTCGTTAGGTTTAAAGCGCAGCGAATCGTCGTTGGGATTCTAATTGCAAGTGTCTACAAGCAATTAGAAAGCGTGTGAGGTGGGTTTGTGTTGCACCGAAGTGATTAGGTCACTTCCATGTCTAGGGTAAAATAACCATAATGATAATGGTAGTTGCATGTTACCCTAGTGTTTAATTATGCATGTTGGCATAAGTGACTTGTGAAGTGAAATAGAGCAATGTGCTCATTTTGCATGTAAGTAGAATTATGTGTTTTATACTTACACATCATGAAGGAATGTTTGCATGTATGAAAACCTTGTATGCCTAAGTGATAAACAGGTAGATAAACAAGTACATGCATGTTACCCTAGTGTTTAATTGAGCATGTTGGCATAAAGAATTTGTGAAATGGATTTGAGCTATGTGCTCATTTTACATGTATGAGGAAGCATGTGTTTCATGTTCATATTTCATGAAAGAAAATAAATTATGCATGTCAACATGAGTGCTTAAATTAAGCGAATTGAGCTATAAGCTCAAAGTGCATGTGAGTAGAATGATGTGCATCACGCTTAAACATCAAGTGAGAGTGTTGCATGTGATTGGTAAGTTCTCTAGAGGTAAAAGAGAATAGGAAAAATGAACTTACAGAACCTAGTGTCATTGAACATAGGTTGACAATGATGATATGAACCTAGTGTTGTTGAACATAGGTTGACAATGATGATATGAACCTAGTGTTGTTGAACATAGGTTGACAATGATGATATGAACCTAGTGTTGTGAACATAGGTTGGAAATGATGATATGAAACCTAGTGTCATTGAACATAGGTTGACAATGATGATATGAACCTAGTGTTGTTGAACATAGGTTGACAATGATGATATAAACCTGATGTTGTTGAACATAGATTGACAATGATGATATTGTGAAACATAGATAGGGAAAGTGAACAAGTGGACTTGTTAAACCCTATGAACCCATGAAAGAAAACTTGCATGTTGCTGGAATGTAAGTAATTGGTTAAAGCAGCGATTCTGCTAGTATGTATATGACCGGTGGGTCATTGATGAGCATCTAAACTTTGATGCATTGTGCATGTGACTAAAGCTTGCAAGGGCCAAATGAGCTCAATTAGCAGTTGCTCGTGGGGGTCGCTCTCCCAGAGCATTGGTCCTCCGGAGGTGTAACCAAGCGAGAGTGCTCGCTTTGCTATTTTGATAGCCGATTGGGTGATGGATGCGATGCACGACCCCAGGTCATGGATGCATAGCACGACTGGGTAGGGTGATGGATGCTGGACACCACCATGAGGCGCGGCGCAGGCTAGGGCCGTACTTGATGTAGGTCCTTGAGGGATTTGGTGATGGATACGATGCACGACCCCAGGTCATGAATGCATAGCATGACTGGGTGGGGTGATGGATGCTGGACACCACCATGAAACGCGACGCAAGCATTTGAAAAAATGGGTTGGTGGAGCAGCGATTCTGACACCAATGCCAAGTATTCGATAAATGGGTTGGTGGTGCGGCGATTCCGACACCAATGCCAAAAAGAATGAGATAAATGAACTTGTGGGATGAACCTAGAAGAAAATGAAAGATGTTATTTATATAGGTTGCATCCATTCATGTTTAAATTCAAGCATGTAATTGTAATTTTGCATGGTTAATTATGAGCTAACCTATGCATGTTGAGAATGACAATGATGGAACTTGTGGGATGAACCTAGGAGAAAATGAAATATATCATTTATATAGGTTGCATCCATTCATGTTTATTTACAAGCATGTAAATATATCTATGCATAGTTAATTGTAATCTAACCTATGCTTGTGTTGTTTTCTTTGGACCTGGTGGGTCGAGCTTCTCTCTTGGGTGGCCTTACCCACTGGGAACTATGTTTATAGTTCTCACCCCACATTTTTCAGGTCCATCCGCGAGTGAGGCGGCGTAGCGAGGAAAGGGCGTAGCTCAATAGATAGAGCGCCCTACCACTTGTGGCCAGAATAGAAGTACCCTCTACTACGTAGCTTAGGGGTATTAGAATGAAAGAAAATGTAATAACGATTTGATTGTATTTGGAAAGAAATAACGAAAAATGTAACATGTGGATGTATTGGGAATGCTTGTAATAGCATAGTAGTTTATGATGCTTTCCTTATGCAATCTGTGTATGAATTCTGTTCCTGTTTGGAACCTCTTGAATTATACTGATTGTGACGTCTTGGACGTACAGGGGAAACTCTGTCCGTTCGGCGGGTCTATGCACACGCTCGTGCGGTTTGTCCTTCCACCTACTTGGTGCTAAGGCACGGCGGGGCGTGACAGTAACCCCACCGGAAATACATTTGGGAACTCTCGGACCACAGGGATGTCCTCGAGCCCCGAAACCTCCTTTTGGTACTCCACTACCGTCGCCAAGTAAGCAACGCATCCGCTAGCAATGAGTTTTCTTGCTTGCGACGTGGATACCATTGTGGCAAAGAGCGAACTCTTACACCCACGATACACAAGTTCTTTCTGTCCTGGTTCTCGAAATTTCACCATTCGGCTCTCACAATCAATAGTAGCATAATACTTAGAGAGCCAATCCATCCCCAGGATTAGGTCATACTCGACCATCCGGTTCAATACCAACAAATCCGCTGGCATAAACCAATCCCCAATTCTCACTGGGCAATTTAGACACGCCTGATGCACACAAAAGACATGTTCTGGCACAAGCACTGTTCTTGCATGCGTGGCCTCTATAATTTTTATTCTATGTGCAGTGGCAAATAATCTACTAATGAATGAATATGATGCCCCAGTGTCAAACAATGCTCTACATCGAATATCACTTACTAGGACAATACCTGCCACGACGTCCTCCTGAGCAATGGGCTCCTCCACCTGCGAGGCGAACACGCGGCCGCTCGGTGCCGGTCGCTGTCCCTCGGCCTGCCTCGGCGGTGGTGCACGTCCTGCAGACATCGATGGCGCCCGGTCCTCTCCCAAAGGACAATCCGCTCTCATGTGTCTCGGCTGTCCGCACCTATAGCATCGGCCCTCCCTATACTCACACTGGTTGGGTTTGTGAGGGCCGCTACAAATCGGGCACCGGCCCAAGGGTCGGTTCGGCTGGGACCCTCGGGAACGGGCTTGCGACTGCGGGTGCTTCGGGGGTCGTTTAGAACTCGATTGACCACCCGAGAGCCACCCGAAGGGCGCTTCTTTCCTTTGTCCTTCTCTTTCTCCTTCTCAAATAACTCGCGCTCCTCGCGAGCCACGGCATTACCGTGTTCAACCCATAGGGCCCGGTCCAAAACCTCCGCAAAGGTTTGTAATTTGAAAGCGTGAACGGCCCTAAAAATCTCCGGTCGAAGGCCCCGCACGAAGCAATCGACCTTGTCCAACTCCCCACGAACAACGTGAGGCACACAGTTAATAATGTACGAGAACTCCCTCTCGTACTCCCGCACGGTGCGGCTTCCTTGTTTTAGCTTTCGGAACCTCTCCTGAAGCTTCCTTTTCTCACTGTCGGGAAAGTAGGCAGAAAACACCAACCCCCGAAACTCATTCCACACTGGGGGTGGAAGGTTAAAGGGCCGGTCCCATCTGACCCCTTTCCACCACACCTTTGCCGATCGTTCCAAACAATGAGGCGCAAGGTGTACCTTATCCCTCTCCAAGGTATACAAATCCTCGAAGAGTGTCTCCATCGAGTCGATCTATGTCTCCACGACCCATGGATCCCCGTTCTCCCCGTCGAAGGTAGGCGGGTTGAACTTTTTGAACGTCATGAGGGCCGCGAGTGCGCGCTCCCTCTCCGCATCCACCGCAGCGGGATCGGGCATAACAGCATCCGACTCCGCCGCCACAGTCGGTGGTGCGGCCTGCCCCATAGCCGGCGCCGCTGCCACCCCCTCCGCCGCACCCGAAACGGGAGCCGGGGGTGTCCGCTGTTGTTCCTGACTAGCCGCAGCCGCCTGCTGCTCCACTATTTCCTGGAGCGCTTTGATCTGTTCCTCTTGTCGTTGCATGGATTCGGCCTGTCGCCGAACCACGCTCATCAACTCGGTCAACTGTTCGCGAAGACCCGAGGTCTCGCCCTTCTCGAGTTGTTCGGGGGCCGCGCTCGATTTCCCGAGCCCAGCCCTCGTAGGAGGTCGTCCACGTACCATTATCTCCTGAAATTACAACGAATTTGGTCATTTCATGACATTCAAAGTCATTTACGACATAACATGTTACGAAAATACACGTGAACCCATCTAGGCGAAAGTCACACAAGGACTCTTATTCCCCTCAGTCGGTTTCATGTTGTCGGCCGCCAACATGAACACTCTTGACGAAGAACAAGACACACCTCGAATCTACCTCTACTTCCAACTAGAGGCATGGATAACTTGACCCGATCAATTCAACTTTCGCCACAACATAAGGCCTCGTCACTCACGAGTCTATACTCCTAAGGTCTTTTTCATCCTAGGGTTTCTTAGGTCCACCTAGACCGTTTCTACGCTCTGATACTACCTCAATCTGTCACGCCCCGCCGTGCCTTATCACCAACTAGGTGAGAGGACAACCCGCACGAGCGCGTGCACCAGATCCGCCGAACGGGCAGGATCTTTCCTATCCGCCCAAGGCGTCACAACACATGCAGTCACAAGACGTTCCAAACAGGAACCGAGTACAAAGTTGCGCAAGGAAAGCATCGGTGAAAGAAGATTCTACTTCTATTACATCACATAATCTCACTTACATGCCAACTTTTTCTTTTCTTTACAAACATTCCATGCAATAAGTTCCAAAATATGGAATTTACATTTAACATGCTTTACATAATCCCTATACTGTATTGTCCAAAAGTTGGGGTACATCTATACATGAGACTAAAAGGGAAGGGCCGCTATCTATTTACGCCAAACCCTTGCCTCGCTCCGCCGCCTCGCTCGCGGAAGGACCTGAAAATGGTGAGGTGAGAACTATAAACATAGTTCCCAGTGGGTAAGGCCACCCAAGAGAGAAGCTCGACCCACCAGGTCCAAAGAAACAACTCAAGCATCGGCTAGTAAATACAAATAACCATGCATAATAAGTTTACAAACTTGGAAATAAATATGAACAAATGCAACCTACTAAATGACATCTATCATTTTTCCTAGGTCCATCCCATAGTATGTAATTTATTTACATTTGTAATTTTTCATAGACATTGGTGTCGGAATCGCCGCCCCACCAACCCAGTTTATCTTTTGTGCGGTGTTACCGCCTTGCTATGGCATTGGGGTTGGCACCGCCACACCACCAACCCTTCTTTGATTACCTTGGCATTGGTTTCGGAATCGCCACTTCACCAACCTATTTTATTTATTTTGGCATTGGTTTCGGAATAGCCACTTCACCAACCCATTTTGTTTATTTTGGCATTGATTTCGGAATCGCCACTTCACCAACCCATTTTGTTTATTTTGGCATTGGTTTCGGAATCGCCACTTCACCAACCCATTTTATTTATTTTGGCATTGATTTCGGAATCGCCACTTCACCAACCCATTTTGTTTATTTTGGCATTGGTTTCAGAATCGCCACTTCACCAACTCATTTCGTTTACATTTAATGTATCTAACCTATGCCCAATGACACTAGGTTCACGTCAAATTCCAACATATGTTCAACAACACTAGGTTCACGTCAAGTTCCAACCTATGTTCAACAACACTAGGTTCATGTCAAGATCCAACCTATGTTCAACAACACTAGGTTCATGTCAAGTTCCAACCTATGTTCAACAACACTAGGTTCATGTCAAGTTCCAACCTATGTTCAACAATACTAGGTTCATGTCACAATTACACTATTACGCATATTTCATGCATGCACGTGTCTATAACCTTTCTATCACTTAGAAACACAAGTTATACATACATGCAAATATTCTTTCATGGTATTTAACATGTTACATATGATTCTACTCACATGCAAGGTGAGCTCATTGCTCATTTTACTTAACAAAGCACTTTTGGCAACATGCACAATTTCATTCTAGGGTTTTTTATACATACACCATTTTAAATTCTTAATGGTTATTTATCCTAGACATGGAAGTGACCTAATCACTTCGGTGCAACACAAACCCACCTCAAGAGCTTCCAAATCTTTGTGTTCTTTGAGCTCCAAGGTCATCAAGCCTTGAGTTCTTGTTTCAACCCAAGCTTTTGCCCTAAATAAGCAAAAATGGTTCGTTACCCATTACGAACCCTTAAATCTAATCGTTCATAGAAATCAAGTGTTCCCACATGATTCTCTAGGCCTCAATTGCAATTCCCGAAGGTCTAAATATTTTTAGCACCTCCCAATTACAAATCTCCAATTTTACCCTAGATTTTGCATGCATGTAGCAAAATCCTAGTTTTCATGGCCAATCTCCCACCATTTGTGGTCTAGATTGCCAAAGGTTTTCAAAAACCTCAAAATCCAAGATCACATCCAAGGTTAAGGCCTAGAATCATAAGAACTCACCTCAAGACCCAAGCTCCCTAGCTTCTTCTTGCACCAAGAAGTTCCTTTGCACCTTGGAAGTCCTTTTCCAAGCTCCAATCCACCACTTCTCCAAGCTTTGGAGAGATCTCTAGAGAGAGAAAGTGAGGGAAAAGGAGAGGGAGTGAGGATGGTGGAGAAAGAATGAGGGGAGAAGGTCTCAGCCCCTATACATAACCCCCACCCCATGAAATTACCAAACTGCCCCTTCACTGGGCATTCTGCATCAGCCGGGTCCGGACCTTGCAAAATGGGGTCCGGACCCCGTACGTATATCCTGCTCTCTGCGCAGGTCGGGTCCGGACCCCACAGCCGGGTCCGGAACCCGTACGCGCATCTCCGCTCGGAAACAGGTCGGGTTCGGACCTTGGCGTCCGGGTCCGGACCCTAGCTGCTCCACGGACTTCATTGTCCGGACCCCAGATCCCGGGTCCGGACCCCGTGAGCAATTTATCTCCTGTTCGGTCCTTTTCCAAAATTCAAAATTTTGATTTATGGGTTCCAACTCACACCCAAACGTTCTGAAATCCTCGGAACCCAATTCCACACCAGCCATTATTGGCCTTCTCCGAACTTCAACCAATTTGGTAAAGTTCGATACAGCGCACCGAATTTCAGAGTACTACAATCTTCATGAAGATAGTGCTCTCAATAATGGGAAGGTGATGTGCCTTCAAACCGTAGCGTATGTCTACCTATATGCTCCTAAGAAGCACCACGAGTTTACAACGAATCGCCAGTAGCAGCGCCGTCCTTCAGTCCCAAAGCTCCTTTCATGGTCGGCCCAAATATTGAGTCGATATACTCGCTAGACTTTGACACCATTACAAGAAGAAGATTTTCAAAGAGGGCAAGAGGGTGAGCATTGGTTTCCAAATAGTGCAAGATTGAGTCAATTGAGACTTAAGAGAAAAGACGTAAGAAAATAGGAATGAGCCAGAAAGGGCACTATGTAAGTGGGATCTACCTCTAATAATAAACAAGAGAAATACCCAATGACAATGTACTAATGTGACATATAAAACAACAAACATAAAGCAACACACAATAATACCATTCAAAAATTGCCAAATATGTTGCACAATTTAAACTTACCTTGCATGATTTGAAAAAAAATCACCCTATGTACAAATATTTTGAACAAATATTCTTTTTTTTCTCCTCTGACAATTTGTTGCACCTTCCCGATAACTGTGATAGCTTTTCTCCTAGCATATTTATTAGTCGCTCGACGTGTATCAGCTTTTTCTGTATCATATTTATTGCACTACCGTACATTTTTATTTTGTATTCGCCATTCAATTTTGTTGCACAGTCTATACATAGGAATGTCGATGGGTATGAATACTCAAAATTTTATCCGAATCCGAACCCGAAAGGTGCAGATTTATCCGATGCTGAATGGATATCCAAAAACGAAAATCCAACGGATTTGGATTCGGGTGTAGATTTTGACTGTACCCAACTCGAACCCAAACCCGATCCGAACCCGAATTGATTTTACATTATAATATATATATATATATATATATATATATATATATATATAAATATAAATGTTTAATGTTATATTTGAATTTGCATTTTAAAATTTAGATTTAATGTAATATGTTTTTGAAAGCTTGTAAAGAAAAATAATTGTTTCGGGTTCGGGTTTTGGGGTTCGGGTTCTGTTTCGGATTTCAAGTTTCGGATTCATGGTCTGGTTCAAGTTTGGATATGGATTTTTAAAATTCGTCAGATTTGGATTCGGGTTCGGATTTCGGATTTGATATTCGGGTTCAGGTTCAGATTTTTGAAAATCCGCCCCGAATCCGACCCGTTGACATCCCTATCTATACATATGTTGCAATATTTTTACTTATGTTGCACTCTATTGCTTTATTCTTCTCAAATTGTGTAACTTACTTTCAATTTGTTCAACTTCTTGTCAAATTGTGCAACTCACATACTTTTTGGTTTCTTCTCAACTAATGCAAATATTCTTACTTTTGTAAAATCTTTTCAAATAGTGCAACTCGAATAATAAGACAAGATGAAGAAGAGAAAAAGGAAGGGTAAAAATTGAATAATAAGATAAGAATAAAAAGAGGGAGGCAACAAGAAGAAAAAGAACAAGAAAAAGAGGAACAACAGGAGTTGGACGCAAAGAATAAGAATCAAAAAAAGGGAAACGAATAACAACAACAAGAAGAAGAAAGTGGCGAAGAAGAACAACAACAAGAGGAAATAAGAACGAAGAAGACAAAAGAACAACTAAAAAAAAGTAGAATGGAAAGGAGTGAAGAAGAAGAAGTAGAAGAGGGAAAAAATAATTACAAGCAACATGAAAGGAGCATGAAGAACAAAGAAAAAAGAAGTGTGCGACGAAGATCATTCTTATACTTAGAGTTGTGTACAACGAATGTGGATCGCGGTTGCCAAAGTAAGCGAGCAGTCGAACTAGTTTGTGGAGAAGTTGCACTATTTTAATACTATGTTGCATAATTTAGGATGATGTCGTATTATTTGTCATTCCCATTATGTTTATTTTTTAATTCTCATGGCCATCTCTTTTTAAAAAAAATATATTCAAATATAAAACAGTGAGGAGAGCCAATAGAAATATAGGAATCGGGTCTCTGATAACGACCCGCACGCCTTCGGATGAAAAGATGACGTACGCCCACAAACTGTCAACTGTCATCTTTACTAAACACAATATGACTGTACTGATCTCGATACATACGTCCATTCTATTCGTATAAAAGGAGCAAGAGTAATTTTGTCAGAATTTTGAAAATCCAGCTTGAATGTGTAAAATTTAAAAAAGTGACCTGTTTTTGTGAATTTGCAAAAGCAGTGAATATTTTATGCAAAAAAGCTCTTAAAAATTTTAAGAGCAAAAACTATGTAATTTTTATAAAGATAAGTCGTCAATTTACATAAAAAATTCACTGGTTTTGCATTTTTTTGCAAAAATAGGCTATTTTTTTAATTTTAATTTGTATATTTGGTCAGAATTTTTAATAACTGACTAAAATATCCATATTTCTCTTTTTCTCTCTCGTTCGTCTTTCTTCTCTCTTTTCATCTCCCTTCTCCTCCTCGGTCACTCCTTCTTCTCTTCTTTTCTTGCTTTCTTTATCTTCTCCTTCTCCTCCTCCTCTACCCCCACATCACCGCCGTGCTCCTCCCCTCTACCTCACCTACACCTCTACCAACATCAGTGATGGTGACGCTAGTGATGGCAACGCTGGCTAGCTAAGATACAGAACAGATTGCAGAGGTGAGGGGATGGGTGGAATGCAGTTTGAGGTGGTGAGACTCGACACCTTTTGGTGGTGACGTACTTTCAGAAAGATGACGTTGCGATGCATCTTCCTCCTCTTCCGCCCCCAAGCTGCTCCTTCCGACCCCTACCGCTCTAAAAGGGCTGGCGTCGACCTTCCTCTTCTTTGACTTCGACGTACATGACCTCCCTATGGGGTTGCTCGTCGTCCTCCAGTGTGGGAGGAAGGAGGTGCTTGATGCATTCAACGACCTCGATTTTGACCACAACGGTGGAGGAAATGACCTGTTCAAGGATGACAATGACGGCGGCTAAGTTGTACTGTCTGAGACTAAGTTGCATCATTTGAGACTCAGTTGTTGTCACGCCCCAGGGTCCTTTTTGTAAAGCCTTTTCGAATAAAAGGGGCTAGTTTGAAACAAAGTCAGCGAAAAATGCCCATATTTTTTTATTTACAACTTGTCCTCGAGACGTAACAGACCCGCCACAAATACAGAAATCTCTCTGTCCACACTGACAGAGTTTTTTCTGTATCTGCATGACGTACCAACACAACATACGCAACAACGCACTCATCCACACACACAAACAACATACACAATGCGGATGTCAGGTAACCATTCAGCTAACCATCCTTACGATAATGCATGCTCTAAACACTCCTTAGGCGAAGGATGATGCCGATGCACATTACAGCAATCAATTCTATTCTTTAAAAGTGTTTCCCACCCGAAAACTCTATTTAAAAACACTAAACATTGATAAAATTCGAAAATTACTTGAAAATTGCTTCCCACACGGAAACTCACTTTTGAAAAGTCAGCTACCACGAGGGATAGAAAACCACGTATGATAAAACCATCGACGACATGTCTCAGATAAACCATGACTATCACATCGAATTATTGAGAATCAATAAGTAATCATAATACTCAAAAACCACCAAGTCCGACAATCAAACAAGCAAATAACTGAACCACATAAACTCTAGTTTATTAACCAACATGAAGAGAAGGGTCAAGACATAATAACCATAACCGAAAGATGACTGGTCGGAACCTCTATAGCTCACTAGCTATCGCGCCTCACATACCGTCCCGACTCCTACCACCGAGATCACCTGAAAAATGGTGGGGGTGAGAACATGTACACATATCTCCCCTCCCAGTGGGTACCGCAAGCCGACGAAGGCGATGCGTACTCACCGGCAAAGGAGGAACAACAGATAGATATGTATATATCAAGTGCAGTAGTGGATAAAGGAGAACAGGTATAAACAGGTATGAACAACTACTGCTACTGCAAATAATGAACATATGCATCAGCTGTAGATAAACTGAAAACCCAATCACTGTGCCCTATAGATCCGAAGATCGCAGGCTATGTCACAATATGCTCACCCACCGACACACAACCTCTGCAAGCACCTGGCAAGAGGCTCACGGGTCGAGAACACGACCACTTTTTTGAAAAAGAACACTCCCACGGTGGCCAAACCGCTGGTGTACGTGAAGTGCTAAATGAGCTATGACGATCGATGCGAAATGCTCAATCCACAGGACGGCAACAAGCCGAGAATAGCAACAACTAACACATGTCCAAGAGATTGCTCTGATCATCGAGCCGATCAACACTGACCAATCAGGTCTCATCACAAGATCATGCAAGATACACCACACCACTCTACTAATATCATATGCAGGGATGAAAGTAGAGAACAATAACTGGGAGTCGAGTGGAATCACACTTATCCATAACATGCAAGGAAAAGGGAAAGAAAAAATATCACCGAGCTAGTCCATTGTACCGACTCCGGATCGAAGCACCCACCTGAACTAGAGAAGAGCCTAACAATCAAGGCTCGCAGGAACGTCGTCTGGACCTATGAAAGACCCACCATGTCATGGTCCATCGGTCGACTCAAAAATGCTAGACTCACAAACCCGAAATCGTCGAAATTTCCGGAAGGTCCACCGGAATAATTTCGAACTCAAAAAAATACCCCGGAGGGTACCAATAAGCAACCCAAGTCACCTGCTGTCCGAAAACACACCAATTTAGGTGGTCAGACAGCAAACACAAGTCCAGGGTGCATAAAAACATAAACGCACCCGTAATGACATCCCGGGTTCCCGAAAATGCCGTTTACGGCACCGGAACCCTCAGTCTCTCGTCCGTTGTCTCCGAAACTTCGGGACAGCGAGAGGAACCAGCCAACAAGGCTCAGTAACGAAACTAAGGCATCCACAACCCCACTAAGTGAGTCCTACATTGATAAATACGTTCTGCCGACAATTTCGTTCGAAAAACGCTTCGAAACATGATTCGAATCTCGTGAGAGCATCGAAGACTTGAACAATCAGTCCAGACTGCCCAAGGCAGTCCATGCTATCACAATTGCATGAAAGCCCTCAAACTACTCACAAATTGCATAAATAATGAATTAAAGCAATGAAATAGGCAACATAACAGCTATCGCGCGATTTCGAGACCAACCGAGGGCACCAACAGATAGTCTCATCGCAGCGAAGCCCATGCTCACTGTCCGAGGCATCAAAAACAGTCGCGGAACGCTCTTGGGCCAAGATTACAGGAACCATATAAAGGCTTCGGGAGCGACAACACAAAAATAGCGAGTCAACGCTTCTCCGACAGAAACCAAGATGAGCACGGTGATCAGCGACGACTCTAGGTCACCGTGCTCACCTTCCGGAGAGTCGGGGGATGCCCGGAAGGCCAGAACAGTGAATAGGGCTAAAACCACCCTATTTTGGGCCAACATGGAGCATCTAGCTCTGGCCGGCTGCCGGCGGCACGGCGGCGCGCACGCGGCCCAGGGGTGAGTGCGGAGGGGAAGGGGAGTACGGTGCTCACCTTGGCCGGCGGCGGGGAGCGGCGGCGGCGACGCTGGGAGGAGCTCGGTCCACCCGAGCTAGGGCTCGGCCTGGGAGGATCTTCCCAGCGACGGCGGCGGCCGGGAAGGTAGGGCGGCGGCGGCGTGTCCCTCAAGACCGGAGGGAGGCGGCGGCGACGCTCAGGGGCGGCGGCGGCGGCGCTGTGATGATGTGCGGCTGACTCTGCCCGCACCTGACCAAGGAAGGCCGCAGCGGCTTCGGCGGTGCTCGACAGCGACGAGGGTCGCCAGGGAGAGTCAGCCGGCGCCCAAGGGTGCCGAAGGAGGGATCCGCAGGGTGAGGTCTTCCCCTCAGGGTTGCCGGAGCTCAAAGAGGTGAGGGAAGGGGGAGAAAACCCGAGATGAGTGAGGGGGAGGAAGTGGCAGGGCTCAGGCTGGCCGGAGAAGGCTCGCCGGCGGCCGGGGAGGCGCGCGGCGTGGTCAGAGGAGGGAGAGGAAGCGGCTAGGGCTCGTGGGTGGAGAAGGGAGGCTAGGGTTAGGGTTTGCCAAAAGGAAACCCTAAATGCAATATATATATATATATATATATATATATATATATATATATACAAATGTATAATTGCAGAAAACCCCTCGCACAATCAGAAATCCATAACTGTCACGCCCCATGCGAGTTTTAGAAACGAAAGAATGTGCCATATATATATATTTTTTAAAGCCTAGCCCGCGCCACGTACAGACCCGCCACAAATACAGGTCCCACTATCTACACGGACAGAGTCTCCCCTGTATTTGCATGGCGTAAACACGATACAAACAGGATCACAACCATCATTCATTCATCACACAAACAACAATCACAATGTCTAAAGGATACAGCTAACCGTCCTTAACAATTGCATGTATCTAAACAAGTCCTTAGGTGAAGGATAATGCGATGCACAAACAACAGATCATTCTATAAAAATGCTTCTTAGCCCGCGCCACGTACAGACCCGCCACAAATACAGGTCCCACTATCTACACGGACAGAGTCTCCCCTGTATTTGCATGGCGTAAACACGATACAAACAGGATCACAACCACCATTCATTCATCACACAAACAACAATCACAATGTCTAAAGGATACAGCTAACCGTCCTTAACAATTGCATGTATCTAAAGAAGTCCTTAGGCGAAGGATAATGCGATGCACAAACAACAGATCATTCTATAAAAATGCTTCTTACCCAGAAGCTTTATTTGAAATCCTAATCTCAACCATTTAAAGATCATTTGAAAACCGTTCTCCACACGAGAACTCTCTTTTGAAATCCAAAAACTGATCGATTAAAAGCTGTTTGAAAACTGTTTCCCACACGGAAACCTTCACTTTGAAAACCGCTGCCACGAGGGGTAGAAATCCACGATTCACAGAAGATCACATAACTCGGCAATAACTAAACCATAAGAACGATATACTAAGCATAGTCATCCACAATATCTACGCATGCAATCAACACAAAATACTGAACCATATCCATAAATCTACTAAGCAAGGGGAGAGTGTCAGGATAGCAACCAAAACGGTGGTAACACGGGTCGGGACCTCTAATGCAGCTATCTTGTCGCGTCTCACAACGTCCCGACTCCCACCATCCGGCTCACTTGAAAAAAACATCGATGGCGGGGGGTGAGAACATGATAAACATGTCTCCCCTCCAAGTGGGTACCGCAAGCCGACGAAGGCGAGGTGTACACACCAGCGCGAGGGTCAACAGAAAGATAGGTAAGTAAAACAGTAGCATAGTAAGCATGAGAATGAACCAAACATGAACGAATATGCTATTGTAAGCAAATAGCATATGCATCAACTGTAGATAAATAATGAAACCCAATCACCACCAGGCCACAGGGACGGATCCCTGGCACTGTCACAACTACTCACTCACAGGCACATAACCTCCGCAGATGCACATGTCGAGAGGCTCACGGGTTGGAAATGCACAACCCTTTTCCGAAAAAGAACACCCTAAGCGGTGGATCAGACCGCAGGCGTACGTGAAGTGCTAGAAGAGCTGTGACGATCGATGCAATATGCTCAATCCACAGAACGGCAACAAGCCGAGAATAGCAATGGGACCAAGTCCAAGGATCGCTCGGAACAACAGGCGATCACCACTGACCAACTAGGTTCTATCAATAACCATGCAATTACACTACTCTACTAATGGCAAGCTCACACAAGTAGAGATAAGAGGAGTCAAGTGAACTAATAATCAAGCATACAAGAGAAAGGGATAGAAAGGTATCACCGCTAGTCCACTGAACCGACTCCGAATCGAAGTACCCACCTGCAGAAACGAGAGAGCCTAACACCAACGGCTCACGGGAACGTCGATAGGACCTACGAGGTACTAACAGGGTCAAGGTCCACCGAGTTGACACTAACGAACGAAAGCACACAACCCGAAATCGTCAGATCGTCCGGAAAACCCGCCGGAACGATTCCGAACTCAAACCAAGCCCCAGAGGGGTGCCAACAAACCACCCGAGTGCTCCTCTGTCCACAACCACACCAAACAAGGTGGTTGGACAGCGGGCACAAGGCCGGGATGCTACGAACACCAACGCATCCGAAACGGCTTTCCGGGTTCCCAAAAAATGCCGATTTGGCACCGGAACCCTCCGTCACTCATCTGCTGCCCTCGAAACTTTGGGACAGCGATGAAGAAAAGCCAACGAGGCTAAACGACAAAGCCAAGTCGCTCACGAAACCAGCAAGTGAGTCGCACGACCAAAACGCGCGTTCCGCCGACTATTTTATCGGAAAACGTACCGGAAATCAAACCGGATCTCCGCGAAGGGCGAAGAGATTGGACAACTAGTCCACCGGGCCTCAAGGGTCATACTCTTGCTGCCCGCAGCATCACAACACTACCACAACTCACAAAAGCCCTAATACGAGCAACATACACACAATATCAAGCATAAAGAAGGCCGATAGAGCACTCCATTCGTCCGCACGACCCTCCACGAGTACCAGCGGACAGGGAACGTCGCAACGGAGGCCGTGCTCATAGCCCCTCTGCGACAAGGACAGTCACAGGCTCAAACGGCCCAAAAAAATAGAACCAACATGCGATAAAAGGGCTCGGCAAGGATAAACCGCAAAGCGGCGCGCCAAAACAGCAATTCGAGGTGAGCACGGTGATCAGCGCATCGCCGCGATCATCGTGCTCACCTTCCCAAGGTTCGGGAAGCAGCCGGAGGCCCGGGGCCATGCATGCAACCCCAACCAAGCAAGGACCAAGCCCGACCGGAGCAAGCATGCTTCGGCCGGCTGCCGGCTGACATGCAGCGCGCGCGGCGGCTCAGGTCGGACGCGGGGCAGGTGGAGAAAAGGGAGCTCACCTCAACCGGCGGTAGGAAGCGGCGGCGGCGGCGCGGGGAGAGCCCCAGGTCTCGGGCGGCTAGGGCATGCTAGCTCCGGCAACGAACGGCGGCGGCGGCGGTCGGGACGGCGAGCACCGGCAAGAGGGGCTCGCCGGACGTCGGGTAGGGGGTGACCGCGACAAGAAAAGGCGGCGGCGGCGGCGGCTCGAGGCCCTCGGCCGCGGCTGCCCTAGCAGCCCTAGCGGCGATAGCGGCGGCTACGGCGGCGCACCGGTGGCACGGGGGCGGCCGGGGAGGAAGGCGACGGCGGCGGCGGTCCTCCCGAGGCTGGCTGGAGGCCGCTGCAACGACGGAAGGCGACGGCGGCTCGGGTCAAGGACTCATTGCCCGCACGCCTCCAGCAGCAGCACGCGGTGGCGCGGCGGCGCTCGACGGCGACTCCAGACGGCGGGGCAACGTCGTCGGACGTCGTGCACCCTCAGGGGGAGACCCTAGGCATATGTTCATCCTGGGTGCACACAGCAAGGAGGAAGAAGAAGAAGAACAAGAGAGAGAAGAGAGAAAGATGTGGCCGGAGCTCCCCGCCGGCCAGGGGAGGTCGGCGGCGGTCGGCGGCGCACAGGTCGGAGCTGGGAGAAGAGAAGGGGGGAGTGGAAACCAGCTGGGGGGGGGCAAGGGGACCAATCCACTAGTTATAGGATTTTAAATCCCACAACACACAATTCCCCATAAACTAAAAATGCGAAAAAGCCCTCGAAACCGAGGAAATTAGTCCCGAGTCCCTCACAGCATGCGTAAAATGCACGGACACCCCTCCGCACACGATTTCATGCAAAACAGTGCATGAAAAAGGACCCATTTCGCGAAGAGATCAAAACACGAATTACGACCTCTCGGCGATGATCTCGTGATATCTCACGATCCGACAGTCGCATGCACGAACGGATTGCGCCATCGCGATCAGCACTGCTGAGACATCGAATCTACGATTTTGGATCTCCGGAAACGGTCGCCGATTCGCGACACAAGCCATCCCCTCTCCCTCCAATCAATAACCACAAACCAAAAAACATATATATATATATATATATATACGTATAAATACACTTATACATATATAAATATATATATATATATATATATATATATATATATATATATATATATATATATATATATATATATATATATATATATATATATACATATAAACATATATATACTAGTAGAGAGAGAAAAAACACGCAAATTTAAAATTCAGAATTCGAATTCTTACATCACTCCCACCATACAAGAAGTTTCGTCCCCGAAACTTACTCACACACTATCCGCAAACAACTGCGGGAACCTCTCACGCATAACAGACTCCAGCTCCCAAGTAGCCTCACGCTCCTCGTGATTTGCCCACTGAACCTTCACATACTGAATGCTCCGGTTCCTCAACTGCTTCACCTCGCAAGCCAAAATTCTCAAAGGCACCTCGTCGTAGCTGAGATCATCCCTCAGCTGAACCGTCGTCGGGCTGATCACGTGAGAAGGGTCGGGGATGTACTTCCGAAGCATGGACACGTGGAAGACGTTGTGCACTCGAGCAAGACTAGGAAGAAGAGCCAACCGATAAGCCACCGGACCCACACGCTCAAGGATCTCGAACGGTCCCACGAATCACGGACTAAGCTTGTTCCGCAATCCGAACCGCTTGATCCATCGAGACGGCGACACCTTGAGCAGCACATGCTCACCGACCTGAAACTCTAGGTCATGTCGTCGCTGGTCCGTGTAGCTTTTCTGCCGGCTCTGCGCAGTCAGCAGTCGCTGCCTCGCACTGCGAATCCTGGCCTCTGCGTCCTCCAACAGGTCAGGCCCGATCACTCGACGCTCACCCACGTCATCCCAACAGATCGGAGATCGACAACGACGTCCATACAGAGCCTCGTACAGTGCCATCCCAATGCTCGCCTGGAAGCTGTTGTTGTAGGTGAACTCCACCAAAGAAAGGTACTTGAACCATCCCTCTCCATAGTCCAAAACGCATGCTCGGAGCATATCCTCGAGAGTCTGAATGACTTGCTCCTACTGCCCATCACTCTGAGGGTGGAAATCTGTGCTGAAGTTGAGCTTCGTTCCAAGAGCCTGCTGCAAGCTCCTCCAAAACTGAGATACGAAGCGAGTATCCCGATCCGAAACGATCGACACTGGCACTCCATGCAGCCTGACGATCTCATCCAAGTAGAGCTGTGCCAGTCGATCCCGAGACCAAGTCGTGTGTACCGGCAGAAAGTGAGCTGCTTTCGTCAGTCGATCCACAATAACCAAGATCGCATCATGACCTCGCTGAGAATGAGGCAACCCGGTGACGAAATCCATGGTGATCTGCTCCCACTTTTATACAGGTACAGGTAACGATTGAAGCTTCCCTGCTGGTCGCTGATGCTCAGCCTTCACTTGCTGACAAACCAGACACTGTGCCACGTGCTGAGCTACGTCCATCTTCATGCCAGGCCACCAAAAACTCTGCTTCAGGTCGCGGTGCATCTTCGTCCCTCCAGGATGAACGGTGTACGGCGACCGATATGCCTCAGTCAAGATCTCTCGCCTCAAATCCCGATCACTGGGCACACACCTCAGTCCTCGAAAATGAAGGGAACCATCGGCGTGAATCGTGAAGTCTCCATCTTTACCCTGCTCGGCCTTTGCTCGCACTTTCTACAAGTGCGGGTCCGTCAGCTGTCCACTGGAAATTCGATCTGACAAGGTGGGCTGCACCACCAAGGTCAACAGCTGTGCGGTAGCTCCAGAAGGTAGGATTTCCAACTCTAGTCGACGAAACTCCTCCACCAAGCGCTCCTGGTCGGTGATCATGAGAGACAGCTCCGCGAAGGCTGCTTTCGGCTCAAGGCGTCCGCCACAACGTTCGCCTTGCTCGGATGGTACTGGATAGAGATGTCATAATCCTTCAAAAGCTCAAGCAACCGTCTCTGTCTGAGGTTCAACTCCTTCTGAGTGAAAAGGTACTTCAGACTCTGACGATCCGTGAACATCTCGCAATGTGCTCCGTACAGGTAGTGTCTCCAAAGCTTGAGAGCGAACACCGCTGCTAGCTCGAGATCGTGCGTCGGATAGTTCTTCTCGTAGTCCTTTAACTAGCGCGAAGCATACGCGATGACCTTCTCCTGCTGCATGAGCACGCACCCCAATCCTATCTGAGACGCATCGCAGTAGACCACAAAGTCCTCACCAGGCTGCGACAATGCTAGGATAGGGGCACGAGTCAGTCTGTCCTTCAGCTCCTAGAAGCTCTTCTGACAAGCGGGAGTCCACAGAAACCTCTCGCCCTTCCTCGTCAGCTTGCTCAAAGGGGCGGCGATCTTAGAGAAACCCTCAACGAATCGCCGGTAATAACCCGCCAAGCCGAGGAAGCTCCTGATCTCCGTCACAGAAGTCGAAACAGGCCAATCCACCACTGAGTCCACCTTCTTCGGGTCCACCGCGATACCAGACTGCGTCACGATGTGACCCAAGAAGGAGACTTCCCGAAGCCAGAACTCACAGTTCTTGAGCTTAGCGTAAAGCTTATGCTGTCGAACCGTCAGGAGGACTCGTCGAAGATGATCCTCATGCTCCACGTCGCTCCTCGAATAGATCAATATGTCGTCAATGAAGACCACGACAAACTGATCCAAGAACTGCCGGAAGACCCTGTTCATCAAATCCATGAAAGCTGCCGGGGCGTTAGTCAATCCGAACGGGATCACCGTGAACTCGTAATGCTCGTAACGAGTCCGGAAAGCCGTCTTCGCAACGTCCTCGGCCTTGATCTTGAGCTGATGATAACCCGACTGCAAATCAATCTTCGAGAATACCGAGGCTCCCTGAAGCTGGTCGAAGAGATCGTCGATCCACGGTAGAGGGTACTTGTTCTTCACCGTCACCTTGTTGAGCTCTCGATAGTCAATGCACAAGCGCATACTACCGTCCTTTTTCTTGGCGAAGAGGACCGGTGCCCCCCAAGGAGAAATACTCGGTCGGATGAAGCACAACTCCAGAAGATCCTCCAGCTGAGCCTTCAGCTCCTTCAATTCGGCGAACGCCATGCGATAGGGGGCCTTCGAAATCGGAGTAGTGCCCGGAACCAAATCAATGAAGAAGTCAATCTCTCGATCAGGAGGCATCCCTGGTAGCTCAGCAGGAAAGACATCGGGAAAATCTCGAGCCACCGAAATATCCTCCAGAGCCGGTACGGCTCGATGAATGACGTCTACCGAAGCCAGGTAAGCCGTACATCCACCGATCAACAAACTCCTAGCCCGGGCAGACGAGATAGTCAAGGCGAAGAAAGAACTCTTACAAGCATGGTAGATGAATTCCTTCTCGCGCGGCTCCGCGAAAGTCACCGTCCTCTGCTCACAGTCGATGGTGGCGTGATGCTTGGTGAGCCAGTCCATCCCAAGCACCACATCGAACTCCTTCAACGGCAACATGACCAGGTTCGCCGAGAACACCTGGTCGCCAAGCAACATCGGACAAGCCCTGATCCATCTCTCTGCTCCAAGGCCCTTGCCGGGGGTCTGGATCCGAAGGGGTACAGGAAGCGGACTCAACTCCAGACCGTGCTCGCGTGCGAAAGAACGAGAAATGAAAGAATGCGATGCTCCGGTATCAAACAATGTCCTAGAACGAGAGCCGAAGAGGGAGGTTATACCTGCAACCACGATATCTCCACCGGTGTCTCCCTCGGGGTGCGACATGTTGAAGACACGTCCACCCGACGCCTGGGGTGTCCCTTCCTACTGGCGAGAAGTGGAAGGACGCCCAGACGAAGTTGCAGCTGCTGGTAGCGGGTTCCTCCAGTTCTGCCTCTGAGTGGCTGGAGAGGAAGCAGTACTCTGCAATGGTCCCATCGTGCAATGCTGTCGCATATGTCCCTTCTGGCCGCATCGGAAGCAGTGATCTCGGCGCTGGAGGCAGGCGTACGGCCGATGACCCTGCCCACAGATAACACACGTCGGGTTCTCCTGCCACTGGCTCCCAGATGGAGCGCTCCTGGCTGACTGGCTCCGCTGATGCTTCGGCGGCCTCTTCCTAGAGAAAGAGCCACCGCTGGAACTGGGGTAGGAACGCTTCCGGTCAGCGTTCTTCTCGGGCTGATCTCACTCGGCGCGCGTCTCCTCCGTCTCGTACTGAACCATCTGGGCGCGCTCGTAGTACTCATCATACGTCATCACCCCATGGGAGGCGATCAAGAGGCGGATGCTCGGCCTCAATCCCGTCGCAAATAGGCGCGCCTTATGGTACTCGTCTCGGGCAGCGAAGGGAATCAAGCCGATGATGTGGGAGAAGTCCCGCTCATACTCCTCCACGGTGCGGTTCCCCTGCTTGAGACGCTCCAACTCTCGCTCCAAACTCTGCTTCGTGCTCTCTCGGAAGTAGTGGCTGAAAATGATCTCCCGAAACTCCTTCCACAAGGGTAGGCAGCGACGTAACGGGTCGTCAGGAGGTGCAACCACCAATCGTAGGCCTCGTCATCCAGACAGTGGGTGGCCAACGGGACCTTGTCCTGCTCGTCGATGCAGAGGTCGCGAAAGAGCTTCTCAATCTTTGCGACCCAACGCTCCACAGTCCGTCCACCATCCTTCTTGCCTGCGAACAAGGGCGGATCGAACCTCCGAAAATCCGCCAATCGCGCTCGGATGTGGCCACCACCCCCAATCACGGGGTCGGCGTCCACACACGGAACAGTCGACGTAGTCGCTGTCGTCGTCGCGGTCGTGGCCACAAACGGCGTGGGTGCCACAGGAGGGTCTGCAGTCATCGGGGCACTCGGCGGAGGAGGAGGAGGGGCTGGAGCGGCAGTCGCCGTAGCCTGCTGCTGCAAGAACTGCTGGAACAAGCCGGAGAGGGTCGTCAGCTGACCCCTCACCTCGGCCACCTCAGCCTCTAGCTGCAGGGTACGGTCAACTCCAAGCTGCTCGCCTCCTGCCGGCTCCTCACTCGAACCAGCCGCAGTAGCCCGAGTCTGAACACCAGCAGACGGCTCCGCAGGCGCACGCCCACCACCACGACCAGGACGGGGAGGTCTACCACGACCACGAGCCATCTGTAAAATACAGAAACCGCATAAGAGAAAGGGGTCGGCAACACCCACAAAACACAAGCCGAAAACAAACCCCCGAACTCGCACACCTATACATCTTAGGTCTTCCTATGGGTAAACCTAACCAATGGTTCAGTTACAAATTTATGAATGAATGAGTGTTTGTAACCTTTACGCTCTGATACCATCTTAATCTGTCACGCCCCGGGCTAGTTTTAGAAGCGGAAGAACGTGCCATATATTTTTTTTTTTTGAAAGCCTAACCCGCGCCACGTACAGACCCGCCACAAATACAGGTCCCACTGTCTACACGGACAGAGTCTCCCCTGTATTTGCACGGCGTACACACGATACAAACAGGATCACAACCACCATTCATTCATCACACAAACAACAATCACAATGTCCAAAGCATACAGCTAACCGTCCTTAAAAATTGCATGTATCTAAACAAGTCCTTAGGCGAAGGATGATGCGATGCACAAACAACAGATCATTCTATAAAAATGCTTCTTACCCAGAAGCTTTATTTGAAATCCTAATCTCAACTATTTAAATATCATTTGAAAACTGTTCTCCACACGAGAACTCTCTTTTGAAATCCAAAAACCAATCGATTAAAAGCTGTTTGAAAACTGTTTCCCACACAAAAACCTTCACTTTGAAAACCGCTGCCACGAGGGGTAGAAATCCACGATTCACAGAAGATCACATAACTCGGCAATAACTAAACCATAAGAACGATATACTAAGCATAGTCATCCACAATATCTACGCATGCAATCAACACAAAATACTGAACCATATCCATAAGTCTACTAAGCAAGGGGAGAGTGTCAGGGTAGCAACCAAAACGGTGGTAACACAGGTCGGGACCTCTAATGCAGCTATCTAGTCGCGTCTCACAACGTCCCGACTCCCACCACCCGGCTCACCTGAAAAAAATAACGATGGCGGGGGGTGAGAACATGATAAACATGTCTTCCCTCCCAGTGGGTACCGCAAGCCGACGAAAGCGAGGTGTACACACCGGCGCGAGGGTCAACAGATAGATAGGTAAGTAAAACAGTAGCATAGTAAGCATGAGAATGAACCAAACATGAACGACTACGCTACTGTAAGCAAATAGCATATGCATCAACTATAGATAAATAATGAAACCCAATCACCACCAGGCCACAGGGACGGATCCCTGGCACTGTCACAACTGCTCACTCACAGGCACATAACCTCCGCAGATGCACATGTCGAGAGGCTCACGGGTTGGAAACGCACAACCCTTTTCCGAAAAAGAACACCCTAAGCGGTGGATCAGACCGCGGGCGTACGTGAAGTGCTAGAAGAGCTGTGACGATCGATGCAATATGCTCAATCCACAGAACGGCAACAAGCCGAGAATAGCAACGGGACCAAGTCCAAGGATCGCTCGGAACAACAGGCGATCACCACTGACCAACTAGGTCGTCTCAATAACCATGCAATCACACTACTCTACTAATGGCAAGCTCACACAAGTAGAGATAAGAGGAGTCAAATGAACTAATAATCAAGCATACAAGAGAAAGGGATAGAAAGGTATCACCGCTAGTCCACTGAACCGACTCCGGATCGAAGTACCCACCTGCAGAAACGAGAGAGCCTAACACCAACGGCTCACGGGAACATCGATAGGACCTACGAGGTACTAACAGGGTCAAGGTCCACCGAGTTGACACTAATGAACGAAAGCACACAACCCGAAACCGTCAGATCGTCCGGAAAACCCGCCGGGACGATCCCGAACTCAAACCAAGCCCCAGAGGGGTGCCAACAAACCACCCGAGTGCTCCGCTGTCCACAACCACACCAAACAAGGTGGTTGGACAGCGAGCACAAGGCCGGGATGCTACGAACACCAACGCATCCGAAACGACTTTCCGAGTTCCCGAAAAATGCCGATTTGGCACCGGAACACTCTGTCACTCATCCGCTGCCCTCGAAACTTCGGGACAGCGATGAAGAACAGCCAACGAGGCTAAACGACGAAGCCAAGTCGCTCACGAAACCAGCAAGTGAGTCGCACGACCAAAACGCGCGTTCCGCCGACTATTTTATCGGAAAACACACCGGAAATCAAACCGGATCTCCGCGAAGGGCGAAGAGATTGGACAACTAGTCCACCGGGCCTCAAGGGTCATACCCTTGCTGCCAGCAGCATCACAACACTACCACAACTCACAAAAGCCCTAATACAGCAACATACACACAATATCAAGCATAAAGAAGGCCGATAGAGCACTCCATTCGTCCGCGCAACCCTCTGCGAGTACCAGCGAATAGGGAACGTCGCAACGAAGGCCGTGCTCATAGCCCCTCTGCGACAGGGACAGTCGCAGGCTCAAACGGCCCACAAAAATAGAACCAACATGCGATAAAAGGGCTCGGTAAGGATAAACCGCAAAGCGGCGCGCCAAAACAGCAATTCGAGGTGAGCACGGTGATCAGCGCATCGCCACGATCATCGTGCTCACCTTCCCGAGGTTCGGGAAGCAGCCGGAGGCCCGGGGCCATGCATGCAACCCCAACCAAGCAAGGACCAAGCCCGGCCGGAGCAAGCATGCTCCGGCCGGCTGCCAACTGACATGCAGCGCGCGCGGCGGCTCAGGTCGGACGCGGGGCAAGTGGAGAAGAGAGAGCTCACCTCAACCGACGGCAGAAAGCGGCGGCAGCGGCGCGGGGAGAGCCCCAGCTCTCGGGCGGCTAGGGCATGCTAGCTCCGGCAACGAACGGCGGCGGCGGCGGTCGGGACGGCGAGCACCGGCAAGAGGGGCTCGCCGGACGTCGGGTAGGGGGTGACCGCGACAAGAAAAGGAGGCAGCAGCGGTGGCTCGAGGCCCTCGGCCGCGGCTGCCCTAGCAGCCCAAGCGGCGACAGCGGCGGCTGCGGCCGCCCCCGTGCCGCCGGGAAGGAAGGCGACGGCGGCGGCGGTCCTCCCGAGGCTGGCTGGAGGCCGCTGCAACGGCGGAAGGCGGCGGCGGCTCGGGTCAAGGACTCACTGCCCGCACGCCTCCAGCAGCAGCACGCGGCGGCGCGGCTGCGGCTCAAGACGGCGGGGCAACGTCGCCGGACGTCGTGCACCCTCACGGGGAGACCCTAGGCATGGGTTCACCCTGGGTGCACACAGCAAGGAGGAAAAAGAAGAAGAACAAGAGAGAGAAGAGAGAAAGATGTGGCCGGAGCTCCCCGCCGGCCAGGGGAGGTCGGCGGCGGTCGGCGGCGCACAGGGAGGAGCTGGGAGAAGAGAAGGGGGGAGTGGAAACCAGCTGGGAGGGGGGGCAAGGGGACCAATCCACTAGTTATAGGATTTTAAATCCCACAACACACAATTCCCCATAAGCCAAAAATGCGAAAAAGCCCTCGAAACCGAGAAAAGTCGTCCCGAGTCCCTCACAGCATGCGTAAAACGCACGGACACCCCTCCGCACACGATTTCACGCAAAATGGTGCATGAAAAAGGACCAATTTTGCGAAGAGATCAAAAAACGAATTACGACCTCTCGGCGATGATCTCGTGATATCTCACGATCCGACGGTCACATGCACGAACGGATCGCGCCATCGCGATAAGCACTGCCGAGATATCGAACCTATGATTTTGAATCTCCGGAAACGGTCGCCGATGTAGCACTTTGAATTTCGGTGCGATGTTCCGAACTTTACTAAAATTTGATGAAGTTCGAAAAGAGCCGGTAATGGCTGGTGTGGAATTGGGTTCCGAAGGTTTCGGAACATTTTGGGTGCGAGTGGGAACCCAGAAATCGAAGATTTCGAAGAAAAGGACCTACTGGAGCAAAACTGCTCACAGGGTCCGGACCCTGGAAACTGGGGTCCGGACAATGAAGTTCGTGGCCGGCTGCGGTCCGGACCCGGGTGCCACGGTCCGGACCCGAGCCGATGTCCGAGATGGGGAACGTACGGGTTCCGGACCCGGGACTTGAGGTCCGGACCCGAGCCGCGTGCTAGGTTGGGGTGCGTACGGGTTCCGGACCCTGATGCCAAGGTCCGGACCCGGCCTGCGCACTGGCCAGTTATCAGTGCGGGGTCCAAACCCTACCCGCAAGGTCCGGACCCGGCTGAGGCAGAATGCCCAGTAAAGGGGCATTTTGGTAATTTCGCAGTGAGTGGGCTATATATTGAGGGGTGAGACTTCTCCCCTCATTCCTTCTTCATTCTCCTCACACTTCCTCTCCCTCTCCCTCACTTTCTCTCTCTAGAGATCTCTCCAAGGCTTGGAGAAGTGAAGAATTTGACCTTGGAAAAAGCTTCTAAGGTGGATTTGGAGCTTCTTGGTGCAAGAAGAAGCTTGGGAGCTAGGGCTTTGAGGTGAGTTCTTATGATTTAGGGTTTGAACCTAGGATTTAATCCTTTCAAATGAGGTTTTTGGAAACCCTAAGCAATCTAAACCACAAATGGTGGAAGATTGGCCATAAAATCTAGGGTTTGGCTTGCATGCATGCAAATCCTAGGTAGATTTGGGGCTTTTGCCATGGGAGGTTCTAAAAATGTTTGGACCTTCGGGAATTGCCATTGAGGCATAGGAAATCATGTTGGAACACATGATTTCATGTATTGAGTTGATTTTAGGGTTCGTAACGAGTAACGAACCGTTTTCTTGTAGAAGCTTGGGTTAAAGCAAGAACTCAAGGCTTGGACACTTAGGAGCTTGAAGAATACAATGATTTGAAAGCTCTTGAGGTGGGTTTGTGTTTACCGAAGTGATTAGGTCACTTCCATGTCTAGGGTAAATATCCATTTAAAGATAAAATGGTATGTGTTGTGAACCCTAGAATTTGCATGTTGGCAAAGGTAAAAATCATGATAGGATGAACAATGAGATCCTATTGCATGAGGTATATTTCAAGTATAATTCAAATATTAATACTTGTTGCATGGTTGCATGTACGGTTAACCTAGTGTTATTGAACATAGGTTGGACATGTGAGATTGAAACCTAGTGTTATTAAACATAGGTTGGAACATGTGAGATTGAAACCTAGTGTCATTGAACATAGGTTTGACATGAAATTGGAACCTAGAGTCATGGAACCTAGGTTGATAATGAGAAAGTAAGCCTAGTGTTATTGAACATAGGCGAGACTTAGTGACTTGAACCTAAAGTCATGAGACTTAGGTTGGCAAGTGAAAAATGTGAACAACGGGATGTGCGACGATTTTGCTATCCCGGGTAGGCGACGATTTCGCTACCATGCCATGTAATGGCGGTGTTGAGCGGGATGTGCGACGATTTTGCTATCCCGGGTAGGCGACGATTTCGCTACCATGCCACGAGTTGGCGGTACCGACACGGGATGTGCGACGAGTTTGCTATCCCGGGTAGGCGACGATTTCGCTACCTCGTCTTGGGTTGGCGGTGTCGAGAGGGGATGTGCGACGAGGTTGCTATCCCGGATATGCGACGAGTTCGCTATCCATGCCATGTAATGGCGGTGTTGAGACGGGGTAGGCGACGATTTTGCTATCCCGAGCATGCGACGAGTTCGCTACTCGAACTAGGAGGTGACGAGTTCACTCCTCGAATGTTGGAACAATTATGGTGAGACGGCGATTCCGAAACCATAAGTAAATGACAAGTAAATGAACTTAGTCATTGTGAGACATAGGATGAACCTAGGAGAGAATGATAAATTATATTTCATTTGGTTGCATCCTTTATGTTTATTTACAAGCATGTAAATAATTATTGCATAGTTATATGTGATCTAACTTATGCATATGGTGTTTCTTTGGACCTGGTGGGTCGAGCTTCTCTCTTGGGTGGCCTTACCCACTGGGAACTATGTTTATAGTTCTCACCCCACGTTTTTCAGGTCCTTCCGCGAGTGAGGCGGCGGAGCGAGGCAAGGGTTTGGCTCTTTAGATAGCAGCCCTTCCATTTTGGTGATACATAGAGTTGTACCCTTATTTTTGGACTATGATAGCATAGGGGATTTTTATTCTTGTATGAATGTTGTATATTCCATAGTTTTGGAACATGATATATGGAATGAAAGTGAAAGAAAAGAAAATTTTGGACATGTATATTGTGCCATGTGATGTAATAGAAGTAGAAATTCTTTATGTTGATGCTTTCCTTGTGCAACTCTTGTGCTCCGTTCCTAGTTGGAACATTGTGGATAAGCTTGTGTTGTGACGCCTTGGGCGGATAGAAAGGACTCTATCCGTTCGGCGGGTCTGGGGCATGCGCCCGTGCGGTTATCCTTTCCACCTAGTCGGTGTTAAAGGGCCGGCGGGGCGTGACAGATTGAGGTGGTATCAGAGCATAGAAACGGTCTAGGTTGACCTAAGAACCCTAGGATGGAAAAGACCCTAGGAGTGTAGGCTCGTGAGTGACGAGATCTTTGATATGGCGAAAGATAAGTGATTGGGTTATGTCTTTATGCCTCTAGTTGGAAATAGAGGTAGATTCGAGGTGTGTCTTATTCTTCACCAAGAGTGTTCATGTTGGCGGCCGACAACATGAAAACCAAGTGAGGGGAATAAGGACCCTTGTGTGACTTTCGCCTAGATTGGGTTCACGTTTATTTTCGTGAAACGTTATGTTACAAATGACTTTGAATGTCACGAAATGACCAAAGTCATTGTGTTTTCAAGATAATGGTACGTGGACGGCCTCCTTTGAGGGCTGGGCTCGGGAGAGCGAGCGCGGCTCCCGAACAACTTGGGGAGGGCGAGAACTCGGGTCTTCGGAATGAGTTGATCGAGTTGATGGGCGTGGTTCGGCAACAAGCCGAAGCCATGCAGCGACAGGAGGAGCAAATTAAAAGGCTCCAAGACGAGATGGCGCAGCAAGCGGCTGCGGTTAGGGAGGAGAGAACGGGAGTACCTCCGGCCTCTGCTTCGGCACCGGCCGAGGAGGTGACACCAGCGCCGGCTGTGGCGCCACCGGCATCACCGATTGTAGCCGGTGGGTCGGGTACTCCTATGCCCGGCTCCGAGATGGAGGATGCGGAGCGAGAGCGCGCACTTTCGGCTCTCATGAGGTTTAAGAAGTTCAACCCGCCTATCTTCAGCGGGGAGAACGTGGATCCATGGGATGTGGAAATCTGGATCGACGCGATGGAGACGCTCTTCGAGGACCTCTATACTTTGGAGAGGGATAAAGTACATCTCGCCGTTCATTGCTTGGAGTGATCGGCGAAGGTATGGTGGAAGGGAGTTCGGCGTGATCGACTCCCTAGCCTTCCGCCACCGACGTGGGAGGAGTTTCGGGGTATGGTGTTCGCCACCTATTTTCCCGATAGCGAGAAAAGGAAGCTTCAAGAAAGGTTCCGCAAGTTGAAACAAGGGAACCGTACGGTGCGCGAGTACGAGAGGGAGTTCTCGTACATTATTAATTGCGTGCCGCACGTTGTCCGCGGAGAATTGGACAAGGTCGACTGTTTCGTGCGCGGACTTCGACCGGAAATCTTTAGGGCGGTGCACGCCCTCAAGCTTAGGACCTTTGCGGAGGTCTTGGACCGTGCTCTTTGGGTGGAGCACGGGAATGCTTGCGCGCGCGAGGAGCGCGAGTCTTGGGAGAAAGAAAAAGAAAATGAAGAGGGGAAGAAGCGACCGGCGGGTGGCTCGGGTGGGCAGTCTAGCTCTAAGCGGCCCCCGAAGCACTCGCAGTCGCAGAATCAGTCCCGAGGGTCCCGACGGAATCGATCCGCGACCCAGTGCTCGATTTGTAGCGGCCCCCACCACCCTCAGCAATGTGACTATCGTGAGGGCCGGTGCTACAAATGCGGACAGCAAGGGCATATGCGGTACAACTGCCCGATGGACGATAGCCGAGCACCGTCGTCGGCGTCGGCGTTTGCACCACCGCGGCAGCTTGCGGGCATCCCACCCGCGGCGATGTCGGCAGGCCGTGCACAGCCGCCGAGACCAGTGAAGGGCCAGCGGCCAGCACCCAGTGGACGGGTATTCGCCTCACAGGTGGAGGAGCCTTCTGCCCAGGAGGACGTTGTGGCAGGTATTGTGTTAATTAAAGGCATTCGATGTAGAGCTTTGTTTGAAACTGGTGCATCGCATTCATTCATAGCTCGATCATTTGCTAGTGCACATGGAATAGAAATTATAGATGCCACACATGTAAGAACTGTGCAAGTACCTGAACACACCTTTTGCGTGCATCACGCGTGTGTAGATTGCCCCGTGAGGGTTGAGAACTGGATCATGCCAGCTGATTTGCTGGTATTAAATCGAATGAATGAATATGATTTGATCCTAGGAATGGATTGGCTCTCGAAGTATCACGCCACTATTGATTGTGAGAGCCGGATAGTGAGGTTTAGAGAACCCGGGCACAAGGAATTTGTGTACCGTGGGTGTAAGAGTTCGCTCTTTGCGTCGATGGTGTCCACGTCGCAAGCAAGGAAGCTTATTGCTAGTGGTTGCATTGCCTACTTGGCGACGGTAGTGGATGACCGGAAGGAAGTGCTGGGACTTGAGGACATTCCTATAGTCCGAGAGTTTCCGGATGTATTTCCGACGGAGTTGCCCGGAATGCCACCGGACCGGGAAATAGAATTTGTGATCGATTTGCTCCCGGGTACGGCGCCGATCTCTAAGGCCCCGTACAGGATGGCACCCGCGGAACTGAAGGAAATGAAAGCACAATTGCAAGATTTAATGGACAAGGGTTTCGTAAAACCAAGTGTGTCGCCTTGGGGAGCCCATGTTCTATTTGTGCGGAAAAAGGACGGTTCGCTGCGGTTATGTGTAGATTACCGCGAGTTGAATAAAGTGACCGTCAAGAATAAGTATCTGTTACCCCGAATTGATGACTTATTCGATCAATTGCAAGGGTCTCAGGTGTATTCAAAGATTGATTTGCAATCCGGTTATCACCAATTGAAGATCAAACCGGAGGATGTGCATAAGACCGCGTTTAGGACGCGGTATGGACACTACGAATTCACGGTTATGCCTTTTGGGCTTACTAATGCCCCGGCAGCGTTCATGGACCTAATGAACTGTGTGTTCAAACCACTACTAGATTGATTCGTGGTGGTGTTCATTGATGATATTCTTGTCTACTCTCGGAGTGAAGAGGAACATAAAGAGCATCTAAGGATTGTGCTTCAAGTTCTTCGAGAGAACGAGTTATTCGCCAAGTTGAAAAAGTGCGAATTTTGGATCCGTGAGGTCGCTTTCTTGGGTCACGTAATTTCCGCGGAAGGAGTATCGGTGGACCCTACGAAAGTTGAGGCAATCAAGGATTGGCCTCGCCCGACCAATGTCACGGAAATACGAAGCTTTTTGGGTCTTGCGGGGTACTATCGGCGGTTCGTGGAGGGATTTTCAAAAATCTCCGATCCACTAACGCATCTTACCCGCAAGGGAGCCAAATATATTTGGAGCGAGGAATGCGACCAAAGCTTTAAGGAGCTAAAGGAAAGGTTGACTTCGGCTCCGGTTCTCGCCTTGCCGATTGCGGGGGAGGGCTTTGTGGTGTATAGTGATGCATCACGACATGGTCTTGGGTGTGTGCTTATGCAACGAGGACAAGTAATAGCATATGCCTCTCGACAGCTGAAGAGCTATGAGCAGAATTACCCCACCCACGACCTAGAGCTTGCGGCGGTGGTTTTCGCACTCAAGTTGTGGAGACACTACTTGTACGGGGAGCATTGTGAGGTTTACACGGATCATAAAAGTTTAAAGTATTTATTCACTCAAAAGGAGTTGAACTTGAGGCAGCGGAGGTGGTTGGAGTTGATAAAAGATTACGACTTAACCATCTTGTACCACCCCGGTAGAGCCAATGTGGTGGCCGATGCGCTCAGTAGAAAATCCGTGGAGAACTTCGCAATTGAGATGACGGGACAAATGCCGTTGCTCAAGGAAATGGGCCGGTTTGACTTAGAAGTCGTGGCCCCGGGCGTCCCCGCTAAACTTATGAATCTCGAGGTATGGCCGACCTTGTTGGAGCAAATAAAAGAAAAGCAATCCGGTGATCCGGAACTCCAAAAGGTACAGAAGGCTATGGAGAGCGGGCGCGCCGGTGATTTTCATGTGGACTCGAGGGGCGCAATCCGATTTCGGAATCGGTTGTGCGTGCCAAAAGTCGAGGATATTCGTGGGGAGATTTTGAAAGAAGCTCACACTTCTCCCTATGCGATTCACCCGGGCGGCACCAAAATGTACAAGGATCTCAAATTGCATTATTGGTGGCCGGGGATGAAACTTGATGTAGGACGCTTTGTGGCACAATGCTTGGTATGCCAACAGGTGAAGGCCGAGCGTCGTTTTCCAGCAGGAAAATTACAAGGATTGCCCATTCCGGTTTGGAAGTGGGAAAATATCGCGATGGATTTTGTCGTGGGCTTACCTCGATCGTTGGGTGGCCACGATGCGATATGGGTGGTGGTGGATCGTTTGACAAAATCGGCACACTTTTTGCCAATCCACACCACTTGGTCGAGAGACAAGTTAGCGCAAGTCTACCTGGACGAGATTGTGCGGTTGCACAGGGTCCCGACCTCGATAGTTTCATATCGAGATCCCCGTTTCACATCGCATTTTTGGAAAAGCTTGCAAGAAGCTTTGGGTACACGGCTCGATTTCAGTTCAGCATTTCATCCTCAAACCGATGGTCAATCGGAAAGGACAATTCAGATTTTGGAGGATATGCTGCGAGCGTGCGTGTTGGACTTCAAGGGTGCATGGCCTACTCATTTGCCGATGGCTGAATTTGCTTACAATAATAGCTATCAAGCTAGCATCGGTATGGCACCTTTTGAGGTCTTGTACGGGAGGAAATGCCGCTCTCCTATTCATTGGAGCGAAGTCGGCGAGAGAAGGGTCTTAGGACCGGACGTGTTGCGTGAAGCGGAGGAAAAGGTCCGCTTGGCACGCGAACGCTTATCGACGGCGCAATCTCGACAAAAGAGTTATGCGGATCGACGTCGACGAGATTTGGAATTCGCGGTGGGAGACCGCGTCTTCTTGAAAGTATCACCCATGAGAGGGGTGAAGCGATTCGGTGTTCGGGGTAAATTGAGTCCCCGTTACATTGGACCTTACGAGGTTTTGGAGCGTGTGGGATCCGTGGCATATCGGCTAGCTTTGCCGCCGAAACTTGCGGGGATACACAATGTGTTCCATGTATCGACCCTCCGCAAGTATATGTATGATCCGGCGCACGTCCTCGAGTATGTGCCTATAGAGCTCCATGAGGATATGACTTATGAGGAATTTTCCTTGTGTATCATGGATCACGAGGTGAAAAGTTTGAGGAACCGTGAAATTCCTTATGTAAAGATACAGTGGACGAATCACGGTGAGCGCGAAGCTACATGGGAATTGGAAAGCTCAATGAGGGAGCGGTTTCCTTACCTCTTCGCTAAGTCCAGCTGAGGTATGATTTAGTTTCGCGGCCGAAACTCTCTTTAAGGGGGGAGGAATGTAGCACTTTGAATTTCGGTGCGATGTTCCGAACTTTACTAAAATTTGATGAAGTTCGGAAAGAGCCGGTAATGGCTGGTGTGGAATTGGGTTCCGAAGGTTTCGGAACATTTTGGGTGCGAGTGGGAACCCAGAAATCGAAGATTTCGAAGAAAAGGACCTACTGGAGCAAAACTGCTCACGGGGTCCGGACCCTGGAAACTGGGGTCCGGACAATGAAGTTCGTGGCCGGCTGCGGTCCGGACCCGGGTGCCACGGTCCGGACCCGAGCCGATGTCCGAGATGGGGAACGTGCGGGTTCCGGACCCGGGACTTGAGGTCCGGACCCGAGCCGCGTGCTAGGTTGGGGTGCGTACGGGTTCCGGACCCTGATGCCAAGGTCCGGACCCGGCCTGCGCACTGGCCAGTTATCAGTGCGGGGTCCGGACCCTACCCGCAAGGTCCGGACCCGGCTGAGGCAGAATGCCCAGTAAAGGGGCATTTTGGTAATTTCGCAGTGAGTGGGCTATATATTGAGGGCTGAGACTTCTCCCCTCATTCCTTCTTCATTCTCCTCACACTTCCTCTCCCTCTCCCTCACTTTCTCTCTCTAGAGATCTCTCCAAGGCTTGGAGAAGTGAAGGATTTGACCTTGGGAAAAGCTTCTAAGGTGGATTTGGAGCTTCTTGGTGCAAGAAGAAGCTTGGGAGCTAGGGCTTTGAGGTGAGTTCTTGCGATTTAGGATTTGAACCTAGGATTTAATCCTTTGAAATGAGATTTCTAAGCAATCTAAACCACAAATGGTGGAAGATTGGCCATGAAATCTAGGGTTTGGCTTGCATGCATGCAAACCCTAGGTAGATTTGGGGCTTTTGCCATGGGAGGTTCTAAAAATGTTTGGACCTTCGGGAATTGCCATTGAGGCATAGGAAATCATGTTGGAACACATGATTTCATGTATTGAGTTGATTTTAGGGTTCGTAACGAGTAACGAACCGTTTTCTTGTAGAAGCTTGGATTGAAGCAAGAACTCAAGGCTTGGACACTTAGGAGTTTGAAGAATACAATGATTTGAAAGCTCTTGAGGTGGGTTTGTGTTTACCGAAGTGATTAGGTCACTTCCATGTCTAGGGTAAATATCCATTTAAAGATAAAATGGTATGTGTTGTGAACCCTAGAATTTGCATGTTCGCAAAGGTAAAAATTATGATAGGATGAACAATGAGATCCTATTGCATGAGGTATATTTCAAGTATAATTCAAATATTAATACTTGTTGCATGGTTGCATGTACGGTTAACCTAGTGTTATTGAACATAGGTTGGACATGTGAGATTGAAACCTAGTGTTATTAAACATAGGTTGGAACATGTGAGATTGAAACCTAGTGTCATTGAACATAGGTTTGACATGAAATTGGAACCTAGAGTCATGGAACCTAGGTTGATAATGAGAAAGTAAGCCTAGTGTTATTGAACATAGGCGAGACTTAGTGACTTGAACCTAAAGTCATGAGACTTAGGTTGGCAAGTGAAAAATGTGAACAACGGGATGTGCGACGATTTTGCTATCCCGGGTAGGCGACGATTTCGCTACCATGCCATGTAATGGCGGTGTTGAGCGGGATGTGCGACGATTTTGCTATCCCGGGTAGGCGACGATTTCGCTACCATGCCACGAGTTGGCGGTACCGACACGGGATGTGCGACGAGTTTGCTATCCCGGGTAGGCGACGATTTCGCTACCTCGCCTTGGGTTGGCGGTGTCGAGAGGGGATGTGCGACGAGGTTGCTATCCCGGATATGCGACGAGTTCGCTATCCATGCCATGTAATGGCGGTGTTGAGACGGGGTAGGCGACGATTTTGCTATCCCGAGTATGCGACGAGTTCGCTACTCGAACTAGGAGGTGACGAGTTCACTCCTCGAATGTTGGAACAATTATGGTGAGACGGCGATTCCGAAACCATAAGTAAATGACAAGTAAATGAACTTAGTCATTGTGAGACATAGGATGAACCTATGAGAGAATGATAAATTATATTTCATTTGGTTGCATCCTTTATGTTTATTTACAAGCATGTAAATAATTGTTGCATAGTTATATGTGATCTAACTTATGCATATGGTGTTTCTTTGGACCTGGTGGGTCGAGCTTCTCTCTTGGGTGGCCTTACCCACTGGGAACTATGTTTATAGTTCTCACCCCACGTTTTTCAGGTCCTTCCGCGAGTGAGACGGCGGAGCGAGGCAAGGGTTTGGCTCTTTAGATAGCGGCCCTTCTATTTTGGTGATACATAGAGTTGTACCCCTATTTTTGGACTATGATAGCATAGGGGATTTTCATTCTTGTATGAATGTTGTATATTCCATAGTTTTGGAACATGATATATGTAATGAAGTGAAAGAAAAGAAAATTTTGGACATGTATATTGTGCCATGTGATGTAATAGAAGTAGAAATTCTTTTTGTTGATGCTTTCCTTGTGCAACTCTTGTGCTCCGTTCCTAGTTGGAACGTTGTGGATAAGCTTGTGTTGTGACGCCTTGGGCGGATAGAAAGGACTCTATCCGTTCGGCGGGTCTGGGGCATGCGCCCGTGCAGTTATCCTTTCCACCTAGTCGGTGTTAAAGGGCCGGCGGGGCGTGACAGCCGATTCGTGACACAAGCCATCCCCCCTCCCTCCAATCAATAACCACAAACCAAAAACATATATATATATATATATATATATAGAGTTGGGCTGGAATGCTATCGATAGCACAGCAATTTTTTGCCACCAACTTTTTAGCCCTTGGATAAAAAATCGTAGGGTTGAGATAATAGTTGTTTGTTAGGATTGAGTGGTCCCCCTAGGGTTGAGTGGTCCCCACTGGGTTATAGTATTTAATCCAATGGCTAGAATGATCAAAGGGACTTATCCTAAGGCTAAAAACTTGATAGCAAAATGGGCTAAATACTATTAATAGTATTCTAGCTCAACTCTATATATATATATATATATATATATACACACACACGTATAAATACACTTATACATATATATATATATATATATATATATATATATATATATATATATATATATATATATATACATATATACATATAAACATATATATACTAGTAGAGAGAGAGAAAACACGCAAATTCAAAATTCAGAATTCGAATTCTTACAGTAACACGCACCAACGCACCTCCACTTACGATCTTTTGAGATTCCATACATAAAATATAGGGACTTTCGCGAAAAGACCCGAAATGCAATTTTGACCCACCCTCGAACAACGTGCGATTTCGGACGATTGATTCGTCGGATTTACAAACGGATCGCGCCAGCACTTCCGGCACTGCCAGACCTTCAAACCTGCGATTTTGTTTCACCTGAAACGGTCACCGATTCGCGACGAAACCATTCTCTCTTCTGTCCCATAATATATACTTATATATATATAAAACGGAATCGAATTCAAATTCAAATTCAAACATTCAAATTTAAAATCTCAGGTCTTACAGTTGTATCACTTAAAATTATTTGAGACTAAATAACACTATGAAAAATAGAAGTTGTATTATTTGAGACTAAATTGCGCTATTTGATATTAGTCTCAAATGGTGCAACTTAAGTTTCAAATAATGCAACTTAATTTTAAATAGTATAATTTAATTTTAAATGGTGTAATTTCTTCTTTTTCTTTATTTTTCTCTGCTTCTTGGCCTTCTCTGGAGCGGCTGCGGTGCGTGATGGTCTTTTCAAGAGTAGAAAAATATTTTATTTATTTATTTATTTATTTTTCTTCTTCCTTCTTTGTTTCCTTCTGCCCTCCGCATCCTCTTCTGCTACAGCATCCTCTCCCTTGCTCTCTGCTTCTTCTACAGCGTGCTTCGCAACCGCCGCCCCAAACCGCAATGCGCTTTCTCTTTCCGCCGTTCTCAAATTCTTCAGTACCCTCGCCCCCACTGTCGTCTACGGCCATACCATCCGCTGTGTAGAATACTGTTAAGAGACATGCTGTGACCAAGTCGCCGAGCTCTTCGCCCAGAATGGCCTTGTCACTACCTACGGGGACGAGGTAGGTCGGAAGAAGTGCGACCATTGGCGGATCCATATGGTTTGGAGTAGGGTCGATTGACCCCACCAACTCTCCCCAAAAACATCCCCACATCTCTATGAGTAGAGTTTATTTAGTAGGTAACTTTACTTTATTAAGTAATTGACTCCATTCTAATTTAATAAAGTAAAAAGATATAGAACTTATCGAAACTATTGATCATTTTGATTCGGCTACCAAATTTTTCAAAATTTTGATTTTACTATCCGATATTTCAATTTGTTTGATTTGAATCAACCAACGATTTTTTGGCTTCAAAATATAAATGTATCATTTATCTTTAATGTTTGGTTAGTATATTTCATTTAAATCTCACAACTATAAATTCATTGAAGTAAGTTATTAGCTTAAAGTTTGAAGTCAAGTTGTCGTTGACTTACTCAAATCAAACAAATTGAATGGTTGGATAAATAAAATCAAAATTTTGAAAGGTAGGGTAGCCGAATCAAAATAGTCTATAGTTCTGGTAAGTTCTATATATTTTTATATTTTAATAAATAAATAAAGGTCATTCTTTGCTCCTAAATAGCATATTTTTCAATATTATAAACTTGAATCCCAACTAAAAAAAAAATGTATCATTAAAATATCTAAAAAATATTTTTACATTTTTTTTTGAAAACATTAGCAGTTTGAATGATAAAGAAAATTCTAATCTAATGATGCCATTATGCATCATTCCAAAATATAAAAATACATAAAAAATATTATAATTTAAAATGATACATATTTTTTTTCATGCAATATTTCTTAAAATTTATATTTATTATTTTTTAATATTTATTTTTATATATTTTATATTTGATCCCTGTAAAATTTTTTTTCTGGATCCGCCACTGATTGTCACGGGACGGTGGAGATATGGGCGAGATAAGGTGGAGGAGCGTGATGACCACGTGGGGGCGATGGAGGAGAAACGAGAGAGAGGAACTGAGAGAAAAATAGGAGAGAGAATATGAATATTTTTATAAGTTTTTAAAAAAATTTGTCTAAATATATAAAATTAAAAAATAGACTGATTTTATAAAAATACTACAAAAGTTAAAATAAGTAGACAATTTTTTTTAGTTAAATCAAAAATAAAAGGCCTTTTTGCATAAAAAATCCACTAATTTTGGGCTTTTGCAAAATTGGGCCGCATTTTTCGATTTTGCAGATTCGGTCCGGATTTTCAGCAAACTGACCAAAATACCCTTCTTACTTTTTCTCACTCCTCTTTTTTTCTCTCTCCTCTTTTTTTTCTCTCTCCTCTGTTTTTTTTTTTCTCTCGCTCTTTTTTTTTTTCTCTCCGAACGGCGGAGGCGGAGGTGGAAACGGCCCGCCTCTCGCCCTCGCCCGTGCACCCCCACCCTCCTCGCCTCCGACCCCGCTGAGGCCGCGCCTCGCCGCGACTCTTTTTTTTTTCCTCTCCGATCCTCCTCCACCCGCCGTCCACGCCGCCACCACCGGCGACGAAGAAGAAGTGCTTCTTGGGGCCGAGAAGCACGCCGGCGAGGGAGGGAAAAAATATAGTTACACTCCGGCGAGGGCGATGGGTCGTGACAAAAAAAATTGTAAAAAAAAAATAAAAAATAAAAAATGTTTCTGAAAAGAACAAAAAATAGAGAAAAATAAAGAAGATTATGAAATTGCACTGTTAAAAAAATTACACTGTTTTAAAAAATATTTACACTGTTTTAATGAATGTTGCACTATTTAAAAAAGAAATTACACTCTTTTGAGATAAATTTACACTCTTTAGACCAAATTGCACTATTTAGAATAATGTTGCACCATTTTTTTCTCTACTTCTTCCTTGTTCCTCCACTCTCCATCCTCATCCCCCTTCTCTCTCTCTTTTCTCACACTCCAAAATAATTTTTTGAACCGATGCGGTCGAAGCCGGAGGAGGAGGAGCGGCCATAGTCGTGGGGGTCGAAGAGGTAAACGGAGAGGAGGGAGAGGGAGGCGTCGGAGGTGGCGCGCGGGGGGCGGGTGGTGGGCGCGCGCAGAGGGCGCGGCGAGCGCAGGGGGCGCGGGCACCGGTGGGAGCGCAGGCGCGGTCCCCCTGCGCCCTCTCCCCCCCCCCGGGACGCGCCCCCTAGGGGCGCGTGCGAGGGCGCAGAGGGCGCAGGGGTGCGCCCCCTGGGGGCGCGTGCGCAGGGGGCGCATGGAGCGCCCCCTGCGCCCACCGGGGGGGCGTGTGGGGGCCCAGGCCCGGGCCCGGGCGGGCGGGCGCAGGGGGGGGGGCCCGGGCCCGGGCCCGGGCCCAGGCGGGCGGGCGCAGGGGGCGCGTCCCCTGCGCCCCCCCCGCGCGCGCCCGCGCCTCCAGGGGACGGGGGGGGGCGCGTCCCCCCGCCCCCCGCGCGCGCGCCCTCGCCGCCGACGCCCTGCGCCCCCCGCGCCCCGCGCCCCGCCGCGCCCTCGCCGTCGACGCGCTGCTCCCCTCCTCCCCTCTCCCTTCTTCCCGTTTATCTCTTCACCCCGCCGCGCCCTCGCCGCCGACGCTCTACTCCCGCTCGCCTTCGAGATCCTTACCCGCAAAAAGATGGACGGAAAATAAAAGTACAATGAATATATAAAATAGTGCAATTAAGGTGCAAAATAATGACAAATAGTGTAACGAAGATCAAAATAGTGCAACTAAGGTGTAAAATAGTGCAACTAATGTGTAAAATGGTGCAACTAAGCTCGGCCGCTGCGTTGCACTATTTTAACCTTAGTTGCACCATTTTGACCTTCGTTGCACTATTTTTTTATTTTTTTACACCTTCATTGCATCATTTTACACATTCGTTGTACTTTTATTTTTCGTCCATCTTTCCGCGGGTAGGGATCTCGAAGGCGAGCGGGAGTAGGGTGTCGGCGGCGAGAGCAGCGCGTCGGCGGCTAGGGCGCGGCGGGGCGCGGGGCGCGGGCGCGAGGCGCGGGGGCCGCCCTCGCGCTGGGGCCACAGGGCGTCGGCGGTGAGGGCGTCGGCGGCGAGGGAGCGGGCGGGGCGCGGGCGCGGGGCGCAGGGGGCGCAGGGGACGCGCCCCCTGCGCCTGCTCGCCTGAGCCCGGGCCCGGGCCCGGGCCCCCGCCCCTGCGCCCGCCCCCGCCCGCCGGGCCCGGGCCTGGGCCCCCGCCCGCCCCCCCCCCCGTGGGCGCAGGGGGCGCTCCATGCGCCCCCTGCGCACGCGCCCCCAGGGGGTGCAGGGGGCGCCCTCTGCGCCCCCTGCGCCCGCGCACGCGCCCCCCTAGGGGGCGCGTCCCGAGGGGAGAGGGGGCGCAGGGGGACCGCGCCTGCGCTCCCACCCGCGCCCGCGCCCCCTGCGCTCGCCGCGCCCTCTGCGCGCGCCCACCACCGCCCCGCGCGGATTCCGTCCTCCTTCTCCTCCTTTGAGGCTTCCTCCTCGTCGTCGTGCTCCTCCTCCCCGCCTCCCCCGGATTCCGAGTGCTTCCTCGAGATCCGCCGCGTGCCGCGCGGCCCGGAGAGGGAGGTGACCGGATCGAGTTTGGTTGGAAAGAAAGAGTGCAAAGAAATAGTGCAACGGAGAGAAATGGTGCAACGAGGAAGAAGAAGAGAAAAAGAAATGGTGTAATTTTCATCCAAATAATGTAATTTTAGTCTAAAAAGTATAATTTTCATCTCAAAGAGTGTAATTTATGTCTCAAAGTTATTTAAAACAGTATAAATTTTTTTAAAAATAGTGCAACATTATTTTAACAGTGCAATTTTATCTTTTACTTTCTTCTTCTATGATTTTTGATCTTTTCTGTAGAAAAAAATATTATTTATTATTATTATTTTATTTTTTTTCTCTTTACAATTTTTTTTGGTCACGACCCACCGCCCTCGCCGGAGTGTAACTATTTTTTTTCCCTCCCTCGCCGGCGTGCTTCTTGGCCCCAAGAAACACTTCTTCGTCGCCGGCGACGGCGGTGGGGACGGCGGGTGGAGGAGGGTCGGAGAGGTTAAAAAAAAAAAAAAAGAGTCGCGGCGCGGCCTCGGCGGGGTCGGAGGCGAGGAGGGCGAGGGTTCGCGTGCGAGGGCGAGGGCGTGAGGGGCAGAGGCGAGGTGGGCCGTTTCCGCCTCCGCCTCCGCCTCCGCCTCCGCCTCCGCCTCCGCCGTTCGGAGAGAAAAAAAAAAAACGAGAAGAGAGAAAAAAAAGAGGAGAGAGAAAAAAAAGAGGAGAGAGAAAAAATAAGAAGGGTATTTTGGTCAGTTTGCTGAAAATTCGGATTGAATCTGCAAAATCGAAAATAGCGATCTAATTTTGCAAAAAACCCAAAACTAGTGAATTTTTTATGCAAAAAGGCCAAAATAAAAAGATGCGCATGAGTAAAACAGCCAAAACAGAAAATAATGAAACACAAAAGGAAACCGGAGAAAATTGAGAAAATCTCTCAAGGGCAGTTCCTACGGTGCAACAAGAGGGGAAAGGAGAGGAAAAGGCGAGAGAGAGGAGGAAAAGAGTAGAAACACTCGGGCGCACGTTCCTGGGACGACGAGTCGCTCCTCGTCGGCGTTTCTTTCTCGAGTACTCCGCCACGACCGAGTCGCCCTCGTCTCCCTCCCCCGCCGCCCCCATCTCCTCCCCAAATCTCGTAGATCTCCCACAGGTGACTCGGCAATCCCTCATTCCTCCTCCCTCGCTTCTTTGATCTCGAAAACCCTAACTCTCCTTTCTCCATTCTTGAGATCCCAGGGTTTCTTCCGCAGATCGAGCATGGCGAGGTATCAGGTGGATGGTAAGGTGGTGCAGGGAGTGGACTTGCTGAGGAAGAAGCACTGGGTATGGCGATTCGACGTGTGGCCCTTCGCGATTCTCTACTCCTTATGGCTCTTCCTGGTCGTCCCCAGCATCGATTTCACCGACGCCTTGATCGTCCTCGCGGGGCTCGCCATCGTTCACATCCTCACGCTACTCTTTACGGCGTGGTCCGTCGATTTCAGATGCTTCGTGCAGTTCAGCAAGGTGCGCTGGATTTCTGGGTTTTGATATACAATAACGGATCTGGACTTTTTATGCGCGCAACTGTATCGTAGGTTCAATTTGTCATAGAATGAGCTTTGATTGGCAGGTGAACGACATCCATTCTGCGAATGCGTGCAAGATCATCCCTGCCAAATTTTCTGGCCCGAAAGAAGTTACTCCGCTGCATTTCCGGAGAACTGTAAGTTTACTGTTATATTTTTGTGCATATCTGGACAACTGTGAGGCAAGTCAATTTGTAAAATGGATAAACTAAAATTATTTATGCAAATGTTGCAACTCTCTTTTTGCTATATTTGTTAGGAGTTGTATAGGCTGGAATGAAATTTTCTTACGAAGTTCTAAGATCAAGTTATATAATCCCACCATTATAACAAATGGTGCATACACCGATATGTGCATCTGCAAATGTGAAATGTGGTCACTTCACCACACCGCATAGACTGCATTTGCATATATGGCTCGGGCGGCGGGCACCATGTAAATAAGCACATGAGCGAGCTACCTAGTATCTTGCACTTAAAATGTATATAGGTAGATTTATCATAACATGTCTATATTAGCTACTTATGCATTTTAATCTGCTTGATATAAAATGCTTTATAAATTTTCGTTACTTGTTAGATTTTAGACTGAGAATGCTTTTTACAAAATAAGATATTTGAACTGTGACATTATTTTACAGTGCCAGAATGCTCTGTAACGCTTTCTGAATTCGTGATTCTTAAATTTATTGTATTTATGTGGACTGCATAGGCACCTGTATATGCGACCGCCTCCACATAGGCGCTATGTGATACCTTAGCTGCCTGCATACTGCTTTCTGCTTTTTAGAACATATAATAATTTAATTAGAGCTGCGGAACTTGTAAATTACAAACGCTTCTGTCCTCAAGAGGGAATTCATATTTTTTTGGGTAAAATTGAGTTTATAGTTATTTTTAAGATGGTGATGCTGCTGTTTTCAGAACCTTTTTCTCCTTATTCATGCAATCTTATTCCTAGATGTAGTTGTTCTAGTTTGATGGTGATAGAACAATGTGGTGTATATCTGAAACTGATATCTAAATAGACCAAGATTGAAATGGAATATTCATCAAGAGTTGTTCAATCATAAAGAATTTAGAAAAAGATAGCATCAAATGTGCTACAAAGCAATTTTTGATGCAGCAATCCTTACTAATAATTTAGTGCAAAGATGAAAACCCAACTAAATTTCGTCTGTTTGATATAGACCTTTAGGAAAAGAAATAACCAACCTAGAAAATAATAAGCTTCATATACTTTTTGATAGACAAAACACTTTAGGATAAGGATAAATTTCTGTAGATTAGTAGCATAGGGGTTTAAGTTTGTTGTTGAAATTGGATATGGAAAGGTTCAGAAATTTAATGCAAGGATGTCATCCCTTTAGTTTTCTAAGAAGATCGTAAGATGTGCCCATAAGAAGTTCCCATATAGCTTGAAATAGATGGGTATAGTGTTCTGATAGGTTGCTATGGATGCAAATATTATTACTCACTGACAACTTTTTGATGCAAACTGAGGGTCGCAAAATCTGAATTTTCAACTTTGTTTTAGTCTGTTGCTATCCCTTGAAATAAATTAGGTTCAATTTATCGATTCTGGAGAAATTTACTACAATTAAAGTAAGGAAGCCAGAAAATTTTTAGCAAGACAAAATTAAAAACGAATTGAAGCAATACTAAGATGGTGATAAACATTCAATATATGAGATATTAATAACCAATTGAAAATACATATAATAGTTTCAAATAAAAAGGTAAGTTCGGTTTTATCGGACTTAAAAATTTTATACTTGATTGTTTTGGCAAAGATGGTTGGTAATGGTGGAAGACTAGATTGAATGGGATAATGGGATACCAGAAGATAAGGGAGAAGGTAAGATACAAGAATTACATTGATCACACAATTGCGGGGGATCCACGATCGATGAGAAGGGCGGTACACCACGGGTAGAATTTTGGCAATGGGGAAGAAAAAGAGGAGGTAGGGATTCGAAAGAAGAGAAGGCAGGAATTCAAAAGAAGAGGAGGGGTAGGAGCAGAAGCCAAAGAAGAGAAGGCAGGATTCGAAAGAAGAGGAGGGGGTAGGAGCAGAAGTCGATCTCGCCTCGACGAGGAAGCGACATCGATCAAGTTGAGGAAGAAGACGATCTTGACGTGAGGAAGATGCGTTGACGATCGCACTGGGAAGAAGGTCACCATGGCAATGGCAAACAAGAGTAGGAATTTTTATTCATCAAATCTGCCTTACAAAATATCAAAAACTAGGTATTATAGTGTCAAGAGTCATTCCTGTAATAAATTTCTCGTCTCTTTGTCTTCAACACAACATGGTCTTTCAAGAGTCATCCAAAGAGAGTGGCATAGAAGACGAGGCAATTTTAGGAAGCCGAAAGGTCTTTGGGTTTTGGGTTTGTTTTTAGTGGGAAATGGGGTTTTGGGCTCATTTTTATTGAAGAAAAGGGGTTTGGATTAGCTGAACCAACTAAAACTAAATAATTTAAACCCGAATTAGACACAAACTTGTAAAATTACATTAAAAAATAAAAGAATTTTATTTTCTGCATCACTTTTGTTCGGAAGGAGAATAATGCATCAAAACTGATAATTAGTGAAAGAAAAAGGAGACTAAATAACAATCATTTTTGAAGAAGCTTTGAGGTATTTTGACTATAAGACTTTCTTAGGAAGCAATTTCTATTGTCTTAAATTTACTTATTTTGGGAACAACTACATGCAAAGAGAAGCTTCGTATCTTAACCTATTCAGCCCTTAAATTTAGGGGCGGTTCTAGGTTTTCCTTACCAGAGGGCCCAAGTAATTTCTAAACACAAATAGAAAAATTGTAAAAATATTTTCATAAATAAAATTTCTAATGATGATAAATGCACAAAATATGTTATGTAAATAATCAAACAAAACTTATTTATGCATTCTTGATCAATAGTAAATAGTTGAACACAACACTACTTGTTTTTCAAAATAGCGATACAAAAATTGGAGATGGTTACATTATTTGTGAACCAACATTAAACCTAAGAGGAAAAAATAAAGTGCGAGGGGACACTTGAAACTTTATTTGAGGAGATGAAAGGCTAGAATGTCTTTTATTCTTACTCTTAAATTATTCTCTTATTTCATGGGCTTTAATATTCTCCTTTTTTTTGCAAGATGTAGTCATGTAAAGGTGGACGTGGGAGCTAATGACATAAGAGGAACAAAAGAGAAAGAGAAAGATATTGCCTAGAAGATTTTATCGGGGCTACCTTCTCTTTTTCTAGTCTGAGGATTGTTTTCAAAAACCTGTTAAAAATTAGAGTAATTTTGTTCTTATCTATTTTTGATAACTTATATAGGGCACTATCAATATAAAGTTTGCTAATCCTTTTGGTAAGTTTTATTAAAAAAAATCTTTTTGATAAGTTATGAATCCCTTACTTTATTCCAAATCTTCTCGTTCAATATGTAATTATGTATCGAATCATACCAAATTTAGGAGGTCTCCATAAAATCAAATAATGATGAACATGGAGTGAATTGGATAATTATGATTTAGGAAGGTAAGATTCATACCATTGTTTAATTGGTGTGGGATTCTTTCAGTAAAGTAAATATGTAATGTACAAGTAATTGGAATAATAAAAGAATCTACATAATTACTTGGAGATTTGTGGCTCTGGCCTGCCCACTTGATTCCATCATTGCTTTTATTAAATTGGCTATAGCGAACAACGATTGTCGTGTCACCGGCATAGGGCATGCTCATGCGCCGTCGGCACGACATAGCATGCCGGCACACTTGGGCACACACCCATCTTATATGTGGCATGGTTGGCACAGGTGGCATGAGCTTATCGGCACGAGCAGCACAAGCGGCTGGCCGTGTTAGATTGTGCTGACTGGCATGACAATCCTTGATAGGGAATGTTACAAAATAAAATGGGTAAATTAGAGTAGGGAAAAGCTAGCAATAAAAGAAGTAATTTGTCCTAGTGTAATAATGTAGTTGGTTGAACCATGGATAGTTTCCTTCAGAATGTACACAAAGAAAAACCAAATTTTTACAAAATTTCTTGATTCTAGAACAAAGCCTTCAAATTACTCGATTGACAGCCAGGATATACAATTAAAGTGGCTGTGGTAACTTAAAGAATAGCAAAAACTAAAAAATGATGATAACAATAATTTGACAGATTAAGGAGAGACAACATTAGTTTTCACTTTTCAGTAGTAGTGGTTGGGAGAGAAGGAAGGTGGTTGTAGAAGTAAAACTCAATGGTAGGTGGAGAATCAGGTTTTTCCACTACAATAATGGATGAAGGTTAAACTCTTATATTTGAAATTATCAAGAAATTAACTAGTAAAATAAATCTGCTGAAACAAGTTGTACAATAATGGATAATAAAGGGAAAGATATAGAATTATAGAACTTCCATGCGGCAATATAGCTTAAATCTAAGCACTAAGCTGGAATGGAAATGCTTGAATGAATATTTCTTTTATGCAGATTTCAGTGCCATCATCATCTTCAACTGCGAACAAAGAAGAAATCTATTTTGATTTCAGAAAGCAACGCTTCATTTTCTCAGCAGAAGAGGATACCTTTTGCAAGCTTCCTTACCCTACAAAGGAATCATTTGGGTACTATCTCAAGAGTAGTGGACATGGATCAGAAGCTAAACTAACTGTTGCTACGGATAAGTGGGGAAGAAATGTGTAAGTTTTGATTACTCATTCTTTGTTTTAATTAAATTATCCAATATTCATAAAACTAAGAGATACTCAAAGATTTTCTGGGTCAAGGATTTAAATGCCCATTGGCACGGGTCGTATCTACTGTGCCGTATCGTACCAACAAGATATCGGCACGATATAGACCCCGCGCCAATGGCATAGCTCAAAACTCTCTTTTCTTTAAATTAGTAAGTAATTTTCTCAATAAAGTTCAAAAGGTTTGATAAAAATACATAATAAGCAATTAGAATAGTTTTTTTGCTAAAAAAAATAAATATTTTCATGCCATTATGTATTGGCACACATGTATTTTTTATGACCGGCACGCAACGGCACGGCCCGGCACGCACTGTGCCGTACTGTGCCGGTAAGTATTCGGCACGACCCGTACCACGCACTTAAATTCTTGTTCTGGGTTATATGTTGATGCATAACAGAAACAAATTTGAGATCTACAAGAACAAACTAACCTAAAGCTTCTTTTTTTGTGTGAGGCAATTTTGTAGGATAGTCATTATACTGCTCACTAGTGTTGATCTTCTTGCAGTTTTTCGGAATTGAAGAGGTTGAAACTTGAAACTAGCAAGTATGTAGAAACTAAAATCTGTCTCATGGGGAAATACACTGACTTTGAAAATGTTGGACGATTTAAATCAAAGAATAATGTTTTGATTGTCATAGTTGGGCATGTGCCAATGAGCACTGAATGTGGAAGGAGCTCTGTGCACCTGCTTGTCCGCATGTCTGTGTCATGTGCTTTGCAATTGTTGTCTTGTGTGGGGACACACCATGTCAAGCAAAATTTGTGGCTTGGATATAGTCATGTGGCTCATTCCCTCATATGGCTTCATTTGGCCTTTTTAAGAGAATTTCTAAGATTTTCTGCCCACTGTTTCTTATCAAGCAACATTACTTATTGTTTTGTGATGATGGCAAGTGCCAAGTTTTCTACCCACTGTGGCTTATCAAGCAACATTACTTGTTGCTATGTGATGATGGCAAGTGTCAAGTTTCTTGGACCCCTTATTTATAAACAGTAGGTGTTTCCAAACTAAAATGGTCTTCTTTTTCAGTTCCGGATTAATTTTTGAATTTTAAGTGTATCAGACAATTTTTCATCTCTATAGTTCATACCATGCTATGATTATTTGTTGTAGTCCTATTCATGTCAAACATGCACCTTTGTGCCGTTGAGAGCTTTGTGCTTATTCTCATGTCAAACATGCACCTTACTGCCGTTGGCAACTTTATGCGTCAGATTGACAACTTTATGTATCATCAGGCTGTCCTTTTTTCTCATTATATTAAGTAGTTTTATTCGTTAACATGGAGAAACTAGATGAATGATCATATGCCAAATATTAAGATTTGAACAGCAGCTGAATTATTAACAAAGGTGCGAACCTTTTGGCACATTACTTACTTCTATACTCAATTTAGTCAAGATGGTTCCAATATCTAATGATAAGTGATTTGAAAGGAAAGAGAATAGATAAGTAATTTAGAAGGTGTAATCAGTTTTACATTCTTTGATAGAGTAGCTTTCTGAAAGCACATCAGATGGTGCTCCTATTTTTCTAACTTTTTTCTGTTGGGTCTCTACCTACTGTGGATGTCTAAAGAGTTTATTCATAAAGTTATGCTTAATATACAATTTTGTAGAGGAGGCCTTGATTTTTGTTTGAGGCAAAGTATAATTGCATGTTGAGACCTTGCATTGACAGCATGAAGCTGCAAAATACACCTGTAAAGCTAGTAAGTGTTGTAATTGTCATGTTCCTATCAAGTACTATCATGCTGTATGTTCAGGTCTTATTTACTATAACATAGATCATGCAGTAACAGAGAAGGAAAATGTTTATTACTAGCTCAAGTTTGTTGAGCAAAGTGCTTGACATAATGAAGAAAGTTGTCATTGCAGAACTTTTTCTAGGAGTTGGTTAAGTGAGAAACGCGGAAAGCCTGTTCAACTTGTTCACCTTAGAATCGCAGCATGCATTTTAGAAGGCCTGTTCAGCTTTCTTCTTATTGGATTTTGTTTCACTTAATGTAAGCGGCATATTAGATTTATGCAGTCACTGCTTTAGTCCATTGTGCTGCAAGCTTAGGACCGGGTGTGAAGTTGTTAACCTTGTGGATGTGTAATTTTGTGTACATGCCTTAGGTTCCAATTTATTGCTTTTATTCATTTATAACCAGTTGGTCTCAAGAGCACTCTGTTAAATACTAGTCAAGGTTTGACTGGTTTCTTTTTCCTAAATGTAACTGCAGATTTGAGTATCCACAGCCCACATTTCAGAAGTTAATGAAAGAACATTGCATGGAGCCGTTTTTTGTCTTTCAGGTTTATATCGTTTGCAGTCTTTTGAACACCAGCAGATCAAAGTTCAATTTGCCTGTTTCTGAACTCTGTTTTTTTGTAGGTCTTTTGTGTGGGCCTCTGGTGTTTGGATGAGTATTGGTACTACAGTTTGTTCACACTTTTTATGCTTTTCCTATTTGAATCGACCATGGCCAAGAGTCGGTTAAAAACTTTAACGGAGCTTAGGCGTGTAAGAGTTGATAACCAGATTTTGTTAGTGCATCGATGTGGGAGGTCTGAGTTTGTTCTCTTGAATTAGTTATTTGTTTGTTAGCAATGAAGCAATGAGAAATAACATATGCTTGATAACTCTTTTCTTTCTCAGATGGGTGAAACTTCCGGGGACAGAACTTGTTCCAGGAGATGTTGTCTCCATAGGACGCTCTTCTACTGGTGAAGATAAATCTGTACCAGCAGACATGCTATTATTAGCCGGAAGTGCCATAGTGAATGAAGCCATTTTAACGGGCGAGTCTACTCCACAGTGGAAGGTCATTTTCTTCCTATTGTTAACTTTTAACTTACTTGGCAACTTTTATATTTTAATTTGAAATTCATAATGAGTATCAGGCTTATTTATAATTTCCTTACATTTTATTCAACTGAAAAAGATAGATCTTTTGATCTGTGAAGCTATATTCCAATATGAAGTATTGAACAGGCATACATGACACACATTAAGTGTTTTTTGTGTTGTTCATAAAGTGCTTTTACACTTTTGGCTTTGTTTTTTTTGGCGCATTTCACTGTCCAATTGTGTATCTCATGCTGTACTTGTGCACAAGGAATTTGGTGTGAAGTTTGAACTCTCTAGCCCGAACTAGATCATGGAAGAGCTACTTTTTTTCAGCAATTGAGTAAATCGAACTGATCTGATTCTTAGATCTGATAGCCCATGTCAATGGTAACAGATCTTGGCTCATGCAATATATACCTAACATGAAATGATCAAATGTTTGAAATTGATGATGCTTTGATATGTGATGCCAATTTCTGCAACCCAGGGTCAATCTAGAAAAACTAGTGTTGCTCTCAATTTAGTTGTTTTGGAGTTATTGCAATTTGTATTTTGTAGTTAGTACCTAGTAGCAATTGGTGGGGATTTACAGGTTCATATTAGTTGTAATATTGCAAGCTTGCAGGATTAATAGGTAAATTAGTAAATCTCTATCACGTGCTCCAACAGTTGCCGTTCGCGTCTATTGATCTTCGAGAAGTAGTGTTGGAGAAGAGCTTAGACTTGCGCCTAGCAATTCATCATCTTCACTCTTATGTATTAGATTAATTGTAGAAGTCGCAGAGAAGTGGTGTATTGAATGAAAGGAAAAAAAATGTAGGTGTCCAGAATTTTTTTTCTCGTGGCATATAGAGTCTGTGCAAGAGTCTTATTTTAATTTCTTACTTCATGTATGCCTTGTCTGGTTGTAATCAACTTTTGTCATCATTATCTTATATCCTGTATGCTATTTTCTTATTCTTTGCAAGTGTCTTTATTACCTTTTTCTTTATTATTATTATTTTCTTTTGGCTATTCTTGTTTGCTATGTATTACTACAGACTTCAGTTTTTGCTTGCACTGCGGAGGATAGACTATCAATTAAACGAGATAAGAATCATGTTCTATTTGGTGGAACAAAAATATTGCAGCATACTCCAGATAAGGTATGCTGTTGAGGCCATCAAGTAATAAAATAAGGCTATTTAGCATTGCTAACTTGTTTTTTCTCAAAATCTAGTCATTTCCACTGAAAACTCCTGATGGGGGATGCTTGGCTTATGTGCTGAGAACTGGATTTGAGACAAGCCAGGGCAAGTTGATGCGGACAATCTTATTTTCCACTGAAAGGGTAAGTTCTGGTCTCCAGTCAGGAAATGGTCCTAGGATGATTGGGACCCAACTAAAAATTTGTTTTGTTTTTCCTGTTATTCTAGGTGACTGCAAATAGCTGGGAAAGTGGCTTGTTTATTCTTTTCTTGGTTTTCTTTGCCATCATTGCTGCAGGCTATGTGCTCAAGAAGGTAAAGCCTTCATTTACCTTGTGACATTATATTTTTGGTGTTTGTTGAACTAAGATTATTTTAGTTATTTGTTAACAGTTGTCACTACATTTTTTCCCGCAATTTAACATATATTATTTGCTTACCCACCTTTTTAAACTGTTTACAATTAGGGACTGGAGGATCCAACAAGGAGCAAATACAAGCTTTTCTTGAGTTGTTCATTGATCATCACTTCTGTTATTCCCCCAGAGCTGCCAATGGAGCTATCAATAGCAGTCAATACATCTTTAATTGCATTAGCACGCCGTGGTATTTTCTGCACAGAACCATTTAGAATACCCTTTGCTGGGAAGGTTAGCACGTGGCACTTCATTAGAGCTCCTGCCAGATAGAGCTATTTTGATAAAATTTAATGCTGTCAACATACTTTATTGGTTGCAGGTTGACATTTGTTGCTTCGACAAAACTGGAACTCTCACATCAGATGATATGGTATGCAAGTTGGAGTTTTAACTAGGATTCAAAATATTTCATGGCAGCTATTCATTAACGAGAAGCTCGTTATATATTTCAGGAGTTTCAAGGGGTGGTTGGCGTTGATAATAATGGAGATTTAGTATCTGATACAACTAAATTGCCTCTTCGGACTGTTCAAGTGTTGGCTGCCTGTCATGCGTTAGTTTTTGTGGAGAATAAACTGGTACATCAATAAGCAATCTTGAGCTTTTAGTTGATATTATATCATGATTAATTATTGCCGAGAGCATCTGCAAAAACTGTTCTAGTGTTAATACACTTTCTCGTGCATGTAGGTTGGTGATCCTCTTGAAAAGGCTGCGCTAAAAGGAATAGACTGGATATACACCTCTGATGAGAAGGCCATGCCTAAAAAGTATGCTGCGATGTCCGTAAATTCTAGACACTTTTATGCCCTTCATTCTGATTGGTTTTGCATCATTACCCCAATGTTTGTAAGTCGTAGTGATCCTAGTAGATTGTTGATGTATGAACAACAGTGTCTATTTAATTGTATGATTGGGGGGTGAATGTTTAATTGCCATCCCTCATTCTGAGCTAGCTAGTTGTGTATTTCAATTGTTTTATTATATTTCCTCATCTTCTTTTCGGCCTCAGCATCCTAATCTCTTGGTACAATGAAAATTGATGCAGTAATGATTCTTTTGGCTGTACTTTTTGGTATGTATTTTTATCTGATATATTTTTTATTCCAGGTCAGGTGGACAAGCTGTGCAGATTGTTCATAGGTTTCACTTTGCATCTCACTTGAAAAGAATGGCAGTCATTGTCCGCGTTCAGGAAGAGTTCTTAGCATTTGTAAAGGTCGGTCATCGTAGCAATACTCAGGAATTGTCTTCTGTATTATCACATTTAATTGCAACACTTTTTTCCTTAAGATAAAGTGTTCAGTAGGTTTCTTAAATATTCTTGGTTTAAATATGGTCCGTTCTTCTTTTCTTCTTTTTTTCTTTGTTTAGTTGCCTCTTGTCATCGGAGCCTTTACTCCTGATCTTTCAGTTGGTTAATTTTACTAGTCAGAATATTTTCGGACGAAACTTATTTTGATGAAATGGTATATCTTTCTCTTATAAAAAGTTTGATCTTTTAATATTTGCATAAGTTTTCCCCGGAATTTCTCCTTTAGGCCCTGTTTGAATGTCGAAATAAGTTATCCAAGGATAACTTATTCGGTATAAGAATTTTCTTGTATGATTGTTAGTAGGAAGTTTGGTTCTTTTGCTTCTTGAAAGGTCTTGCTATCCATAATTTGGTAGGATAGCATATTTAACCTACGAGGTGATTTATTTTATTCTAAAAAAAATGATTTGAAAGACGAATATGATATTTCATTCTGAACATCTGATCACACTTTTCATCATCCCAATGTACAAATTTCTTGAGTAAATCAAGAGGACATACCGAACAAGATACATGCATCCAAACAGGGCCTTAGTTCTTTAATTGCAAAAGTACCAATTGGTCATGTACAAATTTCTATTTATCATTTGCAATATGCTGCTGTATTGCCTTCTCTCTTTTCTCATCTCTTTCTTCTTGTCTTCATTTGTGTGGACATGCGCATTTTGGGCCTGGCCCAAGTTCTCTTGCAAACTTGCCGTGATAATCGTCTTATCCGAAATCTTAAGTTTATGATGGGTCTAACCTTGAAAAGATCTGAATTTATTCCTAATAAAACGAGCTCAAATTGGGCCTTGATTTTGGATCAAATATAATGTACAATCATTCAGAAAACCTTGACTTACAAACTAAATTTCAGTTTCGGCCTGCTTTCCTTCCTAGCTTGGTTTACTGATTAGTTGTCATCCATGATCTTTTTAGTAACTAATCTTCATTATGTTTGCAGGGTGCACCAGAAACTCTTCAAGAAAGGATAGCGGATTTGCCTGCTACATATGTGGAGATCTACAAGAAATATACTCGTCAAGGGTCTCGTGTTCTGGCTCTTGCGTACAAGACTCTTCCAGACATGACTGTAAGCTAGCATGTTATGATGTTTTACTTTAATTGAGACCTTTGTTTGATTTGAAACCTTAACTGCTTTTGATTGTTAGGGATGAATAACATAATTAAAAAAGGAATAGGCTTCATTGTGTCTCATAATAGTTTAGTGTCAATTACAGGACAAATGCAAAATGGCCGTCTCACTGATTGACTATTAAAACAAAACATGATGCAGTGATTCTAATGATGATATATATCTCTAAAATTTTCAATTTTCTGATTATACTTGAGCCAAACAAATTATGGATGACTCTATTCTTTACCTGGAATGGGATACACTCTGATACGTGGTACGAGTACAGAGACGTGGTATGCTATTGTCTCAGGAACATGGTACGAGAGGGGTATGATTAGTTGGAACTTGGAACGTTTTTTTCCGGAGAATGGTTCATTCGGAACGTTAATATGAATTGACATATATAAAAAGTTAATACTTACCTTTGTTACTATGTAGCTCTTTTCTTTCATTAAGATCCGATGAGGTTTTTTTTTCTTCTAATCAAAGCCGGCTCTCTTTTTTCATATGAGTATGATTATTTCGTACTATTTTTCCTTGTAAAACACATTTGTTTAAGGTAACCTAACAAACTAGAGCTAGAAAATTGTATTATTTACTATTCTTAGTTTGTCACTTTCTACTGTGGATTGAGAACCCACCACGAATCGGAACGTGTGATCTTGATTGCTTTTTGGAGAGGGGTTTTGCAATCCCGATAACTATTAGGAGACTAACATCATCAGAAATCATTTGCTGATTCAGTGCTAAAGCAAACGATCCATGATTTGAACCAAATCGGTTCGGCAGCGAGACCTGTTCTGGCATGCAGTTTGCAGTTTTCGGACTGGTTCTCTAAAGGTAGTTTATTCAAATTAGTTTCAGAAATTTTCCAAACTTAATATAATACACTTGTTTAGGGACTTTGAACAAAGGATTTCACAACTAATCGATATTTTTTAGAGGAATGGAGTACCACAGATCCAAATTCTAGTTCTGAGCAAATAATGGATAGTGTCTTCAAACTCCTTGTTTGGACCACTTAATTGGATCAACATGAAATTTTAGAGGCAGTCTCTGTTTATTAAAATCAAGTTTCAGTTAAAAATTTTGTGAATTTTTGGCACCCTTTTCGCTTACGAAATGTCATGCCAAAATATAATTCAGATCGAAATTAGTGCCTTTTTCAGCTGCTTAAAAAGCCATAGTTAAATCTTATTTAGTACTGATTACATCTGAGATACGTGCAGATATCGGTGATTCTGCGTGTATAAACATCTCTATTGTTGATTAATTTGTATGACTTGGTTGTCAAGTATTAATTATTTTGTAATCTTTAGTGATGATGAATGGGCGTTAGTCATTGGATATCCACATTCCTTTTTGTTTCATTTTCTATAATTTGCAATTTGGGAGCCGTGTTGTTTGTAGTTTGTTTTGGTCAATTTAGCCTATCCATCCTTTGACATTGACTTGCTCCAGAATACAGTATTGAGTGTTTTTTCGATAAACCAACTAAACCCTTCACCAACTGCTTGAATTTATCTGTTTGCATGCTACTCCACTGACATAAGAAGCTCCTAGGATGTAGTTTACATTGGGACATGACTTAACTTCTAATATCCATTATAAAGTTCTTGAATCTTGAAATGTTGGGAAGATTTTATGATTTTGTTTGTGTTTCATTTGCTGGCCTGTTGTCCTTCCCTACAGCTCTCTGATGCATGTTATATTGTTGACATCCCTCCTTGATTTCTTTGTATGCCTTCTTGATTTCTTTCTGTGATTACATCATATTATTCTTAAGTTCAAGTCTGAAGGACATATTAGTTGGGATTTGACATTTGAACCATCATTACCATCCAGAATGAGAAGCTATGGACAATTTAAAAAGGAAGGCTCCATATCTAACATTTTCTTTACTAGCAGGGGTGGAGCTAGAACTTGTATACGACAGGGGCAAAACAAGAAGCAAATGGTGTACTAACTTTTTTATTCCTAAGATAAATTTGATCTACATGTAATTTAAATCCTATGAATCATAAACTTTTATATTCTAAATAGATATTAAAAGATTTTTAAATATGGATTTTAGCACTAAAAATTGGACAAAACTTGCTTATGTTGGTGGTCAGTAATAACTGTATAATGTAAGAGTCTAAGAGTTAATTGTCCAACTATACACAATCTTTTTTTTAACCACTTCCAATTATTTTTTTTCCTTTTAGTTTCTCTATCTTAACCAATGTGACTATCCAAAAGCAGGGTGGGCGCATGCCCATGCATGCCCACTCTTCCCACAGCCCGTTTGCGGGGCATGACATTGCCATATAGTAACTAGTGCCAATCTAAATGGCCATAAGGAATTTACAAGATAAGGGCATTCGGTGAATTGTAGGCGCCAAAAGAGATGGCTTTGTGAATGTCAAGTTAGTATTACTGTGCAACAAGCATCTCAAATTACTTCCAAAATCTAGTATTATTCTTTCCTGCATTTGCTCCTTTTAAGGTTTTTCCTTGAAAGGAAAAAAAGACCTTTGTTATCTGTAGATTGCCTTCTATCATAACATATCTTTTTGGTGGAACTAAATCTATGAAAATCACTGTTATATCCATGTAAATGATTCGTATTGCTTGTCGTCACTACCCTTTGTTTGCACGTTATCTAATTTGACCTTGGTTGTGGCAAATCAGGTTAGTGAAGCTAGGTGCCTGGATAGAGATTTGGTTGAGCGTGATTTGACCTTTGCTGGTTTCGCGGTAATGGAGCCCACAGTCCTATAATTTGCATTCTTCTCTTTTGCATTCTTTCTATTGACTATAAGTTGTTTCAAACTTACTTTTCATTTTCTAGGCTTTTTGGTATGTTAAGACTATTAAATATCTGCAGGTATTTAACTGTCCTATCAGGCCTGACTCTGGTTCCGTTTTACTTGAACTGAAAGGATCATCTCATGACTTGGTAGGTTCTTTGATCCATGTATCGGTTGATTTTGCTTTGATTAACATCATTTTAGTTAAAATCTTGTTAAACATGCTCTAGGTAGCTTTCATAATTACAAATTAGCATATTTGTTGAATATAGAACTCCTACCTTTAAGTGTAAATGTTTATTGTAGTTTATCAGAAATGTCAATAATTTTATGATTTTTTGCTTGCTTCTGATTTTCTTTTATATTATTGTTAGTATCTTTTTTGATGCATTTTTTTAGGCTTAATTTTTGGAGCTTGAAGTTTTTAACTTTTTTCTTTTCACCTTATAGGCAATGTAAATAAGAAAATTGAATTTCATCTGAGTATTTAGCATAGAAAATGGTTCTTCTTTTCCCTAATGAGTATTTATCTTAACTGCCGTGGAAAATCGTGGGCACTTGTTTGCATTACTTCAAGCTGTACACTAACTGATAGCATGATATTAGGTTATGATTACTGGTGACCAAGCTTTGACTGCTTGCCATGTTGCTAGTCAAGTTCATATAATTTCCAAGCCTGCTTTGATCTTGGTACGGAAAAAGACTGGTGATGATTTTGAATGGCTTTCCCCTGATGAATCTGAGACAGCCTTATACAGGTAAAGAAGTTCTGCGGTGGTTTCTATCTTGTTTGGTTTAAGCTAATTGGTTTTTAATACGAACTACAGTTGGTTTTATGAATAGTCTGGTTGTTTTAATATCTTTTTTTTAAAAAATTATTATCTACCACTATTTTAATATCTTTTTTCTTTTTTGTGTGGTAATCTTCCCCTATTTTGTTTTATGAACATGCTATTCTTTTTTTTCCCTATCCAATATCTCTGAAGTTGATAACACTTGCAAAATTGTAACACCTGAGAGTTATCATGGTTACAGTGAGAAGGAGGTGGAATCATTGTCAGAATCGCATGACCTTTGCATAAGTGGAGACTGCTTTGAAATGTTACAAAGGACTGCGGCTGTTCTTCAAGTTATTCCGTATGTGAAGGTTGGTAGGAACTGTTTAATTTTTTGTGGAAACGAAACCCATTTTGTTGTTTCGGTGTGTTGATCTTATTGCAAGTATCAATTTGTTTCAGGTCTTTGCACGTGTTGCTCCTGAACAGAAGGAACTCATCTTGACAACTTTTAAAACAGTTGGAAGGATGACCTTAATGTGTGGAGATGGAACCAATGATGTTGGGGCACTGAAGCAGGTAAAAATGTATATTTTATTAAATGCCTTTCACCAATCAAATTATGGCACTGTGCTGTTGGGTGGTTTTCCTTATCCAATAAATCAATCTCTGTTTCTCTTTTTTCTTTCTGAACCTCACAATAAAAGTATTATACAATGTGCAGGCTCACGTCGGCATCGCGTTGTTGAATGCTGTACCGCCGGCACAAACAGGAGATTCTGCACCACAATCACAGCCACCGAAACCTGAAAGTAAATCAGGAAAATCAAAGAAACAGAAACCCACTACTGAACCGCCCCCACTATCTCCATCTGCAAATAGTAGTTCCCCAGGGCCATCATCAAGCAACCGCCACCTCACCGCAGCCGAGAGGCAGCAGCAGCGTCTGAGGAAGATGCTGGACGAGATGAATGAGGAGGGCGAGGGCCGCTCCACACCAATCGTGAAGCTCGGGGATGCCTCCATGGCCTCGCCCTTCACAGCCAAGCATGCGTCGATTGCTCCCACCCTTGACATCATTCGCCAGGGCCGTAGTACCCTGGTCACCACCCTCCAGATGTTCAAGATCCTAGGCCTCAATTGCCTCGCCACTGCCTATGTCCTCAGCGTCATGTACCTGGATGGTGTCAAGCTTGGCGATGTCCAGGCCACCATCAGCGGTGTCTTCACTGCCGCCTTCTTCCTCTTTATTTCCCACGCCCGCCCTTTACCAACACTCTCTACTGAACGCCCGCATCCCAATATTTTCTGTGCCTACGTCCTCCTCTCTCTCCTCGGTCAATTTGCAATGCACTTGCTCTTTCTGATATCGGTTGTTAATGAGGCCTCAAAATACATGCCAGAGGAGTGTATTGAGCCAGACTCGGACTTCCATCCGAACTTGGTGAACACTGTCTCGTACATGGTCAACATGATGATCCAGGTGGCTACATTTGCAGTGAACTACATGGGCCACCCCTTCAACCAGAGCATACCGGAGAACAAGCCTTTCAAGTATGCGCTGTTTGCTGCCGTAGGTTTCTTCACAGTGATTACGTCGGATATGTTTAGGGACCTGAACGACTGGTTGAAGCTCGTGCCCCTGCCGGAGAGGATGAGGGGGAAGCTGATGTTCTGGGCTATACTCATGTTCCTGGGTTGTTATGGGTGGGAGAGGCTGCTGAGATGGGCCTTCCCAGGCAGGATGCCGGCATGGAAGAGGCGGCAAAAGCAGGCGGTGGCTGCCTTGGAGAAGAAGAATTTATAACTTTTTCTTCTGTTTCTCGTTCCAATATGTTTTGTTATTGAAGGGGCAATTTTGATGATGGCAGCACTAAATTCACTTCATAAGATGGCGGAGCTGCCGATTTAGCACATTCGAGTTCAAAGACTTTGCCCCTCCTTTCTGGTTAGCAGGACAATTTTGTTCAGTTGATCTATCATTTGATTCACTTAATTTTCCTCTCTTTAGTTTTGGAAAGTTCTTACAACAACTGTTGGGAGCATTGCTGAACTTATTAGTGTAACATTAATCCTTCTTACAGGTCATATAGCAACCTTACGTAAAAAGCATTGAAGGACAGGCTAAAGATGTTTTAAATCACTGAAGTAGAGAAGGCCTGTACTTTGATGTAATAGCTGTTTCTCAATTTCGTAGAGGTTTCGTGATTGTTTGATTGTTATACATCATTTCTTTTCTGTTTAGCACGATGGACGCATCCTGGTTTTAGCTATGTTTTGTTCTTTGTTGCTCTCGTGTTTCCTCTTTAGAAATTGTGATAATTGATGTTTTTCTTCTAAAAATTTATTGATTTGCAAGAGCAGCAGCCTTGTAAATGATTCATTCTTGGGCCTAGTTTGGTAACACGGCGGCTAATTTTTTTTTTTTTTTTTTTTTTTTTTTTAAAAGTATTTTGGTAGGCCTGAAAAATTCAAAAGATCTTCCAACCTTTCCTCTTATGCCATAGAATTGTGGCGGTAATCAAGAGCGGAGAAGCAGGTGGTTACGCCATTGATTCCCCCCTCATTTGAAATTTATATTGGAACTCCCGTTTCCGAGAAAAGTGTTGCAGGGCCTATTCAAATTTGCATTTAAGGTATCAGTTGAGTGGATTATCAGATAATTTACGTAGGACCTATGCAGGTTTGCATTCAGTTATTCATTTGAGTGGATTATGTTAAGAATAATAGTCTTATATTGGAGTCCGGCTGCTATACTATAGATAGTACCAAGCTCTTGATATTATCGAGTTTTTTGATGTTAGATCTATCTTTTGATCATTTTCATCTGTTAGATTATACTATTCAATCAACCACCCACTCAATTCTAGGGCACCACTATTATTCTAACCGTACATTCTTTCATCCAACGATAAAAAATTTGATAGCATCAAGCGCTTGGTACTATCGATAGAATAGTAGCATAATTTCTTATATTGAATCAAAACAAAAAATCATATTCTGTACGTTCTGTTCAAGTATATTGTCATTTGTCGTCAGATTAAACTTGGGTTGGTTTGAGTATTCGACTGCAGTGCAGTATCATTGTTTAGCTCACATAATCGTCTGTGGCTAGCCCACTGGCCACATCCTAGTAATGTCGAACGCACGGAAGTGTTTGTATCATGTTCTAGTAGTTTCTAATATGTGGGCTGCGCTCGTTCTGCAAATTAGTAGTGATTTAATATAGCGTTTATTTCATGTGTCTTCTTCTACCCACTCTTACTCCCCTTAAATTTAATAAAATCATCAAAACTACTCAATTATTCATATTCCACCAAATATTTGGCTTAAATGCCTGTTTACCCCTACACACTTTCAATTGTTGTAATACATGTTGTGATCAAGATAGTATGCATTTATTATTTGTACTTTTATAGTCTAATTTAATTATTTTAATATATTTTATTTGACTAATTTAGTATGACTTTATATTACTTCATTTAGTCGGCATACATTTATTATGAGCTTGACTTGGTTAGGTAGTAAACGTCTTAATTTACTATCGATTTGTTTTCGATGATAAAATTTTCAAATCGACGGTCGGCACCATTGAACATGATCTAGACCTTTTAAAATATCTAAAAATTAAATTTTATAATTTTTGACATCACTAATCGAACGATCGAAGAGTCACAAAATCTGTAATTTTAATGACCGATATAGTGCGTTTGTTCGTTTAACGGTATAGAAGAGTCCAAATCAGCTAAATTTTTGTTAGAAAATTTTTTAAACTATTTAAAATAAGATCTATACTGTAGATCTTAAATACAAAAATTGTATCATCATTTTTGAAAGGATATTCATTGTCAGTCATTTATTTTTTGTTCACTTGATGGATAAGAGAACGATATCGAAAGAGCGTGAAATTTGATTTCCAGATAGTTTAAATAGTTTAGATCATGTTTAACGGTGCTGATCGTCAATTTGAAAGCTCTATCATCGAAAATAAATCGGTAGTAAACCGAGCCATTTACCACCGATAGTATTCTAGCAACACTCCATTTATTATATCTTTCTTATTTATGGAAGGAAGAATAAGATACGTTTTTGTTAGACATATTTTTAGGTATTTATATTATTTTAGATGTAGTTCGATAGTTCTTTATTTTAGTTTCAATTTATATTACTACCCATTTATTCAAATTTGTATTTGTATGGTTTAATTATTTTTTATCTCTATATTATACTAGATGTAGTTCGATCGTCCTTTATCTTAGCTTTGATTTATATTACTTTGCTTTTATCTCAATTTGTACTTTTAAAGTTTACTTTGATTACTTTTATTTGTACTATTTTGTGTCTAATAAATAAAACACTATCTTAAGTGGCATAAATTAAATAAAAAGTTAAAAAATTATATGATAATTAACTATTGTGAGGGATAAACAGGTCATTTTGTAATTTAAACTAATGAAAAATTGACGAGAAGAACGTTTACTATATAATATAGAAACTTATAGGATAATATTAATATTGACAATTTTAAAAGGGTACTTATCTGCTATATTTTTCAAAATTTAGGGTGTACTTTTGAAATTGCCCCTTTAATATAGCAGAGCAAATGCTACATGTATATCTTGAGCCTAGGCACAAATCTTCTTACACCTTAGACTTTCTATGGCTAGGATTAGTCGACTAGTATTAGTAACCTTTTTTTTTAAAAAAAAATTAAAATTTATTTAGAATTTTCTAAGCTCTAGAATAAAAGAGTGTAAGATATACTACCCTATATACTACCCTATATAGCATGTGCAAGTAACGTTTCTAATATAATATTGTTCTCCTAATAAACTTGTTAGGTACAGCATATGTAGGTGTTATGGTTTAATATCCGAATCTTGCCTGAAACAACGGCACCAATCTAATGGAAAAAGAAATAAAAGGAAAAAAAAAAAAAAAAGTACTAAAAGTGCCCATCGACTGAAGGCGATTTTGAAATAAGTTCCTTAAACATTGTTAATTTTCTTTCACTTACATGTTATCCGGGTTGGAGTTATTTTTCTTAAGGCATGTTTGGTTCGCGATTGGAATTGGAATGAAAAATGAAATTGGATTGTTTTGGAATGAAAAATGGAATGACGAATCATCCAAAGACGTTTGGTTCATTATTGGAATGGGTAATGGAATGAAAATCTAGAATTTTGAATAGAGTGTTTTGATTAAGAGAGAGAAAATTTATAATGGGAGAGGAGGGGAGGTGTTGGTAAAAAAAACTTTTGAGTAATTTACTTTAGAATGTGCCAATCCGGTATTCAAGGCCGGATTGTGCCATATATGGAATTAGCCATTCCCATTCTATAGTGGAATGGGAGTCGGAATCCGATTCCTTTAAAACAAATAACAATTATTGGAATCAATAAATCACATTCCGATTCCATGGTCTAAAATAGGTGAACCAAACATGCCCTTAGTTAAGTTGAGAATCCTGTCTAATTTGGGAGTTACATTAGCTATTACTCGATCGGTAACTATAACGGTTGCATTTGCTAAAATGTAATTAAAAATATTAAATTTAACAGAATTACTATTGAATTTAACTAGTACTAGTGTGGGGCTCCGCGCTTCGCTGCAGACATATAGTATTTCAGCCAATTTAGAAATTTTCAGATTAAGAAATTATAACCAAAAAGAAAAAAAAAATCTATAAATTATTCTAATAGCTTTATAAAAAATTCAATCAAACTAAAGAGTTTTAGTATCTATATTATAATTATATTTTCTAACTAAAAAATTAAAATTAGAGTATTTATTTTAAATTGTTATCTTATGAAAATTGATTAGAATAAGAAGATGCTTTTACATTCACCTAGTGTACATTATGATTAGTATTGCAATATAACATATTATATAATATTTATAATATGAAAATATTTAAACACATAATATTATATGATTGATAGAGGTTTTGATAATTAATATTATAAAATAGAATGTAATACGATATAAAATATTTAAATAATTTAATATACAACCAAAATTTTATTTTTGATTTATATTTTACAGTCGGTTTACGGTGAACACAACCAAAATTTTATTTTTGATTTATATTTTACAGCCGGTTTACAGTGAACCGGGCACATCCAATATTTTCCATAAGCATTTGGCATTGCCCATTGGTGAAGGTCTCCTGTACCACGTGGTTTCATGAGGGACCTAATTAGTGATGTGATGGTATTGAGAAATAATATATTTATATAGATTTGACCCGTGCGATGCACGGCTAATGTAATAATATAAAGTAACAAAAATTATTATGTGATGATAAAAGGAAAACATTCTAACTAATATTATAATTTTTTAACAAATAAACAAATATACTATCAATCTTAATTATAGTACATACTGAACTACAAAAGCTGGATAAACAAAATTATGGACCAAAGTAAATACTCAGGTAAAGAGCAAAATTCAACCATGCATGTTTAATCAACTGAAGTTCACATTTGCAATGTTGCAAGTTTCAATTCCAGAATATTATACATAAATACTAAAAATTAATTATCTTCAAGTCAGTGTAAGTAACCAAAAATCACAATTGACAATAAAGAAAAATAAATAAGTACAATTATAGAAAAAGACTCAAATCTTAGAAGTTTATAGACACTTATATCCCGCTAAATCTCACCACTTTTGGATATTGCACTCGGTGTAGCGAAAGACCAATAAAATCTAAAAGACAATTTAGAGCTAGAGTTTCTCTTCTCTAGGATGACCAAATTTACAATAAACATCCAACTTGCAATCTTCAGCCTTCATCTAATTTTCACTATCAAAGTCAACGTGGCCAAGGCTTTTAGTAAATATATATATGAGAAGCTCCTTTTGTTTGATTATTTCACAGAATTTGCAGTTGGCTTTTTGGAGATGGAGATGATTTTGAGCCGCATTGTCCCTGAAAGCAACGTTCCAATAAGACTGTATAAATCCATCATATCTCCAAAGACCTTTAGACTACCGTTAAAGCTTAAAGACAAAGACATGTAAAATATCAATAATGAAAGAGGTATATTTCAGCAAGTAAAATTTATAAGCACACGAAAGCCAACACATTTCACGTGCATAAAAAAACGGAGTACATGAAAGTTTTCACGTTGCAGCCTTAGTATACAACAAATATTTCATCTGAGAGAGTAAAAAGCAACAACAATGAAAACGTATGTTCAATTTGAAAATGACAGTCATATCTTACATTTTGATCAGAAAGAACCAACTCTAGACTATTCACCACCTCTGGACGATGAAATTCAGACATAATATACAGACAAATCACTCTGACTTTGATCTTCCATTTGTCTCCAAAAGGAGTGATGTTACTTATAGAATCAAACCTATGTGCCATATCCTGAGAATATAAGACATCAAGGAAAAAAAGTTAGTACTTGCTTCGTATTTAAGTAATAACATAAAAATAATATGTTCTATTGTAATTTATCAACATCTAAGAATTAAGAAAAACTGCTCAATAGATACTTAACTGAATAAAATTTGGAACCATAAAACAACAGATATAATTATTGTAACAAATCAGTTTCCAAGCCTCTATTTATGATAGAAAATTAGAAATATGATAGTATAGGAATGCAAAGAGTTTGATATTACATTGAAATTGATGAGACTTTTAAATGTTGATAATTTACCATAGCAGCATGCTTCAAAAACGTTGTTATAACATTGAAAATCATGATATTCTTTAATATTGATAAATTAATACATAGCGTTGGTAAGTAATATTCAATTTAACCAAGAGACTGATGGTTTTTCTTTCTTGAAAATATAATAAAGTCAAAACTGGTACTGCACCAAAATACATTCCTGGTGGAATATAATAAAGTCTTCCATATGCAAAAGTAAGATTAGGAATGATGCATGATAAACATTTAATTTGATTTAATTGATAATATATATATATATATATATATATATATATATATATATATATATATATATATATATATATATATATATATATATATATATATATATACACTAATTTGTGAATATTAGACTTTAATATTAACATCTAATAATAAGTCCTTACATATAAAAAGATTAGTCAAAATAGTTTTATTTCTCCAAGCCTAACTGGATTAGAATATAGAAAATGTTTAAAAAATGGTAACTTTTAGTATACAATAAATTGAATAGAATAAAATGACATGAATGATAACCTTTGGAAAATGAGCAAACTATTTAATAGTGTTTCATAATAAAATTCTGTGGCCCCACATATCATTTCATTTTATTAGAAAGCATTCACATACGTAGCACCATATCTATTTTTAACCATCTATTTGCTATATATGAGTTTGACATGTGTCAAGCATATAGAAAAACACATATCAGTTTTACACCAAGGGTTCTATTTAGTATATAGTAACTGATAATATTTTGAAATTATTTTAGTAGAATCACTTACATAAAAAATCAAATAGCTCGGGGATTTTTAATAGAAAATAATTTAGTTGAGGTTTCCTTTCAAAATGACCTATAATTAAGGGAATCGCCGTATATTCTCACAGAAAAAAAATATGCTTTAAGTTTTTGGTCCCAAACGGGAGCTCATATGTTTTAGGCTCTTTTCGGAATTGCAGACAAAACTCATTGTGTGCCATGAGATAGCATAATGAATAAATATTTTAGTTTCTTGTTGTCCGAGGTGATAAAACTGCATGTAGATTACACTAGTTTGGTTAAAATATTATTTTTTATAGTCTTATTGGAAAATGAAACAACAAATCTCTATACACTTTCGTCCAAACTACTGGTGGGCCAATAGCGTCAGGTGATCCTTAATACCTAATAGGCCTATGGTGATAATGAGGTTGGGTTTCCTATTATCGGTGGCTAAGAGAAATTTGGACATGTATACTCTAGATATTATTATTTTCAGACCACTGAGGTCTTCATTCTATTACATAATTTTTAATGACGGAAAATTAAATCGTGGATTGACACCTTCGAACATGATCAGAAATACTTGGATCCTCTAGGAATCATATTTTGTGATTTTTCAAAATTATTATGTAGTTTATCAAGTGGCCATGAAATAAATAGTGAAAAGCAAACAATTTTGTGAAAAGAAAGCTTATGCCTCGTTTCGTATCATTGTCATTTTCTTATTCTTTTTAACAATAATTTTATATAATTTGATGCGTTGGGAGAAATACTTTTCTTTTGTTGTTATAATTGGTTAGCTTATAATGCATCCGGCTAAGTGAAAAATAATAATTTATTTAAAAAAAATTGAAGGAAGAAAAAAAGTTGCTTTGAAGTTTTTATTTTTTGTTGTCAAATAAAGATCTTGGATGAAATGATTGCAAGTAATTTATTGTCCACTCCTATATTTTTTGATATACAAAAGTTTATTTAAAATTTAAAAAATAAAAAATAAATATGATATCAAACGATGCCTTACCGTTTCTTAATTCAAGATTGTTATTGCCAGATATAATCTAAAAAGTAACAAAATATCAATTAATTTATTATTCAGCATCGTTGAATGAGCAAATGACTTACATAGTCCATAAAAAAATATTAGTATTAAAACCTTTTAGTTTCTATGTAAATAATTTTCGTAAACTACGAAATTCGATTCCTAGGAACTTCAAACACTAGTCTTTGTTCAAGATTGTCCACCCTCTTTTACAGGGAATGATTTTGCATAAGAATTAGCTAGGTCCTTCTCAGCAGATATAATAAGAAGGTAAAATGTATAAGACTACTTTAGAAATGACTATCAAACCTTCAAAATTTTGATTTTACTAAACCTCTCAAAATTAGTTTGATTTGAGTCATTCGATAGTTTTGCAAAATTTATAGTTATGCAAAATTATTGTATGTACCTCATGTCTCTCTCTACATTTGTGAACCATACATTTATCCGCGTTCCATTTTATTTAATAATTCAATTTCTATTGCTCGCTGAGTTTTGGTTTTATCTCTTTTATAATTGTATGGTTTGATTCAAAATATAACATGTATAAAAAATGGATGAAGACATGGTATGGATATACAAATGCATAAACACATTGAGTGCAAGTAATAGTTTCTCAGGCCCGGGCATACAGATAAACTAAAAGTGAAGATAGTGAAAGAAATTTGGGTTTACGGTATATTTTTTTTAAAATGCTTGAAAATTGGGGGTCAGAATTATGAAATCTATATTTATTTTATAATCAAAATCTTATTTAGCAGAAATTAAAAATTTTCATGAAAAATTACAATCCCTTAAATGTGGGATTTGAAACCTACGTACCTTCTCCTTTTGTAATTTTTTTTTAAAAAAAAATGTGATTTTAAAAAACTAAAATACCTTTTAGCAAATTTTATATCTTATTTCAAAATTTTAAATTGAGTACAAAGACAAATAAAGTTGTTAATCCCTTAAGAATATTTAAATAGACTTCATATATTTTAATTTCAATAGTTATGATTTTTATATAGTTAATTTAGTGGAAAATAATATATAAAATTAGTCTTTACCAAAAAAAGTATTGTGGTAATTTATTGATATAGTTGGGCAATTTTTGTGAACCAAATACATTAACAATATATTCCTGAGTATTCTAAAATATTTACCAAATAAAAATATTTTCATAAAACAGAAATTCTATGATGAGAATAATTTTTTTGAAAAGTTAATGCGAGTGAAAATTTTAAATTACGTGAACCAAAAAGGTAAAATAGTTGTTTTCAAATTGTCCAAAGTTCAATGTAGTTCCAAATATATAGATTTACCTACTAAACATATGATAATCATATTTTGTAAGTTGTATTCACTATATATGGTCCTGTTTAATTGTCTCTCTCTTTTTTTTAAAAAAAAGAATTCTTTTTATAGGGTTCTCCAGATAAATTAAATAAGAGCTTCTTAATTATAAAGGATATCATATGGAAGGGGTTTGATGCTGTTCATTGTACAATTTTTTTTTTTTTAATCTCAACCATCAAACAATTGAAAATAGCAGTTGAATGCATGAAAAGAGGCCAACTTTTTACAATATCTTCTACAAGGAAATCCTTTTTAGCACTTTTTTCCCTGTAGAGAGACTAGAGATAGCCGCAACTAACAAAAGATACACTTAATTTATAATATCTTCAACACAATTTCTGTTGGTTTTAATAGTTGTCGATTGGTTAATTCTGGTCGACGTACGCGGGATAATTACGAGGACATAGCGAGGGGTAAACCGCGTGCTAGCGGTGCCGACACGGAAACACGAATCCCATTATATTCCCCCCTCTTCTTCTTTTTTTTTTTCCCTTTCATTTCTCTCTCTCGCGTCGCGTCCGTCCGAATCAGAAAAATGGGGCATGGAAGGACACAACATATATAGAACGGGAGAAATTACTTGTGATTACGTCTTCACCAGTCAACGTGCCTTTCTGTCTGTCTCATTAATATAATCTACTTAATATAAGAAAGAAACAAGACAATACACTTGCGCTAGCTAGCTATCCCTGTCCCTAATAATAGGCCTCTTCGCCATTGCATAACTACTGACTAATAATAACAATGCTCACACCAATATATAATTCATAATAATAATATCCCTCCGTCCTTCTCTCCCTCCCTCACAATTCTACCCACCTCCCAGCATAAGCTCGACCTTCCCTCTCCGCCATTCTTCTTCAGCATCCGTACGTGGCTTCCTCTTTACATCTCCTATTCCCCCCCCCCTCTCTCTCTCTCTCTCTCTCTCTCTCTGATACGTACCTTCGCCTCCTCTTCGGACAGGACCAGGATGGCCCACCGTTGCCCGCCCCGTAATGGGGGCCGCCTGTCCTCGTCCTCGTCCTCGTTATCCGTCGCATTTTACTCTTTGCTTCTCCTTCTCGCCACGGTTGATCGTGAAGTGCTTGCCGTCGACAGCATCCGTGTGGACGTCATCCGTCAGCCTTCCCTCTCCTTCCCGGCTTTTCGTGAGGCCCCTGCCTTCCGCAATGGCGCAGAATGCTCCACGTCGTCGTCCCGTGTGGACATTGCTATGACCCTCGACGCCAACTACCTCCGCGGCACCATGGCTGCCGTCCTCTCCATCCTCCAGCACACCTCCTGTCCGGAGAGTGTGACCTTCCACTTCCTTGTCTCCTCTCCGTCGTCCTCCAATCTCCTCGCATCCATTCGCACCACCTTCCCCTACCTTGACCTTCGTGTCTATCGCTTTGACCCCTCCTGCGTTCGCGGCCGCATCTCTCGCTCCATCCGCCACGCTCTCGACCAGCCGCTCAACTACGCTCGTATCTACCTCGCGGACGTCCTCCCGGCCGACGTCACCCGCGCCATCTATCTCGATTCCGACATTATCGTTGTCGACGACATTCGCCACCTTTGGCGGGTCGACCTTGAGGGCCGAGTTATCGCCGCTCCTGAATACTGCCACGCCAACTTCACCAAGTACTTCACGGACGCCTTCTGGTCGGACCCAACACTTGCCGCCACATTCGAGGGGCGACGACCGTGCTATTTCAACACAGGAGTGATGGTGATAGATGTGGCGATGTGGAGGAAGGGAGGGTGCACGAGGATGGTGGAGGACTGGATGGGGGTGCAGAAGCAAAAGAGAATATACCACCTTGGCTCGCTGCCGCCCTTCTTGTTGGTGCTCGCCGGCAACATAAAGGCGGTGGACCACCGTTGGAACCAGCACGGCTTAGGTGGGGATAACATCGAGGGGAAGTGCAGGAGCCTCCACCCGGGGCCCATTAGCCTCCTCCACTGGAGTGGGAAGGGAAAGCCTTGGTTGAGGCTTGACTCGAGGAAACCATGTTCTGTTGATCATCTCTGGGCTCCCTACGATCTTTATAGGTCTTCATCACCTACGTTAGAAGAATGAGTACTTCCTTATAATTAACTAACTCATTCTATCAGGAAAGAGAGAGGAAGAGGGACAGTGAAATTAATTAATACTCGATCGTAGGAGATTAATGCTTTGATCACTACAGTAAAATGAGAAAGAGATGAAGCATAGAAGTTTCATTGTCAAATCTTAAAAAAAAATGAAAAAGAGAACAATGCGAAAGTTGAGAAGAGGGGGCATGCAACCTAAAGGAAAAATAAATAGAGAGATGTTGAAAGGCAAGAAGAAACTAAAAAAAAAAAAAAGAGGGAAAAATATTAGAAGAATAAAGAAAGGAAAGTTAGAGGAGAGAAGGAACTCATTAATTGATTTTACAAAGTTGGAAAATCAAGACTTGTGATAGTAAAGAAGCTAGCGAAAATGGAAAGATTGTACAAAGAAAGGAGGAGGAGGTACCAGAGGGTGTGGAGAAGAAAATGAAGAAAGGGCTATGGTGTTCATAAAGCTTAAAGCCAATTTTTTAAATAGTCAATCATTTGAATCCATACGGGAAAATATGGGGATGTCTTGGTAGGACATGAAGATGAGATGGGGAATATATTGATTCGTCTATTCTCTGGTTTTCCTTCTTCTAATAATCTTTTTTTTTTTTCCCTTTCATTTCATTCATTATGTAGGCTTGGATGTTGATGCTTTGTATTGTACAGGCACCAACAGAAAAAGAAGAAAAACTTCTCATATTAGTTAGCATTCAGCTCAATGTACGTTGATACTCAAGTGCAAAGATCGATATTGGTGGGTTATGATCATGAGCCATTGTTTGTTTAAACTTTAAACCAGGTGCATAAGAAATTTATGAAGTTTTTAGTTTCCATTTGTAGTGGGGCATTTATATATGTACCCTTGCAAGTCTATCAAGTTACATGAATACTCCCGTGCGTAAAAAAATTCTTTGATATTCTCATTAATAATACAATTCATTATAAAACTTTTCTGACATTAAATCGGCAGGGCAGCCATGGAGTTCAATTAGTGCTTTGGTTTTGAGCTAGAAAAGAAGCTGCATGCATGATATTTTTATAACAAAGCTTTTGGTGCACTACGAGTAGAGGAGGCAAAAGCAGGTTGTCAAAAGGCAAAACAAGCCCACAAGAGCCTATAGCTATAGTTAAATTACGATGAATTGATTTAAAGCTATATATTTTTTTTTCTGGTGTTAAGTTAAGTTTTTTATTTAATTTGGATTTAATTAACTCAAACTTAAGTTCGGTCTAATCTAATATGATATAACAAACTAAAAATTTTGAAGTCCATACGTACGTGCAGCCGCATCACCCCTCTAAAAACACGTAAATTTTGCCAAAACAATAATAAAGAAATTTTTTGTTAAATCAGTGTTGTGAAATTACGCTCTTTTCTATTTAGCTTTCTATTAGCATCCCTTCGTGAAAGGATAAATTATTTAAAAATTAGTAGTTGTATTGTCACGCTCCAGACTTCAGTAAAAACATCCCTAGACACGTGCCTAGATTCGCCGCATGTACAGGGCTTTCCTATACACACGAAACGACAATCAACAAATAATACATTTGACTCATATACAATGCGCATATAAGAAAAACATATGTATAGGGGTATCAAACAATAAAGCATAATTATTCTATTACATTTCCGACCCCAAAATAAAGTTCAACAACTAGTCCAACAAGAACGTCTCCAAAAATATTACATCTATGTTTGCAAGGTCCCAATGCTAATTTGTAAAATGAGTAGGGAGCTATCGACTTGTGATGCCCATCCCAGGGTATTCTGCAGGAGAATAAGACTCTGAAAAAGAACAAAAACACAGTTGTGAGAACTATTAAAAATTGTTTTCAGTGGGTATAGTCGCTGAGAGGGGTGCTCTACGCCACTAGGTCTAATAAAGGCATTAACAAGAGTAATTAAGGAAGTAATAAAGAGTGATAAAAAGAATAAACAATATTAAATAGAATGCTACTATTATACTTGTACAAAAAGAGAGCTCTATGCTCAACTAAGACAAACCTATCCGCTCAAGTGTGTCTTAATTTTATCTCAAACTTACCATTTTTTACAATACCCAATTTCACCGACTTAATTACTAAAAGTTTGGTCAAATTTGTGTTGTGCCGAGTGGGACATTGAGCAATCTTACGTGAACCAACCCCGTCTCTAATCAACAAGTGGCTCGAACAATCGCATAGCCGGATAACAATATCTCCGGAGGGCCAAGATTAATTTGTAGGGGCATGACCCCCACGAGCAAACATATTTGTTGAGCTCATTTTGGCTCTTGTAAGCTACAGTCACATGCCAATGATCAAAGTACATTTGTAGCATCTGCGAGAATTTTTTTGCTACATTGTTATTGCTACAAATATATAATAGGCATCTCAAAATCATAGTCCCATTTAAGATGAAACATTGCTCATTTAATATTAAACTATCTTAAGATATTCTCTAAGTTTGTTTACCTCAAGACAAGCTAGAACTTAATATCCCAACATCTCACTATGGATCAACTCATGAAATAGAATTTTCTACTTACGGTTATGTCTAACAAGCAAACATAGATTACTATAATAATCAAGATTCTCATGCTACTATTGTCACACCCCGGGCTAGTTTTAGAAGCGAAAATACGTGCCAATTTTTTTTTTTTTTTTTGAAACTCTAGCCCGCGCCACGTACAGACCCGTCACAAATATATGGTCCACTGTGCACACGGACAGAGCCTCCCCTGTATTTGCACGGCGTACACAACATACAACATGATCACAACCACCATTCATTCATCACACAAACCACAACAACACAATAAGATTCATACAGCTAACAGTCCTTAAACCTGTATGAATCTAAGCAAGTCCTTAGGCGAAGGATGATGCGATGCACAAACAACAGATCATTCTAAAAAACTGCTCCTTATCCAGAAGCTTTATTTTGAAACCTTAATCTCAATCATTCAAGAATCATTTGAAAGCCGTTCTCCACACGAGAACTCTCTTTTGAAATCCTAAAAGTCGATCGATCGGAAATCCATTTGAAAACTGTTTTCCACACGGAAACCTTTTATTTGAAACGCTACCACGAGGGGTAGAAATCCAAGGTATGCAAATAATAAGCCGTAACGAAAGATCTAACAACATCGACATCCAAAAAGTCTAAGCATGCAATCCACATAGAAGCTAAACCAAAACCACGAGATCTAAGCATGCAAGACAATCATCCAAAATATAACTGAACCACAACCACATCTAGCTGATAAAGGATAGGGCGATAACCAAAAATCTGGAGGGAGGAGCCTCACAAGTCGAAACCTCTAGAACCACTATCTAGGCGTGCCTCGCTGTGTCCCGACTCCCACCACCCTGCTCACCTGAAAACAACAACGAGGGCGGGGGGTGAGAACATGTAAACATGTCTCCCCTCCCAGTGGATACCGCAAGCCGACGAAGGTGAGGTGTACACACCTGCATGAGGGTCAACAAAAAGATAGATAAGATAAACAGTAGCACAAGTAAGTATGAGGCTGACATACAACTGAACAACTATGCTACTGTAAGCAACTAGTATATGCATACACTACAAGAAATAAGCTATATAACGGCAATTTTTTTTGTGACAGACTTAAAAAATATCGCTAAATTAAATATATAGTGACCTTTATAGTTACTGTTGCTATTTATTTCTTAGCGGCAATTTTACTTATAATTAGAGACTATTATAATACTGTCGCTATTTTGCAATTCTATATTTGTCATTAATTAATTTTACTGTAATTAATTTGAGTAGCGTTGTAGCACCTTGAATTTCGGTGCGTTGTATCGAACTTTACTAAATTTGATAAAGTTCGATGGAAGCCGATAATGGCTGGTGTGAAATCGGGTTCCGAAGGTTTCGAAACATTATGGGTATGAGTGGAAACCCGGAAATCAAAAAATTGTGAAAAAGGGACCAAGTGGAGCAAAACTACTCAAGGGGTCCGGACCCTGGAAGCTGGGGTCCGGACAATGAAGTCCGCGGGCAGCCACGGTCCGGACCCGGATGTTACGGTCCGGACCCGAGCTGGTTTCCGAGTTGGGGTGCGTACGGGTTCCGGACCCGGACACCAAGGTCCGGACCCGGCCTGCGCGCTGGTCAGTTATCAGTGCGGGGTCCGGACCCCACTTGCAAGGTCCGGACCCGGCTGAGGCAGAATACCCAGTGAGGGGTATTTTGGTAATTTCGCGGTGAATAGGTTATGTAGGAGGGGCTGAGGTCTCTCCCCTCATTCCTCTTCACTTTCCTCTCATTCCCTCTCCCTCTCCCTCACTTTCTCTCTCTAGAGATATCTCCAAAGCTTGGAGAAGTGGTGGATTGGAGCTTGGAAAAAGACTTCCAAGGTGCAAAGAAGCTTCTTGGTGCAAGAAGAAGCTTGGGAACTAGGGCTTCGAGGTGAGTTCTTGTGATTTAGGATTTAAACCTTAGATTTAATCCTTCAAGATGAGATTTTTGGAAACCCTAGGCAATCTTAACCACAAAAGGTGGAAGATTGGCCATGAAATCTAGGATTTGGCTTGCATGCATGCAAACCCTAGGTAGATTTGGGGCTTTTGTCATGGGAGGTTCTAAAAATATTTGGACCTTCGGGAATTACAATTGAGGCATAGGAAATCATGTTAGAACACTTGATTTCAAGTATTGAGTTGATTTATGGGTTCGTAACGAGTAACAAACCGTTTTCTTGTAGAAGCTTGGGTTGAAGCAAGAACTCAAGGCTTGGACACTTAGGGGCTTGAAGAATACAAGAATTTGGAAGCTCTTAAGGTGGGTTTGTGTTTACCGAAGTGATTAGGTCACTTCCATGTCTAGGGTAAATATCCATTTAAAGATAAAATTGTATGTGTTGTGAACCCTAGAACTTGCATGTTGGCAAAGGTAAAATCATGATAGGTAGAGCAATGAGCTCCTATTGCATGATATAGAATTCAAGTATAATTCAATTATCTATACTTGTTGCATGGTTGCATGTATGATTGGAACCTAGTGTTATGAAACATAGGTTGGAACATGTGAGAATAGAACCTAGTGTTATTGAACATAGGTTGGAACATGTGAGAATATAACCTAGTGTTATGGAACATAGGTTGGAACATGTGAGAATAGAACCTAGTGTTATTGAACATAGGTAGGAACATGTGAGAATAGAACCTAGTGTTATTGTACATAGGTTGGAACGTGTGAGAATGGAACCTAGTGTCATTGAACATAGGTTGGACATGAGATTGGAACCTAGAGTCATGGAACCTAGGTTGAGAATGAGAAAGTAAACCTAGTGTCATTGAACATAGGTGAGACTTAGTGACTTGAACCTAAGGTCATGAGACTTAGGTTGGCAAGTAAAAAATGTGAACAACGGGATGTGCGACGATTTTGCTATCCCGGGTAGGCGACGATTTTGCTACCATGCCATGAGTTGGCGGTGTTGAAACAGGATGTGCGACGATTTTGCTATCCCGGGTAGGCGACGATTTCGCTACCATGCCATGAGTTGGCGGTGTTGACACGGAATGTGCGACGATTTTTTCTATCCCGGGTATGCGACAATTTCGCTACCACGTCATGAGTTGGCGGTGTCGAGATGGGATGTGCGACGAGGTTGCTATCCCGGGTATGCGACGAGTTCGCTACCCATGCCACGTGATGGCGGTGTTGAGATGGGGTATGCGACGATTTTGCTATCCCGAGTATGCGACGAGTTCGCTACTCGAACTAGGAGGTGACGAGTTCATTCCTTGAATGTTGGAACCCCTATGGTGAGACGGCGATTCCGAAACCATAAGTAAATGACAAGTAATTGAACTTAGTCAATGTGAAATATAGGATGAACCTAGGAGAGAATGATAATTTACATTTCATTTGGTTGCATCCTTTATATTTATTTACAAGCATGTAAATAATTGTTGCATAGTTATTTGTGATCTAACTTATGCATATGGTGTTTCTTTGGACCTGGTGGGTCGAGCTTCTCTCTTGGGTGGCCTTACCCACTGGGAACTATGTTTATAGTTCTCACCCCACGTTTTCCAGATCCTTCCACGAGTGAGGCGGCGGAGCGAGGCAAGGGTTTGGCTCTCTAGGTAGCGGCCCTTCCATTTTGGTGATACATAGAGTTGTACCCCTAGTCTTGGACTTTGATAGTATAGGAGATTTTCATTACATGTATGAAACTTATGTATTCCATAGTTTTGGAACATGGTGTATGGAATGAAAAGAAAAATTTGGGCATGTATAAATGTGCAATGTGATGTAATAGAAGTAGAACTTCTTTATGTTGATGCTTTCCTTGTGCAACTCTTGTACTCCGTCCTAGTTGGAACCTCGTGGATAAGCTTGTGTTGTGACGCCTTGGGCGGGTAGAAGAGGTTTTATCCGTTCGGCGGGTCTGGGGCATGCGCCCGTACGGTTATCCTTTCCACCTAGTTGGTGTTAAAGGCCCGACGGGGCGTGACAGACTGAGGTGGTATCAGAGCATAGAAACGGTCTAGATGGACCTAAGAAAATACTAGGATGGAAAAGACCCTAGGAGTGTAGGCTCGTGAGTGACGAGATCTTTGATTATGGCGAAAGATAAGTGATTGGGTTATGTCCTTATGCCTCTAGTTGGAAATAGAGGTAGATTCGAGGTGTGTCTTATTCTTCGCCAAGTGTGTTCGTGTTGGCGGCCGACAATATGAAACCAAGTGAGGGGAATAAGGACCCTTGTGTGACTTTCGCCTAGATTGGGTTCACGTTTATTTTCGTGAAATATAGGGTTGCGAATGACTTTGAATGTCATGAAATGACCAAAGTCGTTGTATTTTCAGGAGATAATGGTACGTGGACGGCCTCCTACGAGGGCTGGGCTCTGAAGAGCGAGCGCGGCTCCCGAACAACTCGGGGAGGGCGAGAACTCGGGTCTTCGTAATGGAGGTCAATATCTCATCCATATAGGGCTGCGCAAGTCGCTCACGTGACCAAGTAATCTGCATAGGCAGAAAATGAGCAGACTTCGTCAGCCTATCGACAATCACCCAAATAGAATCACAGCCGCTCGAAGTCCTCGGCAATCCTACGATGAAATCCATCGTAATGTGATCCCACTTCCACTCAGGTATTGGAAGACTCTGCAGCTTACCAGCTGGTACACGATGTTCAGCCTTAACTTGCTGACATGTCAAACATTGAGCTACAGCTCTACCAATATCCCGCTTCATACCATTCCACCAGAAGTGAGTCTTCAGATCCTGGTACATCTTTGTCCCTCCAGGATGTACAGAATAAGGAGAATAATGTGCTTCCTTCAATATCTCCTCTCGAATCTCCAGATCCGCTGGTACACATAGACGTCCTCTATAACGAAGAGTCTCAGCATCATCACAAGTAAAGTCTTCAAGATCTCCACTCCTCAGTTGATCTCGAATTTTCATCAGATAAGGATCTTCACTCTGTTTCTCTCGAATCCTATCTAACAGAGTGGGCTGTATGATCAGAGTCATCAGTCTCGCTGTCATCCCAGAAGTAACCACTTCAAGGGACAACCTCCGCATCTCTTCCACTAGGACAGGCTGTTGAGTAATACACAAACTCAAAGTTGCCACAGCCTTCCTACTCAAAGCATCGGCAACAACGTTCGCCTTACCGGGATGGTATAATATAGAAATGTCATAATCCTTCAATAATTCTAATCATCTCCGTTGCCGTAGATTCAACTCTTTCTGTGTAAACAGATACTTAAGACTCTTGTGATCTGTATACACTTCACAATGCTCTCCATAAAGATAGTGGCGCCATAGCTTCAGAGCAAAGACTACCGCCGCCAACTCCAGATCATGAGTGGGGTAGTTCTTCTCATATTCCTTTAGTTGTCTTGAAGCATATGCAATCACTTTACCATGTTGCATCAGCACGCAACCCAAGCCACTATGCGAAGCATCACTATAAATTACAAATCCTTCGCCCATCACAGGTAGTGCAAGAATAGGGGCTGTCATCAATCTCTGCTTAAGCTCATCAAAGCATTCTTGGCACTCATCACTCCAAACATACTTAACTCCTTTCCTGGTTAACCGAGTAAGTGGTGTAGAGAGTTTCGCAAAGCTCTCCACGAATCGTCGATAATACCCGGCTAGACCAAGAAAACTCCGCACTTCAGATATAGTCGTCGGTCTAGGCCAATCACGAATTGCCTCAATCTTCTTCGGATCAACAGCTACTCCCGAAGCTGAAATCACATGGCCTAAAAAGGCAACCTCACTTAACCAAAACTCACACTTCTTCAGCTTTGCATACAACTTCTTTTCTCGCAAGAGTTGTAGCACTAGTCTCAGATGCTCCTCATGCTCCGCATTATCACGGGAGTAAATCAGAATATCATCAATGAAGACTACCACAAACTTGTCCAAGAAAGACTTAAAAACTCGGTTCATCATATCCATAAATGCAGCAGGGGCATTAGTCAACCCAAACGGCATGACTATAAACTCATAATGCCCATACCGAGTTCTAAAAGCGGTCTTAGAAATATCCTCGGCCTTCACCTTCAACTGGTGGTAACCGGACTAAAGATCAATCTTAGAAAAGACACACGCTCCCTGCAATTGATCGAACAGGTCATCGATACGTGGGAGGGGGTATCTATTCTTGATGGTCACTTTGTTCAATTCTCGATAATCCACACACAACCTAAGTGAACCATCCTTCTTCTTTACAAACAACACAGGCGCTCCCCAAGGTGACACACTTGGTCTGATAAAACCTTTATCCATGAGATCCTGCAATTGCGCCTTCAACTCTCTCAACTCAGCTGGTGCCATTCTATAGGGTGTCTTCGAGATTGGCGCGGTTCCTGGTACCACATCAATCACGAATTCAATCTCCCTATCAGGAGGCATCGAGGATAACTCAGAAGGAAATACGTCCGGAAACTCACGGACAATAGGAATATCCTCGAGTCCTGGTACAACAGTGGGCACGTCAGTCACCGTTGCAAAATAGGCCATACATCCACTATTTAACATCTGTCTGGCCTTAGAAGAAGAGATCGTCACTGCGAACAGTGAACTCTTACAACCTTTATAAACATACTCCTCATGTCCAGGCTTACGAAAGATTACCGTCTTAGATTCACAATCAATCGTAGCAAAGTATCGAGATAACCAATCCATGCCTAGGATTACATCAAAATCTTGCAATTGTCTCAATACCAATAAGTCAACAGGCATGATCCAAGGTCCTACTTGCACAGGACATCCTACACAACCCTCAATCACCTGCAAATTATGGTCAGGTACCCGCACCTCCTGTGCCTGAGGTAATAATCCTATCTCTAGACCATGATGCAATGTAAATGTCCTACTAACAAAGGAATGCGATGCACCAGTATCGAATAAAGTACGCGATCTAATGCCACAAATCAAAACTATACCTGCCACCACTCGATCAGCTATCGCAGGATCCTCAATCTGAGCGGCATAAACTCGCCCGCTCGCCGGTGGCTGGCGTCGATCCTGCTGTCGTGGCATAGAAGATCGCTCCAGAGAAAATACCGGGGAGACTCCAGAATACTGCGGTGGAGTAAAAGGTACGGATGCCATAGAAGGAGTTGCTACAAGTCTGGGACAAGCCCTCCTGATGTGTCCTGGCTGTCCACACTCATAACATCGGCCCTCTCGTCTATTACAGAGATAAGCGAAATGAGGTCCTCCACAAATCACGCATCGGGGAGATCCCCTCGACTGCTGCTGCTGCTGTCGCTGCTGGCGATATCCTCCAGACTGCTGGCGAAATCCTCCAGACTGCTGGCGACTAAAAGATCCACGTCCCTGGAAACGCGATTGCTGAGGAGGTTTAGGTGGCCGTCTGCTACTTGATTGCCCTCCATCGTCAGGCGCCGGGCGCTTCCTTTCCTGACCCTGAGCTGGGTCCATAGGCTGTCCTCTCGTCACAAATGCCCCTCGCTCTACCCACAGAGACTGCTCGATAGTAGCATCCAAAGTCTGAAGTCTCTGCGAGTGGACAAATGGAAAGATATCGGGTCTCAAACCCTTCTCATACAGATAGACCTTCTGTATCTCGTCTCTTACTGCTGAGGGAACACAGTTAAGCAACCTAGTAAATTCCCTCGCATACTCCTGCACCGAGCGATTCCCTTGCTTCAGGTTCTTCAAGTCTTCCTCTATCTTCATTTTTACGCTACTGGGAAAATACGCCCCATACATAATCCCTCGAAACTCACTCCAAGTCATTTGTAGAGGATTCAAGGACCTATGATCACGGGTCCTCCTCCACCAGACATGTGCATCACCAGATAAACAATGCACTGCCATATGCACCTGCTCCCGTGCTGGCACAAAGAGATCCTCGAACAACTTCTCCATCTCACAAATCCAGGCTTCTACCACCCACGGTTCTATGCTACTTCCATTGAATCGTGGTGGATCAAACCTACAGAAGCGAGCCAATCTATCCGCCATCCGCTCCTGCTCCTCTTCAGAAAGCACTTGACTAGGCTGAGTACTTCCTTCTCTGGGTTGAGATGTAGTTGGAGTTGTCGTCGCCTGAGGTTCCATAGCTCGAGGCGTAGAGAAAGCATCACACATCTTCTGTAACAAGGCACTCTGCTGCCTTCCAACTGCAGCTATGTCTGCTAGCTGCTCCTGCAGAGCGGGCCGTTCACTAGGTCCCGTCTGCTCAGGCATATCCGAAGGCGTCGGATGCGCTCGCGTCGATGGTCGTCGAGGAGGTATAGTAATAATCCTGCAACAGAATACCCGATTAGGACCACAAACAATCTCACGACCCAATCCAACGAAAGTCTAGAAGGACACTTCTTTTCTTCTCAGATTATTATGTCGTCTGCAGCCAACATAATTCATCTGATAAGAGAAGGCATAATCCCTCAATCACTCTTCCTACACAAGGAAGGATTCAAAACCCAATCTTTGACTTTCGCAATCAATCACGTCTCTCTCGTCATTCTTAGGTTTGTTTATCTTAGGTTTCCTAGGCCTTCTTGACCTATTCCTAAGCTCTGATACCAACTTAATCTGTCACGCCCCGGGTTACCTCTTCCCAGGCGCATGACCAGATCCGCCGCATACACAGAACAACATCCACAATAATCACACAGAGCTAAAGGTATCAACAGAGCTGCTATATAAATATATCAAAAGATCACTGTACATACATCATCCATAACTCTCATAAATAACTCACATATACAACACTGATGTCTCAGTCATACTGTATGTACAGACTCAACCATCTAACCAAAAATGGGTATACCTCTAGCCAAGTATCCGGGGAATAGCTCTACCCGACGGTCTCCTTTCCGCGCTCAGTATGCACAACTGGGGAAGAAGACTCTGCAAAAAGATGTCACCAATGGGTGTGAGAACTACTATCAATCAAGTAGTCCTCAGTGGGTACCGCCACCAGCCTCAGCGGTCTGCCCACTAAGTCCTCAATCTCAAGAGATATGTATAGAGCAATAAAAGAGTAGGAGATATACTACCACTACTATGCACAAAGCTCAACTGTCAGTATGAATACCAATGAACTGAATATACCAAATGAGGACTATCATACACAATACAATACCTGCGACCAGCTAGTACAGGAACCCCATCTGTACCTAGCTCTCGCCATACAATACCTCACAATACCATACCTGCGGCCTGATCACGCTCAACCCTACAGGGAGCTGCTCAACCCTCCAGGGAGCCGACTAGTACAGGAAGCCCATCTGTAACTAGCCCCTCGTACAACCCTCTGTACGGAATACGCCAACTATAGAGTGGTACTCGTGGGAGCGACCCAACCGAGCAAAGTACAACCATAGTATACGCCAAGCACCCGCAGGTATATGATCGACACGACTGGGTCAACAAAGGATCATGTGCCCTCGGCACCTCAAAGGATAGTCAACAAGTAAGACCCAATCCACTGTGCCCTCGGCACCACAAAGGATAATCAACAAGTGTGACCCAATCAATGCTCTCACAAAGAATCACGTGCCCTTGGCACAATCAATGCTCCAGTGCTCACAATCAATCTCAACTCTATCACAAGAGGAGGCTCTCGACTCTACCACAAAGAGGAGGTATAATAACATAGCACGAGCCACAACATGATCACCTACACTACATGTACAACAACTGGTACAAAGGATCAACAGAATAGGTGTAGGTCCAATCATGCAACAAGGATACAAGGAAATCATGCATGCTCACATACATATCATTAGCACATCTAAGATCATAACATGCCCATGCAGTCTATAGATCAGTCTCAACCTAACATGGCATCTCTACATAATCTTAGCATGGCATACTATCATAATTCCAAATACATAATCCAATATCCACATATCATAATCCAATCATGCTAACATAATCCAGACAACATCATATCATATTATGCTAACATGAGATAAAACACGTAGGAGGAAGTCCACTGAATCTGGCAAACATCAACCCACCTCACAAGCTAATCCAACCACGGTGGGGAAAGGACAGTATCCTCAGATCCAACCCTCTAGGATAACGAACTCCGGCAGCACCCCGATCTGTCAAAACCTCCAAGGAAACTGCTAACTCCAGCAGAATAACGGCTCGACACCAGATCAGATCAGCAGAGTAGAAGAGAGTAAGTTAGGTTACAAACTATGCCAACACATGGCCCTAAACCCACTTTCTCTCTCTAGAAAATAGGATCATACGAAGTGGAAATAACCCCAAAATTCATCAGGGCTCACCTATTTATAGGCTGCCAAAAGTCCACTTTCGGGCGCCCACTTCACAACTTCCGGGCGTCCGGAAATGCTGCTGTCCAGGTGTCGTCGTGCGGTCAAGCGGTCGGTCGACAGTCAGCAGGCGGTGGGGCGGCGTGTCTCCGACGATCGACACGTGTCCTGCGTCGCGACACGTGGCTCTCCACGTCACAACTCAATTCGGATCCTCAATCCGGGCGTCCGGTTCATGCATCCAGATCCGATTTCCGTCGGCCACAACCGGATCGTCCACAAAGTGCAACAGGATCCACATCTTTCGGGCGTCCACTTCACCACTTCCGGGCGCCCGAATCCCGCCAAGTCCAGAAACCCTAATTCAAGAAAATATTCGAGTACTACAGCTACTGTAAACATGAATCGAGATACTAAACATAGACGAACCACAGTAGCAAGGGAAATAGCAAATAACTATCACGAACAAACATACTAAGGGACTGTAAACAAAATTCATATGCCAACGCAATAGGAACACACCAACTACAGTAACAAGATGATGAATAACAAAATATCATAAATCACTAAACGAGAGATGCCACTACTGTAAGCTAGACAACTACCAGAGTACTATGCACAACTCAAATAGAGATACCATGCATCAACTGGACATGTGAGTAGTCCAAAGTATACCCAATCACCATGGCTGGTCATAAAGATCCGGCCTAAGCTCGCCCACTGGGTCCCAAAGACCAAAATCAAGTACCACTCCGGAGGGACACAACCACCTGCACCCAAAGTCGCTAACTCTGTCTAAGCGCGGTGTATATCAAGTCTGGGGGTGAAGAACTCATGGTGGCGAACCCTGTCTATGAAACAACACCTCCCACTGGGCTGGCAACTGAAGAACCCAGGGTCACAACCCTGTCTAAGACTCTTACAGTGCTGTCACAAGCTATACTCATATGTGTATGCTCAAAGCTCCAAAGATCTAGACTCAATAGTCAAACCACTGCCTGTAGGCGAAAAGAGGAGCTAAGAGAAAATCTCAAGTCAACTGGCATGCTACACGATGCGAGTATCAAGGAAGATGGCGAAATGACACAAGGGAATAGAGGTGGTAGCATGCTGTGGTCTCAACCATGAGCAAGATAAGTCTACCAACCTCTACGGTCAACTTCTTAAAGGGAGTACCGACCTACAAGGTCAAGTCATATACAGAAGAACAGCCGACCGTTGGGGTCAAATCACACAGGGGTGAATCAGCCGATCGATATGGTCAAAACTCAATAGATGAGTAACTACCGACCTACTAGATCATATCCTCACCGGATGCACTAGGATGAATCCTACTCTACGTGTCACTAATAATATGTAGACGAAGTACAGTCATGATAACTCACATCAGTAATATGATGAATAGGTAGATCAAGCAACCGACACGTAGAGTAATGAGTATGATAACTATATGATCGACCACAAGCATGTGAAGTAAAGCACGAACAAATATGGAATAACATAAGTTGTATTACTCAACCACTATCAAAAATAAATCAAGCATAGAGGGAATAATCGAGTAAGATACAACTCTACCGACCTCGGAATGGAGTACCCACCTCACCAAGTACCCAAGTCTTCAACTCGACCGATGTATCTAACTGTCATCTGTACCTAGGAAATGCCACCAAAAACCACTATAAGTATCCTACGTGTCATCTATATCAACTGACACATTTAACCTACACTGTGTATACCACGAGGCGACCGGAACATCAGTTCCACAACCCGGCTTACATAACTAAGCGCAACAATAACCGACTCTCTATAGGGAGTTGCAACAACAATTCCACTGTCCCAAGACGCATCACTTTGGGTGTTGGAACAACTACACATGAAGTGCTCGACAAACTGAATGACAACCGTCGAACAATGCCACGGTAGGAACAACAGACGCCGATCCGAACACCACTTTGGTGTCGAATCACACACGAACTGTATAATCAGCCCCAATACTCACACAACACCATGACATCACCAATTGGTGACATAAAGTCACCCACAACATGCAATGGCCCTACCGAAACATCGGGCATAAATATCAATTTTCAGAGTCCGCCGACTTTCGCATAAAACCACCAGGACGCCATTTCAGCCCATGAAGTGTCCTGGGTCATCCCTCACATCACCAAGTCTCACCCTCTATCCCCAAACACCATATTTTAGGTTGGGACAGCCAGAAACAAAACATGTATGCACGGGAGCCACAACTCCAAAAAGTGACTCAAAACTGGTCCGGCGATACCTATTTCGGTATCGGGACCACCCACAACGCGCTCGCTGCCATGAAGGGCCCAAGTAGTGAGGCTAGACCAGCCAACAAGGCTCAACAATAATTTCGGACATCAACACCATCGAATTCGTGAAAACAAGACCTAAATCCGCTAAATCGATCTGGTATCGGCTCGATTTGTGTCATTTTGCACCAATAGCCACAAAGGGTTATCCATACCTCGGACAACAAGTTTGAACCCTCAGCATTACTAAACATCACTATCCAACACTGCCCACCGTGCAAAAAGTGTCGAAACGCCGAGTTCATAGTGCAATCACATGTACATCAACTAAAGCTGCAAAAAGGGAATTTAAGCAACTTACCAAACTTCCACGATCCGGAAGTGAACCAAAAGTGCACGGGGATCAATGACTTGCCTCTGGGTGCCATGAACAAGCATCGGAATCACCCCGACGATCCTTGACCGTCAAAGAGCAAGAATAGGCCGCGCGGAGCCGATTTCAGGTACACAACGGGCTCGTGATTCCACCTGTTAGTTGTATGCCCTAGAAGCCTATCAGGCTGACGCATTTTATTTTTCTATGGGACATATCTTTGTACTTAATCATTATAATTTATAAATTTGGACCTTTTTATGCCATTCATGTTTAATGTGTCCGTGAATCGTCCTTTGAATTAATAAGATGATAATATGTATTCTCAAGAGTTGAGAATTTGAGATACATATTATTGGTGATTAATTCATAAATGCTCTCAATCGGTGGATCATCATGGGGATGATAATTGATCCGGTAAGATTGATGTATGTGCCGCTTCCTTTTGGGATGACGAGTCTCGAGTCATCAGTGTGGGGACACTGGAGCGAACATGCAGGTGGTTGTTAGAGAACAAGGGTACTGAGTGTGACCAACTACGAGCAGTTACATGAATGTCTACTTATTCGTCAGTAACTGGTTCGATGTTGCAGTGGTACAACTGATCCTTAGACCTGCGACACCACGGCCATTCATTGTGAGGCTACTACAGTTTGACTATGCAACAAACTCTGATCCTAGCCATGGGTCTTAGTAGTATATGTTGGCTGCAGTACATTCATATTAGGAATGGGTGTGTGTTTATAGGGGATCTATCGCTCTCGGTAGAGAGATAATTAGTCCTATGCTATTTGTAAGGCAAAGCTTAGAAATCCTCGGCCGGATTAGCATGGTGTATGGAAAGGTGTTTCCAAGAGTAACCATAAGAGCTTCTGTCCTATCAAATTTGTCATATGACGGGTGATGGGGTTTGACGAGTATTCCATGACCTCCACTCAATTGGGACTATGCGATAGAAGGATTGTATTGTACGGTAACTGCAGCTAGAGGTTCAGTCCGATATTCACTTCTGACTGGATTGCCACTATATGCTGCTAGGCGTCACTGGTGGATTGTGGGAACCAATAAGAATAATTATAGGCGAATAATTATTCTACGAGGGTAGAATCAAAAGTGTTTGATCCATCGAAAAAAGTTTCGATGATGATGTCGATGGGGATCGCATCATATCTCACTACTAGACAGAATTGAACCTATTAGGTCACACACATAAGAAATCGCGCATGATCGATATTAAGGACACGATAAAGAAGTTTATCGGATGGGTTAATTATAATTATAATACTAAAGTTTACTAATTTATTAGTAAAAGGACTAATTTGTAATTGTTGTAAATTAGAGGTATTTAAGTGCAAAAGTTGTACGGTGTATTTATTAATTGTTAGTAAATAATATGATGACTTATGTGTAAATGTTACACACGAACCGAATTAGGATTATGATTCGGATTCGGATTCGGTTCAAATTAAAACCAACTTGAGGGTTAATGGATAATCCAATCGGACTAGGATTCGATAAGGATTAGATTTAGGATTAGAGTTTTCTCGTTATAAATATATGTCATATGACATATTAATTAATAAATGCAAAAATATAAGAGAACCCTAGCCGTCAACCCTCTCCCTCTTCCTCAAGTCCTCCATAATTAATCCATCGTTTTCGATCTTCGGAACGTTGCTAGCACAATTAGAAGATTGATTCATCTTCTTCAAATCGACGCAAGAGTAAATTCGTGATCGGATCGCGGATCGAAGCGGTTGACTACTTCGATCAAGGGTGTGATTTCGTGTGGACGCAAGTAGAGGCCGGGCGCGTGCGCGACTAGCGAGGACGAACAATTTTTACCAACGATCGTTGACTTCGTGGTGATCTCGACCCGCGCAGGATGAAAAACTAAATCCTAATTGATAAGATCAATTAGATTAAGTATTAACGATCTAAAACGTAACACGAGATGATCTTTGGTTTAGAAAATTTTAATTATATATTTTTTTTCTTCCTCTGCGCATACTTAATTTTTTTACAGTGGTATCAGAGCCACCCTCGTTGTTTGTTTTAGATCTAATCTCTTTTTCGATGTTGATTGGGTTTTTCGGAGCGATCGAAATCGAAACAATGAAGATTGTTTTGCAAATAATTTTTGATTGTTTCGAAACGTTAATTAAATACGTAAAATAGTTTTTGATATATGCATGTTGCGCTGTTGACTCGGCTGTGGCAGTCGGCATGCGGGCGAGGCGCATGCAACGTGCATGTAGAGCTTGCGTGAATCCGTCATCTTGATGACACGCATGCATGCACATGCTAATCATTAATGCCTCACACATTATCTCTTTAATTACGATGGCCATGAAAGTTGGGTATGGTAGCACTAATTAATTAGATCATGGGCTTTTGATTGCATGTGGTATGCGGCGATGTGCATGGACAATATGCACATGGTGCTGCGTCCGCGCACGGCATGCGGGCAAGCTATTTGCGTGTACTGCTGGTGTGCGACGCGACCGGGATGCGGTTGCGTCATGGAGGATCGCAATTTAAAATTAATTTTAAATTTTAAATTTTTTAATATATGAGATGTATTAAATCTTTTAATAATTTTAAAGAACGAATTGCGATTTCTTGAAACAAATAACGATTTGTTTTAAATTAATTCGAAACCCAATTAATTAGAATTCCAATTAGAGAATTTTATTTTATATGCATGTGATGTATATGAGGTGATGATCATGGATAGCAACCTTGTGATGTGCATGTATCATGTGATGATGTGAATTGGTGTAATTTAAAAAGGACCCAGTGTTAGATTTTTTTTTTTTTTCTGGGTGCCTGCGTGTACCAATTATATTATGTAATTTGGAGACCTGCGTGTCTCATTATTTTATGGGATGTAATGTAATTGTTGCAAAAATAAAAGGGAAAAGGGTAGTTTAGGTTCCATGACGATTTGTTCCATTCAAGAGTTGATGCGGTGCAGATCAAGTTTGGACCAAATGCTGATCGAGGGAGTCGACAAGAGTTGATCCACTCCAATCCGATCAAGATGCAGAATAAGATAGTTTTTCTTGTGTGTAATACTCTTTGACCCGATTCCGGCCTAGTGGCTCAGGCCCGAATCAAGATAAAATCCATGATCATCACCGGTAGTTTTTTTTTTTATATGCGATATATGTATGCATGTGATGCGATGGTTTGCATGAGATGTAAATTAATAAAAATTAAAACTGATGAGATAACTAATCTTCCTAAATAAAATATTAAGTTAATGGTGTTATGAACCCATTAGTGGCCTTCCACCGTTGTAGGGTGTGGGCGTCTCTTAAGTGTTGATTGATGCACCCGGACACGGGAGTCAGTTGCATTAGGGAGCCGCAACCATTCTATTGGCATGAGATGCTGTGCGGTAAGAAAAGGGTTGAATCCAAGAATCTGTCACGATGAGGATTCAATGACATTCTTATTTGCATGATGAACAGTGGGTCTAACTTAACCAAAAGATAAGGCCAACAATCTATCAGGATGAGGCCTGTATCTTTGGAGGCCAAAGATTAAATTGCAATTTGTTTGAGAAGCATTGAACAAGAGTTGTTCACTCATTTGTTTGCTCATTGCAAAGAATCTGTTAGGATGAGGTGGTGTGCAAACATATGGGACCGCAATTTCCACTAGAAACTTTTTAGTAAAGTTTCCGTTTTCTCCACTCGGGGAGTGTGGAGATTCGCTAAAATTAGTGGGAGGCAGCATTTAGATTTAAAGACCCTAATCAAAATGGATTACGATTAAGTACACAACTAATTATGTAGTACACTGAATTTCAGTGCATCGTACTGAACTTCTACAAATTGTAGAGTTCTAGGGAGAAAATGGCATAAGAGGCTATATGTGAGGCTTTGGCCAAGTTCGGGACTGTGCGAAGTGTTTTCGGCGCAATTGAGGCGCGAAAATGGATTTCGAGAAGTTAAAAACTGCGAACTTGGGAAGTCTGCACTGGATTCCGGTATGTGAACTCCAATACCGGAATTGGAGCTTGGTATACCGGTATGTGAAATGGTATACCGGAATGCTGTGTTAAAACCGAGAAACCCAGCTCTCGGGTTTGCGGAATTTTCCGGGGTATACCGGTATGAGAAATGGTATACCGGTATACAATGTGCGAAACAGTGAGACCAGCTCTCGGGATTCTGCAGGATTCCTGAGGTATACCGGTATGCATATGCGCATACCGGTATAAAATGTCCAGATTTTGGCTGGTTGTTGTGTTGTTTGTGGAGAGGGGCATTTTGGTCTTTTCACATTCGTGGGGGTATTAGAAAGGCTGGGAACACCCCCCCTTTCTTAGAAATCATCTTCTCCACTTCTCCTCTCCATCTCTCCCACTTTCTCTCTCTAGAGATCTCTCCAAAACTTGGAGAAAAGGTGGATTGATCTTGGAAAAAGCTTCCAAAGGAGAAAAGAAGCTTCTTGGTGCAAGAAGGAGCTTGGGGATTTCATGATTAAGGTTAGTACCTCACGTTTTGGGTTCAAACCTTGGATTTTATCCTTTGAAATGAGGTTTTTGGGAATCCTTGGCAATCTAAACCACAAATGGTGGGTGTTTGGCCATGAAATCTAGGGTTTGGCTTGCATGCATGCAAACCCTAGGTAGAATGAGGGCTTTTGCAATGTGATGTTCTAAAAATATTTGGACCTTCGATAATTGCAATTGAGGCTTAGGAAATCATGTTGGAGCACTTGATTTCACATATTGAGTTGAATTTAGGGTTCGTAACGAGTAACGAACCGTTTTCTTGTAGAAGCTTGGGTTGAAACAAGAACTCAAAGCTTGGACACTTAGGAGCTTGAAGAATACAAGGATTTGAAAGCTCTTGAGGTGGGTTTGTGTTTACCGAAGTGATTAGGTCACTTCCATGTCTAGGGTAATAATCCATTTAAAAATAAAATGGTATGTGTTGAGAACCCTAGCATTTTGCATGTTGGCAAAGGTAAAATCATGATAGGTAGAACAATGAGCTCCTATTGCATGATGGATATTTCAAGTACAATTCAATTATTGATACTTGTTGTATGGTTGCATGTGAGATTGAAACCTAGTGTTGTTGAACATAGGTTGGAACATGTGAGATTGAAACCTAGTGTTATTGAACATAGGTTGGAACATGTGAGATTGAAACCTAGTGTTATTGAACATAGGTTGGAACATGTGAGATTGAAACCTAGTGTTATTGAACATAGGTTGGAACATGTGAGATTTAAACCTAGTGTTATTGAACATAGGTTGGACATGAAAATGAAACCTAGAGTCATGGAACCTAGGTTGAGAACGAGAAAGTAAACCTAGTGTTATTGAACCTAGGTGAGACTTAGTAACTTGAACCTAAGATCATGAGATTTAGGTTGGCAAGTGAGAAATGTGAACAACGGGATGTGCGACGATTTTGCTATCCCGGGTAGGCGACGATTTCGCTACCATGCCATGAGTTGGCCGTATTGAGACGGGATGTGCGACGATTTTGCTATCCCGGGTATGCGACGATTTCGCTACCATGCCACGAGTTGGCGGTGCCGACATGGGATAGGCGACGATTTCGCGATCCCGGGTATGCGACGATTTCGCTACCGCGCCATGTGTTGGCGGTGTCGAGGGGGAGATGTGCGACAAGGTCGCCATCCCGGGTATGCGACGATTTCACTACCATGCCATGTGATGGCGGTGTTGAGACGGGGTATGCGACGATTTCGCTGTCCCGAGTATGCGACGATTTCGCTACTCGAACTAGGAGGTGACAAGCTCACTCCTTGAATGTTGGAACAAATATGGTGAGACGGCGATTCCGAAACCATAAGTAAATGACAAGTAAAAGAACTTAGTCATTGTGAGACATAGGATGAACCTAGGAGAGAATGATAGATTATATTTCATTTGGTTGCATCCTTTATGTTTATTTACAAGCATGTGAATAATTGTTGCATAGTTATATGTGATCTAACTTATGCATGTGGTGTTTCTTTGGACCTGGTGGGTCGAGCTTCTCTCTTGGGTGGCCTTACCCACTGGGAACTATGTATATAGTTCTCACCCCCCATTTTCCAGGTCCTTCCGCGAGTGAGGCGGCGGAGCGAGGCAAGGGTTTGGCTCTTTAGATAGCGGCCCTTCCATTTTGGTGATGCATAGAGTTGTACCCCTATTTTGGACTATGATAGCACAGGGGATTTGCATTCTTGTATGAATGTTGTATATTCCATAGTTTTGGAACATGGTGTATGGAATGAAAAGAAAAATTTGGACATGTATATTGTGCCATGTGATGTAATAGAAGTAGAACTTCTTTATGTTGATGCTTTCCTTGTGCAACTCTTGTACTCCGTTCCTAGTTGGAACATTGTGGATAAGCTTGTGTTGTGACGCCTTGGGCGGATAGAAAGGACTCTATCCGTTCGGCGGGTCTGGCGCATGCGCCCGTGCGGTTATCCTTTCCACCTAGTTGGTGTTTAAGGCCCGGCGGGGCGTGACAGACTGAGGTGGTATCAGAGCATAGAAACGGTCTAGGTTGACCTAAGAAACCCTAGGATGGAAATGACCCTAGGAGTGTAGGCTCGTGAGTGACGAGATCTTTGATGTGGCGAAAGATAAGAGATTGGGTTATGTCCTTATGCCTCTAGTTGGAAATAGAGGTAGATTCGAGGTGTGTCTTATTTGTCACCAAGTGTGTTCGTGTTGGCGGCCGACAACATGAAAACCAAGTGAGGGGAATAAGGACCCTTGTGTGACTTTCGCCTAGATTGGGTTCACGTTTATTTTTGTGAAATGTTATGTCGCAAATGACTTTGGATGTCACGAAATGACCAAAGTCGTTGTGTTTTCAGGAGATAATGGTACGTGGTCGGCCTCCTGCGAAGACCGGGCCCGGAGGATCGGGCGCGGCTCCCGAACAACTCGGGGAGGGCGAGAACTCGGCTCTTCGCAATGAGTTGATGAGTTGACCGAGCTAATGGGCGTGGTTCGGCAACAGGTCGAAGCCATGCAGCGACAGGAGGAGCAAATTAAAAGGCTCCAGGATATGATGGCGCAGCAGGCGGCTGCGACTGGGGAGGTGAGGTCGGGAGTACCTCCGGCCTCTGCTTCGGCACCGGCCGAGGAGGCGACACCGGCACCGGCCGTGGTGCCACCTGCGGCACCGGTTGTGGCCGAGGGGTCGGGTGCCCCTATACCCGATTCCGACATGGAGGATGCGGAGCGAGAGCGCGCACTTGCGGCTCTCATGAGGTTCAAGAAGTTCAACCCGCCTATCTTTAACGGGGAGAACGTGGATCCATGGGATGTAGAGACATGGATCGATGCTGTGGAAACGCTCTTCGAGGATCTTTATACCTTGGAGAGGGACAAAGTGCATCTCGCCGTTCATTGTTTAGAGCGATCGGCGAAGGTGTGGTGGAAGGGGGTCCGACGTGATCGACTCTCTAGCCTTCCGCCACCGTCGTGGGAAGAGTTTCGGGGTATGATGTTCGCCACCTATTTCCCCGATAGCGAGAAAAGGAAACTGCAAGAAAGGTTCCGTAAGTTGAAACAAGGGAACCGCACCGTGCGCGAGTACGAGAGGGAGTTCTCGTACATTATAAATTGCGTACCGCACGTTGTCCGCGGAGAGTTGGACAAGGTCGATTGCTTCGTGCGCGGGCTTCGACCGGAGATCTTTCGGGCGGTTCATGCCCTTAAGCTTAAGACCTTTGCGGAGGTCTTGGACCGTGCTCTTTGGGTGGAGCACGGGAATGCATGTGCGCGCGAGGAGCGCGAGTCTTGGGAGAAAGAAAAAGAAAAAGAGAAGGGAAAGAAGCGACCGGCGGGTGGCTCGGGTGGGCAGTCTAGCTCTAAGCGGCCCCCGAAGCACTCGCAGTCGCAAAACCAATCGCGGGGGTTCCGACGGAACCGATCCGCAACCCAGTGTCCGATTTGTAGCGGCCCCCATGGCCCTCAGCAGTGTGACTATCGTGAGGGCCGGTGCTACAAGTGCGGACAGCAAGGGCATATGCGGTACAATTGCCGGATGGATGATGGCCGAGCACCGTCGTCGGCATCGGCATTTGCATCGCCGAGACAGCTCGCGGGCATCCCACCCGCGGCGATGTCGGCAGGCCGTGCACAGCCGCCGAGACCAGTGGAGGGCCAGCGGCCAGCGCCCAGTGGGCGGATATTCGCCTCTCAGGTGGAGGAGCCTTCTGCCCAGGATGACGTCGTGGCAGGTATTGTGTTAATTAAAGGCATTCGATGTAGAGCTTTGTTTGATACTGGTGCATCGCATTCATTCATTGCTCGATCATTTGCTATTGCACATGGAATAGAAATTATAGATGCCACACATGCAAGAACTGTGCAAGTACCTGAACACACTTTTTGTATACATCATGTGTGTATGGATTGCCCCGTGAGGGTTGAAAACTGGATCATGCCAGCTGATTTGCTGGTATTAAATCGAATGAATGAATATGATTTGATCCTAGGAATGGATTGGCTCTCGAGATATCATGCTACTATCGATTGTAAGAGCCGGATAGTGAGGTTTAGAGAACCCGGGCACAAAGAGTTTGTGTACCATGGGTGTAAGAGTTCGCTCTTTGCTTCAATGGTGTCCACGTCGCAAGCAAGGAAGCTTATTGCTAGTGGATGCATTGCCTACTTGGCGACGGTAGTGGATGACCGAAAGGAAGTGTTGGGACTTGAGGACATTCCTATAGTCCAAGAGTTTCCGGATGTGTTTCCGGCGGAGTTGCCCGGAATGCCACCGGACCGGGAAATAGAATTTGTGGTAGATTTGCTCCCGGGTACGGCGCCAATCTCTAAGGCCCCGTACAGGATGGCACCCGCGGAACTGAAGGAATTGAAAGCACAATTGCAAGATTTGATGGACAAGGGTTTCGTAAAGCCAAGTGTGTCACCTTGGGGAGCCCCTGTTCTATTTGTGAGGAAAAAGGACGGTTCGCTGCGGTTGTGTGTGGATTACCGCGAGTTGAACAAAGTGACCGTCAAGAATAAGTACCCGTTATCCCGAATTGATGACTTGTTCGATCAGTTGCAAGGGTCTCGGGTGTACTCAAAGATTGATTTGCAATCCGGTTATCACCAATTGAAGATCAAACCGGAGGATGTGCATAAGATCGCGTTTAGAACGCGGTATGGACATTATGAATTCACGGTTATGCCTTTTGGGCTTACCAATGCCCCGGCAGCATTCATGGACCTAATGAACCGTGTGTTCAAACCACTATTGGATCAATTCGTGGTTGTGTTCATAGATGATATTCTTGTCTACTCTCGGAGTGAAGAGGAACATAGAGAGCACCTGAGGATTGTGCTTCAAGTTCTTCGAGAGAACAAGTTATTCGCCAAATTGAAAAAGTGCGAATTCTGGATCCGTGAGGTCGCTTTCTTGGGTCACGTAATTTCCGCAGGAGGAGTATCTGTGGACCCTACGAAAGTAGAGGCAGTCAAGGATTGGCCTCGCCCGACCAATGTCACGGAAATACGAAGCTTTTTGGGTCTTGCGGGGTACTATCGGCGGTTCGTGGAGGGATTTTCAAAAATCTCCGGTCCACTAACGCGTCTTACCCGCAAGGGAGCCAAATATGTTTGGAGCGAAGAATGCGACCAAAGCTTTAAGGAGCTAAAGGAAAGGTTGACTTCGGCTCCGGTACTCGCCTTGCCGATTGCGGGGGAGGGTTTTGTGGTGTATAGCGATGCATCAAATCGTGGTATTGGGTGTGTGCTTATGCAAAGAGGACAAGTAATAGCATATGCCTCTCGACAGCTGAAGAGCTATGAGCAGAATTATCCCACCCACGACTTAGAACTCGCGGCAGTGGTCTTCGCACTCAAGTTATGGAGACACTACTTGTACGGGGAGCATTGTGAGGTTTACACGGATCACAAAAGTTTAAAATACTTATTCACTCAGAAGGAGTTGAACTTGAGGCAGCGGAGGTGGTTGGAGTTGATAAAAGATTACGACTTAACCATCTTGTACCACCCCGGTAGAGCCAATGTGGTGGCCGATGCGCTCAGTAGAAAGTCCGTGGAGAACTTCGCAATTGAGATGACGGGACAAATGCCGTTAATCAAGGAAATGGGCCGATTTGACTTGGAGATCGTGGCCCCGGGCGTCCCCGCTAGACTTATGAATCTCGAGATATGGCCGACCTTGTTGGAGCAAATAAAAGAAAAGCAATCCGGTGATCCGGAACTCCAAAAGGTGCGGGGTGCTATCGAGAGCGGGCGCGCCGGTGATTATCATGTAGATTCGATGGGCGCAATTCGATTTCGAAATCGATTGTGCGTGCCGAAAGTTGAGGACATTCGTAGGGAGATCTTGAAAGAAGCTCACACTTCTCCCTATGCGATTCACCCGGGCGGCACCAAAATGTATAAGGACCTCAAATTGCATTATTGGTGGCCGGGGATGAAACTTGATGTGGGACGCTTTGTGGCACAATGCTTAGGGTGCCAACAAGTGAAGGCCGAGCGTCGCTTTCCGGCGGGAAAACTGCAAGGATTGCCCATTCCGGTTTGGAAGTGGGAGAATATCGCAATGGACTTTGTTGTGGGCTTACCTCGATCGCTTGGTGGCCACGACGCGATTTGGGTAGTGGTGGATCGTTTGTCAAAGTCGGCACACTTTTTGCCAATCCACACCACTTGGTCGGGAGACAAGTTAGCCCAAGTCTACCTGGACGAGATTGTGCGGTTGCACGGGGTTCCGACCTCGATAGTTTCAGATCGAGATCCCCGTTTCATATCGCATTTTTGGAAAAGCTTGCAAGAAGCTTTGGGTACACGACTCGATTTCAGTTCAGCATTTCATCCTCAAACTGACGGTCAATCGGAAAGGACAATTCAGATTTTGGAGGATATGCTACGAGCGTGTGTGTTGGACTTCAACGGTGCGTGGCCTACTCATTTGCCGATGGCTGAATTTGCTTACAATAATAGCTATCAAGCTAGCATCGGTATGGCACCTTTTGAGGTTTTGTATGGAAGAAAATGCCGCTCTCCTATTCATTGGAGTGAAGTCGGCGAGAGAAGGGTCTTAGGACCGGACGTGTTGCGTGAAGCGGAGGAAAAGGTCCGCTTGGCACGCGAACGCTTATCGACGGCGCAATCTAGACAAAAGAGTTATGCGGATCGACGTCGACGAGACTTGGAATTCGCGGTAGGAGACCGCGTCTTCTTGAAAGTATCACCCATGAGAGAGGTGAAGCGATTTGGTGTTCGGGGTAAGTTGAGTCCCCGTTACATTGGACCCTATGAGGTTTTGGAGCGTGTGGGATCCGTGGCATATCGGCTAGCTTTGCCGCCGAAACTTGCGGGGATACACAATGTGTTTCATGTATCGACCCTCCGCAAGTATATGTATGATCCGGCGCACGTCCTCGAGTATGTGCCTATGGAGCTTCATGAGGATAAGACTTATGAGGAGTTTCCCTTGTGTATCATGGATCGCGAGGTGAAAAGTTTAAGGAACCGTGAAATTCCTTATGTAAAGGTACAATAGACGAATCACGGTGAGCGCGAGGCTACATGGGAATTGGAAAGCTCGATGAAAGAGCGATTTCCTTACCTCTTCGCTGAGTCCAGCTGAGGTATGATTTTAGTTTCGCGGCCGAAACTCTCTTTAAGGGGGGTGGAATGTAGTACACTGAATTTCAGTGCATCGTACTGAACTTCTACAAATTGTAGAGTTCTAGGGAGAAAATGGCATAAGAGGCTATATGTGAGGCTTTGGCCAAGTTCGGGACTGTGCGAAGTGTTTTCGGCGCAATTGAGGCGCGAAAATGGATTTCGAGAAGTTAAAAACTGTGAACTTGGGAAGTCTGCACTGGATTCCGGTATGTGAACTCCAATACCGGAATTGGAGCTTGGTATACCGGTATGTGAAATGGTATACCGGAATGCTGTGTTAAAATCGAGAAACCCAGCTCTCGGGTTTGCAGAATTTTCCGGGGTATACCGGTATGAGAAATGGTATACCGGTATACAATGTGCGAAACAGTGAGACCAGCTCTCGGGATTCTGCAGGATTCCTGAGGTATACCGGTATGCATATGCGCATACCGGTATACAATGTCCAGATTTTGGCTGGTTGTTGTGTTGTTTGTGGAGAGGGGCATTTTGGTCTTTTCACATGCGTGGGGGTATTAGAAAGGCTGGGAACACCCCCCCTTTCTCAGAAATCATCTTCTCCACTTCTCCTCTCCATCTCTCCCACTTTCTCTCTCTAAAGATCTCTCCAAAACTTGGAGAAAAGGTGGATTGATCTTGGAAAAAGCTTCCAAAGGAGAAAAGAAGTTTCTTGGTGCAAGAAGGAGCTTGAGGATTTCGTGATTAAGGTTAGTACCTCACGTTTTGGGTTCAAACCTTGGATTTTATCCTTTGAAATGAGGTTTTTGGAAACCCTTGGCAATCTAAACCACAAATGGTGGGTGTTTGGCCATGAAATCTAGGGTTTGGCTTGCATGCATGCAAACCCTAGGTAGAATGAGGGCTTTTGCAATGTGAGGTTCTAAAAATATTTGGACCTTCGATAATTGCAATTGAGGCTTAGGAAATCATGTTGGAGCACTTGATTTCACATATTGAGTTGAATTTAGGGTTCGTAACGAGTAACGAACCGTTTTCTTGTAGAAGCTTGGGTTGAAGCAAGAACTCAAAGCTTGGACACTTAGGAGCTTGAAGAATACAAGGATTTGAAAGCTCTTGAGGTGGGTTTGTGTTTTTACCGAAGTGATTAGGTCACTTCCATGTCTAGGGTAATTATCCATTTAAAAATAAAATGGTATGTGTTGAGAACCCTAGCATTTTGCATGTTGGCAAAGGTAAAATCATGATAGGTAGAACAATGAGCTCCTATTGCATGATGGATATTTCAAGTACAATTCAATTATTGATACTTGTTGCATGGTTGCATGTGAGATTTAAACCTAGTGTTGTTGAACATAGGTTGGAACATGTGAGATTGAAACCTAGTGTTATTGAACATAGGTTGGAACATGTGAGATTGAAACCTAGTGTTATTGAACATAGGTTGGAACATGTGAGATTTAAACCTAGTGTCATTGAACATAGGTTGGACATGAAAATGAAACCTAGAGTCATGGAACCTAGGTTGAGAACGAGAAAGTAAACCTAGTGTTATTGAACCTAGGTGAGACTTAGTAACTTGAACCTAAGATCATGAGATTTAGGTTGGCAAGTGAGAAATGTGCACAACGGGATGTGCGACGATTTTGCTATCCCGGGTAGGCGACGATTTCGCTACCATGCCATGAGTTGGCCATATTGAGACGGGATGTGCGACGATTTTGCTATCCCGGTGTCACGCCCCGGATTACTCGTTTCCCCGGGCTCGCCAACAGATCCGCCGCATACATAGATTTTTCTATGTATACGAAGCGATAGCTAACCTGTAAACAAACATACAAGCCACTACAAGAGATATATAGAGCTGCAATAAAACATACTAATAACAAAAGCCACCTGTACATATAGAGTCCAAAATACAACAGGTCCACCACAACCAAAATAGGTACAAATCCACACTATATGTACATGGCACAACCCAAAAAGAAACTATCTCCAGTAGGGTCCTCCTCTAGGGACAACAGGGACAGGTAGGGATCTAGCTCGCGACTCCCTTACCTCGATCCGCGGAAACAGGCGCAGCAGCCGCAACAGAAGAAGGCTCTGCAAAAAGGTGGCAACAAAGGGTGTGAGAACTACTATCAAAAGAAGTAGTCCTCAGTGGGTACCGATACCGACCTCAACGGTCCACCCACTAAGTCTACGAGACTAACAGTATAGCTGGTAGGTAAAGAACAACAAAGTAAGCTGGAATAAACTCTACAGCTATCATGCCACTACCCTACCACTATCCAAGTCAACTCTCAAGTAAGCATCACCAAAGTGAGAAATCATCCCTGACCCAATCTATCGGAACCGCCCAAACGGGCTCGTCCAGCCAACTGCCTAGCCACACCGCACACTACCAAAAAGGGGTAGCCGGTCCAAAAAACAGATCCACAATCTGTAGCGACATCAACGCAAAAGAGGCCTCACTCCGGAGCGGCACTCGGGGGAGCTACCCAGCCGAGTTAGTACGCGTATCTCTGTCGAGCACAAACAGGCTCCGGCAGGCTATAGTCAAAGAACAAAGGGGTCAAAAGGGGTCAAAGACTCTAAGCTCACGTGCCCTCAGCACAACCAGAAGCTAAAACAAGAGTCTGGGTCCACCGTCAACCCCGACGGCACCCGGTAATACAGAACAGTCTAACCCTGCTGTAAATACAAGCTCGGCATCCCAGCACGAGCGTAAACTCGTCCTATAACGAACTAAGTATCCACCTCGTACTAACAGCGGTGATACAAGAACAGAAACGGCTCCTAGAGCTAAATCTGATAACAGTTCGAAAAGTGACGGTTGTATGTTCGCGAGTTTTCTCCTAAGTCAATTCCCAGTTCAGCATGTAAATTCATGTCAATAAATTATTAATTTATGCTCCAAATTCAGATTTCATATAAACACATGCAAATTCATGAATTCGAGCTACTAACATGATTAAACAGATAATAAAATAGCATGCTGCACTCTCTACACTTAGGAGGAAATCCGGCGATTTCGGTAACATCAACCCACCTCGAAAGCTATCCAACAACGGCTAGGAGTCGAGTGGAAGGCCTCCAAACAACGCCGGCCGAAATCGAGCTCAAATCTGCAACCTCGAGATTCGGACCCACCTGCTCACTGTTCTGGGCGCCCAGAACATCAGCCCAGAACTGCAGCCTGGCAGCACAACCCACATGTGATCAACATGCGATAAAATCCAAATCCTAAGTCCAAATGCAGTGAAATTTGGCTCAACTCACCAGCAGAGGTTCAAGAACAAACCCTCCAAATTTCAGCCAAATCGGAGTTCGACTCGATGTCCAAAAAGCCTAAACACTGAATCAGGTCAACATCTGGACCCTCCTGCACATGGATCCAGAAGTTCCAGCACTTAAGCAAAACTCAAGAACAGCAAGAATTCAAGGATTCCAACGATTCTAGCTCATAGAAAGGGGTCACAAACCTCTCAAAAACAGTGATGGAACAATCCAAAACCTCTCCAAAGGTCCTCACAAAGATCTGGATCTAAAAATCCAAGAATTTCCATCAATGACCCAAAAATTCAGCACTTAAGCAATTACTCAAAATCTGAGCTAGAACTCACCTTTGAATCCTCAATTCAAGTGGGAAGGACCTCCAAACCAGCAAGGAAAGTGGAAGGATCAATCTTCACTTCGTAATTCCAGCTCCCAAGAGATTGGATCCAAAAGATCAAAGGAAAAACCCAAGTTTCAGCTCAAGAACACAAGGGGTCCAGTAAAACATCAACTGTAGCTTACATACCTGTCCAAATTGCGATTGGAAAAATTCCACTTCTTCCCCTGCGAGTCCCCTATCCAACAAACCAAGTTTCGTTGGATTTGGATACTCCTACACTGCACACGAGCACGAACACTCCAGGTCGACGTTGCAGTTTCAGCAGGAAACCAAGATCATCAATGGAGGAAGATGAAATTGGGAGAGAAGAGAGGGTTTCCCCTTGCAAGCTCCGAGTTCACCTTGAAGAGGGGAGAAAAGAGCCTCAGGGGAGGTCGTCCACATCTTTTATAGACCACTAGTTTCGGTGCAATGAGCCTCAAGAACAGAATTACAACTAACCTGTCCTCAGCAGAAATCCACACTTCCGGGCGCCCGAAACTCATGAAGTGGGCGCCCGGTTCTTCAGCCTGCACCAACTCGACCATCGGACTCTCCGCCGCGGTCCGGTGCGCCCAAACCTGGTCCGGCGGATCTCACCAACCGATCAACACGTGTCGAGCAGTTCGATACTCACGAGGCAGGATTTCCGGACTCACTTTCCGGGCGCCCGAAACATGGATCCGAAATGACTTGCAGTTTTCAGAAAAGGGGCACTGAACAACTGGGCGCCCAAAACAGAGTATCCGGGCGCCCGAAACTCCAAAAGCCCAAAACTTCAGTTTTGGCTCGCTTCGGTGCTCCGAGTCCGTTTTCGCGTCTATTTGACGCCGAAACGACTCCGACTTGTCTCGACCTTCTCCAGAAGCGTCGGACAGTCTAGAATACTACAGTCATTCCGTCAGTTAGGCCCCAGGGGTACTACACCCGGGTATGCGACGATTTCGCTACCATGCCACGAGTTGGCGGTGCCGACATGGGATAGGCGACGATTTCGCGATCCCGGGTATGCGACGATTTCGCTACCGCGCCACGTGTTGGCGGTGTCGAGGGGGAGATGTGCGACAAGGTCGCCATCCCGGGTATGCGACGATTTCGCTACCATGCCATGTGATGGCGGTGTTGAGACGGGGTATGCGACGATTTCGCTATCCCGAGTATGCGACGATTTCGCTACTCGAACTAGGAGGTGACAAGCTCACTCCTTGAATGTTGGAACAAATATGGTGAGACGGCGATTCCGAAACCATAAGTAAATGACAAGTAAAAGAACTTAGTCATTGTGAGACATATGATGAACCTAGGAGAGAATGATAGATTATATTTCATTTGGTTGCATCCTTTATGTTTATTTACAAGCATGTGAATAATTGTTGCATAGTTATATGTGATCTAACTTATGCATGTGGTGTTTCTTTGGACCTGGTGGGTCGAGCTTCTCTCTTGGGTGGCCTTACCCACTGGGAACTATGTATATAGTTCTCACCCCCCATTTTCCAGGTCCTTCCGCGAGTGAGGCGGCGGAGCGAGGCAAGGGTTTGGCTCTTTAGATAGCGGCCCTTCCATTTTGGTGATGCATAGAGTTGTACCCCTATTTTGGACTATGATAGCATAGGGGATTTGCATTCTTGTATGAATGTTGTATATTCCATAGTTTTGGAACATGGTGTATGGAATGAAAAGAAAAATTTGGACATGTATATTGTGCCATGTGATGTAATAGAAGTAGAACTTCTTTATGTTGATGCTTTCCTTGTGCAACTCTTGTACTCCGTTCCTAGTTGGAACATTGTGGATAAGCTTGTGTTGTGACGCCTTGGGCGGATAGAAAGGACTCTATCCGTTCGGCGGGTTTGGCGCATGCGCCCGTGCAGTTATCCTTTCCACCTAGTTGGTGTTTAAGGCCCGGCGGGGCGTGACAAATTAAAATCTTAACCTTCTGCAGAAAATGGCTGCCTCTAACCCACTTGCCAAAATACTCGATTCTAATCGCTTAACTGGACCGAATTTCACCGATTGGCTGAGGAATTTGAGAATTGTTCTCAATTCTGAAAAATTAGCCTATGTGTTGGACACGGAGGCTCCAGCAGTGCCTGAAAATCCAACAGCTCAGCAGAGAGCTGCTAGAAATAAATGGACTGATGATGACATGAAGGTAAAGTGCTACATGCTTGCATCTATGAGCAATGAGTTGCAACGCCAGCATGAGCACATGGAAAGTGCTGCTGACATCTTGCTTCATCTCAAAGAGTTGTATGATGAGCAAAGTCGAACAGCTCGCTACGAGGTGTCGAAGCGACTGTTCAGGACTAAGATGTCTGATGGTCACTCAGTCAATAATCATTGCTTGGCGATGATTAAAGACATTGAGGAGCTTGAAAAGCTCGGAATGACTATGGACGCAGAACTCCAAATTGATTTGATCTTACAATCCTTACCTGATTTATTTTCTCAGTTCATTTTAAATTTTCAAATGAATAAAATTACTTGCACTCTCGCTGAGCTATTGAATATGCTGGTCACGGCTGAAGGAATGCTAAAAGTCAACAAGGGTTCAGTTTTGGCTGTTGAACGGGTTTCCTCCAAAAGAAAGTCTAAATGGAGAAAGAAGAAGCCTGCAAAGAAGCCAAAGACTGAACATGTCAAGGTAATTCCTAAAAATAAGGCCGCCAAAGGAACTTGCTTCCACTGTCAAAAGGATGGCCACTGGAAGAGGAATTGCCCGAACTATTTGGCTAGCCTAAAGGATAAGGTAAAGGACAAGACTTTTGAAGGTATGTCTGAGATTCATGTCATTGAAACTACTAGCTTATCGGTTTGTTCTACTTTCACATGGGTCATTGACTCGGGATGCACCTCGCATTTATGTACTTCAATGTAGGGGCTAAAGGAAAGTAGAAGACTTAGGGATGGAGAACTTACCCGACGCGTTGGAAACGGAGCAGGAGTTGCTGTTGTTGCTGTGGGGACTTATCCTTTATGTCTGCCGACATGAGTAGTTTTAGAACTTAGAGATTGTCTTTATGTTCCTAGTGCGACTAGAAATCTTATTTCTGTTTCACGTTTGGTATTGGACGATTATAAGTTTATTTTTGAATCAAATATTTGTTCAATTTATTTGAGAAATAATTTGATCGGTTATGGACAATCTCTATTACTTGCATATGGATGTTAGTATTAATACAGTTGACAATGGCGTGAATGAGAATACTATTGGTTTCAAAAGACCAAGAGAGGAGGTAAATAAAATGTACTTGTGGCATCTTAGACTTGGTCACATTAGAGAGGACATGATTAACAAGTTGGCTAAAGATGGTATCTTAGGGTCCTTACTCTCTGAACCATACCCAGCTTGTGAATCGTGTCTTCAAGAAAAAATGACTAAGTCTCCCTTTGTTGGACAAGGACAGAGAGCTACCGAAGTACTCGCCCTGATACATACTGATGTATGTGGACCATTCGATGAGTCTGCTTGAGGCGGCTATCTCTACTTTATTATCTTTACTGATGATTATTCACGGTATGGGTACGTGTATTTAATTAAACACAAGTCTAAAGTCTTGGAAAAGTTTAAAGAGTTTAGACAAGAAGTGGAAAAGCAAATGGAAAAACCGATTAAGGCTCTTCGATCAGATCGAGGAGGGGAATACCTTAGCACGGATTTCTTAACCTACCTCAAGAATAATGGTATTGTCTCTCAATGGACTCCTCCTGGAACACCAGAATTGAATGGGGTGTCTGAACGGAGGAATCGAACTTTATTAGATATGGTTCGATCTATGATGAGCTTTAGAGATTTACCTACGTCACTTTGGGGTTATGCACTTCTTACGGCTATTTATATTTTGAATAGAGTGCCTTCCAAATTTGTTCCGACCACACCATATGAGATGTGGCATGGTAGGAAGCCAAGTTTTACTCATATTAAGACTTGGGGATGTCCAGCTTATATTAAGAAATTAAAGACGGACAAATTAGAAAGCATATCAGTCAAGGAAAGATTCATTGGGTATCCCAAAGAATCATTTGGATACTATTTTTATCTCCCAGAAAGCCATAATGTGATTGTGAGCCGTCATGCCTTCTTTCTTGAAAATAAATTTATTTTAGCTGGAGGCAGTGGGAGGAAAATAGAACTAGAGGAGAAAGTCTCTTTAGGATCAAGTATTCCAAGGGCCCTTCCTGATAATTATGTGGCACTAGAGATTACACTGCCACCTCGCAAGTCTAGTAGAGTCTCTCATCCTCCTGATAGATATATGGGATTGTTTATAGAGGAGATGGAGGAAATGTTCCTAATGGGAGACAAGGACCATAGAGATGATCCTAAAACTTATAGCGAGGCAATGTCAGACATCGACTCCGATAAATGGTTGGAAGCTATGAAGTCCGAAATGGAGTCAATGTACTCCAATCAAGTTTGGACTTCGGTTGATCCACCAGAGGGTATTGTACCCATTGGATGCAAATGGATCTTCAAAAGAAAGATTGTTTTTGATGAAAAGGTAGAGACCTATAAAGCCAGGCTAGTAGGAAAAGGTTATAGTCAACGCGAAGGCATTGACTATCAGGATATCTTTTCACTTGTAGCCATGCTTAAATCTATCAGAACTCTGCTTGCTATTGCTGCACATTATGACTACGAGATCTGGCAAATGGATGTGAAAACTGCTTTCCTAAATGGATATCTTGAAGAAGATATTTATATGGAGCAGCCTTTGGGTTTCACTACCAAAGATGGAAGTCATAAAGTGTGCAAGCTTCAATGATCCATTTATGGGTTGAAGCAAGCTTCTCGGAGTTGGAACACTCGTTTCAACGATGCGATCGAATCATTCGATTTCATCGAAAATGAGGAGGAGCCGTGTGTATATAAAAAGGTTAGTGGGAGTACTATTACTTTCCTCATATTGTACGTGGATAACATACTCCTGATTGGGAATGACATTCCTATGCTAACATCGGTCAAATTATGGTTATCTAAAGAGTTTTCTAGGAAAGATCTTGAAGAAGCATCTTATATCCTTGGGATAAAGGTCTATAGGGATAGACCTAAGAAGTTGCTTGGTTTATCGCAAGCTATGTATATAGATGAAGTGTTGAAAAGGTTCAGCATGGAGATTTCCAAAAGGGGTATGGTACCTCTAAGGCATGGAATTCACCTCTCTAAGACTATGTCTCCCAAGACACCTGAAGAGAGGAGTCGCATGAGCAGGATCCCTTATGCTTCAGCGATAGGGAGTTTAATGTATGCGATGCTATGTACTCGACCTGATATAGCCCAGGCTATGAGTGTCACTAGTCGATATCAGTCGAACCCAGGCGAATAACACTAGGTAGTGGTAAAGAATATCCTTAAGTACTTAAGAAGAACAAATGATATGTTCTTGGTTTTTGGAGGAGGAGAACTCAAAGTTAATGACTATACAGATTCAGACTTTATGTCTGATATAGACGATAGAAAGTCTAAGTCTGGATATCTATTTATTTGCAATGGTGGGTCAATAGTTTGGAAAAGTTCCAAACAGGAGACGATTGCTGATTCTACTATGGAGGCGGAGTACATTGCTGCATCTGAAGCTGCCAAGGAAGCTGTTTGGATCAAGAAATTTGTCACTGAGCTTGGCGTGGTTCCTTCCAGTAGGGATCCCCTGCCGCTATATTGTGATAATAATGGCACCGTAGCATTAGCTAAGGAGTCAAGATCTCATCAGAAATCCAAGCATATTGAGCGGCGGTATCACAAGATCAGAGAGTACATCAAGGATAAACATATTGAAGTGCAGAACGTTGCCTCCGCAGATAACGTGGCGGACCCGCTAACTAAGGCTTTAACTCAGCAGAAACTAGAGACTCATCTTGAGAAGATGGGCATTAGATATATGACTGATTAGCTTTAGTGCAAGTGGGAGATTGTTAGTTGTATGCCCTAGAAGTCTATCAGGCTGACGCATTTTATTTTTCTATGGGACATATCTTTGTACTTAATCATTATAATTTATAAATTTGGGCCTTTTTATGCCATTCATGTTTAATATGTCCGTGAATCGTCCTTTGAATTAATAAGATGATAATATGTATTCTCAAGAGTTGAGAATTTGAGATACATATTATTGGTGATTAATTCATAAATGCTCTCAATCGGTGGATCATCATGGGGACGATGATTGATCTGGTAAGATTGATGTATGTGCCGCTTCCTTTTCGGATGACGAGTCTCGAGTCATCAATGTGGGGACACTTGAGCGAACATGCAGGTGGTTGTTAGAGAACAAGGGTACTGAGCGTGACCAACTACGAGCAGTTACATGGATGTCTACTTATTCGTCAGTAACTGGTTCGATGTTGTAGTGGTATAACTGATCCTTAGACCTGCGACACCACGGCCATTCAATGTGAGGCTACTGCAGTTTGACTATGCAACAAACTCTGATCCTAGCCATGGGTCTTAGTAGTATATGTTGGCTGCAGTACATTCATATTAGGAATGGGTGTGTGTTTATAGGGGATCTATCGCTCTCGGTAGAGAGATAATTAGTCCTATGCTATTTGTAAGGCAAAGCTTAGAAATCCTCGGCTGGGTTAGCATGGTGTATGGAAAGGTGTTTCCAAGAGTAACCATAAGAGCTTCTGTCCTATCAAATTTGTCATATGACGGGTGATGGGGTTTGACGAGTATTCCATGACCTCCACTCAATTGGGACTATGCGATAGAAGGATTGTATTGTACGGTAACTGCAGCTAGAGGTTCAGTCCGATATTCACTTCTGACTGGATTGCCACTATATGCTGCTAGGCGTCACTGGTGGATTGTGGGAACCAATAAGAATAATTATAGGCGAATAATTATTCTACGAGTATAGAATCAAAAGTGTTTGATCCATCGAAAAGAGTTTCGATGATGATGTCGATGGGGATCGCATCATATCTCACTACTAGACAGAATTGAACCTATTAGGTCACACACATAAGAAATCGCGCATGATCGATATTAAGGACACGATAAAGAAGTTTATCGGATGGGTTAATTATAATTATAATACTAAAGTTTACTAATTTATTAGTAAAAGGACTAATTTGCAATTGTTGTAAATTAGAGGTATTTAAGTGCAAAAGTTGCACGGTGTATTTACTAATTGTTAGTAAATAATATGAGGACTTATATGTAAATGTTACACACGAACCGAATTAGGATTAGCATTCGGATTCGGATTCGGATTCTGTTCAAATTAAAACCAACTTGAGGGTTAATGGATAATCCAATCGGACTAGGATTCGATAAGGATTAGGTTTAGGATTAGGGTTTTCTCATTATAAATATATGTCATATGACATATTAATTAATAAATGCAAAAATATAAGAAAACCCTAGCCGTCAACCCTCTCCCTCTTCCTCAAGTCCTCCATAATTAATCCATCGTTTTCGATCTTCGGAACGTTGCTAGCACAATTAGAAGATTGATTCATCTTCCTCAAATCGACGCAAGAGTAAATTCGTGATCGGATCGCGGATCGAAGCGGTTGACTACTTCGATCAAGGGCGTGATTTCGTGTGGACGCAAGTAGAGGCCGGGTGCGTGCGCGGCTAGCTAGGAAATCGAGTTGTCCAACGTGTTTTACTAACCCTCAACTAGGGTTCTACGGGGTCACACAAATTTTAAACCCTCCAAATCCAAAAACCCCATTTCAACCTAGGGTTTTCGATTTTCTCGAGAATACTGTGAAATTTACGGAGAATCCTCAATTAATCTAGTGTAGAAACTTCTAGGAAACTCAAAAATCCCAAATCTAAAGGTTTTAACCCAATCTCTTAGGGACAAAACCACTTATCTTATCCTAGGGTTTTCAAGTTTTACAAGAAAACCCTATTTATCTTGATAATCCCTTAATCAAAATAGTTTAGAGTAATCTAGAGATGCTAAATACATCAATTTTAAAGGATTAAACCCAAACCCTAAACTCTAATCATGAAAATCTCATAATAGCTACCTTTGCTCTCCAAGCTTCTCCACCATTAGAGACCTCTACCAAGCTTCTTCTCCACTTGAATCTTCCAAATCTCCAACCCCTTTTCTCTTTGATGGAGAAATCACAAAAGAGAATGAAAGATTACAAGAGAGGGAGGGAGAGATGAGTGCTAGAGAGATGAGTGCTAGAGAGAAAGAGAGAGGCTTCAGCTCTCTTCTCTCATGCTGCGCACGAACCAGGAAGAGCCTGGTTCGGTTTACAAATAGGCCCCCCAACACTAATGAAATTGTAGTTTCAGCTCAGTTCAGAATCTGATACTTTTTGCCGGAGTCCTTCTGAATGTTCGTTTGCGCTCAAATTTGACAGTCATACTCGGTTTAAGTTAATCAGAAGAACTGATCATCACTATTCAGTTTCGGACCATTTTTTGGTCACCGAAAGCTCTACCGACTAAAATCTCTAGCAGATTGTTGTTATATTTTATTTTCACTTTCCGGGTGTCGGAATGACATGAAACTTTTCTAGCCTCAGAAAAATAATTCTGACATATCCTCAAAGTTTCAAAATTTTCTGACACTATAAATTTTCTGCTAAAAAATCAGCCCCATTCCTTACAGAAAATTTCAAATTTTTTGTTTTCATTTCAAATTCAGCACAATTCATTTCCGACTTATATTTTACTTCTCTAAGTTCAATAAAAATAGTATCTCACACTATTTTTATTTTCACTTACTTTTATATTAAAAATCTGGTACATTACATTCCTCCCTCATTAAAAGGAGTTTCGTCCGCGAAACTAAGATCACACCTCAATCTATTTATCAAATAGATGAGGGTATCATTCCATCATCGCATCCTCCCAGTCCGGGCAGCTTCACTAAGCTTATCACATAGAGACACGTGAGTCCACGGCTCCTTTGCGCGAGCCCGGATGCAAACAGTGACTCTTCGCACGTCATATGCTCTCAAACGGCTTATGACGAACCTCAATCCACGTGAAAGGCCCAAAATGCCCTATTTCCAGGCATTCTTCATAGCTCAGGCCCGGATCCTATTGTTGGGTCCGGACTCTTGCTCTTTCCCAGCCTCGCATAGTAACCCGAAAGTCCGGATCCCACTCCCGGGTCCGGAACCCGAGAGCATTTCAGCTCCAGTGCGACTTCTTCAAAAATTCCAAATTTTGGTTTGTGGGTCTTTAACTCGCACCCACACATTCCGAAATTCTCGGAACTCAATTCTACACTAGCCATTATGGGCTTCCTCCGAACTTCATCTAATTTGGTAAAGTTCGGAATAGCGCACCGAAGTTCAGAGTACTACATTTTTGTAGTCTATACCCACACTCTTATACCTAGCAGGCTAGGTATCTTGGCCACTCGAGAGTCTATGCCATTACAAGAGACTCTCCTCCAAGTTCATAGTTCCATTGTGGAACTCATATTGGTCCGATCACCGGCATTGCTTAAGAGTAATATCATTGGTGCCTCGACCTATCACCAGTGGGCTTTATCACTTGTGAATTCCCAGCCACAAATCAAGATGGCACACTTGGCACATCCCAACTCCAGCTCACTTAGGAGCATAATCCTCAAATCCACGCGGGGCTTCTACTTTTCCAGTGCCTCATAAGAAGCATGTCGTCTCGCTTTCATATGCCACGAGTTCACATCACACCGTTCTAACGACGAACTCACACGAACACTTCGTTCGTGAACTAGATTCCATCTCACCATACTGCTAGACTCGGCAGTTGGTGACTTAGCATCAAGACGAATGGTATGACCGAGCCTTCGCTCCTTAAGTCACTACCCTCGATGCTCTATACAAAAGTGATGCTCTCACCACAAGAGCTTCCAACTAAGAGCTCCGTGAACAGTTGGCCACACTCGTTGGAGTGATGAGGCAACAAGCAGATGTGGGCAACCGGGCCATGCGCGGGATGAGTGACTGCAGGGGGATAGCCGGGCCCTGATGCTTGCGACGGCCTTCTCCTCTCCGAGATAGCGTGCGGGTATGCCACCTGCGGCAAGGTCCAGAGAGCATGCGCCGATATTAAGGCAATCGGGGGGTTCGCGACGGGCTCCAAGTGGCCATGGATACGCGACCCAGGTTGAGGAGCCTACTGCTACCGATGACGTCGTGGCAAATATGATATAACTAATGAAATTATATGTAGAGCGTGATATGACATTGGAGCATCGCGTACATTATCGTGTGGTCAATTGCTGCTATACGGGCATAAATATAGTAGGGACCAGGATATGGGTAAGTGTAGTTACCCTGGCATGCTTGTGACGTCATCGTGTATCGCCTACCAAAGCAAATAGGTGATTTGTTGATGCCAGTAAATTGCTGGTATGGAGCCGAGGATAGGGCTCATGGTAGGGATGGAAATGGTGGACTGACTCTCAAGGCAATGTGAGTAGCCAATTGTGAGAGTCGAGTCATGGCACTCGAGAACATCCTAGTAGTCCAAGAGTTCCGGATGTCGATCCGGCGAACCAAATGGTGAAAGTGGAATCACTATTGTGAAAACAATAAGACAGTCGCCAAGGTTTGGCGAGTGGGTCTAGTAGTACCTCAACCCGAGGTAGGGGAAATTGTACTTGCATGGTTTTTGTGCATATGCAAGATTGCCTAGTGCTTATATTAGTACGTAAATGCATACAAGCGTAGAACGCTCGAGTATAGATACTCGTGGAGTGCGGATTATGTTCAGCCGAGAGGGTTTGTTGGCAGTAACACTTGAGCATTGCTAAGTATGAAGCGGGCCATGGACCGCTCGTAGGGCTGGTGGCTTGCACTAGGTGCTTAGGACCCGATAGAGGTTTGTATTGGTCGGTAGAGCGCGTCGTGTGTGACGACGGTGGCGGGTATTGCTTGGGGACGATCCGTGCCCGGACCATGTGTGGACTGTGGAGCCTGGGGCCACATGGACAGGCGCAGTCAGCTGTGTGTGACAGCGGCCCGAGACCTGAGGGTGGGGCGGAGACTTATGGTCGGGGCGGTAGTCCGAGCAATGACCCAGGAACATGGAATGCCACGTGTGAGATTGTGTGATCATTAGTACACCGAGGATATAGATATGACCCAACCCGAGGACTTGTAGTGGTTTGGGGTCTTGGTTGCTCCTGGTTGGAGTGTGTGTGCGAATTCCCAAGTGAGGACTCCGCCAATTGATGATTGGGTCTACACGTGCGAACGAGAGACGTTGCGCAATGTTGAGACGAACTTAGGCGGTAGGCCGACGTGAGATTTTGGTCTGTGGACCATCTGTGATAAACCGAGGTTAGCGGTTTAACCGATGGCTCTGGTAGTATGAGAGCGTTGATCGTGTCCAGGAGGAATAAGGGTGGTGACCTGAGGAGCGGAGGCTCGGTCATACCGCTCGCCTAATTGGAACTGACGAGTCTGGCGTTGTCGATGAGATGAAATCGGATTACGAACGGAGTGTTCGTGTGGACTCGTCGCGAAAACGACGTGACGTGGAACCGTGGCAAATAAAAGTAAAGTGATGTGCTCTTATGAGACATTGGGATAGTAAAAGCCACGTGGGGTTTTAAGGATTGTGCTCTCAACGTGGACTGAAACTTGTGGATGTGCCTAATGTGCCATCTCGCTGTAGAGCTGGAAGTCCACGTATGGTAGGGTCACTCATGATCGAACGATGCACCAATGATATTGCCCCTAAGCAATGCCGGTGATCGGATCAGGGTGAGTTCCATAATGGGACAGTAAATGTGAATGAGAGTCACATGCGACGATTAGACACTCGAATGGCCAAGGTGTTGGACCAGTTGTAGTCGTTGGCAGAATAAGTTGACGATACAAAGTGTTGGGACAGGGTAATAGAGTGATACCCTGTGGATCCTTGTGTGAATCGAGGGGGTCTGCCCGAATGCAATTTGTGTGGTGCTGGACCATTTGACTAGTTGGTTCATTCTTGTCGGATCCACACCATGAGGATGAAGGGTAGTCCTGACCTCAGAGGAAACCTAATAGCATTTATAGGGTTCGTCGTCTATTGATGACGGTTGACGATGACACGGGCCCGATGGAAAAAAAAAAGAGAGAAGTTTTCGGGCGATCGTCGGTTGAATGGAAATGTATGCGATAGATGACCGCAATTCCTTAGAAATGCCACCCGAGCAGGGGGTGAAGTTGGAGTGAAGTTCGAGGCAAGATAAATCCTCGATGTGCCGGACTGTGAGAAGTATTGGAGCGTGTAGGGTCATTACATATCGACTTGCACTGCCACCGACTTGCGGGAGTTCATAATGTATTTCATGTAATCACATTCCGCAAGCATGATCGTGATCGAACCCACATCCTACGTTATGAGCCGCTTGAGCAATCACGAAAAGCGTGAAGCCGCTAAGGAGTGGGAGAACGCAATGATACCCTCATTTACTCGATAAGTCGAGTTGAGGTGTGATCTTAGTTTCGCGGACAAAACTCCTTTTAAGGAAGGAGGAATGTAGTGAACCGCAATTCGGAAGTATATTGAACTTTGGCCAAGTTGGACAAAGTTTAGTTCAGGAGTAAGTTGAACGTGTTTAGAATTGTGTTCTGAGGGTTTCGGAACGATTAGAAGTGGATTTGGTGAGTCCACATTGTGTCCCGAGAGTGTTGGAATGATTAGAGGAAAGTTGGGAGAATTTTGATATACGATTGTATGTTGGAATATAATTATTCCGTAAGGGATAAACTATAATTCTCCAACTCAGGAAGTGTTCTTATGTGTAGAAGAGTTTCGGTTGTGTTGGATTTGATTTGGAGAGAAAACAGAATGAAAAACGGAGTTTTAGAGCAGCGAAAATGAGAAGAAAATAAAAAGGCTGAAAACACTGTTCACAGTGTCCGGGTCCGGACCCTTGGATTGGGATCCGTACCCCAGCTGCGAAAATGCTGAAATTGCTTACGGGTTCCGGACCCGGGATGCAAGGTCCGGACCCCACGGACCCAGAAACTCCAGAATGGGAGTATTTTGGTCATTTCATGTGGTAGACTTATGAGGGGAGGTTGGGGAGTTGTCTTCTTCATTTTCCCTCTTCTTCCTCTACTTCTCCTCTCCCTCTCCTCTACTTTCTCTCTCTAGAGACCTCTCCAAAACTTAGAGAAATGAAGGATTTGAGCTTGGAAAAGGCTTCCAAGGTGGGAAATGAGCTTGGAGCAAGAATAAGCTAGAGGAGCTTGGGCAAGAGGTGAGTTGTCACGCCCCGGGTTACCATTCCCGGGCACATCAACAGACCCGCCGTATACACAGTAATAAAACTGAGCATACGAAGCGAAAATAACAACAACCACAAAGAGCTGAAGGTATCAACAGAGCTGCTATATATAGATATCAAAGATCACTGTACATACATACATCATCCATAACCATAATATACATCACTGATAATCTCTATCTCACTGTATGTACAGACTCATAACCATCTACCAAAATGGAGTATACCTCTAGCCACAAGTCCGGGGATCAACTCTACCCGACGGTCTCCTTTCCGCGCTCAGTATGCACAGCTGGGGAAGAAGACTCTGCAAAAAGGTGTCAACAACGGGTGTGAGAACTACTATCAAACAAGTAGTCCTCAGTGGGTACCGCCACCAGCCTCAGCGGTCTGCCCACTAAGTCCTCAATCTCAAGAGATATATATAGAGCAATAAAGGGAGTAGGAGATATACTACCACTACTATGCACAATGCTCAATTGTCAATATGAATAACAAGGAACTGAATATATCAAATGAGGACTATCATGAATCCATAATATAATACAGTACCATACAATACCTGCGGCCTGATCATACTCTACCCGTAGGGAGCCAGCTAGTACAGGAAACACCCTCTGTCCCTAGCACTCGTACAACCCTCTGTACGGAAAACCCAACTCCGGAGCGGTACTCGTGGGAGCGACCCAACCGAGTATAGTATCACAACACATATCAGCGCCAAGCACCCACAGGTATATGATCGACAGACTGGGTCAAACAAGGAATCACGTGCCCTCGGCACCTCAAAGGATAATCAACAACAAGTATGACCCAATCAATGCTCCAGTACTCTCAATCAACTCAACTCTACCACAAGGAGGAGGTACAAACAATATAGCACGAGCCACAACATGATCACCTACACTAGTATGTACAACAACTGGTACAAGGGATATCAACAGGATAGGTGTAGGCTAGATCATGCATGCTCTTATATATATCATTATCTCACCTAAGATCATATCATGCACATGCAAGCAGTAAATCAGTCTCAACCTAACATGTCATATCTAACATAATCTCAGCATGTCATGCTAACATAATCCCAACAATATCATATCATGCTAACATAATCCAACACTATCACATCATGCTAACATGAGAGTAAACACATAGGAGGAAGTCCACTGAATTTGGCAAACATCAACCCACCTCAAGAGCTAATCCAACCACGGTGGGGAATAACAGTATCCTCAGATCCAACCCTCCAAGATAAGCCAACTCGAGCAGTACTCCGATCTGAATATATCTCCACAAGACTGCTAACTCCAACAGAATAACAGCTCAGAATCAGATCAGATCAACAGAGTAGAGGAGAACAAGCTAGATCACAACTAATGCCAACACATGGCCCTACTCTAGCTTTCTCTTTCTAGAAACAGGGATCATGAAGTGGAAATGACTCAAAAACCATCAGGGACTCACCTATTTATAGGCTCCCAAAATTCCACATTCGGGCGCCCGAATTCCACTTCCGGGCGTCCAAAAATCCGAAATGCCAGATGTCAGCTGGCGGCCAAGCGGTCGGCGGTGGTCGGCAGGCGGTGGGGCGGCGTGTCCTCGACGGTCGACACGTGTCCTGCAACACGACACGTGGAAATCCACGTCATCAGCTCAATCCGGATCCATAGTCCGGGCGTCCGAATCCTGCACCCAGATCCGAAATCAGGTCAGCCACTTCCGGACCGTCCAAAACATCCACTGGCTCCGGAAACATTCGGGCGTCCACTTCCTAAGTTCCGGGCGCCCGAAATCCTCCAAGTCCAGAAACTCTTCGAAATGTCAAGTATTACATTCTTCCCTCCTTTAAATAGTTTCGTCCTCGAAACTAAAGCAAAGTACTCACCTCAAGATGCAAACAAGTGGGGATAAGACCTCTGCATGACAGTCTCCAATTCCCAAGTCGCCTCTCTATCATCATGAAAATCCCACTGTACCGACATAAGGTATGACTCGATTACGCAATTCCCTCGTCTCACGAGTAAGAATTCGTATCGGTCGCTCCTCGTAGTGTAAATCCTCCGTCAGCTCCAGTGGAGTAAAATCTATCACATGGGAAGGATCATACATGTATCTCCTCAGAACAGATACATGAAAGACATCATGCACACCCGCTAATCGAGGCGGAAGGGCTAATCGATAAGCCACGGGTCCTACTTTCTCCAAAATCTCAAAAGGACCAATAAATCGCGGACTAAGCTTTCCGCGAATCCCAAATCTCCGTATGCCCTTCGATGGTGAAACCTTCAGGAATACATGATCACCAACTTGAAATTCTAGATCTCGCCTCCGAGTATCAGAATAACTCTTTTGCCTGCTCTGAGCCGTCTCAATATGTCGTCGTATCACTTTAACTTTCTCCTCGGCTTCAAGCAATAGGTCTGGACCCAAAGTCTTCCTTTCACCAACATCATACCAACATAAAGGTGATCGACATTTACGTCCATACAATGCTTCAAACGGAGCCATTTTAATGCTCGCCTGATAGCTATTGTTGTACGCAAACTCTACCAATCTCAGATGTCGATCCCATCCTCCACCAAAATCCAAGACACAAGCCCTCAGCATATCCTCAAGCGTCTGAATAGTACGCTCGGACTGACCATCAGTCTGAGGATGAAATGCAGTACTAAAATGAAGCTGAGTCCCCAAAGCTGTCTGTGAACTCCTCCAGAAATGAGAAACAAACCTCGGGTCTCTATCAGATACTATTGAGATTGGCACACCATGCAATCTCAATATCTCATCCATATAAAGCTGGGCAAGCCGCTCACGTGACCAAGTAACCTGTATAGGTAGAAAATGAGCAGACTTCGTCAGCCTATCCACAATCACCCATATAGCATCACAGCCGCTCGAAGTCCTCGGCAATCCTACGACGAAATCCATCGTGTATGATCCCACTTCCACTCAGGTATCGAGAGGCTTTGTAGCTTACCAGCTGGTACTCGATGTTCAGCCTTCACTTGCTGACATGTCAAACATTGAGCTACAGCTCTACCAATATCCCGCTTCATGCCATTCCACCAGAAGTGAGTCTTCAGATCCTGGTACATCTTAGTCCCTCCAGGATGTACAGAATAAGGAGAATAATGTGCTTCCTTCAATATCTCCTCTCGAATCTCCAGATCCGCTGGTACACATAGACGTCCTCTATAACGAAGAACTTCAGAATCATCACAAGTAAAACTTCCAAGATCACCACACCTCAGTTGATCTCGAACTTTTATCAAATAAGGATCTATACTCTGTTTCTCTCGAATCCTTTCTAACAGAGTAGGCTGTATGACCATAGTCATCAGTCTCGCAGTCATCCCATGAGTAACAACTTCAAGAGATAACCTCCGCATCTCCTGTACTAGGACAGGCTGTTGAGTGATACTCATACTCAAAGTCGCTACAGCCTTCCTACTCAAAGCATCGGCAACAACATTTGCCTTACCAGGGTGATATAGAATAGAGATGTCATTATCTTTCAATAACTCTAACTATCTCCGTTGCCGTAGATTCAACTCCTTCTATGTAAACAGATACTTGAGGCTCTTGTGATCAGTAAAAACTTCACAATGCTCTCCATAGAGATAGTGGCGCCATAACTTCAGAGCAAAGACTACCGCCGCTAACTCCAAGTCATGAGTGGGGTAGTTCTTCTCATACTCCTTTAGTTGTCTTGAAGCATACGCGATCACTCTACCATGTTGCATCAGCACGCAACCGAAGCCACTATGCGAGGCATCACTATAGATTACAAATCCTTCGCCCATCACTGGCAGTGCAAGAATAGGGCCTGTCATCAATCTCTGCTTAAGCTCATCAAAACATTCTTGGCACTCATCACTCCAAACATACTTAACACCTTTTCTGGTTAACCGAGTGAGTGGCGTAGAGAGTTTCGCAAAACTCTCCACAAATCGTCGATAATACCCGGCTAAGCCAAGAAAACTCCGCACCTCAGATATCGTCGTCGGTCTAGGCGAATCACGAATCGCCTCAATCTTCTTAGGATTAACAGCTACTCCCGAAGCAGAAATCACATGGCCTAAAAAGGCCACCTCTCTCAACTAGAATTCACACTTCTTAAGCTTTGCATACAACTTCTTTTCTCTCAAGAGTTGCAGCACTAATCTCAGATGCTCCTCATGCTCCGCATCATCACGGGAGTAAATCAGAATATCGTCAATAAAGACTACCACAAACTTGTCCAAGAAAGACTTAAAGACTCGGTTCATCATATCCATAAATGCAGCAGGGGCATTCGTCAAACCAAACGGCATGACTGTAAACTCATAATGCCCATACCGAGTTCTAAAAGCGGTCTTAGAAATATCCTCGGCCTTCACCTTCAACTGGTGGTAACCGGACTGAAGATCAATCTTAGAAAAGACACACGCTCCTTGTAATTGATCGAACAGATCATCGATACGTGGGAGGGGGTATCTATTCTTGATGGTCACTTTGTTCAATTCTCGATAATCCACACACAACCTAAGTGAACCATCCTTCTTCTTTACAAACAACACAGGCGCTCCCCAAGGCGACACACTGGGTCTAATAAAACCTTTATCCATCAAATCTTGCAATTGCGCCTTCAACTCTCTCGACTCAGCTGGTGCCATTCTATAGGGTGTCTTCGAGATTGGCGCGGTTCCTGGTACCACATCAATCACGAATTCAATCTCCCTATCAGGAGGCATCGAGGATAACTCAGAAGGAAATACGTCCGGAAATTCACGGACAATAGGAATATCCTCAAGTCCTGGTACAACAGTAGGCACCTCAGTCACTGTTGCTAAATAGGCCATACATCCACTATTTAACATCTGTCTGGCCTTAGAAGAAGAGATCGTCACTGCGAACAGTGAACTCTTACAACCTTCATAAACATACTCCTCATGTCCAGGCTCACGAAAGATTACCGTCTTAGATCCACAATCAATCGTAGCAAAGTATCGAGATAACCAATCCATGCCTAGGATTACATCAAAATGAGAAACAAACCTTGGGTCTCTATCAGATACTATTGAGATTGGCACTCCATGCAATCTCAATATCTCATCCATATACAGCTGTGCAAGTCGCTCACGTGACCAAGTAATCTGCATAGGCAGAAAATGAGCAGACTTCGTCAGCCTATCGACAATCACCCAAATAGAATCACAGCCGCTCGAAGTCCTCGGCAATCCTACGATGAAATCCATCGTAATATGATCCCACTTCCACTCAGGTATTGGAAGACTCTGTAGCTTACCAGCTGGTACACGATGTTCAGCCTTAACTTGCTGACAGGTCAAACATTGAGCTACAGCTCTACCAATATCCCACTTCATACCATTCCACCAGAAGTGAGTCTTCAGATCCTGGTACATCTTTGTCCCTCCAGGATGTACAGAATAAGGAGAATAATGTGCTTCCTTCAATATCTCCTCTCGAATCTCCTGATCCGCTGGTACACATAGACGTCCTCTATAGCGAAGAGTCTCATCATCATCACAAGTAAAGTCTTCAAGATCTCCACTTTTCAGTTGATCTCGAACTTTCACCAAGCAAGGATCCACACTCTGTTTCTCTCGAATCCTATCTAACAGAGTGGGCTGTAAGATCAGAGTCATCAGTCTCGCTGTCATCCCGTGAGTAACCACTTCAAGGGACAACCTCCGCATCTCCTCCACTAGGACAGGCTGTTGAGTAATACACAAACTCAAAGTTGCCACAGCCTTCCTACTCAAAGCATCGGCAACAACATTCGCCTTACCGGGATGGTATAATATAGAAATGTCATAATCCTTCAATAATTCTAACCATCTCCGTTGCCGTAGATTCAACTCTTTCTGTGTAAACAGATATTTAAGACTCTTATGATCTGTATACACTTCACAATGTTCGCCATAGAGATAGTGGCGCCATAGCTTCAGAGCAAAGACTACCGCCGCCAACTCCAGATCATGAGTGGGGTAGTTCTTCTCATATTCCTTTAGTTGTCTTGAAGCATATGCAATCACTTTGCCATGTTGCATCAGTACGCAACCCAAGCCACTATGCGAAGCATCACTATAGATGACAAATCCTTCGCCCATCACAGGTAGTGCAAGAATAGGGGCTGTCATCAATCTCTGCTTAAGTTCATCAAAGCATTCTTGGCACTCATCACTCCAAACATACTTAATTCCTTTCCTGGTTAACCGAGTAAGCGGTGTAGAGAGTTTCGCAAAACTCTCCACGAATCGTCGATAATACCCGGCTAAGCCCAGAAAACTCCGTACTTCAGATATGGTCGTCGGTCTAGGCCAATCACGAATTGCCTCAATCTTCTTAGGATCAACAGCTACTCCCGAAGCTGAAATCACATGGCCTAAAAAGGCAACCTCTCTCAACCAAAACTCACACTTCTTCAGCTTTGCATACAACTTCTTCTCTCGCAAGAGTTGTAGCACTAATCTCAGATGCTCCTCATGCTCCGCATCATCACGGGAGTAAATCAAGATGTCATCAATAAAGACTACCACGAACTTGTCCAAGAAAGACTTAAAAACTCGGTTCATCGTATCCATAAATGCAGCAGGGGCATTAGTCAACCCAAACGGCATGACTGTAAACTCATAATGCCCATACCGAGTTCTAAAAGCGGTCTTAGAAATATCCTCGGCCTTCACCTTCAACTGGTGGTAACCGGACTGAAGATCAATCTTAGAAAAGACACACGCTCCTTGTAATTGATCGAACAGATCATCGATACGTGGGAGGGGGTATCTATTCTTGATGGTCACTTTGTTCAATTCTCGATAATCCACACACAACCTAAGTGAACCATCCTTCTTCTTTACAAACAACACAGGCGCTCCCCAAGGCGACACACTGAGTCTAATAAAACCTTTATCCATCAAATCTTGCAATTGCGCCTTCAACTCTCTCAACTCAGCTGGTGCCATTCTATAGGGTGTCTTCGAGATTGGCGCGGTTCCTGGTACCACATCAATCACGAATTCAATCTCCCTATCAGGAGGCATCGAGGATAACTCAGAAGGAAATACGTCCGGAAATTCACGGACAATAGGAATATCCTCAAGTCCTGGTACAACAGTAGGCACCTCAGTCACTGTTGCTAAATAGGCCATACATCCACTATTTAACATCTGTCTGGCCTTAGAAGAAGAGATCGTCACTGCGAACAGTGAACTCTTACAACCTTCATAAACATACTCCTCATGTCCAGGCTCACGAAAGATTACCGTCTTAGATCCACAATCAATCGTAGCAAAGTATCGAGATAACCAATCCATGCCTAGGATTACATCAAAATCCTGTAACTGTCTCAATACCAATAAGTCAACAGACATGATCCAAGGTCCTACTTGCACAGGACATCCTACACAACCCTCAATCACCTGCAAATTATGGTCAGGTACCCGCACCTCCTGTGCCTGGGGTAACAATCCTATCTCTAGACCATGATGCAATGCAAATGTCCTACTAACAAAGGAATGCGATGCACCAGTATCGAATAAAGTACGCGATCTAATGCCACAAATCAAAATTATACCTGCCACCACTCGATCAGCTATCGCAGGATCCTCAATTTGAGCGGCATAAACTCGCCCGCTCGCCGGTGGCTGGCGTCGATCCTGCTGTCGTGGCATAGAAGATCGCTCCTGAGAAAATACCGGGAAGCTCCAGAATATTGCGGTGGAGTAAAAGGTACGGATGCCATAGAAGGAGTTGCTACAAGTCTGGGACAAGCCCTCCTGATGTGTCCCCGCTATCCACATTCAAAACATCGGCCCTCTGGTCGATCACAAAGATAAGCAAAATGAGGTCCTCCACAAATCACACATCGGGGAGGTCCCCTCGACTGCTGCTGCTGCTGTCGCTGCTGGTGATATCCTCCAGACTGCTGGCGAAATCCTCCAGACTGCTGGCGACTAAAAGATCCACGTCTCTGGAAACGCGATTGCTGAGGAGGTTTAGGTGGCCGTCTGCTACTTGACTGTCCTCCATCATCAGGCGTCGGACGCTTCAGACCCTGAGCTGGGTCCATAGGCTGCCCTCTCGTCACAAATGCCCCTCGCTCTACCCACAGAGACTGCTCGATAGTAGCATCCAAAGTCTGAAGTCTCTGTGAGTGGACAAATGGAAAGATATCGGGTCTCAAACCCTTCTCATACAGATAGACCTTCTGTATCTCATCTCTTGCTGCTGAGGGAACACAGTTAAGCAACCTAGTAAATTCCCTCGCATACTCCTGCACCGAGCGATTCCCTTGTTTCAGGTTCTTCAAGTCTTCCTCTATCTTCATTTTCACGCTACTAGGAAAATATGCCCCGTACATAATCCCTCGAAACTCACTCCAAGTCATCTGTAGAGGATTCAAGGACCTATGATCACGGGTCCTCCTCCACCAGACATGTGCATCACCAGATAAACAATGCACTGCCATATGCACCTGCTCCCGTGCTGGCACAAAGAGATCCTCGAACAACTTCTCCATCTCACAAATCCAGGCTTCTACCACCCACGGTTCTATGCTACTTCCATTGAATCGTGGTGGATCAAACCTACAGAAGCGAGCCAATCTATCCGCCATCCGCTCCTGCTCCTCTTCAGAAAGCACTTGACTAGGCTGAGTACTTCCTTCTCCAGGTTGAGATGTAGTTGGAGTAGTTGCCGCCTGAGGTTCCATAGCTCGAGGCGTAGAGAAAGCATCACACATCTTCTGCAACAAGGCGCTCTGCTGCCTTCCAACTGCAGCTATGTCTGCTAGCTGTTCCTGCAGAGCGGGCCGTTCACTAGGTCCCGTCTGCTCAGGTATATCCGAAGGCGTCGGATGCGCTCGCGTCGATGGTCGTCGAGGAGGCATAGTAACAATCCTGCAACAGAATACCCGATTAGGACCACAAACAACTCACGACCCAATCCAACGAAAGTCTAGAAGGACACTTCTTTTCTTCTCAGATTATTATGTCGTCTGCAGCCAACATAATTCATCCGATAAGAGAAGGCATAATCCTTCAATCACTCTTCCTACACAAGGAAGGATTCAAAACCCAATCTTTGACTTTCGCGATCAATCACGTCTCTCTCGTCATTCTTAGGTCTGTTTATCTTAGGTTTCCTAGGCCCTCTTGACCTATTCCTAAGCTCTGATACCAACTTAATCTGTCACGCCCCGGGTTATCTCTTCCCAGGCGCATGACCAGATCCGCCGCATACACAGTATCTCTACCGTGTATACGAAGCGAAACAACATCCACAATAAACACACAGAGCTAAAGGTATCAACAGAGCTGCTATATAATATATCAAAAGATCACTGTACATACATCATCCATAACTCTCATAAATAACTCACATATACAACACTGATATCTCAGTCATACTGTATGTACAGACTCAACCATCTAACCAAAAATGGGTATACCTCTAGCCAAGTATCCGGGGAATAGCTCTACCCGACGGTCTCCTTTCCGCGCTCAGTATGCACAACTGGGGAAGAAGACTCTGCAAAAAGATGTCACCAATGGGTGTGAGAACTACTATCAATCAAGTAGTCCTCAGTGGGTACCGCCACCAGCCTCAGCGGTCTGCCCACTAAGTCCTCAATCTCAAGAGATATATATAGAGCAACAAGGAAAGTAGGAGATATACTACCACTACTATGCATAAAGCTCAACTGTCAGTAAGAATACCAATGAACTGAATATACCAAATGAGAACTATCATACACAATACAATACCTGCGAACCAGCTAGTACAGGAACCCCATCTGTACCTAGCTCTCGCCATACAATACCTCTCAATACAATACCATACCTGCGGCCTGATCCCGCTCAACACAATAGGGAGCTGCTCAACACAATAGGGAGCCCAACTAGGACAGGAACACCATCTGTCACTAGTTCCTCGTACAATCCTCTGTACGGAACATGCCAACTCTAGAGTGGTACTCGTGGGAGCGACCCAACCGAGCAAAGTACAACCATAGTATACGCCAAGCACCCGCAGGTATATGATCGACACGACTGGGTCAACAAAGGATCATGTGCCCTCGGCACCTCAAAGGATAGTCAACAAGTAAGACCCAATCCACTGTGCCCTCGGCACCACAAAGGATAATCAACAAGTGTGACCCAATCCATGCTCTCACAAAGAACCACGTGCCCTCGGCACAATCAATGCTCCAGTGCTCACAATCAATCTCAACTCTATCACAAGAGGAGGCTCTCAACTCTACCACAAAGAGGAGGTACAACAACATAGCACGAGCCACAACATGATCACCTACACTACATGTACAACAACTGGTACAAAGGATATCAACAGAATAGGTGTAGGTCCAAATCATGCAACATGAATACAAAGGAAATGCATGCTCATATATATATCATTAGCACATCTAAGATCATAACATGCCCATGCGATCTATAGATCAGTCTCAATCTAACATGGCATCTCTAACATAATCTTAGCATGGCATACTATCATAATCCCAATATCATAATCCAATATCCACATATCTTAATCCAATCGTCATATCATGCTAACATAATCCAAGCAACATCATATCATATTATGCTAACATGAGATAAAACACGTAGGAGGAAGTCCACTGAATCTGGCAAACATCAACCCACCTCACAAGCTAATCCAACTACGGTGGGGAAAGGACAGAATCCTCAGATCCAACCCTCCAGGATAACGAACTCCGGCAGCACTCCGATCTGAGTAAACCTCCAAGGAACTGCTATCTCCAGCAGAATAACAGCTCAGCACCAGATCAGATCAGCAGGATAGAGGAGAACAAGCTAGATCACAAACTAATGCCAACTCATGGCCCTTACCCTAGCTTTCTCTGTCTAGAAACAAAATCACGAAGTGGAAATAACCCCAAAAACCATCAGGGCTCACCTATTTATAGGCTGCCAAAAGTCCACATTCGGGCGCCCACTTCCCAACTTCCGGGCGTCCGGAAACCCTGCCGTACAGGTGTAGTCGTGCGGTCAAGCGGTCAGCAGGCGGTGGGGCGGCGTGTCTCCGGCGATCGACACGTGTCCTGCGTCGCGACACGTGGCTCTCCACGTCACAACTCAAACCGGATCCTTAATCCGGGCGTCCGGTTCATGCATCCAGATCCGATTTCCGTCGGCCACAACCGGATCGTCCACAAAGTCCACTGGGTCCGGAACATTCGGGCGTCCACAACCTCACTTCCGGGCGCCCGAATCCCGCCAAGTCCAGAAACCCTAAATTATGAAAATTTTCGAGTACTACATCCTACTTGCACAGGACATTCCAAACAACCCTGCGTCACCTGCAAGCTATGGTCGGGTACCCGCATCTCCTGTGTCTGGGGTAACGACCCTATCTCTAAACCATGATGCAATGTAAATGCTCTACTAACAAAGGAATGCGATGCACCAGTATCGAATAAAGTGCGTGATCTAATGCCGCAAATCAAAATGATACCTGCCACCACTCGATCAGCTATCGAGGCGTCCTCAATCTGAGCGGAAAAGACTCGGCCGCTCGCCGGTGGCTGGCGTCGATCTGGCTGTCGTGGCATAGAAAATCGATCCTGAGAAAATACCGTGGAGGCTCCAGATACTTGCGGTGGGGAGAAAGGAACAGACGCCATAGATGGAGCTGCTACAAGTCTGGGACAAGTCCTCCTCATATGTCCCAACTGTCCACACTCAAAACATCGCCCCTCACGCCGATCACAGAGACTAACCAAATGAGGTCCTCCACAAATCACACATCTAGGAGATCCCTTCTGTTGCTGTCGCTGCTGGCGAAATCCTCCAGACTGCTGGCGACTAGAAGATCCACGTCCCTGGAAACACGATCGCAGGGGAGGTCTCGGCTGTCGTCTGCTACTCGACTGCCCTCCATCCTTAGGTGCTGGGCGCTTCCTCTCCTGACCCAGAGCCGGGTCCACAAGCTGCCCCTTAGACACGAATGTCCCTCGCTCTACCCACAGAGACTGCTCGATAGTGGCATCCAAAGTCTGAAGTCTCTGCGAGTGGACGAATGGAAATATCTCGGGTCTCAAACTCTTCTCATAAAGATAAACCTTCTGTATCTTATCTCTCGCTGCTGAAGGAACACAATTAAGCAATCTAGTAAACTCCCTAACATACTCCTGCACCGAGCGATTTCCTTGCTTCAGATTCTTCAGATCTTCTTCTATCTTCACCTTCACACTACTGGGAAAATATGCTCCATACATAATCCCCCGAAACTCGCTCCAAGTCATCTGTAGAGGATTCAAGGACCTATGATCACGGGTTCTCCTCCACCAGACATGAGCACCACCAGAAAGGCAATGAACTGCCATATGCACCTGCTCCCGTGCTGGCACAAAGTGATCCTCAAACAACTTCTCCATCTCGCAAATCCAAGCTTCTACCACCCATGGTTCTATGTTGCTACCATTGAATCGCGGTGGATCAAACCTACAGAAGCGAGCCAATCTATCTGCCATCCGCTCCTGCTCTTCTTCAGAAAGTACTTGACTAGGCTGAGTACTTCCTTCCCTGGGTTGAGATGTAACTGGAGTGGTTGCCGCCTGAGGTTCCATAGCTCGAGGCGTAGTATTCGGCTGCTGAGAAAAAGCATCACACATCTTCTGCAATAAGGCACTCTGCTGCCTTCCTACCGCAGCTATGTCTGCTAGCTGCTCCTGCAGATCGGGCCGTTCACTAGGTCCCGTCTGCTCAGGCATCTCCGAAGGCGTCGGATGCGCTCGCGTCGATGGTCGTCGAGGAGGCATAGTAATAACCTGCAACAGAATACCCGATTAGGACCACAAACAATCTCACGACCCAATCTTGCGAAAGTCTAGAAGGACACTTCTTTTCTTCTCAGATTATTATGTCGTCTGCAGCCAACATAGTTCATCTGATAAGAGAAGGCGTAATCCCTCAATCACTCTTCCTACACAAGGAAGGATTCAAAATCCAATTTTTGACTTTCGCGATCAATCACGTCTCTCTCGTCATTCTTAGGTCTGTTATCTTAGGTTTCCTAGGCCCTCTTGACTTATTCCTAAGCTCTGATACCAACTTAATCTGTCACTCCTCGGGTTATCATTCCCGGGCACATCAACAGACCCGCCGTATAAACAGTAATAAAACTGAGCATACGAAGCGAAAACAACAACAACCACAAAGAGCTAAAGGTATCAACAGAGCTGCTATATATAGATATCAAAGATCACTGTACATACATACATCATCCATAACCATAATATACATCACTGATAATCTCTATCTCACTGTATGTACAGACTCATAACCATCTACCAAAATGGGGTATACCTCTAGCCACAAGTCCGGGGATCAACTCTACCCGACGGTCTCCTTTCCGCGCTCAGTATGCACAGCTGGGGAAGAAGACTCTGCAAAAAGGTGTCAACAACGGGTGTAAGAACTACTATCAAACAAATAGTCCTCGGTGGGTACCGCCACCAGCCTCAGCGGTCTGCCCACTAAGTCCTCAATCTCAAGATATATATAGAGCAATAAAGGGAGTAGGAGATATACTACCACTACTATGCACAATGCTCAACTGTCAATATGAATACCAATAAACTGAATATATCAAATGAGGACTATCATGAATCCATAATACAATACAGTACCATACAATACCTGCGGCCTGATCATGCTCTACCCGTAGGGAGCCAGCTAGTACAGGAAACACCCTCTGTCCCTAGCACTCGTACAACCCTCTGTACGGAAAATCCAACTCTGGAGCGGTACTCGTGGGAGCGACCCAACCGAGTATAGTATCACAACACATATCAGCGCCAAGCACCCACAGGTATATGATCGACAGACTGGGTCAAACAAGGAATCACGTGCCCTCGGCACCTCAAAGGATAATCAACAACAAGTATGACCCAATCAATGCTCTAGTGCTCTCAATCAACTCAACTCTACCACAAGGAGGAGGTACAAACAATATAGCACGAGCCACAACATGATCACCTACACTAGTATGTACAACAACTGGTACAAGGGATATCAACAGGATAGGTGTAGGCTAGATCATGCATCAAGGATATAAGGAAATCATGCATTCTCTTATATATATCATTATCTCACCTAAGATCATATCATGCACATGCAAGCAGTAAATCAGTCTCAACCTAACATGTCATATCTAATATAATCTCAGCATGTCATGCTAACATAATCCCAACAATATCATATCATGCTAACATAATCCAACACTATCACATCATGCTAACATGAGAGTAAACACATAGGAGGAAGTCCACTGAATCTGGCAAACATCAACCCACCTCAAGAGCTAATCCAACCACGGTGGGGAATAACAGTATCCTCAGATCCAACCCTCCAAGATAAGCCAACTCGAGCAGTACTCCGATCTGAATATATCTCCACAAGACTGCTAACTCCAACAGAATAACAGCTCAGAATCAGATCAGATCAACAGAGTAGAGGAGAACAAGCTAGATCACAACTAATGCCAACACATAGCCCTACTCTAGCTTTCTCTCTCTAGAAACAGGGATCACAAAGTGGAAATGACTCAAAAACCATCAGGGACTCACATATTTATAGGCTCCAAAAATTCCACATTCGGGCGCCCGAATTCCACTTCCGGTCGTCCGGAAATCCGAAATGCCAGATGTCAGCTGGCGGCCAAGCGGTCGGCGGTGGTCGGCAGGCGGTGGGGCGGCGTGTCTCCAACGGTCGACACGTGTCCTGCAACACGACACGTGGAAATCCACGTCATCAGCTCAATCCGGATCCATAGTTCGGGCGTCCGAATCCTGCACCCAGATCCAAAATCAGGTCAGCCAATTCCGGACCGTCCAAAACATCCACTGGCTCCGGAAACATTCGGGCGTCCACTTCCTAAGTTCCGGGCGCCCGAAATCCTCCAAGTCCAGAAACTCCTCGAAATGCCAAGTATTACATGAGTTCTTGACGATTTGGGTTTAAACCTTAGAATTTATCTCTTATTTTGAGGTTTTTGGAAACCCTTGGCAATCTAGACCACAAATGGTGTGGATTGGCCATGTGATTTTGGGCTCTTACATGCATGCATGTAAATCCTAGGTTGAAAGAGGGATTCTCTTATGGAGGGATTTAAAAATATTTTAACCCTTTAGAACCCTAGTTGAGGGTTAGGAAATCATGTGGGACAACTCGATTTCGAGTGATTCCAAGAAATAAAATTGTTTTGAGTTCGACTCGGAGTAACGAATTCTTCTTGTATTATAGGGCAAGAATCTAAGAGATTCAAAGTGTACGACCCGATTGCAAGTGTCTACAAGCAATTGGGGTATCATAAGGTGGGTTTGTGTTGCACCGAAGTGATTAGGTCACTTCCATGTCTAGGGTAAAATAACCATAATGATAATGGTAGTTGCATGTTACCCTAGTGTTTAATTATGCATGTTGGCATAAGTGACTTGTAAAGTGAAATAGAGCAATGTGCTGATTTTGCATGTAAGTAGAATTATGTGTTTTATACTTACACATCATGAAGGAATGTTTGCATGTATGAAAACCTTGTATGCCTAAGTGATAAACAGGTAGATAAACAAGTACATGCATGTTACCCTAGTGTTTAATTGTGCATGTTGGCATAAAGAATTTGTGAAATGGATTTGAGCTATGTGCTCATTTTACATGTATGAGGAAGCATGTGTTTCATGTTCATATTTCATGAAAGGAAATAAATTATGCATGTCAACATGAGTGCTTAAATTAAGCGAATTGAGCTATAAGCTCAAAGTGCATGTGAGTAGAATGATGTGCATCATGCTTAAACATCAAGTGAGAGTGTTGCATGTGTTTCATGTGATTGGTAAGTTCTCTAGAGGAAAAAGAGAATAGAAAAAAATGAACTTAGAGAATCTAGTGTCATTGAACATAGGTTGACAATGATGATATGAACCTAGTGTTGTTGAACATAGGTTGGAAATGGCAATATGAACCTAGTGTTGTTGAACATAGGTTGGAACATGATATTGGAACCTAGTGTCATTGAACATAGGTTGGAACATGATACTGGAACCTAGTGTCATTGAACATAGGTTGGAACATGAGATTGGAACCTAGTGTCATTGAACATAGGTAGGAACATGAGATTAGAACCTAGTGTCATTGAACATAGGTTGGAACATGAGATTGGAACCTAGTGTCATTGAACATAGGTTGGAACATGAGATTGGGACCTAGAGTCATTGAACATGGGCGAGACTTGGTGACTTGAACCTAGGGCCATTGGACTTAGGTTGGCAAGTGTGTAAAGTGAACATTGGGGAATCCGGCGATTCCGCTACCCCGGGTACGCGACGATTTCGCTACCCGAGCCACGTGATGGCGGAGACCAATTGGGGTATGCGACGATTTCGCTATCCTGGGTATGCGGTGATTCCGCTACCCGAATAAGGAGATGACGATTTCACTCCTTGGAGGTTGGGACCATGATGGGGATGGCGATTCCATTGCCCGGTGCCCAACGCTATATTGTGTAAAGTGGACATGTTGGGGTATGCGACGATTTCGCTATCCCGGGCATGCGGCGATTCCGCTACCCGAATAAGGATATGACGATTTCACTCCTTGGAGGTTGGGACCATGATGGGGATGGCGATTCCATTGCCCGGTGCCCAACGCTATATTGTGTAAAGTGGACATGTTGGGGTATGCGACGATTTCGCTATCCCGGGTATGCGGCGATTCCGCTACCCGAATAAGGAGATGACGATTTCACTCCTTGGAGATTAGGACCATGATGGGGATGGCGATTCCATTGCCCGGTGCCCAATACTTGCGGCGATTCCGCTTTGGTTGAGAACCAAATTGGTGATGCGGCGATTCCGACACCATAAATAAATGACAAGTAGTTGAACTTGGACAATGTGAGATATAGGATGAACCTAGGAGATAATGAAAGATGTCATTTATATAGGTTGCATCCATTCATGTTTAAATTCAAGCATGTAATTGTAATTTTGCATGGTTAATTATGAGCTAACCTATGCATGTTGAGAATGACAATGATGGAACTTGTGGGATGAACCTAGGAGAAAATGAAATATATCATTTATATAGGTTGCATCCATTCATGTTTATTTACAAGCATGTAAATATATCTATGCATAGTTAATTGTAATCTAACCTATGCTTGTGTTGTTTTCTTTGGACCTGGTGGGTCGAGCTTCTCCCTTGGGTGGCCTTACCCACTGGGAACTATATTTATAGTTCTCACCCCACGTTTTTCAGGTTCATCCGCGAGTGAGGCGGTGTAGCGAGGCAAGGGCGTGGAGTAATAGATAGCGGCCCTTCCTTATTTTGGTTATGTGCATAGATGTACCCGAATCTTGAACCTGAAAAGTATAAGAGTTAAAGTGATGTGTAGTTAAGTGTAACTACTATTTGAGAACTTGGATGTAATGAATGTAAAGAAAAGAAAATTTTGGCATGTACAAATGTGCAAATGTGGTGTAATAGAAGTAGATGCTTCTTTTGTTGATGCTTCCCTTGTGCAACTCATGTATTCGGTTCCTGTTTGGAACATTGTATAGATGCTTGTGTTGTGACGCCTTGGGCGGATAGGGGAGACTCTGTCCGTTCGGCGGGTCTGGTGCACGCGCCCGTGCGGGTTGTCCTTCCACCTAGTTGGTGTTAAGGCACGGCGGGGCGTGACATCAATCACCGTCCCCGTGATGATCCATCGATCGGGAGCATTTAGGAATTAACCACCAATGACACATGTCTCAAATTCTCAACTCTTGAGAATAAGTGTCATCATCTTATTAATTCCTTGGACGATTCATGGACACATATACAATATGAATGGAAATAAGAACCCGAATTAGTTTAAATCAAATACAAATTTATGTCCTAGAAAGAATAAATGTGTCGGCCTGGTTGGCTTCTAGGGCATACATCTAACAATCTCCCACTTGCACTAAAGCCAATCAGCCATATACCTAAGCCCCATCTTCTCAATATGGGCTTCAGTCTTCTGCTGGCTAAGCGGTTTAGTCGATGGGTCTGCCACGTTATCCGCGGAGTCTACTCTTTGCACCTTGATATACTTCTTGTCGAGATAGTCGCGTATAATATGAAACCGCTGCTGTAATACTTGTCATTTGAGGGTTTCTGGACTCGGAGGAATTCGGGCGCCCGAAACTTGTGAAGTGGACGCCCGAATGTTCCGGAGCCAGTGTATGTTTCGGATGGTCCGGAAGTGGCTGACGAGTTTTGGATCTGGACGCAGGATTCGGACGCCCGATAGTGGATCCGGATTTGGCTTGTGACGTGGAGAGCCACGTGTCACGACGCAGGACACGTGTCGCGACGCAGGACACGTGTCGACTGCCGGAGACACGCCGCCCCACCGCCTGCCGACCGCCGACCGACCGTTTGGCCGCCAGCTGACACCTGGCCTGCTGAGTTTTCGGACACCCGGAAGTTGGATTCGGGCGCCCGAATGTGGGACTTTGGGAGCCTATAAATAGGTGAGTCCCTGAGTTGTTTAGCTCATTTTCCCACTTCGTGTGATCCCATTTTCTAGAGAGAGAAAGTTGGGTTTAGGGCCATGTGTTGGCATTAGTTGTAACCTAGCTTGTTCTCCTCTTTTCTGTTGATCTGATCTGGTGCTGAGCTGTTGTTCTGTCGGAGTTAGCAGCCTTTTGGTGATATTCAGATCGGAGTGCTACTGGAGCTTGATTAGCTTGGAGGGTTGGATCTGAGGATACTATTTTTCCCACCGTGGTTGGATTAGCTCTTGAGGTGGGTTGATGTTTGCCAGATTCAGTGGACTTCCTCCTATGTGTTTACTCTCATGTTAGCATGATAGTGTTGGATTATGTTAGCATGATATGATGATATTGGATTATGATAGTGCGATATTATTGGGATTATGATAGCATGACATGCTGAGATTATATTAGATATGACCTGTTAGGTTGAGATTTGCATGTGCATGATATGCTAATGATATATATATGAGCATGCTTGATTTCCTTGTATCCTTGTTGCATGATTTGACCTACACCTATCCTGTTAATATCCCTTGTACCAGTTGTTGTACATACTAGTGTAGGTGATCATGTTGAGGCTCGTGCTATGTTGTTGTACCTCCTCTTTGTGGTAGAGTTGAGATTGATTGTGAGCACTGGAGCATTGATTGGGTCATGTTATTGACTATCCTTTGAGGTGCCGAGGGCACGTAATTCTTGTGAGATCATTGGATTGAGTCATACTTGTTGATTATCCTTGTGATGCCGAGGGCATGTGATTCCTTGTTGACCCAGTTGTGTCGATCATATACCTGTGGGTTCTTGGCGCTGATATGGTTGTACTATACTTGGTTGGGTCGCTCCCACGAGTACCGCTCCGGAGTTGGCATGTTTCGTACAGAGGGTTGTACAAGGGGCTAGGAACAGACGGGTTTCCTGTACTAGAAGGCTCCCTGTAGGGTTGAGCATGATCAGGCCGCATGTATCGTATTGTATTATGTTGCATGGCATTATGGATTCGTGATAGTCCTCATTTGATATATTCAGTTCATTAGTATTTATGTTGACAGTTGAGCATTGTGCATAGTAGTGGTAGTATATCTCCTACTCTTTTTATTGCTCTATATATATCTTTTGAGATTGATGACTTAGTGGGCAAACCACTGAGGCTGGTGGCGGTACCCACTGAGGACTACTTGTTTGATTGTAGTTCTCACACCCGTTGTTGACACCTTTTTGCAGAGTCTTCTTCCCCAGTTGTGCATACTGAGCGCGGAAAGGAGACCGTCGGGTAGAGTTGATCCCCGGATACTTGGCCAGAGGTATACCCCATTTTGGTAGATGGTTATGAGTCTGTACATACAGTGAGTTGGATATTATCAGTGATGTATATGAGAGTTGTATATATGAGATTTATGGTTATGGATGATGTATGTACAGTGATCTTTTGATTATTTATATATAGCAGCTCTGTTGATACCTTTAGCTTCTTTGTGGATGTTGTTGTTTTCGCTTCGTATACACGGTAGAAATACTGTGTATGCGGCGGATCTTGTCATGCGCCTGGGAAGAGGTAACCCGGGGCGTGACAGATTAAGTTGGTATCAGAGCTTAGGAATAGGTCATGAGGGCCTAGGAAACCTAAGATAAACAGACCTAAGAATGACGAGAGAGACGTGATTGATCGCGAAAGTCAAAGATTGGGTTTTGAATCCTTCCTTGTGTAGGAAGAGTGATTGAGGGATTATGCCTTCTCTTATCAGATGACTTATGTTGGCTGCAGACGACATAATAATCTGAGAAGAAAAGAAGTGTCCTTCTAGACTTTCGCTAAATTGGGTCGTGAGATTGTTTGTGGTCCTAATCGGGTATTCTATTGCAGGTTGTTACTATGCCTCCTCGACGACCGTCGACGCGAGCACATCCGACGCCTTCGGATATGCCTGAGCAGACGGGACCAAGTGAACGGCCCGCTCTGCAGGAGCAGCTAGCAGACATAGCTGCAGTTGGAAGGCAGCAAAGTGTTTTATTGCAGAAGATGTGCGATGCTTTCTCTAATACGCCTCGAGCTATGGAACCTCAGGCGGCAACGACTCCAACTACATCTCAACCCAGGGAAGAAAGTACTCAGCCTAGTCAAGTGCTTTCTGAAGAGGAACATGAGCGGATGGCGGATAGATTGGCTCGCTTCTGTAGGTTTGATCCACCCCGATTTAATGGTAGCAGTATAGAACCATGGGTGGTAGAAGCTTGGATATGTGAGATGGAGAAGTTATTCGAGGATCTCTTTGTGCCAGCACGGGAGCAGGTGCATATGGCAGTGCATTGTTTATCTGGTGATGCACATGTCTGGTGGAGGAGGACCCGTGATCATAGGTCCCTGAATCCTCTACAGATGTCTTGGAGTGAGTTTCGGGGGATTATGTATGGGGCGTATTTTCCCAGTAGCGTGAAGATGAAGATAGAGGAAGACTTGAAGAATTTGAAGCAAGGAAATCGTTCGGTGCAAGAGTATGCGAGGGAGTTTACAAGACTACTCAACTGTGTTCCTTCGGCGGCGAGGGATGAGATACAGAAGGTCTATCTGTATGAGAAGGGTTTGAGACCCGAGATCTTTCCATTTGTCCACTCGCAGAGACTTCAGACCTTGGATGCTACTATTGAGCAGTCTCTGTGGGTAGAGCGAGGGGCATTTGTGACGAGAGGGCAGCTTGTGGACCCAGCTCAGGGTCAGGAGAGGAAGCGCCCGGTACCTGATGATGGAGGGCAGTCGAGTAGCAGGCGACCGCCTAGACCTCCCCAGCGATCGCGTTTCCAGGGACGTGGATCTTCTAGTCGCCAGCAGTCTGGAGGATATCGCCAGCAGCGACAGCAGCAGTCGAAGGGATCTCCCCGATGTGTGATTTGTGGAGGACCTCATTTTGCTTATCTCTGTGATCGACGAGAGGGCCGATGTTATGAGTGTGGACAGCCGGGACACATCAGGAGGGCTTGTCCCAGACGTGTAGCAGCTCCTTCTATGGCGTCTGTGCCTTTCTCCCCACCGCAGTATTCTGGAGCCTCTCCGGTATTTTCTCAGGAGCGATCTTCTATGCCACGACAGCCGGATCGACGCCAGCCACCAACGAGCGGACGAGTTTATGCCGCTCAGATTGAGGATGCCTCGATAGCTGATCGAGTGGTGGCAGGTATAGTTTTGATTTGTGGCATTAGATCGCGTACTTTATTTGATACTGGTGCATCGCATTCCTTTGTTAGTAGAGCATTTGCATTGCATCATGGTTTAGAAATAGGGTCGTTACCCCAGACATAGGAGGTGCGGGTACCCGACCATAGTTTGCAGGTGACACAGGGTTGTTTAGGATGTCCTGTGCAAGTAGGGCTTTGGATCATGCCTGCTGATTTATTAGTATTGAGACAGTTGCAGGATTTTGATGTAATCCTTGGCATGGATTGGTTATCTCAATACTTTGCTACAATCGATTGTGGAACCAAGACGGTGATTTTTCGTGAGCCTGGAAATGAGGAGTACATTTATGAAGGTTGTAGGAGTTCACTGTTCGCAGTGACGATCTCTTCTTCTAAGGCCAGACAGATGTTGAGTAGAGATTGTATGGCCTATTTTGCAACAGTGACTGAGGTGCCCACTGTTGTACCAGGACTCGAGGATATTCATATTGTTTGTGAGTTTCCGGATGTCTTTCCTTCTGAGTTATCATCGATGCCTCCTGATAGGGAGATTGAATTCGTGATTGATGTGGTACCAGGAACTGCGCCAATCTCGAAGACACCCTATAGAATGGCACCAGCTGAATTGAGAGAGTTGAAGGCGCAGCTGCAGGATCTTATGGATAAAGGTTTTATCAGACCTAGTGTGTCGCCTTGGGGAGCGCCTGTGCTGTTTGTGAAGAAGAAGGATGGTTCACTTAGGTTGTGTGTGGATTATCGGGAACTGAACAAAGTGACCATCAAGAATAGATACCCCCTCCCACGTATCGATGATCTGTTCGATCAATTGCAGGGAGCGTGTGTCTTTTATAAGATTGATCTTCAGTCCGGTTACCACCAGTTGAAGGTGAAGGCCGAGAATATTTCTAAGATAGTTTTTAGAACTCGGTATGGGCATTATGAGTTCACAGTCATGCCTTTTGGTTTGAAGAATGCCCCTGCTGTATTTATGGATATGATGAACCGAGTCTTTAAGTCTTTCTTGGACAAGTTTGTAGTAGTCTTTATCGATGATATCTTGATTTACTCCCGTGATGATGCAGAGCATGAGGAGCATCTGAGATTAGTGCTACAACTCTTGCAAGAGAAGAAGTTGTATGCAAAGTTGAAGAAGTGTGAATTTTGGTTGAGAGAAGTAGCCTTTTTAGGCCATATGATTTCAGCTTCGGGAGTAGCTGTTGATCCTAAGAAGATTGAGGCGATTCGTGATTGGCCTAGACCGACGACCATTTCTGAAGTGCGGAGTTTTCTTGGCTTAGCCGGGTATTATCGGCGGTTTGTGGAAAGTTTTGCGAAACTCTCTCCGCCACTTACTCGACTAACCATGAAAGGGGTTAAGTATGTTTGGAGTAATGAGTGCCAAGAATGCTTTGATGAGCTTAAGCAGAGATTGATGACAGCCCCTATTCTTGCGCTGCCAGTGATGGGTGAAGGATTTGTTATTTATTGTGATGCTTCGCATAGTGGCTTGGGTTGCGTGCTGATGCAACATGGTAGAGGGATTGCATATGCTTCAAGACAACTAAAGGAATATGAGAAGAACTACCCCACTCATGATCTGGAGTTGGCGGCGGTAGTCTTTGCTCTGAAGCTATGGCGCCACTATCTCTATGGAGAGCATTGTGAAGTGTATACAGATCACAAGAGCCTCAAGTATCTGTTTACACAGAAAGAGTTGAATCTACGGAAACGGAGATGGTTGGAATTATTGAAGGATTATGACATCTCTATCTTATACCATCCCGATAAGGCGAATGTTGTTGCCGATGCTTTGAGTAGGAAGGCTGTAGCAACTTTGAGTTTGTGTATTACTCAACAGCCTGTCCTAATTGAAGAGATGCGGAGGTTGTCCCTTGAGGTGGTTACTTCTGGGATGACGGCGAGACTGATGACTCTGATCATTCAGCCCACTCTGTTGGAGAGGATTCGAGAGAAACAGAGTGTAGACCCTTATCTGATAAAGGTTCGAGATCAACTGAGGAGTGGTGATCTTGAAGGTTTTTCTTATGATGATGCTGAGACTCTTTGTTATAGAAGACGACTGTGTGTACCCGCGGATCTGGAGATTCGAGAGGAGATATTGAAGGAAGCACATTATTCTCCTTATTCTGTACATCCTGGAGAGACTAAGATGTATCAGGATCTGAAGACTCACTTCTGGTGGAATGGTATGAAGCGGGATATTGGTAGAGCTGTAGCTCAATGTTTGACATGTCAGCAAGTTAAGGCTGAACATCGAGTACCAGCTGGTAAGCTACAGAGTCTTCCAATACCTGAGTGGAAGTGGGATCATATCACTATGGATTTTGTCGTAGGATTGCCAAGGACTTCGAGCGGCTATGATTCTATTTGGGTGATTGTTGATAGGCTGACGAAGTCTGCTCATTTCCTGCCTATGCAGATTACTTGGTCACGTGAGCGACTTGCGCAGCTCTATATGGATGAGATATTGAGATTGCATGGAGTGCCAATCTCAATAGTATCTGATAGAGACCCGAGGTTTGTTTCTCATTTCTGGAGGAGTCTACAGACAGCTTTGGGGACTCAGCTTCGATTTAGCACTGCATTTCATCCCCAGACTGATGGTCAGTCCGAGCGCACTATACAGACACTCGAGGATATGTTGAGAGCTTGTGTCTTGGATTTTGGTGGAGGTTGGGATCGACATCTGAGATTGGTAGAGTTTGCGTACAACAATAGCTATCAAGCGAGCATTAAGATGGCTCCGTTTGAAGCATTGTATGGACGCAAATGTCGATCGCCTTTGTTTTGGGATGATGTTGGTGAAAGGAAGACGTTGGGTCCAGACCTTTTGCTTGAAGCTGAAGAGAAGGTTAAAGTGATACGGCGGCATATTGAGACGGCTCAGAGCAGGCAGAAGATTTATTCTGACACTCGGAGGCGAGATCTGGAATTTCATGTTGGTGATCATGTATTCTTGAAGGTCTCACCATCGAAGGGCATACAGAGATTTGGGATTTGCGGAAAGCTTAGTCCGCGGTTTATTGGTCCTTTCGAGGTCTTGGAGAGAGTAGGACCCGTGGCATATCGGATAGCCCTTCCGCCTCGATTAGCAGGAGTGCATGATGTGTTTCATGTATCTATTTTGAGGAGATACATGCATGATCCTTCCCATGTGATAGATTTTTCCCCACTAGAGCTTACTGAGGATTTGCAGTATGAGGAGCGACCGATACGAATTCTTGCTCGTGAGACGAGGGAATTGCGTAATCGGGTCATACCTTATGTCAAGGTACAGTGGGATTTTCATAATGATAGAGAGGCTACATGGGAATTGGAGACGGTTATGCAGAGATCTTATCCCCACCTGTTTACATCTTGAGGTGAGTGTTTACCTTAGTTTCGAGGACGAAACTATTTTAAGGAGGGGAGAATGTAATACTTGTCATTTGAGGGTTTTTGGACTCGGAGGAATTCGGGCGCCCGGAACTTGTGAAGTGGACGCCCGAATATTCCGGAGCCAGTGGATGTTTTGGACGGTCTGGAAGTGGCTGACCTGATTTCGGATCTGGGTGCAGGATTCGGACGCCCGGACTATGGATCCGGATTGAGGTGATGACGTGGATTTCCACGTGTCGTGTTGCAGGACACGTGTCGACCGTCGGGGACACGCCGCCCCACCGCCTGCCGACCACCGCCGACCGCTTGGCCGCCAGCTGACACCTGGCCTGCTGAGTTTCCGGACGCCCGGAAGTTGGATTCGGGCGCCCGAATGTGGGACTTTGGGAGCCTATAAATAGGTGAGTCCCTGAGTTGTTTAGCTCATTTTCCCACTTCGTGTGATCCTATTTTCTAGAGAGAGAAAGTTGGGTTTAGGGCCATGTGTTGGCATTAGTTGTAACCTAGCTTGTTCTCCTCTTTTCTGTTGATCTGATCTGGTGCTGAGCTGTTGTTCTGTCGGAGTTAGTAGCCTTTTGGTGATATTCAGATCGGAGTGCTACTGGAGCTTGATTAGCTTGGAGGGTTGGATCTGAGGATACTGTTTTTCCCACTGTGGTTGGATTAGCTCTTGAGGTGGGTTGATGTTTGCCAGATTCAGTGGACTTCCTCCTATGTGTTTACTCTCATGTTAGCATGATAGTGTTGGATTATGTTAGCATGATATGATGATATTGAATTATGATAGTGCGATATTATTGGGATTATGATAGCATGACATGCTGAGATTATATTAGATATGACCTGTTAAGTTGAGATTTGCATGTGCATGATATGCTAATGATATATATATGAGCATGCTTGATTTCCTTGTATCATTGTTGCATGATTTGACCTACACCTATCCTGTTAATATCCCTTGTACCAGTTGTTGTACATACTAGTGTAGGTGATCATGTTGAGGCTCGTGCTATGTTGTTGTACCTCCTCTTTGTGGTAGAGTTGAGATTGATTGTGAGCACTGGAGCATTGATTGGGTCATGTTATTGACTATCCTTTGAGGTGCCGAGGGCACGTGATTCTTGTGAGATCATTGGATTGAGTCATACTTGTTGATTATCCTTGTGATGCCGAGGGCATGTGATTCCTTGTTGACCTAGTTGTGTCGATCATATACCTATGGGTGCTTGGCGCTGATATGGTTGTACTATACTCGGTTGGGTCGCTCCCACGAGTACCGCTCCGGAGTTGGCATGTTCCGTACAGAGGGTTGTACGAGGGGCTAAAAACAGACGGGTTTCCTGTACTAGCAGGCTCCCTGTAGGGTTGAGCATGATCAGGCCGCAGGTATCGTATTGTATTATGTTGCATGGCATTATGGATTCGTGATAGTCCTCATTTGATATATTCAGTTCATTAGTATTTATGTTGACAGTTGAGCATTGTGCATAGTAGTGGTAGTATATCTCCTACTCTTTTTATTGCTCTATATATATCTTTTGAGATTGAGGACTTAGTGGGAAGACCGCTGAGGCTGGTGGCGGTACCCACTGAGGACTACTTGTTTGATAGTAGTTCTCACACCCGTTGTTGACACCTTTTTGCAGAGTCTTCTTCCCCAGTTGTGCATACTGAGCGCGGAAAGGAGACCGTCGGGTAGAGTTGATCCCCGGATACTTGGCTAGAGATATACCCCATTTTGGTAGATGGTTATGAGTCTGTACATACAGTGAGTTGGATATTATCAGTGATATATATGAGAGTTGTATATATGAGATTTATGGTTATGGATGATGTATGTACAGTGATCTTTTGATTATTTATATATAGCAGCTCTGTTGATACCTTTAGCTTCTTTGTGGATGTTGTTGTTTTCGCTTCGTATACACGGTAGAAATACTGTGTATGCGGCGGATCTTGTCATGCGCCTGGGAAGAGGCAACCCGGGGCGTGACAGCTGCTCTATGTGCTTGGACTTCTGATGAGACCTGGGCTCCTTAGCTAGGGCTATGGCGCCATTGTTGTCGTAATAAAGTGGTATGGCATCTGATGGCATCACACCTAGTTCCGCGACAAACTTCTTAAACCAGAAGGTTTTCTTTGCAGCTTCAGATGCGGCGATATACTCTGCTTCCATGGTAGAGTCAGCAATAATTGGTTGTTTGGAACTCTTCCAAACCATCGAGCCACCATTGCACAAGAACACGCATGCTGACGTAGACTTTCTAACGTCAACATCAGACATAAAGTCCGAATCAGTATATCCTTGTATTTTCAACTCTCCTCCTCCAAAGACCAAGAACATATCCTTAGTTCTTCTTAAGTACTTAAGTATGTTCTTCACAGCAGTCCAGTGCTCCACGCCTGAATTAGACTGATATCTGCTTGTGACACTCACAACAAGCGCGATATCAGGTCATGTACATAGCATGTCGTACATAAGACTCCCTATAGCTGAGGTATAAAGGATCTTACTCATACGTTGAATCTCTTCAAATGTATTGGGGCACATTTTCTTGGAGAGAAAAATTTCATGCCTAAGGGGTAAAACCCCCCTTTTTGAGTTTTTCATGCCGAACCTTTTCAGCACCTCCTCTATGCACATTTTCTGTGAAAGGCCTAGCATCCTCTAAGATCTATCTCTATAGATCTTAATCCCCAAAATATAGGATGCTTCCTCTAGATCTTTCATGGAGAATTTTTTAGACAACCACATCTTAATCGAAGTCAACATTGGAATATCATTTCCAATTAGGAGAATGTCGTCCACGTACAATACGAGGAATGTGACAGCACTCCCACTGACCCTCTTATAAACACATGATTCCTCCTCGTTCTTAATGAAATCAAACGATTTGATCACGTCATTGAAACGAGTATTCCAACTCCGAGATGCTTGCTTAAGTCCATATATGGACCGTTGCAGCTTACATACTTTGTGACATTCGTCACCAGAAGTGAAACCTAGAGGCTGCTCAATATAGATATCTTCCTCAAGATATCCATTTAGGAATGCAGTTTTCACATCTATTTGCCAGATCTCATAATCTTGGTATGCTGCAAGCGTAAGCATTGTTTGAATGGATTTAAGCATGGCCATAGGCGAAAAGGTCTCCTGATAGTTTACTAAAGCCTTTCGCCACCAGCCTTGCTTTATAGGTCTTCACCTTTCCATCCGAACCTATCTTTCTTTTGTAGATCCATTTACACCCAATAGGTACTATACCTTCTGGTGGATCTACCAAAATTCAAACCTGGTTGGAGTACATTGAGTCAATTTCTGACTTCATGGCTTCCAACCATTTCTCAGAATCGATGTCAGACATCGCCTCGTTGTACATTTTGGGATCATCTCCATGTTTCTTATTTCCTATGAAGAACATTTCCCCTACATCCTAAGTATCTCTTGGAAGGATGGGAGATTCTACTCAACCTACGAGGTGGATGAGGTACTACATGTACTAGCTCAGCTTGAATGGGTTCTATAGGTTCGACGACTCGTTGCTCTTCAGAGACTCTCTCTTCAAGCTCAATTTTTCTCCCGCTAGCTGTTTCTTGAATAAAATGTTTTTCCAGAGAGTAGCATATCGGCTCACAACTACATTGTGATCCCCTGGGATATAAAAATAGTAACCTAAAGTTTCTTTAGGATATCCAATAAAACGAGCCCTCTTAGACCTAACCTCTAACTTGTCTGCCCGTAATTGCTTTACATGGGCAGGACATCCCCAAATCTTGATATGATCAAGACTTGGTTTCTTACCATGCCACATCTCATACAGCGTAGTAGGAACGGATTTAGAGGGTACCCTATTTAGCAAGTAAGCTGCAGTAAGCAAAATATGTCTCGAAAGAAATAAAGGAAGATTAGTGAAACTCATCATGGATCGAACCATATCCAATAAAGGTTCGGTTTCTACGATCCGACACCCTATTGAGTTGAGGTGTTCCCGGAGGAGTCCATTGTGAGATTATGTCGTTTTCTTTGAGATAGTTTAGGAACTCTCCGCTAAGGTATTCACCTCCACGATCTGATCGAAGAACCTTCATGGATTTTCCGGTTTGCTTTTCTACTTCATATCTGAATTCTTTGAACTTTTCAAAAGCCTCAGATTTGTGTCTTATAAGATACACATACCCATACCGTGAATAATCACCAGTAAAGGTTATGAAGTAGAGATAACCACCCCTGGCTTGCACATCAAATGGGCCACACACATCAGTATGTATCAGGGCAAGTATCTCAGTGGCTCTTTTCCCTTGTCCTACAAAAGGTAATTTGGTCATTTTTCCTTGAAGATAAGATTCACAAACTGGATAAGACTCAGAAGTCAATGAGCCAAGAAGCCTATCTTTATCCAATTTATTAATCATTTCTTCTCCAATAAGATCAAACCTTAGGTGCCGCATATACTTTAAGTTCATCTCATTTCTAGGTCTCTTAGACCCAACGGCACTCACTACTTGCTCAGAAATATTCATAAATACATCCATGTAAAAGATAAAGACTGTCAATTATAACACCACGGCCGGTAATTTTATTTCTAAAATAAATTGTGCAGTAGTCTTTATTAAAATATAACCGTCCTGTGCCAAAAAGAAATCAAATTTCTGCTAGCAGCAGGTACAAAATAACAGTCTTTAAGTAATAAAACATATCCTGACGGTAGTCACAAAGGATAGGTGCCAGTAGCTACAGCAGCAACTTTTGCCCCATTGCCTACCCGTAGGGTTACTTCACCTTCCCTAAGCCCTATACTTTTCCTTAGACTCTGCATTGAACTACACAAATGTGAACTAGAACCAGAGTCTATGACCCAACTGGAAGTAGAAGAAACCGTAAGGTTAGTTTCTATTTCGAGCAAGTTTGACAAACTTCCCGAAAGTGTGCCTTTCCTCTTATTCTTTAGGCTTTCCAGGTAGACGGGACAGTTCTCCTTCCAAAGGCCGTTAACATTCTAGTGGAAACATTTTCCTTTGTCGACGGCTTTCTTCTTAGGAGCTTCCCTCTTAGGCTTGTTCTCCGTCTTTTGTTTCTTCGTAGGTTTCTTTTTCCAATTAGACGTTCTTTTTGGAAGAGAAAGCCCGCTCCACAGCGAGAACCGAGCCCTTTGAACTTTTCAAAGTCCCCCCCGTTGTTACCAACATGTTTAATAACTCTACGTTGGTGCAGTCAATTTTATTCATATGGTAGTTTAAAATAAACTGTCCATATGATATAGGAAGGGATTGCAGGATCAGATCAACTTGCAATTCCTTATCCAATTTTACGCCGAGCTTCTCAATCTCTTTGAGATCTTTTGATCATTATCAAATGAAGAACATGAATAGACTGCCCTTTCGTTAGCTATTGGACGGTGAGGATTTCCTGGTCGAGAACATCACTAAGCTTTTCGGAACTCAAAACGATTTTTAAGTTCCTTAGCCAGTCTTTATAATTCATTTCGGTTAAGGGGTTTGTTTCGAGAATATGAGAGAGACTCTGGAAGCAGACATTTGCTTTGCAGAGAGTAAATATTCAAGTTAGATATTTGTATTTGTTTTGAAAATTTTGTTTTAGGGATTTTAAAAACAAATTTAGCCTCCCACTATTTTCTCGAGTCTCTTACACTCCTCAGGTAGAGAAACGAAAACCCAACGCGACAAAAGGTTTCAAGTGGGTACTGCGGTCCCACCAGTTTAACGTACCACCTCACCTGACAGATATTGACGACATGCAAACCGATGAGTGGACAACTCTTGTCCAATGCTTCTCAAGAAAATTGCAGTGATCGGTCTCTATGTCCTGTAGGCCTCACCTGACAGATATTGGCCTTATTCCTTAGTTAAGTCAGACCCACCGTTCAAACGCGTAAGCAAAGCCGTCATTGGGTCCCTCACCTGACAGATATTGGGCCCAACCCCATCTTTACTCCGCAGCATCTCATGCTAATAGAGTGGTTGCGCCTTCCCGATGCAACTGACCACTGTAACCAGCCGTGCCAATCAACACCAGAAAAACGTCCGTACTTCTACAACGGCGGAAGACCGCTCGACTTAATATTTGTGAGGAGATTAAAATTTAGGTCTAATATTTTATTTTCTTTATTTACATCTAATGCAAATAAAATAATCCGCGCATAAAAATATAATGTAACTGGTGATGATCATGGATCTAAAAAGTGGATTCGGGCTCGAGCCACTGAGCCGGAATCGAGGTCTTAGGGTCATAAATTACAAGCACACACACGTCATTGGTTTGATCGTTTTCAACTACTTGATCCGATTCGGAGCTTCAACTTGATCCGATCCCTATCAACATCTTGATCCGACCGCCATCAAGTACTTATCTCGATCTGGGCTTTGCATGCTTCTCGGCTAGCAACCGATCAACCAATGACGTGCAACCATTCAACATACAACCCAACAATAATGATAAAAATAAAATTAATTACATTTGATAACTTTTATCTCTAATCTATTGAGACACGCAGGTCCCAAAATAAATCGGCTCATGCACGCAGGCACCCAAAAAGCCATCTCTAATACAGAGTCCTTAATTTAAATAAATTTAAAATTACAGGATTCCGCATACACATCATACATCACATGTCGAAATAAAATAAATAGGTCGCTATCCATGATCATCACCGATATGTATCTCATACATCACATGCAAAATAATTAATTTTGGGTATTCTAATTAACCGTTTACCAATGATTCGAAAAATAACAATGATCAAATCACTGAAATCAACCAATCTTATTGATTGTTTATTATTTTGATCAAAAAATTTAATCTGCAAACATAACTGTTGATCTCATCAAGAATTCATATCTCATGTGAAAAAGATTCGTAAAATAAAAATCGAATTTGATCTCATCAAATTGATCTCATCACCCAAAAAAAAAAAAAATTGTACGTACGGATGCTAAGGGAGGGGATGAGGGAGTATATAACATGAAGTAATAATTGCACCTAAACCCCTCCAACACCCAAAATTGCAAACAGCTCGAAAAACTGATTCTGCAGTACTGTATTCCGGTATACGAATAGACATTCCGGAATCAGCACCAAAGATCCGCAAAACCCGAGCCTCTGCCAAAAACAAATTTTTATACAGCATTCCGGAATCCCAAAGTCCATTCCGGAATAGATTAAATATGTTCCGGAATCCAAAAGCACATTCCGGAATACAGTGCAAAATTTGCACCTTTTGCAGATTTCGCTCTACGGAGTCCGTTTTCGCACTCTCCAAGTCCCGAAAACACTCTCAAGCTCACCAAACTCAATCCAAAACTCCAGAATAGTATAAAGCACTATTCTCTCACTAGAACTCCGCAATTTGCTAAAGTTCAGTGTGCTATATTCTCCCCTCCTAAAAAGGAGTTTCGTCCGCGAAACTACGGATCAACAATCAGCAATCAAATCTGAAGAAGAGAAAAGAAAACATCATCCTCGCAGTGAAGCCTCCAGCTCTCACATAACTTCACATCCAAAACGGTTGCTCCAAAATACCTTCGTATAGGAACGATCATAGTTCCGCTCATCTACACTCCACAAGTCAAGTCCACGACAAATGCTACTTGAAGCTTAGATCTTCATGTAGTTCTAACGAAGCGACATCCACCATCGGGGTAGGATCCAAAACACTTACTCGGAGCGTCCATAGCTGAAGCACATCAAATACCTCTAACAGGTCCGGAGGTAAAACAAGTCAATACGCCATTAAGCTCATTCGCTCCAAGATTTCAAATTGTCCAATGAACTTAGGACTTAGATTCCTCATACACATAACTCCTGGATTTCCCTTAACCAGGTATCACATTCAGAACATCTGATCTCATGCTCGAAATCCTGTTATCACAGGTACAAATTGTCAGTTCCACAACCAAGGCACCCTCTAGCGATTCGCAAGGGATTCATCAGCCGTTCCCTTTTCGATCATGATTGCACCGATAACAAGTCTGGATCACGGCTAGCTTCCGTGATTTGATCCGAAAGGATAGATATCAATTCATTATTACCAATCTTATTGATATCTCCAGTACACAACCTCTAACCTATCTTTGCTACTTCAACTCATTTCCTTGAGTGAAAAGACATCTCAAATTTTAAGACCTGTGTGTACCTCACATCGCTGGCTATACATAATATTGCCATAGTTTCCAAGTAAAGGCTATGGCGGCTAATTCCAATTCATAAATTGGTGATTCCTCTTGCATTCCCTCAATTGCTGAAAGGTCAGCCCTACCTTTCTATTTCACACCAAAGCGCAACTCAGTCCGCGGAGAGAAACATAACTACAAAGCACATCGCCTTCGGGGTTGCCAAGGTTGGCGGTTGTCAACCATGCCAACGATTTCAAGAAACTTCTCTCACACATACTATCTCAAACCAGCTTAGTTCCTTTATGTGTGATCAGATAAAGGGAGTAGGTAACTTAGCAAATCTCCCCACAACCATCCAATCAAACTAAGAAGTTTGAACTTCGATTACATCTGTTTATCCAAATCTTCTATGGACTGCTTAATTTCTTGAGATCTTCAGTCATATCCACTTTGACATCACTTGTCAAAGAATGCAAGTTCTCACAACCAAATCAGCACTTCTTCAACTTGAAGTACTAGCAACACTTACTTCAGGAAATCTTCACGGTCTTCATCGCCTCTCGACTTCCAACATGTCGTCGATGCGCACAGGGACAAAGACACCCAAAAGGGCCAAACATCACAACACACAAGAGCATCAACCAGCTCGGATGACACCACGACAATTTCGTAATGTCCAAACCGAGTACGAAAAGTCACCTTCGGTACAACCTCAACTCAAACCAACGAGAGTAGCGCTCAGATTGCAGGCCAATCTTGAGCGGATCCAAAATCCATAGGGCTGATCAAACAGATCATCAAATCTCGGCTACGGGTACGTATCCCTAATCATGACCTTGGTGAGCTCACGATAGTCGACACATGGTCGAAGTAACCCAACCACTCAAACAAATGAGACCGATGCCCCACAAAAGAAATACCAGGCAGAAGGAGGTCTCAAGACCAAGCCTTCGATTCTCACAACGCAACCGGGATTCCGCAAGCAACTCCCTCACGAGAGATATCCTCACTTTGAGGGTTCTCAACCATTCTCAAGAATGCTGGCTCAAAGGCCACACGTCCACTCAGCCAAGAACTAGGCTTGGGCGGGTGAAACAGTCATCGCAAATAGCGAACTTTCACGCCCTCTGGAAATACTATTTCATGTCCAGATCCCCAGGGCACTGCAGCTCGGCTCATATAATCATCGGTACAAAATACCCGAGGAGCCAGCCCAAGTCTAATGCACAGCCAATCAGTTCGTTGGCGCACAGAAACTTCCAAATCCAAATGGAGCACGAGGACAGTACTCCCCAAAATCCACGAAATTGGGACCAGCCCGTTCTACAATCAAAGAACGAGTTCCCAGCCATACACTCGGCAAACAGCCGATCCAGAACTACAATCGACGCAACCATAACAAACAGCAACTAGTTCCATTACCACGAGCTGTGACAACCTCCATCGTCGCTGCCTCATCCTCCGCCTGTCGTACAGGCAGGCGTTCACTTGGTGCCAGCCGCACGAAGTCGATACCGATACCGTCGACATTGTCCTCATCAAACACTCAGCTGATAATGGCCCACCTGGCCACGAAGAGAGCACTCGCCTCCACATCCAGGGCATCGTCGGGTACATGCGGACTCCACCGCTCACACATCGTGATAGTCGCTGATGTTTTGATGTCCTTCATCCAGCTAAGGAACCACGTCCTCGAGATCAGTTTCTCTTTAAACGCCTTGATTGTCCTCTAATACTTTACTTGTCACCCTTAGTGACTTCTCTTACTGTTCCAACGGTGTCCACGTCTCTCGCCCTTATCAAGGTGCGATTCGCGTTCTCAAAGAGTTTCTTGAGGTCGGCTGCCAACTGGATCAACAAGTCCTCCAGCCGCTTAATTTTCTTGTCTTGTCGGCGTAAAGCCTCAACTTGGAGTAACATTGCAGGTAACTGCTGCTCCACCGTGCTCACTGTAATAGCTAACTATTCTCTTAACATAAGGATCTCACCAGATCCGGAGGATGCAGAATTCCCGCCTCGGCTGCCTCGGCCGCTATGGAGTACGTCGTCCCCATCTCAAGCTGCAACAAATATAACATGCGCAGGTGAAACACCCCACGTCATCGCATCCCCACACAAAACTATAACCCCAATCATGCGAAAGTAATGGAGTGGACTTCCATTATTCCCCGATGTCACATTGTCGGCCGCCAACGTGACCCTCCAAGGGTATAGAAGTGGTTCACTCCGATCTAACTCCAACACTTTTGGAGCTTTAGAAATGACCCAATCATAATACTTTCGCCAATATGTCACAAGAGATCCTGTCTCTCACGTTCCTATTCCTTATCGTCCAACCTACCTAAGGTTTACTAGGTCCACTAAGACTCAACCCTAGGCTCTGATACCAAAATAATCTGTCACGCCACGGGCCCTAGTGGGAGCCTACCAGGCACATGCACAGACCCGCCGTGTACACCAAAACAACTCACAATATACACAAGGCGAATACAACAACAATAATCAAGTAGTAGAAGGAATACATCCTAAACAAGGTGATCAGAGCAAGAATGTCACGCCCCGGGTTACCTCTCCCCAGGCACATTAACAGATCCGTCGCATACACAGTATTTCTACTGAGCACACGAAGTGAAAACAATCATCCATAACAGCTAAAGATAACATAAGTAACAGAGCTGCTAAGTACTATATAAATAAGATCACTGTACATACATATATCACCGTCAAACTCAACCACCAAAATATACATAACTGACAATCTCCATATCACTGTATGTACATACTTATAGGATCATCTACCAAAATGGGGTATACCTCTACACAAATGTCCGGGGAACAGCTCTACCCGACGGTCTCCTTTCCACGATCAGACTGCACTGCTGGAGAAGAAGACTCTGCAAAAAGATGTCAACAACGGGTGTGAGAACTACTATCAAACAAGTAGTCCTCAGTGGGTACCGCCACCAGCGTCAGCGGTCTGCCCACTAAGTCCTCGATCTCAAGATATATAGAGAGCAATAAAGAAAGTAGGAGATAAACTACCACTACTATGCACAATGCTCAAACTGTCAATATGAATATCAATAGTCTGAACATAACACATCAAACGAGGACTATCATAAATCCATAATATCATACCTGCGGCCTGAACATCACGCTCTACCCGTAAGGAGCCAACTAGTACAGGCATGTCCCTCTGTACTACACATAACCCAACTCCGGAGTGGTACTCGTGGGAGCGACCCAACCGAGTAATATCACAACACATATCATCGTCAAGCACCCACATGTATATGATCAAAATGGGTCAATCTGAACTCACAGAAGAATCTCACGTGCCCTCGGCACCTCAAATGCATAATCAACAAGTATGACCCAATCAACTGATCAATGCTCAAGTGCTCACAAACAACTCAACTCTACACAAAGAGGAGGTATAATCAACATAGCACGAGCCACAATAAGATCACCTACACTAGTATGTACAACAACTGGTACAATGGATATCAATGCAACAGGATAGGTGTAGGCTAAATCATGCATCAAGAATATAAGGAAATCATGCTTGCTATCAGATATCACTATCTCACCTATGATCATATCATACACATGCAAGCAGTAAACCAGTCTCAACCTAAACATGTCATATCTAACATAATCTCAGCAATATCATGTCATGCTAACATGAGAATAAGCACTTAGGAGGAAATCCACTGAATCTGGTAAACATCAACCCACCTCAAATGCTCATCCAACCACGGTGGAAATCAACTACAATCTCAGATCCAACCCTCCAGAATATATACCAGGCTCAAGCAGTACTCCAATCTGAATATACCACCGAATAGACTGCCAACTTCAACAGAATGAGTAATCAGAATCAGATCAGAACAACACAGTAGAAGAGAGGAAGCTAGATCATCACTAATGCCAACACATGGCCCTTACTCTAGCTTTCTCTCTCTAGAAAATGGAACACGAAGTGGGAATGTGGCTCAAAACGATCAGGGGGCTCACCTATTTATAGGCTCCAAAATTCCAATTTCGGGCGCCCGAATTCCCTCTTCCGGGCGTCCGGAAATCGCCTATGCCAGGTGTCAGCTGGCGGCCAGGCGGCTCGGCGGTGGTCGGCAAGTAGTGGGGCGGCGCTCCTCCGGTGGTCGACACGTGTCCTGCAACACGACACGTGTTAGTCCACGTCACAACTCAATTCGGATCCACAATCCGGGCGTCCGAAACATGCGTCCAGATCCCAAAGTAACCAAAGACATCCGGATCCATCCAAAATCAATCCATCGGCTCCAAAACATTCGGGCGTCCACTTTCCCAGATTCGGGCGCCCGAAATGTCCCAAGCCCAGTAACGTCTCAAAATGCCAAGTATTACAAAGAACATAATTCTACAACTAAAATAAGTTGTCACAAACTATAATCTTAAGATATACAATAAAATCTGCTTTAAAGTACATCACATCCACACTAGGAGATCGCTCAACTAGAAACATCTATACACCTTTCGCTCAAAATACAAAGAAAGGTGACCATGGTACATCTATAACATCATCGTAGAGGCTCTAGCTAGCTGCTAACCCCTCGCTACGATCCCAAGCCTCTCCTGCTGCGGAAGGCTCTGAAACAAAAACCCAACAACAATGGGGGTGAGAACTATTAAACAATAGTTCCCAGTGGGTAAGCCGCCGAAAGTGGCGAAATACACCGCTAAGTCAACTGAGGCAATGATAGTATAAGCTTAAACATAAAGCAATAAGCAATAATTCTACTACTATCATGCCTCCAAGTGACTATATCATCTATATGAATATGATTTCTACTATCATATGCCCAAATGTGTTTTTTGTTCTAGTTTACATGCATGTCCAATTAATGCCATGACTACTAGTTGAAAGAAAACTTTCTATTATCACAATTAACCATGTCACTATACTAATCATCATGAGTATAGATTTAATGCCACTATGGATGCCAATGCAACTAGTGACTAACATGACTGTCCAACTATGATGTATGCATCCAAATGGTGTCAAGCTAAGTAATATCACAAAATACAACTCACTACTATGTCCATACACTACATGTATATGCATCAACCAACTGTGATGTACTATGTCCAGTTTACTTAGCTTTTACCCAATCAACAAGAGGACTTACACAAGGTAACGTCCCGGCTTGTGCCATGCCTAATGGCCCCGTGGTAGTCAACATCCCCACGCTAAGAATGAGCCTCCCCCACGGCAATCCACTTCGGCGCCCAATCCCGCACAGGCGAAACAACTGTCGCAAAGGCCAACTCCGGAGTGCCGGCTTGTAGGGAGCGACCCTCACAAGCAATATGCGAATGAGCACAAGGGCGAACAAGCGCAGATCATAAGCATCGTATCCAAGGCCAACAAGTCCCAATCATCATGTCTAAAACATGGAATCACAACATCGACTCGAGGGTCGGAATCATAACATATATGCCATACTTGTTCTCAAGTTTCACGTTGATATGTTTCAACCAATATGTAACATGTCTCTAACATGCAAGTGGTTACATCTCACTCTACCAATAGGAATGGACCTACGTCTCATTCATGACCCCAACGGGTTACTATCATATGCTATAACCAAAGTCATACTCAATGCATTGTACTAATGCTATTTTCGATGCATTCTACAAATGCCATAATCCATGTATTATTCTAATGTTCTACAATGCTATAACCCATGCATTATTCTAATGCCGTAATTCATGCATTCTACAATGCTATAACCCATGCATTATTCTAATGCCATGATCCATGCATTCTACAATGCTATAACCCATGCATTATTCTAATGTCGTAATTCATGCATTCTACAATGCTATAACCCATGCATTATTGTAATGCCCTGATCCATGCATTCTACAATGCTATAACCCATGCATTATTCTAATGCCATGATCCATGCATTCTACAAATACGGATAAGTCATCATTCATAATATACATAGGTCATACTATTTGAACCTCCACTTTATGAAGTATAAGGATCATCATGCAAGTACTCTATTCTCATTTAATTAAGCAATTTTATGCTTTTGCCATTTACATAATCAAATAAGTAGAAAACCCCTTTCATCATGTCCTAAATATGGAATCATTCAACGACCTAAAGGTCGGGCTTAATGTCAACAATGCCAATCTTAGTTGCTCACCTAGATGAGGTGCAACGTTCATAGCTTCACATCTTGTCATTAACATACAATATGTCATGTTCTTTCCACTATCTATGGCAACATGAGTCAATGTCACATCCAATGTCATGCTAGGTCAAGTCCAATAGCCTCACTAGTCATATAGTGTGTCATATGATACTAACCATCTCTAACATGCATATCTTAAATAGCATAACGAGAATATATCGTCACAACATCATTGTGTGGACCCTAGCATGCATGTAGTACTCGGAAATTTTTATGATTTAGGGTTTCTGGACTTGGCGGGATTCGGGCGCCCGGAAGTAAGGTTGTGGACGCCCGAATGTTCCGGACCCAGTGGACTTTGTGGACGATCCGGTTGTGGCCGACGGAGATCGGATCTGGGCGCATGATTCGGACGCCCGGATTGAGGATCCGAATTGAGTTGTGACGTGGAGAGCCACGTGTCGCGGCGCAGGACACGTGTCGATCGCCGGAGACACGCCGCCCCACCGCCTGCTGACCGCCGACCGACCGCTTGAGCACACGACGACACCTGGACAGCAGCATTTCCGGACGCCCGGAAGTTGTGAAGTGGGCGCCCGAATGTGGGATTTTGGGAGCCTATAAATAGGCGAGTCCCTGATCACTTTGGCTTATTTTCCACTTCGAGATCCATTTTCTAGAGAGAGAAAGTGGGGTTTAGGGCCATGTGTTGGCATTAGTTTGTAACCCAGCTTGCTCTCTTCTACTCTGCTGATCTGATCTGGTGCCGAGCTGTTATTCTGCTGGAGTTAGCAGTTTTCTTGGAGGATTAGACAGATCGGAGTGCTGCCGGAGTTCGTTATCTTGGAGGGTTGGATCTGAGGATACTGTTCTTTCCCCACCGTGGTTGGATTAGCTTGTGAGGTGGGTTGATGTTTGCCAGATTCAGTGGACTTCCTCCTACGTGTTTTATCTCATGTTAGCAAAATATGATATGATGTTGTTTGGATTATGTTAGCATGATGTGGATATTGGATTATGATATTGGGATTATAATAGTATGCCATGCTAAGATTATGTTAGAGATGCCATGTTAGGTTGAGACTGATCTATGTACTGCATGGGCATGTTATGATCTTAGATGTGCTAATGATATATATATAAGCATGCATTTCCTTTGTACCCTTGTTGCATGATTTGGACCTACACCTATCCTGTTGATATTCTTTGTACCGGTTGTTGTACATGTAGTGTAGGTGATCATGTTGTGGCTCGTGCTATGTTATTGTACCTCCTCTTTGTGGTAGAGTTGAGAGCCTCCTCTTGTGATAGAGTTGAGATGGATTGTGAGCACTGGAGCATTGATTGTGCCAAGGGCACGTGATTCTTTGTGAGAGCATTGATTGGGTCACACTTGTTGATTATCCTTTGTGGTGCCGAGGGCACAGTGGATTGGGTCTTACTTGTTGACTATCCTTTGAGGTGCCGAGGGCACATGATCCTTTGTTGACCCAGTCGTGTCGATCATATACCTGCGGGTGCTTGGCGTATACTTGGGTTCACTTTGCTCGGTTGGGTCGCTCCCACGAGTACCACTCTAGAGTTGGCATATTCCGTACAGAGGGTTGTACGAGGGGCTAGTTATAGACGGGCTTCCTGTACTAGTCAGCTCCCTGGAGGGTTGAGCAGCTCCCTGGAGGGTTGAGCATGATCAGGCCGCAGGTATCGTATTGTGAGGTATTGTATGGTATTATGGATTGAGCTAGGTACAGACGGGGTTTCCTGTACTAGCCGGTTCGCTCGTATTACTTGTTTGGTAGTCCTCATATTCAGTTTATTGGTATTCATACTGACAGTTGAGCTTTGTGCATAGTAGTGGTAGTATATCTCCTACTCTTTTATTGCTCTATACATATCTCTTGAGATTGAGGACTTAGTGGGCAGACCGCTGAGGCTAGTGGCGGTACCCACTGAGGACTACTTGATTGATAGTAGTTCTCACACCTATTGGTGACATCTTTTTGCAGAGTCTTCTTCCCCAGTTGTGCATACTGAGCGCGGAAAGGAGACCGTCGGGTAGAGCTATTCCCCGGATACTTGGCTAGAGGTATACCCATTTTTGGATAGATGGTTGAGTCTGTACATACAGTATGACTGAGACATCAGTGTTGTATATGTGAGTTATATATGAGAGTTATGGATGATGTATGTACAGTGATCTTTTGATATATTTATATAGCAGCTCTGTTGATACCTTTAGCTCTGTGTGATTATTGTGGATGTTGTTTCGCTTCGTATACATGGTAGAGATACTATGTATGCGGCGGATCTGGTCATGCGCCTGGGAAGAGGTAACCCGGGGCGTGACAGATTAAGTTGGTATCAGAGCTTAGGAATAGGTCATGAGGGCCTAGGAAACCTAAGATAAACAGACCTAAGAATGACGAGAGAGACGTGATTGATTGCGAAAGTCATAGATTTGGTTTTGAATCCTTCCTTGTGTAGGAAGAGTGATTGAGGGATTATGCCTTCTCTTATCGGATGAATTATGTTGGCTGCAGACGACATAATAATCTGAGAAGAAAAGAAGTGTCCTTCTAGACTTTCGCTAGATTGGGTCGTGAGTTGTTTGTGGTCCTAATCGGGTATTCTGTTGCAGGATTATTACTATGCCTCCTCGACGACCATCGACGCGAGCGCATCCGACGCCTTCGGATATGCCTGAGCAGACGGGACCTAGTGAACGGCCCGCTCTGCAGGAACAGCTAGCAGACATAGCTGCAGTTGGAAGGCAGCAGAGTGCCTTGTTGCAAAAGATGTGTGATGCTTTCTCTACGCCTCGAGCTATGGAACCTCAGGCGGCGACAACTCCAACTACATCTCAACCCAGAGAAGGAAGTACTCAGCCTAGTCAAGTGCTTTCTGAAGAGGAGCAGGAGCGGATGGCGGATAGATTGGCTCGCTTCTGTAGGTTTGATCCACCACGATTCAATGGTAGTAGTATAGAACCATGAGTGGTAGAAGCCTGGATATGTGAGATGGAGAAATTATTCGAGGATCTCTTTGTGCCAGCACGGGAGCAGGTGCATATGGCAGTGCATTGTTTATCTGGTGATGCACATGTCTGGTGGAGGAGGACCCGTGATCATAGGTCCTTGAATCCTCTACAGATGTCTTGGAGCGAGTTTCGGGGGATTATGTATGGGGCGTATTTTCCTAGTAGCGTGAAAATGAAGATAGAGGAAGATTTGAAGAACCTGAAGCAAGGGAATCGCTCAGTACAGGAGTATGCGAGGGAATTTACTAGGTTGCTTAACTGTGTTCCCTCAGCAGCGAGAGATGAGATACATAAGGTTTATCTGTATGAGAAGGGTTTGAGACCCGATATCTTTCCATTTGTCCACTCGCAGAGACTTCAGTCTTTGGATGCTACTATTGAGCAGTCTCTGTGGGTAGAGCGAGGGGCATTTGTGACGAGAGGACAGCCTATGGACCCAGCTCAGGGTCAGGAGAGGAAGCGCCCGGCGCCTGATGATGGAGGGCAATCAAGTAGCAGACGTCCACCTAAACCTCCTCAGCAATCGCGTTTCCAGGGACGTGGATCTTCTAGTCGCCAGCAGTCTGGAAGATTTCGCCAGCAGTCTGGAGGATATCGCCAGCAGCGACAGCAGCAGTCGAGGGGATCTCCCCGATGCGTGATTTGTGGAGGACCTCATTTCGCTTATCTCTGTAATAGACGAGAGGGCCGATGTTATGAGTGTGGACAGCCGGGACACATCAGGAGGGCTTGTCCCAGACTTGTAGCAACTCCTTCTATGGCATCCGTACCTTTTACTCCACCGCAGTATTCTGGAGCTTCCCCGGTATTTTCTCAGGAGCGATCTTCTATGCCACGACAGCAGGATCGACGCCAGCCACCGGCGAGCGGACGAGTTTATGCCGCTCTGATTGAGGATGCCTCGATAGCTGATCGAGTGGTGGCAGGTATAGTTTTGATTTGTGGCATTAGATCGCGTACTTTATTCGATACTGGTGCATCGCATTCCTTTGTTAGTAGGACATTTGCATTGCATCATGGTCTAGAGATAGGATTGTTACCCCAGGCACAGGAGGTGCGGATACCTGACCATAACTTACAAGTAATTGAGGGTTGTTTAGGATGTCCTGTGCAAGTAGGACCTTGGATCATGCCTGTTGACTTATTGGTATTGAGACAATTACAGGATTTTGATGTAATCCTTGGCATGGATTGGTTATCTCGATACTTTGCTACGATCGATTGTGAATCTAAGACGGTAATCTTTCGTGAGCCTGGACATGAGGAGTATGTTTATGAAGGTTGTAAGAGTTCACTGTTCGCAGTGACGATTTCTTTTGCTAAGGCTAGACAGATGTTGAGTAGTGGTTGTATGGCCTATTTTGGAACAGTGATTGAGGTGCCCACTGTTGTATCAGGACTCGAGGATATTCCTATTGTCCGTGAGTTTCCGGACGTATTTCCTTCTGAGTTATCCTCGATGCCTCCTGATAGGGAGATTGAATTCGTGATTGATGTGGTACCAGGAACCGCGCCAATCTCGAAGACACCCTATAGAATGGCACCAGCTGAGTTGAGAGAGTTGAAGGCGCAACTGCAGGATCTTATGGATAAAGGTTTTATCAGACCAAGTGTGTCGCCTTGGGGAGCGCCTGTGTTGTTTGTAAAGAACAAGGATGGTTCACTTAGGTTGTGTGTGGATTATCGGGAATTGAACAAAGTGACCATCAAGAATAGATACCCCCTCCCACGTATCGATGATCTGTTCGATCAATTGCAGGGAGCGTGTGTCTTTTCTAAGATTGATCTTCAGTCCGGTTACCACCAGTTGAAGGTGAAGGCCGAGGATATTTCTAAGACCGCTTTTAGAACTCGGTATGGGCATTATGAGTTTACAGTCATGCCATTTGGATTGACTAATGCCCCAGCTGCATTTATGGATATGATGAACCGAGTCTTTAAGTCCTTCTTGGACAAGTTCGTGGTAGTCTTTATTGATGATATTCTAATTTACTCTCGTGATGATGCGGAGCATGAGGAGCATCTGAGATTAGTGCTACAACTCTTGCGAGAGAAGAAGTTGTATGCAAAGCTGAAAAAGTGTGAGTTTTGGTTGAGAGAGGTTGCCTTTTTAGGCCATGTGATTTCAGCTTCGGGAGTAGCTGTTGATCCTAAGAAGATTGAGGCAATTCGTGATTGGCCTAGACCGACGACCATATCTGAAGTGCGGAGTTTTCTTGGCTTAGCCGGGTATTATCGACGATTCGTGGAGAGCTTTGCAAAACTCTCTACGCCACTTACTCGGTTAACCAGGAAAGGAATTAAGTATGTTTGGAGTGATGAGTGCCAAGAATGCTTTGATGAGCTTAAGCAGAGATTGATGACAGCCCCTATTCTTGCGCTGCCAGTGATGGGCGAAGGATTTGTAATTTATAGTGATGCTTCGCATAGTGGCTTAGGTTGCGTGCTGATGCAACATGGTAAAGTGATTGCATATGCTTCAAAACAACTAAAGGAATATGAGAAGAACTACCCCACTCATGATTTGGAGTTAGCGGCGGTAGTCTTGCTCTGAAGCTATGGCGCCACTATCTCTATGGAGAGCATTGTGAAGTGTATACAGATCACAAGAGCCTCAAGTATCTGTTTACACAGAAAGAGTTGAATCTACGGCAACGGAGATGGTTAGAATTATTGAAGGATTATGACATCTCTATTCTGTATCATCCCGGCAAGGCGAACGTCGTTGCCGATGCTTTGAGTAGGAAGGCTGTGGCAACTTTGAGTTTGTGTATTACTCAACAGCCTGTCCTAGTGGAGGAGATGCGGAGGTTGTCCCTTGAGGTGGTTACTCACGGGATGACAGCGAGACTGATGACTCTGATCTTACAGCCCACTCTGTTAGATAGGATTCGAGAGAAACAGAGTGTTGACCCTTATCTGATAAAAGTTTGAGATCAACTGAGGAGTGGAGATCTCGAAGGGTTTTCTTGTGATGATTCTGAGACTCTTCGCTATAGAGGACGTCTGTGTGTACCAGCAGATCTGGAGATTCGAGAGGAGATATTGAAGGAAGCACACTACTCTCCTTATTCTGTACATCCTGGAGGGACTAAGATGTATCAGGATCTAAAGACTCACTTCTGGTGGAATGGTATGAAGCGGGATATTGGTAGAGCTGTAGCTCAATGTTTGACATGTCAGCAAGTTAAGGCTGAACATCGTGTACCAGCTGGTAAGCTACAGAGTCTTCCAATACCTGAGTGGAAGTGGGATCATATTACGATGGATTTCATCGTAGGATTGCCGAGGACTTCGAGCGGCTATGATACTATTTGGGTGATTGTTGATAGGCTGACAAAGTCTGCTCATTTTCTGCCTATGCAGATTACTTGGTCACGTGAGCGACTTGCACAGCTGTATATGGATGAGGTATTGAGATTGCATGGAGTGCCAATCTCAATAGTATCTGATAGAGACCCAAGGTTTGTTTCTCATTTCTGGAAGAGTTTACAAACAGCTTTGGGGACTCAGCTTCGATTTAGCACTGCGTTTCATCCCCAGACTGATGGTCAGTCAGAGCGCACTATTCAGACACTCGAGGATATGTTGAGAGCTTGTGTCTTGGATTTTAGTGGAGGTTGGGATCGACATCTGAGATTGGTAGAGTTTGCATACAACAATAGCTATCAAGCGAGCATTAAGATGGCTCCGTTTGAAGCATTGTTTGGACGCAAATGTCGATCACCTCTGTATTGGGATGATGTTGGTGAAAGGAAGACGTTGGGACCAGACCTTTTGCTTGAAGCCGAAGAGAAAGTTAAGTTGATACAACGGCATATTGAGACGGCTCAGAGTAGGCAAAAGAGTTATTCTGATACTCGGAGGCGAGATCTAGAGTTTCATGTTGGTGATCATGTTTTCTTGAAGGTCTCACCATCGAAGGGCATACGGAGATTTGGGATTCGCGGAAAGCTTAGTCCGCGATTTATTGGTCCTTTTGAGGTTTTAGAGAGTGTTGGATCCGTGGCTTATCGGATAGCCCTTCCGCCTCGACTAGCAGGAGTGCACGACGTCTTCCATGTATCTGTTCTGAGGAGATACATGCATGATCCTTCCCATGTGATAGACTTTTCCCCACTGGAGCTTACCGAGGATTTGCAGTACGAGGAGCGACCGATACGTATTCTTGCTCGTGAGACGAGGGAATTGCGTAATCGGGTCATACCTTATGTTAAGGTACAGTGGTATTTTCATGATGATAGAGAGGCGACATGGGAGTTGGAGACTATTATGCAGAGATCTTATCCCCACCTGTTTACATCTTGAGGTGAGTGCTTTAGTTTCGAGGACGAAACTATTTTAAGGAGGAGAGAATGTAGTACTCGAAAATTTTTATGATTTAGGGTTTCTGGACTTGGCGGGATTCGGGCGCCCGGAAGTAAGGTTGTGGACGCCCGAATGTTCCGGACCCAGTGGACTTTGTGGACGATCCGGTTGTGGCCGACGGAGATCGGATCTGGGCGCATGATTCGGACGCCCGGATTGAGGATCCGAATTGAGTTGTGACGTGGAGAGCCACGTGTCGCGGCGCAGGACACGTGTCGATCGCCGGAGACACGCCGCCCCACCGCCTGCTGACCGCCGACCGACCGCTTGAGCACACGACGACACCTGGACAGCAGCATTTCCGGACGCCCGGAAGTTGTGAAGTGGGCGCCCGAATGTGGGATTTTGGGAGCCTATAAATAGGCGAGTCCCTGATCACTTTGGCTCATTTTCCACTTCGAGATCCATTTTCTAGAGAGAGAAAGTGGGGTTTAGGGCCATGTGTTGGCATTAGTTTGTAACCCAGCTTGCTCTCTTCTACTCTGCTGATCTGATCTGGTGCCGAGCTGTTATTCTGCTGGAGTTAGCAGTTTTCTTGGAGGATTAGACAGATCGGAGTGCTGCCGGAGTTCGTTATCTTGGAGGGTTGGATCTGAGGATACTGTTCTTTCCCCACCGTGGTTGGATTAGCTTGTGAGGTGGGTTGATGTTTGCCAGATTCAGTGGACTTCCTCCTACGTGTTTTATCTCATGTTAGCAAAATATGATATGATGTTGTTTGGATTATGTTAGCATGATGTGGATATTGGATTATGATATTGGGATTATAATAGTATGCCATGCTAAGATTATGTTAGAGATGCCATGTTAGGTTGAGACTGATCTATGTACTGCATGGGCATGTTATGATCTTAGATGTGCTAATGATATATATATGAGCATGCATTTCCTTTGTACCCTTGTTGCATGATTTGGACCTACACCTATCCTGTTGATATTCTTTGTACCGGTTGTTGTACATGTAGTGTAGGTGATCATGTTGTGGCTCGTGCTATGTTATTGTACCTTCTCTTTGTGGTAGAGTTGAGAGCCTCCTCTTGTGATAGAGTTGAGATGGATTGTGAGCACTGGAGCATTGATTGTGCCAAGGGCACGTGATTCTTTGTGAGAGCATTGATTGGGTCACACTTGTTGATTATCCTTTGTGGTGCCGAGGGCACAGTGGATTGGGTCTTACTTGTTGACTATCCTTTGAGGTGCAGAGGGCACATGATCCTTTGTTGACCCAGTCGTGTCGATCATATACCTGCGGGTGCTTGGCGTATACTTGGGTTTACTTTGCTCGGTTGGGTCGCTCCCACGAGTACCACTCTAGAGTTGGCATATTCCGTACAGAGGGTTGTACGAGGGGCTAGTTATAGACGGGCTTCCTGTACTAGTCAGCTCCCTGGAGGGTTGAGCAGCTCCCTGGAGGGTTGAGCATGATCAGGCCGCAGGTATCGTATTGTGAGGTATTGTATGGTATTATGGATTGAGCTAGGTACATACGGGGTTTCCTGTACTAGCCGGTTCGCTCGTATTACTTGTTTGGTAGTCCTCATATTCAGTTTATTGGTATTCATACTGACAGTTGAGCTTTGTGCATAGTAGTGGTAGTATATCTCCTACTCTTTTATTGCTCTATACATTTCTCTTGAGATTGAGGACTTAGTGGGCAGACCGCTGAGACTGGTGGCGGTACCCACTGAGGACTACTTGATTGATAGTAGTTCTCACACCCATTGGTGACATCTTTTTGCAGAGTCTTCTTCCCCAGTTGTGCATACTGAGCGCGGAAAGGAGACCGTCGGGTATAGCTATTCCCCGGATACTTGGCTAGAGGTATACCCATTTTTTGATAGATGGTTGAGTCTGTACATACAGTATGACTGAGACATCAGTGTTGTATATGTGAGTTATATATGAGAGTTATGGATGATGTATGTACAGTGATCTTTTGATATATTTATATAGCAGCTCTGTTGATACCTTTAGCTCTGTGTGATTATTGTGGATGTTGTTTCGCTTCGTATACATGGTAGAGATACTATGTATGCGGCGGATCTGGTCATGCGCCTGGGAAGAGGTAACCCGGGGCGTGACAATGCATATCATTCTCATAAAACTCTACTATATAGAGTGTGCTAAAATTCACATGCAACATACATAAGTCATGTGTTCACAATTTTTACCGTGTCATAATTAACACATTTATGCATCTAATCAATCCCATAATAAAATAGGAGACATAGGGGGAGTTCACATATTTCGGTGAGGTCAGACCCACCGGATACCCATCGAAACCTCGCAGTACATCAAAATGAAGTTGTCCTCTAAGCTTCTCATGCCCTAAGAAAATTTTCCAAGGGGTTAGAAGCATCGAACAAGCTCACCACGAAATTCACCAAAATCATGAAGAAAAATAGGTGAATAATACCTTAATCCAAGCAAAACTAGTGCAAACTCCAAATCGACCCATTGGAGCTTCAAATCCAACCTACAAGAGTGTTCTACACTCATCAATTTCATCTCACAAACCCTCATGAGAAAAACCCCATCATAACCCTAGTTTTCCAAAAACTAGGTTTTCCAAAGAAATACTTACAAATATCACATGTAGAGGGTGTAAGGAAGCTACAAACCTCTACAAAAGCTCCAATCCAAGCTAAATGGTGCTAGGGTTGGAGGTTCATCCACAAACAAGCCTTCTCCAACCAATCCAAGCTTCCTCCAAGTCGAGCTAGCGAGCCTCGAAGCAAAAAGGGGAAAGGAAAAGAGATCAAACCCAAAGATCTCAAGGGTTAGAAGTAAGAAATCAGGAGAGAAAGAGAGAAACCTTACCCTTCTCTTCTCTCTAACCTCAGCCCAAAATGGCTAAGGGAGGGGATGAGGGAGTATATAACATGAAGTAACAATTGCACCTAAACCCCTCCAACACCCAAAATTGCAAACAGCTCGAAAAACTGATTCTGCAGCACTGTATTCCGGTATACGAATAGACATTCCGGAATCAGCCCCAAAGATCCGCAAAACCCGAGCCTCGGCCAAAAACAGATTTTTATACAACATTTCGGAATCCCAAAGTCCATTCCGGAATAGATTAAATCTGTTCCGGAATCCAAAAGCACATTTCGGAATACAGTGCAAAATTTGCACCTTTTGCAGATTTCGCTCTCCGGAGTCCGTTTTCGCACTCTCCAAGTCCCGAAAACACTCCCAAGCTCACCAAACTCAATCCAAAACTCCATAATAGTATAAAGCACTATTCTCTCACTAGAACTCCGTAATTTGCTAAAGTTCAGTGTGCTACAAATACTCCCCAAACTTCGCCGGGATTATTGAATAACCTTTTAGGCTCATTTCCACTAGAACTCCCCAATTGTAGATGTTCGGTACACTATAGAAACCCAAGCTCGCTCTAGTTCCTCCTCAACCAAACTCCCTCTCTCTCTCTCCAAAGTTAACATAAAGAATGAAAGGATAAAGATGAAAGTGCTTAGGTGAAATCCACTAATATGCACAATTGCCAAAAAGCCCCTCAACTTCACATATTTTAACTTTAGTCCTCTACAAATTAAATCTTAAGTTTTGAGTCCGTTTTTTAGTCTATTTTGCGCCAAAATGTCCCCAACTAAGCAAGCACTGTAAAATAAAAATGCTGACTAAAAATTCATACTGTAACCTTGCCAATTCGCTAAGATTCAGTATAACACATTTTCCCCTCCTTTAAAAAGTTTTATCCTCGAAACTTAAAATGTACCCCCCAAGTCGGCTGCCCAAATAAATAGGGATAAAATTCTCGCATCGCATCTTCAGGCTCCCATGCCGCCTTTCTCTCTTCCTAGTGACTCTGTAATACCTTCACATAAGAAATAACTCGGTTCCGCAATTCTTTTGCCTTTCGTGTGAGAATTCGAACCGGTCGCTCAGTATAGCTCCGGTCCTCAGTCACCTCCAGTGGAATATAATCTATTCATGTGATAGATCAAAGACATACTTTCTCACGGCTGAAACATGAAACACATCATGTACACCTGCTAAACTTGGCGGTAAAGCTAATCAATATGCAACAGGTCCAACACGCTCGAGTATCTCAAAAGGCCCAATAAATCGTGGACTAAGCTTTCCACGCATTCCAAACCTAATCCTCTTAGATGGCGAGACTTTGAGAAATATATGATTCTCAACCTGAAACTCTATGTCTCGATGTCGTGTGTCAGCATTGCTTTTCTGTTGACTCTGAGCGGTCTGCAAATATTGTCGGATAATTCTAACATTTTCTTCTGTTTCCACTAAAATATTTGGACTCAGAGTTTTTCTCTCATCCACTCTACTTCAATACTAGTGATCCACATTTTCTTCCATACAAATATGCTCTCAACATATCCTCCAACATTTGAATCGTTCTCTTGGACTGTCCATCAGTTTGCGAGTGAAAAACTGTACTGAACTATAATTGAGTCTCCAAAACTGTCTGTAAAGCTCTCCAGAAATATACTACAAACTTCGGGTCTCGATCTGACACTATAAAGGTAGGAACTCCATGCAGTCTTACAATCTCATCTAGATATATCTGAGTAAGTTTCTCTCTAGATTTGGTCACTTGAACTGGTATGAAGTGAGCAGATTTAGTCAACCTGTCCACTATTATCCAGATGGCATCATATCCACCCTGTGATCTTAGTAACCCAGTTATAAAATCTATAGTGATCCTGTCCTATTTCCATTCAAGAATTGAAAGATTTAGCAGTCTGCCAGCAGGTACCTGATGTTCTACTTATACTTGTTGACAGACCAAATATTGTGATACAAATCTCCTAATAACTCTTTTCATACCATTCCACCAATACTGTGTTTTTAAATCCTTATATATTTTCGTTCCTCTAGAATGTACAGTATAGGGAGAACCATAGCTTCCTTCAATATCTCCTCGTGGATCTCAGTATCTATAGGGACACATAAACGATCCTAAAATCTCAATATCCTTGAGGCATCAATACTAAACTCTTTCACTTGTCCACTCTCTATTTCTGTCCGAATTTTTGCTAAATGCGGGTCAACACCTTATTTCTTTTTAATCTTTTCTAGAAGAGTGGGTTGCAAGACCATAGCCATCAGTCTTACAGAAACTCCAGGGAGTACAGCTGTCACGCCCCGGGCCCTAGTGAGAGCCTACCAGGCACGTGCACAGACCCGCCATGTACCTCAAAACAACACACAATGTACACAAGGCGTCTACAATAACAACAATCAAGTAGAATAAGAAATACATCCTAAACAAGGTGATCAGAGCGAGAACATAGTTCTACAACTAAAACAAAATCAACACAACTAAAATCTTGAGATATACAAAAGAATTTATACATCTTATGTACTAACAGATCAACCAACAATATAACTATACGCCTTTCACTTAAAATACAATGAAAGGACACCATGGTATGTCTATAACAACATCGTAGAGGCTCTAGCTAGCTGCTAACCCCTCGCCACGATCCCAAGCCTCTCCTGCTGCGGAAGGCTCTGAAACAAAAACCCAACAACAATGGGGGTGAGAACTATTAAACAATAGTTCCCAGTAGGTAAGCCGCCGAGAGTGGTGAATTACACCGCTAGGTCAACTGAGGCAAGATAGTATAAGCTGAAACATAAAGCATAAAACATTAAATGCTAAACATATAGTTCTACAACTATCATGCCTCCAATGACTAAATCATCTACATGAACATGAATATGTTCCTACTGTCATATGCTCAACATTTATTCACATCAGTTTACATGCATGTCAAATTAATGCCATGATTATGGTTAAAAGAACCTTTCCATTTTCATCTTAATACCAAGCCACTATACTAATCATCATAAGTATAGGCTAATGCCACTAGGGATGTCCATGCAAGTAATGACTAATACAAATGTCCAACTATGGTACATGCATCCAAATGATGTCAAGCTAAGTAATGCCACACGATGCAATTCACTACTATGTCCATATACTATATGTATATGCATCAACTATCTGTGATGTACTAAGTCCAGTTTACTTAGCATTTACCCAATCAACAAGGGGACTTACACAAGGTAAAGTCCCAGCTATGCCCTGCCTAGTGGCCCCGTGGTAGTCAACAATTCTCATAGACAATGAGACTTTCCCACGGCAATCCATTTCGGCGCTCTACATCGCATGGCGACCTACAATCGCAAAGACCAACTCCGGAGTGTCAGCTTGTAGGGAGCGACCCTCACAAGCAAGCGCGGAAGAGCCCAAAGGCAACAAGTCATAATCAACCACAATGTCATGCTCGTCATGTCTCTAACATGGAATAGCCAACCAATGTCCAAGGATCTAACATGTCATAATGTCAACCTAGTTATTCACCTAAGTGAAATATAATATGCTTAACCTCACACTATGTCAAAACATGCCATATCATGTTTATTACATTCAATAGCCCATATGCTAATTGTCAACAATGTCATGTTGTTCTCAAATTGTCCGTTGGTATGTCCCTACCAATATGCCCATGTCTCTAACATGTAAATGTCTACATCTCGGTTTACTAAGTTCATAAACCATGCATTATTCTAATGCCATGTCCAATGCATTGTACTAATGCTATAACCAATACATTTCAATGCTGTAACTGTGAGAACTCAGATATTATTTTGTTTTTATCTGTAATTTGATTTCTGTGACCCTCACCCCTGTATACTGTGTATCTGAGCTGTTTTGGGTGTATTTATGCGTATACTTTTAGTATACGGGGTTTATTTTACGTGTTAGTGATTTTTGGGTTTTTGGTTGCTGAGAGTGTACGGCTTAACGGCGCGATCCGGAGTCCGTTTTCGATGATCCAAATGCTAGGTTCGATGTCTCGGCAGTGCTGAACGCGATGGCATGAACCGTGTCGCCGTGCGACGGACGGATTGAAAGATATTGCATCTTCTTCGCTGAGTGTTCGATGTGCACGTTTATTGTTTCGCGATTTGGACCCCGTTTTTCGCACCGTTTCGCGCAATTTCGAATTTGGAGGGGTGTGAGGGGGTTTTTCCTGCTGTGGGAGAGGGGACAATGGCTGAGAGGGTAGGTGAGTGAATTTATTGAACCTCACCCACCCCCTCTCTTTGTCCCTCTCACACTCAATCTCTCCCTTACTCTCCCTCTCTTTTTCCTCAGCCCCAGACCAGAGCACCCTCTCCCCCTGCCCCTTGGCTCTGCTCCAGTGCCTCTCTGACCGCCGCCGTGTCGCCGGAGGGCCGCCGGAAGCAGCCCGAGCTGCTGCTGCCACAGCTAGGGCAGCAGCTGGCCGAGGTGCTTGGGCCGTCGCCGCAGCCGCTTCCCGGAGCTCGGAGGGGTGAGCATCGTCACCCCCGAGTCCTCCGCCGCCGACCCTTCCTTTCCCGGCCGCCGGAGAGCCGCCGGAGCGCCGCCGGAGTCTCCTCCAGCTCGGGGAGTCGCCTAGGGCAGTGGGCTACCACCTTAGCTCCGCCGCCGCCGTCGCCGTTGGTCGCCGGAGCCGCCGTGCCCTAGCTAACCCGAGCCCGAGCTTGGTCCCAGCGCCGCCGCCGCCGCTTCCCGTCGCCGGCCAAGGTGAGCATCACCTTCCTCACCTCCTCCGCATCCACCCCTGGCCGCCGCCGGCCATGCTTGTCGGCCGGCAGCCGGCCGGAGCTAGTTGCTCCGGCCGGGGGGCTTTTTTTTGTGTTTTCTTTGATGATTGCGCTTGTTTGTCGCATCCGATGACTCCCGAAGCTCGGGAGGGTGAGCCCGACGATCGCAGCGATGTGCTGAACACCGTGCTCACCCTAGTTTTGGGTTTCGTTGAGCCGTTTTATGGTTCGGCCTTTGTCGGAGCATTTGAACTTGTTTACTCGCTGTTTTTATGGGTTTTCCCGGCTCGCGACTTGTCCTGTCGCAGAGGGGCTGTGAGCACGGTCTTCGTGACGTCGCTACCTATCCGCTGGTGCTTGCGGAAGGTCGTGCGGACGTACGGTTTGCTCTAGCGGCTCCGTTTATTGCTTGTATGTATGGAATTGTGCTTGTTTTGGGACTTTGGCGTTTGTGACAGCGTAGCGACGCTGTGGGCAGCAAGGGTATGGTCTTTGGGACCCTGAGGACTGGTTGTCCAACCCCCTCGCCCTTCGTGGAGTTCCGGTTTCGTTTCCGACGCGTTTTTCGATGAAATAATCGGCGAAACGCGCGTTTCTTGTTGTGCAACTCACTCGCTGTTTTCGCGAGCGACTTGGCTTCATCGTTTAGCCTTGTTGGCTGTTCCTCATCGCTGTCCCGAAGTTCCGAGGACAGCGGATGAGTGATGTGGGGTTCCGGTGCCAAATTGGCACTTTTCGGGAACCCGGGAAGCCTTTTCGGGTGCGTTTGGTGTTCATGGCACCCCGAGCTTGTGCTCGCTGTCCCGTCACTTGGTTTTGTGTATTCGGGGACAGCGAGGGACCTTGTTGGCTGTTTTGGTACCCCCGTAGAGCTTAGTGTGGTTTGGGATCGTCCCGGTGGGTTTCCCGGGCGATCCGTCGGTTTCGGGATGTGAGAGCTTTGTGTTTAGCGTCGACTTGGTGGACCTTGACCCTGTGAGTCTTTCGTAGGTCCTGTCGCGGTTCCCGAGAGCCGTCAGTGTTAGGCTCTAGCTTCCTGCAGGTGGGTACTTCGATCCGGAGTCGGTTCAGTGGACTACGGTGATACCTTTCTATCCCTTCTTTTGCATTTCAGCTATTAGTTCACTTGACTCCCGTTGACTCTACTTATATGCGTGCTTGGATAGTAGAGTAGTTGTGGCTTGCATGGTTCTTGAGACGACCCAGTTGGCCGGTAGTGATCGCCTGTTGTTCCGAGCGATCCTAGTTGTGGCTTGCATGGTTCTTGAGACGACCTAGTTGGTCGGTGGTGATCGCCTGTTGTTCCGAGCGATCCTAGTTGTGGCTTATTGGTTGCTTCTTGGCTTGTTGCCGTTCTGTGGATTGAGCATTCGCATCGATCGTCACAGCTCTTCTAGCACTTCACGTACACCGCGGTCTGATCCACCGTTTGGGGGTGTTCTTTTCCGGAAAAGGGTCATTGAGTTTGTGCCGACCCGTGAGCCTTGACGCAGTGCGTCCAGAAGGTTTATGTGCCAAGTGTTGAGCAGGTGACAGTGCCAGGGATACGTCCCGGTGGCTAAAGATTGGGTTTACTTTGTGTTTATCTCCTTTGATGCATATACCAGTTGCTTACAGTAGCATAGTTGTTTCAGTTGTAGGTTAGCCTCATACTTACTTGTGCTACTGTATACCATATCTAGCTTTTTGTTGACCCTCGTGCCGGTGTGTACACCTCGCCTTCGTCGGCTTGCGGTACCCACTGGGAGGGGAGACATGTGTACATGTTCTCACCCCCCGCCCTCGTTGCAGTTTTCAGGTGAGCAGGGTGGTGAGTGTCGGGACGCTGCGAGGCACGCCTAGATAGTAGCTCTAGAGGTTCCGACTCGTGAGGCTACTTCCCCAGATTTGGTTATCACCCTACCTTCGTCTATTAGATGTGATTTGTGGTTCAGTTATCCTTGGGCTTACTCTAGCATGCTTATGTGTTGTTGATCATTCATTATCATTATGTGATGATTGCATGCTTGGACTAGTTGGTTGTATCCATATTTTTCGATCGTTTCATTTATCGAGTATTTTGGCTTTCTACCCCTCGTGGTAGCGTCGTGAAATAAAGGTTTCCGTGTGGGAAACAGTTTTCAAATAGATTTCTGATTGTTCGGTTTTTGTGATTTCAAAAGAGAGTTCTCGTGTGGAGGACAGTTTTCAAATGATTCTTGAATGATTGAAATTAGGGTTTCAGATAAAGCTTCTGGGTAAGGAGCAGCTTTCTAGAATGTTTGTTGCTTGTGCATCGCATCATCCTTCGCTTAAGGATCTGCTTAGATTCATACAAGTTTAAGGACTGCTAGCTGTATGAATCTCTTGTGTTGTTATGTTGTTGTGATGAATGAATGGTGGTTGTGATCCGGTTGTAAGTTGTGGACGCCGTGCAAATACAGGGGAGGTTCTGTCCGTGTGTACAGTGGACCCTGTATTTGTGGCGGGTCTGTACGTGGCGCGGGCTAGGCTTTAAAAAAAAAAAAAAAATTTTTGGCACGTATTTTCCGCATCTAGAACTAGCCCGGGGCGTGACAGATTAAGATGGTATCAGAGCGTAAAGGAAACAAACACTCATTCATTCATCAACTTGTAACTGAACCACTGGTTAGGCTGACCCATAGGAAGACCTAGGATGTATAGGCGCGCGAGTTCGAGGGGTTTGTTTTCGGCTTGTGTTTTGTGGGAGTTGCCGACCCCCTTCTCTTGCGCTGGTTTCTGCGTTTTGCAGTTGGCTTGTGGTCTTGGTAGACCTCATCGTCCGGGTCGTGGTGGTGGGCGTGCGCCTGCGGAGCTGTCTGCTGGTGTTCTATTTCGGGCTGTTGTGGCTGGTACGAGTGAGGAGCTGGCAGGAGTCGGACAGCCTGGTGTGGACCGTACCCTGTGTGCTTGAGGCCGAGGCGAGGGGTCAGTTGGCGACCCTCTCCGGCATGTTCCGGCATGTTTCGGCTTGTTCCGGTAGTTTTTGCAGCAGCAGGCTACGGCGACTGCCGCTCCAGCCCCTCCTCCTCTTTCGCCGAGTGCCCCGATGACTGCAGACCCTCCTGTGGCACCCACACCGATGTGCGACGACCGTGACGACGACAGTGATTTTGTCGGCTGTTGCGCGTGTGGACGCCGACCCCGTGTTTGGGGGTGGTGGCCACATCCGAGCGTGTTTGGGCGGATTTCCTGAGTTTTGATCTGCCCTGGTTCGCAGGCTCGTGCTCCTTCTGGTAGTGGTGGTGGAGTACCTTACAGATCCCAAGTGGCAGGGAGTTTTTTTTTTTTCTTCCCTTTGTGTAACCACTCGTTGGCAGGTGGTAGCCCTTGTGGGCTTGGGAACGTCACTTGGTGGATCTGTGTTGTTGTTGGGCTGTTCTTGCCCTGTCCCCACTTTCTGTGTTGAGCACGAGGGCCTCTGCGAGCGTCTCTACGGAGACGGTGTTTTGAGCGGTTTGGACCGCAGTTTGGGTGTTTCCCCTCTCTGTTTTGTTGGGTAGGGCGGTGAAGCCTACCCCTCTGACGTATTGCTGGTAGAATCGTCAGTGTTGGTCTTTCGACCTTTAGCTAGTTCTTGCGTCGAACTGACGTGTACTAGACTGAGTGGACACTGTTTGGTGTCGGGTTTTTGTTGGTGCCTACGTGGTTTGCGGCTATCCTAACGCCTAAATTGGTGTGTTTTGGGATTTCTGGTGGTATTCGTAGGCTTTTGTGCTGTCGCGAGATCTTCCTGGCTCTTGTTGGAGATCTCACCGCGTTCGACGTTGGTTAGTCGACGCTGATTTTGTTCTTCCTCCGGTTTGGTTTGTGTGGTTGACGACCCTTTGTCGCCTGTAGCCGTCGGTTCGTTGTTGGAAGCCGATGACTCCTAGGGAGTTGGCTCAGGGCAGACTTTGTTTTGTGGGTCGGTTTGCTTTTCCCGTTAATTCGGTGACTCGTCTGTGACTTTGGTCCAGCTTTTGAGTTGGTTGACCTGGTACCTTTGTGGTGTTGCCAACTGATTGTTGGCCTTGACCTTGGGATATTTCGTTTTCTTTTGATAAGTACGTTGGCTGCAGACAACGTAGTGTCAAAAGTTAGGACGAGATACCCTATCTCCTTTTGGGGGACTTTCTGGATTGGGTCGATGCTTTCTCTTGCAAGACTTTTCTCGCTCTTGGTCATCTTGCGGAAAGCTGTGTGTTGGTCATCCCTGTTCTAGTGGTGAGCCTTGAGCTAATCCTGGCGTGGTTTTTGCGCAGTCGATTTGCCATCACTGCCGTGGGTTTGACTCTGGTTGAGTCAGGGTACCCTTTTAGCTCGGTTTTGGGATGACGGGAGCCTGGTTGTTGGCTCCGAGGTCTCTGTGCTTGTGCGTACAGAGTTTTTCGTCGCCACTTCTGTGTAGTCTTGGTTTGGAGCACGTGTCCGATCACTTGGATCTGATGTTTGGCATCACTGGTGATTTTATCGCTTGTTGCGATTGGCAGCCCTGTACATCAGAGTGATGGACTCGCAAGGTTTTCGTTGGTTGGACTGTGAGTCGAGCTTTCAGTTGGTCGGTGTTGTTTTAGTACCCTCTACCGTAGACCTTCGATCTTTTCGACCGGCTCCAGGGAGCCTCGATTTTCTCGAAGTGTGTTCTGCAGCCAGGTTATCCTTGGTTGAGGATCAAGGCCGAGGACGTTGCGTTGACGGCCCTCCGGACTCGTTACGGGCTTTACGAAGTCACGGTTTTGTCGTTCGGTTTGACGAACGTCCCGGCAACTTTTTGGATTTGATGAACTGGGTTTCGGCAGTTCTTGGATCAAATTGTCGTGGTCTTCTTTGACGACATATTGATCTATTCGAGGAGTTTCCTTCTTGGTTCGCATCGTGACCCGGGCTGGTTTTGTGGAGGAACCAAGGAAGGTGGACCTTGTAGTAGTTGGCCTGTTCCGACTTCTGTGGCTGAGTTTAGGAGCTTCCTCGGCTTGGGCGTTATTGCCGGCGATTTGTTGAGGGTTCTTCTCAAGATCGCCGCCCCTTTGATCAAGCTGTCGAGGAAGGGGCGCGTTGTGTCTATAGACTCCCGCTTGTCTGATGAGCTTCTAGGAACCGATGGACTGTTTGACCCGTGCCCCTATCTTAGCATTGTCGCAGCCTGGTGAGGTTGTTATGGTCTTCTGCGATGCATCTTGGATGGGATTGGGGTGCGTGCTCATTCAGCATGAGAAGGTTATTGCTTATGCTTCGCGCTAGTTGATGGACTATGAGAAGATCTATCTGGCGCTCGATCTCGAGTTAGCAGCAGTGGTGTTCGCTCTCAAGCTTTGGAGACACTACCTGAATGGAGCGCGTCGTGAGATCTTCACGGATCCCCAGAGTCTGTTGTATCTCTTCAAGGAGCCGTCTCTTTTGATCACCGACCAGGAGCGATTGGTGGTGGAGTTCCGTCGACCAGAGTTGGAGACCTTACCTTGTGGAGCTACCGCACAGTTGTTGTCTTTGGAGGTGCAATCCACCTTGGCGGATCAGATTTTCGGTGGGCAGCCGATGGATCCGCACTGGCAGAGAGTACGGGCAGACGCCGAGCAGGGCAGAGATGGTGACTTCGTGCTACATGCTGTTGGTTTTCCTTCGAGGACGGAGATGTGTGCCCAGTGTTCAGGATTTGAGGTGAGAGTTTTGGCTGAGGCACACCGGTCGCCGTACATCGTTCATCCTGAAGAGACGAAGATGTACCGCGACTTGAGGCAGAGTCTCTGGTTGTAGCTCAGCATGTGGCACTGTGCCGGGTTTGTCAGCAGTGAAGCTTTGACCGTTGCCTATACCTGTAGGGAAGTGGGAGCAGATCAGCATGGTTTTCGTCACCGGGTTGCCTCGTTCTCCGCGAGGTCATGTTGCGATCTGGGTTTGGTGGATTGTCTGACGAAAACAGCTCACTCCTTATCGGTACATCCGTATTAGTCTTGGGATCGACTGGCGCAGCTCTACTTGGATGAGTTCGTCGGGCTGTTTGGAGTGCCAGTGTCGATCGTTTTGGATCGGAATTCTCGCTTCGTTTCCCAGTTCTTGAGGAGCTTGCAGTAGGCACTGGGGACGAGGCTCGACTTCAGCTCGGTTTACCACCCTCAGAGTGTTGGGCAGTCGGAGCGAGTCTTCTAGACTCTCGAGGTTATGCTCCGGGCATGCGTTTGGATTTTGGTGAGGATTGGTTCAGGTATCCTTCCTGGATGGAGCTTGCTTCCTTCTACAGCTTCCAAGCGAGCGTTGGATTGGCACCGTGCGAGGCGTACTGTGGAAGTCGTTGTCGATCACTGTTCTGTTTGGTTGACGTGGGTGAGCGTCGTGTGATCGGCCCGACAACGGTTCAGCTGAGAGAGAATCTCAGCTGCGGTGAGGTGCCTGTGGGGTTTTTGGCTCGCTAGGTGGAGCAGTTGAGGAACCAGAGCTTTTTGTTTGTGAGACTGCGGTGGACGTGTCACGAGGAGCGCGAGACTTCTTGGGAGCTGGAGTCTGCTTCGTGTGTGAGGTATCCGCTGTTGTTCGCGGATGGTGTGTGAGTAAGTTTCGGGGACGAAACTTCTCGTTAGGTGGGAGTGATGTGAGAACTCAGATATTATTTTGTTTTTATCTGTAATTTGATTTCTGTGACCCTCACCCCTGTATACTGTGTATCTGAGCTGTTTTGGGTGTATTTATGCGTATACTTTTAGTATACGGGGTTTATTTTACGTGTTAGTGATTTTTGGGTTTTTGGTTGCTGAGAGTGTACGGCTTAACGGCGCGATCCGGAGTTCGTTTTCGACGATCCAAATGCTAGGTTCGATGTCTCGGCAGTGCTGAACGCGATGGCGTGATCCGTGTCACCGTGCGACGGACGGATTGAAAGATATTGCATCTTCTTCGCTGAGTGTTCGATGTGCACGTTTATTGTTTCGCGATTTGGACCCCGTTTTTCGCACCGTTTCGCGCAATTTCGAATTTGGAGGGGTGTGAGGGGGTTTTTCCTGCTGTGGGAGAGGGGACAATGGCTGAGAGGGTAGGTGAATGAATTTATTGAACCTCACCCAACCCCTCTCTTTGTCCCTCTCACACTCAATCTCTCCCTTACTCTCCCTCTCTTTTTCCTCAGCCCCAGACCAGAGCACCCTCCCTCCCCCCGCCGCCCCTTGGCTTTTCTTCTTCTTCTCCAGTGCCTCTCTGACCGCCGCCGTGTCGCCGGAGGGCCGCCGGAAGCAGCCCGAGCTGCTGCTGCCACAGCTAGGGCAGCAGCTGGCCGAGGTGCTTGGGCCGTCGCCGCAGCCGCTTCCCGGAGCTCGGAGGGGTGAGCATCGTCACCCCCGAGTCCTCCGCCACCGACCCTTCCTTTCCCGGCCGCCGGAGAGCCGCCGGAGCGCCGCCGGAGTCTCCTCCAGCTCGGGGAGTCGCCTAGGGCAGTGGGCTGCCACCTTAGCTCCGCCGCCGCCGTCGCCGGAGTTTCCTTGTTGGTCCCGGCAAACCGTGTCCGAGCCGCCGTCGCCGTTGGTCGCCGGAGCCGCCGTGCCCTAGCTAACCCGAGCCCGAGCTTGGTCCCAGCGCCGCCGCCGCCGCTTCCCGTCGCCGGCCAAGTTGAGCATCACCTTCCTCACCTCCTCCGCATCCACCCCTGGCCGCCGCCGGCCATGCTTGTCGGCCGGCAGCCGGCCGGAGCTAGTTGCTCCGGCCGGGGGGCTTTTTTTGTGTTTTCTTTGATGATTGCGCTTGTTTGTCGCATCCGATGACTCCCGAAGCTCGGGAGGGTGAGCCCGACGATCGCAGCGATGTGCTGAACACCGTGCTCACCCTAGTTTTGGGTTTCGTTGAGCCGTTTTATGGTTCGGCCTTTGTCGGAGCATTTGAACTTGTTTACTCGCTATTTTTATGGGTTTTCCCGGCTCGCGACTTGTTCTGTCGCAGAGGGGCTGTGAGCACGGTCTCCGTGACGTCGCTACCTATCCGCTGGTGCTTGCGGAAGGTCGTGCGGACGTACGATTTGCTCTAGCGGCTCCGTTTATTGCTTGTATGTATGGAATTGTGCTTGTTTTGGGACTTTGGCGTTTCTGACAGCGTAGCGACGCTGTGGGCAGCAAGGGTATGGTCTTTGGGACCCTGAGGACTGGTTGTCCAACCCCCTCGCCCTTCGTGGAGTTCCGGTTTCGTTTCCGACGCGTTTTTCGATGAAATAATCGGCGAAACGCGCGTTTCTTGTTGTGCAACTCACTCGCTATTTTCGCGAGCGACTTGGCTTCGTCGTTTAGCCTTGTTGGCTGTTCCTCATCGCTGTCCCGAAGTTCCGAGGACAGCGGATGAGTGATGTGGGGTTCCGGTGCCAAATTGGCACTTTTCGGGAACCCGGGAAGCCTTTTCGGGTGCGTTTGGTGTTCATGGCACCCCGAGCTTGTGCTCGCTGTCCCGTCACTTGGTTTTGTGTATTCGGGGACAGCGAGGGACCTTGTTGGCTGTTTTGGTACCCCCGTAGAGCTTAGTGTGGTTTGGGATCGTCCCGGTGGGTTTCCCGGGCGATCCGTCGGTTTCGGGATGTGAGAGCTTTGTGTTTAGCGTCGACTTGGTGGACCTTGACCCTGTGAGTCTTTCGTAGGTCCTGTCGCGGTTCCCGAGAGCCGTCAGTGTTAGGCTCTAGCTTCCTGCAGGTGGGTACTTCGATCCGGAGTCGGTTCAGTGGACTACGGTGATACCTTTCTATCCCTTCTTTTGCATTTCAGCTATTAGTTCACTTGACTCCCGTTGACTCTACTTATATGCATGCTTGGATAGTAGAGTAGTTGTGGCTTGCATGGTTCTTGAGACGACCCAGTTGGCCGGTAGTGATCGCCTGTTGTTCCGAGCGATCCTAGTTGTGGCTTGCATGGTTCTTGAGACTACCTAGTTGGTCGGTGGTGATCGCCTGTTGTTCCGAGCGATCCTAGTTGTGGCTTATTGGTTGCTTCTTGGCTTGTTGCCGTTCTGTGGATTGAGCATTCGCATCGATCGTCACAGCTCTTCTAGCACTTCACGTACACCGCGGTCTGATCCACCGTTTGGGGGTGTTCTTTTCCGGAAAAGGGTCGTTGAGTTTGTGCCGACCCGTGAGCCTTGACGCAGTGCGTCCAGAAGGTTTATGTGCCAAGTGTTGAGCAGGTGACAGTGCCAGGGATACGTCCCGGTGGCTACAGATTGGGTTTACTTTGTGTTTATCTCCTTTGATGCATATATCAGTTGCTTACAGTAGCATAGTTGTTTCAGTTGTAGGTTAGCCTCATACTTACTTGTGCTACTGTATACCATATCTAGCTTTTTGTTGACCCTCGTGCCGGTGTGTACACCTCGCCTTCGTCGGCTTGCGGTACCCACTGGGAGGGGAGACATGTGTACATGTTCTCACCCCCCGCCCTCGTTGCAGTTTTCAGGTGATTAGAGATCTCAAGGAATCAATCCATCCATAGTTGATTTGGACAAGCGGATGTAATCGAAGTTCAAACTTCCTAGTTTGATTGGATGTTATGGATAATTGTGGGGAGATTACTGAGTTGTCTACTCCCTTCACTTGACTCACACAAAAAGGGATTAAACCTTTTGGAAAGATGTGTGTGAGAGAAGTTTCTTGAAACCGTTGGTGTGGTCGACGACCGCCAACCTTGGTTACCCCAAAGGCAGGTTATGTGCTTTGTAGTTATGTTTCTCTCCACGGACCGAGTTGCACTTTGGTGTGAAATAGAAAGGCAGTATTGATCTTTCAGCAATTGAGAGAATACAAGAGGAATCGCCAATTTGTGATTTGGAAATGGCTGCCATAGCATTTACTTGGAAACTGTGGCAATTTTATGTTTAGATAGTGGTGTGAAGTGCACCCAGATCTTAATGTTGGAGATATCTCTTCACTCAGGAAAATGAGTTGAAGCTGTGAAAACAGGTTAGAGGCTGGTGTACTAGAGATATCGATGAGATGGGTAATAGGATGTGATATCTATCCTCTGGATCGGATCACGAGAGTTAGCTTTGATCCCGACTGGTAAATGGCGCAATCGAAATCAAGAGTGTTGCGGCAGATGATTTCCTAGCGGACTATCAAAAAGTGCCTTGACGGTGGAACCGACAAGTTGTACCTGTGATAGCAGGACTCACGTGATATGCTAAGTAAAGGCTATCTACTTTGTATGGATAGAGGATGATTACCGGAGGCTCCGGAATTGGATTGTCTCACTTCCAAGCTAGATATGGTGATTGTTGGGAGATTGTGAATAGGAGTAGCTATTCACCTGAGTTGGATTGAGGAAATTTTGCGCAAGTACACTTTGGTAAATTGTGCGATTGCGTAGCGCGTTTAGCTCTATCGCTTTGGAATTTGGGCCATTGGATGATTCTCGGTGAGAAATCGAAGTTTCAGATTCTTTGGATTAATTGAGACCCTGAGGCAAATGGGCCTAGTGGCATGTCGAGCTATTTTACTTCAGATCTGTTGAAGGTATACGATGTGTTTTGACACTCCGAGCAAGTCTTTGAATCCTAACCCGATGGTGGATATCGTTTCGTTAAAGCTACATGAAGATCTAAACTTCAAGGAGCAATTGTTGTGGATTGGACTTGTGGAATGTAGGAATTTGGAATTATCACTATTCCTACTACAAGATGCTTTGGAGCAACGTCTTGGATGCGATGCTTTGTGTGAGAGCCGGAGGCTTCACTGCGAGAGCGATGTTCTTATCTCCTTTGGTTTTGCTGTTTGTTGTTGATAGTTGATCCGTAGTTTCGCGGACGAAACTCCTTTTTAGGAGGGGAGTATGTAGCACACTGAACTTTAGCAAATTACGGAGTTCCAGTGAGAGAATAGTGGCTGATGCTATTCTGGAGTTTTGGGTTGTGTTTGGTGAGCTTCGGAGTGTTTTCGGGACTTAGTAAGTGCGAAAACGGACTCCGGAAGTCAAAATCTGCAAAAGTGCAGATTTTGCATTGTATACCGGTATCTGGTTTAGGGATACCGGAATCCAGTGAGAACTGGTTTTGCGCAGCCCTCGGGTTCTGCGGAATCCTGCAGCTGATACCGGAATAGGCTGGCATACCGGTACTGATGTTGGCATACCGGTACTGAAGTGTTTTGTACCGGTACTGTGAGTTGCATACCGGTATTCTGTCTCGTGGCCTTTTTGGCCGAGGCTCGGGTTTTGCAATTTTTGTGCAGTATACCGGTATGCCTATGCGTATACCGGTACACAGTGCTGCAGAGTGCATTTTGTGCAGTTTTGTAATTTTAGCTTTTTGAGGGGTCTAAGTGGATTTTGTTGCTTTGGGTTAAGTAACCCTTCACCCCTCTCATGTTGCCTTTGCTGCTGAGGACTTGGAGGAGATGAGGTAGGTTCCTTCCCTCTCTCTCTCTAGATTTCTTGCTCCCAACCCCCTAGATCATGGATTTGATCTCTTCTTTCTCCATTTTCTTCATGGAGGTTGACTCCTAGGCTTGGAGGGAGCTCGTGGCTGAAGAGGAGAGCTTGTTGGTGGATGAATCTCCAACCCTAGTCTCTTTTTGCTTGGTTTGGAGCTCTTATGAGGTGAGTGATTATCCTACAACTCCTCTATTGGTGATTACTACTTGGATTTGGGATGAAAACCTAGAAAATTAGAAAACTAGGGTTTCATTTGGTGTTTCTTGGTTGAGAGCTCTTGGGGTTGAATTGATGAGTGTAGAACACTCTTGTAGGTTGGAATTGAAGCTCCAATGTGTTGATTTGGAGTTTGCACAAGCTTTTCTTGGATTAAGGTAAAATTCACCTATTTTCTTCATGATTTTTGGTGAATTTCGTGGTGAGCTTGTTCGATGCCCCTAACCCCTTGGAAAATTATCTTAGGGTATGTGAAGCTCGGGGGACAACTTCGTTTTGAAGTACTGCGAGGTTTCGACGGTTATCCGGTGGGTCTGACCTCACCGAAATGGGTGAACTCCCCCTATGTCTCCTATCTTATTATAGGATTGATTAGATGCATAATTATGATAATTATGACATGATGGAAGTTGTGATTGTATGGGGTATATATGTTGTATATGAAAAGTGCATTTTTCATATTGTATGGCATTATGAGAATAACATCACTACAAAAAAATGCGCTCGTAGAGGCGGTTGTACAGAGGCGGTTGTTACAGCCGCCTCTAAGCTATAGTACTAAAGACAGAAAAGAGGCGGTTTTAAAGAACCGCCTCTATATCCGCAAACAAAAAGAAAAAAAAATTCTAATTTCTTTTCTTTCCCCCTAACTCTTTCAAAAAAAAACCCTAGTTATCCTAAAAAACAGATCTATCTCCTTTCCCCAAACCCCTTCCCCCAAAAAAAAACCCTATCCTTCACATTGGCGGCCGCTTCTGCTTCTCCTCTGGCGGCCGCGTCTACTCTTCTCCCGCCGGCGGCCACGCTCCCGCGCCACGTCTACTTAGGTGCACCGTCCCCTCACTCGCCTGCGTCTCTCAGGCACGGCCCCCTAATCCCGGCTCCGGTGCGCCGCACCCTCCTCCCACTCAGGTGCGTCGTCTTCTCCCGCTCAAGTGCGCCGCACCCTCCATCCCGCTCAGGTGTGCCGCCACTTCCTGTAGGGTGTGCTTCCGCCCCGCCCCCCCTCACAGGGGCGGCGTCTGCTCCGGCGCCCCACATGCTCCGCCCGCTCTCTTCATACTTATAGCCGCAATCATAACTAATGTGATTTTATTAATAAAGATTAGTCTAAAATATCCACTCTATACCTCATTATGTTGTGCTAGAACAGTGTGATTGTTAAGCTGTCCACATTGGTAAACTCTTTTGTACACTCTTTTGAATAGCATATGTAATGCACAACTCGAAAAAGTTGTATTTAGAGTAGTATTTGTATGCTACAGTTGGGATTTCTTGAAACAATTTGTATTTTATATGGAGGATATACTCTTAAATACTGCAAATTTGGGTATAAAAGATAGGTGATGTTGAGAATTGAGCAAATTTTCCAGCAAATTTGAGATCAAGGAGGAGTTTTGAGGGATTTCTAAGAGGGATTTTTGTAATACGTTGATTGAATTCGACAAACCAACCCTAGTATGCATCACACTTTATAAAATTTGTGGAAAATTGAGTTTTACAAGTTTTATGCTAATAAATTTATAAAGCTATGCTTTTTTTTTGTGGTAATGCAGTAGCTTTGATGAGATGCAATGCTTTATACTTCTGTTTGAAGAATGTTAACTTTTCAATTCAATGCAAGAATCACCTTCTGAAATTGTTGTTCGTCAATCTTCAATTTGCAAATTATAATGAATATAGAGTAGTGTCCCCACTGGTTGATATATTCAAGTTCAGACATCAAGCACCAAGAGCTTCAATCAAGCTTGTAATAGCTGTCCTCTTAGAATCTTCAAGCACAAATTTTGCAACTTGAAATGCTAATTTGCTTCTGTGTGCTTATGTTTTATATATTTTCTCTAGTTACAAGTAGCAATTGAGTCATTTCGTGATTGGGAAGGTCTGGGGACTCAACGACAGGAATTTGGACAATTCCATATGGTTCTTATGGTTCTAGTATGCAAGAATTTGGACAATTCACAAATTTGTATTTTGCAATTGGATGGTCTTTCTGCTCTTATTATACTATATGGAACCTTTTTCTTATACTCTTTTATTATGTGGAACTATTGCAGGGAGAAGATAGTTTACTAGCTATAAGATTATATGACGAATAGGCAAGAATATGGAGCAGGGAGGGTAAGACTTTGAATTTTCTGCTGAAGAAATTGCTTTATAGTTTGTCACTTTATTTTGTCATATGATGTAGTACTCGGAAATTTTTATGATTTAGGGTTTCTGGACTTGGCGGGATTCGGGCGCCCGGAAGTGAGGTTGTGGACGCCCGAATGTTCCGGACCCAGTGGACTTTGTGGACGATCCGGTTGTGGCCGACGAGTTGTGGATCTGGGCGCAGGATATGGACGCCCGGATTGAGGATCCGGTTTGAGTTGTGACGTGGAGAGCCACGTGTCGCGACGCAGGACACGTGTCGATCGCCGGAGACACGCCGCCCCACCGCCTGTTGACCGCCGACCGACCGCTTGATCGCACGACGACACCTGGACTGCAGAGTTTCCGGACGCCCGGAAGTTGGGAAGTGGGCGCCCGAAAGTGGGATTTTGGGAGCCTATAAATAGGCGAGTCCCTGATGGTTTTAGGCTCATTTCCACTTTGTGACTTCGGTTTTAGAGAGAGAGAAAGTGGGTTTAGGGCCATGTGTTGGCATAGTTTGTAACCTAGCTTACTCTCTTCTACTCTGCTGATCTGATCTGGTGCTGAGCTGTTATTCTGCTGGAGATAGCAGTTCCTTGGAGGTTTACTCAGATCGGAGTGCTGCCGGAGTTCGTTATCTTGGAGGGTTGGATCTGAGGCTTGTTGTTTCCCCACCGTAGTTGGATTAGCTTTTGAGGTGGATTGATGTTTGCCAGATTCAGTGGACTTCCTCCTACGTGTTTTATCTCATGTTAGCATAATATGATATGATGTTGCTTGGATTATGTTAGCATGATATGACGATTGGATTATGATATGTGGATATTGGATTATGATATTGGGATTATGATAGTATGCCATGCTAAGATTATGTTAGAGATGCCATGTTAGGGTGAGACTGATCTATAGACTGCATGGGCATGTTATGATCTTAGATGTGCTAATGATATATATATGAGCATGCATTTCTTTGTATCCTTGTTGCATGATTGGACCTACACCTGTTCTGTTGATTCCTTGTACCAGTTGTTGTACATGTAGTGTAGGTGATCATGTTATGGCTCGTGCTATGTTGTTATACCTCCTCTTTGTGGTAGAGTTGAGAGCCTCCTCTTGTGATAGAGTTGAGATTGATTGTGAGCACTGGAGCATTGATTGTGCCGAGGGCACGTGGTTCTTTGTGAGAGCATGGATTGGGTCATACTTGTTGATTATCCTTTGTGGTGCCGAGGGCACAGTGGATTGGGTCTTACTTGTTGATTATTCTTTGAGGTGCCGAGGGCACATGATCCTTTGTTGACCCAGTCGTGTCGATCATATACCTGCGGGTGCTTGGCGTATACTATGGTTGTACTTTGCTCGGTTGGGTCGCTCCCACGAGTACCACTCTAGAGTTGGCATGTTCCGTACAGAGGATTGTACGAGGGGCTAGTTACAGACGGGCTTCCTGTACTAGTCGGCTCCCTGGAGGGTTGAGCAGCTCCCTGGAGGGTTGAGCATGATCAGGCCGCAGGTATCGTGTTGTGAGGTATGGTATTGTATTGAGAGGTATTGTATGGCGAGAGCTAGGTACAGATGGGGTTCCTGTACTAGCTGGTTCGCAGGTATTGTATGATATATGATAGTCCTCATTTGGTATATTCAGTTCATTGGTATTCATACTGACAGTTGAGCTTTGTGCATAGTAGTGGTAGTATATCTCCTACTCTTTTATTGCTCTATACATATCTCTTGAGATTGAGGACTTAGTGGGCAGACCGCTGAGGCTGGTGGCGGTACCCACTGAGGACTACTTGATTGATAGTAGTTCTCACACCCATTGGTGACATCTTTTTGCAGAGTCTTCTTCCCCAGTTGTGCATACTGAGCGCGGAAAGGAGACCGTCGGGTAGAGCTATTCCCCGGATACTTGGCTAGAGTGTCACGCCCCGGGTTACCTCTTCCCAGGCGCATGACCAGATCCGCCGCATACACAGTATCTCTACCATGTATACGAAGCGAAACAACATCCACAATAAACACACAGAGCTAAAGGTATCAACAGAGCTGCTATATAATATATCAAAAGATCACTGTACATACATCATCCATAACTCTCACATATAACTCTCATATACAACACTGATATCACAATCATACTGTATGTACAGACTCAACCATCTAACCAAAAATGGGTATACCTCTAGCCAAGTATCCGGGGAATAGCTCTACCCGACGGTCTCCTTTCCGCGCTCAGTATGCACAACTGAGGGAGAAGACTCTGCAAAAAGATGTCACCAATGGGTGTGAGAACTACTATCAATCAAGTAGTCCTCAGTGGGTACCGCCACCAGCCTCAGCGGTCTGCCCACTAAGTCCTCAATCTCAAGAGATATGTATAGAGCAATAAAAGAGTAGGAGATATACTACCACTACTATGCACAAAGCTCAACTGTCAGTATGAATACCAATGAACTGAATATACCAAATGAAGACTATCATACACAATACAATACCTGCGAACCAGCTAGTACAGGAACCCCATCTGTACCAAGCTCTCGCCATACAATACCTCTCAATACAATACCATACCTGCGGCCTGATCCCGCTCAACACAATAGGGAGCTGCTCAACACAATAGGGAGCCCAACTAGGACAGGAACACCATCATTCACTAGTTCCTCGTACAATCCTGTGTACGGAACATGCCAACTCTAGAGTGGTACTCGTGGGAGCGACCCAACAGAGCAAAGTACAACCATAGTAACGCCAAGCACCCGCAGGTATATGATCGACACGACTGGGTCAACAAAGGATCATGTGCCCTCGGCACCTCAAAGAATAATCAACAAGTAAGACCCAATCCACTGTGCCCTTGGCACCACAAAGGATACTCAACAAGTGTGACCCAATCAATGCTCTCACAAAGAACCACGTGCCCTCGGCACAATCAATGCTCCAGTGCTCACAATCATCTCAACTCTACCACAAAGAGGAGGCTCTCTACTCTACCACAAAGAGGAGGTACAACAACATAGCACGAGCCACAACATGATCACCTACACTACATGTACAACAACTGGTACAAGGAATCAACAGAATAGGTGTAGGCCAAATCATGCAACAGGGATACAAGGAAATCATGCATGCTCATATACATATCATTAGCACATCTAAGATCATAACATGCCCATGCAGTCTATAGATCAGTCTCAACCTAACATGGCATCTCTAACATAATCTTAGCATGGCATACTATCATAATCCCAATATCATAATCCAATATCCACATATCATAATCCAATCATGCTAACATAATCCAAACAACATCATATCATATTATGCTAACATGAGATAAAACACGTAGGAGGAAGTCCACTGAATCTGGCAAACATCAACCCACCTGAAAAGCTAATCCAACCACGGTGGGGAAAGGACAATATCCTCAGATCCAACCCTCCAGATAACGCACTCCGGCAGCACCCCGATTTGTCAAAACCTCCAAGGAAACTGTTATCTCCAGCAGAATAACGGCTTGGCACCAGATCAGATCAGCAGAGTAGAGGAGAGCAAGCAGGGTTACAAACTATGCCAACACATGGCCCTAAACCCACTTTCTCTCTCTAGAAACAGGGATCTCGGAGTGGAAATGCACTAAAAACCATCAGGGACTCGCCTATTTATAGGCTGCCAAAAGTCCACATTCGGGCGCCCACTTCCCAACTTCCGGGCGTCCGGAAATCCTGCCGTACAGGTGTCGTCGTGTGCTCAAGCGGTCGGTCGGCAGTCAGCAGGCGGTGGGGCGGCGTGTCTCCGGCGATCGACACGTGTCCTGCGTCGCGACACGTGGCCCTCCACGTCACAACTCAAACCGGATCCTCCGTCCGGGCGTCAGACTCGCCGTGTACCTCAAACAACACAATGTACACAAGGCGTCTATGCTAACAATTAATCAAGTAGAAAGAGGAATACATCCTAACAAGGAAATCAGAGCGAGAGCATATGTCTATAACTAAAATAGAATCAACACAACTAAAATCTCAAGATATACAATAACATTATACATCTTATCGACTAGTAGATCAATCAACCATCAACAAAACTATACATCTTTCATTCAAAATACGATGAAAGGAAACCCATGGTATGCCTACAATAACAACACCGTAGAGGCTCTAGCTAGCTGCTAACCCCTCGCCGCGATCCCAAGCCTCTCCTGCTGCGGAAGGCTCTGAAATAAAAACAACAAACCCCAGGGGGATGAGAACTATTATTCAATAGTTCCCAGTGGGTAAGCCGCCGAGAGTGGCGAATTACACCGCTAGGTCAACTGAGGCAAGATAGTTTAACAAAAACATAAAGCATAAAACATTAAATGCTAAGCAGATAATTCTACAACTATCATGCCTCCAGTAACTAAATCATCTACATGAACATGTTACAAAGTATGTAAACGTTTTACTCATGTATGTGTAAGTATGCCATGATCGACTACACATAATCTAATGTCATAAACTTACTATAAGTCAAGTTTATCACTACACAATGACTTGCCTCCAACTACAAGTATGAAATGTATGATCAATTTTCTATTACATGTATGAACTATATGACTTGTTCCCTACAATATGTATGTCATGTTTACTAACCACTAGTGTGTCAAGTCATGTTAATGTTTCACTACATGTAATGCCACAATGTCACCACCCTATACTATGTCCATACACTACATGTATATGCATCAATTAATTAGGGTGTCAAATGTCACATTCCGGTTAAAATAACCTCTTACCATATGAATATTCACCTTGCATACACCATAACTGTGTAGTCATAAAATAATACAATAGCGGGATGTTCATCTTGTGCCGTGCCTAATGGCTCCGTGGTAGTCAACACCTCACTCTTTGGTGAGCCTTACCCACGGTGGTTCCATTTCGGCGCTCTCTCTAACACACGGGCGAAATAACTGTCGCTAGGCCAACTCCGGAGTGCCGGCTTGTAGGGAGCGACCCTCACAAGCATGTGTAAACGAGCATAGTAGCAACAAGCAACAATCAACCATAGTAATATCATAAGTTTAATTTCACGTTATGTCAAAACATATCTCTTTATGTTTACTACATTCGATAGCCAATATGCTAAATGTCAACAATATCTTGTTGTTCTCAATGTCCAACGGTATGTCCCTACCAATATGTCCATGTCTCTAACATGTAACCGTTCATCTCTTAGTTTACTAAGTCCAAAAATCATGAATTCTACAAATGCCAAAATCATGCATTCTACAAATGCCAAAATCATGCATTCTTCTAATGCCATGTACTATGCATTCCACCAATGCCAAAACTATGCATTATACTAATGCTGTAATCCATGCATTCTACAATGCCATATGTCATGCATTCTACGATGCCAACAAATCCATAATCATGCCATGCATAAGCTACAACAACCTCTACTACATAGAGTATAGAGCAATCATGCAAGTGTTTAACTAACCCCATGAACTCTCGTTTGATCGATATAATTAACAAATGCAAATAGAATCCCTTTCCTCATGTCTTAAACATGGAATCAATCCGCGACCTAAAGGTCGAGTCCAAGGCCAACAATGTCCGTCAAAGTTGCTCACCTAGATGAGGTGCAACAACTTATCATGCATTTACCATAACTTCTCCTTTCTCTATACAAGCATACTCTAGTATGCAAGAGAATTCACTAATTCCACAACCAAGTAGTGTCTCCTATGATGCTCATTCCTAGCATGCATAACCTAATTAGCATTTCATAATGCATCATTACACTACTAACACCAATACTCTAGCATGCATAACATTCTCATAATGCCATACTATATGAAATAGGCACTTTTCATATACAACATATATATCTCATGCAATCACAATCATCCTCATGCCATAATTAACATAATTATGCATCTAATCACTCCTATAACTAGATAGGAGACATAGGGGGAGTTCACCCATTTCGGTGAGGTCAAACCCACCGGATACCCGTCGAGACCTCGCAGTACGTCGAAACAAAGTTGTCCCCCGAGCTTCTCATACCCTAAGATAATTTTCCAAGGGGTTAAAAGCTTCGAACGAACAATTTCGAAACCACCAAAATCTATGAGGTAAAAGGGTGAAAATTATCTTGAGCAAGTAAAACTTGTTCTAAGTCCAAATTGAGGTTAGAGATCTTCAAATCCAACCTACAACAACGTTCTACACCCATCAATTCCACCTCAAGGGTTCACAATCACAAAACCCTAAACCAAACCCTAGTTTTCAAGAAACTAGGTTTTCATGCTAATCTCAAGCAACAATCAAAAATAGAGGTTGTAAAAGGGTCTACTAACCTCAAATCAAGCTTCTAACCAAGCTCACACAAGCTAGGGTTGAAGATCCATCCTCCAACAAGCTCTCCTCACAAGCCACAAGCTCCTCTAGCAAGCAACAAGCAAAAGGAGAAGAGAAAAGAGATCAAAACCCAAGATTTCAAGGGTTTGGGAGAGAAAATCTAGAGAGAGAGAGAGGAAAAACCCTACCTCTCCTTCTCCTCCAAGCCTCAGCCAAAACAACACAAGAGGGGGTGAAGGGGTACTTAACCCAATGCACAAAATCCACATAGGCCCCTCACAAAGCCAAAATTGCAAAACTGCACAAAATGCATTCTGCAGCACTGTATACCGGTATGCGCATGTGTATACCGGTATACTGTGCAAAATTGCAAAACCCGAGCCTCGGCCAGCAAGCTGCGCAACCACATTCCGGTATGCCAAATCCAGTACCGGTACGCAGTGTATTCCGGTATGCCAATTCCAGTACCCGAATGCAGTACAAATTCTGCACTTTATGCAGAATTTGCTCTCCGGAGTCCGTTTTCGCCCTTTTTAAGCCACGAAAACACCTCAAAGCTCACCAAACTCAACCCAAAACTCCAGAATAGCATAAGGCACTATTCTCTCACTAGAACTCCGCAATTTGCTAAAGTTCAGTGTACTACACGTTCTCAGGGCGGTCATGATGCTATTTGGGTAATAGTGGATAGATTGACGAAATCTGCACACTTTATACCTGTACATAGTACTTGGTCCCGAGAGAGACTCGCTCAAGTATATATTGATGAGATAGTGAGACTCCATGGGGTACCGACCTCGATCGTGTCTGATAGGGACCCGAAGTTTGTTTCACATTTTTGGAGGAGCTTATAGGCCGCCTTGGGGACTTAGCTCCACTGTCACGCCCCGGGTTACCTCTTCCCAGGCACATGACCAGATCCGCCGCATACCCAGTATTTCTACCAAGTATACGAAGCGAAAACAATCATCTAACAACAGCTAAAGGTATCAAAAGTAACAGAGCTGCTATATATAAATAAAGATCACTGTACATACATACATCAATCCATAAGTAAAATATACATCACTGACAATCTCCATATCACTGTATGTATAGACACATAGGATTATCTACCAAAATGGGTATACCTCTAGCCAATGTCCGGGGAAATAGCTCTACCCGACGGTCTCCTTTTTGCGATCAGAATGCACAACCGGAGAAGAAGACTCTGCAAAAAGGTGTCAACAACGGGTGTAAGAACTACTATCAAACAAGTAGTCCTCAGTGGGTACCGCCACCAGCATCAGCGGTCTTCCCTCTAAGTCCTCGATCTCAAGATATAAAGAGCAATAACTAAAGTAGGAGATAAACTACCACTACTATGCACAATGCTCAACTGTCAATATGAATATCAATGATCTGAACATATCAAACGAGGACTATCATAAATCCATAATACAATACAATACCTGTGGCCTGAACATGCTCTACCCGTAGGGAGCCAACTAGTACAGGCAAACACCCTTTGCACTAGAACTCGTACAACCCTCTGTACGGAAAACCAACTCCGGAGCGGTACTCGTGGGAGCGACCCAACCGAGTATAGTATCACAACACGTATCAGCGCCAAGCACCCACAGGTATATGATCGACGGACTGGGTCAAACTGATCTCACACAAGGAATCACGTGCCCTCGGCACCTCAGATGTAACAACAACAAGTATGACCCAATCAATGCTCCAGTGCTCACAATCAACTCAACTCTACCAAGAAGAGGAGGTACAAACAACATAGCACGAGCCACAACAGATCACCTACACTAGTATGTACAACAACTGGTACAAGGGATATAAACAGGATAGGTGTAGGCTTGATCATGCATCAAGAATATAAGGAAATCATGTATGCAAATCAGGTATCACAACCTCATCTAAGATCATATCCTACATAAGCATCAATCTCAGCTAAAGCATGTCACAACTAACATAATCCCAATAATATCATATCATGCTAACATGATCCCAACAATATCATATCATCATATCATAATCTCAACAATATCATATCATGCTAACATGAGAGTAAGCACATAGGAGGAAATCCACTGAATCTGGCAAATATTAACCCACCTCAAGAGCTAATCCAACCACGGTGGAAATCAACTATAACCTCATATCCAACCCTCCAAGACTACTAATTCCAACAGAACAACTACTCAGAACCATATCAGAACAACACAGTAGAGGAGAACAAGCTAGATCACAACTAATGCCAACACATGGCCCTTACTCTAGCTTTCTCTCTCTAGAAATGGTAAATCACGAAGTGGAAAATGCACAAAGCAATCAGGGGGCTCACCTATTTATAGGCTCCAAATCCTCACATTCGGGCGCCCGAATTCCCATTTCCGGGCGTCCGAAAATCGAAATGCCAGGTGTCAGCTAGCGGCCAAGCGGCTCGGCGGTGGTCGGTAGGCGGTGGGGCGGTGCTCTCCGACGGTCGACACGTGTCCTGCAACACGACACGTGGAAATCCACGTCATCAGCCCAATCCGAATCCACAATCCGGGCGTCCGAATCCTGCACCCAGATCCGAAATCAGGTCAGCCACTTCCGTACCCATCCAAAACGTTCACTGGCTCCGGAAACATTTGGGAGTCCACTTTCCAAGTTCCGGGTGCCCGAAATGTCTCAAGTCCATTAACCCTCAAAATGCCAAGTATTACACTCTTCCCTCCTTTAAATAGTTTCGTCCTCGAAACTGAAGTAAAGTAAGGTACTCACCTCAAAGTGTAAACAAGTAGGGATAAGATCTCTGCATTACTGTCTCTAATTCCCACGTTGCTTCTCTTTCATCATGATAATTCCACTACACCTTGACATAAGGTATGACCCGATTACGCAATTCCCTCGTCTCACGAGCAAGAATTCATATCGGTCGCTCCTCGTAATGTAAATCCTTCGTCAGCTCCAGTGGAGTAAAATCTATCACATGTGAAGGATCATACATGTATCTTCTCAGAACAGATACATGAAAAACATCGTGCACACCTGCTAATCGAGGCGGAAGGGCTATCCGATAAGCCACGGGTCCTACTCTTTCCAAAATCTCAAAAGGACCAATAAATCGCGGACTAAGCTTTCTGCGAATCCCAAATCTCCGTATGCCCTTCGATGGTGAAACCTTTAAGAAGACATGATCTCCAACTTGAAATTCCAGATCTCGCCTCCGAGTATCAGAATAACTCTTTTGCCTGCTCTGAGCCGTCTTAATATGTCGCCGTATTACTTTAACTTTCTCTTCAGCTTCAAGTAGTAAGTCTGGACCCAAAGTTTTTCTTTCGCCAACATCATCCCAATACAAAGGTGATCGATATTTACGTCCATACAATGCTTCAAACGGAGCCATTTTAATGCTCGCCTGATAGCTATTGTTGTACGCAAACTCTACCAATCTCAGATGTCGATCCCATCCTCCACTAAAATCCAAAACACAAGCTCTCAGCATATCCTCAAGCGTCTGAATAGTACGCTCGGACTGACCATCCGTCTGTGGATGAAACGCAGTACTAAAACGAAGCTGGTTCCCCAAAGCTGTCTGTAAACTCCTCCAAAAATATGAGACAAACCTCGGGTCTCTATCAGATACTATTGAGATTGGCACTCCATGCAACTCAATATCTCATCCATATAAAGCTGAGCAAGCCGCTCACGGGGCCAAGTAATCTATATAGGTAGAAAATGAGCAGACTTCGTCAGTCTATCCACAATCACCCATATTGCATCATAGCCGCTCGAAGTCCTCGGCAAACCCACAACAAAATCCATCGTGATATGATCCCACTTCCACTCAGGTATCGAGAGGCTTTGTAGCTTACCAGCTGGCACTCGATGTTCAGCCTTCACTTACTGACATGTTAAACATTGAGCTACAACTCTTCCAATGTCCCGCTTCATGCCATTCCACCATAAGTGAGTCTTCAAATCCTGGTACATCTTTGTTCCACCAGGATGTACAGAATAAGAAGAATAATGCGCTTCCTTCAATATCTCCTCTCGAATCTCCAGATCTGCTGGTACACATAGACGACCTCTAAAACGGAGAACTTCAGAATCATCAGAGCTAAAACCTTCAAGATCACCACTCCTCAGTTGATCTTGAATTTTCATCAAGTAAGGATCTACACTCTGTTTCTCTCGAATCCTTTCCAACAGAGTAGGCTGTATGACCATAGTCATTAGTCTCGCAGTCATCCCATGAGTAACCACTTCAAGTGACAATCTCTGCATCTCCTCCACTAGGACAGGCTGTTGAGTGATACTCATACTCAAAGTCGCCACAGCCTTCCTACTCAAAGCATCGGCAACAACATTAGCCTTACCAGGATGATATAGAATAGAGATATCATAATCTTTCAATAATTCCAACCATCTTCGATGCCGTAGATTCAATTCCTTCTGTGTAAACAGGTACTTAAGGCTCTTGTCATCAGTATAGACTTCGCAATGCTCTCCATAGAGATAGTGGCGCCATAACTTCAGAGCAAAAACTACCGCCACTAACTCTAAATCATGAGTATGGTAGTTTTTCTCATACTCCTTTAATTATCTCGAAGCATACGCAATCACTTTACTATGCTGCATTAGCACGCAACCCAAGCCACTCAGTGAAGCATCACTATAGATTACAAATCCTTCGCCCATCACTGGTAATGCAAGAATAGGGGCTGTCATCAACCTCAGCTTAAGCTCATCAAAGCATTCTTGGCACTCATCACTCCAAACATACTTAACCCCTTTCCTGGTTAACCGAGTAAGAGGCGTAGAGAGTTTCGCAAAACTCTCCACGAATCATCGATAATACCCGACTAAGCCAAGAAAACTCCGCACCTCAGAAGTCGTCGTCGGTCTAGGCCAGTCTCGAATTGCCTCAATCTTCTAAGGATCAACAGCTACTCCTGAAGCAGAAATCACATGGTCTAAAAAGGCTACTTCTCTCAACTAGAATTCACATTTCTTCAGCTTTGCATACAACTACTTTTCTCTCAGGAGTTGCAGCACTAATCTCAGATGCTCCTCATGCTCCTCATCATCACGGGAGTAAATCAGAATATCATCAATAAAGACTACCACAAACTTATCCAAGAAAAACTTGAAGACTCGGTTCATCATATCCATAAATGCAGTAGGGGCATTCGTCAAACCAAAAGGCATGACAGTAAACTCATAATGCCCATACCGAGTTCTAAAAGCTGTCTTAGAGATATCCTCGGCCTTCACCTTCAACTGGTGGTAACCGGACTGAAGATCAATCTTAGAAAAGACACACGCTCCCTATAATTGATCGAACAAATCATCAATACGTGGGAGGGGATATCTATTCTTGATGGTCACTTTGTTTAGTTCCCGATAATCTACACACAACCTAAGTGAACCATCCTTCTTCTTCACAAACAACACAGGTGCTCCCCAAGGTGACACATTGGGTCTAATAAATTCTTTATCCATAAGATCCTGCAGTTGCGCCTTTAACTCTCGCAATTCAGCTGGTGCCATTCTATAGGGTGTCTTCGAGATTGGCGCGGTTCCTGGTACCACATCAATCACGAATTCAATCTCCCTATCATGAGGCATCGAGGATAGTTCGGAAGGAAAAACATCTGGAAACTCACGAACAATAGGAATATCCTCGAGTCCTGGTACAACAGTAGGCACCTCCGTCACTGTTGCAAAATAGGCCATACATCCTCTATCAACATCTGTCTGGCCTTTGATGAAGATATAGTCATAGCGAACAGTGAACTTCTACATCCATTAAAGGTAAACTCCTTCTGTCCAGGCTCACTAAAGATCACCGTCTTAGTTGCACAATCAATCGTTGCGAAATAACGAGATAACCAATCCATGCCAAGGATAATACCAAAATCCTGCAACAGCTTCAATACCAATAAATCGGCAGGCATGATCCAAGGCCCTATTTGCACAGGACATCTCCAACAACCGTGCGTCACCTGTAAACTATGGTCGGGTACCCGCACCTCCTGTGTCTGGGGTAACGACCCTATCTCTAAACCATGATGCAATGCAAATGCTCTACTAACAAAGGAATGTGATGCACCAGTATCGAATAAAGTACGCGATCTAATGCCACAAATCAAAACAATACCTGCCACCACTCGATCAGCTATCGAGGCGTCCTCAATCTGAGCGGCATAGACTCGGCCGCTCACCGGTGGCTGGCGTCGATCTGGCTGTCTTGGCATAGAAGATCGGTCCGCCTGTCTGAATACCGGGGAAGCTCCAGATACTTGCGGTAGGGAGAAAGGAACAGACGCCATAGATGGGGCTGCTACTAGTCTGGGACAAGTCCTCCTCATATGTCCCGACTGTCCACACTCAAAACATCGACCCTCACGCCGATCACAGAGACTAACCAAATGAGGTCCTCCACAAATCACACATCTAGGAGATCCCTTTTGCTGTTGTCGTTGCTGGCGAAATCCTCCAGACTGCTGTCGGCTAAATGCTCCATGACCCTGGAAACGCGATCGTGGTGGAGGTCTTGGCGGCCGTCTGCTACTCGACTGCCCTCCATCCTCAGGTGCTAGGCGCTTCCTCTCCTGACCCAGAGCCGGGTCCACAAGCTGCCCCTTAGACACAACCGTCCCTCGCTCTAACCACAGAGACTGCTCAATAGTCGCATCCAAAGTCTGAAGTCTCTGCGAGTGGACAAATGGAAATATCTCCGGTCTCAAACCCTTCTCATACATATAGACCTTCTGTATTTCATCTCTTGTAGTAGTAGGGACACAGTTAAGCAATCTAGTAAACTCCCTAGCATACTCCTGCACCGAGCGATTCCCTTGCTTCAGATTCTTCAAATCCTCTTCTATCTTCAACTTCACGCTACTTGGAAAATATGCTCCATACATAATCCCACGAAACTCGCTCCAAGTCATCTGTAGAGGATTTAAGGACCTATGATCACGGGTCCTCCTCCACCAAACATGAGCATCACCAGAAAGACAATGAACTGCCATATGCACCTGCTCCCGTGCTGGCACGAACAGATCCTCAAATAATTTCTCCATCTCACAAATCCAAGCTTCTACCACCCACGGTTCTATGCTACTACCATTGAATCGGGGTGGATCAAACCTACAGAAGCGAGCCAATCTATCCGCCATCCGCTCCTGCTCTTCTTCAGAAAGCACTTGACTTGGCTGAGTACTCCCTTCCCTGGGTTGAGATGTAACAGGAGTGGTCGCCGCCTAAGGTTCCATAGTTCGAGGCGTAGTATTCTGCTGCTGTGAAAAAGCGTCACACATCTTCTGCAATAAGGCACTCTGCTGCCTTCCCACTGCAGCTATGTCTGCTAGCTGCTCCTGCAGATCGGGCCGTTCACTAGGTCCCGTCTGCTTAGGCATCTCCGAAGGCATCGGATGCGCTCGCGTCGATGGTCGTCGAGGAGGCATAGTAATAACCTGCAACAGAATACCCACTTAGACAACAAACAATTGCACGACCCAATCTAGCGAAAGTCTAGAAGGACACTTCTTTTCTTCTCAGATTATTACGTCGTCTGCAGCCAACATAATTCATCTAATAAGAGAAGACGTTAATCCCTCAATCACTCTTCCTACACAAGGAAGGATTCAAACCCAATCTTTGACTTTCGCGATTAATCACGTCTCTCACGTCATGACATTCTTAGGTCTGTTATCTTATGTTCCCCTAGGCCCTCTTGACCTATTCCTAAGCTCTGATACCAACTTAATCTGTCACGCCCCGGGTTACCTCTTCCCAGGCACATGACCAGATCCGCCGCATACCCAGTATTTCTACCAAGTATACGAAGCGAAAACAATCATCTAACAACAGCTAAAGGTATCAAAAGTAACAGCGCTGCTATATATAAATAAAGATCACTTTACATACATACATCAATCCATAAATAAAATATACATCACTGACAATCTCCATATCATTGTATGTACAGACACATAGGATCATCTACCAAAATGGGTATACCTCTAGCCAATGTCCGGGGAAATAGCTCTACCCGACGGTCTCCTTTCCGCGATCAGAATGCACAACCGGAGAAGAAGACTCTGCAAAAAGGTGTCAACAACGGGTGTGAGAACTACTATCAAACAAGTAGTCCTCAGTGGGTACCGCCACTAGCATCAGCGGTTTGCCCACTAAGTCCTCGATCTTAAGATATAAAGAGTAATAACTAAAGTAGGAGATAAACTACCACTACTATGCACAATACTCAACTGTCAATATGAATATCAATGATCTGAACATATCAAACGAGGACTATCATAAATCCATAATACAATACAATACCTGCGGCCTGAACATGCTCTACCCGTAAGGAGCCAACTAGTACAGGCAAACACCCTCTGCACTAGAACTCGTACAACCCTCTGTACGGAAAACCAACTCCGGAGCGGTACTCGTGGGAGCGACCCAACCGAGTATAGTATCACAACACGTATCAGCGCCAAGCACCCACAGGTATATGATCGACAGACTGGGTCAAACTGATCTCACACAAGGAATCACGTGCCCTCGGCACCTCAGATGTAACAACAACAAGTATGACCCAATCAATGCTCCAGTGCTCACAATCAACTCAACTCTACCAAGAAGAGGAGGTACAAACAACATAGCACGAGCCACAACAGATCACCTACACTAGTATGTACAACAACTGGTACAAGGGATATCAACAGGATAGGTGTAGGCTAGATCATGCATCAAGAATATAAGGAAATCATGTATGCAAATCAGGTATCACAACCTCATCTAAGATCATATCCTACATAAGCATCAATCTCAGCTAAAGCATGTCACAACTAACATAATCCCAATAATATCATATCATGCTAACATGATCCCAACAATATCATCATCATATCATAATCCCAACAATATCATATCATGCTAACATGAGAGTAAGCACATAGGAGGAAATCCACTGAATCTGGCAAATATTAACCCACCTCAAGAGCTAATCCAACCACGGTGGAAATCAACTATAACCTCAGATCCAACCCTCCAAGATATACCAAGCTCGAGCAGTACTCCAATCTGAATATATCACCAAAGACTTCTAATTCCAACAGAACAACTGCTCAGAACCATATCAGAACAATACAGTAGAGGAGAACAAGCTAGATCACAACTAATGCCAACACATGGCCCTTACTCTAGCTTTCTCTCTCTAGAAATGGGAAATCACGAAGTGAAAAATGCACAAAGCAATCAGGGGGCTCACCTATTTATAGGCTCCAAATTCTCACATTCGGGCGCCCGAATTCCCATTTTCGGGCGTCCGAAAATTTGAAATGCCAGGTGTCAGCTGGCGGCCAAGCGGCTCGGCGGTGGTCGGCAGGCGGTGGGGCGGTGCTCTCCGACGGTCGACACGTGTCCCGCAACACGACACGTGGAAATCCACGTCATCAGCCCAATCCGGATTCACAATCCAGGCGTCCGAATCCTGCACCCAGATCCGAAATCAGGTCACTTCCGGACCCATCCAAAACGTTCACTGGCTCCGAAAACATTCGGCCGTCCACTTTCCAAGTTCTGGGCGCCCGAAATGTCTCGAGTCCAGTAACCCTCAAAATGCCAAGTATTACATCCACTTTAGCACCGCATTTCACCTACAGACCAATGGCCAGTCTGAGAGGACGATACAGATACTTGAGGATATGTTGTAGCACACTGAAGTTTAGCAAATTACGGAGTTCTAGTGAGAGAATAGTGTCTTATACTATTCTGGAGTTTTGGGTTGAGTTTGGTGAGCTTTGAGGTGTTTTCGTGGCTTAAAAAGGGCGAAAACGGACTCCGGAGATCAAATTCTGCAAAAGGTGCAAAATTTGTACTGCATTCGGGTACTGATTTTGGCATACGGGTACTGATTTAATTAGTACCGGTACGCCAATTCGTGTACCGGTACGCAGTGCTGCAGAATCAGATTTCGTGCAGTTTTGTAATTTCTGAGTTTTGAGGGGCCTTAGGGGATATTGTTACATCATGTAATATATCCCCTCAACCCTCTTTTGTTGCCCAGTGTTGCTGAGGCTTGAGAGAAGAAGGAGGTGAGTTCTCTTCCTTTCTCTCTTGGTTTTCTTGCTCCCAAACACTTGATTTGAGGTTTTAATCTCTCTTTTCTCTTCATTTTCTCCATGGAGCTGCTTCTTGGCTTTGAGGGGAGCTCGGGATGGATGAGAGGAGCTTGTTGGTGGGCTTAGCTTCAACCCTAGCATGTTTGAGCTTGGTTGAGAGCTTGATTTGAGGTTGGTAATCTCTTTTACAACCTCTATTTGTGTTATTGCTAGAATTTAGAGGGAAAACCTAGTTTCATGAAAACTAGGATTTTATTTGGGGTTTCTTGATTGAGAGCTCTTGGGGTTGAATTGATGGGTGTAGAATGTCGTTGTAGGTTGGATTTGAAGATCCCTAATCTTGATTTGGACTTAGAACAAGTTCTACTTGCTCAAAGGTATTTTTCACCCATTTACCTCATGAATTTTGGTAGTTTTCGAATTTGTTCGTTCGAAACTTGTAACCCCCTAGAATTGGTCTTTAGGGTGCTGGAAGTCGAGGGGGCAACTTCGTTTCGGAATACTACGAGGTCTCGATGGTTATCCGGTGGGTCTGACCTCACCGAAATGGGTGAACTCCCCCTATGTCTTCTCTAATATTTTAGAGTTGAATTGATGCACACTCATGCTTATTATGACATGATAGAAATTTTGGAATCATGATATATGTATAGCATATATGAGATTTGCATGCTCTATGTAGTAGAGTTCATGATTGAGTTTATGCATGGCATATTATAGAAAGTTGTGGTAAGATGGCATTTCAAATTATGATAACATAGAAATGCATATTGGAATGATTAAAACAACATGTGAAGTACTTGATGGAAAGTGGACTTGGGGACACTTAGCATATCGGTTATTGGTAGAAATGAGCATGATATATGACATACTTATCATGGGTAGAAGAAAATATGACATCCGGTGTGTTCTTGACATAGTGAGAGGCTAAGTATGTTACACTTCACTTAGAAGAACAACAAGGTTGGCCTTATGACATAGTGCTAGACCCTCGGATCGTTGATTGGTATTCCATGTTTAAGACATGAGGTAAGAGTTTTCTTATCGGTAATGTAAGTGGTAATTGCATACCATCACTTTGATAATAAGAAATAAATACTTGCATGATGACTTTTATACTCTATGTAGTAGAGGTTTATGTAGCTCATGCATGTCATGGATTATGGTCTTGTTGGCATCTTAGAATGCATTGTTATAGCATTTGTAGAATGCATTGATCGTGGCATTTGTAGGATGCATTGATTGTGGCATTTGTAGAATGCATTGATTGTGGCATTTGTAGAATGCATTGAAAGCAGCATTAGTATAATGCATTGAGTACAGCTTTGATGTTAGCATATGATAGTAACCCGTTGGGGTCATGAATGAGACGTAGATCCATTCTTGTTGATAAGTGAGTTGTGAACATTGCATGTTAGAGACATGTTATATATTGGTAGAAATATACCCACATGTGATTTGAGAACAAGTGTGACTTATGTATTATGATTCCGACCCTCGAGTCGATATTGTGATTTCATATTTTAGACATGATGAACGTATTTCCTATGCTGTTGACTATGCTTGTTAGTGCCATTGTGCTCATTCGCACATGCTTGTGAGGGTCGCTCCCTACAAGCCGGCACTCCGGAGTGGGCCTTTTGCGACGTTTGATCGCCTATGTGCAGGTTATATGGGCGCCGAAGTGGACTGCCGTGGGGGAGGCTCATTCTAGCGAGAGAATGTTGACTACCACGGGGCCATTAGGCACGGCACAAGCCGAGACTTGAGAAGTCCTTTATGGTAGGGAATATTGTGAGGAATGTGACATTTGACACCATAATTAATCGATGCATATAGATGTAGCAGATGGACATAGTAGTGGGTTGTGACCTTGTGGCATTACATGTAGTGAGACATTGACATGACTTGGCACATTTGTGGTTAGTGAACATAACATACATATAGTTGGGAACAAGTCATATAGTTCATACATGTAGTGGGAAGTCGGTTATACATTTCATACTTGTAGTTGGAGACAAGTCATATGTGTAATAGTAAACTTGACATATAGTGAGTTTATGATATTAGAACATGTGTAGTTGATCATGGCATATTTACACGTATATGAGTAGAATGTTTACATGCTTTGTATCATGATCATGTTTTATAACTTAATGTTAGAGGCATAGTAGAGTAGAACCTTTATATGTTAATCATGCTTTATTACTAATCCTACTTTTGCCTCAGTTGACCTAGCGGTGTATTTCGCCACTCTCGGCGGCTTACCCACTGGGAACTATTGTTTAATAGTTCTCACCCCCATTGTTGTTGGGTTTTTGTTTCAGAGCCTTCCGCAGCGGGAGAGGCTTGGGATCGTGGCGAGGGGTTAGCAGCTAGCTAGAGCCGCGGCGATGATGTTTTAGATGGACCCTTGATACCTTTCTTGTATTTTGAATGAAAGGTGTATAGTTGTTCCTAGAGAGTGATCTCCTAGTGTTGTTAAGATGTACTTTAAGTAAATTTTATTGTATATCTTGAGATTATAGTTGTGTTGAACTTGTTTTAGTTGTAAAATTATGTTCTCGCTCTGATCACCTTGTTTAGGATGTATTCCTTCTACTACTTGATTGTTGTTGTTGTAGACGGCTTATGTATATTGTGTGTTGTTGTTGTAGACGGCTTATGTATATTGTGTGTTGTTTTGGTGTACACGGCGGGTCTGTGCACGTGCCTGGTAGGCTCCCACTAGGGCCCGGGGCGTGACATATGTTGAGGGCCTGTGTTCTTGATTTTGGTAGTGGATGGTATCGACATCTGGCATTGGCGGAGTTTGCATATAATAATAGTTACCAGTCGAGTATTAAAATGGCTCCTTTTGAAGCATTGTATGTCGGTGTCGATCACCACTATATTGGAGTGATGTGGGTGAACGAAAAACGTTGGGCCCGGACATTTTGATGGAAACTGAAGAAAAGGTGAAGATTGCGCGTCGACACCTATTGACAGCCCAAAGCCGATAGAAGAGCTATGCAGACACTCGGCGACGAGACCTCGAGTTCCAGGTTGGAGAGCATGTTTTCTTAAAGGTTTCACCGTCAAAAGGCATCTATAGATTCGGGATGCGTGGGAAGTTGAGCCTGCGCTACATTGGGCCTTTCGAGATCCTAGAGCGAGTTGGACCAGTTGCTCGCTTTACCACCTAAGCTTGCAGGTGTTCATGATGTATTTCATGTTTCAGCCCTGAGGAAGTATATCTTCGACCCTACACATGTGATCGACTATACTTCCTTAGAGTTAGCAGAAGATTTGAGTTATGAAGAGCGACCACTTCGGATTTTAGCACACCAGGCGAAAGAGCTATGGAACCGAGTGATTCCCTACATGAAGGTGCATTGGAGTAATCATGATGAGCGGGAGGCGACCTGGGAGCTTGAATCTAAGATGCGGGAGAGCTACCCCTACTTGTTCTTGGAGTCCGATTGAGTGAGTATATTCGTTTCGAGGACGAAACTTTTTTGGAGTGGAGGATGTAAAATACCGATTTCGCAGTTTAGACGTTGTGTGGATTGCCGATTAGTGTGTGAGCATGAAATTGGGATGAAATGAATCCGTTTTGGCGCGAAATTGATGCGAAAACGGATGAAATAGTCCAATTGTGCATGATGAGGATTAAAATGCAAATAAGAGAAATTGGTGGACTAAGTTGCAAATGTTACCTTAGTGGATTTTTACTACAAAAAAATCTCCTCTTATCCTCTCCCTCTCAGATATTTCCTGTAGGGAAAGGAAAGGAAGAAAAAGAAAAAGAAAGAGAAAGGGAAAGAGAAGAAGTAGAAGAAGAAGAAGAAGAAATTGAAGAGAATGTAAGTTTCTTCTCTTTTCTACCTCCCTTTCTTTCCTTTCCTTCTCCTTTCCTCTTCCCTTTTCTTCTTGTTCCTCTTTTTTCCTTCCTCTCTCTCCCCTCCCTGTTGCTGCCACTGCAGGAATTGCAGTAGCAGCAGTAGCTGCTGCTGCTGCATGCTGCCCTGCAGCAGCAGCAAAGTGCTGCTGCTGCAGGGACAGCAGGAAAAGAAAAGAAGAAAAAAATAAAGAAGGAAAGGGAAAAAGAAGAAAAGAAAGAGAGAAAAAAAAGAGAAAGGAAGAAAGGAAAAGAAAAGAGAGGAAGAATGAGAGATAGATAGGGAGAAATTGAGAGGATGGAATAGAAATGGAGAATCGGCAACTCCGCAAAATCTAAACTTCAAATTGACGCTTGTAGGATGTTCTGGAGTATAAATTAGAGTTCTACGCACGTTTAATTAGTCGCAATTTAAGGTAATTGAGGTTCAATTAGCGTAGATCACGCGCGATTTAAAAATTAGACTTTTGATTGGACTTTTGTCGTTTTGCTTTGTTTTAGTGATTTCGGGCGACCGTGAGCCGAGAGAAAGCCGTGAGCGACGGATTTCTTGTTCTAACCGACGTAGCACGTTGAGGTGGGTTCCGAGTCGCCGAAAGCAACGAATTTCCTTCTATGTCTCTGTTAGCAAATGTCAAATACTTGAATTAGCTTCTATTTATCCGCAAATTCAAGACTTAAACCTATGATATGAAATTAGCATTTGAATTGTGAAACACAAACCGGTTTATGTGATCCATTCATTGTATTTGAAGCTTATGACATGATTTTCATTTCCTTCTTGCAATGATCATGGCATGCATCACAAGATCCCTTTTGGACATATGATATTAAGTTGAGACTGGTGAGATTAGCTTCTTTGGACATCTTTTATTGAGTATCTTTTATTGAGTTGATCATAGTAGCAGCTTCTTGTGATTTTGGACCATAGCCTGCAAATGCCACCTTGAGCTTGACAGTATATGATGTTTATGTGCTTTGATAATCGGTAGGGGTCGCTCCCCTTCGAGTGCCGCTCCGGACGTTGGCCAATTATAGCAGAGATATATGTGTGCCCTTGGGGCAAAGCCTAGGTGTCGACGGTGCACCTGCGGGAGTGCGGTTCCGACACTAGGCGGGCGCAGGCTTGACCGGACCAATGAGCTGGTCGTAGCGATTTGGTATCTTGACAGTAGTTCTCTTTCTAGATATATTAGATTGAACATGCATAAAAGTGATAAGCCTACAAAGTTGGGATCTCGCTAGTATTTCTTTATTAGTAACTTGATCATCATATACATTAAAATGGCACAGTACTTGTGTTTGCTTTTCTGTTAATTTTATACATAGATTGCTAACATGTTTAGTCTAGTTGGGTTGATCGCATGCAGTTGAACTACTTTGTTCTTTTAGTAATTTTCCTTAGTCAAATTATGCATCAGTTTTGTTTCGTTTTGCTTTCTTCTTGTTGTTACCCTTTATTTACCTTGCTCACTTCGACCTAGTGGGAAGGTCGTTGTCGTCGCCGACCGTACCCACTGGAAACTGCTTTTAGTCGTTCTCACACCTTTTTTTTGGTTTTATTTTCAGAGACAGATACTTCAACCGCTGATCGTGGTAAGGGGATCGCGCCGTAGATAGTCACTACCATCATTATAAGTAGCCTGTAGCATACCACCAAATAGAAAGCTGCCCAGTACCTTCTTTTGGACCGGCGAGGGCCACTTCCTTGTATTTATTTTTTGGACTTAGCTTTTCTATGATACTAGTTGTTTATGTACAGTGGATCAGCATGGATATAGTGCTCTGATACTCATTTCTTTTTGGTTTTAGTGGCTTTTCCTGATGTTAGTGATATGTAAAATTTGGTTTGATTGATCTTTTGAGACTCTTGGAAATTATTCGTTGTTGTTGCCGCTTCGTTCGGATAGGGAAAACTCTGTCCGTTCGGCGGGTCTGTTAGCGCCCTGTATCTTCCGCTGCGAGCTCGAGGCGTGACAAAAACCCTATTAGATAAGTAAGAGATTAGGCCGAATCGGTTTATAATTGTTATCCTAATATGGCTAGAAATTATCTCTAATTAGCTTATCAATTTAAAAGCGAGATTAATTTTAATCCAATTAGACAATATAATAACCGTCGGATCGAGATCATGGGCGCACCCGATCCGGTTTAACCGAATGCCAACACTTGGGAATAAGAAATTAGTGTAAAAAATAGGTGCATCTTTTGGAAATAAATTATTTGATAAATTAATTAATATCTGTGTAGATGGCATGACTGAATAATTAGTTGATATACGAGGGAGGATTTGCCCAAACTTCGGGTTTATACTCAGAATATCTTAATAGAGCTATAAGTAATGTTTGCAGTGTTGGAATCTGTATATATTTTTACGATCTAACTTCATTGTTATTTTTTCAAGGTTTAGCATTTAGGGAAAGTCCTCTTAGTTTGCAAGCTTTAGGCACAAGCGTAGAGGACACATTTTGCGGGGCGACAGCCAAAAAGACGCAGAGTTGTTGGTCATTAGAGCTTTCACCAGAGGTTTATTTACTTATTTAGGAGAAGTAAAATCAAATATCATTTTTTTCATTAATTGCGTCATATGCTTAGTTTTTATATTTTGATTTTATTTTTTTTCTTATGATTGGTTTCTAAATTTTATTACTTTGTCATTTTTATTTGTTGATTTATTTCTTAAGGAGACAATAATGTATCAAAACACTTTTGAGTGAATAGGTAGATCGATTTGTAAAGCTATTAATTTCCACCATCATTAATTTCCCCGTATAAATCTACTATCTTTCAAGACTGCATTGCTATCTCGACTAACCGTTCATCTACTATTTTCCACAGATGGTTTGCAACCCTAAGTTTATTCTTGCTCCTTTTTATTTCCTCTCTATTTTTTATTACTTTTTTTTTTTGCATGTATTGATTACTTTGTTGGGTTATTTTTTCCCCATTTATTTGACAGATGAAAGGTAATTTAAAAGTAAAAAGTAGAATCATTCCATTTTACACTAAAAGAACATATTCTAAGCAAATTTAATCCAAAAAGTTTGATTGCTGCTTAATTACAATAGAGATACCTTTTCAATAATGACTTCTAGAAAGAGTATGACATAAAGAATGTAGTAATTGTATCTTCTTTTATGCTTTTATGATTGTCCCGCGGCATAGTGTGGGGTTGACGGTGGCAGAAAAAATTCAGTCAAATAATTTTAAAGGACATGGAGCTAAACATAATTGTCTAAATTTCAGTAATTTTTTTTTCTTTTACTCTGAAATTGCAAAAACTTATTTTCAATTTGTACCTAGTATGCAGAAAATTCAAAATAAATGTTCCTTCTTGTAAGTAATAAAAACTTTTACTTCAAATTCTCTACAAAAGGAAAAGACCAGCTAACAAAAAATTTATCTACTAGATGTGAAGAACTGCTCAATTCATCTATTAGCGAAAAATAAATTCACAAAAAATTATTTGGAGAAACATCTCCATGTATAGGAACTTCTTGGTAGTTCCTATATTTGTATGTGATGTTTATGTTATATTGGTAAATATATGTATTTTTTATTTTAAAATTATTAAATCTTTTCAAGGGTTCTGCATAGCCTATTGATAATTTGTCTGAAATTCTACATAACATAAGGCAATGTCTTTGGTAATATTTATTATAGATTGATTTCTTATTAATTATATCAAATATCTATCCATGTATTAAAAAAATTATTCTAAACTATTCGATTTTATTTGCAGTTCTGACAAGGCTGGTGGATCAAACAAAGACGAGCGATGAAGAATTATATTTGATGCGTCAAATCTAATACACTTTTTTAATATATGATGTGCGTCAAAATTTTGAAGATATTTCATGTAAGATACTTAATTTATGTAACATGTTTAGAATTATTTGATAAGAAACTTTGCTAACATTTATTTTTTATTTAAATTTATCAATATAGCGAGATGCTATGAAAATAAAAATTAGTCGCAGCGAAGCGCGGGTCCTAATGCTAGCTGAGAATGAATAGAGGGTAAATGTTATCCGTTTCTGATTTGACCACAGAGCAAGCAAAGGAAATACTGCTCGTCGCCACTCAGAAATAGCATAATTTGAGCACAGAAAGTGCTTGCAACTGTGCCCCAGCTCAAATAAGAGTTTTACTGATTGACATCAATACACACACTCAAGGGTGTGTCCACCACGAAGTTGGTTTAAGAAGACCAAAATAGAACACAAACATAAAGAAAGAGCTTTAAACTCCAGTGCCATAGTTCAAAGAGAAAACATACAACACAAGTGCCAATATACAATATGCGACCCAACATAAAGTTCTTCAATGTTACTGATAACTTAAACAACTTGGGAGCATATTCAGAGTGTCAGCCACTAAATATTTAATAATAGGACACCAAACGATCAACCAGTTTACAACAGTCAACTATGTCACACTATGTATATCTCCATGCCAAGTAACTTGGACGACTGGCATAGAGGGCAAAAACTCAGCTTACTCTCACATTCCTTGCACAGGCAAAGATGTCGGCAGGGTAACAAGAGCATGCATGCTTCGTTTACTTTGCATACGTTACAAACCATCGAGTGCTTAATGTCCTTCCTATCCTTGTCCAATAGATGTAACTTTATAGCCCCACCATCACAGCACGAGGCTGTGTCATCTACCTCGCTGTCACCACACCCTTCTTTGTTGTCCCTGCTTTGCGCATACACTTGCTCGATATTGTATTTGAGGGCATTAATCATGTTCTCATTGTACTTTGCCCTCTGCTGCCAAGCAGCAACTTCCATCGCCAACTGTTTAATCTGTTCCTCAAGCTCCGAGTTCTTTTTATTAATATCATCCACTTCCACATCTTTCTCCCTTATCTTCCGCATGATCTTGTCCTCCACCGAAGCCAATGTTTGAAATTGCTTGGCTTGAATCTTCTCCAATATAGATTGCCTTAGGCGCTCACCCTGTCAATTGAGATATCTATGAGCCTAGATTGCTTAAGAATTGTCTACTTAAGTAAATAAAAAGAAAAGAAGAAAACTGCAGATTTCATGTGAGAGAAAAGTAGCATGCCATTTCAAGATGGCGACAAATGAAGAAAATATGTTTGCCCTGGGAAAAGGAGAAACATGAGAACAAGTAAACGAGTAATATATATATATATATATATATATATAAAATTATGCTACTATACTATCGATAGTACCAAGCAGTTGGTACTATCGAGTTTTTGACCGTTGGATGAAGGGATGTACGGTTACGATGATAGTGGTCCCCGATTAGGATGATAGTGGTCCCCTAGGGTTGAGTGGGTGGTTGGTTGAATGGAATGATCTAACGGATGAAAATGATCAAAGGGTAGATCTAACGGCAAAAAACTCAATAGCACCAAGTGCTTGGTACTATCGATAGTATAGTACCCGGACTATATATATATATATATATATATATATATATATATATATATATATATATATATATATATATATGTAAATAAAAGGGACTATCCGATATGTTATAATGGAAGTTCAACTATGGAGGAAAAGGGATAGATGCCCAAGGCCATCGATATACTCCCAACACTTTTTCCGTCAAGCCAGACATCAAGACATTTATTAGCGACTGTCCTTGTACTGTAGTGAAATCAACACCTTAAAAGCAATACCGACTGTCCCTAGCGCAAGTGGCAAAGGGCTTGGTGGTTGGTACCCGAGGTCTCAAGTTCGAATCCTAGTTGATTCACATTTCCAGCTAAGTTTATTTCTAAGAAATAAACGAAGCGGGTAGCATGCTACCTTTCTCTCAACAAGAAAAAAAAAAAAAAAAAAAAAAAAAAAACACCTTAAAAGCAATATTCATCACCCTAAGTTCATGGCTACATCCACTGAACTATGAGCATGCAATGCTCCATGCATCATCAAATATATCTCATTCCCAGCATGTGTTGTCTGACAAAGCAATCTGCATCCGCCCTTTCCACCTTTGTTACTCTTTAACTTGGACTGGTCTTCGAGTGAGATGTAAGGAGTGTTCTTTTCCATATGGAAGTTCTTAGCGAGTGAACAAACAGTTTCCAATTGAACTTCAACTTTTTTCTAAATTAAGTCATGCTTTGGTGAAATTAAACACACCTTTAGCTAAAATTGACTGACACCAAGAATAAGACAAGGACTGGTGAGAAAAGACGCAAGTTTAGAGGCTCATTTAAGCTAAATAAATCGTACAGGACTACAGATGAAGTGCTAATAGTTTTGGGGCCATATTTCAACTTATTAGTTCAATAACAACAAGCTATACAGAAGAAAAAAGGCAAACAAATGTCAGATAGACCAGCTCCTAAGCCTATTCAAGAACTGGCGGGTAAGAAACAAAAAGACCAGTAATTTAGGTCCCACATCGTAGAAATAGGTTATCCCTTGCTCCAAGTGCATCTTATCAGGAGGGTGACGTTATAATTATGTTGTTATTGAAGACAGAAGTAGCTTTCATGTACAACGCACCAACCCATATCCTATGGGATGAAGCTGATTGTGATATTTAATGGTCTTTCTTGTCATACCCACCATGATAAGTAAACAAAATAGAGAACAAGAAAAAGTATCTTCCACACCACTTGAACATTGAGGAATGGACGCGTTATTGACAATACCAACACAAAACATTTAAAATTATGGCAGCCAAACTGAACTTTGTGCCTGTAAAGATCGTTGACAAACTTAGCATGAAAACCCAGCAAATTTACATAAAATACTAAATTGATGCGCAGGTATAGCCAACATCAAATACATGTTGTTTCCATAAATAAGCCCTATAGTACATGTGGAGTCATGCAGTACCTATCCCTGCAATCATCAGTAGGCTCATCCTTTCGCAATTTGATTGGACCCACGACAGAGGAAACAACACTAATACAATTACCAAGGTCTGTTTCCTCGGAAGAAGCAACCATTCGACATACTATAATTCATCCTGTAGAATATGTCTTTTGTTGTCCCAAAAGGAAGTAAAAGCACAAGAGATATTAAAGAAAAAAAAAAAAAAAAAATCTTACTTTCCAACGTTATCATACAATGCCCTTAATAAGCTTCACAATATCCTCCCACCTTTAATTGGTACTTAACGTCACATAGGTGGTAGTTTGCTCCTAACGCCTTGTTATAAGGTAAAAGAAGAAAACAAGCAATGCGAGGGAAAAGACCAGCAAAAGGAGGAGAATGAAGAACAGATCAAGGCTACCTTGATCTTCATAAAGATCACCAAATGATTCAATTTTTCACCCCTCTCAAGTGATATAGCAAATGAATGTAGCCCAGAACAAAATCCTAGAGCATACAAAGGTTCTGTAGAAATCAACATATTAACAAATATAAATCGTCTGACAAACTCCTAACTAATGATGAGAGGCAATATTGACTTTCCTGAAGAAAACAAAATAACCACACCAAATAAGACTAAATGAAACGCCCCACTTCCCGGGGGTCACCCATCCTAGAAGTACTCTATGAAACCAGCCTCACGCGTTCCCCTCCTCTCAAGGTGCCACGTGGCACCAAGCCTTCACCGGAGCTCAGTAGCGCAAGCTTGTGACTCAAGCGGGAGCCCACGGGCGGGTTCGGACATTGGGTCATGTGGTTGGGTCTGGGTGTGCTGGTGTGATTAGCTTGCTCGCCCGGTCCAAGTTCGGTAGTTGTGTATGCGATTGAGTCTGACGAGGATGCCAGGACTAAAAAAGGGAGGGGGGAGAGTCTATGACACCCTAGGTTTAATCCCACATCGGGTAGGAAATCCATAAAGTATGAGCATATAAGGTTTGGTATCCCAAAAAATAATAACCAGGCTATAATATTTTGAGTTAGTGGATTGGGCCCGATAAGTTATTACGTCTAGAATAGCCAGTTAACCGAGCCGGGCGCTTAATGATGGGTGACCTCCTGGGAACCAAGCCGTGACAATAAAGCTACTAAAGGAACATCATATGAAATTGCATTCTTGAAATATTTCTCCAATTTTCAGCCAAGAAATATTTCTACCACCTCATATAAAAATTATCACAAAACAAGTTACACTAATGTTGATTCTCTGATTAGAATAATTATTTTTCATGCATATTACAATACAAACGATTGAAGTAATTATTTAAGGATGGTATTTATAGTAGATTCACAAGAAATAATTCACTGCAATTTCATGGCATATACAATAGCCGGTGCATCATATATGGTTGATTTCTTAATAGATAAAATTCTCATAATATTTAGGCCATTCAAATCTGACAAGCTTACCACATTAGGCCTTGTTTGATATCATTGCCTCTTCATTTAACAGAAATTCTATGGTGATGGAATGCGCAAGTGGATACATTGCTTGCAATCTCTACATCAAAGGTTGTTTGACAACATAAAATAACTAGTAGTAACCTTTTTTTTTCTTTTTTTTCTTTCTTTTTTTTTTTTCTTTTTTAAGAAGAAGATGATACCATTCAGCTGACTGGGTTCACAAGCTAATCAGCAATGGCAAAAATAGTGAAGTCCATAAATCAGCAAATAATGGGGGTGTTTGTCCTAACTTCTAGGAAGTGATTTTGAAGCCAAAAGTGATTTTCCTTTTAATAGAGCGTTCGGCAACCCTATTTTTAAAATCTGATTCTGATTCTCAAAATCAGTTTCTGATTTTAGACGCCAAAAATTAGAGCAGTTAAAACCTGCTGCTTGAAATATGATTCTGATTTTTTACTTTAAAATTAAATTTTGGATTCAAGTTTTAAATTTAAATTCATATTTTAAATTTTAAATTTTAGATTTAGGTTTAAAGAAAAAAGGAAATGACAACAATACAAAAGGAGGCATATTTATTACTGGTAGTAAATTAGACGTGCAATGCACGTCACATATAATTAAAAGGGTAAAAAAATTATTTTGCCAAACAAAAAATTTATTCGATGTAAATCCTAAAAGAAACTCTGAATAATAAGTCATCTTGAAATTTAATGAGATATATAACAAACATAATTCAAATTATTTCATCAAATTAACTAACATAATTTAAATTAAAACGTATCACAGTTGAGAGGGCATCAAATAAAAAAAAAAGTAAATTGGTCGATTTCAAATAGGCTTTTTGTTTGGGGTTCTAAATATGATTATGAATAGTAAATACTATCTAGACGAATAAGAGAACAAAAGCAAAATTGGGAGAAAACAGAGAGAGAGAGAGAGAGAGTGCTTCCGCTCGGCGGGTCTAGTGCGCGTGGCCAATGAGTGCTTCCGTTGCGGGCTCAGGCGTGACAGTGATCCCCTAAATTAAAGTTTTTGGAATCACAAAAAAAAAAAAACAAAACCCACATCAAAACCCTAATCCTATCAAAACCAAACCCTACCTCATCATGGTCCTCATTTGCCAAAGCCGTGGAGGGTGCGGCCCTGTCGCTTGAGCGCGTTGACAACGTTCATGGCGGTGACAGTTATGCGCCACGCTTGCTCCATGTAGGTGCGACGTCACAGATGACATTCTCAAGGAAGATCTTGAGGACGTTGTGCATCTCGTAGATGCGCACGCTAATGTGCTTCACACTGTATACCATGCCATGCGCCAGATCGTGGGCTTCGTGATCCCCTAGATTAGGGTTTTTGGAGGACTTTTTTTCATTCTAACCCTTTAAAAATTTATAATTGGCCAAATAATCTTGTAACAAATTTATTTGATCAAATAACCCTATTTTGTCTAACTTAGAAAAATAATTGATAGGCGGTCAATCATTTACCGTCTTTAATGGAATTTAGAAGACGGTGAATCACTCACCGTATTTTCTTTTCCTTTAGAGGCGGTAAATGATTCACCGTCTTTCTCTTAAAAAAGGAATCGATGAATGATTTACCGATTCTTCTATTCTCATCTAAAATCTTAACAACCACATAAAGATTTCAACAAATCATATATAATCCTAACAATTTAAAATATCCTAACAACCTATCCATATAATTTTAACCATCAAATAAAAATTCTAATAATACCCATACAATCTTAACAACCTCATAAAAATCCTCACAACTTATAAAAAAAGGATAACAATATGAAAACGGCGAATCATTCACCGCTTTCTAAAGGCGGTGAACGATTCACCGTGTTTCTTAGATTAGTTCGCCAAAAAAAATTTTGAAGGGATTATTTGGCAAATTAGAAATTTTAATAGGGTTATTGTGAAAAAAAGTCCGTTTTTGGAACTCGCAACTTGGTGTATGGGGAATTAGAGAGGGAAGAAGAAAAGAAGTCAAATATCAGGGGGCTAGGGGTTTTGGAGTTTTTCGCGGGAGGAAAGAAGCGTGTGGATTCGTGGATTGGTGAGGTTTGACCTATCGGGTTCATTTTTAACGATTTTTATTCAGTGAGTGCTATTGGTCCAAATCGATATCAAATTTCGAAGCGATGGAAGCAGAATAGTGTGTGACGTTATAAAATTTTGGATTCAAGTTTTAAATTTAAATTCATATTTTAAATTTTAAATTTTAAATTTTAAATTTTAAATTTTAGATTTAGGTTTAAAGAGAAAAGGAAATGACAACAATACAAAAGGAGGCATATTTATTACTGGTAGTAAATTAGACATGCAATGCACGTCACATATAATTAAAAGGGTAAAAAATTTATATTGCTAAACAAAAAATTTATTCGATGTAAATCCTAAAACAAACTCTGTATAACAAGTCATCTCAAAATTTAATGAGATATATAACAAACATAATTCAAATTATTTCATCAAATTAATTAACATAATTTAAATTAAAACGTATCACAATTGAGAGGGCATAAAATAAAAAAATAAAAAAGTAAATTGGTCGATTTCAAATAGGCTTCTTGTTTGGGGTTCTAAATATGATTATGAATAGTAAATAATATCTAGACGAATAAGAGAACAAAAGCAAAATTGGGAGAAAACACATAGAGAGAGAGAGTGAGTGAGTGCTTCCGTTCGGCGAGTCTGGTGCACGTGCCCAATGAGTGCTTCCGTTGCGGGCTCAGGCGTGACAGTGATCCCCTAAATTAAAGTTTTTGGAATCACAAAAAAAAAAACCCACATCAAAACCCTAATCCTATCAAAACCAAACCCTACCTCATCGTCGTCCTCATTTGCCAAAGCCGTGGAGGGTGCGGCCCTATCGCTTGAGCGCGTTGACAACGTTCATGGCGGTGACAGTTATGCGCCACGCTTGCTCCATGTAGGTGACGACGTTAGAGATGACATTCTCGAGGAAGATCTTGAGGACGTTGTGCATCTCGTAGATGCGCACGCTAATGTGCTTCACACTATATACCATCCCATGCGCCAGATCATGGGCTTCGTGATCCCCTAGATTAGGGTTTTTGGAACTGGCAACTTGGGGGCTGTAGGGGGAATTAGAGTGGGAAGAAGAAAAGAAGTCAAATATCAGGGCTAGGGGTTTTGGAGTTTCTCGCGGGAGGAAAGAAGCGTGTGGATTCATGGATTGGTGAGGTTTGACCTATCCGATTCATTTTTAACAGTTTTATTCGGTGAGTGTTGTTGGTCCAGATCAATATCAAATTTCGAAGCGATGGAAGATGAATAGTGTGTGAGATTATAAAATTTTGGATTCAAGTTTTAAATTTAAATTCATATTTTAAATTTTAAATTTTAGATTTAGGTTTAAAGAAAAAAGGAAATGAAACAATACAAAAGGAGGCATATTTATTACTGGTAGTAAATTAGACGTGCAATGCACGTCACATATAATTAAAAGGGTAAAAAATTTATTTTGCCAAACAAAAAATTTATTCGATGTAAATCCTAAAACAAACTCTGAATAATAAGTCATCTCAAAATATAATGAGATATAATTCAAATTATTTCATCAAATTAATTAACATAATTTAAATTAAAACGTATCACAGTTGAGAGGGCATCAAATAGAAAAAAAAGTAAATTGGTCGATTTCAAATAGGCTTCTTGTTTGGGGTTCTAAATATGATTATGAATAGTAAATAATATCTAGACGAATACAGTGTTTGAAAAGGCGCGAGGCGCAAAGAGGCGCAAGACTCTCCTGGAGCCTAGGCGTGAGGCGTACTGCGAGGCGCGCGCCTCAAGAAGGCGAGGCGCACATATACTAAGCCTAGTTTAATTTGATGTTCTACTTTAAAAAACCCCAAAATAACCATACAAAAGTAAAATAACCATCAAAAAGTAAAGAAAACATATGCATATAGTTTGATTTGATGTTCTTGCTGACGCTGCTGCTGTTTTCGCTGTCGCTGCTACTTATTTTTCTGCTGCCGCTCTTGTTTTCCTGCTGCCGCTGCTGCAGCTTGCTTATTCTGGCCACCGCTGCTTGCTGCCGCTGTTTCCTACTGCTAGCGCAGCTGTTGCTAGATGCTCGACAGAGAGAGGATGTGAGAGAACACAAGACAGAGAGAAAGGGGTGAGCAGCTGGTTTTAATAGGGATTTTTGGGTTTTTTCTAAGATTTTTTCAAGTATCTATCGGGTTAAAGTATAAAATTCAAATTCAAAACCCGAAAACCCGAAATCTTGAAACCAAATGTCCTATAAACTTAAATATTGCGAGGCGCGCGCCTCAGGTGCGCCTCGCGCCTCGCCTGAGGCGCGCGCCTCAGCAATAGCGCTGCGCCTCGCTATTGCTGCGGCGCTGAGGCCCGCGCCTAGCCGCGCGCCTCAGGCGCGCCTTTTCAAACAGTGGACGAGTAAGAGAACAAAAGCAAAATTGGGAGAAAACACAGAGAGAGAGAGAGAGAGTGCTTCCGTTCGGCGGGTCTGGTGCACGTGCCCAATAAGTGCTTCCGTTGCGGGCTCAGGCGTGACAGTGATCCCCTAAATTAAAGTTTTTGGAATCACAAAAAAACAAAACAAAACCCACATCAAAACACTAATCCTATCAAAATCAAACCCTACCTCATCGTCGTCCTCATTTGCCAAAGCCGTGGAGGATGCGGCCCTGACGCTTGAGCGTGTTGACAACGTTCATGGCGGTGACAGTTATGCGCCACGCTTGCTCCATGTAGGTGACGTCGTTACAGATGACATTCTCGAGGAAGATCTTGAGGACGTTGTGCATCTCGTAAATGCGCGCGCTAATGTGCTTCACATTGTATACCATGCCATGCGCCAGATCGTGGGCTTCGTGATCCCCTAGATTAGGGTTTTTGGAACTGACAACTTGGGGGCCGTAGGGGGATTTAGAGAGGGAAGAAGAAAAGAAGTCAAATATCAAGGGTAGGGGTTTTGGAGTTTTTCGCGGGAGGAAGGAAGCGTGTGGATTCGTGGATTGGTGAGGTTTGACCTATCGTATTCATTTTTAACGGTTTTTATTCGAGTGCTATTGGTCCAAATCGATATCAAATTTCGAAGCGATGGAAGCAGAATAGTGTGTGAGGTTATATTAATGTTAGGGGTAATTTCGGTAGAGAAAAGACATACTATATCTATCATCCATCGGATTAGATCCGACAGTTGAAGTTTATCATGCTAAATTAAAATTAAAAAAATAATAATTGTACGGACATAAAATGGACATTAGAAAATACATGGGTGATATAGTTAGGAGTGGAAGGGTACTTCAATGTAAGAGAGAGGGCATAATTGGAAGAAACGAGGCCAAAAATTGCTCTTTTATAAGTAGTATGGATATTGTTTTGGAGAAAATTATGATAGTATTTTTGGAACTAATTTTAGTACGAGAGAATTATTAACTTTGAAACAAAATATATTTGTCAATCAAAATGATTTTTAGGCAGCTTTTCAAGAGCTTTAGCAAGGAAGAACCAGCACATAGAAGTTTCTCACTTTTAATTTGAAAAAAATAACTGCAGTAACAAGTCAAACTAGAAATGCCCTTCGTAAGGTCATCCTATTTCCAAATTCTCTTAGGATACCATACATATGTAAACACAGAGCTACTTATGAAATGACAAAATTTCTGAGCTATAAGTTCCCAATTTCATTATATGAGGTAAAAGAATTGTTGTAAATGCCTTCGTCGCTAATTGATGCTATACTCTGACAGTGCGTGCTTCACTAAGGCAAATGGCAATTCAGCTAAGAAATTAGAGTCTTAGGAAGTAGGGGTTTAAACGAACGAAACCAAGTGACCTTAGCCTAGCTCGAGCTATGTTCGAAACTAAAGGTAGTCAGCTCGTATTTAGATCAAGCTCACGACGAGTTGAGGAAGACAAGCTCAAAATCGATTTGATGTTGACTCAAGCTAGCTCGTGTTTGGCGGGGATTGACAGAAGACATCTGGAGGGAAGTCAGAGCTGGAAGGAGAATGGCATGATCACAACCATGGCCAAGGTAGAGGCGAGGAACCTTCATTAACAAACAACAAATAGCATGGTCGTAAGTGGTGGTCAAACTTCGTCAACACTGAGGACGTTCATGAGGTGGCCAAGGATAGCAACGATACAAGTAGAGAGTAGTTCAACAACAATGAAGCGACCATTTTCCTCTCTCCAATTCTTAATTCTTAAAAAGAGAAAAAAGAAATTCTTAAAAAGAGAAAAAAGAGATGAGGCAACCATTTTCACATTTCTTGTATGCTTAGAAAAAGAATGAAATGAAATTGTCTTGTCTAATATGGTTTGACTATGAATGTGCAAGAAATAGTGAGATGTGGTAGCTTCTCCCGTTTTACCCTTTCTTCGTGAGATATTATTTCTGTTCTTTTTTTTTGTACAAAAATAACCTCAGATGCAATATAAATATAGCCTTATGTCCCAAGGCACGCACAACTTATATGGTAAAGATGATAGCATCACAGGTTATCTAAAGAAATCTACACTATTAGTTGATACTTGCCGACTCAAACTGAGTTATATAAGCCGAGTTGAACACAAGCAAGATGACCTTGGGTTGTGTTTGGCTCGTTAACTTTTTCGAGCTAGAAAACTCAGCTCGTGATCAATTCAATTGTTAATTGAGTGAGATGAACTCGTGCAAATTCGAGCCTAACATGAGCCATCTTGCAACAAGCGAGCTGCTTGGACAGCCCTACTAGGAAGTTAGGTAGGAAATGCTAAGTACTTCGATCACACCATCTTTAGTGATCTAGAGCATTATTGATTTGATAAAGTACTATGGAGAACTATTTAAGGCCCGTACTTCTATTCCCAAATCCTCTTTCCATCTAATCCTCCTATGAGCCAAATCCTACCCTGTGCTTTATTATTAGAGATAATTGCCTTTATATCCCTCAAAACTTCGAAAATATCTCATTTACCCCTACTTTTTTTTTCTTTCCAAAATACCACTCATATGTTCCTCCGTTATTCAAAAATACCCCTGCAGTTACCACCCGTTAAGTTAACTTGGGTTAAACGTGAGTTAAATATCTACCAGAGTTTTAAAAAAATCAAAATGCCTCTTTTGCCCTTAACTTAAGAGCAAATAAGAAATGTTGGTGTCTTGGTGATAGTAGAAGGGTATATTTGAAAAGACCAAAAATCAAAATACTTCTTGTGCCCCTAACTTAAGGGCAAATAAGAAAAGTCGGTGATGGTAGAAGGATATATTTGAAAGGGCAAAATAGTAATTTCACAGAGATAACATGTATTACTAACAGTTCATTAACAGAATTTAACTCTAGGGGTATATTTGAAATAGGTTGGAACGTAAAAAGGGTATTTCTAATATTAGCCTTCTAAGAGGAGTAAATCAGAAAGTCGAGAATTTTTCAGGGGTATATAAGCAATTGCCCCTTATTATTAACTAACCGAACCAAATGATCTCAAATAGCAAGAACTATAACAATAGTTTTAGTTGGTGTTACAGATCTCTACTTTAGGTAAATTCTATTAGACGCCACTCAACTATACAATATTCATTGCGTCACTAGACTTCAATTTGTCACATTCAACACACCAAGACTTTTCATGTGACACTATAATGTCCCACTATGAACAACTACAAAAGACAATGGCATAGAATACAACATGCATCCTGGTCGGCTAATATTAGATGAAGCAACATGATGATTACATATGTTTATGCCTATACCCGATCATATCACAATAAAAACATAGCTAGTATACATTAGCTAACATTAGGATTGCACATGAAATCCTAATCTTCTAACATCGGGAAAAAGAGGCATCTAACAGAAAAATCACATTATCTTTTATGGCTACCATTTATTTGATGCTACTAGCAACACTTCATTGCATTACATAACGAAGTTTTATCCATTAAATGTAACGTTCAAGGACTAAAGTGAAACTTTTGTATCACCTTCGACAATTTTAAATGTAATTAAACCTTTTCTATACTATCCAAATTCTTTCCTAGAGGAAATTGTCCACGTCAAATATCAACCCTAAACTATTAGCATAACCCACCTTTTAATCAAGATAGACTAAGTTCCCCCTTACCCATCCAGCAAACAATACTAAGTCATAGCTGCCAAATCAATCCCTTAATTAGAATTAGTTCCATAATCAGAGATATTAGGCAAGTAAAATTTAACTGTGTATGTTTATCGCTACAATCTTAGTCCTACTTAAATTGGAGAGTTAATTCGATGGACAAAACAAGGTTTCAGGCTTTCAGCAAGCAATATATACATATCTATAACAAAAAAGAAAAACAATATTAAACACTTAAACTTCTGAAGGATTTGTCTAATGCTGTTTTCTTCTCCAACCCACTGTTATCAATCCCTTTCTTCTTTCTCTCTCTCTTCTATTTTATTTTCCTTCCTTTTGTTTCCTCCTACTTTTAACCTTTCTTTCTCCTATACCTCACTCCTCTCACTTTTATGAATGAAACAGGCATCCCATTGCATTCCAAGTTTATTTAAATACTTCAGAAGAAGTGCTTATGTGATTTAACTTTCAGTCAATAAAAAAAATACGTAATTCATGTTCTAATATCAAAAGATAACCTAACATGCTGACAAACAATGTTGTGACTGCAATAATAAAAGACCCACAAATGCTCATCTCATTTCTTATCATGAAACATCTTCAATTTATGTTGATGCTTCATTCTTTGAAAAGATATTTTCATGGCGTACCTACATTGATATGGCATAGTAAGTCTCGACATTCATTTCAGAGAACTATGTCCACAAGTTGGAACATTGGGAACTATATTTTAGTTTAAAGTGCTCGTCAACTCAAATGAATTGCTAAAGTCACTTATCAGCCTTTAGACAGTCAGTAGTTTATTAAAATGTTCAGAAAAAGAGAAGGCAATGCAAGTAAATTTGATTCTTTCCCACACTGGATTTGCATAGGCCAAATCCACTAAAAGCAAACTGTAAAATCTCCTATGAATCTTTGTATGGCCATCCTAGGTTGATACTTCATGGAAGCATCCAAAATTTCTAAAATTTAAAAGTGTAAGGTAATTGGTGAATACTTTGATGGTACGGCTCTTTATATCATTTGGTTGGGATTTGGGAATAAGCTGTTCTTGCTTGTTCCTAATACAGCTACAACGTTTGGAATAAACAAAAACTAGACTAACTTTGTGTTTGATGAGAATAGGGTTAGTCCCAATAATAAGGGAAATAGCATTTGGATGGTTAGGCTGGAATATAGGGAATATGACTGGTTAGTGTTTTAAAATAAAAATATTTTACCTAATTAATAAACATTAAATTATTAATAAAGTAATAAGTTAATAAGTTAATTAATTAATTAATTATAAAAATTGTACAAGATAATGGAGAAGCACAATAATAAGTTAAATGACAAAGAAAAATAAGTTAGATTTATTAATTATTTAATCATATAACTGTTTAATCATTTAGATAATTAGTTAGTAAATAATTGCATTAGTCAACATATTAATTATTTAATTAATATGAATATTACGTAATGGATAATCCGAATAGGGTAAATCCCTCTTTAATCAAAAAGAAATACTACTTAATGGATACGCACATAAAATATTTAATTAGCCAGTTGATTATGGGAAAAAAAATTAATTTCTCAAATAATTAATTACATATTTTTTAATTTAATAAGTTAAGTGATTACTTAGTTAGCTAATTAGTAAATAAGTTATATATTAGTTAGCTAATTAGTAAATAAGTTAATATATAATACATTAATTAGCAATATGTATAAGCTTAATTATTAATTAAGTTGGGGAATAAGAGGGGGGAATAGTTCCACCCAAACTATCCCATCCAATTAACGGGTTCTCCTCGGATAACCCGTTAAGAAGGGAACTACATATCCCCAACCTGTTTGGGACAACAAGGGGAATAAGACCCTTATTTCATCCTCTTTCCCCAACCAAACAGGGCCTTAAGTATCGTTTGGTTCGGGAATAAATTTTTTTTTGGTTATTTCTGGGATAGGTACAACTTCGGGGATAAACGGGAATAAGACCAATTTTACGTTTGGATGAAAAGTGGGTTATTTTCGAGAATAAGAAAAATAGTGTTTGGGTAGTTAGATAGGAATAATAAGAATAAGAGTAATTATAGTAGTTAAATAATAATATTTTATATAATTAATTAACATCAAAATATTAAGTAAATGATATTTAATAAATTAATTAATTAATTTATCATGAATATTATTACATAATCATAAATGTTAATTAATAAATTAATTAGGAGATTAATTAATCATTAATTAATTAACCACAAGTACTGTTAATTAATAAATTAACTAACTATAAATAATTTGATAAGTTAACAAATTAAGCTAATAAATTAATATATTAATAAAATAATAAATTAATTTAATTAATTACTTAGTTAGTTATATTGGTCAAAATATTAATTGATTAATCAATGTAGATATTAGTTATTACATAAACACACTACATAATTATTAATTTAGCTAATATTTTATTATTAAATTAGTTAATTATTAATTTAGCTAATTAATTAATAGGGGTGTAAAGAGAAGAAATTGTTATTCCACCCTATTCCACCAAAAGGGTGGAATAACAAATCCCCCTCTTAACGGGTTATTCTAGAAGAATAACCCGTTAAGAGGGGGATTAAATAAACTCATTCCCCCCTCTAGTGTTTGGATGAATTAGAGGGATAAAGTGGTCTATTCCCACTTTATCCCTCAACCAAACACAGCCTGTATCGTTTGGTTCGGGGATAACCAAAAAGTGACTATTCTAGGGATAGGTATAAATTAAGGTATAAGCGGGGATTAAATCAATTTTGCGTTTGGATGAAAAGTAGGTTTTTTTCGGGAATAAGGAAAATAGTGTTTGGATGGTTTGATTGGAATTGCGAGGATAAGAATAATTATAATTTTAAATAATAATATTTTATCTAATTAATTAAGACAAAATATTAATTAAGTAATAATTTAACTTATTTAATCTACTAATTAATTATGAATATTGCTAAAAACCCTTAATATTAATAAATTAATTAATTGGCAATTAATAATTTAATTAATTACAAATAATTTAATAAAATAATAAATTAATAAATAAATTTGTTAATAATAGTCAGATGATTAATTAAGAAAATAATTAAATTACTCAAAATATTAATTAATTAATTAAACAATATAATTAATTATTTAATTAGTAAATTAATTAAAATAATAAATTAATTACTCAAAAAATTAATTAAATATTTATTAAAGTAATAAATTAAATAGTTAATTAATTATCTAGTTAATTAGTAAATAAATTAATATATAAATTATTAATTAAATTAAATAATATTTTATTATAAATCTAGCTTGGATATTTTATTATTAATTAAATATATTATGTTTATATAATTTATGTTTAACTAAATTTATAATCTTAATTAAATTTAGAATTAAGCTTGGAATAGCGCTATTCCGTCAAAACGAAGGAATAGTTTATCCCAACTATTCCGGAATAACCGAGAATAACGAAGTTTGACCGGGATAAAATATTCCGGCCAAAATTCATTTTGTTTGGCGGAATAGCGGGGATAACTAAAGTTATCCCCGCTTATCCCGCCAACCAAACATGGCCTTAGGGTCTAATTTGGGATGGAATAATTCTTAAGTAGCCTAAATTCAAACAACTTAGTATAGGATTTTTATCCAGCATTTTGACACATGCATCATCAATTCATGATCGATAAAATAAACCTAAAGATTAACGTTGATATCTTTAATCTCTTTCTTGCTAGGTTTATGTTAAATTATTAATTTAACTTAAATCTAAACAATTTTTTCATATTAAGGCTTATAAATTATAATATACATGTTAGAAAAAAAAATACCATATCCACTTATGTTGTATAGAATTTTTCTTTTTTTTTTTAAACGATATCCTCTTGTGTTTTTTTTTAGAGGTTGTTGTATTGCCTTATCCTTGTTGTATTGCATTCCTATCTCGTTTTTGTGTCTGTGGAACAAAGGTTTTGATGCAAGTCCTGAATTTTGTAATATCTTCGAAGAAAATGAAACAAAACTTATCAACATAAGTTTTAATTACAAGATAATAAGAGGTCAAAGGTGTTGTCCTAGAAAAAAGCTTTTGAAGGCTCCCAACATATACATCCCCAGTGAGATGGTTACTCCAGAAACACTCCATTCCTCAGCATACGCACAGCTTCAAGGTGGCATACATATGAAGCCTAAATATACAATTTCAAGATCTTGCAAATCCTTTATCTCTTTTCTTTGCACAGAATCTCCTAAAACACAACTGAAGAAGTGTCGCATGTCTTGATAGAAGTTTAAATAATAACAGGAAAAGAATGAAGGTATGAATCAGAAAGCAAAGAAGAGTGACATTCTTAATTCAACAATCTACAAAGGACCCAAAGAAAGCATAGTAGGAGTATATAGGAACTTATTTCCCTTTTTTTTTTTTTTTCGGCCCAATCCTGTCAAACATAAGAGCACAAAATTATCAAACTGCCAACCAGCAGAAGCCTGAAAGCAGATTTAGCTGCAGGAGGAAATTCATTACAATAAAATGTAATACTGTTAAGTGTACTCGCGGGCCTTTTCGTATCTTGGTCCTTTAGGCAACATAATATTAGAGCTAGCACTAAATCGCTTCGTTATTGTGAGGTTCTGGGTTTAATCCCCACCAAAACCCTCACAGTTAAATCCATTTCTAGGTCATTTCACATCGGATTGATCTCTACCGCTACAAATATCGCACTTTGTAAAAAAAATTGAATCAAAGATTAAGCAATCACAACAATCAAAAGAGTTGAAACGAGAGAAAGCCTGACCTGGGCCTTGATGAAACGATCCATCTCTGCGTCCATTCGCTGGACCTCTCGGCCGATATCCTCATCAATCATGGGAAGGAGGAGAAGGGGGGACTCACCGGAAGATGCGGCCACACGTCGGTCTTCTAAGGATAGCCCCAGCCCGGTGGACACCGACCCCGTCTGCAGGAAATCAATGGACGAGATCTGCGAGTTCTCCTCCTTGGGCCTCTTCCTGCTCAGCTCCCATCCGCCGTTCGATCCCACATCCGCTGCGGCCATGACTGGGCTCGGGCCGAGACCAACGGCGTTGAACACTGCCACCATCAACAATTCCGAGAAGAGTTAGGGGGGGGGCTTCAGGGAAGGAAAAACCCTAGAAATTTTGGGCGACAAAAGATAGGAGGGAGGGGATAAGGGAACGATCGAGAGTACATGAAGGTTGCGCGTGATCTTGGAAGCTCGCGGGATTGAAGAACGCGATCGGAGCGGAGATCTCGCCATCAACATGCACGAAATTCCTGATTTCATCCGGCTAGTTAGACATTGACGGAAAGGAGGAGGACCGGGGGAAAGAGAGATAGCACGGACCACAAGGCGGAGAAAATTGGAGTTGCGAATTGCGCACCTAAAGGGAGACGGCTGCGGCGGGGGCGGCTGCGGCTGCGGCTGCGGCTGCGGCTGCAGGAAATGGTTCCGAGGAAAGAAAGCCATCGCCGAGGGGATGGACACAGAGCAGAAACGGTAGCGTGGAACGAACAAGGCATCCTCCCGCACAAATATGGTCGCCATCACAACAATCTGCACAGACCCAAACAGCCAACACGGATTCTCTGGTGACGTGTTTATTTCTCTCGTTTATATGATTTATTGTTATGCTCTCTAAAAAAAATCTAGAATGTCTTCTTTATATTGCTGATGTGGCACTCCTAATTAATCAGATTATTTTTTTGAGTTCATCCGTACCATCATGATTATTAAAAAAATATTTTTATTATACTTTTCTCTCAAATAAAAATATATAATTTGCTGATTATTGATGATGTGGTGTAAGTATTACATAAGAGACTTCCTCCTCCGCCACGCACACCAAATATTTTAGCCGGCGGCCGGTGTTAATGTACACCTTGCCACACACAAATTTTGATAATCAATATCTTAAATAAAAAAAACCGCAATCTATACGATTTATTAAATGTCTCATTTATAAATAAATACAAAATCTATAAATATATATAATGTTGTATTATGTTATAAATACTAGTGTAGGAACCCGCGCGATGCGGCGGATAGGAATACTTTAGTAAAAACTTACAGATTTAATAAACAAATAAAAACATGAAGAAGAAATAAGAATATGACCACATTTAATTGGATTTTATAATATGGAGAACACAGTAAAGGCTTTAAGAATGGAATTACAATCCAACAAAAACAACATAAGAAAATGAAAAAAAAACAAAAAGAACTACAGGAGTAGGAGTACTAAGTATGAATTATTTATTAACTTTTCCTAACGTTAAAGCTATAAAATGCAAAGTTGTCAGTTTCCAATCGCCGTTCTTCTGGCATTGTATTCATTTTTCATTCCGCATATGAAAACTAATATGACTAGCACATACTGCGTAGACAATGTAAATTTGCTAGTTACCAATCTCTTTGTCACGCCCCGCCCCAATGCACAGCAGAGGCTACGCAGGCGCGTGCACAGACCGCCGAACGGACAGAGTTTTTTCTATCCGCCCAAGGCGTAAACAAAATAAGTACATTGAATTTCACCCCAAAAAAATAATATAATACAGTTCTACATGAGGGCATATCACAAGAGCGAGAATTTAAACCTAGCTATTACAACACTTGAACATACACATTGGTACATACAATTCTAAAATTTAATATATGAATTCTTCCTCAAAATACAACATCGCTCTCAATTACATTTGTCTTTCCAAAGTACATTTACATCCATTTGCTTGTACACGGGTGACCTACACTTGGTGACCCTGCTATCTAGGGCGCAATGCCCACACCTTGGTCCAGTGCCGCTCCGCTAATGGTTGGCTCTGCAAAATAGGGGGGTGAGAACTAAAAAAAGTTCCCAGTGTAAGTTATGAAAAACCCTAAGGATCTATCTATATACTATCAATACCTAGAGGGGGGTGAATAGGTATGACGGCCAAACCACAAAACTCGATGTAAAAATTAAATGCGGAAATTAAAAATCAACACACCGAGATTTACGTGGGAAAACTCCAACTTGAAGTAAAAAAACCCACGGGACCAACACGCGATAACAATCCACTAAGAAATAAAATATTACAAGGTGATTACCGACTCCACGGACTCAACCTCTCATTTATCTTCTTTGGATCTCGCGCACACCACCGGGTTGTCCACGCCCCACGTTCGAATCCACGAACGTCACGCCTCGAATCCACAAGACGCCCAACTTCGAATCCACGAAGCCTTCTACACGTCGAATCCACGACGCCCACCCGAATCCACGAGCGCACTCCGTCCGGAGCAAGAACAATAGTTGATGATGATTTATTGCTTAGAATACCATTGAAGATCTGTGGAAATAATCTCTAAGCAATTCTTAAATTGATTCTAGAAGAAAATTAAAGATCTAGGGCACCATCAATCAATTTGAGAGAAGCTTGATGTAGAAGATGAGGAAAACGGCTACCTACAAATTTCTAGGATTTCTAAAAGATAATCTATGCTTAACCACATTTTAGAGACATCCCCTCATCTTATTTATAGGTTTAGAAGCAATCCGAAATAGACTAGGATTGAAAACTGATTTTAAAAAGGTTTGGAAGCAATTAGAATCAAATTAGGATTGCAAAACTGATTTTAAAAAATCTACCATCTTATTTATAGGTTTGGGAGACATTAGAATCAGAGTAGGATTGAAAAAATATATTTTTGAAAAATCGCGACGGGTCGGGGTCCGGACCTTGGATGTAGGGTCTGGACTCTGAAACTCTCCAGCGTTTCATAGTCCGGACCTCAGCCCTCAGGGTCCGGACCCTTACTGCGTGACAGCCAGGGAGGCGTACGGGTTCCGGACCTCACCTCAGGGTTCGGATCCTGAAAATTGAAAAACTCATTTTTTTATATTTTAAATCAATTTTTATCTATTCTAATGTCTTCCAAACACTTGTAAATGATCATAAATCACCATCAAGATTATTTAAACTTATCAAGCATCGTGAATTTACACGTTGAGTCTTCGAGTCTTCAAACTTCATCTTTTCTTCTTTGAACCTTCAAGAATCTGACTCACTTCACGAAATATGCCAATATAAAATCCGTAACAATCTTCCCTTTTGGCAATTTCGTGACAAAACCCAAAAGTACATAAAACACTCACGATGCTCATCTCTCCAGAAACTTTGAAATTTATTGCCATCACCAAAACAATGAACTTCTCGCGTGAAAGATCCAAACAAAATTCAAAATTATAAATTTGTAACTCCTAAAATAAACTCTATGACTTAGACAGACATGGAGTCTTGAAGTCGTCAAAGACCTGCAGAAAAATTTCTCCACGAACAAAATTAGTAGTAAAAATATCAAACTCTCTCCCCCTTTGTTCATGCGTCTAAGTTCATGCGTCTAAGTTCAAAAACTTATCCTTTTCCTCTTTTCTTTTATAAAACTTTCAATATCATCATCACCTCTCTCCCACTTTTTGTCAAAAATTGCCAAAAAAAAATACCCAAAAATAGAGAGAGTTAAAGAGAAATCAAATCTAAGGACAAGAAACACAAGTTTAAGATTTTGTTCAACTTTGAAACCACTTGTGATATAATGAGAAAACACAATGATTGCATTGAAAATAATGTTAGTGAATGAACGTGATGCATTCACATAGACTTCTTTCAATCTATATTAATTTCATAAATATTAAGAATTTTACTACACAATCACCATGATGTAGATAAAATATTACACGATTTCTTAATTCATATAAACTACAAAATCAAGTCATCAAAAATAATCTAAAGGCTCAAAAGCTATCAAGATGTAAATAGATTATGAAGATGACTTAAGGAATTCATCAAAGAGACAGAAATTTGTCGCATAAACGTTCAAATTTGAGATAAAACAACCATCGCACAGGGGGGTGGCTCTTTGAGCATCTTTCATGTATGTGGACCACCTTATAACTCCGAAAAATAAATTTTGTGATTTTTTCTTTAGCATGCTTTTGCACTTATATTTTTTTCGGATATGCAATTCAATTCTCATGTGGTAGCTACACACACTAACCAGACGACCAGGGTGGTAGCTCTTTCCTCCATGTGGTGGTAGTTTTCACACTCCTTTAAGGATGTAACTCTTTCCACATCTTTCAAAGCATATGAGCATTCTTTTCTCAATATAATAATGACTCCCCCTCACTTAAGCAATCTTTTAGTTGAAAGAGCATGTGACAAATTTTAGTCCATAAGAGAACTATTAATCAAATTCAACACACACAACCGAGATAGGTTAAACTCCTAGAGATTACACATGATTACCTAAATTTGATTAATATAAGTATTAAGAATTCTCATAATAAATTATCTTCAAATATAATGAAAATAAAGTAAAATCGATAATTAATATGAGATTAATTAGGAGTGAATGAAAGTGAACCTATTGATGTTCAAAGCACTATTTAATGTTGTAATTGTTCAATAAATTTTCAAAAATCGTAACAATGAAAGCACCAAAACGTGTAATGCAATGATCAAGAGATATGCAATAAGAACCAATCAACGCACTACACAAAGTCAAAACAAGTTAAGATTTAAGACAAGGAAAGATATCACCTTTTCAAATCCAAACTTGTCGAATTGTTGGTTGTCTTGGTTTGTTGCGGTTGAGCACCGATTGTTTTGACTTTTGATCATCCGTTGGTTACAACATTGCATTCGGCTTTGTGTGCACTATTTGTTGTGGCTTCGACTTCCGATTGATCTTGGATACTCGACCCTTTTGATGTTGCTTTTGAAACCGTAAGGGTTGTCGAGTATTGGATGTTGCCGATAGATGTTTAGAAGATGCCGGTTGAGTTTTCTTATCTTTTCTAGGACATGTCTTCTTGATGTGGCCTTTGTTTCCACATCTATGGCATACTTTCTCTTTCAAGTGTGTTGAGACTTTAGATGTTGAAGTTTTAACCTTCTCAACATAAGTTCTTTCATATCCAACTCCAAGTTTGTCCGTTTGATCCAATCCGAGCATATGATCAAGTTTCTTTGATCCGGAGAAGAATTTTTGTATGTCGGACTTGAGTTCATGGACTTGTTTAGTCAAGACTTGGTTAGAAGTATGAATTTCCTTGACTTGATGTTCTAGAAAACCAATCTTCTCTTGGTAGGACTTGATCGTTATCTCCGATTGGTCTAGCTTCTCTTGGAGGATTTTGTTGTTCTTCAAAATCGGCTCCCTTTCCTCCTCAAGAGCTTTAGATGTAGTCTTCAATTTATTGTTCTCATCTTCTAGCTCAAGTAAGAGTTTCCTCAGCTTTTTATTGTGCTTAGCCATTTTTCTCGATTCAATGAGTAGTTGATTATACGCCTCGGCTAAGCCTTCGTCATCCGACTCCCCCTCACTCTCGCCATCGTCCGTCGACGTTTCATGCAAGGAATGAGAAAGAGAAGAGTCAGAAATAATAGATGAAAAATATGTAGCTAAAGGCAAAGAAGTATGAGAACTTAAAGCTATAGCATCATTTTTCTCTTCACTTGAGGTCGATTCATCCGAAGTAGAATCGTCCCAAGTTTTTGCTTGCAAAGCCTTCTTTTTATACGATTTTTTCGTGGGACAATCCGTGAAAATATGGCCGTAGCCTCTACACTTGTAGCATTGGATTTTTCCTTCAAATTCATCTTTTTTTTAGAGGACTTTGCAAGTTTCTTCTCTTTAGAAGATTTAGAATTTGAAGATCCTTTAGAAGAAGATTTGGATGCAGATCGATTTGTCTTGTTCTTCCGAAAATTTTGACGAAATTTCTTCGTGAGACGCGCTAATTGATGTTCAAAGTCGGCAAGTGAAATTTTTTCGTCGGAATCCGAGTCATCGTCCTCCTCCTTAGTAGATTTGAGTGCAATACCTGTACTTTTAGAAGAAAACTTGGAAGAAGATTCATTAGTAGGAAAAGTCATTTCATACGTTTGTAAAACGCCTACTAATTCCTCTACTTTCATCTCGTCCGGATGCTTAATAGTTTCAATCGCCGCAACCTTTGGACGAAATCTTTCGGGAAGAGTTCTCAAAATTTTTCTTACAATTTTGGGTTTCGAGATTTTCTCTCCCAAGTTCGCACATGTATTAACTACGTCTTGAAGACAAGTATAATGCTCGATAAAGGTTTCATGTTCCTCCATGTGAATTGAATCAAATTTGCTTGTTAGCATTTGGAGTTTTTGAACCTTTACCAAGCTTGTTCCTTCATGCGTAACTTGGAGAGTATCCCAAATCTCCTTAGCCGTTTCACACGCCGAGACGCGTGAAAACTCGGTTTGAGATAGAGCATTAAATAAGGCATTAATTCCCCTACCATTGTAAGAAGATAAATCAATCTCTTCATTACTCCATGTCACGCCCCGTCGGGCCTTTAACACCAACTAGGTGGAAAGGATAACCGCACGGGCGCATGCCCCAGACCCGCCGAACGGATAGAGCCTTTTCTACCCGCCCAAGGCGTCACAACACATGCATATCCACGATGTTCCAACTAGGAACGGAGTACAAGAGTTGCACAAGGAAAGCATCAACATAAAGAAGTTCTACTTCTATTACATCACATTGCACATTTATACATGCCCAAAATTTTCTTTTCTTTCATTTTCATTCCATACATCATGTTCCAAAACTATGGAATATACGAGTTACATACATGTAATGAAAATCCCCTATACTATCAAAGTCCAAGACTAGGGGTACAACTCTATGTATCACCAAAATGGAAGGGCCGATATCTAGAGAGCCAAACCCTTGCCTCGCTCCGCCGCCTCACTCGCGGAAGGACCTGAAAAACGTTGGGTGAGAACTATAAACATAGTTCCCAGTGGGTAAGGCCACCCAAGAGAGAAGCTCGACCCACCAGGTCCAAAGAAACACCATATGCATAAGTTAGATCACAAATAACTATGCAATAAATATTTACATGCTTGTAAATCAACACAAAGGATGCAACCAAATGAAATGTAAATTTTCATTCTCTCCTAGGTTCATCCTATATTTCACATTGACCAAGTTCAACTACTTGTCATTTACTTATGGTTTCGGAATCGCTGTCTCACCATAATTGTTCCAACATCCAATGAGTGAAATTGTCACCTTCGAGTTCGGGTAGCGAAATCGTCGCATACCCGGGATAGCAAAATCGTCGCATACCCCATCTCAACACCGCCATCACATGGCACAGGTAGCGAACTCGTCGTATACCCGGGATAGCAACCTCGTTGCACATCCCATTTCAACACCGCCATCACATGGCACAGGTAGCGAACTCGTCGCATACCCGGGATAGCAATCTCGTCGCACATCCTGTCTCAACACCGCCAACTCATGGCACGGGTAGCGAAATCGTCGCATACCCGGGATAGCAAACTCGTCGCACATCCCATTCCAACACCGCCAACTCATGGCATGGGTAGCGAAATCGTCGCATACCCGGGATAGCAAAATCGTCGCACATCCTATCTCAACATTTTACACTTGCCAACCTAAGTCTCATGACCCTAGGTTCAAGTCACTAAGTCTCACATATGTTCAATGACATTAGGTTTACTTTCTCATTCTCAACCTAGGTTCCATAACGCTAGGTTCCAATCTCATGTCCAACCTATGTTCAATAACACTAGGTTCCATTCTCATGTCCAACCTATGTTCAATAACACTAGGTTCCAATCATACATGTTCCAACCTATGTTCAATAACACTAGGTTCCAATCTCATGTTCCGACCTATGTTCAATAACACTAGGTTCCAATCATACATGCAACCATGCAATAAGTATATATAATATAAATATACTTGAATTCTATAACATGCAATAGGAGCTCATGGCGGAGTTTTTGGGCTATTAGGCCCACAAAAATTTTTAAATACAAAAATAGGCTTCTAAAACTCTTATTTGTAAAAATAGACCTATAAAAGCGGTGAATCATTCACCGCTTTTAAATGCGGTGAATGATTCACCGCCTTTACCCTAATTTATATTTTTTTAATATCTAAAATTCAAAGGTATATAGTATTAACTACTAAAAATAGGTATAATTCTTTAAAGAAAGCGGTGAATGATTTACCGCTTTCTAAAAGCGGTAAATCATTCACCGCATATACCTAATTTTATAAATAAATTTTCTAGAAGACTATTTTTGTAATTATAACATTTTTTAAGTCTATTAATAAAAAAAATTCGCTCATGGCTCTACCTATCATGATTTTCATCTTTGCCAACATGCAAGTCCTAGGGTTCACAATACATACCATTTTATCTTTAAATGGATATTTACCCTAGACATGGAAGTGACCTAATCACTTCGGTAAACACAAACCCACCTCAAGAGCTTCCGAATTCTTGTATTCTTTGAGCTCCTAGGTCTCCAAGCCTTGAGTTCTTGCTTCAACCCAAGCTTCTACAAGAAAATAGTTCGTTACTCATTACGAACCCTATAATCAACTCAATACATGAAATCAAGTGTTCTAACATGATTTCCCTTGCTTCAATTGCAATTCCCGAATGTTCAAATATTTTTAGAACCTCCCATGACAAAAGCCCCAAATCTACCTAGGGTTTGCATGCATGCAAGCCAAACCCTAGATTTCATGGCCAATCTTCCACCATTTGTGGTTGAGATTGCTTAGGGTTTCCAAAAACCTCATCTTAAAGGACTAAATCCAAGGTTTAAACCCTAAATCACAAGAACTCACCTCAAAGCCCTAGCTCCCAAGCTTCTTCTTGCACCAAGAAGTTCCAAATCCACCTTAGAAGCTTTTCCAAAGGTCAAATCATACACTTCTCCAAACTTTGGAGAGATCTCTAGAGAGAGAAAGTGAGGGAGAGGGAGAGGGAGAGGGAATGAGAGGAAATGAAGAAGTAATGAGGAGAGAGGTCTCAGCCCTCAATACATAGCCCTCATCTGTGGAATTACCAAAATACCCCTCACTGGGCATTCTGCCTCAGCCGGCTCCGGACCTTGCAAGTGGGGTCCGGACCTCGCACAGGTGACAGTCCACCGCGCAGGCCGGGTCCGGACCTTGGTGTCTAGGTCCGGAACCCGTACGCACCCCAACTCGGAAGCCAGCTCGGGTCCAGACCGTGACATCCGGGTCCGGACCGTAGTTGCCCGCGGACTTCATTGTCCGGACCCCAGCTTCCAGGGTCCGGACCCCGTGAGCAGTTTTGCTCCTCTTGGTCCCTTTTTCATAATTTTTTGATTTTCGGGTTTCCACTCGCACCCACAATGTTCCGAAACCTTCGGAACCCAATTCCACACCAGCCATTATCGGCTTCCATCGAACTTTATCAAATTTAGCAAAGTTCGCTACGACGCACCGAAATTCCGAGTGCTACACTCCACTTATTCCGAGGTTTGGAGACATTAACATTATCGACGATTTGAGTGGGATGAGTCCATCCAAATTCTATGGATTGCCACACTCGCTCATCGATGGCAATTAGAAAAGCTCTCAAGCGAACTTTCCAATAAGCATAATTTGTGCCATCAAAGAACGGAGGTCGATTAATGTTACCACCTTCACCCATAATGATAGATAAATCTAGATCCCGCTCTGATACCAATTGTAAGTTATGGAAAACCCTAAGGATCTATCTAGATACTATCAATACCTAGAGGGGGGTGAATAGGTATGACGGCCAAACCACAAAACTCGATGTAAAAATTAAATGCGGAAATTAAAAATCAACACACCGAGATTTACGTGGAAAAACTCCAACTAGGAGTAAAAAAACCCACGGGACCAACACGCGATAACAATCCACTAAGAAATAAAATATTACAAGGTGATTACCGACTCCACGGACTCAACCTCTCCTTTATCTTCTTTGGATCTCGCGCACACCACCGGGTTGTCCACGCCCCACGTTCGAATCCACGGACTTCACGCCTCGAATCCACAAGACGCCCAACTTTGAATCCACGAAGCCTTCTACACGTCGAATCCACGACGCCCACCCGAATCCACGAGCGCACTCCGTCCGGAGCAAGAACAATAAAGTTGATGATGATTTATTGCTTAGAATACCATTGAAGATCTGTGGAAATAATCTCTAAGCAATTCTCAAATTGATTCTAGAAGAAAATTAAAGATCTAGGGCACCATCAATCAATTTGAGAGAAGCTTGATATAGAAGATGAGAAAAACGGCTACCTACAAGCTTCTAGGGTTTCTAAAAAGATAATCTATGCTTAACCACGTTTTAGAGACATCCCCTCATCTTATTTATAGGTTTAGAAGCAATCCGAAATAGACTAGGATTGAAAACTGATTTTAAAAAGATTTGGAAGCAATTAGAATCAAATTAGGATTGCAAAACTGATTTTAAAAAGGTTTGGAAGCAATTAGAATCAAATTAGGATTGCAAAACTGATTTTAAAAAATCTACCATCTTATTTATAGGTTTGGGAGACATTAGAATCAGAGTAGGATTGAAAAAATATATTTTCAAAAAATCGCGACGGGTCGGGGTCCGGACCTTGGATGCAGGGTCCGGACTCTGAAACTCTCCAGCGTTTCATAGTCCGGACCTCAGCCCTCAGGGTCCGGACCCTCCGTGCGTGATAGCCAGGGAGGCTTACGGGTTTCGGACCTCACCTCAGGGTCCGGATCCTGAAAATTGAAAAGCTCAATTTTTATATTTTAAATCAATTTTTATCTATTCTAATGTCTTCCAAACACTTGTAAATGATCATAAATCACCATCAAGATTATTTAAACTTACCAAGCATCGTGAATTCACACGTTGAGTCTTCGAGTCTTCAAACTTCGTCTTTTCTTCTTTGAACCTTCAAGACTCCGACTCACTTCACAAAATATGCTAATATAAAATCCGTAACACCCAGTGGGTTCGGCTGCCGACCTCGCTGACTTTCCCACTAGGTCTAATCAGGCATAGTAATATGAAAGGAAATAAGCGAGTACGATAGAAAGGCAACTGGATATGTAGTCTACCACTACTAGATATATATATCATGCAACAATGCTCATTACTATGCCTTTGAAACAACAGGGAATGAATTTCATGGTTCAATATGCTCAACAGTGTTCTTTTTACTCACCTTTGATCCAATTCATTCTCAACCCATTTAGGGGCTTTCCACAAGACCAAGCCCAACTCACCCCTCTCAGCCACGTGGGGACTAGCTCACCGCTCTGTCACCCACCTTGGACTGCTCACAGAGGTAGCATGATTGACCAGTCACCCAACATGTGACTCCACTATGCTCACTCTCTCCACAAGATGCAACAAATGCAATAGGGCACATGATACAATATGATCAATCAATCTGTCTCTTTTCTCTTTGACCCAATCGCACCGGCTCACACGAAGTCCCAACTCACAATACCAAGGCCCACGAGGACAATCACCAATCTAGGGCCGTCTGCTGGGTAGATATGTTAACCCATACGTGACAACTCCGGAGCTCACTGCTTGCGGTGTCGCGACCACCACAAGCTGAACAGACTATGTGAGTACGATCTAGTTCTCTCAACCAAGAGAACTCACCACTAACCACGGTGACAACATCAAGGAATCTCTTTCAATCCCTAGCATGATCCAGAGGATCTATTTCAATCCCTCGTATGCTCAATAATATCAAAACACTAGTTGTCACACTACACATGCACTGACCCAATTTTCTTCACTTGTACTAGAGAGTTCACTCAATTCATGTCGCGTGCATCAATAGAACATACAAACACCACACTATGTGAACATAGGTAAACATGCAATGACTCATGGTACATGCAACTACGACAACACATTTGGCACATGCAATGGCCCAATCCACGTCTATACTTGGGATTCTCTCAGTTTTCGCCATACCTTTACATGCATAACAAATCATGACCAATCCATCGTTCCATCACTAGGTTTACATTCAATATCACAATGACATCTAGTATTTTACTTTGTTCCAATGTCCACTTTTTGTTTTCTAAGTCCAACCCACTAGTTTTCTCTACTAGTCCAACACATCGCTAGGGTTCATGTGTCACTAAGTTCATGCATCCTAAGTTCCAAGTTCTCAATCACAGTCATTGTAGTACTCGGGAATTTTCATGATTTAGGGTTTGCGGACCTTGAGGGATTCGGGCGCCCAGAAGTGCTGTTGTGGACGCCCGAATGTTCCGGACCCTGTTACACTTTGTGGACGATCCGGTTGTGGCCGACGAGCATTGGATCTGGGCGCAGGAACCGGACGCCCGGATTGAGGATCCGGTTTGAGTTGTGACGTGGAGAGCCACGTGTCGCGACGCAGGACACGTGTCGATCGCCGGAGACACGCCGCCCCACCGCCTGCTGACTGTCGACCGACCGCTTGACCGCACGACGACACCTGTACGGCAGGATTTCCGGACGCCCGGAAGTTGGGAAGTGGGCGCCCGAAAGTGGGATTTTGGGAGCCTATAAATAGGCGAGTCCCTGATGGTTTTTGGTGCAATTCCACTTCGTGATCCTATTTTCTAGAGAGAGAAAGTGGGTTTAGGGCCATGTGTTGGCATAGTTTGTAACCCTGCTTGCTCTCTTCTACTTTGCTGATCTGATCTGGTGTCGAGCCGTTATTCTGCTGGAGTTAGCAGTTTCCTTGGAGGTTTTGACAGATCGGGGTGCTGCCGGAGTCGTTATCCTGGAGGGTTGGATCTGAGGATACTGTCCTTTCCCCACCGTGGTTGGATTAGCTTTTTAGGTGGGTCGATGTTTGCCAGATTCAGCGGACTTCCTCCTACGTGTTTTATCTCATGTTAGCATAATATGATATGATGTTGTTTGGATTATGTTAGCATGATTGGATTATGATATGTGGATATTGGATTATGATATTGAGATTATGATAGTACGCCATGCTGATTAAGTTGGTATCAGAGCTTAGGAATAGGTCAAGAGGGCCTAGGAAACCTAAGATAAACAGACCTAAGAATGACGAGAGAGACGTGATTGATCGCGAAAGTCATAGATTGGGTTTTTGAATCCTTCCTTGTGTAGGAAGAGTGATTGAGGGATTATGCCTTCTCTTATCGGATGAATTATGTTGGCTGCAGACGACATAATCTGAGAAGAAAAGAAGTGTCCTTCTAGACTTTCGTTGGATTGGGTCGTGAGTTGTTTGTGGTCCTAATCGGGTATTCTGTTGCAGGATTGTTACTATGCCTCCTCGACGACCATCGACGCGAGCGCATCCGACGCCTTCGGATATGCCTGAGCAGACGGGACCTAGTGAATGGCCCGCTCTGCAGGAGCAGCTAGCAGACATAGCTGCAGTTGGAAGGCAGCAGAGTGCCTTGTTGCAGAAGATGTGTGATGCTTTCTCTACGCCTCGAGCTATGGAACCTCAGGCGGCAACTACTCCAACTACATCTCAACCTGGAGAAGGAAGTACTCAGCCTAGTCAAGTGCTTTCTGAAGAGGAGCAGGAGCGGATGGCGGATAGATTGGCTCGCTTCTGTAGGTTTGATCCACCACGATTCAATGGAAGTAGCATAGAACCGTGGGTGGTAGAAGCCTGGATATGTGAGATGGAGAAATTGTTCGAGGATCTCTTTGTGCCAGCACGGGAGCAGGTGCATATGGCAGTGCATTGTTTATCTGGTGATGCACATGTCTGGTGGAGGAGGACCCGTGATCATAGGTCCTTGAATCCTCTACAGATGACTTGGAGTGAGTTTCGAGGGATTATGTATGGGGCGTATTTTCCCAGTAGCGTGAAAATGAAGATAGAGGAAGACTTGAAGAACCTGAAGCAAGGGAATCGCTCGGTGCAGGAGTATGCGAGGGAATTTACTAGGTTGCTTAACTGTGTTCCCTCAGCAGCGAGAGATGAGATACAGAAGGTTTATCTGTATGAGAAGGGTTTGAGACCCGAGATCTTTCCATTTGTCCACTCGCAGAGACTTCAGACTTTGGATGCTACTATTGAGCAGTCTCTGTGGGTAGAGCGAGGGGCATTTGTGACGAGAGGACAGCATGTGGACCCAGCTCAAGGTCAGGAAAGGAAGCGCCCGGCGCCTGATAATGGAGGACAATCAAGTAGCAGACGGCCACCTAAACCTCCTCAGCAATCGCGTTTCCAGGGACGTGGATCTTTTAGTCGCCAGCAGTCTGGAGGATATCGCCAGCAGCGACAGCAGCAACAGCAGTCGAGGGGATCTCCCCGATGCGTGATTTGTGGAGGACCTCATTTCGCTTATCTCTGTAATAGACGAGAGGGCCGATGTTATGAGTGTGGACAGCCAGGACACATTAGGAGGGCTTGTCCCAGACTTGTAGCAACTCCTTCTATGGCGTCTGTGCCTTTTACTCCACCGCAGTATTCTGGAGCTTCCCCGGTATTTTCTCAGGAGCGATCTTCTATGCCACGACAGCAGGATCGACGCCAGCCACCGGCGTGCGGGCGAGTTTATGCCGCTCAGATTGAGGATCCTGCGATAGCTGATCGAGTGGTGGCAGGTATAGTTTTGATTTGTGGCATTAGATCGCGTACTTTATTCGATACTGGTGCATCGCATTCCTTTGTTAGTAGGACATTTGCATTGCATCATGGTTTAGAGGTAGGGTCGTTACCCCAGGCACAGGAGGTGCGGGTACCTGACCATAATTTGCAAGTAACACATGGTTGTTTAGGATGTCCTGTGCAAGTTGGACCTTGGATCATGCCTGTTGACTTATTGGTATTGAGACAATTGCAAGATTTTGATGTAATCCTAGGCATGGATTGGTTATCTCGATACTTTGCTACGATCGATTGTGGATCTAAGACGGTAATCTTTCGTGAGCCTGGACATGAGGAGTATGTCTATGAAGGTTGTAAGAGTTCACTGTTCGCAGTGACGATCTCTTCTTCTAAGGCCAGACAGATGTTAAATAGTGGATGTATGGCCTACTTAGCAACAGTAACTGAGGTGCCTACTGTTGTACCAGGACTCGAGGATATTCCTATTGTCCGTGAATTTCCGGACGTATTTCCTTCTGAGTTATCCTCGATGCCTCCTGATAGGGAGATTGAATTCGTGATTGATGTGGTACCAGGAACCGCGCCAATCTCGAAGACACCCTATAGAATGGCACCAGCTGAATTGAGAGAGTTGAAGGCGCAATTGCAAGATTTGATGGACAAAGGTTTTATTAGACCCAGTGTGTCGCCTTGGGGAGCGCCTGTGTTGTTTGTGAAGAAGAAGGATGGTTCACTTAGGTTGTGTGTGGATTATCGAGAATTGAACAAAGTGACCATCAAGAATAGATACCCCCTCCCACGTATCGATGACCTGTTCGATCAATTGCAGGGAGCGTGTGTCTTTTCTAAGATTGATCTTCAGTCCGGTTACCACCAGTTGAAGGTGAAGGCCGAGGATATTTCTAAGACCGCTTTTAGAACTCGGTATGGGCATTATGAGTTCACAGTCATGCCGTTTGGGTTGACTAATGCTCCTGCTGCATTTATGGATATGATGAACCGAGTCTTTAAGTCCTTCTTAGACAAGTTTGTGGTAGTCTTCATCGATGATATTCTGATTTACTCCTGTGATGATGCGGAGCATGAGGAGCATCTGAGACTAGTGCTACAACTCTTGCGAGAGAAGAAGTTGTATGCAAAGCTGAAGAAGTGTGAGTTTTGGTTGAGAGAGGTTGCCTTTTTAGGCCATGTGATTTCAGCTTCGGGAGTAGCTGTTGATCCTAAGAAGATTGAGGCAATTCGTGATTGGCCTAGACCGACGACCATATCTGAAGTGCGAAGTTTTCTTGGTCTAGCCGGGTATTATCGACGATTCGTGGAGAGTTTTGCGAAACTCTCTACACCACTTACTCGGTTAACCAGGAAAGGAATTAAGTATGTTTGGAGTGATGAGTGCCAAGAATGCTTTGATGAGCTTAAGCAGAGATTGATGACAGCCCCTATTCTTGCACTACCTGTAATGGGCGAAGGATTTGTCATTTATAGTGATGCTTCGCATAGTGGCTTGGGTTGCGTGTTGATTCAACATGGTAAAGTGATTGCATATGCTTCAAGACAACTAAAGGAATATGAGAAGAACTACCCCACTCATGATCTGGAGTTGGCGGCGGTAGTCTTTGCTCTGAAGCTATGGCGCCACTATCTCTATGGCGAACATTGTGAAGTGTATACGGATCATAAGAGTCTTAAATATCTGTTTACACAGAAAGAGTTGAATCTACGGCAACGGAGATGGTTAGAATTATTGAAGGATTATGACATTTCTATATTATACCATCCCGGTAAGGCGAACGTTGTTGCCGATGCTTTGAGTAGGAAGGCTGTGGCAACTTTGAGTTTGTGTATTACTCAACAGCCTGTCCTAGTGGAAGAGATGCGGAGGTTGTCCCTTGAAGTGGTTACTTCTGGGATGACGGCGAGACTGATGACTCTGATCTTACAGCCCACTCTGTTAGATAGGATTCGAGAGAAACAGAGTGTTGACCCTTATCTGATAAAAGTTCGAGATCAACTGAGGAGTGGAGATCTTGAAGGTTTTTCTTGTGATGATTCTGGAGTTCTTCATTTTAGAGGACGTCTGTGTGTACCAATGGATCAGGAGATTCGAGAGGAGATATTGAAGGAAGCACATTATTCTCCTTATTCTGTACATCCTGGAGGGACAAAGATGTACCAGGATCTGAAGACTCACTTCTGGTGGAATGGTATGAAGCGGGATATTGGTAGAGCTGTAGCTCAATGTTTGACATGTCAGCAAGTTAAGGCTGAACATCGTGTACCAGCTGGTAAGCTACCGAGTCTTCCAATACCTGAGTGGAAGTGAGATCATATTACGATGGATTTCATCGTAGGATTGCCGAGGACTTCGAGCGGCTGTATTCTATTTGGGTGATTGTTGATAGGCTGACGAAGTCTGCTCATTTTCTGCCTATGCAGATTACTTGGTCACGTGAGCGACTTGCGCAGCTCTATATGGATGAGATATTGAGATTGCATGGAGTGCCAATCTCAATAGTATCTGATAGAGACCCAAGGTTTGTTTCTCATTTCTGGAAGAGTTTACAAACAGCTTTGGGGACTCAGCTTTGATTTAGCACTGCGTTTCATCCCCAGACTGATGGTCAGTCCGAGCGCACTATACAGACACTCGAGGATATGTTGAGAGCTTGTGTCTTGGATTTTGGTGGAGGTTGGGATCGACATCTGAGATTGGTAGAGTTTGCGTACAACAATAGCTATCAAGCGAGCATTAAGATGGCTCCGTTTGAAGCATTGTATGGACGCAAATGTCGATCACCTCTGTATTGGGATGATGTTGGTGAAAGGAAGATGTTGGGACCAGACCTTTTGCTTGAAGCCGAAGAGAAGGTTAAGTTGATACGACGACATATTGAGACGGCTCAGAGTAGGCAAAAGAGTTATTCTGATACTCGGAGGCGAGATCTAGAGTTTCATGTTGGTGATCATGTATTCTTGAAGGTCTCACCATCGAAGGGCATACGGAGATTTGGGATTCGCGGAAAGCTTAGTCCGCGATTTATTGGTCCTTTTGAGATCTTAGAGAGAGTTGGACCCGTGGCATATCGGTTAGCCTTTCCGCCTCGACTTGCAGGAGTACACGATGTCTTTCATGTATCTGTTCTGAGGAGATACATGCATGATCCTTCCCATGTGATAGATTTTTCTCCATTGGAGCTTACTGAGGACTTGCAATACGAGGAGCGACCGATACGAATTCTTGCTCGTGAGACGAGGGAATTGCGTAATCGGATCATACCTTATGTCAAGGTACAGTGGGATTTTCATGATGATAGAGAGGCGACATGGGAGTTGGAGACGGTTATGCAGAGATCTTATCCCCACCTGTTTATATCTTGAGGTGAGTACTTTAGTTTCGAGGACGAAACTATTCTAAGGAGGGGAGAATGTAGTACTCGGGAATTTTCATGATTTAGGGTTTGCGGACCTTGAGGGATTCGGGCGCCCGGAAGTGCTGTTGTGGACGCCCGAATGTTCCGGACCCTGTTACACTTTGTGGACGATCCGGTTGTGGCCGACGAGCATTGGATCTGGGCGCAGGAACCGGACGCCCGGATTGAGGATCCGGTTTGAGTTGTGACGTGGAGAGCCACGTGTCGCGACGCAGGACACGTGTCGATCGCCGGAGACACGCCGCCCCACCGCCTGCTGACTGTCGACCGACCGCTTGACCGCACGACGACACCTGTACGGCAGGATTTCCGGACGCCCGGAAGTTGGGAAGTGGGCGCCCGAAAGTGGGATTTTGGGAGCCTATAAATAGGCGAGTCCCTGATGGTTTTTGGTGCAATTCCACTTCGTGATCCTATTTTCTAGAGAGAGAAAGTGGGTTTAGGGCCATGTGTTGGCATAGTTTGTAACCCTGCTTGCTCTCTTCTACTCTGCTGATCTGATCTGGTGTCGAGCCGTTATTCTGCTGGAGTTAGCAGTTTCCTTGGAGGTTTTGACAGATCGGGGTGCTGCCGGAGTCGTTATCCTGGAGGGTTGGATCTGAGGATACTGTCCTTTCCCCACCGTGGTTGGATTAGCTTTTCAGGTGGGTTGATGTTTGCCAGATTCAGCGGACTTCCTCCTACGTGTTTTATCTCATGTTAGCATAATATGATATGATGTTGTTTGGATTATGTTAGCATGATTGGATTATGATATGTGGATATTGGATTATGATATTGGGATTATGATAGTACGCCATGCTAAGATTATGTTAGAGATGCCATGTTAGGTTGAGACTGATCTATAGACTGCATGGGCATGTTATGATCTTAGATGTGCTAATGATATGTATGTGAGCATGCATTTCCTTTGTATTCATGTTGCATGATTTGGACCTACACCTATTCTGTTGATATCCTTTGTACCAGTTGTTGTACATATAGTGTAGGTGATCATGTTGTGGCTCGTGCTATGTTGTTGTACCTTCTCTTTGTGGTAGAGTTGAGAGCCTCCTCTTTGTGGTAGAGTTGAGATAGATTGTGAGCACTGGAGCATTGATTGTGCCGAGGGCACGTGGTTCTTTGTGAGAGTATTGATTGGGTCATACTTGTTGATTATCCTTTGTGGTGCCGAGGGCACAGTAGATTGGGTCTTACTTGTTGACTATCCTTTGAGGTGCCAAGGGCACATGATCCTTTGTTGACCCAGTCGTGTCGATCATATACCTGCGGGTGCTTGGCGTATACTATGGTTGTACTTTGCTCGGTTGGGTCGCTCCCACGAGTACCACTCTAGAGTTGGCATGTTCCGTACAGAGGGTTGTACGAGGGGCTAGTTACAGACGGGCTTCCTGTACTAGTCGGCTCCCTGGAGGGTTGAGCAGCTCCCTGGAGGGTTGAGCGTGATCAGGCCGCAGGTATCGTGTTGTGAGGTATGGTATTGTGAGGTATTATATGGCGAGAGCTAGGTACAGATGGGGTTCCTGTACTAGCTGGTTCGCAGGTATTGTATTGTGTATGTTAGTCCTCATTTGGTATATTCAGTTCATTGGTATTCATACTGACAGTTGAGCTTTGTGCATAGTAGTGGTAGTATATCTCCTACTCTTTTATTGCTCTATATATATCTCTTGAGATTGAGGACTTAGTGGGCAGACCGCTGAGGCTGGTGGCGGTACCCACTGAGGACTACTTGATTGATAGTAGTTCTCACACCCATTGGTGACATCTTTTTGCAGAGTCTTCTTCCCCAGTTGTGCATACTGAGCGCGGAAAGGAGACCGTCGGGTAGAGCTATTCCCCGGATACTTGGCTAGAGGTATACCCATTTTGGATAGATGGTTGAGTCTGTACATACAGTATGATTGTGATATCAGTGTTGTATATGAGAGTTTTATGTGAGAGTTATGGATGATGTATGTACAGTGATCTTTTGATATATTATATAGCAGCTCTGTTGATACCTTTAGCTCTGTGTGTTTGATTGTGGAAGTTGTATCGCTTCGTATACACGGTAGAGATACTGTGTATGCGGCGGATCTGGTCATGCGCCTGGGAAGAGGTAACCCGGGGCGTGACAGTCATTCTCATATATCATAAGAGGCATGCAAGTTTCTGGAATAAGAATTAATTGAACCCTATTACATATAATTTCATACATATACACATATATTCAAAGAGTAGGCTTTAGATATAGGGAAAAATCCAACCATTTCGGAGAGCATCACCCACCTCGTTTAGGTGTCAAAGGCTAGGTAATCCAAGAAATTTGATTTCCGACGCCGATTCGGCTCGACCCAAGACTAACGAACAAAATTCAGCAAAATCTCCCAATTGGATGTCGTAACCTCGTCGTAATCCAAATCGGAGTTGTCCCCCACGTCGAACTATCCTTCAATTAGGGATTTATAAGATCAATTGTCACGCCCCGGGTTACCTCTTCCCAGGCGCATGACGAGATCCGCCGCATACACAGTATTTCTACCGTGTATACGAAGCGAAAACAATCACAACAATCACACAGAGCTAAAGGTATCAACAGAGCTGCTATATAAATATAATCAAAAGATCACTGTACATACATCATCCATAACTCTCATATACATCACTGATATCACAATCTATCTCACTGTATGTACAGACTCAACCATCTATCAAAATGGGTATACCTCTAGCCAAGTATCCGGGGAATAGCTCTACCCGACGGTCTCCTTTCCGCGCTCAGTATGCACAACTGGGGAAGAAGACTCTGCAAAAAGGTGTCAACAACGGGTGTGAGAACTACTATCAAACAAGTAGTCCTCAGTGGTACCGCCACCAGCCTCAGCGGTCTGCCCACTAAGTCCTCAATCTCAAAAAATATATATGGAGCAATAAAGAAAGTAGGAGATATACTACCACTACTATGCACAAAGCTCAACTGTCAGTATGAATACCAATGAACTGAATATATCAAATGAGGACTATCACGAATCCATAATGCCATACAACATAATACAATACGATACCTGTGGCCTGATCATGCTCAACCCTATAGGGAGCCAGCTAGTATAGGAAACCCGTCTGTCCCTAGCTCAATCCATAATACCATACAACGCAATATGATACCACACGATACCTGCGGCCTGATCATGCTCAACCCTACAGGGAGCCAGCTAGTACAGGAAATCCGTCTGTTCCTAGCCCTTCGTACAACACTCTGTACGGAACATGCCAACTCCGGAGCGGTACTCGTGGGAGCGACCCAAACCGAGTAAAGTACAACCATATCAGCGCCAAGCACCCGCAGGTATATGATCGACACGACTGGGTCAACAAAGAATCACATGCCCTCGGCATCTCAAAGGATAATCAACAAGTATGACCCAATCCATGATCTCACAAATAATCATGTGCCCTCGGCACCTCAAAGGATAGTCAATAACATGACCCAATCAATGCTCCAGTGCTCACAATCAATCTCAACTCTACCACAAAGAGGAGCTATAACAACATAGCACGAGCCTCAACATGATCACCTACACTAGTATGTACAACAACTGGTACAAGGGATATCAACCGGATAGGTGTAGGTCAAATCATGCAACAAGGATACAAGGAAATCATGCATGCTCACATATATATCATTTAGCATATCATGCAATAACAACCTAACAGGTCATATCTAACATAATCTCAGCATGTCATGCTATCATAATCCCAATAATATCACACTATCATAATCCAATACCATCATGCTATCATAATCCAATATCATCATATCATGCTAACATAATCCAACACTATCATGCTAACATGAGAGTAAACACATAGGAGAAAGTCCACTGAATCTGGCAAATATCAACCCACCTCAAAAGCTAATCCAACCACGGTGGGGAAAACAGTATCCTCAGATCCAACCCTCCAAGCTAATCAAGTTCCAGCAGCACTCCGATCTAAATATCACCAAAAGGCTGCTAACTACGACAGAACAACAGCTCAGCACCAGATCAGATCAATAGAGTAGAGGAGAACAAGCTAGGTTACAACTAATGCCAACACATGGCCCTTAACCTAACTTTCTCTCTCTAGAAAGTAGCAACACGAAATGGAAAGTGAGCTAAAACAACCAGGGACTCGCCTATTTATAGGCTCCCAAAAGTCCCACTTTCGGGCGCCCGAATCCAACTTCCGGGCGTCCGAAAACTCAGCAGGCCAGGTGTCAGCTGGCGACCAAACGGTCGGTCGGCGGTCGGCAGGCGGTGGGGCGGCGTCTCTCCAGCGGTTGACACGTGTCCTGCGTCGCGACACGTGGCTCTCCACGTCAACAGCTCAATCCGGATTCACATCCGGGCGTTCGAAACCTGCGCCCAGATCCAAAACTCGTCAGCCATAACCGGATCATCCGAAAAGCCCTCTGGGTCCGAAAACATTCGGGCGTCCACTTCCTCACTTCCGGGCGCCCGAAATCCGTCGACTCCAGAAACCCTCAAACTCCTCAAATTTCCAAGTATTACATTCTCCCCTCCTTAAAATAGTTTCGTCCTCGAAACTAAGGTAAACACTCACCTCAAGATGTAAACATGTGGGAATAAGATCTCTGCATAACCGTCTCCAACCCCCATGTAGCCTCTCTATCATCATGAAAATCCCACTGTACCTTGACATAAGGTATGACCCGATTACGCAATTCCCTTGTCTCACGAGCAAGAATTCGTATCGGTCGCTCCTCGTAATGCAAATCCTCAGTAAGCTCCAGTGGAAAAAAATCTATCACATGGGAAGGATCATGCATGTATCTTCTAAGAACAAATACATGAAAGACATCGTGCACACCCGCTAATCGAGGCGGAAGGGCTATCCGATATTCCATGGGTCCTACTCTCTCCAAGATCTCAAAAGGACCAATAAACCGCGGACTAAGCTTTCCGCGAATCCCAAATCTCCGTATGCCCTTCGATGGTGAGACCTTCAAGAATACATGATCACCAACATGAAATTCCAGATCTCGCCTCCGAGTGTCAGAATAACTCTTCTGCCTGCTCTGAGCCGTCTCAATATGTCGTCGTATCACTTTAACCTTCTCTTCGGCTTCAAGCAAAAGGTCTGGACCCAATGTCTTCCTTTCACCAACATCATCCCAAAACAAAGGCGATCGACATTTGCGTCCATACAATGCTTCAAACGGAGCCATCTTAATGCTCGCTTGATAGCTATTGTTGTACGCAAACTCTACCAATCTCAGATGTCGATCCCAACCTCCACTAAAATCTAAGACACATGCTCTCAACATATCCTCGAGTGTCTGTATAGTGCGCTCGGACTGACCATCAGTCTGGGGATGAAATGCAGTGCTAAATCGAAGCTGAGTCCCCAAAGCTGTCTGTAGACTCCTCCAGAAATGAGAAACAAACCTTGGGTCTCTATCAGATTGTAATTCTCGGATTTTTGAGGATTTTGAGGGTTTCTGGAGTCGACGAATTTCGGGCGCCCGGAAGTGAGGAAGTGGACGCCCGAATGTTTCCGGACCCAGAGGACTTTTCGGATGATCCGGTTGTGGCCGACGAGTTTTGGATCTGGGCGCAGGATTCGGACGCCCGGATGAGGATCCGGATTGAGCTGTTGACGTGGAGAGCCACGTGTCGCGACGCAGGACACGTGTCGACCGCCGGAGGCACGCCGCCCCACCGCCTGCCGACCGCCGACCCACCGTTTGGCCGCCAGCTGACACCTGGCCTGCTAAGTTTTCGGACGCCCGGAACTTGTGAAGTGGGCGCCCGAATGTGGGATTTTGGGAGCCTATAAATAGGTGAGTCCCTGATGGTTTTAGGCTCATTTCCACTTTGTGACTTCGGTTCTAGAGAAAGAAAGTTGAGTTTAGGGCCATGTGTTGGCATTAGTTGTAACCTAGCTTGTTCTCCTCTACTCTGATTGATCTGATCTGGTGCTGAGCTGTTGTTCTGTCAAAGTTAGCAGTCTTTTGGTGATATTCAGATCAGAGTGCTGCTGGAGCTTGATTAGCTTGGAGGGTTGGATCTGAGGATACTATTTTCCCCACCGTGGTTGGATTAGCTCTTGAGGTGGGTTGATGTTTGCCAGATTCAGTGGACTTCCTTCTATGTGTTTACTCTCATGTTAGCATGATAGTGTTGGATTATGTTAGCATGATATGATGATATTGGATTATGATAGCATGATGGTATTGGATTATGATAGTGTGATATTATTGGGATTATGATAGCATGACATGCTGAGATTATGTTAGATATGACCTGTTAGGTTGAGATTTGCATGTGCATGATATGCTAATGATATATATGTGAGCATGCATGATTTCCTTGTATCCTTGTTGCATGATTTGACCTACACCTATCCTGTTGATATCCCTTGTACCGGTTGTCGTACATACTAGTGTAGGTGATCATGTGAGGCTCGTGCTATGTTGTTGTACCTCCTCTTTGTGGTAGAGTTGAGATTGATTGTGAGCACTGGAGCATTGATTGGGTCATGTTATTGACTATCCTTTGAGGTGCCGAGGGCACGTGATTCCTTGTGAGATCATGGATTGGGTCATACTTGTTGATTATCCTTTGTGATGCCGAGGGCATGTGATTCTTTGTTGACCCAGTCGTGTCGATCATATACCTGTGGGTGCTTGGCGCTGATATGGTTGTACTATACTCGGTTGGGTCGCTCCCACGAGTACCACTCATGAGTTGGCATGTTCCGTACAGAGTGTTGTACGAAGGGCTAGGAACAGACGGGTTTCCTGTACTAGCTGGCTCCCTGGAGGGTTGAGCATGATCAGGCCGCAGGTATCGTATGGTATTATATGGTATGGTATTATGGATTGAGCTAGGTACGGACGGAGTTTCCTGTACTAGCTGGTTCGCAGGTATTGTATTGTGTATGATAGTCCTCATTTGGTATATTCAGTTCATTGGTATTCATATTGACAGTTGAGCTTTGTGCATAGTAGTGGTAGTATATCTCCTACTTTCTTTGTTGCTCCATATATATCTTTTGAGATTGAGGACTTAGTAGGCAGACCGCTGAGGCTGGTGGCGGTACCCACTGAGAACTACTTGTTTGATAGTAGTTCTCACACCCGTTGTTGACACATTTTTGCAGAGTCTTCTTCCCCAGTTGTGCATACTGAGCGCGGAAAGGAGACCGTCGGGTAGAGCTATTCCCCGGATACTTGGCTAGAGGTATACCTATTTTGATAGATGGTTGAGTCTGTACATACAGTGTGATTGAGATATCAGTGTTGTATATGAGAGTTATACATGAGAGTTATGGATGATGTATGTACAGTGATCTTTTGATATATTTATATAGCAGCTCTGTTGATACCTTTAGCTCTGTGTGATTGTTGTTGTTTTCGCTTCGTATACATGGTAGAGATACTGTGTATGCGGCGGATCTTGTCATGTGCCTGGGAAGAGGTAACCCGGGGCGTGACAGATTAAGTTGGTATCAGAGCTTAGGAATAGGTCATGAGGGCCTAGGAAACCTAAGATAAACTGACTTAAGAATGATGAGAGAGACGTGATTGATCGCGAAAGTCAAAGATTGGGTTTTTGAATCCTTCCTTGTGTAGGAAGAGTGATTGAGGGATTATGCCTTCTCTTATCGGATGAATTATGTTGGCTGCAGATGACATAATAATCTGAGAAGAAAAGAAGTGTCCTTCTAGACTTTCGCTAGATTGGGTCGTGAGATTGTTTGTGGTCCTAATCGGGTATTATGTTACAGGTTATTACTATGCCTCCTCGACGACCGTCGACGCGAGCACATCCGACACCTTCGGATATGCCTGAGCAGACGGGACCTAGTGAACGGCCCGCTCTGCAAGAGCAGCTAGCAGACATAGCTGCAGTTGGAAGGCAGCAGAGTGCCTTGTTGCAGAAAATGTGTGATGCTTTTTCTACGCCTCGAGCTATGGAACCTCAGGCGGCAACGACTCCAACTACATCTCAACCAGGAGAAGGAAGTACTCAGCCTAGTCAAGCACTTTCTGAAGAGGAGCAGGAGCGGATAGCGGATAGATTAGCTTGCTTCTGTAGGTTCGATCTAACGCGATTTAATTGTAGTAGTATAGAACCATGGGTGGTAGAAGCCTGGATATGTGAGATGGAGAAGTTGTTTGAGGATCTCTTTGTGCCAGCACGGGAGCAGGTGCATATGGCAGTGCATTGTTTATCTGGTGATGCACATGTCTGGTGGAGGAGGACTCGTGATCATAGGTCCCTGAATCCTCTACAGATGTCTTGGAGTGAGTTTCGGGGGATTATGTATGGGGGCATATTTTCCCAGTAGCGTGAATATGAAGATAGAGGAAGATTTGAAGAATCTGAAGCAGGGGAATCACTCGGTGCAAGAGTATGCGAGGGAGTTTACTAGATTGCTTAACTGTGTTCCCTCAGCGGCGAGAGATGAGATACAGAAGGTTTATCTGTATGAGAAGGGTTTGAGACCCGAGATCTTTCCATTTGTCCACTCGCAAAGACTTCAGACTTTGGATGCTACTATCGAGCAGTCTCTGTGGGTAGAGCGAGGGGCATTTGTGACGAGAGGGCAGCTTGTGGACCCAGCTCAGGGTCAGGAGAGGAAGCGCCCGGCACTTGATGATGGAGGGCAATCAAGTAGCAGACGACCACCTAGACCTCCCCAGCGATCGCGTTTCCAGGGACGTGGATCTTCTAGTCGCCAGCAGTCTGGAGGATATCGCCAGCAGCGACAGCAGCAGCAGTCGAGAGGATCTCCCCGATGTGTGATTTGTGGAGGACCTCATTTTGCTTATCTCTGTGATAGACGAGAGGGCCGATGTTATGAGTGTGGACAGCCAGGACACATCAGGAGGGCTTGTCCTAGACTTGTAGCAGCCCCTTCTATGGCATCCGTACCTTTTACTCCGCCGCAGTATTCTGGAGCCTCCCCGGTATTTTCTCAGGAGTGATCTTCTATGCCACGACAGCAGGATCGACGCCAGCCACCGGCGAGCGGACGAGTTTATGCCGCTCAGATTGAGGATGCCTCGATAGCTGATCGAGTGGTGGCAGGTATAGTTTTGATTTGTGGCATTAGATCGCGTACTTTATTCGATACTGGTGCATCGCATTCCTTTGTTAGTAGGGAATTTGCATTGCATCATGGTTTAGAGATAGAGTCGTTACCCCAGACACAGGAGGTGCGGGTACCCGACCATAACTTGCAAGTGACGCAGGGTTGTTTGGAATGTCCTGTGCAATTAGGGCCTTGGATCATGCCTGCTGATTTATTAGTATTGAGACAGTTGCAGGATTTTGATGTAATCCTAGGCATGGATTGGTTATCTCGATACTTTGCTACAATTGATTGTGGAACCAAGACGGTGATTTTTCGTGAGCCTGGACTTGAGGAATTCATTTATGAAGGTTGTAAGAGTTCACTGTTCGCAGTGACGATTTCTTCTTCTAAGGCCAGACAGATGTTAAATAGAGGGTGTATGGCCTATTTTGCAACAGTGACTGAGGTGCCCACTGTTGTGCCAGGACTCGAGGATATTCCTATTGTCCGTGAGTTTCCGGACGTATTTCCTTCTGAGTTATCCTCGATGCCTCCTGATAGGGAGATTGAATTCGTGATTGATGTGGTACCAGGAACCGCGCCAATCTCGAAGACACCCTATAGAATGGCACCGGCTGAGTTGAGAGAGTTAAAGGCGCAACTGCAGGATCTTATGGATAAAGGTTTTATCAGACCAAGTGTATCGCCCTGGGGAGCGCCTGTGTTGTTTGTGAAGAAAAATGATGGTTCACTTAGGTTGTGTGTGGATTATCGGGAATTGAACAAAGTGAATATCAAGAATATATACCCCCTCCCACGTATCGATGATCTGTTCGATCAATTGCAGGGAGCGTGTGTCTTTTCTAAGATTGATCTTCAGTCCGGTTACCACCAGTTGAAGGTGAAGGCCGATGATATTTATAAGACAGCTTTTAGAACTCGGTATGGGCATTATGAGTTTACAGTCATGCCGTTTTATCAAATGAGGACTATCACGAATCCATAATGCCATACAACATAATACAATACGATACCTGTGGCCTGATCATGCTCAACCCTACAGGGAGCCAGCTAGTACAGGAAACCCGTCTGTCCTTAGCTCAATCCATAATACCATACAACGCAATATGATACCACACGATACCTGCGGCCTGATCATGCTCAACCCTACAGGGAGCCAGCTAGTACAGGAAACCCGTCTGTTCCTAGCCCTTCGTACAACACTCTGTACGGAACATGCCAACTCCGGAGCGGTACTCGTGGGAGCGACCCAAACCGAGTAAAGTACAACCATATCATCGCCAAGCACCCGCAGGTATATGATCGACACGACTGGGTCAACAAAGAATCACATGCCCTCGGCATCTCAAAGGATAATCAACAAGTATGACCCAATCCATGATCTCACAAATAATCACGTGCCCTCGGCACCTCAAAGGATAGTCAATAACATGACCCAATCAATGCTCCAGTGCTCACAATCAATCTCAACTCTACCACAAAGAGGAGGTATAACAACATAGCATGAGCCTCAACATGATCACCTACACTAGTATGTACAACAACTGGTACAAGGGATATCAACCGGACAGGTGTAGGTCAAATCATGCAACAAGGATACAAGGAAATCATGCATGCTCACATATATATCATTTAGCATATCATGCAATATCAACCTAACAGGTCATATCTAACATAATCTCAGCATGTCATGCTATCATAATCCCAATAATATCACACTATCATAATCCAATACCATCATGCTATCATAATCCAATATCATCATATCATGCCAACATAATCCAACACTATCATGCTAACATGAGAGTAAACACATTGGAGGAAGTCCACTGAATCTGGCAAACATCAACCCACCTCAAAAGCTAATCCAACCACGGTGGGGAAAATAGTATCCTCAGATCCAACCCTCCAAGCTAATCAAGTTCCAGCAGCACTCCGATCTGAATATCACCAAAAGGTTGCTAACTCCGACAGAACAACAGCTCAGCACCAGATCAGATCAATCAGAGTAGAGGAGAACAAGCTAGGTTACAACTAATGCCAACACATGGCCCTTAACCTAACTTTCTCTCTCTAGAAAGTAGCAACACGAAATGGAAAGTGAGCTAAAACAACCAGGGACTCGCCTATTTATAGGCTCCCAAAAGTCCCACTTTCGGGCGCCCGAATCCAACTTCCGGGCGTCCGAAAACTCAGCAGGCCAGGTGTCAGCTGGCGGCCAACGGTCGGTCGGCGGTCGGCAGGCGGTGGGGCGGCGTCTCTCCGGCGGTCGACACGTGTCCTGCGTCGCGACACGTGGCTCTCCACGTCAACAGATTAATCCGGATTCACATCCGGGCGTTCGAAACCTGCGCCCAGATCCAAAACTCGTCAGCCACAACCGGATCATCCGAAAAGCCCTCTGGGTCCGGAAACATTCGGGCGTCCACTTCCTCACTTCCGGGCGCCCGAAATCCGTCGACTCCAGAAACCCTCAAACTCCTCAAATTTCCAAGTATTACATCAATTTAGTTCCAAATCTCTTAGGGACAAAAATTCCAATTCTAACCCTAGGGTTTCAAGTTCTACAATCCCAAAATCCATGGTAAATCTTTACCCAATCTAATTTAGAATCATCTAGAACTCCCGAAAACATCATTTCCAAAGAATCTAATCCAAACCCTAAACTCAAACCTCAAAATCTCACCTTGGTCACCTTGCTCTCCAAGCTTGGTCCACCATTAGAGAGATCCCATCACCTCCAAGCTTCTTCTAAGCTTGCTCTCCACTAAATACTCCAACCTTGAGGAGGGATTACAAGAGAGAGCGACGTGCTAAAGAGGAAGAGAAAAGGGTTTTCTCTTTGCTTTTCTCATGTGGGAGGAAGGGAATGAGAGGAGAGAGACTATGGGGTCACTTTTATAACCCCCAAACAGCGCATGGTCCGGACCCTCTATCAAGGCCCGAAACCTGTAACTCAATTCGGGCATTTTTGCAGCTAAGGTTCGGACTTTGCCACAAGGTCCGGACCCTGACACTGTGAATAGTATTTTCTGTAAGTTACGGGGGAGCCCTAGGATCTATCTAGATACTATCAATATCTAGAGGGGGGTGAATAGGTAAGACGGCCAAACCACAAATCTCGATGCAATAAAAAATAAATACGGAAGATAAAAATCAGCACATCGAGATTTACGTGGGAAAACTCCAACTAGGAGTAAAAAACCCACGGGACCAACACGCGATAACAATCCACTAAGAAATAAAAGATTACAAGGTGTTTACCGACTCCACGGACTCAAACCTCTCTTTTATCTTCTTTGAATCTCGCGCACACCACCGGGTTGTCCACGCCCCACGTTCGAATCCACTAACGTCACGCCTCGAATCCACAAGACGCCCAACTTCGAATTCACGAAGCCTTCTACACGTCGAATCCACGATGCCCACCCGAATCAACGAGCGCACTCCGTCCGGAGCAAGAACAATAAAGTTGATAACGATTTATTACTTAGAATATCATGAAGGATCTGTGGGAATAATCTCTAAGCAATTCTGAAATTGATTCTAAAAGAATATTAAAGATTTAGGGCACCATGAATCAATTTGAGAGAAGCTTAATGTAGAAGATGAGGAAAACGGCTACCTACAAGCTTCTAGAGTTTCTAAAAGGTATTCTATACTTAACCATATTTTAGAGACATCCCCACATCTTATTTATAGGTTTAGAAGCAATCCGAATCAGATTAGGATTGCAAAACTGATTTTAAAAAGGTTTGGAAGCAATCAGAATCAGATTAGGATTGCAAAACTGATTTTAAAAAATCTACCATCTTATTTATAGGTTTAGGAGAATCAGAGTAGGATTGAAAAAACAAAGTTTCGAAAAATCGCGAAGGGTCGGGGTCCGGATCGTGGATTGCCAGGTCTGGACTCTGAAACGTTTCAGCTTTTCATTGTCCGGACCGCATCCATCAGGGTCCGGACCCATTCTGCGAAACAGCCTGACAGGCTTACGGGTTTCGAACCGCAGCTCCCAGGGTCCGGACCCCGTAGCATAATTTTTTCCGATTTATTAAAATCTATCAAAAACCTATTCTAATGTCTCCAAACACTTGTAAATGTTCATAAATCACCATCAAGATTATTTAAACTTACCAAGCATCGTGAATAAATACGTTGAGTCTTCGAGTATTCAAACTTCGTCTTTTCTTCTTTGAACCTTCAAGACCCCGACTCACTTCACGAAATATGCCAATATAAAATCCATAACAATCTCCCCATTTGGCAATTTCGTGACATAACCCAAAATTACATAAAACACTCACGATACTCATCTCTCCAGAAACTTTGAAATTCATTGCCATCACCAAAACAATGAACTTCTCGCGTGAAAGATCCAAACAAAATTTAAAATACAACTTTGTAACTCCTAAAACAAACTCTATGACTTAGACAGACATGGAGTCTTGAAGTCGTCAAAGACCTGCAGAAAAATTTCTCCACGAACAAAGTTAGTTGTAAAAAAAAAATATCAAACTCTTTCCCCCTTTGTTCATGCGTCAAAGTTCAAAAACTTATCATTTTTTCTCTTTTCTTTTATAAAACTTTCAATATCATCACCACCTCTCTCCCTCTTTTTGTCAAAAATGGCCAAAAAGAAAACACCAAAAATAGAAAGAGTTTAAAGAGAAATCAAATCGAAGCACAAGAAACACAAGTTTAAGATTTTGTTCAACTTTGAAACCACTTGTGTTATAATGAGAAAAACACAATTATTGTATTGAAAATAATATTAGTGCATGAACGTGATGCATTCACATAGACTTCTTTCAATCCCTATTAATTTCATAAAAATTAAAAATTTACTACACAATCACCATGATGTAGATATTTTTTCTTTTGCATCTTTCATTTATGTGGACCACCTTATAACTCCGAAAAATAAATTTTGAAATATTTTTTCTTTTTCATGCTTTTGCACATATTTTTTTTTTTTCCGGATATGCAATTCAATTCTCATGAGGTAGCTGCATACACTAACCGGACGACCGGGGTGGGCTCTTTCCTCTATGTGGTGGTAGTTTTCACACTTCTTTAAGGATGTAACTCTTTTCACATCTTTCAAAGCATATGAGCATTCTTTTCTCAATATAATAATGACTCTCCCTCACTTAAGCGATCTCTTAGTTGAAAGAACATGTGATAAATTTTAGTCCATAAGAGAATGACTATTCATCAAATTCAACACACACAACCGAGATATGTTAAGCTCTTAGAGATTACACATGATTACCTAAATTTGATGAATATAAGTATTAAGAATTCTCATAATAAATTATCTTCAAATATAATAAAAATAAAGTAAAATCGATAATTAATATTAGATTAATTAGGAGTGAATGAAAGTGAACCTATTGATGTTCAAAGCACTATTTAATGTTGTAATTGTTCCATGAATTTTCAAAAATCGTAATAATGAAAGTACCAAAATATGTAATGCAATGATCAAACAAGATATGCAATAGAAACCGATCAAGGCACTACACAAAGTCAAAACAAATTAAGATTTAAGACAAGGAAAGATATCACTTTTTCAAACCCAAACTTGTCGAATTGTTGGTTGTCTTGGTTTGTTGCGGTTGAGCACCGATTGTTTTGACTTTTGATCATCCGTTGGTCGCCACGTTGCATTCGGCTTTGTGTGCACTATTTGTTGTGGCTTCGACTTCCGGTTGATCTTGGATACTCGACCCTTTTGATGTTGCTTTTGAAACCGTAAGGGTTGTCGTGTATTGGATGATGCCGATAGATGTTTAGAAGATGCCGGTTGAGTTTTCTTATCTTTTCTAGGGCATGTCTTCCTGATGTGGCCTTTGTTTCCACATCTATGACATACTTTATCCTTCAAAATAGTTGAGACTTTAAGTGCTGAATTTTTAACCTTCTCAACATGTTTCCGCTTATATCCAAGTCCAAGTTTGCTTGTTTGACCCAATCCGAGCATATCATCAAGTTTCTTTGATCCGGAGGAGAATTTTTGTATGTCGGACTTGAGTTCATGGACTTGTTTAGTCAAGACTTGGTTAGAAGTATGAATTTCCTTGACTTGATATTCTAGAAAACCAATCTTCTCTTGGTAGGATTTGATCGTTATCTCCGATTGGTTTAGCTTCTCTTGGAGGATTTTGTTGTTCTCCAATATCGATTCCCGTTCATCCTCAAGAGTTTTAGACGATGTTCTCAAAATTTTATTTTCATCCTCAAGTTCCAGTAAGCGTTTCCTCAGCTTCTTGTTATGCTTAGCCATTTTTTTTCGATTCAATTAGTAGTTGATTGTACGCCTCGGCTAAGTCATCATCGTCCGACTCCCCTTCACTTGTGCTATCGTCGCTCGACGTTTCATGCAAAGAAGGAGAAAGCAAATCATTAGAAATAGATGATAAACAAAGAACCGACGAGGAAGGTAAAGAAGTATGTGAACATAAAGCAACATTATCTTTCTCCTCATCACTTGAGGTCGATTCTTCAGAAGTAGAATCGTCCCAAGTTTTTGCTTGCAAAGCCTTCATTTTATAAGTTTTCTTAGTGGGACAATCCGTTGAAATAGGGCCGTAGCCTCTACACTTGTAGCATTGGTGTCACGCCCCGTCGGGCCTTTAACACCAACTAGGTGGAAAGGATAACCGCACGGGCGCATGCCCCAGACCCGTCGAACGGATGGAGTCTCTTCTACCCGCCCAAGGCGTCTCAACACAAGCATGTCCACAAGGTTCCAACTAGGAACGGAGTACAAGAGTTGCACAAGGAAAGCATCAACATAAAGAAGTTCTACTTCTATTACATCACATTAGCACATTTATACATGCCCAAAATTTTATTTTCTTTTAATTTCATTCCATACATCATGTTCCAAAATTATGGAATATACAAATTTCATATAATCAATGAAAATCCCCTATACTATCAAAGTCCAAGACTAGGGGTACAACTCTATGTATCACCAAAATGGAAGGGCCGCTATCTAGAGAGCCAAACCCTTGCCTCGCTCCGCCGCCTCACTCGCGGAAGGACCTGAAAAACGTGGGGTGAGAACTATAAACATAGTTCCCAGTGGGTAAGGCCACCCAAGAGAGAAGCTCGACCCACCAGGTCCAAAGAAACACCATATGTATAAGTTATATCACAAATAACTATGCAACAATTATTTACATACATGTAAATAAACATAAAGGATGCAACCAAATAAAATGTCCATTTTCATTTCCTCCTAGGTTCATCCTATATTTCACATTGACCAAGTTCAACTACTTGTCATTTACTTATGGTTTCGGAATCGCCGTCTCACCATATTTGTTCCAACATCCTAGGAGTGAAATTGTCACCTCCGAGTTCGGGTAGCGAAATCGTCGGATATCCGGGATAGCAAAATCGTCGCATACCCCATCTCAACACCGCCATCACATGGCATAGGTAGCGAACTCGTCGCATACCCGGGATAGCAACCTCGTTGCACATCCCATTTCAACACCGCCATCACATGGCACAGGTAGCGAACTCGTCGCATACCCGGGATAGCAACCTCGTTGCACATCCCATTTCAACACCGCCATCACATGGCACAGGTAGCGAACTCGTCGCATACCCGGGATAGCAATCTCGTTGCACATCCCATTTCAACACCGCCATCACATGGCACAGGTAGCGAACTCATCGCATACCCGGGATAGCAACCTCGTTGCACATCCCATTTCAACACCGCCATTACATGGCACAGGTAGCGAACTCGTCGCATACCCGGGATAGCAACCTCGTCGCACATCCCGTCTCAACACCGCCAACTCATGGCACGGGTAGAAAAATCATCGCATACCCGGGATAGAAAAATCGTCGCACATCCCCTTTGTTCACATTTTACACTTGCCAACCTAAGTCTCTTGACCCTAGGTTCAAGTCACTAAGTCTCACCTATGTTCAATGACACTAGGTTTACTTTCTCATTCTCAACCTAGGTTCCATGATGCTAGGTTCCAATCTCATGTCCAACCTATGTTCAATAACACTAGGTTCCATTCTCATGTCCAACCTATGTTCATAACACTAGGTTCTATTCTCATGTTCCAACCTATGTTCAATAACACTAGGTTCCATTCTCATGTTCCAACCTATGTTCAATAACACTAGGTTCCAATCATACATACAACCATGTAACACGTATAGATAATAGAAATATACTTGAATTCTATAACATGCAATAGGAGCTCATGGCTCTACCTATCATGAATTTTATCTTTGCCAACATGCAAGTTCTAGGATTCACAACACATACCATTTTATCTTTAAATGGATATTTACCCTAGACATGGAAGTGACCTAATCACTTCGGTAAACACAAACCCACCTCAAGAGCTTCCGAATTCTTGTATTCTTCAAGCCCCTAAGTGTCCAAGCCTTGAGTTCTTGCTTCAACCCAAGCTTCTACAAGAAAACGGTTCGTTACTCGTTACGAACCCTTAATTCAACTCAATACATGAAATCAAGTGTTCTAACATGATTTCCTATGCCTCAATTGCAATTCCCGAAGGTCCAAATATTTTTAGAACCTGCCATGGCAAAAGCCCCAAATCTACCTAGGGTTTGCATGCATGCAAGCCAAACCCTAGATTTCATGGCCAATCTTCCACCATTTGTGGTTGAGATTACCTAAGGTTTCCAAAAACCTCAACTTAAAGGATTAAATCCAAGGTTTAAACCCTAAATCACAAGAACTCACCTCAATGCCCTAGCTCCCAAGCTTCTTCTTGCACCAAGAAGCTTCTTTGCACCTTGTAAGTCCTTTTCCAAGCTCCAATCCACCACATCTCCAAGCTTTGGAGAGATCTCTAGAGAGAGAAAGTGAGGGAGAGGGAGAGGGAATGAGAGGAAAGTGAAGAAGGAGTGAGGGGAGAGACCTCAGCCCCCCCTACATAACCCATTCACTGCGAGATTACCAAAATACCCCTCACTGGGCATTCTGCCTCAGCCGGGTCCGGACCTTGCAAGTGGGGTTCGGACCCCGCACAGGTGACAGTCCACCGCGCAGGCCGGGTCCGGACCTTGGTGTCCGGGTCCGGAACCCGTACGCACCCCAACTCGGAAGCCAGCTCGGGTCCGGACCGTGACATCCGGGTCCGGACCGTAGCTGCCCGCGGACTTCATTGTCCGGACCCCAGCTTCCAGGGTCCGGACCCCGTGAGCAGTTTTGCTCCACTTGGTCCCTTTTTCATAATTTTTCGATTTCCGGGTTTCCACTCGCACCCACAATGTTTCGAAAATTCGGAACCCAATTCCACACCAGCCATTATCGGCTTCCATCGAACTTTATCAAATTTAGCAAAGTTCGCTACGACGCACCGAAATTTCGTGTGCTACAATTGGATTTCTCCTTCAAATTCATCTTTTTCTTTAGAGGACTTTGCAAGTTTTTTCTAGAGGATTTAGAATTTGAAGATCCTTTAGAAGAAGATTTGGATGTAGATCGATTTGTCTTGTTCTTCCGAAAGTTCTGACGAAATTTCTTCGTGAGACGCGCTAATTGATGTTCAAAGTCGGCAAGTGAAATTTTTTCGTCGGAATCCGAGTCATCGTCCTCCTCCTTAGTAGATTTGAGTGCAATACCTGTACTTTTAGAAGAAGACTTGGAAGAAGATTGATTAGTAGGAACAGTCATTTCATACGTTTGCAAAGCGCCTACTAATTCCTCTACTTTCATCTCATCTGGATGCTTAATAGTTTCAATCGCCGCAACCTTCAGACGAAATCTTTCGGGAAGAGTTCTCAAATATTTTCTTACAATTTTGGGTTCCGAGATTTTCTCTCCCAAGTTCGCACATGTATTAACTACGTCTTGAAGACGAGTATAATATTCGGTAAAGGTTTCATGTTCCTCCATGTAAATTGAATCAAATTTGCTTGTTAGCATTTGGAGTTTTTGAACCTTTACCAAGCTAGTTCCTTCATTCGTAACTTGGAGGATATCCCAAATCTCCTTTGCCGTTTCACATGCCGAGACGCGTGAAAACTCGGTTTGAGATAGAGCATTAAATAAGGCATTAATTCCCCTACCATTGTAAGAAGATAAATCAATCTCTTCCTTACTCCACTTATTCCGAGCTTTGGGGACGTTAACATTATCGACGATTTGAGTGGGATGAGTCCATCCAAATTCTATGGATTGCCACACTCGCTCATCGATGGCAATTAGAAAAGCTCTCATGCGAACTTTCCAATAAGCATAGTTTGTGCCATCAAAGAACGGAGGTCGATTAATGTTACCACCTTCACCCATAAAGATAGATAAATTTAGATCCCGCTCTGATACCAATTGTAAGTTATGGGGGAGCCCTAGGATCTATCTAGATACTATCAATATCTAGAGGGGGGTGAATAGGTAAGACGGCCAAACCACAAATCTCGATGCAATAAAAAATAAATACGGAAGATAAAAATCAGCACACCGAGATTTATGTGGGAAAACTCCAACTAGGAGTAAAAAACCCACGGGACCAACACGCGATAACAATCCACTAAGAAATAAAAGATTACAAGGTGTTTACCGACTCCACGGACTCAAACCTCTCTTTTATCTTCTTTGAATCTCGCGCACACCACCGGGTTGTCCATGCCCCACGTTCGAATCCACGAACGTCACGCCTTGAATCCACAAGACGCCCAACTTCGAATCCACGAAGCCTTCTACACGTCGAATCCACGACGCTCACCCGAATCCACGAGCGCACTCCGTCCGGAGCAAGAATAATAAAGTTGATGACGATTTATCGCTTAGAATATCATGAAGGATCTATGGGAATAATCTCTAAACAATTCTCAAATTGATTCTAAAAAAATATTAAAGATTTAGGGCACCATGAATCGATTTGAGAGAAGCTTAATGGAGAAAATGAGGAAAACAACTACCTACAAGCTTCTAGGGTTTCTAAAAGGTATTTTATACTTAACCACGTTTTAGAGATATCCGCACATCTTATTTATAGGTTTAGAAGCAATCCGAATTAGACTAGGATTGAAAACTGATTTTAAAAAGGTTTGGAAGCAATTAGAATCAGATTAGGATTGCAAAAGTGATTTTAAAAAATCTACCATCTTATTTATAGGTTTAGGAGACATAGAATCAGAGTAGGATTGAAAAAACAATGTTTCAAAAAATCGCGACGGGTCGGGGTCCGGACCGTGGATTGCCAGGTCCGGACTCTAAAACGTTTCAGCTTTTCATTGTCCGGACCGCAGCCATTAGGGTCCGGACCCACTCTGCGAAACAGCCTGACAGGCTTACGAGTTCCGGACCGCAGCTCCCAGGGTCCAGACCCCGTAGCATAAATTTTTCTGGTTTATTAAAATATATCAAAAACCCATTCTAATGTCTCCAAACACTTGTAAATGTTCATAAATCATCATCAAAATTATTTAAACTTACCAAGCATCGTGAATTCATACGTTGAATCTTCGAGTCTTCAATCTTTGTCTTTTCTTCTTTGAACCTTCAAGACTCTGACTCACTTCACGAAATATGCCAATATAAAATCTGTAACATTTTCAGCCTTTTTATTTTCTTCTTATTTTCGCCCTAAAACTCTGATTTTCATTCTGTTTTCTCTCCAAATCAAATCCAACATAACCGAAACTCCTCTTACACATATTAAACACTTTCAAAGTTGGAGAATTATAATTTTTCCTCATAAAAACAATTAGATTTCGAAGTACAACTAGTTCTCAAAAATTTCCATTTACTTCCAACATTCTTCAAGTTTCACCAATACTTTCTTCAAGTTCCGACACTCTCGGAACCCAACATGAAACTCATTAAATCCACTTCTTAACTATACTTCACCTAATTTGGCTCATGCTCGTGGAGGTATACTAAAATTCAGTTTACTACATTCTCCTCCCCTTAAAAATAGTTTCGTCTACGAAACTCAAGTTCACACCTCATCGTAGGTGAACTTCATCCACGAATAGCACTGGTGCTATCCAAACCCACAACTCCAAATCTTTCTACTTTAGGCTTGTCAATTTGGCCCCTTAAAGAGTCTACGTCACACGGTACGACTCTTTCCTCACATCCGCCTATCTAATCCGGAGCCTAATTTGGTCCATTCTCCGGTATTGCTCACAAACAATTCTCATTTGGTGTTTCCTTTCATTACGAGTGGATCCTACTACACGTAGACCTCCAGTTCGACAATGAGATGGCACATCCTCGAGTACTCACTCATCCCGAGACATAATCCCCATATCGCACATGGCTTCTACTATCCCAACGTCTCACAAGGAACACGTTGCTCTATTTCCACATGCCACAAGTTGGCATCACGTCATTCTTACGACGAGCCTATAGGAATCCCATGCTCATAATTTCGATTCTGCTTCCACGACAACGTTAGACTCTGCGGTTTGGCGCCTCAACCAATCGGGCTAGCAGTATGACTGAGCGTTGGCCCCTTTGGTCAATACCCGCAACCTTCCCGCACGCTACTAACGCTCTCCTTATAAGAGCCCTCGGCTAACCCGTTTAATTCGAATTGCCACAGAGGGTCCACAGACCAACGATTCGACTATCTTAGTTCGGTACAGAACGCCTAGCCAATAATCACATGGTGGAATCCCTGTTAGGGACCTCCCATCGAAACCCCAACAAGGAGTAATTAAATCCCAAGTCATCGTAATCCTATGGCCAGTTCGCATCTACACTCTAGGTGTACTAACAAACTCACAGTTCCACGTGTGACACTCCACGTCTCCGGGTCATCGCTCGGACTCTCGCCCCGACCATGAATCCTAGCCAAGCCCTACCCTCAGGTTCAGAGCTGCTATCACATGATACCAACTGCACCTATCCATAAGGCCCCAGGCCGACAGTCTTCACACGGTCTAGGCACGAGTAATCCCCAAGCAATACCCTCTAACCGTCGCCACGTGACCAAGACGCTCCCAGCGCAATATACTTTGGCCATCCAAATGTTAGGCATTCACCTGAAACTTCACCTCACAAGGAGGATTCTCAACACGGTCTGAACACTCGCATACCGAGCTCGTGTTCCTTAACTGAGGCTCTGCTCTACCGAGCACACGTCCACTAGCCACTAGGCACCCAGATGGAACTACCAGCCTCATGAGCGGTCCTCGGCTTCCTTCACACTTGGCCAACGCCCGAGTGCTACTGCCAACGAACCCTCTTCGGCTGAACCTTCAATCCGTGCCCACGGCATCTCTACAGTCGAGCGCACTATGCCTCTACTTTATCCCGTGTTAGCCACAATCACTAAGCAATGCCGTTTCATCATCCTTTACCAGCCATGAGCGCTCCCTCATTTTGAGGCGCTGCACCTCAAAGGCTAACTCATTTAGATCTAGCAATCATCGCACTAATTCTATGACAGTGCAATTATTCTCATTACCAAACCGCCAAAGGGTTTCAAAATTAGAGCACGACCCTAAGTCGTTACTTTTTCATACATGGTTGCTACCGTATCCATGAAGGTTTCACATCCCTCGTTCACTTGCCCTTTTATCAATCATTTGATATTATCATCTGAGGGAAGGGTCCTCCCAACCACCATAACCTATCCCCAATATCATGGCTCCAAGGCTATTGCACAAGTCCATCACACAACCTCCTGAGTTCATGTTCAGCCTAGAGCTCTCACATCACCAAGTTCCACCTTAGGGTCCAACTTGGATACTACGCCACTACTTCCACATGCTAGATCCCGTCCTAGGCTAAATACCCCAAGTATTCTAGCCCACTTCCAAAGCCCACATGTCACCACATGTACTTAATTATTTATCCATTTTCATACAAGAGGGTTAAAATCCTCATCCCTCCTAGCACACAACTGAAGTTATGCCTAACTTGATTACCAACCATAACACATACTAATGTCCCAAGAAACTAAGGACAAGGGAAGATCAAATCATCTCGAAAACATTCCCTCTCATTTTTCTTGGATTTTCCTCAAGATCGACCTTAGCCTAAATCTTTTGCCAAATTGGCCTACGCTCAGATCTATACTTACAGATCACAATTATATTTAAATCTCCAAACAAGATTTTTTATACCGTGACCATGTCGACCATTCAATTCATCCCAAAACAATCTCCAGATACTATACCATTGGTCACAGGTACATTCCAATAGTGCCTCATACATCAATAGCATACTACACATCTCATTTTCAGATCACGAGCACTCTTCATTCAACATAACCCAACTAGGTGTGCTATAAATACATCTCATTGGCACTACAACTGGGCCAATCACCCCGTAAGCCAACTAAACTTACAATCTCATAGAGAAGTAACTGCCGACACATTCAACATAGTGTGTAAACACGCTATGCTTGATCACCAGCTTGAACTGATATGCTTCCACGAGTCACATCATGTTCCCCTGCCTTGGAAGAACGAGGCCATCCTCCCTCAAACATGCCACTTACCGACCTTATCAACTCGGCTCCACTTTCAATAGTCGCCACTTGGCTAGTTCATTCTCGTCATTGTGTAATGTCTCTCATTAGCATGCGCAGACCCAATCATCACTTGGTGGAGTTCTCACTCGAGACTTCGCACACATACTCCAACCAGGAGTAACCAAGACCCCAAACCACTACAAGTCCTCGGGTTGGGTCGCATTTATACCCTCGGTGTACTATCAATTACACGGTCTCACACATGGCATTCCATGTTCTCGGGTCATAGATCGGACTACCGCCCCGACCATAAATCTCAGCCCTACCTTCAGGTCTCAAGTTGCCGTCACACACAGCTGACTGCGCATGTCCATACGGCCCAAGGCTCCACAGTCCACACATGGTCCGGGCGCGGATCGTCCCCAAGCAACACCCGCCACCGTCGTCACACACGACTAACATGCTCTACGAGCAACACATATCTCTATCGGCTCTTAAGCACCAAGTGCGAGCCACCAGCCCTTAGCGATACTTAGGTCGCAACATCGGAGGGCTGTCTAGTCCCTCACAACATCCATCCCACCAAGTAACTTACCATCGTCACTCGAGGGATAACGCACACACCTAGGCGATCCAAACAAGCGAAAGTCATAGAAGGGCACCCCTACTCCACTTTCGACATCATGTTGTCTGCAGCCAACATGATCATCTAAATAGAGTAGTTGCAACACCTTCAATCCCCCTCCAAAATGCTATTGGAGACATAACTTGACCCAATCATTTCACTTTCGCCATAAGTTGCATCCGCTCACTCTCGTGCCTAAGTCCTTAAGGCCACCAATCGTAAGGTCGGTCCTCCTAAACTGTTTCTACGCTCTGATACCACTCTTATTTGTCACGCCCTGCCCCAATGCACAGCAGACGCTGCGCGGGCGCGTGCACAGAATGCCGAACAGACAGAGTTTCCCCTATCCGCCCAAGGCGTAAACAAAATAAGTACATTGAATTTCACCCAGAAAAAATAATATAATACAGTTCTGCACGAGGGCATATCATAAGAGCGAGAATTTAAACCTAGCTATTACAACACTTGAACATACACATTGGTACATACAATTCTAAAATTTAATATATGAATTCTTCCTCAAAATACAACCTCGCTCTCAATTACATTTGTCTTTCCAAAGTACATTTACATCCATTTGCTTGTACACGGGTGACCTACACTTGGAGACCCTGCTATCTAGGGCGCAACGCCCACACTTCGGTCCGGTGTCGCTCCGCTAATGGTTGGCTCTGCAAAACAGGGGGGTGAGAACTAAAAAAAGTTCCCAGTGGGTTCGGCTGCCGACCTCGCCGACTTTCCCACTAGGTCTATTCAGGCATAGTAATATGAAAAAAAAGCAAGTACATTAGAAAGGCAACTAAACATGTAGTCTACCACTACTAGATATATATATATATCATGCAACAATGCTCATTACTATGCCTTTGCAACAACAGGGAATGAATTTCATGGTTAAATATGCTCAATAGTGCTCTTTTTACTCATCCTTGACCCAATTCATTCTCGAACCATTTAGGGGCTTTCCACAAGACCAAGACCAAGCCCAACTCACCCCTCTCAGCCACGTGGGGACTAGCTCACCGCTCTGTTACCCACCTTGGGTTGCTCACAGAGGTAGCATGATCGACCCGTCACCCAACATGTGACTCCACTATGCTCACTCTCTCCACAAGATACAACAAATGCAATAGGGCACATGATACAATATGATCAATCAATATGTTTCTTTTCTCTTTGACCCAATCTCACCGGCTCACACGAAGTCAAGCCAACTCACAATACCAAGGCCCACAGGGACAATCACCAATCTAGGGCCGTCTGCTGGGTAGATACGTTAACCCATACGTGACAACTCCGGAGCTCACTGCTTGTGGTGTCACAACCACCATAAGCCGAACAGACTATGTGAGTATGATCTAGTTCTCTCAACCAAGAGAACTCACCACTAACCATGGTGACAACATCAAGGAATCTCTTTCAACCCCTAGCATGGTCCAGAGGATCTATTTCAATCCCTCGTATGCTCAATATTATCAAAACACTAGTTGTCACACTACACATGCACCGACCCAATTTTCTTCACTTGTACTAGAGAGTTCACTGAATTCATGTCGCGTGCATCAATAGAACATACAAACACCACACTATGTGAATATGGGTAAACATGCAATGACTCATGGTACATGCAACTACGGCAACATATTTGGCACATGCAACGGCCCAATCCATGTCTATACTTGGGATTCTCTCAGTTTCCGCCACATCCTTTACATGCATAACAAATCATGCCCAATCTATCGTTCCATCACTAGGTTTACATTCAATATCACAATGACATCTAGTATTTTACTTTGTTCCAATGTCCACTCTTTATTTTCTATGTCCAAACCACTAGTTTTCTCTACTAGTCCAACACATCACTAGGGTTCATGTGTCACTAAGTTCATGCATCCTAAGTTTCAAGTTCTCAATCATAGTCATTCTCATATATCATAGGAGGCATGCAAGTTTCTGGAATAAGAATTAATTGAACCTTATTACATACAATTTCATACATATATACATATATGTTCAAAGAGTAGGGTTTAGACATAGGGAGAAATCCAACCATTAAGGAGAGCACCACCTACCTTGTTTAGTCAAAGGCTAGGTAATCCAAGAAATTTGATTTCCGACGCCCATTCGGCTCGGCCGAAGTCTAACGAACGAAAATCGGCAAAATCTCCCAACTGGATGCCGTAACCTCGTCATAATCCAAATTGGAGTTGTCCCCCGCGTCAAACTATCATTCAATTAGGGATTTATAAGATCAATTTAGTTTCAAATCTCTTAGGGACAAAAACCCCAATTCTAACCCTAGGGTTTCAAGTTCTACAAGAAAACCCCAAAATTCATTGTAAATCTTTAACCAATCTAATTTAGAATCATCTAGAACTTCCAAAAACATCATTTCTAAAGAATCTAATCCAAACCCTAAACTCAAACCTCAAAATCTCACCTTGGTCACCTTGCTCTCCAAGCTTGGTCCACCATTAGAGAGCTCCCACCACCTCCAAGCTTTTTCTAAGCTTGCTCTCCACCAAATCCTCCAACTTTGAGGAGGGATTACAAGAGAGAGAGGGAGAGAGAGGGAGGTGCTAAAGAGGAAGAGAAAAGGGTTTTCCCTTTGCTTTTCTCATGTGGGAGGAAGAGAATAAGAGGAGAGAGGCTGTGGGGTCACTTTTATAAGCCCCAAACAGCGCAGGGTCCGGACCCTCTATCAAGGTCCGGAACCCGTAACTCATTTCGAGCATTTTTGCAGCTAAGTTCCGAACCTTGCCACAGGGTTCGGACACTGACACTGTGAACAGTATTTTCGGCCTTTTTATTTTCTTCTTATTTTCGTCCTAAAACTCCGATTTTCATTCCGTTTTCTCTCCAAATCAAATCCAACATAACCGAAACTCCTCTTATACATATTAAACACTTTCATGGTTGGATAATTATAATTTTTCCTCATAAAAATAATTAGATTTCGAAGTACAACTAGTTCTCAAAAATTTTCATTTACTTCCAACTTTCTTCAAGTTTCACCAATACTTCTTTTAATCGTTCCGACACTCTCGGAACCCAACATGAAACTCATTAAATCCACTTCTTAACTATACTTCACCTAATTTGGCTCATGCTCGTGGAGGTATACTAAAATTCAGTTTACTAAAATTCAGTTTACTACACTCTTGATCCAAATTCAACAGAATATGTAACTCTTTTATTATTTTCTCTACAAACTTGAATAACAGGACAATAGTCCTACCTAGGTAGATTTAAAGAAAAGTCTATTGGAAAAAAAAATCACTGAATATAGGGAGAAAAAAAGGAAAGAAAAGAAAAGAAAAGAAAAGAAAAGAAAAGAGAAATCATTTTTAGGCTTATAGAAATACATCTATAGAACAACGAATTCACAATCTAATCAGATTCTAATAAGCCAAAATAGATCATCAACGTTCATTATATGAAATAATTCTTTTACAAGTTTCATCAAATTATATCAATCAAAGAATGTTCAGTATGAAACCCTCAAATTATTTGCTGACATCACAAAGCCATCGAAAATAGTGTAGTACGACAAATTTTTATTATATAAACAAGTGTAAATAAAAATAGTATGAAATACTATTTTTATTAGACTTAGAGGAGCAAAAGATAATTCTGAAATAATTTGTGGTGAAATTGGAATAAAAAAAGAAGATTTGAAATTTTTATAGGAACAGAGCTTATATTTCAGCTGAAAAATTGACAGTGGCGAAAAATTTTGAAAATTTGAAAATTTATCAAAACTATTTTTCTGAGGCTAGATTTAAAGTTTCGTGTCATTTGGATATCCGAGCAGTGAAAACGGAGCCTAACAGCAATCTGTTAAATATTTTAGTCGATAAAGCTTTCGGTGACCTAAATTGACTCAAAACTGAAAAGTTAAGATAAATTATTTCTAGTTAACTTTAATTGAATCTGTACGTCAAATGTAAGCGCAAACGGATATTCAGAAGGGCTCCAATTAGATGTATCAGAGGAGAACTGGACTAAACTATAAATTGCAATTGCCCGGGAGCCTTTCAGCATATTGTTACATGATATTAGTGGGTAACATGGAATCTTCTCCATTCTTCTTCTTCCCTATGTACGTGCTTGGGGGAGAGAGAGAAAAAGAGAGTGAGAGCTGGGGTGATCCGAGGAGGCGCTCGATGACGCGCGCTCGCACTTTTCTCTTGCATCGGATTGAAGGTTAGTGTTAAAATAATATATTTGGGTGATTCAGATATTTCAGGTATCATTTTTTTAGAATGCTTTTAGGAGTGGAAATTGATTGGGATTTTTATGGAATTGAATTTAGAAATTGGGATTATGTTTGATTAGGAACCGATTTTCGTGGAGATTGTCGTGGAATTTCGGATTGGGCTTTCGGTGCTGCAGTTGCTATCTATCTAGGAGGGTCGCAGCGGAGCGTGTTGTCTTTCCATCATATTTTCTTTTCTGGGATTAGCGATTTAGGTGGATTCTGTGTTGCCGAAAACTGCGTACTCCCTACTATCTCTGTTTGCATATGCGACGATTGCACTGTATAGCAGCCTGCAGTCTATGGTTAGTTAATAATATGTACCGATGCATGATGCTTGCATGCAAATATTTAATAACATATGTGGAAGCTTATGTCTCCTTATGCATGTAGGATCATATGATTGTTTGGTTGGATTGATGATAATAGGAGAGAGTATGCATGTATGTATGAGTTTTATATGATGGTATTTGATAGTGTGGATTTTATATAGATCTTGATTGTGTCATAGTCAAGGGGAACTTATAGGATTTATGTACTACTTAGTCTATATGAATTCCATTTTATTATACACATTAGTGTGCGAGTCTTGGATTATTAGTAATCATATGTGATTATGTGGGATATGTATGTATGTCATGGGACAGTGTGATTATGTCATGGGACAGTGAAATAGAAATATTATATTATTTCATTAAGCCTTGGGATACTTGTGGACATGTTGGATATTGGTACCGTGACTTGTGAGTTGATAAATTATATGATTTTATAGCAGGGCGTTAGTAGGATGCATGCAAGTGGGTATAACATTTTAGTTGCTTAATTGAATAATAGTTTAATTACCTTAAATTGCTAAGTTCCTATTGTTGATACTGCATAAATGTTGTTAGGCCAAAAGGGTTCATTGGATATCGATATGTATGGACTATTGCATTATATATGTTAAGATGCATGCGATCGGTATAATAGGTTAGCGTATTAATAATAGACAGGTATGGACATTGAGAGACATTTGATTTCACTATCGTGACATATGAGTCAGTGGATACTCTTTGATCGTGCTGAGGGCGCCGAGATGATTACTTTTGATCTTTTTGATCATTGCATAGACTATAGCCTGCAGAGCCGCATTGAGCTTTATAGAGATATGCTATGATACTTATTAGGGGTCGCTTCCTTTCGAGTGCCGCTCCGGATGCTAGCCAGCTATAGCAGAGATATTTGCCTTTGGGATGACGACCCACCTGCGGGAGTGGTGATCGGTCTGGAGGCAGAGCCTACGTGTTAACGTCGTACCTGTGGGAGTGTGGTCCGGGCAGTAGGCAGGCGCAGGTTTGACCTAACCTATGAGTCAGTCGTTGTGATTGGGTACTATTACTGCCTTTATTTATTAGCTAGTATTAGCATTGATGCATACCTTAGTTACCTTGTCTCCGGTTTATTACATATGTAACTTACAGGTCGGTCAGTTTATGATTGGGTTACAATGTATTAATTAGGTTGCATGTGTATGCGAGGGTGATACCTTGCATTTATTATTAGTATGCTAGTTGACGCATGATAGAGTGAGTTACAAATATGATTGGGTTACACTATGCATTTATATTGGGTACTGTAGCTGATTGCATGACAGGGTAGTATTATGTAGAGGCATGATAGACGTGATTCGAGTTCTGTTCAGGTATTATGCTTGTTATTTAGTTCCCTATCTATCTTTGCCTCAGGTAGACCTAGTGGGTGGGCCGTGGTTGTCGCCGACAGTACCCACTGGGAACTACTGTTTAGTAGTTCTCACACCCTCTTGTGGTTTACTTTTCAGGGTCATCTGAGTCAGTGGTTGTACGAGGTAAAGGGATCGCACCGTAGATAGCGACTTGTCACGGACTAAACCGAATGCTCGCGTCTAGTCCGTGCGGCGCTCAGCTTCCTTCGCGAAATGAGCAAGCCTGCTCTCTACTTGCTAAGTTAGGACCTTGCTCGCCCTAGACTAAGTACAAGAGAGAATGAGTAGAAACTCTTTTATTGCAAAGTAGTGAGAATTACAGATTGTAGATTCTGAGTTTTAGGGGGTGGAGGCTACAGTATTTAAAGGCCACTCGCCGCCCATGACTCGAATGAACGGAAGCCAAATGGCATACAGCAATAAGCAAAAAGGGGAGGCAGCCGGTTCCCAAGAGGCTGCATCAATGCACCTAGGAACCCAAAGTGGCTGCTCGGTTCCTGCACCATCAGCCCTGGTGCCCGCGCCATCAGCCCACAGCTCCGCGTGCCATCAGCCCCGGCGCCCGCGCCATCAGCAGCCCTTAGCTCCGCGCGCCTTCAGCCCCGAGCTCCGCACCGTCGGCCTCGAGCTCCGTAAAGAAGCTTTATGATTATTGGGGTTCTGTCTCCAACAGATATCCGCTTGGAGAAACGGGCCACTGTCGAAGCAAAGTCAGCGGCAAAACTTTAGTTGTGACAACCTCCCCCACCTAATGCGCAAACGCCCTCGTTGCGCGCAGGTGTTGGAAGTCATCGACCAATTGTTGATACTTCCAGAGAGTGTCGGCTTTCTCCCAGCTTGCTTCGCCATGCGGGAGGTTCTTCCATTGGACAAGGTACTCGATGCTTCTTGGGACACCGCGACGACGAATGGTGCGCGTGTCCAGCAAGGCTTCGACCTCCTTGTCGATGGCAGAAGTCATGGTGGCGGGAGCGCGCTGCGACACGCCCCGGCCTGGGTCTTCAGCGTCTTCATGGCCGCAGGCAGCTAGCATGAAAAACAGGATGAATTTTCAGGTTGGCGGGGAGTTGCAGCTTGTAGGCTGCCTTGCCCGCCCGCTTCACAACGGTGAAAGGCCCTTCGTACTTCCGCAACAGTCCGCGATGCACTTTGCGGAAGGCCTTGAATTGTTGTGGTTGTAGTTTGATCAAGACTCGGTCTCCTTCGGCAAACTCCAAAGGCCGCCGCTTGACATCGGCCCACTTTTTCATTCGTCGGGCCGCCTTCTCGAGATAGGCCCTCGCAATGTCGCCCTTCTCCTGCAAATGAGAGGTAAATTGGAGGGCCATGGGGCTGCGGCCTTGCTCGCCTGCAGCAGCAGAATGCGGAGTGAGTGGCTGCCTTCCCGTTGCCAACTCGAACGGGCTAAGGTTCGTCGACTCGCTCCGCCGCAGATTGTAGGAGAACTGGGCTACATCCAAGTGATGTACCCAGTCCCGCTGGTTGGCACTGACATAGTGCCGCAAGTATTCCTCCACTAAGGCGTTCACCCGTTCCGTTTGACCGTCCGTCTGCGGGTGAAAGCTAGTGGAAAAGAGTAACTCCGTCCCCAAGATCCGGAACACTTCCGTCCAGAACTTGCCTGTGAATCGAGGGTCGCGGTCACTCACAATGTTTTCGGGGACGCCCCAGAGCTTGACCACGTTGCTGACGAAGAGCCGCGCCGCTTCTTCCGCCGTGCAATCCGTCGGTGCCGCTAGGAAGGTCCCGTACTTGGAGAATCAATCCACCACCACGAGGATCGACCCAAGCGTCCCCACCTTTGGTAAGGCGGAGATGAAGTCCATGGAAACACTCTCCCAGGGACGCGTTGGTGTAGGCAGGGGCTCGAGGAGGCCCCCGGGTTTCTGGCGCACCACCTTGTCTTGTTGGCACACAAGGCAGGTCCGCACGTACGCCTCTACATCGTCGTGCATGCGAGGCCAATAGTAAGCGGCCTCGAGTAGCGCCATCGTCCGCTTTTGTCCAGGATGTCCGGCCCAATTGGAGTCGTGACACTCCTTCATGAGCTCGCGACGGAGATTGTCCCATCTAGGCACATAGATGCGACGCCCCTTGGTGAGGAGCAGTCCGTCGCTGAACCAGAATCGCTGCGCCTTGCCCTCCTTGACGAGTCGCACGAGTCCTTGGGTCACAGGGTCTTCGCAAGTCCCTTCGCGGAGTCGCTCCCTGATCGCACCGTGGAGCTGGCACACCGCTGCCAACTCCGCTTTGCGGCTGAGCGCATCAGCCACCTGGTTCTCCTTCCCGAGTTTGTACATGAGCTCCATGTCAAACTCCGCCAGGAAGTCCTGCCACCGCGCCTGTTTGGGTGACAGCTTCTTCTGAGTGAGGAAGTAGCTCGTCGCGACGTTGTCCGTCCGCACAACGAACCTGCTTCCAAGGAGATAGTGCCGCCACGTCCTGAGACAGTGCACCACGGCGGTCATCTCCTTCTCTTGCACCGTGTACCGCCGCTCAGTGTCGTTGAGCTTGCGGCTCTCAAAAGCGATGGGGTGTCCGTCCTGCACGAGAACACCGCCGATAGCAAAGTCTGAGGCGTCAGTATGTACCTCGAATGGGCGGCTGCAGTTGGGAAGACGCAGCACCGGATCCTCGGTCACCGCCCGCTTCAGGTTCTCGAATGCCTCCGCGCACCGAGGAATCCAGTCCCGTGACTGGGTCTTTTTCAGCAAGTCCGTCAGCGGGGCTGCTCGAGCGGAGTAGCCCGCGATGAAACGGCGATAATAGTTGACGAGTCCGAGGAAGGATCGTAGCTCGGACACCGTCGTGGGTGCTTGCCAATCGCAGATTGCTCGCACCTTCTGTAGGTCCATGTGGAGTTGTCCTCGGCTGATCCAATGGCCGAGGAAGTGCACTTCCTCCCTTGCGAAGGAGCACTTCTCCCGCTTCACGTAGAGTTGGTTGTCCCGCAATACTTGGAAGATAGTCCGCAGATGCGTGACATGCTCCTCCAGCGTGTTGCTGTACACGACGATATCGTCGAGATACACTACCACGAACCGATCGAGGTAGGGGTGGAATAGTTTGTTCATCAGGGTGCAGAAAGTCGCCGGCGCATTCGTCAAGCCGAATGGCATGACGAGGAACTCGTAGGCTCCATACCTCGTCACGCAGGCCGTCTTCTCCTCGTCGCCTTCCGCGATCCTGACCTGGTAGCACCCCGAGCGAAGATCCAGCTTGGTGAAGAACTTCGCTCCACCGAGTTGATCGAACAAGTCCGCCACTAGCGGAATAGGGTACTTGTTCTTTACCGTTGCTTTGTTGAGCGCTCTGTAGTCGATACAAAGCCGCAGGCTTCCGTCGCTTTTCCTTTGGAACAAAACAGGTGCTCCGTAGGGGGCTTTCGACGGCTTGATGAAGCCTGCATCGAGGAGGTCCTTCAACTGTCGTTGCAATTCCTCGAGCTCCGGCGGGGCCATGCGGTATGGTGCCTTGGCAGGCGGCTTTGCTCCTGGCTCGAGCTCGATCGCATGGTCCACCTCCCGTCGGGGTGGAAGCTTCTTGGGCAACTCCTGGGGCATGACGTCCTCGAACTCCCCCAGGATCGCGCCAATCTCCGTTGAAGGGGCCACCTCCTCGTGGTCCTCTCCGCTCACCTCACGGATGGCCGCAAGGTAAGTGACTTCTCCGCGTTTCACCCCCTTCCGCAACTGCAAAGCGGAGAGGGTGAGGGTTGTTGCTGGCTCACCTTGGCTCGCCAAGATCATGCATGGGGCTGACTCTTCCATGATGCTCAAAGCCCCGAGATGCGGCATCGGAACCACTTTTGACGAAGCGAGGAAGTCGATGCCGAGGATGACTTTGAAGTCGTCGATGGTCGCGGCGGTGAAGTTCGCTGTACCCGTCCAGGGTCCTACAGTGATCGACACCCCTTTGGCTACTCCCGCGACAGGCTGTGCCACCGAGTTGACAGCCTTGATTTTGCTCGAGTCCTTCTCGAGCCTGAGGCCTAGCCGCTTGGCCTCAGCTTCAGCGATGAAGTTGTGGGTCGCCCCGGTGTCGACGAGCGCCCGAGTGGTCCTCCCGTTGAGGGCCACGTCCACGAACAGCAGCTCCTTCTTGAGCGGTTTGCTGCATCGTGCCTGACCTTGGATCGCGCTGACGAGTCGCAGCGCACCCATCTTTGGTTCCGCCTGGTCCTGGCCCTCTTCGGCTTGGATGGCGTTGACGGTTTTCTTCTTTGGGCAGTCTCGCGCCCAGTGATCAGCACCGCAGACATAGCAAGAGATCTTTGCCTTCTGTGGAGGGGCCCTCCGATCTTGGCCCTTGTGATCACGCTGCTCGCGGCGATCGTGGCGATCTCCCCCACCTTTGGCCTTGCCCGCCTTGGGTGGTTTGCCACGAGAGAAGTCTGGCCTCTCATATTCCGGCAGCTTCTCCGCCAAAGAAATAGCGGAGCTCACGTCCTTGACGTCTCTCGCCACGAGCTCCTTATTAGCCCATGGTTGGAGACCGTCGAGAAATTGGAACAACCGGTCCTCCTCAGCCATGCTCGAGATGGCCAGCATCAGCTTGGAGTACTCCTTCACGTACTCTTTGAGGGTTCCCGTGTGCCTGAGTCGTCGAAGTTGCTTGCGCGCCAAGTACTCGACGTGTTTCTGGGTAGAATTGTACCTTTAATTCGCGTACGAAGTCCTCCCAGGTATTTAGCTCGCATTGGCCCTTCTCGGCCTCTGCGGAACGCCGACGCCACCACAGCATCGCGTCGTCGGCGAGGTACATGGAGGCGGTTTGGACCTTGTCGTCCTCGTCCTCCAACCGCATCGCCTTGAAGTAGCGCTCCAAGTGCCACAGGAAATTGTCGATTTCCTTCTCGTCTCTCGATCCCTTGAAGCATTGGGGCTCAGGGACTCGAATCTTTGGGGTGTATCCCCTCTGCGTCTCGACGCCTTGGGCTACCGCCTTCTCGAGGATCACCACCCGCGTCTTGAGGTCATCTACCTCGTTGCCGTGGGCGGCGATCTCCTCGATCAGCGCCCGTCCGTCGCCGTCACGATGAGTTAGATCGTGGCGGAATTGCTCGAGCTGCTCACGGAAAGTTGCCATAGCAGCCGCAACGCTGTCTTCTACGACATGCAGTCCGTCCTCCATCATCCCCACATGGCGGGTCAAGACGGAGTGGTGCTCGTCCGCTTTGGCGACAGCATCCTCCACCAGGTTCATGCGGTCATCAAGTGAGGCGGACTCTCTCAGCAGAGACCGCGCCTCCTTGCTCTTGCCGCGTTTGGAGGCCCTGGCTTCGGCCACAACGTCGACGATGGCAGCATCCGAAGTCGACATGTCTCCCAGCGAGGAACTCGCTCTGATACCAACTGTCACGGACTAAACCGAATGCTCGCGTCTAGTCCGTGCGGCGCTCAGCTTCCTTCGCGAAATGAGCAAGCCTGCTCTCTACTTGCTAAGTTAGGACCTTGCTCGCCCTAGACTAAGTACAAGAGAGAATGAGTAGAAACTCTTTTATTGCAAAGTAGTGAGAATTACAGATTGTAGATTCTGAGTTTTAGGGGGTGGAGGCTACAGTATTTAAAGGCCACTCGCCGCCCATGACTCGAATGAACGGAAGCCAAATGGCATACAGCAATAAGCAAAAAGGGGAGGCAGCCGGTTCCCAAGAGGCTGCATCAATGCACCTAGGAACCCAAAGTGGCTGCTCGGTTCCTGCACCATCAGCCCTGGTGCCCGCGCCATCAGCCCACAGCTCCGCGTGCCATCAGCCCCGGCGCCCGCGCCATCAGCAGCCCTTATCTCCGCGCGCCTTCAGCCCCGAGCTCCGCACCGTCGGCCTCGAGCTCCGTAAAGAAGCTTTATGATTATTGGGGTTCTGTCTCCAACAGATATCCGCTTGGAGAAACGGGCCACTGTCGAAGCAAAGTCAGCGGCAAAACTTTAGTCGTGACAGACTGCTACCTATATCTTCTAGTTGTAGAGGAGCACCGAGCTAGATAGCTTTCGGATTATATACTGTACATCTGGACTTACAAGGCCAGGGCCTTTCATGTGTATATTTATATTCTAGAGTTGTGATTTTATGTACAGTGATCTATAGTAGTTTTACTGTTATTTATAGTGCTCTGATATATGTTGGATGTTCGTTATAGACTGTGAAAATGGTTTCGTGGATGAATCTGGGATTGGAATTGCTTTGCTACTATTCTGATTTGTTGACGCTTCGTTCGGACAGAAAAAACTCAGTCTGTTCGGCGGGCCGGTTAACGTCCCAGTAGGCTTCTGCTGTGGAATCGGGACGTGACAGATTAATGTGGTATCAGAGCTTAGGAATAAGTCAAGTGGACCTAGAAAACTCTAGGATTTGGTATACACTAGGAATTAAGACGTGAGAGACGTGATTTTTTGGCGAAAGTAATTAATTGGGTCTTGTTGTGTTCCCAAATTAGATATTGGGGACTGATCGAGGGAGAAAATCCTTTCATTCCTTGGATAATTATGTTGGGTGGCCGACAATATAATGTTGGGAACGAGAGAAAGTGTTCCTCAAGAACTTTCGCTTAATTGGGTCATCTATTGTGTGCAACGGATCAAATTTGAACGTTGGGTCATCTAGATACGCGCGTGTTATCCCTCGAGTGACGATAATAAGTTACTTAGTGGGACGGATGTTGCGAGGGACTAAAAAGCCCTTAGATGTTTGCGAGTTAGGTATCACTAAGGGCACAAGGCCTCTCATGGTGGCCAAGATGCGTGGTTTGTAGGAGCCAATGCGTGCCCTGACTTGGTGTCAGGACTAGAAGCCGTGGAGATCTGATAATTCTCGTCTTGGAGGATATGGATGCATTTGCTACAGCTAATATGAGTGATAGATGCAATGCATGACCCGCGATGATGGGTGCAAAGGCACGACCATGGGGAAACGACGTAGGTAAGACCGAACTATGGTCGGACAACAGGAATGAGGTAGCCGAGTTGCGATTGTTGGAAGTGGAGTCGAGAGGATGAAAGCCCTTCCCATGGTTGTTCCCTTCACCAATTGATTAGAAAAGAAGATTAAGTGCCTAGAGCAAAGTGGGTAGGCGGAGTATCATAGAGATGATAGCCTCATTCCTCCAAGATGGTGGGAAATGTGATGTGGCTCGTAGAAGTAGGTCGGTTCAAGTTGATGATTAAGCATAAAGTGTTTGCACCCTATATAGAATGTATTGGTGGATAACCTCTTATAAGATTGTAAGTTTGGTAGACTGACTGAGTGATTAGCCTAATTGTAACACTAATGAGATGTATAAATGTAGCACCTAATTTGGGGTATATTGAAGAGTGTCGACAATCTGAGAATGACATATTTAATATGCAATTGATGATGCATAAGGTACTATTGGAGTAAATCTGTCGAACCTTACCGTTATGATCACGTCATAGAAAATCTTGTGAGAAGGTGTAAAGGTTGGAATAACCTATTAGTATATGTCACGCCCCGCGACCGCCAATTTGGTCGGTCCGGGCGCGCGCACAAACCGCCGAACGGACAGAACCTCCCATGTCCGCCCAAGGCTCAACAACGTCATGTACATCAAGTTTTGCCCAAAAAAAATAATCAACATACATGAATCGCACAAGGGCGATATACAAGAGCGAGAGGTAGAAATACTTAACTATTGCAACTAAAATATTTAGGCTTCACATACAACAACCCAAAATACATTATTTCCATACACATTACACGCATGCATATACAATGACATTTACATTTGCATCTCCCAAAGTGAAGCCTCTATATGTTCTCTCGTAATACAAAAGCATCACACTAATACATAGGGTAAGCTAATACACGGGAGTGCACTACCTAGGGCGCTATGCCCTTACCGCGATCCTCGACAGCACCGCTCGTGCTAGGCTCTGCAAAACAAGGGGGTGAGAACTAAAAGAAGTTCTCAGTGGGTTCGGCCGCCGACCCCGCCGACTTTCCCACTAGGTCTAATCAGGCATAAGTAGTAAGAATAGATAACATTAATAAACAACTAATGCAACTACTATGCCTCTACAATATGAAATTAGGTAACCATAGAAAATGTCATGCTCATGATGCTTACCAACATTCTATCTTTTAACCCAATCATACCGGCTCACCCGAAGGTTGAGCTCACTCACAATACCAGGGCCCATGGGGACTATCACCAATCAAGAGCCGCCTGCTGGGTAGATACGTTAACCCATACGTGACAACTCCGGAGCTCACTACTTGTGATGTCGCGACACACCACAAGCCAACAGACAATGTGAGTACGATCCAGTCCTCTCATCTCGAGGACACCCTACTAATCAAGGTAATGATATACGGGGATCTACCAATCCCTAGCATCTAATGCCACAAGTGCTATCAAACACAACTAGTCCCAATGCCACCAAGTTCATGTCACTATATTTCACATTGTTCTCTAGTTCACATACTAGTTCTTCGCATTCATAGGGTTCCAATGTCCAACGACCAAATCCTCATGCATCCAATGTTCGAGTTCTTTACCCAAGTTGTCTAACTCTACTTTAGGAAGCATGCAAAGAATTTGAAAGCATAAATACAATAAAACCCTACAATGCATGGTTTCTACACATATATACACATATGACCAATAATGGCGACATAGACATAAAAGGAAATTCAACCGTTCCGGATAGCACCACCCACCTCAAGTCGATGCTGCGAGGTGGAAAAACCAAGTTGCGCAATTTATTCGCGCCGATTTCTCTCGACTGTAGCTAACGAAGCAAAAACGGTACTTTTCCACGATTGGCTTTTGTAGACTCGGTGAAACTTCATTCCGAGCGTTTCAACGCGTCGATTTACCCTTCAATTAGGAAAATATAAGATCAATTTCGCCGGAAATTTGATATAAGAAAAACCCCCAATTCTAGCCCTATGGCTCATCACACATCAAGAACACCAAAATTTCTTGGTGTTACATGATCATCCAAGCTAGGATTCATTAGGGTTTCCAAAGAAGCTATAAAAATAGCTCAAAACCAAACTCTAAGCTCAAACCCTAAGAAACTCACCTTAATCAAAAGCACTTTCTTCAACTCCAAGCAAGCTTTTCTCCACTTCTTGGAGAGATCTCTTGAGAGGAAAAAGAGAGATGAGGGAGAGGGATTTCTAGAGAGAGGAAGAGTGTTTCTCATGAGAGGGGTGAAAGTGGATGAGGGAATGAGAGGAAGTTGCTTAAACATTAAGTTATAACAATTACTAATTTGCCCCTCATTGGAGTACACCTCACCACTTTGCACTAACTTTAGCACTAAGTTTACATATTTACACTTATGCCCCTCAAAGCCAATTCTCATAAGAGGAAGAAGGGAAATAACTTAAGCACTAAAGTTTACATTTTTACACTTATGCCCCTCATTGCAATAGACCTTATTTTCCTTCATTTTTATTCCCAAGCTCATGGTTTTACTCCCAAAACCCCCAACAAGCATCCAATCACCTCCAATTGATCCGGAGTTCTTCCAAACTCCCTCAAATGGCCGCAACATCGACTCATCCGCACTTGGTCCTATTTGGCCAAGTCCGGGGGAGTGCACCAACACACGATACACTACATTCTCCCTCCCATAAAAATAGTTTCGTCTGCGAAACTTAAATTCATACCTCAACTCGATTGATCAAAGAGATGAGGATAGTGCTCTCGCATCACGTCCTCGAGTTCCCAGGTAGCCTCGCTTTCATCGTGGTTGCTCCATTGGACTTTAACATACGGAATTACACGATTCCGCAATTCCTTCGCTTCGCGAGCGAGAATGCACACCGGAAACTCGTCGTAAGTCATATCCTCGTGAAGCTCTACCGGTTCAAACTGGAGGACATGAGCAGGACCGTGAACGTACTTGCAGGGTGTAGACACATGAAACACATTGTGAACTCCCGCAAGCCTTGGCGGTAGTGCGAGCCGATATGCCACAGCGCCAACTCGCTCCAAAACCTCAAACGGCCCAATGTATCGGGGACTAAGCTTTCCCCGAATTCCAAACCGCTTCACACCACGCATGGGTGACACCTTTAAGAAAACGCGGTCTCCAACCGCAAACTCAAGGCTTCGCCGGCGCTTATCCGCATAACTCTTCTGTCGAGTCTGCGCCGTCAATAGCCTTTGGCGAGCAAGGCGGACCTTCTCTTCCGCCTCCTTTAACACGTCCGGGCCAAGGATGATTCGCTCTCCAACCTCACTCCAATGTATAGGAGATCGACACTTTCTCCCATAGAGAGCTTTGAATGGCGCCATCCCAATACTAGCCTGATAGCTGTTGTTATAAGCAAACTCGGCCATCGGCAAATGAATGTGCCATCCACCCTTGTAATCAAGTACACACGCTCGAAGCATATCCTCAAGGATTTGAATCGTTCTCTCTGATTGACCATCACTTTGAGGATGAAATGCTATGCTGAAATCGAGCCGTGTGCCAAGAGCATCCTGCAGGCTCCTCCAAAAATAAGATGTGAATCGGGGGTCCCGATCCGATACAATAGATACCGGAACTCCATGAAGCCGCACAACCTCATCGAGGTAGACTTGTGCTAACTTCGCCCGACCAAGTGGTGTGGATTGGTAGGAAGTGAGCTGACTTCGTTAAACGATCCACCACCACCCAGATTGCGTCGTGACCTCCTTGCGAACGGGGCAACCCCACGACAAAATCCATAGCTATATCTTCCCACTTCCAAACGAGAATTGGCAAACTCTGAAGCTTCCCCGCCGGAAGTCGGTGTTCCGCCTTCACTTGTTGGCACACGAGGCATTGTGCCACGTAACGCCGAATATCCTTCTTCATCCCAGGCCACCAATAGTGCATCTTCAGGTCCTTATACATCTTGGTGCCACCTGGATGAATGCTACAGGGAGATTGATGAGCTTCACGTAGAATATCTCTCCGAATCTCCTCCTCATTTGGCACACACCATCGGTCTCGAAACCGAAGTGCGCCATCGGAGCCCACACTAAAATCACTAACTCGCCCACCCTCAACGTCGTGCCGCACCTTTTGGAGATTCGGGTCCGAAGACTGTCGATCCTTGATCCTCTCCAATAAGGTCGGTTGAACGACAAGAGCCACAAGTATAACTGGGGCATCCAGAGTCACAACCTCAAGGTTGAATCGCCGCATTTCCTCAAGCAACGGCGGCTGACCCGTGATCGACATTGCAAGGTTTTCCATCGATTTTCTACTAAGCACATCCGCCACCACATTTGCTTTCCCCGGGTGGTACAAAATGGTCACATCATAATCTTTCAATAACTTCAACCACCTGCGCTGTCTCATGTTCAATTCCTTTTGCGTGAATAAATATTTGAGGCTCTTGTGATCTGTATATACCTCGCAATGTTCACCGTACAAATAGTGTTTCCACAACTTAAGAGCGAAGACCACCGCAGCTAGCTCTAGGTCATGGATGGGATAATTCTTCTCATAGGTTTTCAACTGACGGGAAGCATATGCAATAACTTGCCCGCGTTGCATCAGAACACACCCAAGACCTTGATATGACGCATCGCTGTACACCACAAAACCCTCCCATTGAACTGGTAGGGCGAGAACTGGAGCTGCAGTCAATCTTTCCTTCAACTCTGCGAAGCTACGATCACACTCGTCGCTCCACACAAACTTGGTTCCTTTGTGCGTGAGGCGCGTCAGTGGAATAGTGATCTTCGAAAATCCCTCCACAAACCACCTATAATAGCCCGCAAGACCAATAAAACTGCAGACCTCCGTGACATTCGTCGGGCGAGGCCAATCTTTAATCACCTCCACTTTCCCCGGGTCAACAGATACACCACCCTCCGATATCACATGACCCAAAAAGACGATCTCACGGAGCCAAAAGTCGCACTTCTTGAGCTTCGCATAAAGCTTCTCCTCCCATAGAACCTGTAGCACAACCCTCAAATGCTCTTGATGTTCTTCATCACTTCGGGAGTAGACCAATATGTCGTCTATGAATACCACGACAAACTGATCTAAAAAGGAGTTGAAGACACGGTTCATTAAATCCATGAACGCTGCAGGGGCATTAGTAAGCCCAAACGGCATAACCGTGAATTCATAGTGTCCATACCGCGTACGAAATGCGGTCTTATGCACATCCTCCTATTTGATCTTCAACTGGTGATACCCCGACTGAAGATCGATCTTTGAATACACCCGAGACCATTGCAACTAATCAAATAAGTCATCAATGCGGGGCAACGGGTACCTATTCTTGATCGTGACCTTGTTTAGCTCGCGATAATCCACGCAGAGCCGGAGCGTACCATCCTTCTTCTTCACGAATAGTACCGGGGCTCCCCAAGGTGACACACTTGGCTTGATGAAGCCCTTATCAAGAAGATCTTGCAACTGAGCCTTTAGTTCTTTTAACTCGGACGGTGTCATTCTATACGGGGCCTTTGAAACTGGCGCGATCCCGGGAACCAAGTCTATCACGAACTCGATCTCCCGGTCCGGTGGTATTCCTAGCAACTCAGGGGGGAATACATCCGAAAACTCACGGACCACTGGGATGTCCTCGAGCACTGGAACCTCCCTACGGCTCTCCACCACCGTTGCTAAATAAGCCACACAACCACTATTGATTAACTTTTTCGCACGCGACGTGGTCACCGTTATGGCAAAGAGCGAACGGATCTCTTAAGAAGTCAAAAAAAAAAAAAAGATACAGCAATCAGGGAGAGATTTAAGAAATATATATTTTCACTAACTAATGAAGACGCTCTACATAGAGATTAAGATTTTTAGTAAGTGAAAATTTAAGACAAGGTAAGCTATTATTTAAACTCGAGGAATTCTCAATGAAAGGATTAATTGCAATTCGACATGGTACCTAGGATGGTTTTTCACTAAAACAATGATAGAAAAAAAGTTTCATAGAATTCTTAAAAGTATTCACTAGTAGGAGCAGAATAGCCACTATAAACAACATAGAAAATTTTATTAATTTACTTAAGATATATACTAGTTGTTACTATCATTTAGTACAACCACTAGGTCCACCAAAATAAAACATATATCCATCATGTAATCCATACTTGTTCGAGTTAACAAGTGCAGAAACCTTGTAACAATTTTTTGCATCAGTGTATGCAGATTGTGCACCATCAATAAGACCGAAAGATTTGCCTTCTGAGTTGAAAAGCTCAATATTTTTTATATATGCTGCCTTTTGTTCCAATTCACTAGGATAATGCCCACTACCCATTGGGGGACCTCTTTCTTTTTTCAAATAGATAACAAATCCACCCCATCCAATCAAGGTCGCACTATCAGCTAACGTTGTAAAGAGTGATCTCGGCCAGTAGCCTATTAGCTGGGGTGCGCCTAAATCTTCTCTATACAATAACCAATTCCTTGTATGAGAATCCTGTCATTAAAAAAAAATTGTGATTAGAAAACATTTTAATGAGTAAACTTAGATTATAAGCTAGAATACTAATGATGATAAAGGAATATTATTTACTACGGATTTAATGGTGACACTGGAACACTATTGATCGAAGGACTAGAAAGATGATAGTAAGCTATTCATTTGCTTTCCCGATATTATTTCTTTGCCCATTAAGTGGACATAAAATGAACGGCTGAAAATGAATATAATTCAAAAGTAATGATACAATTTTTATTTTTAAAATCTAGAGTCTAGATCTTCTTTTACATAGTTCAATTTTTTTTTTTTTTTATACAGAAATTCAGCTAATTTGGACGCTTCTGTACTATTGAACGAGCAAACATACTATATTGGCAATTAAATTATAAATTTTGTAACCCTTTGATCGTTTGACTGGTGATGTCAAAAAAGTATGAAATTTGATTTCTGAAGAATTTAAATTAGTTCATCTCATGTTCAACAGTGCCGATTAATAATTTGGAAGCTCCATCATTGAAAATTACTCACTAGTAAACCAAGCAATTTATACTAATAGTAGCAGGGCTATAACGTAGCAATCTTTGTGCTATTAGGAGCTCAGCAGCCTTTGTGCTTCTAAATTTCTAACCATCCATCAATTTTTTGAAGAAGATGGATAGTTAGGATTAATCTCTTATTTCTCTCATTTCTCTCTCAATATCTCTTCTTTCATTCTCTCTCAATTTCTCTTCTCTCTCTGTTTTAGCCCACACCACCAACATCCCTCTCTACCATCCCCTCTCCACCATCACCTCCCTCCCCCGCAAGCCGCCGCTGCTGTCGTCCTCCCTCCATTCCCCTCTTTTTGGAGGTATGTTATTTCTAACTTCTTGGCCCTTGATGGCGAGGGTTTAGGCATTGATGGTGGCTTATTATGGATCCATAGACCCAAAACTTAAAAGTAACGATTTCCAAAAGTATTCTATCTCAAAGTGATTTTTTGGCGTGCATACAAAATAACTGAAGGGATTATTAGTTTTCACTACTAATAACTCATGGCAAGGCAATACATCACTAGCTGGCTTAAAGTATGCACATCACAACAGAGAAATACTAACTATATACCTACATGTATGGTTCGGGTGTAAATATTTGTAATATACTGAATCCCAAAGCATAATACTAAACTTTAGCCAAATTGATGAGGCACCGGAGAAAAATGATGTGTAAATTTGTTCCAAGAAAACTAGAGAAAATAATGGATGTATTAGAACTAATTCAGAGAGAGTAAGAGTTAAAACATAGGTTTAGGGGAAAAATGTCAAAATCTGTTTAAAACTTCAGAGTTTGGACCTTGCCAAAAGTTTAAACCTTCAACAAATTTCAATAATTGAAAACCTTCAGGATCTGAACTCTGAGAGGGAAGTTCAAACCCTGACCTCAAAACAAAGTAATACTAGGATTAGGATCTGGAGTCTGCAAAGGAAGTCCTCAACATTTTTCATGAAAACACTAGAATTGGGTTTGGAATCGAGACTCTCAAGGAGAAGCCTGGATTGCAGCTACTTGAAGAATAGAAAATTGCTGGGATTTGGATCTTGGAAGGAAAAGTCCCAAGCCTTGCTATGTCTGAGGGCTAAAGTGTAATAGGTACAACTTTTAGTTGTTGGAGGGTTTAGGTGCAATTATAGCCCTCATATAAATACATCTTTCGCAGTGAAACCCCTTCCCATCCTCTTTATTCCGTTTCGTCTCTCTCTTTTTCTACTTTCTCTTTCTAAAAAGAGAACATACGCTAATTTTTTCCATTGTTTCTATCTCCAAGCTCCACCTCTTGGGAGGCCAAGAGCATAATGTAGGAGCTCTAGGATGGAGAAGGCAAGCATCTCAAGCCTCATTTCCAATTCACAGTGAGTTAAGGTAAGTTTGAGGTTTTAGGTTTGACATTTGGTAAATTTCCTAAATGTGAGTTTTGAAAGTTCTAACATGTTTGAAACTATGCCTTTTATGTTTGTTAGGGGCCCTAACAGCTTAAATGACATTTACAAAGGGGATCTAACAAGCCAAGGTAGAAAACACTTTCAAAATAGGTTTGATTTTTCCTTTATCTAAAGAGCATTCATTCCTTTTATATTTAGCTTTAATTCTATGTGTTTTTTGGTTAAGAGTAGAGAAAATCATTTGATTTAGTTGCATGTAGTAAGAATTAGAAAGTTATGATATGGTCATGAGTACATAATTTAGCATGTGGGTATTGTCATGTCCTAGGTCTACAGTGGAAGCAGTACATAATTTAGCATGTGGGTATTGTCATGTCCTAGGTCTACAGCAGAAGCCCTCGGAGTACATTAAGAAACTACCACATGTATAAGAATTTATTGCATATATGAAGCATCCAAGAAAACATATAGAAATTCTAGGAGTCGACCATTAGCATACAACATTTCCTTGGAGTCCATAACTAAATATGCATCAGAGCAAGATATAAAACTTAATATACTAAATATCACTATACAAATAGTCATACATCCACATCTCCTAAAATAAAGAAACAAGTAAAAAGCCTTAGTCTCGCCAATCCTAATGTACAATATAATATCCAAAACTAACTAGTAGGTGGTCCTCCTCTATAACACAGAACATGGGTAGGAGTCGTTATCTATGGATCCCCTTACTTCAATCAATTATCGGTGCTGAAGCCTATGAAAAGTAAACTATAAGAGGGCGTGAGAACTACTAAACAACAGTTCCCATGGTATGGCTAGTGACAACCAAGACCCATCCATTAAGTTGACTAGAGGCAAGAATAATAAATAATTAAAGCGAGTAACAGAGCATAATAAAAACTGATCTTATAAATACTATACTATCATGCCTCTAAACGGATAAAAAAGCAATACTAAAAATCAAGTACATCTATCATGCATCAACTATAATATGGATAAAGGAATGCTATAACACCCAATCGTAATGGACCACTCATCAGCACGGTCAAGCTTGCGCCTGCCTGCTGCCTGGATCACACTCCCATAGGTGCGTTGTCAACACGTAGGCTACTGACTCTGCTATATCATTGGCCAACATTCGAAGCGACACTCGATGGGGAGCGGCCCCTACCAAATATCATAGTGCATGTCATTGTCAAACTCAATGTAGCTCTGCATGCTATAATCAATGTAATGATCAAAGATATTACTAATGACTGTCAATGTACCCTCAGTACGATTATAGAGTGTCCACAAACCAATATATCACAATAGCACAATATATCTTACTATCTATAACCATACTATCCGATGGCCTCTCTCTGTTTCATCATAATATATGCAATATAATTACCAGTAGGAACTTGGTAATCTAAAGTATCTCAATCTGCTGTCCATATAGTCTCTCATAGAATCATGATCAACATGTGTTAGGATTTGGTTAGATTGTAATTATTTCCTACTTGGATAAGAATTAATATTTAAATCTATTGGAGATAGATTAAGATTTAAATATTAATTACAGTATAAATCTAACTAGATGAGGATAAATATTTAAATCTATTTGAGATAATTAAATATAGATTTAAATATTATTCAGAGTAGAAATCCTAATTATATTAGGATTCTGGTTACGTTTAAGAGGATGCATTATATAATGCATTTTTGGGAGTCTCTTGGAGGGATGAGTACGGTGAGAGAGAGAGAGAGGGTGCCTTCTTTGTATAATGGTACCAGGAGAGAGAGAGAGAGAGAGAGAGAGAGAGAGAGAGAGAGAGCCATGGTTGTATGCACCTACTACATAGGTGCATACACCTAGAGAACTCTTCTTTTTGGGTTTATAGAAGACGAGAGAAGGGTATGAGAGATTCAGAAAGAAGGCTTGGGTTGTAGCTACTCTGTTGTAGAAGAGGAGTTAGGTGTAGTCTTCTCTTATTTAATGAATCTTATTTTGCCTGCATATTTTCTGTTTTGGTTTTCTCTCTTTTATAATTGTATCAGTTTTTGCCGAGGAGATGGATTTATGGTAAAAATTCGATTTGATGCTTCCATTGCTGAATCCCAACAATCGATACCGGATCCACATCAGTAGGTATCGAAGCGGGTTGCAGATTCACAAGATCCAATATCGGGGCGAGTACCGGATTCCCAACAAATTGGTATCAGAGCGAAGGTTACCGATCTGCGTGAGAGATCGCCGGAGATGGCCACAAAGTTCGAAATCGAGAAGTTCGACGACAAGAACAATTTCGGCTTATGGCAGATTAAAGTACGAGTGATCCTCGTACAACAAGAATTGGACGAGACGTTGAACGGAAAAGAGGCGAAGCTGGCGGAGGTCAAGGATGCAGTATGGGAGAAGATGGAGCGTAAGGCGTTGAGTACGCTTCATCTATCATTAGTAGATGAGGTTCTTTACAACATAGCCAGCGAGACGACACCGGCGAAGTTGTGGAAGAAGTTGGAAGATCTGTACATGACCAAATCCTTGACGAACATGTTGTATATGAAGCAGCGACTTTTTACGTTGTGGATGCAAAAAGCGGCAAGCCTACATGAGCATCTGAACGAGTTCAATAAGGTGGTGGCCCAGTTGACCAGCATCGGAGTCAACATGGATGATGAGGACAAGGCGCTGATTTTATTATCTTCGCTACAGGCGGCGTATGAGCATCTGGTGACCACGTTGTTTTATGGCAAGGAGACCATAAGCATGGAGGCGGTCGAGATGCGGAAGATGACTCAGGAGTCTGGTACGCAGAGCCGTGATACTGCTCTGGTGGTGAGAGCGAAGAAGGAGGCGACGATAAGATCGGCGATCGGAGATCGACAAAAAAAGCCGTTATTCAAGGTGGAGTGCTTCTACTGTCACAGGAAAGGACATATTAAGCGCAACTGTCGGGAACTTCAGAACGATCTGAAGGAGTTGACGCGGCAGAAGGAGAAAACTGTCGCAAATCAGGACGATGCGATAACAGCGATGGCGCAGGCGGCAGAGTCGGAGACGATCAATTCTGATGTGCTGTATGCGGCGACCAAAGTTGCGAAAATTTCGGATAATGCATGGGTGCTCGATTTAGCGTGTTCCTTTCATGTATGCCCGGAGAAGGAGTCTTTTGCCACCTATAAGGCGATCAAGGGTGGAAAGGCTCTGATGGGAAACGGGACGGCGTGCAAAGTGTTAGGAGTCGGCACAGTGAAGATCCGGATGCACGATGGGGTTGTGAGGACGCTGACGGGTGTGCGGCACGTTCCTGGTTTGAAGCAGAATTTGATCTCGTTAGGTGCGTTGGACACGAAGGGTTGCGATTTGTCAGCTTCATGTGGAGCTATGAGGGTCCGGAAGCGAGATCGGGTCGTGTGGGAGGCAAACAAGCGCGGGAACTTATACGTTCTGAGCGGAAGTACAGTCAGAATGGGAGCGAGGACAATTTGGGTTCCAAAAGTTCGCGGAGGTGCAGTCGCTCGAGGTGAAGCGGTGGATGTGGCAACATCGAGCGGAGGAGACAAGCTCATGGTGGAGCTTGCATGGTGAGCTCGACGTAGCGATTGATGACTACAAATGAAACCAAGGTGGAGATTGTTAGGATTTGGTTACATTTGTAATTGTTTCCTAGTTGGATAAGAATTAATATTTAAATATATTGGAGATAGATTAAGATTTAAATATTAATTACAGTATAAATCTAACTAGATGAGGATAAATATTTAAATCTATTTGAGATAATTAAATATAGATTTAAATATTATTCGGAGTAGAAATCCTAGTTATATTAGAATTTTGGGTACGTTTTAGAGGATGTATTATATAATGCATCTTTGGGAGTCTCTTGGAGGGATGAGTACGGTGAGAAAGAGAGAGTGCCTTCTTTGTAGAACCATACCAAGAGAGAGAGAGAGAGAGCAATGGTTCTATGCACCTAGTGCATAGTTGTATACACCTAGAGAAGTCTTCTTTTGGGTTTATAGAAGACGAGGGAAGGGTAGGAGAGATTCAGAAAGAGGGCTTGGGTTGTAGCTACTCTGTTGCAGAAGATGAGTCATGTGTATTCTTCTCTTATTTAATGAATCTTATTACCCGCATATTTTCTGTTTTGGTTTTCTCTCTTTTATAATTGTATCACTTTTTGCTGAGGAGACAGATTTATGGTAAAAATCCGATTTGACACTTCCGTTGCGGAATCCCAACAATCGATGTCGGATTCACAACAGTCGTTATCGGAGCGGGTTGCGGATTCACAAGATCCGGTACCGGGGCGAGTACTGGATTCCCAACAACATGCATACACCATGTCCGTACAGCGTTTTCGACAACACAACACCTACCTAGAACTAATCTTAAGAAAGGAATAACTGATGAGAAGTGAGGTGTTGTTTTGCGGTCTCTTTGTCCGTATGGCAGCCACAACACTCGAAATCTATTCGGAAATCCCATGGCGAATTTCAACAAAGACTAGTTTCTAAATTATGCATACTTCAATTTCTGAGTTCCAGTTTCACAAAAGTTTCATCAAGACCTTCTCTCTTAGAAGGTACTATCGAAAATCCATCATAAAAATCCAAACAAGAAAATAATAATATTTCAATACCAACCTTGATGTCGTCACGTCGGGAAAATCCTACATACGCGCATTCTTGATTAGCTCGTTGAATAAACCAATATTCTTCTCCTTTCTCCTTTTTTCTCTCTCTAGAACGTGCTGGAGGAGAAGATAAAAGGAAAAAGAGATAAAGACACCCCTCTATGATCCACTATAAAATGTAACAATATGTTAAAAGCCCCTCTATGTGTCAAATACTCTCACCTCAACCAAAACACCTCGTTTCGGATGTCTGAATCCTTTATTTGGGCACCCAAAACCTTTCAAGCATCTCTCTTTAGGCACCCTCTCAATGCACTTCATGGTCCTTACCCTGCTACATCTACGTCCAGATCAATTCGAGCATTCGGAACCTGTGCTCAAAATCAAGCTGAGTAACCCGTAAACACATATACTTTGACATCTGTCAAATCATCCTACATAACTTTGAGCTACTATAGTGCCCAACCTGCGCATCCCAAAAGAGTGTTTGAAACCTCTAAATCCTTAGCTCACACCTTCCAGGTGACCTAAATAGTTTTTGGGCACGCGAAAGTGCTCCTGCATACATAGGTTGAGCTAATTTTGATTTTTGAGTTCGTTTTCACATCTATTTCATGCCAAAACTGCTCCAACTCAGTCTATATTCTAAAAATATACTGATCAATAACTCACACTGCAACCTTACCCATTTGTCAAGATCTAGTACTCTACATTCTCCCCTCCTTTAAAACGTTTGTTTTTAAAACTAAAAATAAGAACCTCAATCCAAGTCTTGGAACAAGTAGGAGTAGAACTCTTTCATCACTGTCTTAAGCTACCAAGTCATCTCTCGCTCTTCATGGTTGCTCCAAAGTACTTTCATAATAGGAAATGTCCCATTTCCGCAATTCTTTCTCCTCTTGGACCAGAATCAGGACTAGTCGCTCCTCGTAACACAAATTCTCAATCTACTCTCATAAAGCAAAATAAATCACATGTGAGGGATCAAAGACATATTTCCTAGGAGCTAGACATGAAACACCTCATGGATACCTGCTAGTCTCGTTGGCGATGTAATCCTATAGGTCACTTGTTCGACTCACTTCAAAACCTCGAAAGGCCTATGTATCGCAGATTGTTATTGTATGCAAACTCTGCTAATGCTAAGTGTCAATACCACTCTCCTCCAAAATGAAAGAAACATGCTCTCAGTATATCCTCTTATATCTATATTATTCTCTTCGGTTGTTCATGCGTTTATGGGTGAAAAGTAGTGCTAAAATACAGCTGAGTCTTCAATGCTATCCATAAACTTCTCCAAAAATGTGACAAGTATTGAATCTCTATCAAATGGTAGGCACTCCATGTAACTTTTCTATCTCGTTAATGTAAACTTGAGCAAGTCTCTCTCTGGACCATATAGTCTGAATTGATATAAAATGCATAAACCTCATCACTTTGTCCATTATGATCTAACCGCATCATGTACGCCTTGAGATGGCAGTAGTCCCTCAACAAAATCTATAGTGATGATATCTCATTTCGAGACTGAGATAGAAAGATTTTGAAACTTGCTAGCAGGAAGTTAGTACTTTACTTTTACTTGCTGATAAGTCAAATACTAAGTCACAAATCTTCCAATATTCCTCTTTATCCCAGCCACCAGTAGCGTGTCTTTAAATCCTTATAGATTTTAATACTTTCAAGATGAATATTATAAGGAGAACTATAAGCCTTTCTCACACCTAACAGAGCTTTGAATCTACCGGCATATATAATCGGTCTCTAGAATGAAGAACTCAAGATGCATCAACACTGTACTCCCCTATCTATCCACTATCAATACATGCTCGAATCCTAATCGAGTGCAAGTCCTTGCTTTGTTTCTCCCTGATCTTGTCCGGCAGTGCAAGACCAAAGACATGAGTCTTGCAGAAATCCAAGGGGATATAATCTCAAGCTCAAGTCATTTCATCTTCTTCAATAGTGGTGTCTGCCTCGTGATCATCATTCTCAAGCTCTCCATCGATTCGCAACTCAATGCGTCTGCCACCACGTTGGCCTGTCGGGGTGATACGGGATGGTCATATTATAATCCTTCAGTAGTTTCAACCATTGGCACTATCTCAAATTTAACTCTTTCTGATGAATAGGTGCTTGAGACTTTTATAATCGGTGTAAATCTCGCAATACTCTCTATATAGGTAATGAAGCCAAAGCTTCAATGCAAATATCACAGCGGTGAACTCCAAATCATTTGTAGAGTAATTCTTCTTATATTTCTTTAATTGCCTCAAAGTATAGGTAATTATTCTGCCATATTGCATCAACACGCATTCCAAGCCACAATGTGATGCATCATTGCAAATCATAAATTCTTTTCTCATAACTGTAAGGACGAGGATTAGAACTGCCACCAATCTAGACTTCAATTCCTCAAAACTCCCCTGACAATCCTTACTCTAAATATGCTTAATTTCTTTACAAGTCAGTCGAGTGAGGGGCGTGGAAAGCTTAGTAAAGCCTTCCATGAACTGATAATATATAGCCTGCCAGTCCAAGAAAACTTCGCACTTCTATGATAGTCATCGGTCTGCGCCAATCTTGAATAGTATCAATCTTTTTCGAGTCTATTCCGACACTCACGTGGCACAAGAAAGCTACCTCCAGAAGCTAAAACTCACACTTTCCAGCTTGGCAAAATAAATTTTCTTTTTCGGAATCTGTAGCACAAGCCTAAAATGCTCATCGTGCTCAACATAAGTCTAGGAGTAAATTAGAATATCACTAATAAATACTACAATGAACTGATCTAAGAATGGCTTAAACACTCTATTCATCATACCCATAGACACAGCTACGCCATTCGTCAATCTGAATGGCATCATCATGAACTCATAATGCTTGTATTACATCCTAAATACCGTCTTGCAAATATCCTTAAATTTTGCCTTCAATTGATGATAACCTAACTGCAAGTCGATCTTCGAGTAGACATAAGATCCTTACAGCTGATCAAAAAAATCGTCGACCTGAGGAAAATAATAGTTGTTTTTAATGGTCACTTTATTTAGCTCTTTATAATCCACATATAGTCTTAACGATTTGCTTTTCTTTTCCATAAATAGCATTGGCGTTACCCAAGGTGACACACTTGGTCTCACAAAGCCTTTTCCATCAAATTCAAGAGTTGCGCCTTTAGCTCTCCCAGCACAGCTAGTACTATCTTGTAGGATACTTTCAAGATTAGTGCAGATTCCAGAACTATGTTAATCGCAAAACTCTATCCCCATATCTAGTGGCATACCAGGTAACTCAGGAGGGAATATATTTGAAAACTCTTAGACTATAGAAATTTTCTCGAGCCTCGGGAGCCGTCGTAGGCATCTCTATAACTGTCACCAATTAAATATTATATGTCCACAACTAATCATATATTTTGAACTTTCGAGCTACCACAATGCCTAATCACGACATCCTAAAAGAGGGTCCGAATATCCAGATCCTCAACTCATACCATCTGGGTAGGCTAAATAATTTTCGAGTGCTCGAAAGTGCTCTTAAACACACAACTGAGCTGATTTTAATTTCTAAGTTTGTTTTTGTGCCTATTTCATGCCAAAACAGCTCCAACTCAGTCTAGCATTCTAAAAACATTCTGACTGAGAACTCACGCTGTAATCTTACCTATTTACCAAAGTCTAGTACTCCACAAGTATTACCTCATTTTCTATTGCTATACTATGTTATTATTGTTGTGTCTCCTTGTATGTAATTACTAGGTTATTCCAACATATGGATCCAGTTGACATAATGTGGACATTTGATTTAAGAAAAAGTCAAGATAGAGTAAACTATGAGATATTGCATCTAGATAACATATGATGGGTTCATGAGATAATCTTAGTATTAGTTGGGACTAGGTGTGCGAACTATAAAATAAGCTTTTGGTGCTACTTGCAGAGATCTCAACTCTACGAGCCAAGACCTTTTGAAAGTGTCATTATGAAAGATGTCAATTATTCTCGACTCTCTTATACCTTAACTTGGGGATGTCTGATCATTCTTGACCCCTTGTGCTTGCTGACTAGGGAGAAGTTCGATTATTCTCTATTCTCTAGGAGGTGTTTGTATATGAGTAAGAACTAAACCTCAGACATTAGCATAGTCGTATCCGACGTCAGTGATTGGTGATAAAAGCATAATAGTTACTTGTTTATTTTATTTTCTTCTTTACTACAGTAGTAGTGCTATATTCCTTATTAAAACACCTTATTATGACACTTCTGGAAGGTCATGATTTTTTTTGTTAGTTTACCCCCCAAGTTCCCATGTCCTCTAGGGTTATCCACCAAGCTCATTTGTTCTCTAGTTCAAGTTTGTTTAGATGGCTATGCTTCACTATATTCCACACCCTAGGTTTCATCCTAGCTTTTTATCGTCACTACCATATCTCCTATTTTTCAAGGTTCAAATAAAAATAAACTTGCACATAAAGTATACTTTTATTTTGCATGACAAAAGGGTTGAAAAATTTTATTTTCTAGGTCAAGTGCTCTTAAGCCCTCATGACCTTTTAAATCTCATAACATGCAAAGTAAACATATTTTAGTCTACTCTTAACTCATAACACATGCAAATGAAAAATGGAATCTTTAAACAAAGGGAAGATTAAGCTAATTTTGGTGATGTTCCCCACCTCTCCTTGGATACTTCTAGGAGATGCTTCTTGATCTTTTAGAATTCCAAGAACCTTAGAAAAAGAGTTCTAACCAAGTTATAACTTCCAAATGTCCGATTTAGAAAAACTTCTAGAATGAACCCAAAAAAGTCCAACTCATATCTTCTTCTCCAACCAATGGAAAATGTAGATTGAGATAGTAGCCTTCTCCCATTTAGAGATCCATCCAAAAGCCTTTTTCTCTTCTCCAAGCTCCCAAAAAGATGGATTAAGAGATTCCGCAAAGAAAGAAAAATCTAGGATTTTCTTCCCATTTAGAAAGTGAAAGAAAGGAGTGTAAGGAAGAAAAATAAGAGCAGGAGGGGAGTTTGGCTGTGCAATAGTATGTGTGTATAAATAGGAGTCTACAATTGTACCGAAATCACTCATTCATTTATATTTGCTACTAAACAAATCACAAGCTCTGCAGCAGATTTTGGGTGCCCACCTGAACTTTCGAGTAAAGCTCTTGATAGAATCTCTAGATCCCATGGAAACAACATTCGAAAGGTAATCTCAGTGCTCACCCAATCCACTCGATGCTAGTTTCAAGTGCCTACAAGCTAAAAAAGGGCCATGTTTATTTAACGAATTGTGTGGTCCGTCCTCTCGAGTTGAGCACTCGCAAGTAGTTCAGCGACCTGCTGGAATAACCCATAGGGTTTTTCAGATGCCAGCAGGACTATTTAGATTCCCAAATCTTTATTCCTTCATGAACTCGAGCTCTCTGACAGAGCTTCTGGAATGAGTTTAGGTGCCTGAAGGAACCATCTGGAGGGTGTTTCGGACACTTCCAAGACATTCGAATGCTCAAAAGTTCATTCATTTGTGAACTCAAGCTTTCCTGTAGAGCGTTCGCTTGATTTGGGCACTTAGTTTGGCCGTCCTCTTTTGGGTACCCAAAATCCTATTCCTTACATTCTGAAAGTCTGGAATTAGATTCCAACTTCTTTGATACTCTTGTTTCGACCTGAATTGATTTCAACTCATTCCAAACTAAGCCCAAGCTTCTTCAAACCCTATATTAATTATGTATACCATGGCTTTGATCTGCACTTTACCAATTTGGCAAAAATTCAGTGCACTATACTGAATTTATGGGCATTACACAAGTGAAAACGGAACATCGACTCCCAACGATCAAACTTCAGAGTCTAACTATTCCTGTGTAGAAGTTGAAGAATATCACAATGGATCTTGTAGTCAAGTTGCCATGATCACAAGTGGGTCATGATGCTGTGTGGGTTATTTTAGACTGATTAACCAAGTTTGCCCATTTTTCTTGCTTATTCATACTATTTGGACAATGAATAAGCTCATATAAGTCTACATTGATGAGATTTTGTGACTGCATGGAGTGCCGACGTTGATCATGTCGGATCAAGATTACCATTTCGTCTCCCAATTTTGAAAAAAATTGCATAAGCCAGCCTTTAGGGAGCCAACTTGATTTTAGTACGACATTTCATCTCCAAGTTGATGGACAATCCGAGTGCACCACTCAGATTTTAGAGGATATGCTTTGGGCATAGGTCATCAACTTCAGGAACAAGTGCCAATAACATCTACCAATGGCAGAGATCGAGTACAACATAATTACTAAGCAAACATCAAGATGGCTCCATTTGAGGTGCTTTATGGAAGGATATATTGTTCCCTATTGCACCGGAGTGAAGGTTGGGAAAAGTTAGCTGTGGGTCCTAATGTGCTACAAGAAGTCAAGAAAAAGGTTAGAGCTGTTTGTCAACATCTCTTGATGGCACAAAGTCAACAAAAAAGTTACTTGAACAAGAGGAGACATGACTTGGAATTTCAAGTTAGGGACCAGGTCCTCTTAAAGGTTTCACCTCTAGGTTAGATCTAACTGCGAAAGCGGGTTTATGTCTGTGTTACAATGGACCTTTTGAAGTTTTGAGCGGACCAACTTGCTGGCTTATAGACTCAATATATAGCCAAAGCGCTTAGGAGTTCACAACATCTTCTATAATTGGATGCTCTGAAAGTGCACGTTTGATTGTTGTCCTTCATTGACTTTCCCTTGTTAGAGTTGCAAGGGATTTGAGCTTTCATGAGCAACCTATGATTATCCTTGCGCAAGAAGTGAAACAAATTCAGAATAGAAGTATTCCCTATATGAAGGTCTATTGGCAAAGTCAGGATGAACGTGAAGCAACCTGGGAGTTGGAGAGCTCACTGATGGACCGTCATTCCCATCTACTCATTGTGGCAGAGGGAGGTGAGGACTCTAAAATTTCGCAAACGAAACTTTTCAAAGGAGAGGAGAATATTGACCTTTGCAAATTGCTAAAGTTTAATATAAAATAGTATATGGTGTAATTTAAGAGGATAGGACTTTAGATTAAAAAATATATAGCGTTGTTCTTTTAAAATATACTAACTTGTAGAAATGACTCTAGTAATCAATACTGGAATTTAGTTTTATAAAATAAAATAATAATAGAAAGAAATTGTATTCAACCTTTTTTATGCTAAGTGTAATGTAGTATTGTTGGCCCTTATAAGTAGATACATTATCAACTATATCTCCGGGTGTAAGTATATTCCAGTTAACCATTACAAAACCGTCACATAGAAAATTATAACAACCAGTTGATTTATAGCCATCTGCCTGTAAAAAAAAGAAAATATTTATAGTAAAGGTAGGGCCTTTACATTAAGACATTAGTCACACTTTAATTCTCAAATTTTAATTTATCATGTCATTAAGCTCAAAATTTAAAACTGATATAATCAAATCCAACTGTCTACTTGATAATGGAATACAAACATGATACTGACGTGTACTAACCTAGCATCCTAGTTGCCTCAATCTCATGAACTATAACTGACATGCTGACATGCTGTTGTCCCATTATTGCCATATGTAAGAACCATATCAGTATATTAGTAGCAATACATGAGAACTTATAATTTGCTCCAGGTGCACTATATCCTTTTTTAGAAAAGTACATAAATAAAGTTCTTCAAACAACAACATAGTCACAAAAAAATATTAGAGAGTTTATGAAGAGCCAAGAGGATTTTTTTTTTAGATATTACCTCAATGATCTTTATTCTTGATCTTTATTTTTCAAAATGGCAGCAATATACTTTTTTTGATTATTTTTTTCTATAAATCAAGATATGATTTATAGCATCAAGAAGGCCAATATAGTATATTGAACTTTGCAATTACCAAAGTCTAGTGATAAAATGGCCTATGGTGCCATTTGGGAAATTTAGGGAGAGTTTAGGATGATTGGAACGGTTTTAGTGCAAAACCGTTGTAAAAAAATGAAGTTCTATAACCAACTTGCAGTTTGGGTCAATCATCTTTACGGTATCGGTATTGAAACTCTGAGTACTGGTACTCAATACTACAGGAAAATGTTCTAATTATGTGAAAATCAAATTGAGTATTGATATTGGCTATTGTGTATCGATTATGTGAAAATCACTTTGAGCTGTTTTTGCTATTGACATTGTTGAATTTTATGGAACTGCAAGAGTGTACCGATACTCAGTAAGGAAGTACATGTACTCCAATTCAAGCACCAATACTCACCTATATGTAGGCAGTGTGTAAAAGGGGAGGCTTCGGTGCCTCTCTATAAATTACTCTTTCACTCTCTCTCCCTAATTTCTCTTAGCCCAAAGGAGAAGCCCTCTCCCTCTTCTCCATCCTCATCCTTCCTCTCCTTCTCCCTCTCCCACCATTTGATCCCCTTCAAGCCCTCTACTTCACTCTCTGCTCTCTCTTTGAAATGATCTAGCCCAACACAGCTCGAAGGTAGAGCAAAAGAAGATAAGAAATCATTATTGGAGAGCTCAATCGTAGGTCCAAGAAGCTTTATTTAAGAAGTAGTGCTTGGAAGAGTTGATTTCTTATTCTCCTATACTTCAAATAGTGTTCTTTTGGTAGTCTTAAAAAAATTGGTTAGAATATATTTTGGGATTTAAATTTGGAGATTTTCTATTTAGATATTTCTAGATAGTGTTGGTGGAAACCCTTTTGTAGGTTACATGAACTCTACACATTTCATCGAGCTTTTAGCGGCTCTCATCAATGAACCGGTAGGTTTAAGCCTCCAAAATTAGTGATCTCCTCCTATATCTTCTCTATTGTGTCTCTAGTTATTTTTCAATCCCATATTTCATGAGATGAAGCAAGTCAACATAGAGATATCTTGTTGAATCATAATCCTTAAGTATAGATAGCAATCAAGCTATTGGAGTCGTATTTCATATACATGCGCGCCTTGTAATCATTGTTAATTTTGCTTCCTGAGGATAACATATTTAGGGAGTATGGTATTCTAGTTGAATATCAATCGGAAAGGAAAAATGACATGTAGAGTTTGAGTCAGGATTGTGTACAAAGGTTTTCAACAAAATACTAATATAGCTATAAAGCCTTTCTTTGTAATAACCAGTATAGATTTGTAATTTATAGTTTACAAGAGCAAAAATAAGCTCAACAGGCACTTTATCTTGTGAGGTTGCTCCCTATGAGCCGTAGCCTTCCTGAAGGAATAGCCAAGTAAGGATGTGATTGCTCACCTCTCCCTACATGTTGAGTGCCAATATGGGTTCGTATGTGATTGTTTAACGTCTCACTAGAAAAAGCACAAGCTTGAATGGGTCTCAATTGGTTGGGTAAGAGGATGTTGAGTTGTCAACGTCTATTCACGTAAATTGATATATGTGGAGATGATAGTTGACAAAGTTGATACAATAGAGGCATGATAGTAGACTTTACTTGTTGCCAGCATTTACTTTTCTTTCCATATCTACTATCTATCGTTTTGGTAGACCTAGTGGATAGGCCGCTTCTTATAATGATTGTATCCACTGAAAACTATTTTATATAATTCTTACACGTTCTTGTTGGATTCTTTTTCAAAGTGTCACTCATCCTTTGTAGGTGATCGAGACAAGCAGGCTATGCAATTGCTAGCTTTCCTCTGCTTCTTTTAGTGTCTCTAGAGGTAGAACCTTTGGTAGAGCGAGGACATTGCAGGAGAGTTGTAATATTTGAACTAAAACTTGCAATAAGTAGTTCATTTTGTGTGATGCTTTGCTTCCTAGGGTTTCATCCTTTCTAGAACTAACCATACTTAATTCTCTTAACCTCTTTAGTCTAGCCACCAACCAAAATACTATAGTTGAGTTAAAAGGTTTAGCCATATTATGCCTCATATATTATTCCAAATTCTGAGGTATCACATACATCCTCCCCAGGCTCAAATACACTCACAAGTACCAGGCGATGTGAGACTCATCATGCTAGCCTTAGTTGACCTTGTAGAGAGCAGTGCTTCACCCAAAATGGTCTTGAGCCGAAAGTTGCGCTGTACGCATCTGTGATTGGCTCTAATACCAACTGTGATACCCCCACTTCTAAGAGCAGTCACACATCTTAGATGTTGGGAATCTGGTACTCGACCTAATAACAGATCTTGAGAATTCACAATCCGCTCTGATGTTGACTACTGTTGATCCGGTACCAGTTATTGGAATTTCGTAACAAAAGCATCAAATCAAATTTTTACTGTGAATTCATCTCCTTAGGAAAGTTGACACAATCAAAAAAAAAAGAAAAACCAAACAGAAAATATATGGGTGAAATAAGATTCATTAAATAAGAGAAGATTACATTTGATTTTTCTTCTACAAAGAGTAGCTACAATCCGAGCCTCTTTCTGAAGTTCTCCTACCTTTCTCTTATCTTTTATAAATCTAAAAAACTCTCCCTCTTCTTCTCTCTATGTGCCCATGCACTAGGTGCACTCATCTTATGGGCAAACTTCTCTTTAGTACGGTCCACCAATGGCTTCAAGACATCTTATCGTACCCTCCAGGAGAAACCCCAACCTAACCGTACTACTCTCCAAAAGCACACCACATGACACTTATATAATGCTTATAATAGAATGTACCACAATTCTAAAAAAATTAGGATCCCTACTCCAATTAATATTTAAATCTATATTTAATTATCTCCAATAGATTTAAATATTAATTTTTATCCAATTAGGAAATCAACTATAAGTCTAACCAAATCTTAGCAATCTTCATCTTAGTTGGATTTGTAATCTTCAAACATTGCATCGAGCTCACCATGCAAGCTCCACCTTGACCGCTCGTCGTTCATCCGCCGCTCCATTTGAGCGACTGCAGCTCTTCGAACTTTTGAAACACAAACCGCCTTCGCTCCCATTCTGACTGTGCTTTCATTCAGAATGTATAAGTTCCCGCATTGTTCACCTCACACACGATCCGATCTTGCTTTTGGACTCTCATGTTTCTACCTGCAGCCGAAAAATCACAACCTTTCGAGTCCAATGCGCCTAGCGAGATCAAATTTTGCTTCAAACCAGGAACATGCCGCACACCTGTCAGCGTCCTAACGACTCTATCATGCATTCAGATCTTCACTGTTTCTACTCCTACAACTTTGCATGTCGTCTCGTTCCCCATTAGAGCCTTTCTATCTTTGATCACCTTTTAGGTAGCAAAAGACTTCTTCTCAGAACATACGTGAAAGCAACACGTCGAATCGAGCACACACGCATCATTTGAAATTTTAGCAGCACCGGTCGCCACATACAATACATCAGAATTGATCATCTCTGACTTTGCTGCCTGTGCTGTCACTGATGTCAGCTCTGCCTGATCCACATCAATTTTCTCCTTTTGACAATTCATCTCATTCAGATAATTTTAGAGTTTTCGACAGTTGTGCTTTATGTGCCCTTTCCTCTGATAGTAGAAGCACTTCACCTTAGACAACGACTTCTTCTATCAATCTCCAGTCGCTGATGTTGTCGCCTACTTCTTCTATCTCACCACCAAAGTTGTATCCTAGTTTTATGTGCCAGAATCCTGAGTCATCTTCCACATCTTGTTCGAGAAAAACGTTGTCGTGACCGCCTCCATACTTATGCTCTCCTTACAATAAAGCAATGTGGTCTCCAGATGTTCATATGCCGCCGATAGTGAAAATAATAAAATTAGCACACTATCTTTCTTATCTAGATTGACTCAGATACTGGTCAACTGGGCCACCACCTTGTTGAACTTGTTTAGATTCTCGTGTAGGCTCACATTTTCTTACATCCACACCGTAAACAGTCACTACTTCAGATACAACATGTTCGTCAAGGATTTGGTCGTGTACAGATCTTCCAATTTCTTCCACACCTTCGCCGGTATCGTCTCGCTGGCTATATTGTAAAGAACCTCATGTGCTACCGATAAATAAAGCGTGCTCAGCGCCTTCCGCTCCATCTTCTCCCATGCTGAATCCTTGACCTCCATCGGCTTCGCCTATTTCCTATTCAAAGTCTCGTCCAACTCTTGTTGTACGAGGATCGCCCGTATTTTAATCTGCCACAAGCCAAAATTGTTCTTGCCATCGAACTTCTCGATTTCGAACTTCGCGGCCATCTCCGTCGATCTTTCCCGCGGATTGGTAAAATTACTCTGATACCAATTGTTGGGAATCTGATACTCGTCCTAGTACTAGATGTTGAGAATCTACAACCCACTCTGATACTGGCTGTTGTTGATCCGGTACCAGTTGTTGAAATTTCGTAACAAAAACATCAAATTAGATTTTTACTGTAAATTCGTCTTTTCAACAAAAACCGATACTCACAAAAGAGAAAAAAACCAAATATAAAATATGCGGGTGCAATAAAATTTTTTAAATAAGAGAACATTACACTTGACTATTTTTCTGCAGAGAGTAGTTATAATCCGAGCTCTCATTCTGAATCTCTCGTACCCTTCTCTTATCTTTTATAAACCTAAGAGACTCCTTTTTTTTCTCTCCATGCACCCATGCACTAGGTGCACTCAACTCATAGCCAAGCTTCTCTTGGGTAAGGTCCACCACTAGCTTCAAAACACCTCATCGTACCCTCCCGAAGACAACTCAACCTGGCCGTACTACTCTCCAAAAGCACACCACATGATGCTTATATAATGCTTATAACAGGACCTATCCCAATTCTAATATAATTAGGATTCATACTCTAATTAATATTTAAATCTATATTTAATTATCTCTAATAAATTTAAATATTTATTTTAGTCTACTTAGATTTCTATTCTAATTAATATTTAAATCTTAATTTATTTTCAATAAATTTAAATATTAATTCTTATCCAACTAGGAAATAAACTATAAATCTAACCAAATCTTAACGTTAGACTACTATAGCCTAGCATGTTATTCTCTGCAGCCTAGCCACTGCTCGAAACACTATAACCAAGTTAAGAGATTTAACAATATTATATCTTATATTTGTATAACTATTCCAAATCCTTGGATATCACAACTTAGATTACTATGGTAATGGAATAGTATTTCTGCACTTTGATATTCTAACTCATATGAATTCCTTGTTTAAGTATGTTGGTTAATTGTTGTTGGTTGTTGCTTCATGCGTGAGGGTGTCTTGTGCATTTCGCAGATTTTGGCATTCCACAGTGGATATTTCCGCTCGAGCCTAAAGCATGACAGCTAACATGAATGTTTCCCAATAGATGCTTTGATGCACGTATATAATTTTTTGGCTAAATTATAAAAAGTCTCTCTGTCAAAATTTAATTTTTCACTTTCCTCCCCTGTCATTTAATAATCTATATTTTTTGTCCCCCTAAAAAATAAAAAATATGCACTTTGCCCCCGCCGTCAGTATTCCGTTAGGGCTCCGTTTATATTTTATTATTATATTTTTTTAATACCAAAAATATCCTTGAAATCCTCTCCTCTCCCAGATCCCCTTCTCCCTCCTCACTGACGCCGCCTGCCGTGTTGCTTCGCCCTCCTCCGCCGAGGTGCGAATAATGGAGAAAAAAGGCTGTGTGTGTGCAGAATTGGGAAGAAGATAAACAGGGCGAGAGGCATTTTGATCATTTTGCCATCAAATTTAACACCGTATCCCCCTGTGTACATTTTTTATTTTTCAGGAGCGCAAAATGTAGATTTTTAAATGACAGGGGGAAAAGTGAAAAATTAAATTTTGACATGAGAATTTTCTGTAATTTAGCCCTTTTTTTCATTCATTAGATGATATCTAGACATTATTACTCATCTATCAAACAAATCTAATTTGAAGTGTATGGGTTATTTAATGCTCCTGATGCAAATAAAATTATCTACTCATTTTTAGCCCTTGCACAGTGTAATATCATAATAGTAATAAGTAGGATGCTATGTCATTACCACATCATCATGGTGGTTGTGATTAATGATGTAGCAATTATTGGAATTACGTCATCATTCCATTATCAGAGCTTAACGACATGTCTTGGTTGCAACAGTACTCGTGAAAACAAAGAAATTATAATTTGGGACTGAACTGCTGCCCACCTTTTAGTTCATGAATTATTGATGTTGTTTAGTCTAAAAGAAAATACTTTCATACTTACAGTCCAAAATATATAGAAGTGAAGCTTGTTGTCCTGATATAATAAAGGAAACACCTGTTGTGTGACATGTAAGAAATTGTTAATAAGATATAGGCTTTTAAACTATTTTTTGTTAGATATTTTTATGGAATAGAGCTACTATATTTTTGGAAGCATAAGAGAGTTGGTGCTTCTGATTTTTCTGCCCTTGGTTTAGCCTCTCTGACCATTTCTAATCTTTGGATTAATATTATTAACCTGGGAGGACTAGGGGTGAAAACGGATCGGATATGGTCGGATATTTGATGAAACCATATCCATATCCATATTTTTTTTTCGGATACGGATTCGGATACGGATATGTATCGGATGCTAAATTTTTATTACCATATCTGCTAAAAACGGATTCAGATATGGTCGGATATTTTTCGAATTCGAATATGGATCGGATATATACTTAACCTAATTAAAAGAAAAAAATCAAAAATGAAAGAGAAAATCTATAAAAAAAAAATCTAAACAATATTAATAAACTAATAAGAAAGTTATAAAATCTAAACTATAGCAGTCATAAAAAATCATAAAAATTAAAAAAAAAATATTTGTGCATATCTAAAAATTTTAAAATATAAACTGAAACTTACCTCAAGAAGAATAACCAGACAAAAAAATCAGATATCCCACGTTCTCCACACAAGAGTGGCTGAGACTTGAGCTTAGTTCAAGATCGAAAGAAACAAGAGAAGGCCGTCGGTGACGACGATCAGAGATACAGAGATGCCGCGACAAAGAGAAATAGAGAGACACGAGAGATTAGGGTTGTAGCCTTGTGGACGGCGGACCTCGTGTCGCGATCGAATCGATAATAAGGTGAGAGAGGCAGAGAGCGAACATCCGAGAGAGAGAGAGAGAGAGAGAGAGAGAGAGAGAGAGAGAGAGAGAGAGAGAAATAGAATTTGGGGATTAGGTTTCTTTTGTTCGTGAAAAAGAAATCGAGCGAGATCGATTTTGGAATCTAGAGGAACGGGATTTGGGCCGGGCCGGGCGAGTGCAAATATTAGGCCGGGGCGGATCCAAAAGTATAAAGTATATAATAAAAAAAAAACTAAAATTATACTAAAAATTCGGATATCCGTATCCATATCCGTTTTTTTCGGATATCCGAAAAAATTTAACTCTGTAAAACCATATCCGTATCCGTATCCGACCGAATCCGGATATTTTCTATCCGGATTCGGATATTATCGAATACGAATACGGATATTTTCGGATAATATCCGATCCACTTTCACCCCTAGGGAGGACCAGTTAACCTAGCTAGGGGAGATCACTCAACCCTAGGAAAGATCTCTATCATCCCAACCGTACATTCCATGGATAGCTAGGGGAGATCACTCAATCCTAGGAAAGATCTCTATCATCCCAACCGTACATTCCTTGATCCAAGAGCCAAAAAGTTAGAAATATCAACTCCTTTATATTTTCGATAGCATAATAGTTCTAAGAAAAATTGAGGACAATTAGCCAATTATTTTAATTAGTGACAATCAATAATTGGCATAAATATCTTTATAAGGTAAAATATTCTATTTGCAACAAAGAAAAAATTGTAAATCATTGGCATTTGTTATTATGGTATGGACTTTGTTCTGTTATTATTCATAATTAGAGCCTTATTCAACTGCAAACTATCCAAATTATAGCTAATAATTGTATAATCTTTGACGACCGTCAAAATATAGGGTCTTAAGCAGAACAAAGTGCAAACACAATATTAATTTACTGAATAATTTTAAACTTTGCCTTTTCTTCAAGTATTTTTAATTAGTATTGTAGCATCAGCTTCCCATCTTTATAGTAGTTTTTCATTTTTGGAGAGCAATAAGAACTTATATATATATATATTATGTGCTTGAAAGAATTTATCTTGCTTACATGGAATCCTACTTCTATGATATTAGGGGCACCATCAAAGTTGAGAACCCATAGTACAGTCGAACTTGTTTGAGAAGGTTTTAAATCTGGATGAGCCCAAAGATTTATCTTGGCTCGAGTACCATAATATTGCCCATACACTGTTTCATAGTTAGCCCACTACAAAGAAACAAATTATATAAAATTATAGGTGTCAATAATATATACAAATTGAGATACATAAATATTATTAAGACTAGAGAAACTTTAGAGAAACAAATATCTTTATATTTAAAATCAATAATGTCTTTAATCTAATTGCCTGTTAAATACTTAGATTTTATCTACTACAATTGCATAAAGGCTTCAATTACATAATATTCATACTAATAAGCAAGATATATAAAAAAGATAAGGGTTTTTTTTTTTTTTTTTTTTTTTTTTAGCCTCCTAAGAAAATTTTTTCCTACAAATAGCTCTACAAAATTTATATTTGCAAGATTGGCCCTATCCCTACCACGCAAGCGCCACGCGAACGCCAAGCAGAGCGTGGATGATGGTAAGGGTAAGTTGAACACGGTGAATCGTTTACTGTGTTTGGACATGGTGAATGGTTCACCGTATTCTTCCTAAACCCTAAACCCCCAATATTACGTAATATCTTAAACCCTAAACCCCAAATATTACATACATAATACTCTAAACCCTAAAATCCAAATATTACGTACGTAATACCCTAAATCCTAAACCCCAAATATTACGTACTTAATACCCCAAATCCTAAACCCCAAATATTACGTACATAGAAAAATAATAGAATACTGTGAACTATTCACCGTATCCAAACACGGTGAATGATTCACCTTGTTCAACTTAATCTATCATGCCGCTCACGTGATGCTCGCGTGGCACTTGCGTTACCAGAATATGACCAATCTTGCAAATATAAAATTTGTGGGGCCATTTGTGAAAAAAAATTCTCAGGGGGCTAAACGCAAAAAAAGCCCAAAAGATAATGCTGCTATTATAAAAATAAAACAGATCTTGAAATTACAAAGAAAGCTTTATCAAACAATTGATTTAAAAATATAATAATTTCTTAACTTTTGTTAAAGTTATAAATAGTAGAAAGGGTAAGATAATTACATGATGAATATACTCTGATGAAGCTGAAGAACTTGCAAATGAATTATTATGTGCTAACCCACTTTGTTCGTGCGAAGTTCGTTCTTTGTCGTAACCTTCGAACTGTGAATATAAATAAGTTAGATTTTTTAATAACTTTTATTTTTATTTTTTGCATTTAAACACAACCTTCCTATACCATAAATCAGTATCTATATCAATAATAAGAAGGAGAAAAAAAAAACAAGTATTAGGGTTTACTAATATAGTAGAAAAAAATTATATTTTTTTTTGTAATCAAGAGAAGTTCAATAATAAATAGTAAGATATTAATTTGTTGTCGATGCGAGTATCATTTAAAAGAGCAACTCAAATTTGAGCAAGTCAAAATATAGAGTTGAACAAGGGTTTAACCCCTTCGAGTTGAGAGTCACTGAAATTGAGCAAAAGATTGATAGCCACTCGAGTTGATAATACTCCTTATAAGGGTGTTGACACAAGCCTAAGCTGTATTGAGAGGAAAGAAGCACAAGGCGGAAAGAGAGAGATACATGAAGAACTAATTCTTCGACAAGAGGAAAACATCATTAGTCAATTCTAAAAACTAATTACATTAATCGAATGCCATGTATATATACAGAGGTGATACCTAAATTCCAATATATTTGTAAATCCTAATACATCTCTAATCTAAACCAATGAGAAGTAACCAAAAAACCGGATTCAAAATGGAAAAAAAAAACTGTTCAAAAATAACCTAAAATGTAAAACTGGAGACCCAAGTATTTGAATTTGGGTCCAAAATTTAGCCGGAACAGCATTGCAATTCAAGGCAGAGATCTAAAAAAGTGTTTTTCGAATTGGAGTTGCACGCTGAAAACAGACAGCCGAGCGAAAATTTAAAACTATTTAAAGATTTTCTGTACTGATTATAAAAATTACCAAACTCAATAAAATTTTCTATCCAGCTTGGTTGAGTCATTTTTTTTCCAGGAACTCTAATGGTAAATGGACTGCATCATCCTCCTTGGGCTATAAAGAATTTGTTCTCTGAGTTAAGTTCTTCATCCTCCAATAATTCTCCGTTATAAGAGATCAAAAGTTTCACGTTAAAAACATCTAGTATCTTCAAGTGGCTCGGCAAGTTATTTTGGTATGCATTATTATTAATCCTCTTTAGCACCTCGCAAGGGCTGACCTTTCACTCACTAAGCTTGTTGTATTAGCCCGCTGGATAATGATCTTTAATTAGGACTACCCACATGTAACCACCTATGTCAAAAGTTAGCTTCGGCCTATGCTGATCCGTAGCCTTCTTATACTTCGCATTGCTAGCCTCTACCTGTTGTTGAACTTCTTCATGAATAGATTACAATTGCTCTTCTAAAGCTTCTCCTCGAACTCTATAGTATACCAACTTTGGCTGAAATGACAAAATGGATATTAAGGTCATGCTAGACATGATTAAAATGGGTTTGGAGTAGCTTGGGCTAAGCTTGGATCCAATGAAAGTCAATTCGGATCGAAATGAAGTACTAAAAGAAGTAGAATTTGAAGTTGTACACTTTTCAGACACTTAGGATAGGAATTCATGTGCCTAAAGCTATTTCAGATAACTCAACCGAGCGCCAGAACGACACATAAATTTTCCCAAGAGTTGGTTTTGCCTGGTCAGTGTTTGTGCACCTAGGCTGCCCTATATATGGGCATCTGAAACCTTTCTGGACCTTTTCCAAGGGCATATGAACTCTCTTTTGGATGCTCTATTCGAGAGCTAAGGTGCACAAAAGAATAAATATTCAAGTGTCTAGAAGCCCCTGCGAGCACCCAGAACACTTTTCAGACAGTCCTTCGTGAGTGTCTGAATAACTTTCGGATGCTTAACCCGAGAGGGTTGGCCGTGCAATGCAATAAACAATCAAACACTCAAACTTCTTTATGGGCGCCAAAATATAGTTCGAGCCGATTAGATGGTTGTCTAGGTCACTGCTGGATGTTGATGCATAGCCTTCAGGTCCTCGAAAGTTCAGGTAGGCATCTATGTAACGACTCGACCCGCTAGCAACAATAACTCGTCGGGCCCAAACCACTGGCCCAAAATGCTTAAGCCGGGTTATTAATACTAGCGTGCGAGTCTCATATAAACCGATCGAAATCAGTATCCCATCCGATGTGGGACTATTTGGGGCGTTACAAACTCCCCATGTTTAGACCCTGACGTCCTCGTCAGGTCCAAACCAGATCACAGACGGACCAGGACCAGAATTGCCGGGAAATGTGAGATTCTTGAGGTGGCTTCTACGGGTTCAAGAGGTGGCTCCCACCAAATCAGTTGGTGTAGCACTTTGTCCCGCATAGCACTTAGTTCTCACATTTTCGGCCGGTATTCGGCTCTGATACCAATTGTAACGATCCGACCCGCTAGCAACAATAACTCGTCGGGCCCAAACCACTGGCCCAAAATGCTTAAGCCGGGTTATTAATACTAGCGTGCGAGTCTCATATAAACCGATCGAAATCAGTATCCCATCCGATGTGGGACTATTTGGGGCGTTACAATCTAAACCTGGCATATAGAAAGCGGTTGGGTTATTTGCATATATGATTTTGTGGGAAGTTTAAGTGCAAATGTAGCACTTCTATATAAACCTTTTTCACAGCTAAACATTACCTCTCACTCTCTCTCATCTTTCACTCTCCCTCTCTTCTTCCTTTCTCTCTTTAAAGTATGTGGAACCCTAGTTTCCCTTTTGTTGGATCTTAAGGATCCATCTCTTTGGAGGCTTGGAAGAGATCAAGAACATCTAGAGGGAGCTCTAGGAGAGAAAAGGCAACTATTTATGCCCACATTTCTCTTACTAAAAAGAGAAGAGGTGAATTAAAATTTTTAGGGTTTAATTTGAGGTTTTTCCCAAATGAGAGATTTGATGGTTCTAACTTGATTAGAACTTTGTTTTAGAAATTTTTTTGATATGCCAAAGAGATCAAGAACGATTTATAAGGAAGATCTAAGAGAAGGTGAGAAATATCATCGGAGTGGGTTTGATCTTCCCTTTGTCTAAATTTTTTTTGTCCCTTTTTATATATAATGAGTAAAAGGTAAATTAAAAATGTATTTTGGTTGCATATTATGGATTTAGGAGGTCAAAAAAGCATTTGAGCATTTGCCCTAAAAAATAAGATTTCTAACCCTTGAATATGTTAAATAAAAAGGATATATATTGTATATGTTGAGTATCATATGAACCTTAGAACATAGGTACAAAAAGTGTGGCATCTAATCTAGGGCGGGACCTTATATATGAACGTAGTGACATATGAACTCTAGGCAAATGTTAAGCAAAAGAGTAAGAGATTGTATATGTGAATATAGTGGATAACCCTAAAAATTATGAAAATTTAGGTTGTAATTATGAGACATGTTGTGACCATCCGGAAGTGTCATATTGGGTAAAGTCGATTACCCTCGACGCCCCACTCCATATTGGGTGATGTTAATTGCCCTCGACACCCTACACCATAATTGGTGATGCCAATTTCCTCGGTGCCAAATGCCTTCCAATTGGAGGGATTTGATTTCCTTCAACTCTCCATTAGATGTTTAGCAATGTGTGGAACCAAACCCAATGTTTTGTTAGAGGTAAAAAAAGGTTAGGATAACCATGTAGGCCAATGACAATATATTTTCATTGCGGCATATTGTATACTAGTGAAAGACCCGCGCAATGCTGTGGATATAAAAATATTTTAATAATAAATTTTAATGTATATTTTTATATTTTTTATATAGTTTAATAAGTCTAATTATTAATTAAATAAAAGTTATATAAAAATAATTTAATAGTTAAATCTATTTAAATAAAAATGATTAAAATTGGTATATGTGTAACATAAATTTATATAACAGCTTATTTTATAAAAATAATGTGAAAAAGATTTGAGATAAATCTATCAAAATAATTTTTAAAAATAAATAAGTAAAAGAGAAACAAAATAGTAAAAGAAATTGTTTAAATTCTGTATACTTTTATACATACATACTTTACGTGATTTAAATCGCATTATAATCGGGGCAAAACCAGCCAATAGGAGAGGTCCGGGTTCGCTTCAGCCGACAGAGGGCTCCGACGGCGGGGGCGCTGGCGACAGCCAGGTGCGGCCAACCAGGGGGAGCCGACGCGCGTGTCGGCCAGTGGTGGGAGGCGGTAGGGGTGGTGGGCAATGATGCCCTAGCCACAGGAAACAAAAGGAGAGCTCCGGCTTGGCTTCTCCGGCAACGGCGGCCCCAGGGCGGCGCCGACTGGTGGCTGAGGTCCCTTGGGGTCACGGGGAGGGGGAGGGAGGTGATGCGTGACGACGGCGGTGGCACGCAACTCCGCATGGCCGCCCAGTGCGATCTTGGACTAGATACGGCGGCGGCGGCACCCTGAGCGCGAGGCGGCGGTGGCGATCCTAGTCAGGCGCGGGGGCACCCGAGGGCCGAGGGGAGGGTGTGGGTTGCCGAGGGATGACACAGAGAAGCCGGCGCAAGATCCCCATCGTGCGCGCGCCCTAGCCGCTTCCTATAGGTTGCAGGTACTGCGGCGGTGCATGGCAGGGACGCGGCGGCCGGAGGGAGCCTCGACGGGGTTCGGGCGACGCCAATATGGAGCAGGGAGGCAATGTTGCCTCGGACTTCTTCTCCAACCCGAGAGGAAGAGAAAGAGAAGGGGATGGTGAGAGAAAAGAGGAGGGAGAGCTTGGCAGCAACTCCGGCCAGCCGAGGCTGGTCGGCGACGGCTTCGGCTGCACGCAAAAGGTGCAACAAGAGGGGAGGGTCGGCTAGGGTTTCTCTGAGAGAGAGAGGGAGGCAGTTTAGGGTTTGCATGAGCAAAACCCTAGATTCCAGTATATAGAATGCCAACATTTGCGCGTAGGTCCTCTATTTTTCAATATTTTAAGCCAAGATCCTGCCGCTGTGTGTATGATAGCCTCGTGCAATAGTATGCCAATTTTTATGAAATTCCGCGCATAAAATATAGAGGGTGTCGCGACTGTGACAGGTGGGTACTTCGACCCGGAGTCGGTCTAGTGGTGCACGCTTGGTGATATTCCCTCTACTTTATCTCTCTTATTGCAGCTGTTTACCGTTGTTGAGCCTGACACCATGTGATCCTATATATATTGCTCTACTTAGTCTTTTTCTGTACTTGCTTGCCATGATCTAGAAGTAGAGCAGACATTGTTTGTACCTCGTCCATTGTGACACTAGTACGACCTAATTGGTCAGTTCCAGATATTCCGATTGTTTGATGACCAATGATGTTGGTATAGCCTGAGAGGTAGGATTGTCGGTTAGTTGCTGATGGATAGTTATAGATTACACGGATGCATGATTTGAGATGCGTGTGACCTAGTCGGTTGGTTCTATGACTACCTCTGTTTGATGACCTATGAGGTCTGTGTACCCTAAGGGGTACGATTGTCAGCTAGTAGCTGGTGGATAGTTCTGAATTACACTGATACATGATTTGACACTCTTATGACCTAGTTGGTCGGTTCCTTAACTCGTGTTGTCTGATGACCTATTCGGTCGGGTTATCCTGCAGAGTAGGATTGTTGGCTAGTTGCGGACGGTTGGCCATTAAGCTATTAGGGTTGATCGCCATTGCTCGTGAGCATTTTCACGTACACCAGCGATCTAATCCACCGCAGGAGGGTATTCTTTTCAGAAAAAGTGGTCATTACTTCCGATCCGTGAGCCCAGCGATGTTTTGTGCTAGGGTTGTATGCCAGTTTGAGTGGTTACGTGGTATTTGCCTAAGGTCCTTAGACCAACATGGCGGTTACATTGGGTATACTTGAACTGTTCGTCCGTTGACGCATACACTTAAAGTAGCGGTAGTTTACATGTTTACTTCCTTACTTGCATTACTATTATCACCTGTTTGTCAGTGAGTGCCCTGCCTTCGTCGACTTGCGGTACCCACTGGGAGAGGGAGACTTGTTTACATGTTCTTACCCCAATCATTTTTTAGGTGACTTGGGTGGTGGGAGTTGGGACGGTGCGTGAGGCATGGTGGACGATCAATCTATGGTCCTGACATTAGTTAGCTCGGTTTAGTCTCCTACCCTTTTACTTTTAGCATTTAGACTATATTTATGGTTCAGCTTTCGGTTTCGTTTATAATCATATGAATGTTTTAATAAAGTAAATGGAAGTTGGTTTTTCTGGATTTCATATGGCTTCTCCTACCTATCGAGGTAGCTTATTTTCAAAAGAAAAGATTTTCAAGTGGATTTTTTGGTATCTAGTGTTTCAAAATGAGATTCTCGTGTGGGAAACATTGTGAACTGATAGAAGTAAGTACTTTACAATTACGAATGAAAATGTATATGTGAACAGTTATGAATGAAAATGTATATGTGAATATGAAATGATGGTGAGTGGATGTCCTGTTGTGTACTGTATTTCATGCGATGCCGTGCAAATACAGGGGATACTCTGTTCGTATGTAAACAGGGAATCCCTATATTTGTAGCGGGTCTGTCATCCTTTGAGTCAACGTTTTCAAAAAGAAAACAAAGGGCATTTTCCGCTGAACTCTGATCTTTAAAATAGCCCGATTTATTCTGACTTATTAAAAAGGGGACCCCGGGGCATGACATATTATATCATATATGTAGGACTATTTCAAATCCTGAGAGTGTCATATTTCTCTCCCTTTAAGCCTTGAAATCTTTGTTAGGCTAGAGCATACTTATAAGCATCAAACAATATAAGACTTATCTTGCGAGCCTCATCATTTAGACGCTGGCTTAACTTATTATTTCTAGACCCTGAGTTAGTCTATCATTCAAAAACCCGACTCAACTGAGACTCATCTCATACTTTTGATTGGTGATTAGCTCTGATGCCAATTATGATGCCTTCCTTTCCAGATGTCACCTCCTAGGACTACACTAATCCTAACACGTTCAGCTCTCTTAATCTCTTAGGCCTAGCTACTGCACAAAATATTATAGCCAGTTTAGAGGTTTTGCGCTATGATATCATATAAGTCAAATCTTGGGGTTGTCACATTAATATGACACACAAAATAATCCTCTATATGCAAACCCATCTTAGTATGCTGGACAGTGATTAGACTCATAAGATTAAGAAGGTTAAGCGTATTAGAACTAAGGTAATTATAGGATGGGTGACCTTACTAGAAAGTATGGCAGCTCACCAGCTAACGGTTATTGTGGGTGGAGAGTAGTTCCCCACAAGGTCGGCTGAGGCTAGTGAGACAAATCTCATTCTGCCTGATAGTTGTAAGTTTCTAAAATCTAGCTATAGCATGCTGAGTGATGGTTAGGCCTAAAAGGTTATGAGGGTTAAGCATACTAGAAGTAGAATAGTTTTAGGATGGGTGACCTCCTCGGAAGTGGGGCGGCTCCCGACTAATAGTCGCTGTGAGTGGAGATTGGCTCCCCACGTGGTCAGCTAAGGCTACTGAGACGAGTCTCACATTGCCTAGAGATTGTGAGTTTCTAAATCCGGTTATAACATTTTGGGCAATGATTAGACTGAAAAGGTTAAGAGAATTGAACGTGTTAGATCTAGAGTAGTTTTAGGACGAGCGACCCTCTGGAAGCTGGGGCATCACAGTTGCTATCAGGGCCTAAATAGGGGGAGTTTATAACGTCATAATAGTTTACAATTAATCATAACTAGACTTAATCATTTCGGGCTAATGCTTTATGTCCGACAAGGCTCAAATTACAGAAGCATCCATATTAACAAGCCACCTCATATGAAAAAAAGAAAAAATTCAGCTAGTACATAACTAAAACAGATCTTGAAATTATAAAAAAAGCTTCATTAAACAATTGATTCAAAAGAATAATAATTTTTTACGGTCATTAAATTTATAAATAATATAAAGATAAGATAATTACATGATGGCTGTACTCCAGTGGTATAACAGCAGAACTCGGAAATGAATTATTATATGCCAACCCACTTGAGTGACGTCTTTCGCATGAAGCTCGTTCTTTGTGATACCCTGCGAACTGTGAACATAAATTAGTTAGACTTTTTTTTTTGCATTTAAATACAACTTTCCTATTCCATAAATCATTACCTATATTAATAACAAAAAATAAACAAATATTATGCATTACTAATATGATAGGGGAAAAAAAAGAAGCTAAATTACAGAAAATTTTCTGTCAATACCCATTTTTTCACTTTCTCCTCTGTCATTTAAAAACCTACACTTTGCTCCCTTGTAAAATAAAAAATGTTCACAGGGATGTACGGTGTTAACTTTGATGGCAAAATGACGAAAATGCCCCTCACCCTGTTCGTCTTACACACCTACAGCCTTCCTCCTCCATTATTCGCGGCTCCCTCGACCTCAACTCCGACTCCGTTTCTTCCACCTGCTTCCTCGCTCCTCCTGCACCTTTGTTGCCCATCCATTTTAACGACGGTAGGGAGTAGATCGAGACAGGTGTGGAGAGAGAGGTGGGCAAGGGCGAGGGGAAGGCTGCGGAGAAGGGCGAGGGCACGTGTGGGATCGGACGGAGGGGTGGGCGACGGCGAGGCGGCAGAGGAGGGCAAAGCAGCGCCGCGGGCGACGTCGGTGAGGAGGGAGGAGGGGCATCTGGGAGAGGGTTTCAAGGGCATTTTGGCTATAAAAAAAATATAATAATAAAATATAAACGGAGCCCTAACGGAACACTGTCGGCGGGAGCCAGAGTGAACATTTTTTATTTTACAATGGGGCAAAGTGTAGGTTTTTAAATGACAGGAGAAAAGTAAAAAATCAGATTTTGACAGGAAAGTTTTCTATAATTTAGCCCAAAAAAAATTATCTTCTTTATAATTAAGAGAAGTTCAATGATTAATAGTAGGACATTAATTTCTTATAGATGAAAGTATCATTTAAACAACAACTGAAATTTAATGAAGTCAAAACACTTATAGGTGTAACCAATTCGAGTTAGGAGCCACTAAAATTGAGCAAAAGAATGATAGCCACTCCGAGTTGATAATACTTTTTTATGAAGGTATACATCTTATAGTCTTGATTCAAGATTTGATAAAAATTCTTTGACATTTTGTTCTGAAAAAACAATATCGATACAATAAGTGGGTTAATATAAGCCATAAGGAGGCTTATGGGTTTCATCTATAGCTACTGGGTGTAGGGCAATGATACTCATACGCTTATATAAGATATAATCATTACGCCAGGCCTCCACATGGTCTTTCATTTTACTTGTCTTTTTATTTATTTTTTTCGTCCTTAAACTCTAAAGAATTTTTATCAATTCTTAGATGGTAAGAGTATAATATGTACACCTCTATATAAGTGTACGTGACGTCCCAACTTTTCAGGGGGGTCATCCATTCTAGAACTACTCTCATCCTAACACGCTTAACTCTCTCAACCTCTTCGACCTAGCTACCGTCGAAAATGCTTAAGCCGGATTGAGAGTTTAGCCCTATTATATCTTATCTATAGGACTATCTGAGGTCTCACAATTTTCCTCCCTTTAAGCCCTGACGTTCTCGTCAGGCTCAGACTCACAAGTATCAGACGATGTGAGACTCGTCTCACTAACCTAAACCGACTTTGTGGTGAGCGGCGCTCCACTCACAGCAGTCAACAGCATGAGAGCCTCGCTCTCCCCGCTGTATAATCCAGCTCAGCCGAGACTCATCTCATACTTCCGGCTGGTAATTAGCTCTGATACCAACTGTGACGCCCTAACTTTTCAGGGGTCATCCATTCTAGGACTACTCCCATCCTAGCACGCTTAACTCTCTCAACCTCTTCGACCTAGCCACCGCCGAAAATGCTTAAGCCGGGTTGAGAGTTTAGCCCTGTTATATCTTATATATATAGGACTACCTAGGGTCTCACAGTGTAGAGATAATATTTTTTTTCTAGGATATATGGATAGTATTGTTTTCCTCAAAATAGCAGAAGTGATGACCAAAGAGTAACTAATTACTGCCTTAAAATGTAACTTCGAATATAACTTGAAGTACGGTACTTTATAAGATTGATATATTTTGAGGTTTTACATATAGTTGGATTAGGCCACTAGTTAAGTTCACGTATAACCAAATGAAGTTTTATCAAAGTTTCAACAAATACTAGCTAAGGGCCATGCTTCGCGATAGGTAGGTAGTATTTCAACCAACTATGATGTACATATTTATTAAAATTTTAAGATTGAAAAAATTATAACTAAAAAAAATAAAAAAAGAAAGAAACTATAACAATCTTATGTACATCATAAAAAATAATATTTTTATTAATATTTTCTTAACTACCAATATTTATAAAGTTAAGTTGTTTTAATTACTTATTTAAAAATTCAATTAAACTTGGTAGTTTCGATAGATGTTCGATAAATAATGTTTTTAACTAAAAAGTTAAAATTAGAAAACTTATTTCAAATTGAAGAATGGGTAAAGATGTCTTTATCTTGTTAAAAAATTAATTAGAGAAAGAAGAAACTATTATATTACCTAATGTATATTTATACTCTACAGTCTACACACCGTAACTCATATTAGATGACTGATGTTTAAATATCAAAACTTAATTAAATATATCTAATCTAAAAAGTTTAATAATTTAAATTATGTTTATCTTTATGAAATAGTTTTAAGCATGTGGTGTATATATACCTAGACATCCAACCGTCAAAATGTTGATAGTAATATTATTCGCATATTATCAATAGTATTTTAGCTTAGCTCTCTCTCTCTCTCTCTCTCTATAAATATATATATATACAAAGAAAATTTTATAAAGACTTATTAATAATCACATAATTTAAAAGAATTATAAATGTAAAAGTAAAAAAATAATAAAATTTAAAAAATCAAAGAAGTTGGCTGAAAAAATAAAAAAGCAAAAGACTACAAGAAAATAAGAGTTATTGAATATCAAAAGTATTTTCTAAGAATATATGCAAAAAAGAATTAGAGTTAAAAATATAATGCAAATAAATTTGAAATGAGCACCCAAAGAAGAAGTTGTCTTTCAACCGGATGTATTTTGCACTGTATTTTATAAAATTTTATTATAAAGTAGAAATATAGTAATTTTTGTATCTAGACCTTTTACATATTATAGATTATAGTTAATAGATTAGATTTTAATTTTTTTATATTAATTATTAAAAGCAGCGTGTGCAAAAGAAATAGAGTTAAAAAATAATTCAACTAGATTTAAAAAATAATGAGCACCCAAGGAAGAAATTGTCTTTTACGCTGGATGTATAATTTTTTTTTTGCACTATATTTATAAATTTTTATTATAAAGTAGAAATCAATAATTTTATATCTAAACTTTTTATATATTATAGATTGTAGTTGTTATATTAGAGTTTAATTTTATTATAAATTATTAAAAAGTGGATTCGGTTCATGGAAGAATATGTTGGCTTAAATGAGTCAGCATCCTGCCCTGTGGCGGGAGGCCAAGTGGGTCGAGTCACGTTTGAAATGGCGTGAGGCTGGGTTGGGCCGAGTCATGTTCGAAGTTGCGTAAGGCTGGGTGGGCCGAGTCACAATAGAGACCCGTAGGCGCTGTATCTGTACGCTTTAAGTGAATTGGTTGCGTATTTCTAACAGCTCGAGCTTTTGAGATTAATGGTTAGCGTCAACGATCCGACAGAATATTTAGACATGGCGCTAGAAAAAAAAAAAAAAAAATAGAGAGAGAGAGAGACAGGGAGGAGTGGAGAAAAGGGGTGGGCCCTACCGATTTGCTCCTAGCAAGAAGAGCTCGTTGTACTGTTTATGAGTTTTGGATTCATATATTGTATAAGATATAAGATGTGCATCTTTTCAGTATTATTAGGTCATTAATTAATTATTTATTTTTAGAAGGCTATATCAAACTTTTGGCTCTCAAACTAAGAGAAGTGTGACGCTTTGGCCTGCAAACATTAATTCACTGTAATTTGCCAATTAATTTTTTTATAGTTTTTCCAATCAGAATAGACCGTCCAATTTAGTTGATTGAATGTGACTTAATTATAATAAAGCAGTAATCTGAGAGTATTATAATTAATGATACGGTGATAACCAAAGTATTACATTATTATCACATCAGTAATATATCATCATTAAGTTAATTAAATTAGACACGTAGAGCTTGATTGCAATAATGTCAAAAATTTAAACCAGAAATTAAAAGTGAACCTAAATTGAAAACTAATGTGTCATTCGCCTCAATAGTTTGAGGACCAAACTTGTAAGTTAGTCTTAATTTTCTAGAAGAAATATTCATGTACCTCAATGTTGTTGATGGGAGGGTCCATGACATGACTTACCCGGTCCCATTCTTTCCCTTTGTATTGAAGCTCTCTTCCACAAACGGCATGAAAATAAAGCCAGAACAAACAAAATTGATAGAACCATTTTAAAGCCATAAGAAAATATAGTCTCCTACAGAAACCTCCCCCGCCTTAAATACGCAACAATATTGTAATTAACAAATTATTTATCTAAACTTATTAATTAGCACATTAAAAGATACGGATAGATATATATCTTTGATATAATGAATAATAAATGTGCACATCTTCAACAGAAGATTTTGTTTTCTGTCATACTCTATCTATTAAGGAAAGAACATTTCTTTTATATAAGCGGCAAATATTTAAATGTCGTGGCACGAGGTTGTGCCAAAAACTTGTCGTCACGGGACGGCACGATGCGTGCCGAGCCGTGCCGATGCGTGCCGGTCAAAAAAAAGTTCGTGTGTGCCGACACATATGGCATGAAATATTTAATTTCTTTGACAACAAAATATTCTAACAGTTTATTATGTACTTTTATTAAATTTTTTAAACTTTATTAGGAGAATTACTTATTAATTTAAAAAATAGAGAATTTTAAACTGTGTCATCAATATAAAAACTGTATCGTACGGATATCTTATTGGCACGCCCTGTTAATTGAGTTTTGGACGTCATCTATCTCATAGAAATAGTAAAAATTTCTCATTAGCGAATCTAAGGGCAGACACCGAACTACAAAAAACAAAACCAAACACAAAATTGACAATCTGAGCTTCTTTCATTTAATCAGTGGTTTGTTGCGAGCACTTTGGTTTTGTTTTGGTGTCAAGAACATTCAAATCACATATTTAAATTTGATTTTAACTAGAAAGTTGAAAAACTGGGCTAGCTTCCAAAAATGATGCCTCGAGCCGCATATTTTTATTTGAAAGCCAAGTAGAAGCTCAAATCTGAAACGACGAGACACAACTCAGAGGAGAAAGCGAACCCCCCCACACGAACAGCATCTTCCCGTCCCGATACAAAGCATGCAACACAACACTACGATAACTACACAAAATCACAATAATCACAAGGATAAACTTTGTAGAAAGATCAAGACAACATAACTAAAGCTACCGGTACAGGAAGCAGATCATACACATCCTCCACTTACCACATTTAAACAATTTATGTACCATGAATCGACAAACTTCCAAAATCTTAATATAATCCAAGTCAATAGCCATCTAACTATCTAAACACAAGATATTTAAAGTTCAAAGCACCAAATAACTAGCATAAAAAATTTAAACTAAGAAACAGTCTATTACAATTTCGTATAACCAAACTAGTCCGCAACTAGGTAGGTGCTGATTAGCTCGACTTCACACTGCGTCCCTTGCATCATTAGCAAATCACCCGTAAAAGTAGAGGATGAGAACATGCAAACTATTTTCTGCTGGGTACAATGAGCCGCCGAAGGCAAGCCGCATCTGTTTATCAACTAAATAGGTAATGAAGGTACAGTAGAATAATGACGAATAAAAGTAAGAGTATGGTTACTGAATCATAGTTTGATAATCAAGTGGTAAGGCTGCTGTAACGAGATCAAGTAATATCTAGAATATAAAGAGCTTCGTCAAGACAATAATGTGGTGAGAATAAGATAATGTCGTCTGTAAATATCTCGAGTACCACTATGCATCAATCAAGCAAATTGTTTGCCAAATAACCCCATCCAACGCCTGCTGTCTCAGACCTTGGGCTCTGCCCGTTGTCTCAGACGTGGGGCGCTCGCTCATGTGGCTGGCATATATCATGTCTCAAACCCAGACTCACGGATCGTATTTTGACCACTTTTTTTTTTGGGTTGGAGACCACTGGCGCACATGAACCAAATGTCCAACTACCGGCCTTAGCTGAAAGAACTCCATTGGAGTATAAACAAACCCCAACAGAGGTCCATGCTCATAGGCAAGTCTGATAAACAGGTAGCATGCTACTCTACCCTGTTTTTCAGGTCTCAAAGATAACGATACAATGCATACTGTCTGATAAACATGATGAAATCTCAAACAAGTATGTTGACTAAGTGTCAAGTGAGCACGTAATCAACAGTTTAACATGATATAGTCTACGCAAGTATACGGTTATCATAAGTAGACTGGTAACAAGCAGTAGGCACAATATCATCTCAATGATTATAATGTCTAACATGAATAGTGAACAGGTAATCATGCTATAAGCTCAATCTGAGATAATGAACAGATGTAACAAAACTACTTACAGATATTAAAAGTGGCCTGATTTTCTCTTAAAGTATTTGCTGAATGAGTCCTCCTCCCTACAATATGTGCACATCACTTTGTAGACCTCAATCAGCAGCCTCGGGAATCGAGTAGAAAAGTACTGATCGAATCCTTCCGGAAGTGACCCAGTTTTTACCTAATGGTAATTGCAGGAAAAAGAAAATTGATTGAAAGGGCTTCAACAAGACGCAAACACAAAATAACTCGAGAAAATAATGACAAAAAATCTGCTTCATACATTAATGCAGGTCATATCCAAAGCCCTAGGTAGAGATAATTTAAATGAAAATTCAGTCATTGTGGTGGGAGTCAACAAAACTGTACAGGGCTCAACAATGCATGGGAAATTCCCTATTAAGTTTAGGTTAAAAGAATAGGGCCCAAAGTAAAATCTTAATAAAATTTTGGGGGCTTAAAATGTGATTTGTAGTTAACAACTATAATAGACCATTAAAACATTACAACCCACACCTGAAGTACCGCAGGAAGCTCTCTATAATGGCTTGACATGTTCCTTATCAACCGTAGAAGATCGCGCAAGAACCTGAAATTATATTTCCTATGTCGGCTCATGTGGGCAATGAGCACAGCATCCAACTTTTTACCCCACTTCCTGCCAAATACGGACGGTGCCGCATTCTCTAAAGCAATGAGAAGATCAATCTCAATTGCTTAGTCGATTCTATCACTTGCTTGGCGAAGAAAAGCAAGCCGCTTCTCTGCACTCCAAAAGAGAGGGTGGCGAAGTACTTCTGCTGCCTTTGGCCTAACATCATCCAAAGTATTCATCATAAGATAACAACTGTCAGATCACAAAATTTGAAATAACACATATATAAACACATCCCTGAAAAACTCTTTATTCACCTATAGGGTATCATGCACAATTACTCTGCAAGCACATATACGGAATTGCATAATTAACCCTCCAAAAGTGGGTGTTAGTGCACATATGCCTTGTCAGGAGCATCTATGCAGAAATAGTTTTTCCAGATATACCCTGGAATGCGCAGGAATGAATGTAAATATGGTCTTAGGGTCACCAAACACCATCTTGTGTTATTTACACTATTCTGCATATTTTCTGGTAAATGTGAAAAAAAACCCATATTTGCTCAAAATCTAAACTTTCACAAATGGACTTCGAAAATTCAATTTATCATACATAAATGCATGAACTTTACAAAATACCCCTCTCTGAAAACAATAAAACAAAATAAAATCTAATTTTAACAAGACCACCTCTCTAGAGTATCGTGACTTGACCGAGTTCCGAAACTTAAGGTTATTTTTGTAAAGCAGCAAAACTATTGAGGATATATACTTCCCAGGGGTCCACATGTAAATAATTGATTTCATCCCCTTCCCATCCACAACAGCTCGCACCTAGGGGTGTAAAACGGGCCGGGCGGCACGTGGCCCGCCCCGCCCGGCACGGCTGCAGTTCGGGCTGCAGCACCACCCGTGCCGGGCTGGGCCGGCCCGCGCTACGGGGCCGTGCTGGGCCGCGCCCCTGGGGCCTGACGGCCTGGCACGGCACGGCCCGATGCGGGCCTGGGCCGTGCCGGGCCACGAAGAGGCGGGCCGCCCGGCAGGCACGGCCCCGTTGGGCCAAGCCAGCCGGGCCAGCACGGCCCGCACCCCGAGGCCCAAGGTAAGATGCCTTGGGCCTCGGGGTCTCAGCTCCTGGGGAGGAGTCCTCCCCATGAGCTCTCCTCCCAAGGTCTGCTAACCTTGGGAGGAGTGGTTTTGGTCCAATGGAGCAAAGCATTTTGGTCCATTGGACCAAAACCCATCCTTTTTCTTTCTTTTTATTTTAAATAATACATTTTTTTTAAAAAAATAAATATTTACTATATTATAACTATTTTTATAAATTTTTATTTATTTTATCAAAATATAAGTTTATATAAAAATATTTTTTTATTTCTTTTTTTAAATTTTATAATAATTTTTTAAAAAAAATTAAAAATAAATATCTTAAAGGGCCGGCCCGAAGCACGGCCCGGCCCGGCACGGCCCGTGCCGTCCGAGCCCAAGGGCCGTGCCGGGCCGGAGGCTAGGCGGCTTGGGCCCGGCACGGCCCGGCCTGAAATTGAAGCCGGGCCGGACCGGGCCCTAGCCCGTTTCGGCCCGGAAAATATGGGCCGTGCCGGCCCGGCACGGCCTCTTCTTGCCGAAAGGGGAAAAAAAGAGAGAAAAAGACCCAAAATATAATGGTAAATACTCAATATAATTTTACATAAAACTAGAGAATTTCAGGCAAAATGGTGAAGCCACATCGTCACCATTTAAGAAGCCCATTTAAAAAAGAAAAATTTGTAATCAATGCAACTTTAAATCTATGAGATAAAGAAGCATTTTTACAAGATTACTAAAAAACAGCGAAGTGTTAGGATTCTTGCCTCATCTCAGGATCTGGGTCCAACAAGAAAGGAGATGCACAGTTTCTGGTATATATTAGGATTAGCCGAATTTAATTTAAATTAAACTCTAATTGTATATATTAGAGTCTAATTTAGTTTATTGAACTCTTAAGTACATGTATTAGAGTTGGATCATATTTTATTTGGGTTCACTCAAAGGCGGAGTATTGACCAAATCCTGATTATATGTATTAGGATTAGTCGAATTTGATTTAAATTAAATTCTAACTATATGTATTAGAGTCTAACTTGGTTTCATTCGTTTGAATTTTAAGTACATGTATTAGAATCCAATTAGTTTGATTTGATTATGTAAAATCTAATATATTATTTTTACCTTCTAAGATAAAAAGATGATTTAATCAATTCTAAATATATATTTTAGAATTTGATCCAGTTTCGATATGGTTGTGATTTGCCTCTAGTTTTATATGCTAGAAAATTGGGTTAAATGACTTGTCCGTAAAGACTTGGTGTAGAGAAGAGGTTAGATTTATATGGTCCTATAATTATGACTGCGAAAAAATGTTAATTTGGATTTGGATCGGGTTTCATATAATTTGAATTGGGTTAGGTTGGGATTCTAATTTTTCATTGATATTATTTTGGGCTCTAGTTTAGGCTTCAGTGTTGGTTCACATGGCTTGGTTTTACACTTGGGTTGTGTTTGGCCCATGTGATTTAGGTCAAGGATTGGATTGGGTTTCGGTTATCATGGAACTTTTGGTTTGGGTTAGATTTTGATTAGTACGGTTTGGGTTCGTATGGGGCCCATCAAGTTTGGGTTGGCTTAGGCTTATGTGATTCAAGCTCAAATTTGGGTTGGATTTGGAATTGAGGCTTAAGCTCAACTCTGGATCAAATTCAGGTTTCGACTGGGTTTTTATTTGGGCTTTAGGCTGAACTTGGGCCCACACAGAGAGAAAATCAGATTTGGGTTTAGGTTTGGGCTTAAAATATGTGGATGAAATGCAAATATACGAATTGGAGCCACATTTAAATGTAAAAGTTAAAAGTTTTAGTTTGAATATTTGAGTTTTAAGTTAAGGTTTAAATTTCAACTCGAGATTTGAATTCGAAGATCAAGTAGAATTTACATTTTAAATTTGAGTTTTCATTTCAATTTGGAATTAATTTTGATTTTGAAATTGCCTTTTAATTTAAGCTTTGATATTGAGGTTGAATTTAATGACAGTTTAGAGTTGAATTCTCAGTTTTACTTTGAATTTACATTGGATTTAAATTGAAATTCAACGTTTGGTTTAGATCTGCATTCAAGTTTGAATTTCAATTTGCATTTGGAATTTTAAATTCAAATATAGATTTGAATTTAGTTTAGATTTGAATTTCAAAATTTGGAGTTGGATTTGAATTTTAATTATAAATTTGAATTCTGCATTTTATCTTCAGAGTTTAGATTTAGATATAAGTTTTAGTCAGATATCAATTTTGATTGAATTTGAGCTTTGTTTTTGGTTTAAAATCTAAGTTTGAATTTGAGTTATCACTTTAAATTTCAAGATGAATTTTAAGTTCGAATTTGAATTTTCAGTTTAAATTAGATTCGAATTCAAATTTCGTGTTTGAATTTGAAGTTTAAATTTAGATTTTAATTTTAATTTGATATTTGAATTTTAGTTTTAATTTATCAATTCAAGGTTTAAAAGTTAACGAGTTTAATTTGGATCTTGTAACTGAAGTTTTGATTAGCTTTAGTTTTAGTGTTTAGGTTTGAAACATAGTTTGAATTGTTATTTGATTTACTTTGCTAGATTTTAAAATATGCAATTTAGTTTGATTATATTCAAAATAGTTCAAGTCCAGTCCTTCATATATAATTAATGAGTCCAAAGTAGATCTAATTCACATTTGGATCCAAATCAAGTGCATCATATGCCGGGTCAAAATTGAACCGAAGTCCTAATCCGATTCACGACTCAATCTGAGTTTAGCAAATTGAAGCATAGAGCATGCAACTTTTGGATCAAATTTGCATTTATCATTGGTGCACCGACGGATGGCCATCGAGTCTTCTCTTCTGCCGGCAGCTAAGCGCCATGTGGATGATCGTGAAGCCTTCTTTTCCGCTGAGCAAAGCGCCAAGCGGATGGTTATCAAATTTTCTTTTCTGTTGTGGTTATCGATGTGGCGGTAGGTGGCTGCCATTCTTCTCCTCTGCGGATGACAAAGTGCCGGCGGATGATCACCAATCTTGTCTTCCGCCGACAGCTGAGCGCCAAGCAGAATATCGCCGATTTCAAGGCTCTTCCGTATGTATCGTTTCTTCTGACGGCAGCTAAGCGCCAAGTGAAAGATCGCTAGCCAAAAGACTCCTCTGTTGTCGTAGTTGGCGTGCCAGCGGATGGTCGTCGCCCTTCTCTTCCGCCGACGGCAAAGCGGCATGCAGAAGATCGCCAATTCCTCTCTTCCGTCGATGGCTAAGCACCTAACGGAAGATCGATAGTTTCGGCGCTCGTCCATAATTGCCGACGGTGAGTCGCCAGATGGCTGCCGTCCAAAAATGCACGTTGGGCATTTCATTGAACAGCTGGTGGGCATGGTGCATTGCGCAGCGCCGGTTTGGCAACTGTGTCAGAGTCAATGGTCGCAGATGGAGGTCGTAGCAGGATTGGAGGTCATGAGTATATGACAGAGTTTGGACGGCGCAGTGTTTTTTTGTGACAAGTTGAGGCGCAGCGGTATCAGAAATGGGGACTGTAATAACGTGAGAACAAGAGGGAGAGTAGCATAGGATAGTAAATGTATTAATAGTAGCGTAAAAGAAATGAAGGAGCAAGATGGGAATCTTTGCTTCATTCATGGAGTTGGGAGTCCGCTTGAGTATCTGATAGGATCGATGAAGTGGAAAAATGAGGGATCTACAGATCCTTTGTGGATCTGGAGGTCTGAGAAGCAGACTCGCCCCCCCTACGCATCAAGTAACCAGGAGAAGCCTCAGAGCAGCCAATGAGCCCAACCATTCAACAGATTAAGGCCTACTTGGTCTACATACCATTTTATTATTTTTTACATTTTAATCTATTATTTTCTGTAATTTGCATCTTAATACAAATAGAGGAGAGAGAATATGAGAAGCAAGATCTAACTAATGAAGGAATCAAGAAAATGAATTAACAGGTTCTTCTTCCACCAATTATTCTTTTTCTTCCTCCTCTACTCCTTCCCTCTTCTCTCTCCTCTATCTCCAATCTACTCCCAATCTTATCTCTCTTTCTCTCTCTCTGCGCCTCAGAGCATTCTCATCATCCACAGGTTGCGGCGAATCCGGGACTAGCTGTACATGGACCCGGTCACCCCATTGATGCCGCTGTTGAGCTCAACCGTCTCTGTCTTGCTCGCAGTAGATTGATGCGATTTTGACAGAGTCGAGGGAGTCGCGGCTGCGTCAGAAGGATTAGGGGCCTCTGCGATGTCGGGATTTGGAAGCCTCTCTCGCAACGGGGTTAGAGGCCTTGAAGGCGTCAGTCATGGAGGCCTGCAGTTGCTTAGAAATCGAGAAGCCGCAGCGGTGTCAGAGTCAAGGCCACGACAGTGTGAGGATTGAGGCATGGCCTAAATGTCGAATTTGAGGACTGGGACGGTTTTGCTTGCTTTCCTGTTGCAAAAACATGCAAACATGAGAGAGAGAGAGAGAGAGAGAGAGAGAGAGAGAAGTGGTATTAATTAGATCGGCACATGTTAATTAATTCTTTGCATTTGTCGTAGGTAGAGAATAAAATGTGTGGTTGGTTTGTTTGGAAAGTTGGGATGAGCACAAATAATTAGGGGTGTCAACGAGCCCAACACGAGCGAGCCGGGGTCGGCTCGTGTTCGGCTCGTTTAATAAACGAGCCGAATACGAGCTGGCTCATTAAAGTATCGAGCCGAAAAATTCAGCTCGTGTTCGGCTCGTTTATTAACGAGCCGAACACGAGCTGACCAACGAATAATAAATTTTAAAAAATAGCTTGGATATACATAAAAAATAAATTTTTAATCTAATGATTAAAATTTTGTATATAAATGAGTCTTTTTATAATTAAATTTGATTTTATATTTTAATTTTTGCTAAAAGTTAAATAATAAAAAATATATTATATATATATATATATATATATATATATATATATATATATATATATATATATATATATATATATATATATATATATATATATATATATATATATATATATATATATATATATATATATATATATATATATATATATATATATATATATATATATATATATATATATATATATATATATATATATATATATATATATATATATATATATATATATATATATATTCGAGCTGTTATCGAGCCGAACACGAGCGAGCTGACCCAGCTCGTGTTCGGCTCGTTTATTAAACGAGCTGGAAAACTCAGCTCGTGCTCGGCTCGTTTACTAAACGAGCGAGCCGATCTCGAGCTCATTTCGAGCCGAACACGAGCTGGCTCGCGAACAGCGAGCAGGATTGCCACCCCTACAAATAATTGGGCTCTCCTTTTTTCCTAATAAGCAAAGAATATAATATTTATAGATGCACTGTTGTGATGGATTGCTGTGGAATGGATAGCTAACTGATGCTGGGGTAATAGAAAGTTTGCTTTAGACTTGGATAGTTGATGGAGGTTGGGTGGGGGAAGGCCGGAGGGTATTGAGTACAAGGAAGTTGGAAGGATTTATCCTTCTCTCTTTTTTCCCCCTTTTCTCTCCAATTCTGTTGTGATGATAGGCACATGCACAATGTCACCACACTGGTTATGGTCGGTGTGAAAAATTAGAAAAATAGAAATGAGAAAATGAGATGCAGCAATATAAGAATAATATGAAGAAATTTAATTAATTGGTGGATCCCTCTCAGGTACATTCTTGGCCAAGATAGTTATTAGTATATAAATAAGTAGCAACACCAAATCACTTTTCCGACGGTTTAAAAGTTGCGCGATTGTGTTATCATTTCCTGGAATTATTGTCGGAATTTTTTTTCTTTTACAAAGAATCAAAAATTCACACGGCCTCGGCACATTTCTCGCAGATTATCAGCGTGGCAGATGAAGAGTGCGGGGAGGAATAAACCGATGCCGGGAGAGGGGGGAGATCCCGGGCGGGAACTTGCTCGAGTATAAGAAAATTATTTCCTGGGGTGACGTAAAAATGAAGAAAATACTCGAAATGGTCGGGAGCGGAAGAAAACTCATACGAGTCCGCGAAAAGAACCTCCTTCGCGAGTAGGCGAATATTGCTGAAGATCCAAAATCGGCGAGCGTCCACACACCATTCCGCCAGAACATTACGGAAGTCGAGAAGGAAACCCAAAAAAGGAAAAAAAGAAAAAAGAAAAAAAAAGAATTAGAAGAAGACCCGTACGTCGCGGCTTCAGAAAACGGTCGATTCGGAGGCCGAAACGATCGAATTTTTTGGGGCCGGAGGAGGGGCCGAGGAGCGGAGCTTATCGGCCAACCGCGTCCGGCTCGAAATGCTGGTTCCGGATTGGCGCTGCACGTCAGAAACGGGCGCCCGAGCGCAAAGTTACGGCCGTTTTACCGAACCCAGGCGCGAATCGCGCCGAGCGGGCCTTACTGCCCCCCGCCCCGCGTTCGGGAGGAACGAAAGAGCGGCACGCGTCGCACCGGGGCGGCGCCATAAGAGGGTCGGCCGACACAACACTTTCGGATGCGATCATACCAGCACTAAAGCACCGGATCCCATCAGAACTCCGCAGTTAAGCGTGCTTGGGCGAGAGTAGTACTAGGATGGGTGACCCCCTGGGAAGTCCTCGTGTTGCATCCCCCTCCTTTTTGCCGGCGGGCTGAGCGAAACTGATGATCAAATCATTCTTCCGACGGTTTAAAAGTGACGCGATTTTGCTATCATTTCCTGAAATTGTCGTCGGAATTTCTTTTACAAAGAATCGAAAATTTGACCAAATCACTTTTCCGACGGTTTAAAAGTTGCGCGATTGTGTTATCATTTCCTGGAATTATTGTCGGAATTTTTTTTCTTTTACAAAGAATCAAAAATTCACACGGCCTCGGCACATTTCTCGCAGATTATCAGCGTGGCAGATGAAGAGTGCGGGGAGGAATAAACCGATGCCGGGAGAGGGGGGAGATCCCGGGCGGGAACTTGCTCGAGTATAAGAAAATTATTTCCTGGGGTGACGTAAAAATGAAGAAAATACTCGAAATGGTCGGGAGCGGAAGAAAACTCATACGAGTCCGCGAAAAGAACCTCCTTCGCGAGTAGGCGAATATTGCTGAAGATCCAAAATCGGCGAGCGTCCACACACCAGTCCGCCAGAACATTACGGAAGTCGAGAAGGAAACCCAAAAAAGGAAAAAAGAAAAAATGAAAAAAAAAAAAAAAAAAAAAAAAAAAAACGTCGCGGCTTCAGAAAACGGTCGATTCGGAGGCCGAAACGATCGAATTTTTTGGGGCCGGAGGAGGGGCCGAGGAGCGGAGCTTATCGGCCAACCGCGTCCGGCTCGAAATGCTGGTTCCGGATTGGCGCTGCACGTCAGAAACGGGCGCCCGAGCGCAAAGTTACGGCCGTTTTTTTAACCGAACCGCAGGCGCGAATCGCGCCGCGCGACGCGAGCGGGCGCGCCGCGCCTTTACTGCCCCCCGCCCCGCGTTCGGGAGGAACGAAAGAGCGGCACGCGTCGCACCGGGGCGGCGCGCCATAAGAGGGTCGGCCGACACAACACTTTCTGATGCGATCATACCAGCACTAAAGCACCGGATCCCATCAGAACTCCGCAGTTAAGCGTGCTTGGGCGAGAGTAGTACTAGGATGGGTGACCCCCTGGGAAGTCCTCGTGTTGCATCCCCCTCCTTTTTGCCGGCGGGCTGAGCGAAACTGATGATCAAATCATTCTTCCGACGGTTTAAAAGTGACGCGATTTTGCTATCATTTCCTGAAATTGTCGTCGGAATTTTTTTTACAAAGAATCGAAAATTTGACCAAATCACTTTTCCGACGGTTTAAAAGTTGCGCGATTGTGTTATCATTTCCTGGAATTATTGTCGGAATTTTTTTTCTTTTACAAAGAATCAAAAATTCACACGGCCTCGGCACATTTCTCGCAGATTATCAGCGTGGCAGATGATGAAGAGTGCGGGGAGGAGGAATAAACCGATGCCGGGAGAGGGGGGAGATCCCGGGCAGGAACTTGCTCGAGTATAAGAAAATTATTTCCTGGGGTGACGTAAAAAAAAAAAAAAGAAAATACTCGAAATGGTCGGGAGCGGAAGAAAACTCATACGAGTCCGCGAAAAGAACCTCCTTCGCGAGTAGGCGAATATTGCTGAAGATCCAAAATCGGCGAGCGTCCACACACCAGTCCGCCAGAACATTACGGAAGTCGAGAAGGAAACCCAAAAAAAGGAAAAAAAGAAAAAAAAAAAAAAAAAAAGAAGAAAAAAAAAGTACGTCGCGGCTTCAGAAAAAAACGGTCGATTCGGAGGCCGAAACGATCGAATTTTTTTTTGGGGCCGGAGGAGGGGGGGAGGAGCGGAGCTTATCGGCCAACCGCGTCCGGCTCGAAAATGCTGGTTCCGGATTGGCGCTGCACGTCAGAAACGGGTTCCGGATTGGCGCTGCACGCAGAGAAACGGGGCCCGAGCGCAAAGTTACGGCCGTTTTACCGAACCCAGGCGCGAATCGCGCCGAGCGGGCCTTACTGCCCCCCGCCCCGCGTTCGGGAGGAACGAAAGAGCGGCACGCGTCGCACCGGGGCGGCGCCATAAGAGGGTCGGCCGACACAACACTTTCGGATGCGATCATACCAGCACTAAAGCACCGGATCCCATCAGAACTCCGCAGTTAAGCGTGCTTGGGCGAGAGTAGTACTAGGATGGGTGACCCCCTGGGAAGTCCTCGTGTTGCATCCCCCTCCTTTTTGCCGGCGGGCTGAGCGAAACTGATGATCAAATCATTCTTCCGACGGTTTAAAAGTGACGCGATTTTGCTATCATTTCCTGAAATTGTCGTCGGAATTTCTTTTACAAAGAATCGAAAATTTGACCAAATCACTTTTCCGACGGTTTAAAAGTTGCGCGATTGTGTTATCATTTCCTGGAATTATTGTCGGAATTTTTTTTCTTTTACTTTTACAAAGAATCAAAAATTCACACGGCCTCGGCACATTTCTCGCAGATTATCAGCGTGGCAGATGAAGAGTGCGGGGAGGAATAAACCGATGCCGGGAGAGGGGGGAGATCCCGGGCGGGAACTTGCTCGAGTATAAGAAAATTATTTCCTGGGGTGACGTAAAAAAAGAAAAAATACTCGAAATGGTCGGGAGCGGAAGAAAACTCATACGAGTCCGCGAAAAGAACCTCCTTCGCGAGTAGGCGAATATTGCTGAAGATCCAAAATCGGCGAGCGTCCACACACCAGTCCGCCAGAACATTACGGAAGTCGAGAAGGAAACCCAAAAAAGGAAAAAAAGAAAAAAGAAAAAAAAAGAATTAGAAGAAAGAAAAAACGTCGCGGCTTCAGAAAAAAACGGTCGATTCGGAGGCCGAAACGATCGAATTTTTTGGGGCCGGAGGAGGGGCCGAGGAGCGGAGCTTATCGGCCAACCGCGTCCGGCTCGAAATGCTGGTTCCGGATTGGCGCTGCACGTCAGAAACGGGCGCCCGAGCGCAAAGTTACGGCCGTTTTACCGAACCCAGGCGCGAATCGCGCCGAGCGGGCCTTACTGCCCCCCGCCCCGCGTTCGGGAGGAACGAAAGAGCGGCACGCGTCGCACCGGGGCGGCGCCATAAGAGGGTCGGCCGACACAACACTTTCGGATGCGATCATACCAGCACTAAAGCACCGGATCCCATCAGAACTCCGCAGTCAAGCGTGCTTGGGCGAGAGTAGTACTAGTATGGGGTGACCCCCCCTGGGAAGGGAAGTCCTCGTGTTGCATCCCCCTCCTTTTTGCCGGCGGGCGGGCTGAGCGAAACTGATGATCAAATCATTCTTCCGACGGTTTAAAAGTGACGCGATTTTGCTATCATTTCCTGAAATTGTCGTCGGAATTTTTTTTTACAAAGAATCGAAAATTTGACCAAATCACTTTTCCGACGGTTTAAAAGTTGCGCGATTGTGTTATCATTTCCTGGAATTATTGTCGGAATTTTTTTTTCTTTTACAAAGAATCAAAAATTCACACGGCCTCGGCACATTTCTCGCAGATTATCAGCGTGGCAGATGAAGAGTGCGGGGAGGAATAAACCGATGCCGGGAGAGGGGGGAGATCCCGGGCGGGAACTTGCTCGAGTATAAGAAAATTATTTCCTGGGGTGACGTAAAAATGAAGAAAATACTCGAAATGGTCGGGAGCGGAAGAAAACTCATACGAGTCCGCGAAAAGAACCTCCTTCGCGAGTAGGCGAATATTGCTGAAGATCCAAAATCGGCGAGCGTCCACACACCATTCCGCCAGAACATTACGGAAGTCGAGAAGGAAACCCAAAAAAGGAAAAAAAGAAAAAAGAAAAAAAAAGAAAAAAAAAAAAAAAAAGTACGTCGCGGCTTCAGAAAAAACGGTCGATTCGGAGGCCGAAACGATCGAATTTTTTTTTGGGGCCGGAGGAGGGGGCGGAGGAGGGGCCGAGGAGCGGAGCTTATCGGCCAACCGCGTCCGGCTCGAAATGCTGGTTCCGGATTGGCGCTGCACGTCAGAAACGGGCGCCCGAGCGCAAAGTTACGGCCGTTTTACCGAACCCAGGCGCGAATCGCGCCGAGCGGGCCTTACTGCCCCCCGCCCCGCGTTCGGGAGGAACGAAAGAGCGGCACGCGTCGCACCGGGGCGGCGCGCCATAAGAGGGTCGGCCGACACAACACTTTCTGATGCGATCATACCAGCACTAAAGCACCGGATCCCATCAGAACTCCGCAGTTAAGCGTGCTTGGGCGAGAGTAGTACTAGGATGGGTGACCCCCTGGGAAGTCCTCGTGTTGCATCCCCCTCCTTTTTGCCGGCGGGCTGAGCGAAACTGATGATCAAATCATTCTTCCGACGGTTTAAAAGTGACGCGATTTTGCTATCATTTCCTGAAATTGTCGTCGGAATTTCTTTTACAAAGAATCGAAAATTTGAAGATCCACCAAATCACTTTTCCGACGGTTTTAAAAAAGTTGCGCGATTGTGTTATCATTTCCTGGAATTATTGTCGGAATTTTTTTTCTTTTACAAAGAATCAAAAATTCACACGGCCTCGGCACATTTCTCGCAGATTATCAGCGTGGCAGATGAAGAGTGCGGGGAGGAATAAACCGATGCCGGGAGAGGGGGGAGATCCCGGGCGGGAACTTGCTCGAGTATAAGAAAATTATTTCCTGGGGTGACGTAAAAATGAAGAAAATACTCGAAATGGTCGGGAGCCGAAAGAAAAAAAAAAACATACGAGTCCGCGAAAAGAACCTCCTTCGCGAGTAGGCGAATATTGCTGAAGATCCAAAATCGGCGAGCGTCCACACACCATTCCGCCAGAACATTACGGAAGTCGAGAAGGAAACCCAAAAAAGGAAAAAAAAAAAAAAAAAAAAAAAAAAAAAAAAAAAAAAGAAAAAAGAAGAAGACCCGTCGCGGCTTCAGAAAACGGTCGATTCGGAGGCCGAAACGATCGAATTTTTTGGGGCCGGAGGAGGGGCCGAGGAGCGGAGCTTATCGGCCAACCGCGTCCGGCTCGAAATGCTGGTTCCGGATTGGCGCTGCACGTCAGAAACGGGCGCCCGAGCGCAAAGTTACGGCCGTTTTTTTTAAAAAAAAAACCGAACCCAGGCGCGAATCGCGCCGAGCGGGCCTTACTGCCCCCCGCCCCGCGTTCGGGAGGAACGAAAGAGCGGCACGCGTCGCACCGGGGCGGCGCCATAAGAGGGTCGGCCGACACAACACTTTCGGATGCGATCATACCAGCACTAAAGCACCGCACCGGATCCCATCAGAACTCCGCAGTTAAGCGTGCTTGGGCGAGAGTAGTACTAGGATGGGTGACCCCCTGGGAAGTCCTCGTGTTGCATCCCCCTCCTTTTTTTTTTTTTTGAGCGAAAAACTGATGATCAAATCATCATTCATTCTTCCGACGGTTTAAAAGTGACGCGATTTTGCTATCATTTCCTGAAATTGTCGTCGGAATTTTTTTTACAAAGAATCGAAAATTTGACCAAATCACTTTTCCGACGGTTTAAAAGTTGCGCGATTGTGTTATCATTTCCTGGAATTATTGTCGGAATTTTTTTTCTTTTACAAAGAATCAAAAATTCACACGGCCTCGGCACATTTCTCGCAGATTATCAGCGTGGCAGATGAAGAGTGCGGGGAGGAATAAACCGATGCCGGGAGAGGGGGGAGATCCCGGGCGGGAACTTGCTCGAGTATAAGAAAATTATTTCCTGGGGTGACGTAAAAATGAAGAAAATACTCGAAATGGTCGGGAGCGGAAGAAAAAAAACTCATACGAGTCCGCGAAAAGAACCTCCTTCGCGAGTAGGCGAATATTGCTGAAGATCCAAAATCGGCGAGCGTCCACACACCAGTCCGCCAGAACATTACGGAAGTCGAGAAGGAAACCCAAAAAAGGAAAAAAAGAAAAAAGAAAAAAAAAGAATTAGAAGAAGACCCGTACGTCGCGGCTTCAGAAAACGGTCGATTCGGAGGCCGAAACGATCGAATTTTTTGCGGCCGGAGGAGGGGCCGAGGAGCGGAGCTTATCGGCCAACCGCGTCCGGCTCGAAATGCTGGTTCCGGATTGGCGCTGCACGTCAGAAACGGGCGCCCGAGCGCGCGCGCAAAGTTACGGCCGTTTTTACCGAACCCAGGCGCGAATCGCGCCGAGCGGGCCTTACTGCCCCCCCCCCCCCCCGTTCGGGAGGAACGAAAGAGCGGCACGCGTCGCACCGGGGCGGCGCGCCATAAGAGGGTCGGCCGACACAACACTTTCTGATGCGATCATACCAGCACTAAAGCACCGGATCCCATCAGAACTCCGCAGTTAAGCGTGCTTGGGCGAGAGTAGTAGTAGGATGGGTGGGTGACCCCCTGGGAAGTCCTCGTGTTGCATCCCCCTCCTTTTTGCCGGCGGGCTGAGCGAAACTGATGATCAAATCATTCTTCCGACGGTTTAAAAGTGACGCGATTTTGCTATCATTTCCTGAAATTGTCGTCGGAATTTCTTTTACAAAGAATCGAAAATTTGACCAAATCACTTTTCCGACGGTTTAAAGTTGCGCGATTGTGTTATCATTTCCTGGAATTATTGTCGGAATTTTTTTTCTTTTTTTACAAAGAATCAAAAATTCACACGGCCTCGGCACATTTCTCGCAGATTATCAGCGTGGCAGATGAAGAGTGCGGGGAGGAATAAACCGATGCCGGGAGAGGGGGGAGATCCCGGGCGGGAACTTGCTCGAGTATAAGAAAATTATTTCCTGGGGTGACGTAAAAATGAAGAAAATACTCGAAATGGTCGGGAGCGGAAGAAAACTCATACGAGTCCGCGAAAAGAAAAGAACCTCCTTCGCGAGTAGGCGAATATTCTGAAGATCCAAAATCGGCGAGCGGCGAGCGTCACACACCAGTCCGCCAGAACATTACGGAACGGAAGTCGAGAAGGAAACCCCCAAAAAAAAAAAAAAAAAAAAAAAAAAAAAAAAAAAAAATTAGAAGAAGACCCGTACGTCGCGGCTTCAGAAAAAACGGTCGATTCGGAGGCCGAAACGATCGAATTTTTTTTTTTGCCGGAGGAGGGGGGGAGGAGCGGAGCTTATCGGCCAACCGCGTCCGGCTCGAAATGCTGGTTCCGGATTGGCGCTGCACGTCAGAAAACGGGCGCCCGAGCGCAAAGTTACGGCCGTTTTACCGAACCCAGGCGCGAATCGCGCCGAGCGGGCCTTACTGCCCCCCGCCCCGCCCCGTTCGGGAGGAACGAAAGAGCGGCACGCGTCGCACGCGGGGCGGCGCCATAAGAGGGGGCGCCATCGGCCGACACAACACTTTCGGATTTCGATGCGATCATACCAGCACTAAAGCACCGGATCCCATCAGAACTCCGCAGTTAAGCGTGCTTGGGCGAGAGTAGTACTAGGATGGGTGACCCCCTGGGAAGTCCTCGTGTTGCATCCCCCTCCTTTTTGCCGGCGGGCTGAGCGAAACTGATGATCAAATCATTCTTCCGACGGTTTAAAAGTGACGCGATTTTGCTATCATTTCCTGAAATTGTCGTCGGAATTTCTTTTACAAAGAATCGAAAATTTGACCAAATCACTTTTCCGACGGTTTAAAAGTTGCGCGATTGTGTTATCATTTCCTGGAATTATTGTCGGAATTTTTTTTCTTTTACAAAGAATCAAAAATTCACACGGCCTCGGCACATTTCTCGCAGATTATCAGCGTGGCAGATGAAGAGTGCGGGGAGGAATAAACCGATGCCGGGAGAGGGGGGAGATCCCGGGCGGGAACTTGCTCGAGTATAAGAGTAAATTATTTTTCCTGGGGTGACGTAAAAAAAAAGAAAAAATACTCGAAATGGTCGGGAGCGGAAGAAAACTCATACGAGTCCGCGAAAAGAACCTCCTTCGCGAGTAGGCGAATATTGCTGAAGATCCAAAATCGGCGAGCGTCCACACACCAGTCCGCCAGAACATTACGGAAGTCGAGAAGGAAACCCAAAAAAGGAAAAAAAGAAAAAAGAAAAAAAAGAATTAGAAGAAAACCCGTACGTCGCGGCTTCAGAAAACGGTCGATTCGGAGGCCGAAACGATCGAATTTTTTGGGGCCGGAGGAGGGGCCGAGGAGCGGAGCTTATCGGCCAACCGCGTCCGGCTCGAAATGCTGGTTCCGGATTGGCGCTGCACGTCAGAAACGGGCGCCCGAGCGCAAAGTTACGGCCGTTTTACCGAACCCAGGCGCGAATCGCGCCGAGCGGGCCGAATACTGCCCCCCCCCCCCCCCCGCGTTCGGGAGGAACGAAAGAGCGGCACGCGTCGCACCGGGGCGGCGCGCCATAAGAGGGTCGGCCGACACAACACTTTCTGATGCGATCATACCAGCACTAAAGCACCGGATCCCATCAGAACTCCGCAGTTAAGCGTGCTTGGGCGAGAGTAGTACTAGGATGGGTGACCCCCTGGGAAGTCCTCGTGTTGCATCCCCCTCCTTTTTTTTTTGCCGGCGGGCTGAGCGAAACTGATGATCAAATCATTCTTCCGACGGTTTAAAAGTGACGCGATTTTGCTATCATTTCCTGAAATTGTCGTCGGAATTTCTTTTACAAAGAATCGAAAATTTGACCAAATCACTTTTCCGACGGTTTAAAAGTTGCGCGATTGTGTTATCATTTCCTGGAATTATTGTCAGATTTTTTTTTCTTTTACAAAGAATCAAAAATTCACACGGCCTCGGCACATTTCTCGCAGATTATCAGCGTGGCAGATGAAGAGTGCGGGGAGGAATAAACCGATGCCGGGAGAGGGGGGAGATCCCGGGCGGGAACTTGCGAGTATAAGAAAATTATTTCCTGGGGTGACGTAAAAAAAAAAGAAAAAATACTCGAAATGGTCGGGAGCGGAAGAAAACTCATACGAGTCCGCGAAAAGAACCTCCTTCGCGAGTAGGCGAATATTGCTGAAGATCCAAAATCGGCGAGCGTCCACACACCAGTCCGCCAGAACATTACGGAAGTCGAGAAGGAAACCCAAAAAAGGAAAAAAAGAAAAAAGAAAAAAAAGAATTAGAAGAAGACCCGTACGTCGCGGCTTCAGAAAACGGTCGATTCGGAGGCCGAAACGATCGAATTTTTTGGGGCCGGAGGAGGGGCCGAGGAGCGGAGCTTATCGGCCAACCGCGTCCGGCTCGAAATGCTGGTTCCGGATTGGCGCTGCACGTCAGAAACGGGCGCCCGAGCGCAAAGTTACGGCCGTTTTACCGAACCCAGGCGCGAATCGCGCCGAGCGGGCCTTACTGCCCCCCGCCCCGCGTTCGGGAGGAACGAAAGAGCGGCACGCGTCGCACCGGGGCGGCGCCATAAGAGGGTCGGCCGACACAACACTTTCGGATGCGATCATACCAGCACTAAAGCACCGGATCCCATCAGAACTCCGCAGTTAAGCGTGCTTGGGCGAGAGTAGTACTAGGATGGGTGACCCCCTGGGAAGTCCTCGTGTTGCATCCCCCTCCTTTTTGCCGGCGGGCTGAGCGAAACTGATGATCAAATCATTCTTCCGACGGTTTAAAAGTGACGCGATTTTGCTATCATTTCCTGAAATTGTCGTCGGAATTTCTTTTACAAAGAATCGAAAATTTGACCAAATCACTTTTCCGACGGTTTAAAAGTTGCGCGATTGTGTTATCATTTCCTGGAATTATTGTCGGAATTTTTTTTCTTTTACAAAGAATCAAAAATTCACACGGCCTCGGCACATTTCTCGCAGATTATCAGCGTGGCAGATGAAGAGTGCGGGGAGGAATAAACCGATGCCGGGAGAGGGGGGAGATCCCGGGCGGGAACTTGCTCGAGTATAAGAAAATTATTTCCTGGGGTGACGTAAAAATGAAGAAAATACTCGAAATGGTCGGGAGCGGAAGAAAACTCATACGAGTCCGCGAAAAGAACCTCCTTCGCGAGTAGGCGAATATTGCTGAAGATCCAAAATCGGCGAGCGTCCACACACCAGTCCGCCAGAACATTACGGAAGTCGAGAAGGAAACCCAAAAAAGGAAAAAAAGAAAAAAGAAAAAAAAGAATTAGAAGAAAACCCGTACGTCGCGGCTTCAGAAAACGGTCGATTCGGAGGCCGAAACGATCGAATTTTTTGGGGCCGGAGGAGGGGCCGAGGAGCGGAGCTTATCGGCCAACCGCGTCCGGCTGCCCCCCGCGCCTCGGGCCTCGCAAAATCTTCGCAAAATCTTTGGTCGTGACAATCTCCCCCACCTAATGCGCAGACGCCCTCGCTGCGCGCAGGTGTTGGAAGTCGTCGATCAGTTGTTGATACTTCCAGAGAGTGTCGGCCTTCTCCCAGCTTGCTTCGCCATGCGGGAGGTTCTTCCACTGGACAAGGTATTCGATGCTCCTTGGGACGCCGCGACGACGAATGGTGCGCGTGTCCAGCAAGGCTTCGACTTCCTTGTCGATGGCAGAAGTCATGGTGGCGGGAGCGCGTTGCGACACGCCCCGGCTCGGGTCCTCAGCGTCTTCATGGTAGGGCCGCAGGCAGCTAGCATGAAAAACTGGGTGAATTTTTAGATTAGCGGGGAGTTGCAGCTTGTAGGCTGCCTTACCTGCCCGCTTCACAACAGTGAAAGGTCCTTCGTATTTCCGCAACAGTCCACGATGCACTTTGCGGAAGGCCTTGAATTGTTGTGGTTGTAGTTTGATCAAGACTCGGTCTCCTTCGGCAAACTCCAAAGGCCGCCGCTTGACATCGGCCCACTTTTTCATTCGGCGGGCCGCCTTCTCGAGATAGGCCCTCGCAATGTCGCCCTTCTCCTGCAAATGAGAGGTGAATTGGAGGGCCATGGGGCTGCGGCCTTGCTCGCCGGCAGCAGCAGAATGTGGAGTGAGTGGTTGCCTCCCCGTTGCCAACTCGAACGGGCTAAGGTTCGTCGACTCGCTCCGCCGCAGATTGTAGGAGAACTGGGCTACGTCCAAGTGATGTACCCAGTCCCGCTGGTTGGCACTGACATAGTGCCGCAAGTACTCCTCCACTAAGGCGTTCACCCGTTCCGTTTGACCGTCCGTCTGCGGGTGAAAGCTAGTGGAAAAGAGTAACTCCGTCCCCAAGATCCGGAACACTTCCGTCCAGAACTTGCCTGTGAATCGAGGGTCGCGGTCACTCACAATGTTTTCGGGGACGCCCCAGAGCTTAACCACGTTGCTGACGAAGAGCCGCGCCGCTTCTTCCGCCGTGCAATCCGTCGGTGCCGCTAGGAAGGTCCCGTACTTGGAGAATCGATCCACCACTACGAGGATCGACCCAAGCGTCCCCACCTTCGGCAAGGCGGAGATGAAGTCCATGGAAACACTCTCCCAGGGACGCGTCGGTGTAGGCAGGGGCTCGAGGAGGCCCCCAGGTTTCTGGTGCACCACCTTGTCCTGTTGGCACACAAGGCAGGTTTGCACATACGCCTCCACGTCGTTGTGCATGCGAGGCCAATAGTAAGCGGCCTCGAGTAGCGCCATGGTCCGCTTTTGGCCAGGATGTCCGGCCCAATTGGAGTCGTGACACTCCTTCATGAGCTCGCGACGAAGATTGCCCCATCTGGGCACATAGATGCGACGCCCCTTGGTGAGGAGCAGCCCGTCGCTGAACCAGAATCTCTGCGCCTTGCCCTCCTTGACGAGTCGCACGAGTCCTTGGGTCACAGGGTCTTCGCAAGTCCCTTCGCGGAGTCGCTCCCTGATCGCACCATGGAGCTGGCACACCGCTGCCAACTCCGCTTTGCGGCTGAGCGCATCAGCCACCTGGTTCTCCTTCCCGGGTTTGTACATGAGCTCCATGTCAAACTCCGCCAGGAAGTCCTGCCACCGCGCCTGTTTGGGTGACAGCTTCTTTTGAGTGAGAAAGTAGCTCGTTGCGACATTGTCCGTCCGCACCACGAACCTGCTTCCAAGGAGATAGTGCCGCCACGTCCTGAGACAGTGCACTACGGCGGTCATCTCCTTCTCTTGCACCGTGTACCGCCGCTCAGTGTCATTGAGCTTGCGGCTCTCAAAAGCAATGGGGTGTCCGTCCTGCACGAGAACACCGCCGATAGCAAAATCTGAGGCGTCAGTATGTACCTCGAATGGCTGGCTGCAGTCGGGAAGACGCAGCACCGGGTCCTCGGTCACCGCCCGCTTCAGGTTCTCGAATGCCTCCGCGCACCGAGGGGTCCAATCCCATGATTGGGTCTTTTTCAGCAAGTCCGTCAGCGGGGCTGCTCGAGCGGAGTAGCCCGCAATAAAACGGCGATAATAGTTGACGAGTCCGAGGAAGGATCGTAGCTCGGACACCGTCGTGGGCGCTTGCCAATCGCAGATTGCCCGTACCTTTTGTAGGTCCATGTGGAGTTGTCCTCGGCTGATCCAATGGCCGAGGAAGTGCACTTCCTCCCTTGCGAAGGAGCACTTCTCCCGCTTCACATAGAGTTGGTTGTCCCGCAATACCTGGAAGATGGTCCGCAGATGCGTGACGTGCTCCTCCAGCGTGTTGCTGTACACGACGATATCGTCGAGATACACTACCACGAACCGATCGAGGTAGGGGTGGAATAGTTTGTTCATCAGGGTGCAGAAAGTCGCCGGCGCGTTCGTCAAGCCGAACGGCATGACGAGGAATTCGTAGGCTCCATACCTCGTCACGCAGGCCGTCTTCTCCTCGTCGCCTTCCGCGATCCTGACCTGGTAGTACCCCGAGCGAAGATCCAGCTTGGTGAAGAACTTCGCTCCACCGAGTTGATCGAACAAGTCCGCCACTAGCGGAATAGGGTACTTGTTCTTTACCGTTGCTTTGTTGAGTGCTCTGTAGTCGATGCAGAGCCGCAGGCTTCCGTCGCTTTTCCTTTGGAACAAGACAGGCGCTCCGTAGGGGGCTTTCGACGGCTTGATGAAGCCTGCCTCGAGGAGGTCCTTCAGCTGTCGTTGTAACTCCTCGAGTTCCGGCGGGGCCATGCGGTATGGTGCCTTGGCTGGCGGCTTTGCTCCTGGCTCGAGCTCGATCGCATGGTCCACCTCCCGTCGGGGTGGAAGCTTCTTGGGCAACTCCTGGGGCATGACGTCTTCGAACTCGCCCAGAATCGCGCCAATCTCCGTTGGAGGGGCCACCTCCTCGTGGTCTTCTCCGCTCACCTCGCGGATGGCCGCAAGGTAAGTGACTTCTCCGCGTTTCACCCCCTTCCGTAACTGCAAAGCGGAGAGAGTGAGGGTTGTCGCTGGCTCACCTTGGCTCGCCAAGATCATGCAGGGGGCTGACTCCTCCATGATGCTCAAAGCCCCGAGATGCGGCATTGGGACTGCCTTCGACGAAGCGAGGAAGTCGATGCCGAGGATGACTTTGAAGTCGTCGATGGTCGCGGCGGTGAAGTTCGCTGTGCCCGTCCAGGGTCCTACAGCGATCGACACCCCTTTGGCTACTCCCGCGACAGGCTGTGCCACCGAGTTGACAGCCTTGATTTTGCTCGAGTCCTTCTCGAGCCTGAGGCCTAGCCGCTTGGCCTCAGCTTCAGCGATGAAGTTGTGGGTCGCCCCAGTGTCGACGAGCGCCCGAGTGGTCCTCCCGTTGAGGGCCACGTCCACGAACAGCAACTCCTTCTTGAGCGGCTTGCTGGTTCGTACCTGGCTTTGGATCGCGCTGACGAGTCGCAGCGCACCCATCTTTGGCTCCGCTTGGTCCTGGCCCTCTTCGGCTTGGATGGCGTTGACGGTTTTCTTCTTTGGGCAGTCTCGCGCCCAGTGATCAGCACCGCAGACATAGCAAGAGATCTTTGCTTTCTGTGGAGGGGCCCTCCGATCTTGGCCCTTGTGATCACGCTGCTCGCGGCGATCGTGGCGATCTCCCCCACCTTTGGCCTTGCCCGCCTTGGGTGGTTTGCCACGAGAGAAGTCGGGTCTCTCGTATTCCGGCAGCTTCTCCGCCAAAGAAATAGCGGAGCTCACGTCTTTGACGTCTCTCGCCACGAGCTCCTTATTAGCCCATGGTTGGAGACCGTCGAGGAATTGGAACAGCCGGTCCTCCTCAGCCATGTTCGAGATGGCCAGCATAAGCTTGGAGTACTCCTTCACGTACTCCTTGAGGGTTCCGGTGTGCCTAAGTCGTCGAAGTTGCTTGCGCGCCAAGTACTCGACGTGTTCGGGATAGAATTGTACCTTTAACTCGCGTACGAAGTCCTCCCAAGTCTTTAGCTCGCATTGGCCCTTCTCGGCCTCAGCGGAACGTCGACGCCACCACAGCATCGCGTCGTCGGCGAGGTACATGGAGGCGGTTTGGACCTTGTCATCCTCGTCCACCAGCCGCATCGCTTTGAAGTAGCGCTCCAAGTGCCACAGGAAATTGTCGATTTCCTTCTCGTCTCGCGATCCCTTGAAGCATTGAGGCTCAGGGACTCGAATCTTTGGGGTGTATCCCCTCTGCGTCTCGACGCCTTGGGCCACCACCTTCTCGAGGATCGCCACCCGCGTCTTGAGGTCGTCTACCTCGTTGCCGTGGGCGGCGATCTCCTCAATCAGCGCCCGTCCGTCGTCGTCACGATGAGTTAGCTCGTTGCGGAATTGCTCGAGCTGCTCACGGAAAGTCGCCATGGCAGCCGCAACGCTGTCTTCCATGACATGCAGTCCGTCTTCGATCATCCCCACATGGTGGGTCAAGACGGAGTGGTGCTCATCCGCTTTGGCGACGGAGTCCTCCACCAGGTTCATGCGGTCATCAAGGGAGGCGGACTCTCTCACCAGAGGCCGCGACTCCTTGCTCTTGCCGCGTTTGGAGGTCCTGGCTTCGGCCACAATGTCGACGATGGCAGCATCCGAGGTCGACATATCTCCCAGCGAGGAACTCGCTCTGATACCAACTGTCACGGACTAAACCGAATGCTCGCGTCTAGTCCGTGCGGCGCTCAGCTTCCTTCGCGAAGTGAGCAAGCCTGCTCTCAACTTGCTAAGTTAGGACCTTGCTCGCCCTAGACTAAGTACAAGAGAGAATGAGTAGAAACTCTTTTATTGCTTGTGTATAGAGAATTACAGATTGTAGATTCTGAGTTTAGGGGGTGGAGGCTACAGTATTTAAAGGCCACTCGCCGCCCACGACTCGAATGAACGGAAGCCAAATGGCATACAGCAATAAGCCAAAAAGGGGAGGCAGCAGGGTCCCAAGAAACTTTCTCGCAGATTATCAGCGTGGCAGATGAAGAGTGCGGGGAGGAATAAACCGATGCCGGGAGAGGGGGGAGATCCCGGGCGGGACCTTGCTCGAGTATAAGAAAATTATTTCCTGGGGGGGGTGACGTAAAAAAACGAAGAAAATACTCGAAAGAAGAAAACCCAAAAAAAAAAAAAAATTAAAATTAAAAAATATATATATATATATATAATTAATTAAAAGAAAACCCGTACGTCGCGGCTTCAGAAAACGGTCGATTCGGAGGCCGAAACGATCGAATTTTTTGGGGCCGGAGGAGGGGCCGAGTAGCGAAGCTTATCGGCCAAACGCGTCCGGCTCGAAATGCTGGTTCCGGATTGGCGCTGCACGTCAGAAACGGGCGCCCGAGCGCAAAGTTACGGCCGTTTTACCGAACCCAGGCGCGAATCGCGCCGAGCGGGCCTTACTGCCCCCCGCCCCGCGTTCGGGAGGAGCGAAAGAGCGGCACGCGTCGCACCGGGGCGGCGCCATAAGAGGGTCGGCCGACACAACACTTTCGGATGCGATCATACCAGCACTAAAGCACCGGATCCCATCAGAACTCCGCAGTTAAGCGTGCTTGGGCGAGAGTAGTACTAGGATGGGTGACCCCCTGGGAAGTCCTCGTGTTGCATCCCTCCTTTTTGCCGGCGGGCTGAGCGAAACTGATGATCAAATCATTCTTTTTTCGACGGTTTAAAAGTGACGCGATTTTGTTATCATTTCCTGAAATCATCGTGGGAATTTCTTTTACAAAGAATCAAAAATTTGATCAAATCACTTTTCCGACGGTTTAAAAGTTGCGCGATTGTGTTATCATTTCCTGGAATTATCGTCGGAATTTTTTTCTTCTACAAAGAATCAAAAATTCACACGGCATCGGCACATTTCTCGCAGATTATCCGCGTGGCAGATGAAGAGTACGGGGAGGAATAAACCGATGCCGGGAGAGGGGGGAGATCCCGGGCGGGAACTTGCTTGCTCGAGTATAAGAAAATTATTTCCGGGGGGGTGACGTAAAAACGAAGAAAAAACTCGAAAAATGGTCGGGAACCGAAGAAAACTCATACGAGTCGCGAAAAGAACCTCCTTCGCGAGTAGGCGAATATTGCTGAAGATCCAAAATCGGCGAGCGTCCACACACCAGTCCGCCAGAACATTACGGAAGTCGAGAAGAAAAAAACCAAAAAAAAAAAAAAAAAAAAAAAAAAAAAAAAAAAAAAAATATATATATATATATATATATAATATAATTAAAAAAAAAACCCGTACGTCGCGGCTTCAGAAAACGGTCGATTCGGAGGCCGAAACGATCGAATTTTTTGGGGCCGGAGGAGGGGCCGAGTAGCGAAGCTTATCGGCCAAACGCGTCCGGCTCGAAATGCTGGTTCCGGATTGGCGCTGCACGTCAGAAACGGGCGCCCGAGCGCAAAGTTACGGCCGTTTTACCGAACCCAGGCGCGAATCGCGCCGAGCGGGCCTTACTGCCCCCCGCCCCGCGTTCGGGAGGAGCGAAAGAGCGGCACGCGTCGCACCGGGGCGGCGCCATAAGAGGGTCGGCCGACACAACACTTTCGGATGCGATCATACCAGCACTAAAGCACCGGATCCCATCAGAACTCCGCAGTTAAGCGTGCTTGGGCGAGAGTAGTACTAGGATGGGTGACCCCCTGGGAAGTCCTCGTGTTGCATCCCTCCTTTTTGCCGGCGGGCTGAGCGAAACTGATGATCAAATCATTTTTCCGACGGTTTAAAAGTGACGCGATTTTGTTATCATTTCCTGAAATCATCGTGGGAATTTCTTTTACAAAGAATCAAAAATTTGATCAAATCACTTTTCCGACGGTTTAAAAGTTGCGCGATTGTGTTATCATTTCCTGGAATTATCGTCGGAATTTTTTCTTCTACAAAGAATCAAAAATTCACACGGCATCGGCACATTTCTCGCAGATTATCCGCGTGGCAGATGAAGAGTACGGGGAGGAATAAACCGATGCCGGGAGAGGGGGGAGATCCCGGGCGGGAACTTGCTCGAGTATAAGAAAATTATTTCCGGGGGTGACGTAAAAACGAAGAAAATACTCGAAATGGTCGGGAACCGAAGAAAACTCATACGAGTTCGCGAAAAGAACCTCCTTCGCGAGTAGGCGAATATTGCTGAAGATCCAAAATCGGCGAGCGTCCACACACCAGTCCGCCAGAACATTACGGAAGTCGAGAAGAAAATCCAAAAAATAAAATAAAAAAAAAATAAAAAATATATATATATATATATATATAATTAATTAAAAGAAAACCCGTACGTCGCGGCTTCAGAAAACGGTCGATTCGGAGGCCGAAACGATCGAATTTTTTGGGGCCGGAGGAGGGGCCGAGTAGCGAAGCTTATCGGCCAAACGCGTCCGGCTCGAAATGCTGGTTCCGGATTGGCGCTGCACGTCAGAAACGGGCGCCCGAGCGCCCGAGCGCAAAGTTACGGCCGTTTTACCGAACCCAGGCGCGAATCGCGCCGAGCGGGCCTTACTGCCCCCCGCCCCGCGTTCGGGAGGAGCGAAAGAGCGGCACGCGTCGCACCGGGGCGGCGCCATAAGAGGGTCGGCCGACACAACACTTTCGGATGCGATCATACCAGCACTAAAGCACCGGATCCCATCAGAACTCCGCAGTTAAGCGTGCTTGGGCGAGAGTAGTACTAGGATGGGTGACCCCCTGGGAAGTCCTCGTGTTGCATCCCTCCTTTTTGCCGGCGGGCTGAGCGAAACTGATGATCAAATCATTTTTCCGACGGTTTAAAAGTGACGCGATTTTGTTATCATTTCCTGAAATCATCGTGGGAATTTCTTTTACAAAGAATCAAAAATTTGATCAAATCACTTTTCCGACGGTTTAAAAGTTGCGCGATTGTGTTATCATTTCCTGGAATTATCGTCGGAATTTTTTCTTCTACAAAGAATCAAAAATTCACACGGCATCGGCACATTTCTCGCAGATTATCCGCGTGGCAGATGAAGAGTACGGGGAGGAATAAACCGATGCCGGGAGAGGGGGGAGATCCCGGGCGGGAACTTGCTCGAGTATAAGAAAATTATTTCCGGGGGTGACGTAAAAAAAAAAAAAGAAAAAAACTACTCGAAATGGTCGGGAACCGAAGAAAACTCATACGAGTTCGCGAAAAGAAAAAGAACCTCCTTCGCGAGTAGGCGAATATTGCTGAAGATCCAAAATCGGCGAGCGTCCACACACCAGTCCGCCAGAACATTACGGAAGTCGAGAAGAAAATCCAAAAAATAAAATAAAAAAAAAATAAAAAAAAAAAATATATATATATATATAATATAAATAAAAAAAAAAAAACGTACGTCGCGGCTTCAGAAAAAACGGTCGATTCGGAGGCCGAAACGATCGAATTTTTTGGGGCCGGAGGAGGGGCCGAGTAGCGAAGCTTATCGGCCAAACGCGTCCGGCTCGAAATGCTGGTTCCGGATTGGCGCTGCACGTCAGAAACGGGCGCCCGAGCGCAAAGTTACGGCCGTTTTACCGAACCCAGGCGCGAATCGCGCCGAGCGGGCCTTACTGCACCCCCCCCGCCCCGCGTTCGGGAGGAGCGAAAGAGCGGCACGCGTCGCACCGGGGCGGCGCCATAAGAGGGTCGGCCGACACACACACTTTCGGATGCGATCATACCAGCACTAAAGCACCGGATCCCATCAGAACTCCGCAGTTAAGCGTGCTTGGGCGAGAGTAGTACTAGGATGGGTGACCCCCTGGGAAGTCCTCGTGTTGCATCCCTCCTTTTTGCCGGCGGGCTGAGCGAAACTGATGATCAAATCATTTTTCCGACGGTTTAAAAGTGACGCGATTTTGTTATCATTTCCTGAAATCATCGTGGGAATTTCTTTTACAAAGAATCAAAAATTTGATCAAATCACTTTTCCGACGGTTTAAAAGTTGCGCGATTGTGTTATCATTTCCTGGAATTATCGTCGGAATTTTTTTTTCTACAAAGAATCAAAAATTCACACGGCATCGGCACATTTCTCGCAGATTATCCGCGTGGCAGATGAAGAGTACGGGGAGGAATAAACCGATGCCGGGAGAGGGGGGAGATCCCGGGCGGGAACTTGCTCGAGTATAAGAAAAAATTTCCGGGGGGGGGGGTGACGTAAAAACGAAGAAAATACTCGAAATGGTCGGGAACCGAAGAAAACTCATACGAGTTCGCGAAAAGAACCTCCTTCGCGAGTAGGCGAATATTGCTGAAGATCCAAAATCGGCGAGCGTCCACACACCAGTCCGCCAGAACATTACGGAAGTCGAGAAGAAAACCCAAAAAAAAAAAAAATTAAAATTAAAATATATATATATATATATATATATAATTAATTAAAGAAAACCCGTACGTCGCGGCTTCAGAAAACGGTCGATTCGGAGGCCGAAACGATCGAATTTTTTGGGGCCGGAGGAGGGGCCGAGTAGCGAAGCTTATCGGCCAAACGCGTCCGGCTCGAAATGCTGGTTCCGGATTGGCGCTGCACGTCAGAAACGGGCGCCCGAGCGCAAAGTTACGGCCGTTTTACCGAACCCAGGCGCGAATCGCGCCGAGCGGGCCTTACTGCCCCCCGCCCCGCGTTCGGGAGGAGCGAAAGAGCGGCACGCGTCGCACCGGGGCGGCGCCATAAGAGGGTCGGCCGACACAACACTTTCGGATGCGATCATACCAGCACTAAAGCACCGGATCCCATCAGAACTCCGCAGTTAAGCGTGCTTGGGCGAGAGTAGTAGTAGGATGGGTGGACCCCCCCCTGAAGTCCTCGTGTTGCATCCCTCCTTTTTGCCGGCGGGCTGAGCGAAAACTGATGATCAAATCATTTTTTTTTTTTCCGACGGTTTTAAAAGTGACGTGACGCGATTTTGTTATCATTTCCTGAAATCATCGTGGGAATTTCTTTTACAAAGAATCAAAAATTTGATCAAATCACTTTTCCGACGGTTTAAAAGTTGCGCGATTGTGTTATCATTTCCTGGAATTATCGTCGGAATTTTTTCTTCTACAAAGAATCAAAAATTCACACGGCATCGGCACATTTCTCGCAGATTATCCGCGTGGCAGATGAAGAGTACGGGGAGGAATAAACCGATGCCGGGAGAGGGGGGAGATCCCGGGCGGGAACTTGCTCGAGTATAAGAAAATTATTTCCGGGGGTGACGTAAAAAAAAAAGAAGAAAATACTCGAAATGGTCGGGAAAATACTCCGAAGAAAAAAACTCATACGAGTTCGCGAAAAGAACCTCCTTCGCGAGTAGGCGAATATTGCTGAAGATCCAAAATCGGCGAGCGTCCACACACCAGTCCGCCAGAACATTACGGAAGTCGAGAAGAAAACCCAAAAAAAAAAAAAAAAAATTAAAAAAAATATATATATATATAATTAATTAAAAGAAAACCCGTACGTCGCGGCTTCAGAAAACGGTCGATTCGGAGGCCGAAACGATCGAATTTTTTGGGGCCGGAGGAGGGGCCGAGTAGCGAAGCTTATCGGCCAAACGCGTCCGGCTCGAAATGCTGGTTCCGGATTGGCGCTGCACGTCAGAAACGGGCGCCCGAGCGCAAAGTTACGCAAAGTTACGGCCGTTTTTTTAAACGGCCGAACCCAGGCGCGAAATCGCGCCGAGCGGGCCTTACTGCCCCCCGCCCCGCGTTCGGGAGGAGCGAAAGAGCGGCACGCGTCGCACCGGGGCGGCGCCATAAGAGGGTCGGGGTCGGCCACAACACACTTTCGGATGCGATCATACCAGCACTAAAGCACCGGATCCCATCAGAACTCCGCAGTTAAGCGTGCTTGGGCGAGAGTAGTACTAGGATGGGTGACCCCCCCTGGGGAGTCCTCCTCGTGTTGCATCCCTCCTTTTTGCCGGCGGGCTGAGCGAAACTGATGATCAAATCATTTTTCCGACGGTTTAAAAGTGACGCGATTTTGTTATCATTTCCTGAAATCATCGTGGGAATTTCTTTTACAAAGAATCAAAAATTTGATCAAATCACTTTTCCGACGGTTTAAAAGTTGCGCGATTGTGTTATCATTTCCTGGAATTATCGTCGGAATTTTTTTTCTTCAAAAGAATCAAAAATTCACACGGCCTCGGCACATTTCTCGCAGATTATCCGCGTGGCAGATGAAGAGTACGGGGAGGAATAAACCGATGCCGGGAGAGGGGGGGAGATCCCGGGCGGGAACTTGCTCGAGTATAAGAAAAAAATATTTCCGGGGGTGACGTAAAAAAAAAAGAAAATACTCGAAATGGTCGGGAACCGAAGAAAACTCATACGAGTTCGCGAAAAGAACCTCCTTCGCGAGTAGGCGAATATTGCTGAAGATCCAAAATCGGCGAGCGTCCACACACCAGTCCGCCAGAACATTACGGAAGTCGAGAAGAAAACCAAAAAAAAAAAAAAATTAAAAAAAAAATATATATATATAATTAATTAAAAGAAAACACGTACGTCGCGGCTTCAGAAAACGGTCGATTCGGAGGCCGAAACGATCGAATTTTTTGGGGCCGGAGGAGGGGCCGAGTAGCGAAGCTTATCGGCCAAACGCGTCCGGCTCGAAATGCTGGTTCCGGATTGGCGCTGCACGTCAGAAACGGGCGCCCGAGCGCAAAGTTACGGCCGTTTTTTTAAAAAAAAACGAACCCAGGCGCGAATCGCGCCGAGCGGGCCTTACTGCCCCCCCCCCCCCGCGCGTTCGGGAGGAGCGAAAGAGCGGCACGCGTCGCACCGGGGGGGGCGCCATAAGAGGGTCGGCCGACACAACACTTTCGGATGCGATCATACCAGCACTAAAGCACCGGATCCCATCAGAACTCCGCAGTTAAGCGTGCTTGGGCGAGAGTAGTACTAGGATGGGTGACCCCCTGGGAAGTCCTCGTGTTGCATCCCTCCTTTTTGCCGGCGGGCTGAGCGAAACTGATGATCAAATCATTTTTCCGACGGTTTAAAAGTGACGCGATTTTGTTATCATTTCCTGAAATCATCGTGGGAATTTCTTTTACAAAGAATCAAAAATTTGATCAAATCACTTTTCCGACGGTTTAAAAGTTGCGCGATTGTGTTATCATTTCCTGGAATTATCGTCGGAATTTTTTCTTCTACAAAGAATCAAAAATTCACACGGCATCGGCACATTTCTCGCAGATTATCCGCGTGGCAGATGAAGAGTACGGGGAGGAATAAACCGATGCCGGGAGAGGGGGGAGATCCCGGGCGGGCGGGAACTTGCTCGAGTATAAGAAAATTATTTCCGGGGGGGGGGTGACGTAAAAAAAAAAAAAAAAACTCGAAAAAAAAATGTCGGGAACCGAAGAAAAAAAAAACTCATACGAGTTCGCGAAAAGAACCTCCTTCGCGAGTAGGCGAATATTGCTGAAGATCCAAAATCGGCGAGCGTCCACACACCAGTCCGCCAGAACATTACGGAAGTCGAGAAGAAAATCCAAAAAAAAAAAAAAAAAAAAAAAAAAAAATAAAAAATATATATATATATATAATAATTAAAAAAAAAAAAACGTCGCGGCTTCAGAAAACGGTCGATTCGGAGGCCGAAACGATCGAATTTTTTGGGGCCGGAGGAGGGGCCGAGTAGCGAAGCTTATCGGCCAAACGCGTCCGGCTCGAAATGCTGGTTCCGGATTGGCGCTGCACGTCAGAAACGGGCGCCCGAGCGCAAAGTTACGGCCGTTTTACCGAACCCAGGCGCGAATCGCGCGAGCGGGCCCTTACTGCCCCCCCCCCCCCCGCGCGCGGGAGGAGCGAAAGAGCGGCACGCGTCGCACCGGGGGGAGGGCGCCATAAGAGGGTCGCACCGGGGGCGGCGCCATAAGAGGGGGCACACACAACACACTTTCGGATGCGATCATACCAGCACTAAAGCACCGGATCCCATCAGAACTCCGCAGTTAAGCGTGCTTGGGCGAGAGTAGTACTAGGATAGTACTAGGATGGGTGACCCCCTGGGAAGTCCTCGTGTTGCATCCCTCTTTTTTGCCGGCGGGCTGAGCGAAACTGATGATCAAATCATTTTTCCGACGACGTTTAAAAGTGACGCGATTTTGTTATCATTTCCTGAAATCATCGTCGTGGGAATTTCTTTTACAAAGAATCAAAAATTTGATCAAATCACTTTTCCGACGGTTTAAAAGTTGCGCGATTGTGTTATCATTTCCTGGAATTATCGTCGGAATTTTTTCTTCTACAAAGAATCAAAAATTCACACGGCATCGGCACATTTCTCGCAGATTATCCGCGTGGCAGATGAAGAGTACGGGGAGGAATAAACCGATGCCGGGAGAGGGGGGAAGATCCCGGGGGGGAGATCGGGGGACTTTGCGTATAAGAAAATTATTTCCGGGGGTGACGTAAAAAAAAGAAAAAAACTCGAAATGGTCGGGAACCGAAGAAGAAAACTCATACGAGTTCGCGAAAAGAACCTCCTTCGCGAGTAGGCGAATATTGCTGAAGATCCAAAATCGGCGAGCGTCCACACACCAGTCCGCCAGAACATTACGGAAGTCGAGAAGAAAACCAAAAAAAAAAAAAAATTAAAAAAAAAAAAAAAAAATAAAATATATATATAATAAAAAAAAAAAAAAAAAACGTACGCGGCTTCAGAAAACGGTCGATTCGGAGGCCGAAACGATCGAATTTTTTTTGGGGCCGGAGGAGGGGCCGAGTAGCGAAGCTTATCGGCCAAACGCGTCCGGCTCGAAATGCTGGTTCCGGATTGGCGCTGCACGTCAGAAACGGGCGCCCGAGCGCAAAGTTACGGCCGTTTTACCGAACCCAGGCGCGAATCGCGCCGAGCGGGCCTTACTGCCCCCCGCCCCGCGTTCGGGAGGAGCGAAAGAGCGGCACGCGTCGCACCGGGGCGGCGCCATAAGAGGGTCGGCCGACACAACACTTTCGGATGCGATCATACCAGCACTAAAGCACCGGATCCCATCAGAACTCCGCAGTTAAGCGTGCTTGGGCGAGAGTAGTACTAGGGATGGGTGACCCCCCCCTGGAAAGTCCTCGTGTTGCATCCCTCCTTTTTTTTTGCCGGCGGGCTGAGCGAAACTGATGATCAAATCATTTTTTTTTTTTTCGACGGTTTAAAAGTGACGCGATTTTGTTATCATTTCCTGAAATCATCGTGGGAATTTCTTTTACAAAGAATCAAAAATTTGATCAAATCACTTTTCCGACGGTTTAAAAGTTGCGCGATTGTGTTATCATTTCCTGGAATTATCGTCGGAATTTTTTCTTCTACAAAGAATCAAAAATTCACACGGCATCGGCACATCGGCACATTTTCTCGCAGATTATCCGCGTGGCAGATGAAGAGTACGGGGAGGAATAAACCGATGCCGGGAGAGGGGGGAGATCCCGGGCGGGAACTTGCTCGAGTATAAGAAAATTATTTCCGGGGGTGACGTAAAAACGAAGAAAATACTCGAAATGGTCGGGAACCGAAGAAAACTCATACGAGTTCGCGAAAAGAACCTCCTTCGCGAGTAGGCGAATATTGCTGAAGATCCAAAATCGGCGAGCGTCCACACACCAGTCCACCACACACAGTCCGCCAGAACATTACGGAAGTCGAGAAGAAAAAAAAAAAAAAAAAAAAAAAAAAAAAAAAAAAAAAAAAAAAAAAAAAAATAATATATATAAAAAATTAAAATAAATCGCGGCTTCAGAAAACGGTCGATTCGGAGGCCGAAACGATCGAATTTTTTTTTTGGCCGAAACGAGGAGGAGATTTTTTTTTAGGGGCCGGGGCGGGGCCGAGTAGCGCGTTATCGCTTAAACGCGTCGGCTCGAAATGCTGCTGGTTCGGGTTGGTTCCGCTGGCGCACTCAGAAACGGGCGCCCGAGCGCAAAGTTACGGCCGTTTTACCGAACCCAGGCGCGAATCGCGCCGAGCGGGCCTTACTGCCCCCCCCCCCCCGCGTTCGGGAGGAGCGAAAGAGCGGCACGCGTCGCACCGGGGCGGCGCCATAAGAGGGGGTCGGCCGACACAACACACACGGATGCGATCATACCAGCACTAAAGCACCGGATCCCATCAGAACTCCGCAGTTTAAGCGTGCTTGGGCGAGAGTAGAGTAGGATGACTAGGATGGGTGACCCCCTGGGAAGTCCTCGTGTTGCATCCCCCTCCTTTTTGCCGGCGGGCTGAGCGAAACTGATGATCAAATCATTTTTCCGACGGTTTAAAAGTGACGCGATTTTGTTATCATTTCCTGAAATCATCGTGGGAATTTCTTTTACAAAGAATCAAAAATTTGATCAAATCACTTTTCCGACGGTTTAAAAGTTGCGCGATTGTGTTATCATTTCCTGGAATTATCGTCGGAATTTTTTCTTCTACAAAGAATCAAAAATTCACACGGCATCGGCACATTTCTCGCAGATTATCCGCGTGGCAGATGAAGAGTACGGGGAGGAATAAACCGATGCCGGGAGAGGGGGGAGATCCCGGGCGGGAACTTGCTCGAGTATAAGAAAATTATTTCCGGGGGTGACGTAAAAACGAAGAAAATACTCGAAATGGTCGGGAACCGAAGAAAACTCATACGAGTTCGCGAAAAGAACCTCCTTCGCGAGTAGGCGAATATTGCTGAAGATCCAAAATCGGCGAGCGTCCACACACCAGTCCGCCAGAACATTACGGAAGTCGAGAAGAAAACCCAAAAAAAAAAAAATTAAAAAATAAAAAAAAAAAAAAAAAAAAAAAAAAAAATAATATATATAATATATAATAAATTAATTAAAAAAACCCGTACGTCGCGGCTTCAGAAAACGGTCGATTCGGAGGCCGAAACGGTCGATTCGGAGGAAACGATCGAATTTTTTGGGGCCGGAGGAGGGGCCGAGTAGCGAAGCTTATCGGCCAAACGCGTCCGGCTCGAAATGCTGGTTCCGGATTGGCGCTGCACGTCAGAAACGGGCGCCCGAGCGCAAAGTTACGGCCGTTTTACCGAACCCCCAGGCGCGAATCGCGCCGAGCGGGCCTTAGCGGGCCTTACTGCCCCCCCCCCCGCCCCCGCGTCGGGAGGAGCGAAAGAGCGAGCGAGCGCACGCGTCGCACCGGGGCGGCGCGCGTCATAAGAGGGCCATAGGCGGCGACACAACACTTTCGGATGCGATCATACCAGCACTAAAGCACCGGATCCCATCAGAACTCCGCAGTTAAGCGTGCTTGGGCGAGAGTAGTAGTACTAGGATGGGTGACCCCCTGGGAAGTCCTCGTGTTGCATCCCTCCTTTTTTGCCGGCGGGCTGAGCGAACTGATGATGATCAAATCATTTTTCCGACGGTTTAAAAGTGACGCGATTTTGTTATCATTTCCTGAAATCATCGTGGGAATTTCTTTTACAAAGAATCAAAAATTTGATCAAATCACTTTTCCGACGGTTTAAAAGTTGCGCGATTGTGTTATCATTTCCTGGAATTATCGTCGGAATTTTTTCTTCTACAAAGAATCAAAAATTCACACGGCATCGGCACATTTCTCGCAGATTATCCGCGTGGCAGATGAAGAGTACGGGGAGGAATAAACCGATGCCGGGAGAGGGGGGAGATCCCGGGCGGGAACTTGCTCGAGTATAAGAAAATTATTTCCGGGGGTGACGTAAAAACGAAGAAAATACTCGAAATGGTCGGGAACCGAAGAAAACTCATACGAGTTCGCGAAAAGAACCTCCTTCGCGAGTAGGCGAATATTGCTGAAGATCCAAAATCGGCGAGCGTCCACACACCAGTCCGCCAGAACATTACGGAAGTCGAGAAGAAAATCCAAAAAATAAAATAAAAAAAAAATAAAAAAAATAAAAAAAATAAAAAATAATTAAAAAAAAAATAAAAGTCGCGGCTTCAGAAAAACGGTCGATTCGGAGGCCGAAACGATCGAAATTTTTTTGGGGGCCGGAGGAGGGGGGGGGCCGAGGAGCGAAGCTTATCGGCCAAACGCGTCCGGCTCGAAATGCTGGTTCCGGATTGGCGCTGCACGTCAGAAACGGGCGCCCGAGCGCGCGGCCGAGCGCAAAAGTTACGGCCGTTTTAACGAACCCAGGCGCGAATCGCGCCGAGCGGGCCTTACTGCCCCCCGCCCCGCGTTCGGGAGGAGCGAAAGAGCGGCACGCGTCGCACCGGGGCGGCGCCATAAGAGGGTCGGCCGACACAACACTTTCGGATGCGATCATACCAGCACTAAAGCACCGGATCCCATCAGAACTCCGCAGTCAAGCGTGCTTGGGCGAGAGTAGTACTAGGATGGGTGACCCCCTGGGAAGTCCTCGTGTTGCATCCCTCCTTTTTGCCGGCGGGCTGAGCGAAACTGATGATCAAATCATTCTTCCGACGGTTTAAAAGTGACGCGATTTTGTTATCATTTCCTGAAATCATCATGGGAATTTCTTTTACAAAGAATCAAAAATTTGATCAAATCACTTTTCCGACGGTTTAAAAGTTGCGCGATTGTGTTATCATTTCCTGGAATTATTGTCGGAATTTTTTTTCTTTTACAAAGAATCAAAAATTCACACGGCCTCGGCACATTTCTCGCAGATTATCCGCGTGGCAGATGAAGAGTACGGGGAGGAATAAACCGATGCCGGGAGAGGGGGGAGACCGGGGGGATCCCGGGGGGAAGATTGCTCGAGTAACTTGCTCGAAAAATTAAGAAAATTCCGGGGGGGGGGACGTAAAAAAAAAGAAAAAAACTCGAAATCGAAATCGGGGGACCGAAGAAAAAAACTCATACGAGTTCGCGAAAAGAACCTCCTTCGCGAGTAGGCGAATATTGCTGAAGATCCAAAATCGGCGAGCGTCCACACACCAGTCCGCCAGAACATTACGGAAGTCGAGAAGAAAACCCAAAAAAAAAAAAAAAAAAAAATTAAAAAAAAAAAAAAAAAAAAAATATATAAATATAAAAAAAAAAAAAAAAAAAAACGTACGTCGCGGCTTCAGAAAACGGTCGATTCGGAGGCCGAAAAACGATCGAATTTTTTGGGGCGGGAGGAGGGGCCGAGTAGCGAAGCTTATCGGCCAAACGCGTCCGGCTCGAAATGCTGGTTCCGGATTGGCGCTGCACGTCAGAAACGGGCGCCCGAGCGCAAAGTTACGGCCGTTTTACCGAACCCAGGCGCGAATCGCGCCGAGCGGGCCTTACTGCCCCCCCCCCCCGCCCCGCGTTCGGGAGGAGCGAAAGAGCGCGCACGCGCGTCGCACGGGGGGGGGGCGCCATAAGAGGGTCGGCCGACACAACACTTTCGGATGCGATCATACAGCACTAAACTAAAGCACCGGATCCCATCAGAACTCCGCAGTTAAGCGTGCTTGGGCGAGAGTAGTACTAGGATGGGTGGGTGACCCCCCTGGGAAGTCCTCGTGTTGCATCCCTCCTTTTTTTTTGCCGGCGGGCTGAGCGAAACTGATGATCAAATCATTTTTTTTTTTTTCGACGGTTTAAAAGTGACGCGATTTTGTTATCATTTCCTGAAATCATCGTGGGAATTTCTTTTACAAAGAATCAAAAAAAAATTTGATCAAATCACTTTTCCGACGACGGTTTAAAAGTTGCGCGATTGTGTTATCATTTCCTGGAATTATCGTCGGAATTTTTTTTTCTACAAAGAATCAAAAATTCACACAATCATCGGCACATTTCTCGCAGATTATCCGCGTGGCAGATGAAGAGTACGGGGAGGAATAAAACCGATGCCGGGAAGATAAAAATGGGGAGGGGGGAGATCCCGGGCGGGAACTTGCTCGAGTATAAGAAAATTCTTTCCGGGGGTGACGTAAAAACGAAGAAAATACTCGAAATGGTCGGGAACCGAAGAAAACTCATACGAGTTCGCGAAAAGAACCTCCTTCGCGAGTAGGCGAATATTGCTGAAGATCCAAAATCGGCGAGCGTCCACACACCAGTCCGCCAGAACACTACGGAAGTCGAGAAGAAAATCCAAAAAATAAAATAAAAAAAAAATAAAAAAAAAAAAAAAAAAAAAAAAAAAAAAAAATATAAAATAAATATAAAAAAATAAAAAAACCGCGGTTCAGAAAACGGTCGATTCGGAGGCCGAAACGATCGAATTTTTTTTTGGGCGGAGGAGGGGGGGGCCGAGTAGCGAAGCTTATCGGCCAAACGCGTCCGGCTCGAAATGCTGGTTCCGGATTGGCGCTGCACGTCAGAAAGCGGGCGCCCGAGCGCAAAGTTACGGCCGTTTTACCGAACCCAAAGGCGAACCCAGGCGCGAATCGCGCCGAGCGGGCCTTACTTACCCCCCCCCGCCCCGCGTTCGGGAGGAGCGAAAGAGCGCGGCGCGCGTCGCACCGCACGCGGGCGGGGCGGCGCCATAAGAGGGTCGGCCGACACAACACTTTCGGATGCGATCATACCAGCACTAAAGCACCGGATCCCATCAGAACTCCGCAGTTAAGCGTGCTTGGGCGAGAGTAGTACTAGGATGGGTGACCCCCTGGGAAGTCCTCGTGTTGCATCCCTCCTTTTTGCCGGCGGGCTGAGCGAAACTGATGATCAAATCATTTTTCCGACGGTTTAAAAGTGACGCGATTTTGTTATCATTTCCTGAAATCATCGTGGGAATTTCTTTTACAAAGAATCAAAAATTTGATCAAATCACTTTTCCGACGGTTTAAAAGTTGCGCGATTGTGTTATCATTTCCTGGAATTATCGTCGGAATTTTTTTTCTTCTACAAAGAATCAAAAAAAATTCACACGGCATCGGCACATTTCTCGCAGATTATCCGCGTGGCAGATGAAGAGTACGGGGAGGAATAAACCGATGCCGGGAGAGGGGGGAGATCCGGGGGGGAGATCCCGGGCGGGAACTTGCTCGAGTATAAGAAAATTATTTCCGGGGGTGACGTAACGTAAAAAAAAAAAAAAAAAAACGAAGAAAATCGAAATGGTCGGGAAACGAAGAAAAAAACTCATACGAGTTCGCGAAAAGAAAAAACCTTCGCGAGTAGGCGAATATTGCTGAAGATCCAAAATCGGCGAGCGTCCACACACCAGTCCGCCAGAACATTACGGAAGTCGAGAAGAAAAAAAAAAAAAAAAAAAAAAAAAAAAAAAAAAAAAAAAAAAAAATAATAAAAAAAAAAAAAAAGTATAAAATCGCGGCTTCAAAAAAAAACGGTCGATTCGGAGGCCGAAACGATCGAATTTTTTTTTTTTTTTTGGGGCCGGGAGGAGGGGGTAGCGAAGCTTATCGGCCAAACGCGTCCGGCTCGAAATGCTGGTTCCGGATTGGCGCTGCACGCGTCGCAAGAAAAACGGGCGCCCGAGCGCAAAGTTACGGCCGTTTTACCGAACCCAGGCGCGAATCGCGCCGAGCGGGCCTTACTGCCCCCCCCGCCCCGCGTTCGGGAGGAGCGAAAGAGCGGCACGCGTCGCACCGGGGCGGCGCGCGCCATAAGAGGGTCGGCCGGTCGGCCGACACAACACTTTCGGATGCGATCATACCAGCACTAAAGCACCGGATCCCATCAGAACTCCGCAGTTAAGCGTGCTTGGGCGAGAGTAGTACTAGGAGTGGGTGACCCCCCTGGGAAGTCCTCGTGTTGCATCCCTCCTCCCTTTTTTGCCGGCGGGCTGAGCGAAACTGATGATCAAATCATTTTTTTTCCGACGGTTTAAAAGTTTAAAAGTGACGCGATTTTGTTATCATTTCCTGAAATCATCGTGGGAATTTCTTTTACAAAGAATCAAAAATTTGATCAAATCACTTTTCCGACGGTTTAAAAGTTGCGCGATTGTGTTATCATTTCCTGGAATTATCGTCGGAATTTTTTCTTCTACAAAGAATCAAAAATTCACACGGCCTCGGCACATTTCTCGCAGATTATCCGCGTGGCAGATGAAGAGTACGGGGAGGAATAAACCGATGCCGGGAGAGGGGGGAGATCCCGGGCGGGAACTTGCTCGAGTATAAGAAAATTCTTTCCGGGGGTGACGTAAAAACGAAGAAAATACTCGAAATGGTCGGGAACCGAAGAAAACTCATACGAGTTCGCGAAAAGAACCTCCTTCGCGAGTAGGCGAATATTGCTGAAGATCCAAAATCGGCGAGCGTCCACACACCAGTCCGCCAGAACACTACGGAAGTCGAGAAGAAAATCCAAAAAATAAAATAAAAAAAAATAAAAAATATATATATATATATATATAATTAATTAAAAGAAAACCCGTACGTCGCGGCTTCAGAAAACGGTCGATTCGGAGGCCGAAACGATCGAATTTTTTGGGGCCGGAGGAGGGGCCGAGTAGCGAAGCTTATCGGCCAAACGCGTCCGGCTCGAAATGCTGGTTCCGGATTGGCGCTGCACGTCAGAAACGGGCGCCCGAGCGCAAAGTTACGGCCGTTTTACCGAACCCAGGCGCGAATCGCGCCGAGCGGGCCTTACTGCCCCCCGCCCCGCCCCCCTGCGCCCCCCCGTTCGGGAGGAGCGAAAGAGCGGCGACGCGTCGCGTCGCACCGGGGCGGCGCCATAAGGGTCGGTCGGCCGACACAACACTTTCGGATGCGATCATACCAGCACTAAAGCACCGGATCCCATCAGAACTCCGCAGTTAAGCGTGCTTGGGCGAGAGTAGTACTAGGATGGGTGACCCCCTGGGAAGTCCTCGTGTTGCATCCCTCCTTTTTGCCGGCGGGCTGAGCGAAACTGAAACTGATAAATCATCATTTTTCCGACGGTTTAAAAGTGACGCGATTTTGTTATCATTTCCTGAAATCATCGTGGGAATTTCTTTTACAAAGAATCAAAAATTTGATCAAATCACTTTTCCGACGGTTTAAAAGTTGCGCGATTGTGTTATCATTTCCTGGAATTATCGTCGGAATTTTTTCTTCTACAAAGAATCAAAAATTCACACGGCATCGGCACATTTCTCGCAGATTATCCGCGTGGCAGATGAAGAGTAAGGGGAGTACGGGGAGGAATAAACCGATGCCGGGAGAGGGGGGAGATCCCGGGCGGGAACTTGCTCGAGTATAAGAAAATTATTTCCGGGGGGGGACGTAAAAAAAAAAAAAGAAAATACTCGAAAAATGGTCGGGAAATGGTCGGGAACGAAGAAAAAACATACGAGTTCGCGAAAAGAACCTCCTTCGCGAGTAGGCGAATATTGCTGAAGATCCAAAATCGGCGAGCGTCCACACACCAGTCCGCCAGAACATTACGAAGTCGAGAAGAAAAAAAAAAAAAAAAAAAAAAAAAAAAAAAAAAAAAAAAATATAAATATATATATATATAATAATATATATAAAAAAAAAACCCGTACGTCGCGGCTTCAGAAAAAACGGTCGATTCGGAGGCCGAAACGATCGAATTTTTTGGGGGGCCGGAGGAGGGGGCCGAGTAGCGAAGCTTATCGGCCAAACGCGTCCGGCTCGAAATGCTGCTGGTTCCGGATTGGCGCTGCACGCGCAGAAACGTCAGAAAACGGGCGCCCGAGCGCAAAGTTACGGCCGTTTTACGGCCGAACCCAGGCGCGCGAATCGCGCCGAGCGGGCCTTACTGCCCCCCCCCCCCCGCCCCGCGTTCGGGAGGAGCGAGCGAAAGAGCGGCACGCGTCGCACCGGGGCGGCGCCATAAGAGGGTCGGCCGACACAACACTTTCGGATGCGATCATACCAGCACTAAAGCACCGGATCCCATCAGAACTCCGCAGTTAAGCGTGCTTGGGCGAGAGTAGTACTAGGATGGATACTAGGATGGGTGACCCCTGGGAAGTCCTCGTGTTGCATCCCTCCTTTTTGCCGGCGGGCTGAGCGAAACTGATGATCAAATCATTTTTCCGACGGTTTAAAAGTGACGCGATTTTGTTATCATTTCCTGAAATCATCGTGGGAATTTCTTTTACAAAGAATCAAAAATTTGATCAAATCACTTTTCCGACGGTTTAAAAGTTGCGCGATTGTGTTATCATTTCCTGGAATTATCGTCGGAATTTTTTCTTCTACAAAGAATCAAAAATTCACACGGCATCGGCACATTTCTCGCAGATTATCCGCGTGGCAGATGAAGAGTACGGGGAGGAATAAACCGATGCCGGGAGAGGGGGGAGATCCCGGGCGGGAACTTGCTCGAGTATAAGAAAAAAAAATATTTCCGGGGGTGACGTAAAAAAAAAAAAGAAAATACTCGAAATGGTCGGGAAACGGAAGAAAAAAATACGAGTTCGCGAAAAGAACCTCCTTCGCGAGTAGGCGGCGAATATTGCTGAAGATCCAAAATCGGCGAGCGTCCACACACCAGTCCGCCAGAACATTACGGAAGTCGAGAAGAAAACCCAAAAAAAAAAAAAATAAAATAAAAAAAAAAAAAAAATATATATATATATATAATATATATATAAAAAAAAAAAAAAACGTAATTCAGAAAACGGTCGATTCGATTCGGAGGCCGAAACGATCGAATTTTTTTTTTGGGGCCGGAGGAGGGGGGGCCGAGAGGAGGGGCCGAGCGAGCTTATCGGCCAAACGCGTCCGGCTCGAAATGCTGGTTCCGGATTGGCGCTGCACGTCAGAAACGGGCGCCCGAGCGCAAAGTTACGGCCGTTTTACCGAACCCAGGCGCGAATCGCGCCGAGCGGGCCGCCGGCGGGCTGCCCCCCCCCCCCCCGCGTTCGGGAGGAGCGAAAGAGCGGCACGCGTCGCACCGGGGCGGCGCGCGCGCGCGAGGGGCGCGCGGCCGACACACACACACTTTCGGGATGCGATCATACCAGCACTAAAGCACCGGATCCCATCAGAACTCCGCAGTTAAGCGTGCTTGGGCGAGAGTAGTACTAGGATGGGTGACCCCCTGGGAAGTCCTCGTGTTGCATCCCTCCATTTTTTTGCCGGCGGGCTGAGCGAAACTGATGATCAAATCATTTTTTTTCGACGGTTTAAAAGTGACGCGATTTTGTTATCATTTCCTGAAATCATCGTGGGAATTTCTTTTTTTTTAAGAATCAAAAATTTGATCAAATCACTTTTCCGACGGTTTAAAAGTTGCGCGATTGTGTTATCATTTCCTGGAATTATCGTCGGAATTTTTTTTCTTTCTAAAAAATCAAAAATTCACACGGCATCGGCACATTTCTCGCAGATTATCCGCGTGGCAGATGAAGAGTACGGGGAGGAATAAAACCGATGCCGGGAGAGGGGGGAGATCCCGGGCGGGGGAACTTGCTCGAGTATAAGAAAATTATTTCCGGGGGGGGTGACGTAAAAACGAAGAAAAAAACTCGAAATGGTCGGGAACCGAAGAAAAAACTCATACGAGTTCGCGAAAAGAACCTCCTTCGCGAGTAGGCGAATATTGCTGAAGATCCAAAATCGGCGAGCGTCCACACACCAGTCCGCCAGAACATTACGGAAGTCGAGAAGAAAAAACAAAAAAAAAAAAAAAAAAAAAAAAAAAAAAAAAAAAAAAAAAAAAAAAAAAAAAAAATAAAAAAAAAAAAAAAAAAAAAACGTCGCGGCTCGGCTTCAGAAAAAAAAACGGTCGATTCGGAGGCCGAAACGATCGAATTTTTTTTTGGGGGGGGGGAGGGGCCGAGTAGCGAAGCTTATCGGCCAAACGCGTCCGGCTCGAAATGCTGGTTCCGGATTGGCGCTGCAAATCAGAAACGGGCGCCCGAGCGCGCAAAGTTACGGCCGTTTTAAAAAAAAAAAAAACCCAGGCGCGAATTAACGCGCGCGAACCCAGGCGCGCGCGCGCCGAGCGGGCCTTGGGCCCCCCCCCCGCGTTCGGGAGGAGCGAAAGAGCGGCACGCGTCGCACCGGGGCGGCGCCATAAGAGGGTCGGCCGACACAACACTTTCGGATGCGATCATACCAGCACTAAAGCACCGGATCCCATCAGAACTCCGCAGTTAAGCGTGCTTGGGCGAGAGTAGTAGTAGGCTAGTAGGATGGGTGACCCCCCCCTGGAAGTCCTCGTGTTGCATCCCCTTCCTTTTTGCCGGCGGGCTGAGCGAAACTGATGATCAAATCATTTTTCCGACGGTTTAAAAGTGACGCGATTTTGTTATCATTTCCTGAAATCATCGTGGGAATTTCTTTTACAAAGAATCAAAAATTTGATCAAATCACTTTTTCGACGGTTTTTTAAAGTTGCGCGATTGTGTTATCATTTCCTGGAATTATCGTCGGAATTTTTTTTCTACAAAGAATCAAAAATTCACACGGCAAAAATTCACACATTTCTCGCAGATTATCCGCGTGGCAGATGAAGAGTACGGGGAGGAATAAACCGATGCCGGGAGAGGGGGGAGATCCCGGGCGGGAACTTGCTCGAGTATAAGAAAATTATTTCCGGGGGTGACGTAAAAACGAAGAAAATACTCGAAAAAAAAAAAACTCGAAATGGTCGGGAAAAAAGAAAACTCATACGAGTTCGCGAAAAAAAAAACCTCCTTCGCGAGTAGGCGAATATTGCTGAAGATCCAAAATCGGCGAGCGTCCACACACACCAGTCCGCCAGAACATTACGGAAGTCGAGAAGAAAAAAAAAAAAAAAAAAAAAAAAAAAAAAAAAAAAAAAAAAAATATATATAAAAAATAAAAAAAAAAAAAAAAATAACGTCGCGGCGTCAGAAAAAAAAAATTCGGAGGCCGAAACGATCGAATTTTTTGGGGGGGGGGCCGGAGGAGGGGCCGAGGGAGGAGGGCTTATCGGCCAAACGCGTCCGGCTCGAAATGCTGGTCGAAATGCTGGTTCCGATTTGGCGCTGCACGTCAGAAACGGGCGCCCCGAGCGCAAAGTTACGGCCGTTTTACCGAACCCAGGCGCGAATCGCGCCGAGCGGGCCTTACGGGCCCCCCTGCCCCCCCCCCCCGGTTCGGGAGGAGCGAAAGAGCGCGCACGCGTCGCACCGGGGCGGCGCCATAAAGAGGGTCGGCCGACACAACACACTTTCGGATGCGATCATACCAGCACTAAAGCACTAAAGCCGGATCCCATCAGAACTCCGCAGTTAAGCGTGCTTGGGCGAGAGTAGTACTAGGATGGGTGACCCCCTGGGAAGTCCTCGTGTTGCATCCCTCCCTTTTTTGCCGCGGGCTGAGCGAAACTGATGATCAAATCATTTTTTTTTTTCGGTTTAAAAGTGACGCGATTTTGTTATCATTTCCTGAAATCATCGTGGGAATTTCTTTTACAAAGAATCAAAAATTTGAAAAATTGAAAATCACTTTTCCGACGGTTTAAAAGTTGCGCGATTGTGTTTATCATTTCCTGGAATTATCGTCGGAATTTTTTCTTCTACAAAGAATCAAAAATTCACACGGCCTCGGCACATTTCTCGCAGATTATCCGCGTGGCAGATGAAGAGTACGGGGAGGAATAAACCGATGCCGGGAGAGGGGGGAGATCCCGGGCGGGGGGGAAAAATCTTGCTCGAGTATAAGAAAATTATTTCCGGGGGGGTGACGTAAAAAAAAAAAAAAAAAAAAAAAAAAAAAATGGTCGGGAACCGAAGAAAAAAAAAATACGAGTTCGCGAAAAAAAAACCTCCTTCGCGAGTAGGCGAATAATGCTGAAGATCCAAAATCGGCGAGCGTCCACACACCAGTCC